>JANBXA010000141.1:0-1305000 GCA_030556225.1 Cricetiscus sungorus
ATCGTTCTCTGGTGAGAGATATGGAAGGACCTTTGGACCATGTTCACCTTGCAGACTAGATTGAGTCTATAGTCAGAGAGAAGTGAAGGCTCGGGGGACAAAAAGAAATCTCGAAGGATGAACTCCTAGAATCCCAATTCATAGCCTCATAGGGTCTTGAAGACTCTTGCAGCCCTCCTTCAACACTCTCTTCTTCAGCACTTAAGATCCAGAGCTTGAACGTGGCCCAAATGTGACTCTTTGGACAGCGGATCAACAGTAGGTCAACTGACAAGTAATCTGTGTTTTCTTTGTCGACACTGAAAGAGTGTACTCTCAAATACCATGTGTCATTGCCTCCTGTTGAAAAATTTGGGCTTCTAATGTGACTCTGCATTTCCTCCAGAAACAAATGGAAGTTGATGATGACCCATATGTAGCAGAAATTCTGTATTTTGATTCCTAGAAATTTCCAGATTTTTGCTATACTGTCCCCTGACATTTCTGCTACTGGTTGTTTGAAGTTTAACCTGGATCCAAAAAAAGATCTGGGATTTATTTTCTCTTCACCCTTGGGGCACAGTAATAGGCATGATTTTAGGGTTTTAGGGTATGTTTCCTATATTATACCACTTCTATGTGGCTGCAACTTGGATATCTCTGGAATATTCAATGCAAATTTCAATATTATTTTCATAGAAGACAATCAAATCTAATAGGGACTATTTGAACATTTTATTTTCTAGTTTGAATCTACATCAATGGGTAGCTAGTTTTGAGATGTATGCACAACGTTTGAATCGTTTGGAACATTTTGTACACTCACAAAAAAAAATGTTCAACAAGGGTCCTCTGGAGTAATGGAACGTATACAATGAATCTCCCCATACATGAAGAAAGAGCATTAATCAAAATGACTTATGGATATTGTTCTGGTAACCCCTCTGTGGCTAGGTGTGAACAGGAAGTCCACGAATCCAGTACTTACTCTGTCTAGAATGTTGGAATTGTCAGCTGCTTTCAGTAGATTCTGGAATTCAAATAATATTCCCTAATATCAGTGTTGGCAATTATTTGATACAAGATGAGTACAAGCTGAGTGCAACAGTTTCTTCTTCCATGTTGTTTTCTTTGATTTCACCAGAAGGTATGTCTGAATTTAGCGTGTGTCTCCCAGACTCAGATCTGTATTAAAGGTGTGTCTTTCTTGTTCACCAACTTCCTATTGTGTTGTGATAGAAAGATGGAATGGCCTTTTGAAGACATATTTACAGAGCCAATTTTGTAGCATCAGTCAGGATTGCTGGGGCAGGATTTTACAATAGCCAGTATGTACATTGTATCACAAGGAAATACATTATTTGGTTTCTTCTTAGCAAGACACATGGTTCCAGGTACTAGGTCATAGAAAAGGGAATAGTTCCACTCACTAGTAAACTTCAAGGTTTCCTGGGAAAATTTTTGTTTCTTGTTCTTATGACCTAAATATTTACTGGACTAGATATTTTGGTCCCATGGTTATGATGCTGTGGTCCTGATGGGAGCCACAGAAATTTTCCAGTGAACTGGAGGCTCAGGCTCTCCCAGGTCACTTAGGGATTCCTTATGCCACCAGGATAATTATGAAAAAAACAGTACTAGGAGGGTTGAATGATCAATATAACCAAGAAGGCAGTGGAATGCAATTCCACTATGGAGGATATAAAGATTATGTTGGTTGTGTTTGAATTCCTGAAAGATTTTAATTTGCAATGCAAGGATGTAGGAAAGGATAAAGAAAATAGTTCTTACAAGTAAATTATAAAAAATCATAAAGAATGGACATTGACATGGGAGAAAAGAACAGATATGAGAACAAGAAAGTTACTATGGTGATGGGGCTAGTGGTTATAGTAAGTTGATTCTGTTAAATAGGGATAGTATCTCAATCATCAATCTTTTGTGAAATAAGTGAAATGAAGTCTCTCCAAGGTCTTGGCCCACGACAAGGAAAAAGGCTTCAAACACTGGAACAAATGGTCCCTGATGAACAGCACTCTTTGGGTCACTCCTGGCCAGTTGACATTCTGGGGAATTTTGAAGTCATTCTATGTTTATCCTTTGAATAAGAACAGGTCATACCTGAGCGGTCTCTAAAACATGAGATCATACTTTGTAATCATTCAACTTTTGCCCCATGCATGTATGCTGATTTGTGGTTTGTCTCTATAAAAGGAGCCTGTATCCTTTGGGGGGTGTGCAGCTTTCCATGAGATTGATGTCACACAAGTGCACTCATTCAGTAAACACCTCTTGCTTGTTGCATCTCCTGGTTTTGGTGTTAGTTTCATGGTGCTCTCCGACCTGCCCAACAGGACACCAGAATTAGAGTCCAACATTCCCACCATACATGAATTCTTCCAGCTAGACCTCTATTTTGTGAACAGAGACCCCCTGTTGAGGTAAGGACAAACTCCTCTTCCCAAATCATGTTTATATTAGGAATAATTTAATACCTTCAGAATAATAAATAACAGCTGTGTTAGTGTGGTCCCTAGGCCTTCTTTTATTGAAGATTAACCACAGTAAAAAAAATACACTTGTAATGTTATTCTTTGTTTGCAACATAACTACACCTAGAACTAAACTAATTAAAAATGGAAGGCAAAATTGTAAAAAAAAAATTTTTGCTTAAGTTGAAGTAGATAAAGCAACTTTCAATATTAACTTTGGATGTCCAAATACTGTATAAAAAGGCCATGAAAGAAGTAAGCAATTTCTATTTGACATCTAACTATTATGCTATTAGCATGACCCCAGGACTAGGTCATTCTAACGAATCCCATTTTTTTCACATATAGACAGACTCATTGCATGTATTCTGTTGCTCTAGAGAACCCTAGTACTACACATATTTAATAAAAGTGTAAGAAATGTTATAATTTTTTCAAAAGTTGTATATACATGTCAAAATTGATTTACTGTCCTCAGATGAAATTTGATCAATGGAGTAATTAAGCAGTCCCCAGCAGTCTAGACTCTCTTTTATGAAAACTACATTACAACCTGGAAAGAGTATTTCAGAAATACCCAAGATTTCAGACCTATAGAATAGAGGATAGAGAGTAAATTAGAAACTAAAAATTTAAACATTATTGATGGGAGATGTGATTCTGTATATATGTTTCTCATACTAATTAATAAAGCTCTGTGGCCAATGAGATAGCAAGATAGGCGGAGCTAGGAGACTAGGAGGAAGAAAGAAGAAGTAGAAGGGGAGTCAAGATGTAGCCCGGGAAGGAGCAGGACGCCTGCTGCGCGGCTCCCCGATAAGACGACCACGTGGAAATACTTAGATAAGTAGAAATGGGTTAATGATTAAGACAGAGCTAGCCCATAAACAGTAATGGTAACTGGCCAACAGGATTGTATCAAATACAGAGTCTCTGAGTGTTATTTGGGGCACACGTGGTTGCAGGACAATGGCGGCAGGACCGGGAGGCCTGCGGGGAGAAACCTGCCGTAACACATTATAACTGATTGTGGCCTCCAGATTAAAGATGAAATATATCATAGCTCTACATTTTTGGTCTAGGTTAACATTCCAACTTTCTTTATCAGATATGTCAGGCAATTGGCAGTGGTGAGCTGGAGCTACAAATCAATCAACATGCGGCAATTCTCGTACAAGTGGACCATCAGAAACTTCCATTTCTGCTTGGAGCGAATGCAGGGGACATACATTAGAAGTCCCACTTTCTCATCAAGACCCAATGACACACATATATGGTGTTTGAAATTACACCCAAATGGGGAAGATGAAGAAAGCAAAGATTACTTGTCGGTTTACTTAGGGTTGCTCAGCCCCCCAAAGAACCCAGTCTGGGCAATATTCCAGTTCTGGATCATCAGTGCAAAAGTAGACAAATCCCAAGTAATGAAGAGTCCAACATACTTCAGATTTCTGCAAAACCAACACGGGGGTTTCAAAAAGTTCATTCATCGAGATTTGCTTCTTTTTGGGGAGCCTTGGCTCCTTGAACATACACAGAAAATTTGGATATTATATGTTATTATGTTGTGTTTCTGAGGAAGGAACAATTGATACAATACAATTTATTATCAATTCTGCTGAATTAATCCAATTTATATATTATAAAAAATGCTTTGACTTCCAAATTTGAGTATAATGACAGGTACAGGAGGAAAGCATTTCTATTTTTGTTTCCACAAAAAAAATTCTGTGGATTCCTTCCTAACATGGTTTTATCAACCCAGATGCCCTGAATCAGCATCCCAGATGACCCAACATTCAAACAGGTGTAAAAAGGCAGGCTTACAGAATACTAGAGCCAGGATTTCTGCATCTTCTTAGGATCACCATGACATTGCCCCATGCCCACAGGAAGCAGTTTGGAAAGAATGATGCCCAAGTTCCCAAATATTATCAATGAATGTTTGTTTTCAATTAAATAAGTTTAGTTATAAACATTTAATGACCACAAGCAATCCTTTTAAATGTAAAAAGGGGGAATATGATATATATATATATATATATATATATATATATATATATCAACAAAACTGTAAGTCTAGCTATTGTAGGTGTCAAGAATCTGTATTTAATTATACATTACATTTTTAATGAGCTCTATAAACACATTACCTAATCAGGAGGAGAAATGTACCTATCACAAAATTGATTCTATATATTCCTCAGAAAACCAAATTCCATTCCAATACAAAGTATTGATTTCTATCTTATACTTATTTCTTTTAGAAAGAAATTGTCTGTGATCATTAACCATTTATAAACAAACCCATTTAAATGAAAACAAACCTTTATAAACAATATTTGGAAGTTTGTGTTGTTCTCTCCAAACAGCTTCCTGCTTTTGGAGTGCTGTCAATACCAAGGGTATCCTACAAAAACCTCAGAAACCTATGCAAATTGTAATTGTAGCAGTCTGAGACTACATCCTTTCAGCTGTTTTGAATGTTGGATCACCTAGGCCAATGCTTCAGACGGTCCTGCTTGATAAAATGAAATTATTCTGGAAGGAATACACAGATTCTCATTTTAGGTGGAAACAAAACAAAACTTCTCTGCCAAAGTAATCTGTCCTTACACTTAAATTTTGAAGTCAAAGCATTTTATCATGTATAGGTTGGTTTAAACCAGCAGGATTTATTATCAAAGGACAATTAGCAGCTGTTGCTCTTTCCTCAGCAATCAAACAATTCAAGGACAGAACAATAATATACAGTATCCAGTCTCTCTGTGTATTTACTAGTATTGGTGGCTTTTCCCCACTCTATTTCTTTTACATTTAATTTTTGTTTTGTTTTTAGAGTCAGGGATTCTCTGGCTACTTTGGCCTGTCGTGAAATTCACTCTGTAGGCTAGGCTGGCCTTGAAATCACTGAGACCTACTTCCTCTGACTCCTCATTGCTTGGATTAAAGGCTTGTATAACCATACCCAGTTACTCTATTTCTTTTTTTAATGACTTTATCCTCTTTCTTTTCTCTCCCAAGCCTAAGTATATTTGTAAACACACTGTAAACTCTTTAGAGATTTTTTTCATCTGAACCTGGCTTTACTATATATCTTTATCCATTTTCTGGCCATGAAACTTTTATCTCCTAGTAAACAGTAAGGCAAATATCAAAGATGAAGTTTTATCTGCTGACTTTCCAACATGGTGGGATAAAATTTACTGCATGCACTGGGAGCTGCACTCAAAAACTAAACTCTTATACCTATTTTGCCTGTTTGAGTAATAGCTAAATCTTCCATTCAGCATTCTGTGCAGCTTGGAGATATGGCCCATGCTGGTTCCAGCTTCTTGTACATACCACTCCGTTGTTTGTCATCAGAGCCTTGTGAGAGTCGTGTCACTTATGCTGAGTCAGAAAATTTCTTAACGGAGGCACAAAGCTCCTGCTTGTCTCTTGCAAACAGAGCCCACGTGAGAAAATGCTGCTACCAAGAAGCTATGCTTATATCTCTTCTCTATACTTTTGTTTGAATCCCATTTTAAATTCTGTCAGGTTTCACATGGATTTTTTGGCAATTCACATTTATGGCCCCAGTTTTTTTGCTGTACTTTTCTTTCAAGCTTGGCCTCACTATCTTTCTGCCACAAATAAACAGAGGGGCACTATATTACTTATAAATCTGTTGGGCAATGGCTAGGGCACTCACTGCCTAGCTCTGTCTTATTTATTATCCCATTTCTAACAATCTCTGTATTTCCACATTGTCTTGACTTACCAGAGAAAGCCCAGACCTGTTCCCTCTTTCTGGTCTACATGGCATCAATTTGGCTTCCCTGTCTCTTTTTCTTCCTTCTTATGTAGCTCTGCCTGTTGGGAACTGAGTCTGGTTCTATGAGCAGTTATGGAATGAACCTTGGGTAAATTCTGGATGTTTTACTTGGCTTTATATTTATAGCCTTCAATTATATCACAAAGACTTGACGATTTAGTAACTAGCGCTGTTTAGCAAGATCAGCCTAGTATATAACCACTAGCCCCATTACCATAGTGGAAGAATTTGTAGAGCAAGGATGTGGGAAAGGTGAAGGAGAATAATCACTGCAAACAGAATACAGAAAATCAAAAAGAATGGACTTTGGCATAAGTGGAAGATCAGGAATTATGAGAAAAAGTAAGGTTATTATGGTGATGGGGCTAGTGGTTATATGCTAGGCTGATCCTGTTAAATAAGTCTAGTAACTGAATCATCAAATCTTTGTGAAATGACTGAATGTTCTCACAGGGTATGGCCCACATCAGGGAAATAGGCTCCAACCCTGGAACCATAGGTTCCAGATGAAGGGTGCTGTCTGGGTCACACTTGACCAATGGACAGTCTGGGGTCTTTTAAAGTCATTCTGTGGTTTTTCCTTTAAAGAAGAACAGGTCACACCCGGGTTATCTCTCAAATATGAGATTATACTTTGTAATTATACTTGTAAACAATCACCTTGTGCCCCATGCATGTATGCTGATCTGTGGTCTTTCTGTATAAAAAGGGCCTGGACCCTTTGAGGGGTATGCAACATTCCCCATGATTGCTGACACCCGAGCACTCACTTCTTTAATAAACACCTCTTGCTTGTTGCATCTGCTGGTTTGGTATCTGTGTCATGGGGCTCTTCCACCAGCCCATCATTAGGAATTAGGTTATTACAATAGTAACCTTTCTTGTTCTGATAACTCCTGATCTTTCCAACTTGTGAACATCAATTATTTATGATTTTCTACATTCTGCTTGCAGGACCACGAGTTCCTCAAACATTCTCTTACGTCCCCTGCCATCCTTGCTCTGCTGACTTTATAAGCTCCAGGTAGAAAATAAAATTTGCCACATGATCAGAATCTTGTTTTTGTGATCAATTACCACATGTCTTGTCCCCATCCCCCTCCCTTGGGTCTTTGGCTTCTAGGTTGAAGTTCATGGGTCAAGACATCTGCCTATATATCTGGCCTGGACAATCAGTGTTTTCTTCATCAAACAATAACAGATGCATATATACTGAAGTAAGTCCCCCATCCAAGGACTCATTAGCCAAGAATATTTATGACATCTCATCCACTCTCAGAGCTGACCCATGTTGAAAGATCAGAATATACTTCACATTTCCTGTAGTATTTCTTGGCTTTTTCCAGCATGTGTGTAACCAAGATTTTTCAGAAGCTCTCTCCCAGTCAAATATGATCTTTATTAACTGTGAAGGAATCCATAGCTTCTCATTTCCTGTGGAAACATAAGCACCACCTTTCCCCAATTCAACACATTTTTCGACTTCTAATTTGAAGTGAAGACATCCCTATAGTATGTAAGTTGGTTTAATCTACCAGGAACTTCCACAATCAGACGTTTCTCAGAAGGTGTTGTTCACTGTTCATTACCATTTAATAAATTCAAAATTAACAATCTACCTTATAAGGTCTAAACCCCATGTGTTACAATACTTCCCATTCTTATTGTTTATGTGACTTAGTCTCTTTAAAGCCTTCATTTTTAAACTTGTATTTTTTTCTGTGACTGTCTATCCCCAATTTTCTTTTCTGTGTTCAGCACCTAAGTGCCTTTTTAGACATACTATGTCTTTTTATAAGTTTCGTTTGTCTGGAACTGACAGTGTGTAGGAGTACAGTGTTCTCAGACCATGTGAGAGGAGCCTTAAAGGGCCAGGCTGTCAGCTGTGTGGTTCTACATAGATGCTTGGCTCAAGACCACAGGAAGTAACCATTAGCCATGCCTCTGTATGCCGAGCATTGCCCTACTGAGACATTACAAATGTAGGAAGCAACATTAAGCTCTATGTCCAGATTTTTTCTTGGCCTTCTCAGGCCCAAATTTGGCTACTTGAACCTCCACACTGGACAACAGATGTAGTTGTAAATTTTCATCAGGACTGACAGGTAACAAATAATATCAAGGATACTTATTATCAATTACAAAATTTGCCTGTTACTTAGGCTTGTCTCCAAATACTTCTTATAACACAAATTAACTTGCTTCTATTAGTCTATATTCAGCCATGTTTACTTTACCTTTCCTCAGTAGTGCATCCCTGACTGGCTCTAAGTGTACTGGCTATATACACCCACCTAGATGCTAAGTTTTCCTACCTGTCCACATTTCATGCCTAATCTCTCCTGCCTGGCTATTGGCCAGTTAGTTCTTCATTAAATGAATCAGAAAGCACATCAGGAAGAGACATACCTTACAGTATAAACAAAAATCAAACACCAGGAGGCAGAATTGCTCTATATATTATTGGGTAGTGTCTGCTGAATATTTGGCAGTTTAAAGAGGATTGCCTATGGAAAACAGTAGAGCAAGAATCAGGTGGGAGGTACCTGGTTCCACCTTGATAGCTGGGTAAAGGATTAGACTGAACTAGGCCCTAGGAATGTGGGTGACACTTGGCTTGGGCAGCTTAAGGGAAGACTAACAAGAAAAAAGTTATCTAACCCTAGTGTATGAACTGGCTGTTGTAAGCCCATTCCCAGTGGAGAGATGCCTTCTCATTCCACATACATGTGGGAGGTCATTTATTCTGGCACAAATGATGTCACAGATTTTGTTGATTTCCCATGTGTGAATCCCCCTTTCTGATGAGTGAATTGTGTGTAGGTTTGGGAGAATGAGGACATTGATGGTGGACTCAAAGTCAACTAGGATTGCTATATAAAATACCAACGTCTAAAAATTTTAAAAACATAAAATCAGCCAGGCGTTGGGAGCACATACTTTTAATCCTATCACTAGGATTGCAGAGGTAGGAGGATCTCAGTGAGTTCAAGGCCAGTCTGGTCTACAGACTGAGTTCTAAGGCAGGCTCAAAATAATACAGAGAACCCCTATTTTGAAAAAAAAAAGAAAGATAAAAATTGTTCAGAAATGAGAGTCTACTCTGCAACATTATTGAACTGGTAAAAATTTGGAATCTCCATATAGCACAATAAGCAAAACACACTTCTGATGGTTACTCTTGCTTCTTGATCTGGAATAAACTAACACCCTATCATGCATAGCATTGTAGTGAGAAATATTCTGCTTGAGTTGAATTTGGTAGATGTACTTCCAACAAGAACATTTGGACACAGAGGGAAACAAACCTAGTCCTGATCTGATGCTTAGGAAGTGTTTATGGGGCTTGAGATACAGGCAAGACCTAGTTTCTTGGTTGCTTTGCTTCTCTGATCCTCACCTTGAAGCTTGAACCACAATATCAGTCTCTGGGTCTTTTATTTTTCATGTTACAGATATTTGTAACTGTGTCCCACATGTTGAAGAAGAAAAAGTCTTAATTCTTCATTTTGGATCCAGGGTAGCATTTAAAACACCATAAGCAGATAAGTCAGAGGACATTGCAGCTGAGGGCTGGAGATAAAAAGAGATTAGTATTCATAAATTTTCCTACATTTGGACCATAAGCAACTTTCATTTTTTTTCCTGTGGGAAATGAGGGAGGCCAATACAACCCCAATCTTCTTATCAGGATCTAATGACAAAGACAAATGGTGTCTCATAGTACTAAATGGAGTCCTTGAAGAAAGGAAACATTACTTGTCTGTTTACCTAACATTGCTCAGCTGTCCAGAGACCCAGATGGGAAAAAATGCACATTTGGATCACCAAATTACAAAGAAGAGAAAACCCAAGGCATCAAGAGCCCTAGATTCCTTAGATTCGTGCAAAATCAATACAAAGGACTCAAAAAACACCATTCTTTGTTATTTCCTCCTTTCCCTAGAGCATTGGCTTTCTCACAAACAATGAGTGCACTCTCCTCTGCAATGTGTCCCTGATCCAAGATTCCTTCACTCTCACTGAACTAAGCACTACACCAGAGATCCAGGTTCCAAGATGCACGATGGCCAATGAGCTAGGAGAGCAGTGGGAGAATTCCCTTTTCACAAACTGCTGCCTGGTGGTAGCTGGCCAGGAAATCCAGGCTCACACCACCATCATAGAAACTCTCTCTGCAATTTTCAGTGGCATATTTGTACATGACTTGGCGGAGAGCAGAAAAAATCGCGTTCAGATCTTTGCTCTAGAGATACAAATGCCAATGCAATGATGGGCTTAATTTAAACTGGAAAGGCACCAGATCTCCACGGCATGGCAGATGCTATGCTGGCAGCTGCTGACAAATATGGCCTGCAGTGTTTGAAGGTCATCTGTGAGATGGCCTTTTCAGGGACCTCCCTGTGGAGAATGCTGCCCACATTTTATTCTGGCTGACCTGCATAGTGCAATGCACCTGAAAACCCAGGCAATCTATTTCATCACAGCTCTAGAACTCAAGCTGGAAGACAATGGTGTGCTCATGTCCCCATTTATTGGATAAGGCATAAAGCTCCCTGGCTTCTGCTCAATACTCTTTATTGGAGCCCCCCTCCCCATCACCTGAAGGCATCTTAGGTAGCTCTCACCAATGACCTACAGGTGTACTTCAGAAGCTGCAGCCATCTTGTTACCAAAGAATACTGGGGAAACTTCTGGACTTTTGTAGCATTTATATAATATTGGTGGAGAGACAGCACGTGTTCGCAGTCCTTCATACTGCTATACATTAAAGAATGACATGTTGGGGTATGTCTTTTATCATACTCTACATAGTTGCTGTACTGCTTTGCTTTCTGTCCAATTATTTGGATACTGGGATTCTGTTTTGTTCCTGACCTCATGCACATCTCAACTGGGTTCTTGGTGGAACCTGTGTGGACTAGAATGAGGAGATCATATGATCAAGGATTTACAGAAAAGAAAGGCACAGACATGACAGTTTGCTTACAAGAGACCTGGAAAAGAAGGAAGACATTTTTTTCCCTCCAAACTCAGTGTGTTGGAATTGGAGGGTGGACTCGTTTGGCCAAAGCAATTGTTGTTCCTGTAGAGAACCAGTTCAGGAGTTCAGCACTCAGCTTTTGTGGGTGAGTTCTCAATTATCTTTAACCTCATATCCAGAGGATTAAAGACCTCTTCTTATCTCTGTGGGTACATTTATCTTTGTTAACCAAAGATAATATTTATTGAGTATAAAATTTACAGTAAGTTTGTTGATTCAATGATGTTTCTGTTTGAAAATGCCCATTGTCTTCCATCCACCTCTGCTCAGCTGTGGTTGTTTCAGCAGCATCCTCAAGGACACAACAGTCCCAAAAACCCTCACTCCTCTTTCTTTGCACTTATGTGGCAGATCAGAAAACATCCCCTCATGCTCTTGTGGAAAATGAGATGTGGAAGCCCAAAGACAATAAGACAGCTGCATCTGGCAGAGTCTTTTGATAATCAAGTCATAGCATAACACTTCATTGTTTTTGAAAAAGGAGAGTGAAGTTAATTGAGGAAGAATCCTTACTTCCTCCACCTGAACTATGGCTCTGCCTTTAGATATTGCGAAAATTATTCTTCCTTCCACACCGTGGTCAAAAAATGCACTCATTTTCTGGAAACAGATTCATGGCTGGTTTTTTGTTCCTCCTCACTTGTCCTCCTCTGTCAATTTTTGTTCTTCTTTGTCAACTCTTTCATAATTAGACTGGAGTCATGGATGTAGAGGTTAATCCCAACCAAGCTCCCCATTGAGTTAGGATTCAAAGATTAAATACAACATATCCATGTGAGTGTTGAAGCCAGGCTTTTGCCAAATCACACACACTGTGCAAAAAGAAATTGCTTTCCTTGTTTTATTTCTACATTTGTAAGTTGCTTTATGGAAGATCAAGATTATTTATTTCTAAGACATCCAGTTAAACCAAAATCAGTGATTTGTATAAATTGTTTTTTAAAAAGCAAAAGGAAATTATATCATTATACATTTGTGACAGACAATTCACACCCTAAAATCTACAACCCCAGAGAAACTATTATATATGGAGGTCTTTAAGAGACACAAATGTATCATCCAGGAAGGGGAGAGGGACACGTTCTTCTCTGTCAACTTTGGGGAATGTTGATGGAAGTAGGAGAAAGGAGTGGAGTTGGGGAAGGGAAAAGAGAAATGGAGGGATCAGAGAGGCTGAGTGGAAAAGAAAAAGTGTAAGATTGCCTGGAAAGAGGTACCTTAATAGGGAATCTCTAGTAATCCACAAGGAAGACCAAAACTAAGAATCTAAGTAATAGTGGATATCCTAACTTAAAAGCCCTTCCTGTAATGATGTTGATGACTAACTTAAATGTCATCCTAGAGCTTTCATACAGTAGCTGATGAAAGTAGAAGCAGAGATTCACAGCTAAGTACTGAGATGAACTCTGGAATCCAGTTGTGGGGAGGGAGGAATGATGAGCAAAGGGATGGAGACTATGCTGGGGAAACACACAGATATTGCTGACTTTAGGAAGTCACAGCTCAGGGATCCTAGTCTAACAGCTAGGGAACCAGCATAGGACAAATCAGGCCCCATGAACAGGGGTGTTTTTCCCTGCCACTTGTCTGGTCTCACTCTCTGTTCCTCCCCGCAGGCCGCCCAGCCCTGCAGCCATGCAAGCCCTAAATAACACCCAGAGATTCTGTATTTGATACAATCCTCTTGGCCAGTTACTATGATTGTTTCTGGGATAGCTCTGTCTTAATGATTAACCCATTTCTACTTATCTAAGTATTTTCACGTGGTCATCTTATCTGAGCACAGCGGGCCGGCATCTTGCTTCCTCTAAGCTCTACATGCTGACTCCTCCTAACTATTTCCTCTTTCCTCCTTTTCTCCTTGCCCTGCCTATCTTGTTTTCCCATTGGCCTCAGTGCTTTATTCATTAACCAGTATGAGCAACATATTTACAGAATAACATCTCCCATCACCAGTGTGCAACAGAAAGTGCATCAACAGAAAGTGGATAAACCCTAGTAAAATAGCATAATCAATAAAAGTCTCCCTACCAAAAGTATCCCAATGCCAGAGTTTTGCTTTAGCAAACTACCTGATATTTAAAGAGGTAGTTGTCAACAACCCACTCTCACCCATTGACAAGACCACCAGTCAGAAACTTAACAGATAAAAGAATTAACAGAAGTTATATTTCAATTGGGTTTAACAGTCTTCTATAGGACATTCCATACAAATGGAAAAGAATATATCTTCTTCTCTGGTCGACAGGGAACTTTGTCTAAAATCGAAACCATACTAGGCAATATAGCAAACCTCAACAGATACAAAAAATTGGCATAGTCCTGTAACTTATCAGACTACCATGCTTTAAATTTGGAATTCAACAACAAATCACATAAACCCTACAAAGCCATGAAAACTGACTAATGCACAATCGTACTATACCTGGATCAAAGAGGAAATAATGAAAGAAATTAAGGACTTCCTAAAATTCACCGAGAATGAGTATACAACATAAATGGACACATGGGAACCCTTGAAAGCAGCGCATCATGGAAAATTCATTGCACTATGTGCCCATATGAAGAAAATGTAGGATAAACAAAATAGAGAATTAACAGCACAACAGAGCGCCTTAGAACAAAAAGAAGCAAGCTCACCCAAGAGGAGTGGACACCAAGAAATAATCAATTTGAGGGCTGAAATCAATAAAATAGAAAGCAGGCAAACAATACAAAAATCAATGCAACAAAGAGATAGATTTTTTTGCGAAAATCAACAAGATAGACAAACCTATATCCAAACTAACAAAGAAGCAGAGAGAGATAATACAAATTAACAAAATCAGAAACAAAGTGGGTAACATAACAATGGACACAGAGGAAATCCAGACAAGTTTCAGGTCATACTTTGAAAACCTGTACTCCACAAAATTTAAAAATTCAAAGGAGATACACACATTTCTGGACAACTATCACCAAAATTAAATCAAGAACAGACAAACAACTTAAACAGACCTATAACCCACAATGAAATAGAAGCAGTCATCAAAAACCTTCCAACCAAAAAAGCTCAGGCCAGATGGCTTCAGAGAAGAATTCTACCAGAAATTAATGAAAGAGCTAACTCCAATACTCCTCAAATTGTTCCACACAATACAGAAGGAAGGAACCTTACCAAACTCTTTTTACAGGCCATAATCACGTTGGTAGCAAAGCCTTACAAAGATACCATTAAGAAAGAAAACTACAGACCAATATCCCCAATGAATATGATACAAAAATACTCAATAAAATACTGGCGAATCAAATCCAAGAATACATGAGAGAAATCATCCACCATGACCAAGGACACTTCATCTCTGGGATAAAGGGATGGTTTAACATACGAACATCTATCAAGGTGATCCAGCATATAAACAAACTGAAAAAAAAGACATGATCAACTCCCTAGATGCTGAAAAAGCCTTCGACAAAACTCAACAACCTTTCATGATAAAGGTCTTGGAAAGATAGGGGATAACAAGAACATACCTAAACATAATAAGAACAATATACAGTAAACTGAGAGCCAACATCAAACTGAATGAAGAGAAGATTAAGGTGATTCCTCTAAAATCAGGGACAAGACAAGGCTGTCTTCTCTCTACATATCTCTTCAATATTGTACTTGAAGTACTAGCTAAAGTTATAGGACAAGAAAAGGAGATCAAGGGAATCCAAATTGGAAAGGAAGAAGTCAAACTGTCTCTATTTGCAGATGACACATAAGTGATCCAATAAACTCTGCCAGGGAGCTCCTACAGCTGATAAACACATTCATCAAAGTAGCAGGATACAAGATCAATTCAAAAAAATCAGTAGCCCTACTTTATTCAGATGAAAAAGAGGCTGAGAAAGAAATCAGAGAAAGATCACCCTTTACAATTAGCCACAAAAACATAAAGTGTCTTGGGGTAGTGCTTACCAAACAAGTGAAAGACCTATACAATGAGAACTTTGTGGCTTTAAAGAACGAAATTAAAGAAGATACCAGAAAATGGAAAAATCTCCCATGCTTTTGGATAGGAAGGATAAATATAGTAAAAACGGCAATCTTGCCAAAAGCAATCTACAGATTCAATGCAATACCCATTAAAAATCCCAGCACAATTCTTCACTGACCTTGAAGGATAATAATCAACATTGTATGGGAAAACAAAAGACCCAGGATAGTCAAAACACCCCTGGACAATAAAAGTACTTCAGGAGGCGTCACCATCCCTGACTTTACCCACTACCACAGAGCTATAGTTCTGAAAATAGCCTGGTATTAGCACAAAAATAGACAGGTAGACCAACGGAATCGAATCGAAAATCCTGATATTAACCCACACACCTATGAACACCTGATTTTCGACAAAACAGTTAAAACAATGCAATGGGGGAAGGAAAGCATCTTCAACAAATGGTGTTGACACAATTGGACTTTGGCATGTAGAAGACTGCAGATAGACCCATGTCTATTGCCATGCAGAAAACTGCAGTCCAAATGGAACAAAAACCTCAAGAACAACCCAGCTACACTGTACCTCTTAGAAGAGAAAGTAGGAGGTACCCTTGGACAAATTGGTATAGGAGACTGCTTCCTGAACATAACTCCAGTAGCACAGACACTGAGACCCACAATTAATAAGTGGGATCTCCTCAAACTTAGCAGCTTCTCTAAGGCAAAGGACACAGTGGACAAGACCAAACATCATCACAGACTGGGAAAAGATTTTTACCAATCCTACATCTGACAAATGGCTGATCTAGAAAATATACAAAGAACTCAAGAAACTAGTCAACAAAACACCAAATAGCCCTGTTAAAAAAATAGGAAACAGAGTTGAACAAAGAATTTTCAATAGAGGAAATCAAAAGGGCTGAAAGACACTTATGAAAGGGTTCCACATACTTAGCTATCAGGGAAATGCAAATCAAAACAACTTTGGGATACCATCTTACTCAGGCCAGAATGGCTACAATTAGAAACACCAATGAAAACTTATGCTGCAGAGGATGTGGAGAAAGGGGAATACGCATTCACGGCTAGTGGGAGTGCAAACTCGTACAGCCATTTTGTAGGTCAGTAAGCTCAATCCTCAGGAAAATGGGAATTAGTTTACCACAGGACCCAGCAATCCTGCTCTTTGGTATATACCCAAATAATCCCCATCCATGCAACAAAGACATGTGTTCAAATATGTTCATGGCAGCATTATTTGTAATTGCAACAACCTGAAAATAACCTAGATGCCCCTCAACTGAAAAATGGATAAAGAAGATGTGCCATGTCTATACAATGGAATACTACTCTGCAGAAAAAAAAATAACAGAAACATGAAATTCACAAGCAAGTGTATGGAACTTGGAGAAACCATCCTGAATGAGGTAACCTAGTCACAAAAAGAAGAGCAGGGTATGCACTTGCTCATCTATGGATTTTAGACCTAGAGCAAATGATCACCAGCCTATAATTCACACCACCAGAAGAACTGGGATACAAGGTTTATTATAAGAGTTTCATATATGGTCCCTCACAAAATGGGGAAGGGAGTTGTTTCTCAGAGCACATTGAAAATGGGGGCAGTGAATGGAGAGAGAACTAGGAGATAGAGAAAGGGAGGAGAGAGAGCACGTGTGACTAGGTAGATCGAGTCAGGGTAAGAATAGAAGACAGAAAATGAAAAGACAGAGAGAGAGAGACAGAGAGAGACACAGAGAGAGAACATAAAAGAGGGAGCCCTTACTGGTTTGAGGAAAAAAAAATTGAACCTAAAAAATGTCTAGACACCTACAAGACCACCTCCAACTAACAATTTGAGCTACTGTGGAAAGGCTACCATAAATGCCATTCCCTGATAGTGAGATCATCAACTAAATGATACCATCATGGAGCCCTCGTCTAGTACCTGTTGGAAACAGAAGCAAACACCCACAACTAAACACTGAGTCTAACTAGAATTCAGATGCAGAGAGAGGGGACAAGACCAGGTAGCAAAAGCACCCAGAAACAGCTGACCTGAACAAGGAGAAGCTAATGGGCCCCCGAATACTGATAGCTGGGAATCCATCATGGGACTGACTCAGTTCCCCTGAATTTGGGTCTAAGCTGGAAGGACTGAGAAGCTTGGAGGACGTCAGACAATAGAAACAGGATCTATTCCTGGTGACAAAAAGACCTTGCAGATACATCCCCCATGGAGGGATACTCCCTTTACCTAGAGACAGGAGAGAAATCCTAATCCCTATTTCAAATGACTTGACAGATTTACATGACCCAACCTGGATATCATAGCCCTACAAGTGGAATGTACATGGGGGGAAGGAAGTGGAGGGTGACCAGGGTGCATGTTACGAGATGAAGAGGGTAGGGGGGAGGGAACCGGGAAGGGAGGGAGGAAAGAAGAGGAAACTGGGATCAACATGTAAAATTTTTAAATAATATTACTAATAAAAAAAAAAGAAATTCAGAGAAGAGAGAATAGCAATACTGCTCAAATTGTTCCACACAATAGAAGGTTCATTACAAAAATCTTTTTTAGGAGTATTAAAATTACATTGGTACCCAAGCCACACAAAGACACAATTAAGAAAGAGAACAACACAGCAATATCCCTCTTGAACATTGATGCAAAAATCATCAAGAAAAAAAAATACTGGCAAATTGATTCCAAGAATACATCAGAGAAATCGTCCACCATGACTAAGTAGGATTCATTCCTGGTCGCAGTGATGGTTCAACTAGGAAAACATATCAATGTGATCCACCATATAAACAAACTGAAAAAGAACAACCACATGATCATCTCACTAGAGGCTGAGAAAACATCAACAAAAGTCAACATCCTATCAGGATAAAAGTCTTGGAGAGATCAGGCATAACAGGAACTAAATATAATAAAAGCAATATACAGTAAAACAACAGCCAACAGCAAACTGAATGGAGAGAATCTTAAGGTGACGCCTCTAATATCAGGAACAAGACAAAGCTGCTCTCTCTCAATATCTATTCAATATTGTATTGAAGCTCTATCTAAAGAAATAAGACAACAAAAGGAGATCTAGGGGATAACATATTGGAAAGGAAGAGGTCAAACTGTCATTATTTGCAGATGATATGATAGTTTACATAATTGAACCAAAGAAACCTCTACCAGGGAACCCCTTCAGCTGATGAACACCTTCATCAAAATACCAGGATACAAGATAAAATAAAAAAATCAGTAGATCTAGTATATACAGAGGACAAAGGGGCTGAGAAAGAATCCAGAGAAGTATTACCCTTTATAATAGCTACAAACAACCTAAAGTATCCCGGGGTAATGCTTACCAAACAAGACAAAGATCTATATAGCAAGAACTTAGTGTGTTTTAAGAAAGAAACTAAAGATCACATGAAATGGAAAGGTCTCCCAAACTCTTGAATAGGTAAGATAAACATAGTAACAATGGCAATATTGCCAAAAGCCACCTACAGATTGAATGCAATCCCCATCAAATTCCAAGCCCAATTCTTCACTGACCTTGAAAAGATAATACTGAACTTTATATGGAAAAACAAAACAGCCAGGAGAGTCAAAACAACAATGTAAAATAAAGGCTGCAATGTGCATTACCATCCCCGACTTCATGCTCTACTATAAAGCTATAGTCTTGAAAACAGCTTGGTATTGGCGTTAAAATAGACAACAACAAAATAAAATTGAATCAAAAATCCTGATATTAACCCACACAACTACAAACACCTGATTTTTGACAAAAAACATGAAGTTATACAACGGAAGGAGAAAACATCTTCAACAAATGGTGCTGGCACAACTGGATGATTATGTGTAGAAGACTACAGATATACCCATGTCTATGGCCATGCATAAAACTCATGTCCAAATGAATCAAAGATGTCCACATAAATCCAGCCACACTTAACCTCTTAGAAGAGAATATAAGAGGTACCGTTGAACAAATTGGTATAGGAGACTGCTTTCTGAACACAACTCCAGTAGCACAGACACTGAGATTGACAAGTAATAAATGAGACGTTCTCAAACTGAAAAGCTTTTCTCAGGCAAAGGACCCAGGTGACAAAACCAAAGGCATCCCACAGACTGGGAAAAGATCTTCAACAACACTACATCTTAAAGAGAGCTGATCTCAAAATGTACAAAGAACTCAAAAAACTAGTCAAAAAAACACCAAAAAAACCTTCAGAACTGGAGAGAATTCTCAATAGAGGAAATCAAAAAGGCTGAAAGACACTCAAGAAAGTGCTCAAAATTCTTAGGCATCAGAGAAATAGAAATCAAAACAACTTTGAGATACAATCGTACACCTGCCAGAATGGCTAAAGTTAAAAACATCAAGGACAACTAATGCTGGAGAGAATGTAGAGAAAGAAGAACACATCTCCACTGTTGGTGGAGTACAAAATTGTGCAACCGTTTTGGAGAACAGTGTGGTGGTTCCTGATGAAAATGAGAGTCAGTCTACTACAGGGCCCAGAAATCTCACTATTAGGCCCAAATGATCCAGATTCATGCAACAAAGATGTCTGTTCAACTATGTTCATAGCAGCATTATCTGTAATAGCAAGATCCCTGAAGCAACTGAGATCCCCCTCAACTGAAAAATGGATAAAGAAGATGTGGCCTATTTATACAATACTACTCAACCGGGAAGGGGGGCAATGGAATCTTGAAAATTATAGGCAAATTGATGGAACTTGAAGAAACCATCCTGAATGAGCTAACTCAGTCTCAAAAAGAGGAACATGGTGGTACCCACAAATATATGGATTTTAGAATTAGATAAAGGATCACCAGCCTATAATCCACATTGCCAGTGAAGGATTAATCTAATTATTCATACCAGGTCCCTCGCTGATTGGGAAAGGAAGAAGATCTACTGAGCATATGGGGTGTAGAATGGGGGGAAAGTGAGTGGGGATGGAGGGAGGAGAAAAGGATGAGGAGAAGATGGAAGAACATAGAATTAAGAAGATTGAGTAAGGGTAGGAATAGATGAGAGAGAAAAAGAGAGAGACAAATTTGCCATAAAAAAGGATCCATTACATGTTTGAAGAGAAAACTGACTCTAAAGAAATGTCCAGAAACCTACAAGACTGACTCTAACTAGCAATTTGAGCAACAGTGGAATGACTACCATAAAATCTGTTCCCTGATATTGAGATTGATGACTAACTTATCCACCATCATAGACTCCTCATGTAGTAGGCAATGGAAACAAAATCAGGCATACACAGGTAAACACCGAGCCAAACTGGAATCCAGATGCAGGGAGGGAAGACAATGCAAGGCTACAGAAACCCACAGAGAACTGAATAGGAGACAGCTAATTGTCCCCCAGACTGATAGCTGGAAATCCAGCAGTGGATTAACTAGACACCCTGAACATGTGTCTTGGTGCACAAAATGACTTTCGGTGGCACACACTCCATGTAGGTATACTCCCTTAATCTAGAGGCAGGGTGGAGGGCAGAGTCCCTACTCCAAATGACATGACAAATTTTGTTGACCCCTCCTAGATTGCACCACGCTCCCAGACGAGTGGGGTTGGGGAATGGGATAAGAGGATGGTAGGGGACATCAGAGGGAGGAAGAGATGGAGGAGGGAGGTAGAAGGAACAGGAATAGATAAGAAAAATAAGAAAAATATTTATTTATTATAACTATTATACATAATTTTACAGAGGACCTAGTATAGACAAACATAAAATCTGTGAATTCCTCTTTGGTCTCTGCGAGCCCCTAAAATCCTATTAAGTTGATGATATGGGCTCTGTTCTCCTGACGTCTATGATCTCTTTGTCTTCTACATCCCTTCCTCTCTCTCTTCCCTGAGATTCTGAGTACTGCCTAATACCTGTCATTAGATCTCAGTATGTACTACCATCAGCTTCTGTAGAGTGTGGATTGAGCTTAGTACCAATCTCTTAGTGTTGCAGAATTTCACTAGTTGACATTTCATTGATTATGTCACAATGTGACCATGTCACTTTGTATATGTGACATGGAGGAATGTGCACAAATTGCTAAGCAGAGCTAGACAGACTAAAATGGGCATCTTCAAAAAAAAAACACCTTTGGAATCATAAAATGACTAATAATTTTTATTTATTTTATATTTCATTAAAATATTTTCTACAGAGATGGAGGTATCCATGACGACAATAGGAGGACCTCATATTCTCTGTCTATCATTTGACAGGTAGTTGAAAATTCCTCCGTGTGTGCATGGAACTGAAAAAGTATCCAATGCAAGAGCAACAATTCCTTTTGCCAACTGAATTTGGAGATAAATATGTTTTTTTCTTCCTTTTCTCTTGTAAAAAACATTCATATTTGCTTTCTCCTTGGATGTGAACCCTTCATCATATCTACTTTTAAATACAGACAGCTTTCTGCAAGGAAACTCTATGGGGATGTGCTAAGGGCCAACAACTAAACTAAATGATCTCAGTTTTCGAGTCACTGGACAAAATTTAAATGATTTGAGCAACAGAGTATAGATGGGGCATTGTACATCTGAGTCTCCTTTTCCTCCATCCCCCAACACACCCCACACTTCCCACACATTTACTGTTCTGTTTAATCCAGAGCATTCCCATATTCAATGTAAATTCTACACATACATCATTTCTACCCATGTGTTCTTGTTAGCAACACAGGCTACTACTCCTAGAAGAAAAGTTTAGACCACAGCTGAGAGGAACATAGGATCTCTTCAAGCATTTGAGAGGGACATCCAGGAAAGTATCTTGTGTAAAAGCCATGCTATGTAATGCTTCAGCTACCAAGTGGGAATATGAGCCCACCATTGTCTTCTAGTCTGAGGTCTCAGAGACCTCAGAAGCATGAGCTGTAATGAAATCCAGTGTTTGAGTTTTCAGCTGCCATGCACTGTAGAAGTCAGCCAAGAAGAGAGTGTGGGCAGCATTATCCACGGAGAGGTCCCTGCACAGTGCATCCTGGCACATAACCTTCAAACGCTCCAGGCCATACATGTCAGCAGCTGCCAACACAGTATCTGTCATGCTGTTGAGGTCTGGTGCCTTTCTGGTGTCAATGAAGCCCATCATTGCCTGGAAGATTTGCTGCTCCAGATCATGGATCTCAATGCGGTTTGTTCTGTTCTCCTTCATGTCATGTTGAAACATTGCTCTGAATACCGGAGAGTGAGCTGCTAAGATGGCCTTGTGAGCCACGATTTCCTGGCCAGCGACCACCAGGCAGCAGTCTGTGAATAGAGAGTTCTCCCACACCTTGATACCTGGCCTCCTGATCTGGTAACAGATGATGAAGGAGTCCTGGAACACTGTCACATTGTAGAAGTGTGTGCTGATCTTCAGGGAAAAAATAATAGTTATGATCCAAGAGGAAATCCCAAAGGATGAACCTTTTGAAACTATATTTGTAGCCAAGCAGGAACTCAAGGACTCTTGTGGTCCACATTCCAAAGACTATCTTTCCTTCCAAACTTAAGATCCAGAGCTGAAATTTGGAACAAACGTGACACTTTGGAGAGCTGATCAACACTATGTAAACTGACAAGTAATCTGTGCTATCCTCATCAACACCCAAAGTGTGTACTCTCAAACACCATTTGTCATTGCCTCTTTTTGAAACTTTGGGCTCTTAATGGGACCCCGAAATTCCTCCAGGAAAAAATTGAAGTTGATCATGGTCCACGTGTAGCTGAAATTCTGTATGTTGATTTGTGTGATGTTCCAGCCCTTGGCCATCTTCTCCCCTGACATTTCTGTAAGTGACAGTTTGAATTTCAAAGTGGATCCAAAATGTGAAACTGGGTTTTTGTTCTTCACCCTTGGGACACAAGAATAAAATTGATTTAAAGTTGTAGGTTATGATTCCTATGTGTTATAAGTTCTGTGAATTTTCAACTTGGATATCCCTGAAATATTCAATGCAGATTTCAAGAATAGTTTCACAGAAGACAGTCAAAGCTACTGGGGACTGTTACCTCATTCCATTTTGTAGATTGAATATTACTTCAGTAGGTAATTGGTTTTGAGAAGTATGGAAACCTTTTGAATAATTTGGAACATTTTGTACAATCACAAAAAAATCTTCTACTAGGGACCTCTAAAGTAACAGAACATATAGAATGAATCTCTCCATATATGAAGAAAGGAGTCTCATTAGAATGATTTGCAGCTACAGTCCAGCTAATCCCATGGTGGCTATCTGTGAAGGGAATGTGCAAGAATCCAGTAATTTCTCTGTGCAGAAGGTTGGAGTTGTCTGCTGGTCTTCAGTAGATGCTATAGTTCAAGGAAGTATTCTTTAATGACAGTGCTAGGAATGGACTTGCTTCAATGTGAGTGCAAGCAGGCAGATTGCAACAGCTCTCTTTTTCCAAGTCCTTTAATGTGCTTCCAGCAGGTGTGTCCCAAATTAGGGTGTGTCTCCCAGCCTCAGATCTGGATTAATGGTGTGTATCTTCAGACCTAATGATCCTTATCAGATGTTTATGTCTTCTACCTCCAAGGTCTGTATTTCAAGAGATTCTACCTACTCCAATTAATGAAAAAACATTTCTCACAGTTTTACTTTCCATTTTAGCATTTTATATAATTCCAGATCTGTTCTACTTCAGAACCAAGAATAACCATAACAAGTTCACTTTGTTTGACTGAGTTAATCTTTCACAAATAAAGAAATTGTGTTAATGCTTACATAATTGTAATTTACTTCCTTTTGTTACTTTTTCCTATCACCACACGCCTTTAATCTAAGCACTTAGAACGCAGAGGCAGTCAGATCTCTTTGAGTTCAAGGCCAGCCTGTTATACAGAGGTTGTTCAGGGACAGTCAGTGCTTTGCTAAAAAACAAAAAAAACAAAAAAACAAAACAAAACAAAAAATACTTCCTCTGAAAAAAAGTGTTCTCCCCATATACATTATCCAGAAAGTGGTCATTGTCTTTACTCAGGGGGGTCAGTGTTGACAATATGGAAGTTGGTGTGAAAGAATTCCTTTGTGGTGGTGAGCATTAAGCAGAGCTAGACAGGAGCCTCTGAAAATGATTGTCTTCTTTCCTGCATTTTATTCCATCTACACCCACAGTTCAAGGCATGGCTCCACCAAATTTCCTTAGTGGTTTTGCCGCTCTTTAAAATTTAATCTCTCCTGACACAATTAAGGATGTACTTTGAGAAGATCCTAAATACCTCTCAAGGGACTCCTGCTGACTGCCAATATTTAGCTTCTTGTTTCCTCATAATTTTCATGCTTCAGTACTGAGTTCTGTCTAATTTTATATTTGAACTTCCAGAATTACTCTGCTGGGCTTAACATTGTAAGGGCATTCTGGTTTGCATTAGGTATAGAATGTATTCAACTGTTACAGAAGAGCATCTTCTAATGTGGAGTCTGGCAATTAACAAGTACAATCCTTTCAAATGAGTGGTTTCTGATATAGGGTATCCAGCATCCTGAACCTGAACCAACCTGTTGAAAAATCACCTATGACACTAAGTGGCCACTTGCCATGAATACACCAAAGGAAACAAAAGGAAAATAAAATTAAACAGTCAAAATCAATTGATTTATTTATCCTCTACTAAAAGTTAAGTAGTGTTATATCCCAAATATGCTTTGAATCAGTCCAATATGTGCTTTGGTTACTGCATAGCCAAGATTCACAGTTCCAGGCAGTAGATTTTAGAAAAGGGATTAGTTCTACTCTATTGTACCTAGTGGTTCCCTGGACATGAATTTACTTCCTATTCTCATGACCAGAAGTTGTTTTGGCCAGGAAATTTAGATTCTGGTGTGATGATGCTGTGGGTGTATTAGTCCTGACAAGATTCACAAAGAAATTCCATTGAACTGAAAACTCAGGCTTTACCTTGGCGACTTGGAGCTCCTAATGTCTTTGTGCCACGAGAATAATTAGGAAATAACAATCTTAGGAGGGGTTAAAGATCAATATAATCAAGAAGACACTCGAATGCTCTTCCACTATGGAACTGATACAGAATTTGGCGGTTGGGTAAAAAGTTATTTATTAATGCTCAGGTGCCACATTGTCCAATAGTTAAACATGATTTGAGACTACATCAGTCTAATCTATGTATATGACAGACCAGGAATGAGCATATATATCACTGCTCAAGGAAAAGAGCCAAAATAGGTAGCACGCTTCTTGAAGGAGTGTAAAGACCACAAACCCAAATTTATTTATTTTCTGACATAGTGAGTTTTCTCCATAATCTGTGGTTGTGAGAACAGCCAACAACATAGGAGAATTGGCGTTTTTATTACATCACCCCCCAAATAAAATCTAAGTGTTAAGCAAGTGTTGTGGTTATTTCAGGGTAAATTCGATAATGGAGGAACTTTACTGAACTTTTTCACCAGGAGCCAATGACAAACAGAAATACTGTTTGAGAGCATGCCTGACTGAGCAGATAGAAAAAAAAAAGTGTTTGTTCATTTAGTGTTGCTCGGTAGTCCAAAGGGTTACATTTGTTTAAAGACTCTAGCTACATTTTAGTGTTCTGATGGGCTGATGGGAGAGCCCGTGACACAAACACCAAAACCCGGAGATGCAATAAGAGGTGTTTATTGAAAGAGTGCACTCGGGTGACAGCAATCTTTGTGAAAGCTGCACACCCCTCAAAGGGTTTAGGTCCTTTTTATAAAGAAAGACCACAATCAGCACACATTCATGTGGCCCATGGTGACTGATTACAAATTATGATCTCATGTTTGAGAGATCATCCTGGTATGACCTGTTATCCTTTAAAGGATAAACCATAGAAAGACATGGAAAGTCCCCAGACTGTCGGTTGGCCAGGTCTGACTTAGACAGGGCTGGTCATCTGGAATCATTTGTTCCAGGGTTGGGTGTAATGAATATTTTTTCCCTGCCGATTGGTCCCACCACAACACCAGCCCCCAATAAAGCACTGAGACTCTGTATTTGATACAAGTGCTATTGGGCAGTTACTTCTTTCTCACTGGCTAGCTCTGTCTTAATTATTAACCCATTTTTATTAATCTAAGTATTTCCACATGGTCTCATCTTACTCGAGAGTGGGTTTTTGTTGTGCTCTCTCCAGTCTCTCCATCTTGATTATTCCTTACTACTTCTTCTTTCCTCCTTGTCTCCTAGTCCCTCTTATCTTCTTTTCCTATTGGCCAACAGTGCTTTATTCATTAACCAATAAGAGAAATATATTATCAGAATGGCATCTCCCATCATTTCCTTTTTTCTTTCTAAAATGAAAAGAGTGTTTTAACCTTAACATAGTAAAATATATCACAAAGCAGTTGTAAAATAAGAATAACAGTTAAGCTGACAATGGACTGTAATTAAGCTGACAATGGACTTCAAAAGATACATAAAAAATTGTGTTGAAATTTAGAAGCAGAATGTGTTTAACCTATAGTTTGCTTTTTGAAGAATGGCCATTTTTATAAATGTTAATCCTCCTTATCCAGGAGTATAGGAGATATTTCCATTTTCTGATATCGCCTTCAATTTGTTCCTAAAAGAGTTTTTATCATATAATTATTACACATGTTTAGTTATCCCAAGATGCTTTATATGGTTGAGGCTGTTGTGAAAGTTATTTGCCTCTGATTTCTTTCTCAGTCTGTATCTCATTTTTGTATAGGAAGACTTCTGGTTATTTTTAGTCAGGTGTTTATCATTTTTTTACTATTGAAAATAGATTCTTCATTCAGGCAGTATAACATAGCCAGAGTTTCTACTTCTTAGATTTTTGTCAAGCTAATTTGCTGAAAATATTTCTTAGCTATAGGAATATACCTTTTGACTTATTTAGGTAACTTTTGTATATTAAGATATCTGTACAGGTAAAAATGCTTTCCTCTTCCATTCCAATTTGTACCACTTTTATTGTCCATTGCCTTATTGATTTACTTAAGTCAAGAATTATTATAGTGAATAGATATGAGCAAAGTGAAAACCCTTGTCTCTATTTATGTTGATGTTGACTACAGACTTGCTTAAAACTACCATTATTATATTTCAGTATACCTATTTCTCCCTGGCTTTTATCATGAAGAAGTATTGAATTTTTAAATGTGTTTTTCCTGCATTTATTGATGTGTAACATTTTTTTTGATTTTTGTATATTTGACCATCCAAATGGTACTGGTACTAAAGCATAGTTCATCAGAGTACAGTATCTTTGAAAATCCATGCATTCAGTTACCAATTAATAATGATTCTTGCATGCATGTCCATAAGGTTTTGTCCTGTGATTAAAATATCAATGTAATTTTAGACTCATAAAACAAATTATGTAATGATCCTTTGCTTTTAATTGCTGGTACAATTTCAGGAGGATGCACATTCAAAACTCCTCTTTGAATGGCCAGTAAATTACTCTTCCAAAACTATCTCATACAGATTTTGTGGTTGTTGTTGTTGTTTGTGGGGGTGGGGATACACTTTTGGTGATAATGTTATTTTACCAGGATTTGCCTGCCTGTTTAAACTGCATATCTGGCCTTGGCTTCATTTACTAAGTGAGCACTATTGTTCCTGATTTTTTTTTATCTTGGTGGCCTTTTACTATGATGAGTTTGTAGTATTAAATTTCTTTTGGTTAGCTTTTGTCTGCAGTCTATTTTGGTAGATATAAAAAAAGGAGTACACCAGCTTACTTCTTAGGCACGTTTGCTTGGACTATCTATCTCCAATTCTTTATTGTTAGGTAATGTCTACCCATTTCATTAAGGTGATTTTATTGCTGCAGCAGAAAGCAAAAAGGAACCTGTTTACACATCCATGGAGTTAGTCTGTGAATTTATACTGGGAAATCAAGACATCAGATGATGAGGATACCAATGATTGATTCCTATATTTTGCAGTTGTTATTGTTTTGGTGGTGATGATTGTGATGTGTGTGTGTGTGTGTGTGTGTGTGTGTGTGTGTTTTCCGTACTTGTGCCTTTGCTGCTCTCAGATTATTTAATCCTTGTATTATTCTTGTTTGTAGCAAATATCTTTAGGTTGGAGTTTTCCTTCTACCACATTCTGTAGGATTGGATTTGCCTTTTTGAGGAATGTCTTAGTATGTCCATCTATGGTAATTTAAATGGGTATAGTATTCTAAGTCTGGTTGGTTGCAGGAAAGAGGGGAATTCATGTAGCTTATCCCAAGAAGGGACCCATAAATACTCTCTGGAGGAGGAGTTTCTGCTTGCCAGGCTTTCTCAGGGGTAGTATCTGGAGACAGAGAGAGCTAGGGAAGAGTTGGGGCTTCCACCCAAGCATCTCAGACTCTTTGGGTACATGGGCACCAATTCAGGTATGCCTACTTATTGTTCCTGTGGGCAATGTGTAGAGGGGGGATTTGGTTATCATGAGTACGTGGGCTCATGCTCAGAGGGAGGTATGGTTGAAGAAGCATTTGGTTAAGTGCCATCCTAGAGACCTCAGCATACATTCCTTAAGGGATAGGAGGAGGCAAGTTTATAGGAGGAAAAAGTCTTAATTCACCTATGAACATGTCTAGCAAAATGAAGAGATATGGCTACCAGTGAAATACTTTAGTTTGTATGGAAAGGATGTAGGAAAGGAGTAGAAGAATAGTTCTTGCAAGCAGAATATAGAAAATCACAAAGAATTGACCTTGATATAGGTGGGAAATTCAGGAATTATGAGAACAAGAAATGTTACTATGGTGATGGTGCTAGTGTTTATATGCTAGGCTGATCATATTAAATAAGGCTGAATCATATTAAATAAGTTACTGAATCATCACCCCTTTGTAGAGTAATTGAAGGCTCTAAATGTACAGCCAAGAGAAAGCTAGAATATGAAAAACTTTAGTTTGCAAAGAAAAAAGGGGATGATAAGTTTCTCACAGGTCTAGGCCCACAACAAGGAAATATGGCCCAACTCTGGAACAAATGTTTCTACATGAAAAGCCCTGTTTGGGTCACTCTTTGCCAATGGACATTCTGGGGACATTACATGGTACATTCTATTGTTTTTTCTTTTTCCTTTGAAGAACAGGTCATACCTGAGTGATCTCTCAAACATGAGATCATACTTTGTATTCAAGCTACTTGTGCCCCATATATGTATGATTTGTGCATTTCCTCTATAAAAATAGCCTAAACCCTTTGAAATAAGTGCAGCTTTCCCTGAGATTGCTGAAACCCGACTTAGCACTCATTCAACAAATACCTCTTGCTTGTCACATCTCCTGGTTTTGATGTTTGTGTCCAAGGGCTCTCCCATCGGCCCATCAGGACCTCAAAATTAGGGTCTTACACCAGAAGGAAGGAAATGGATATGGGCCTTGGTTATTCAAAGTATCAATGTTGAATGAGTAAAATATGAGAGCAAATATGCCCTTCATTGGGAAAAGAAGTTCTCAGTTTCTTTATAGGTGCCACTTGATCCTATATCACATTTGAATGGCACACACTATGGAGGGGTGATGTGTTGCAGGAGTATATGAGCCATGACAACGCTCTTACTTTGGTGATGAGAAATGCCTCTCTATCCATGCTATAAAATTGTTCACAAGAATTAACAGATATCTGTGTGGGTTATTGGTAAGTAAATCTGACAATTCTCACCCAGTTGATTGCCTTGAAAGTAGGACAGTGGCTGGCATATCTGCAGGGCCACCTGTATGTTGGGCTTGACACTCTTTTCCCAGGAAAATGCAGGTAACTGAAAAATTACTGAAGTAGATTTTTTAGCTAGGTATTGTAGCAAAAAGTCTATGGCTTCATGTTAAAAGGCATGTACATTTTCCCAAGGTATGATTCCATCCCAATAAAACACAATTTTATGTCTATATTTAGAAGCAAGTGGAGGAAATTGACTGAATTGACCAGGTTGAGTGAGTGACAAAGTAGAGAACTGATCACAACTTCAGGCTTCCAAAGCCATTGTAATACCATCCTGTCTCAAAAACTTGGACAAGTATGTTAGGAGCATGTTTTCCTTGCTGCCATAGCCTCTGGTTGGGTCCCACCGCCATCCCGCTGGCCCCCAATAATACACTCAGAGACTCTGTATTCGTCACAATCCTGTTGACCAGTTACTATTATTGTATATGGCTAGCTCTGTCTAAATGTTTAACCAATTTCTACTTATCTAAGAATTTCCACATGGCTCATCTTACTGGAGAGATGCGGGCTGCATCTGATCTCTCCAGGCTCTACATGCTGATTCCTCCTTCCTACTTTTTCTTTCCTCCTTGTCTCCTAGCCCTGCATATCCTTTTTCTCATTGGACACAGTGCTTTATTCATTAACCAGTATGAGAAACATATTTACTGGATAACATCTCCCATCATCTCCTCTTTTCTGTCTAAAATAAAAGAAGGGTTTAACCTTAACATAGCAAAATATACCATATAACAGTCATCAAATAAGAATCACAGTTAACAATATTTAGTCCATTAACATTTTGTAAAACTTAAAGAAACTATCATCTATCCTATCTTTGTGAGTCTAAAGTCCTATATGTAACTTATCATTAATTCTAACTAAGTAAAACTATAACCAAAACTACCTATCTTCAACTCATTCAAAGACCACAGAAGGATAATATATAAACTCTAGAATGACAGCAACAAATCATTGCCTGGTCAGTAATTGAAAGTTCTTCTGTAATATTCCATCTTCAGCCCATAGGCCATAGTGTGTCTGGCAAACTCCTCAGCAAAGTAGAAAACTGTCCATCTGTATTGGCAGTTTGTCAGTCATTTTTCTCTGTGTCTTGTATACTGTCTGGCAGCATTTTCCACGAAGCAGAAATCCTGTAGCAATGTTCACCTTGAATCAGCAGTCACATTTTTGTGGGTCCTGCATGTCCAGTTTCTACAGCAAAAAGTCAAATAATCTAGACAAAAGCAGTACCTTGCTCAAATGGCTAGTCTTGCCATATAGAAAGCAAACTTTGTAACGAGTTTCTCTAATGTTCATCTTCCTTTCTGATGCAGGTGGTGTTGCCAGGATCAGTTGTGCCTCATTGTCAAGAAAAACCCTAAACCATTTTAAATGCCATATTCTGTAGGTCTTTGAAAGGTTTGAAGAATACCTAGTCATCTCAAATACATCTCTGCATATCTAGAAATCCTAACTAATTTAACTCCAAGTTTTAACTATCATAGGTAACTCTGTATAATCTGTACTAAATTATAAATGACATTTTCAATGAGCTATATAAACACAAGACCTAAACAAGAGGACAATTATACATATCACGTAATTGACCATAAACTTGTATCAATAAATGAAAATCCATTCCAAGTCAAAATATTCATATCTATACCATAATTCTCTTTTTACCTTCAAAAAGATTTCTTGTGGTCATTAGCCAGTTATAACCAAGGCAATTTAAATGAAAACAAGTATTTATCAACAATATATGGAATTTGGGTGTTGTTCTTTCCAAACTACTTCCAGCTGGTAGGGGGGGCTGTCTTGGGAAATGCTAAGAACATGCAGAAATCTTGGCTGCAGTGGTCTGCAAGGGTTGGTCTCAACTGCTTTGAATGTTGGTTCACCTGAGGCTCTGTTTCAGGGGATCTGGCTTGATCAAACCACATTAGTCTGGAAGGAATCCACAGCTGTTCATTTTCTGTGGAAACAAAATTAGAAATCCTTTTCCCCACTAACTTGTCCTTGTACTTAAATTGAAGTAAAAGCATTTTTAAAATATATAAATTGAATTAATCCAGCAGCATTTCTTTTATCAGTAGTTGTTATTTTCTCAGCAGTCAAACAATTTAAAGATAAAAGAATAGTGTACCATATCCAAAGTTTCTCTGTGCTTTCCATCTTTATGTGGTGTTTTTAATGATCTATTTCTTCTAATTCTATTTTCACATATTTTGAGACAGGGTTTTTCTGTGTAACTTTTATCTGTCCTGGAATTCACAGCATACCAGCTTTACTTTAAAATCACAGAGATCTGTTTGGCTCCGCCTCCTGAATGCTGAGATTAAAGGCTTGCACCACCACACCCAGCCATTCTACTTCCTATTTTCTTTTTTAAACCATTGTATCCTATTTCTTTCTCTCTCCCAAGCCAACGCATTTTTTAAAATATAGTGTAAACCTTCATTGCAGCTCTCGTACACACCAATGAATTCTTAGCAGAGACTTTTAAAAGCAATGCGGGTTTTATTTTTTTGCAGCTTATGCAAAATTTGGAAACCTCCCTTAAAGATGCACAAATCTCTGTCTATAGCAAAACAAATCCAACTGAAAAAATGCTGCTATCAAGAAGTCTTGCTAGTCTCTGTTTCTTTGTTTCTAAAATCCCTTTTTAATATTTTATCAAGTTTTAAGTGAAAGTTCTCAGTTCCACTTCTGACACCATTATGTTATGAGCATGTTTTCCCTGCCACCATCGCCACTGGTCAGGTCCCACCACCATGCCACTGGCCCCCAATAATATACTCAGAGACTCTGTATTTGATACAATCCTGTTGGCCAGTTACTATTATTGTTTATGGTCTAGCTGTCTTAATGATTAACTCATTTCTACTTATCTAAGTATTTCCACATGGCTCATCTTGCGAGAGCTTAAAATTGCAATGTGAAACATACGGTATTTAGAGAAAAAGATTCAGAATATTGAAGATGGCAATAGAGAGCTTAAAATTAGAATGCAAAATAGAAAATGTTTAGAGGACAAAGTTCAGATACTGGAGATGGCAGTAGAGAGCAGAGAAACAGAACACAGGATATTGAAAATGACAATGGAGAGCTTAAAATTAGAATGCAAAACATAAAATGTTTAGAGTAAAAGATTCAGAATATTGAAGATGGAAATAGACAGCTGAGAAACAGAACACAGAATATTGAAAACGATAAGGGAGAGCTGAAAATTAGAACACAAAACATAGTCCTTAGAAAAACAGGTTCAGAATATTGAACATGACATTGGGAAGATGAAAATTAGAAGGCAAAACATAGAATCCTTAGAAAAAAAGGTTCAGAATATTGAAAATAACAATGGAGATCTCAAAATTAGAATGCAAAATAAAAAATGTTTAGCGGAAAATGTTCAGAATATTGAAGATGGCAATAGAGAGCTGACAGGTAGAATACAAAACATGGCAAATAAAAACGACCAACAAAAAAAAACAGAATTTGCTTCATAGCTGATACCTCAACAACCAAAATGGAAACAAGGCAATGCATTAACATGCTAGCAGAAATAGCTCGTTCCTTGTTGGACGTATCTACTAATAAGGTTAAAAAACTGGAACATCAGATGGAAAGACTAGCAGATAGAATCTGTTCCATGACTGAGGAAAATGATAAGCTGGCAGGTAGAACATTGATTTGGAAGGCAGTTTACATGCCATTCAGATTATATCAAAGGATGAGAATATTAAAAACATGGAATCATTCATAGTTGGAGAAAGTAAGAAACTGACTAATGCAATGAAGTCTCTAGAAACTTATGTGGTTCAAGAAGTTCAAACACTCAAAGAAACATTGGGGAATAGGTTTCAGGCCTTAAAAGACCATCAATCTGACACATCAGAAGAAGAACTACAGGGAACAGGGCATGAAAGAGACTTAAAATTTTCTATACCATTTAGGGTCAGGGGATTTTCCACTGTATCTATTAGATAAAAAACAGAAACAAAAATCACCCTAAAGGTGGTGTTGCATATCAGTGGGAACCAATAAGTATGAAAGATTTAAAAGGTATAAAGGAAGCAGAAGTCTCTTATCGCATGCACTCAACATATGTGAAGCAATTAATATACTCATGGGCAAGGAATAACAAGATAACCCCTTGGGGTTGGGGAGCATGGGAGGGCATGAGAGAAGGAGGGAGGGATGTAGGGAAAGTGATCTTGGATCAATATGTAAAATAAGAAAAAATAAATTAATTAAAAAAGTAAATATAAAAGATATATTTATGTCTAAAATAGCAGCATGAAGATGAATCATAGAACTTTCTGTTCTTCCTTGCTAAGGTCAGCTGTCTTTGTGTGTTTCTGCTACCTGGTCTTGGCCTCTCTCTCTGCATCTGGATTTTAGTGCAACTCAGTGTTTAGTTATGGGTGTTTGCTTCTGTTTCCAACAGGTACTAAATGAGGTCTCCATGATGGTGGATAATTTAAATGATGATCTCACTATCAGGGAAGAGCATTTATGGTAGCCTTTCCACGGTTTCTCAAACTGTTAGTTGGAGTCAGTCTTGTAGATCTCTAGACCTTTCTTTAGTTTCTGGTTTCTCCTCAAACCAATATGGCTTCCTCTTTTATGTTCTCTCTCTACCTTTTCTGTCTTCTATTCCCACCCTGACTCAATCTTCCTAGTTGCATGTGCTTTGTTCTCCTCCCCTTTTCTTTCTCCTAGTTCTCTCTCCATTCTCTATCCTCCCCACTTCCCATGTGCTCTGGGAGACTTGTCCCTTCCCCATTTTGTGAGGCACCATATATGATTCTCTCAGAATACACCTTGTATCCCAGTTCCACTGGTAGTGTGAATTATAGGCTAGTGATCCTTTCCTCTAGGTCTAAAATCCATATATGAGCAAGTACATACCATGTTCTTCTTTTTTTGACTGGCTTACCTCATTCAGATAGGGTTCTTCAAGTTCCATCCACTTTCCTGCAAATTTTAGGATTCCATTATTTTTCTGCAGAGTAGTATTCCATTGTGTAGGTGTGCCACATCTTCTTTATCCATTCTTCAGTTGAGGGGCATCTAGCTTGCTTCCAGGTTCTTGCTATTACAAATAATGCTGTTATGAACATATTTGAGCACATGTCTTTGTTGCATGGACGTGGATCATTTGTGTATATACCTAAGAGGTGAATTGCTGGGTCCTGTCTTAAACAAATCCCATTTTCCTGAGGAACTGCCATACTGATCTCCAAAATGGCTATACAAATTTGCACTCCCACCAGCACTGGAGGAGTGTTACCCTTTCTCTACATCCTTTGCAGCACAGGGTGTCATTGGCATTTCTAATTTTTAACCATTCTGGCAGGAGTAAGATGGTATCTCAAACATGTTTTGATTACCATTTCCCTGATACGTAAGGATGTTGAGGAATTTCTTAAGTGTCTTTCAGTCTTTTTTATTTACCCCATTGAGAATTTTTTCTTCAATTCTGTACCCCATTTTTAATAGGGTTATTAGGTGATTTGGTGACTAGTTTCTTGAGTTCTTTGTCTATTTTGGAGATCAACCCTTTGTCAGAGTTAGCGTTGGTAAAAATCTTTTTCCAGTCTGTGGGCTGCTGTTTGGTCTTGTCTACTGTGTCCTTTGCCTTACAGAAGCTTCTAAGATGTAGAAGGCTCCGTTTATTAATTGTTTATCTCAGTGTCTGTGCAGTCTTCTATACAGCTTTGTTCTATATAGAACAAGGGTACCTCCTACTTTCTCTTCTAAAAGGTTCAGTGTGGCTGGATTTATGCAGAGGCCTTTCATCCATTTGTACTTGAGTTTTGTGTGTTGCGATACACATGGGTCTATCTGCAGTCTTCTACACACCATCATCCAGTTATGGCAGCACCATTTGTTGAAGATGCTTTCCTCCCCCCCATTTTATTTTTTAGCTGTATTTTCAAAAGTCAGGGGTTCACAGGTGTGAGGGTTAATATCAGGGTTTTCTATCTGATTCCATTGGAATACTTGTATATTTTTCTGCCAATATCTGGCTCTTTTCAGAACTATATCTGTGTAGTAGAACTTAAAGTCAGAGATGGTGATGTCTCCTGAAGTTCTTCTATTGTACAGGCCTGTTTTTGCTATCCTGGTTCTTTTGATTCCCTATAAGGTTGATTATTTTCCTTTCAAGGTCAGTGAAGAATTGTGCTGGGATTTTAATGGGGATTACATTGAATCTGTACATTGATTTTGGCAAGATTTCCGTTTTTAGTATATTTATCCTTCCTAACCATGAGCATGGGAGATCTTTCCATTTCCTGGTATCTTCTTTCATTTCTTTATTTAAAGCCACAAAGTTCTTAATGTATAGTTCTGTCACATGTTTGGTAAGCATTTCCCCCAAGAAACTTTATGTTGTTAGTGGCTATGGGTGAGGGTGATGTTTCTCTGATTTCTTTCTCAGCCTCTTTGTCATATGCATAAAGTAGGGCTACTGATTTTTTTTTTAATTTATCTTGTATCCTGCTAGTTTGCTGAAGGTGTTTTTCAGCTGTTGGTGTTCCCTGGTAGTGTTTATTGGGCCGCTTATCACAATAAACTATCATATCATCTGCAAATAGAGACAGTTTGCTATCTTCCTTTCCTGTTTGGATTCCCTTGATATCCTTTTGTTGTCTTATAGCTTTAGCTAGAACATCTAGTACAATATTGAAGCGATATGTGAAGAGAAGACAGCCTTGTCTTATTCCTGATTTTAGAGGAATCGCCTTATGCTTCTCTACATTCAGTATGATGTTGGCTATTGTTTTACTCTAGCTGGGAATCCACATTAATATGTCAAAAAAGAAGCACAGATATCTAAGTAAACTGATTTCTAGTTGATTTCATTGTAACAATTTTCTTGTTGACCTTTTACCTTAATTTCAAACGGTAATGACCCTAACCATAAGCAAACATGGAGAAACTTGCTGCACTTAAAATTAGGGAGTCAGAATTACATTTTTCCCTAAGGAAAGAAAATACTCTATTTCATTTCTCTGTTTCAGGGTGTGTGGAAATTCTAACTCCATAAATGTACCTCCAGTTTTGGTTCCAGCAATAGACATTTTGCTTCCTCTACCTTGATCAATTCTTCCTAGTCATATTTTTAAAAGAATACTCAGGAAAGCACAATGGTCTATATGTAGATTTGTCATATTTATATGCTAGCTTTATTTCTCCAGAATATTACATATTCAATTCCACTTCAGTTATGGTGGCTGATTTATGTGTCTTTTGTTCCAGATTTGTAAGAGTGTTTTGTACAATGACCACTATGTTTTTTTCGTCCTTGCTGTCTAAGATATTCTAAGTTTATAAAAATACGATTTAATTCATATTTGTTTGACTAGTTATTGTATAAAAAATGATTGTTGGCACCCTCTATTGCTATGACATCCGATGTCATCAATGGCATATAATATACTCTTTTCATGTTATTAATGGTATAACAGTGGCTCATAGAAACCTTTAATGAATATAAGAAAAGGGATGGGAGACATTCATTTTTTCTAGATTCAACTTCAATCTACATTTGCTTGTACCAAGTGTATCTCACATTTTTTATCTCAGCAATGTCACATTATATATGTCTGCAAATATTTGAATGTGCACAGATTAAATATAAAATAAACAATGTTAGGATACATGGAAGAACATACAAGATTCATACAAGTACTCCCACAGAAGGGGAAAGGTACAAGATCTCCTGAGTATATTGGGAGGGGGCAGTGAGTGGAGAGGAAGTTATGAGAAAGAGAAGAAGGGGAGAAGACAGCATGTGTTATAAGGAAGATTGAGAAGGGGAAAGAATAGATGACAACAACAACAACAACCACAACGACAACAACAAAAAGAGATACCATAATAGAGGGAGTCATTATAGGTTTGAAGAGAAAACTGCTTCTAGAGAAATGTTCAAAGACCTATAAAGATGACCCCATCTAACAATCTGAGCAACAGTCAAAAGGCTACCTTAAATGCCCTTCCCTGATAATGAGATTGATGTCTAACTTATCTCCTATCATAGAGCCCTCATCTAGTAGCTGATGAAAACATAAGAAGACACCTAGAGTTAACACTGTGCCAAACTACTGGAATCCAGTTGCAGAGAGGGGAAGAGTAATAAGAAAATGGGGGCAAGACCAGGCTGCAGAAACCCGGAGACAGCTGACTAGAATAAGTGACAGCTCATGTACTCTCAAACGGATAGCTGGAAAACCAGTATTGGACAGACTCAGACCTCTAAACATGGGTTTCAGTTACAAGGCCTAGGCAGTTTAAGGGACCTCTGACAGTGGGACCAGGATATATCCCTGGTGCATGAAAGCTCTTTGGGAACACATTGCCCATGGAGGGTTACTCCCTTAGCCAAGAGGCAAGGGAGAGGGCCCAGACCCTACTCCCAATGACTTGTTAGATTTTGATGATCCCTCCTGAAAGGCATCGCCCACCCTGTGGAGTGGGGTGGTGGGATGAGGAAGCAGGGACATAGTAGATAGGGAGAGGGAACTGGTTCTTTAGTGAGATATTAACCTTGTCAGCACCTGTGGCATAGACCACGCCCATTGGGGGTGGAGAGGGGACCAGACATGACCCGGTGAACCAAGGCTGAGGAAGGGGCTCAGGGAGTTCTTTTGCTTGCAGTATGGGGCAGAAGTACATCCGGAGGCGTCCTTTGGACCAGAAACTTGCTGGTGTTTATCTGTCCATGTTGTGAGTTATTTCTCCCCAATAAACATTTATTTGGCATACAAAAAAACAAACAAAGAAAACAAAAACAAAAACAAAACAAAACAACGAACATTCTGTTCTGTTTTTAATGTTGCATATTAAAAAGAAATATGAGGGTTTCATTAAGGAAAAATAATTCATTGCCCAGCAAATAGTAATGGTGCAAATGGATATATATAGACAAACTAACAAATGGCTCTAGCATTCACGATATTAGGATGCATGAAAGTAATGTTTTATCACTTTAAGTAAAGATTGTGAAATAAGAACAGTAAAGAGAAATGAGGGCAGAAATTAATGAAACAATTAAAAAATTACTAGAACTGATAAATAATAATATATCATCCTAAATAATATATATCAGTGCAGTAACTGAAAAACCCAACAAAGAAAAAGTCACAAACCTCAATGTATTTCACACTATTGCCTCTTTGTCAGAATCCTGTCTTTTGGTCAGTTCCCCAGAGTCTCTTGATCACTCCATCCCCTTCTTGTGTTTTGTGGTTCTAGGTTGAAACCACTCGGGTACAGACATTCACTGAGAATAGTTTCTAGTTGAAGTCTGAAATGAAGGTATAGTCTTTGTGTAATTTCAAATAAGGATTTAAACGGACTTCTTAAAAAATTATTGAGGTAGTGAATACCTTTAATGCTAGCACTGGAGAAGCAGAGGCAGGCAGATCTCTGTGAGTTCCGGGCAATCCTAGTATTCCAAGCACGGTCAAGTTCTAGGACAGCTGGCGCTATGCTCAAGCAAACCCTCTCAAAATTAATTAATTAAATAACTAATTAATTAATTGAACACTATCACTATCATTGGTTCAATTGCTTTGTAGATAGGAAATTAGTCTCTTTGCTTATAAAATTTGAAATAAAATCTGAGATGAAACACTTGTAATTTAGAAACTTATTAGCAATAAATAATTTTAAATATACATATTAAATCCATGTACTCCTAAACATCACAATATTACAAATAAACAAGTCAAGATAAACCACTAATAGGGGTTTCAGAAACTCTATCTGTTTATACCTAGATGGAAAACAAAGAATAAATGCAGATGAAACTAATGAAACAGCAAATGACACACCTTGAAGTCATAGCTTGTAAGTGATTATGAGGGTCACCCCTCATTGCTATTGTTTACCACCGAAGGAACTAATGGATATTCCATTAGTGAATTCAATCACTTATTTGTAGTGAATATCTTATATGATAATGTGGAAAACATTTGGATTTATATTAGTCATTCCCCTAGATACATAACACAAAGTCCAAATTTACAAGGAAAAGTATTTCTGTTCTTTATATACCAAGATAATGATGTTTTAATTTTTATTGTCATTTGATACATAAAACTTAGACTTTTGTTGGAATAAGCAGGCAGTGCATTAGAGTTATTTTAGGATATATGTTACACTTTGCCCAACTTATTTCGTCTTGCCAGTGGGAGGGCCAGAGTGGGTCTGAGCAAGAGAAGAGATAAATTGAAAGTGGGAAACATTGTGTGGCAAGCAAAATCGCTGTTTCTAGGTATATTTAAAGGAATCCACAAGGATAAGGCCTGCTTAGAACCTAAGCCACAGTGAAGAGGGTGTCTTTACTGCCCTTGCCTTGTAATCAGCTAGAAGGCTACCTTAAAGGTCAGTGTTGAATCTTCATCCAGTGACTCAGGGAAGCTGATGAAGTGATGCACCGCAAAGCACATACCAATCTCCTGCAGTCCTGTCTTACAGAAGGAGGAGGAGTGATGACAAGAGCAAGGGGGTGAAGACCGTGTTGGGGAAACACACAGAAACAACATACCCATGCAAGATTCAAGTCATATGTCACTTCCTGAGTGCTGACAGCTTGGGAGCTTCAGAACACTGAATTCAGCCTTAGGGATATGGATGAGAGTTGAGATGCTTGGGCAGTTTTGGTGACCACTACCAGTGGAGACAGGGCCCATTCCCTATGGAGAGGTACCTTGCTAAGCATAGATACATGATGGAAGTTCTTTCTCTGGCCTCAAGTGATGTCAATTAACATGCTGATTCCCAATGTGGGAGTCCTCCATCTCGAGGAGTGAATTGGGTTTGGGGTTGGGAGAAGGTGGGCATTGCTGGGGGATTGAAAGGGAACTGGGATTTGGATGTAAAATATTATAGGTTTAAAACTTTTATATATAAAATGAGGAAAGAACACAATTGGAGCGAAACAAGAAAAAGCCCAATGGCTAGTATTTGAGACACTGGAATTGTCTAGGTCAGCATGACTGGAACGAGAGAATTTAGGATATGCCTCTCTTCACTTAGCACCATAATCACTGGAAAATCCTGGTTCCTGACATGACTTCATCTGGGATAAGCTAGCATCTTAATAGTCAGAGCACTGCAGTGACAATTGTTCTGGTTCATTTGAATTACGTAGCTCTACTTGAAGCAGGAACATTGGAGACAGAGGGAGGGACTCACACTAATCCTGACCTTGAGGCCAGAAGACAGACACACCTTAATCTTTAATGAGACCACATTCTCTGTCGGGGAATCTATAAAGGGACATGCACAGAGGAAGGTCTTACTCTTTGCCGGCTGGCCCTCACCTTGAAGCAAGGCTGTTCCTTCAGAGGCATTAGCTACTAATATTCTCAATTCCTACCAATACTGAAGAACAGCAGACAGCTCCTACCTCCCAGACTGAGTAAGTACTGGATTTTAGACATGTAGCCCCCAGTCCTTCTAATGACTAACTTTGCTTCATGCAGGCAGTATCCTACTATAAATTCTCTTGCTCTAGGGAAGCTCTGTACAACACTCTTAATCTATAAAACGCTAGAAACCATTCAACAGCTGAGTATGACCTAAGATTCCATGCAGACAAGAAAATGGAGGGATGGAACTCTCACAAGTACCTTAAACTATCTCCTCTGAGACTAATATTGAGATGCAGACAGAAAATTTCATAGACACTAGAGTCTGCCTCCCCACAGTGTTGGGAACAGAGAAGAAAGCAGAAAATAAAGTCTGAAACTCTGTGTGGATATATATAGTAGCAGGTTAGTTAAAGCTATGTAAAGCTTTAGGATTTCCTAAAGCGATCAAAATGGCAAAGCAGCCTTGATAGCAGCCTTACTGCCTGGAAGCCAGGCAGACCACCTTCATCCGAGCACTCAGGAGACAAAGGCAGATGGTTCTCTCTGTGTTCCAGTACACTCAGGGCTACACCCGAGTTTGAAATAGTCTAAAAGGGTAAGAGAGCTCTTGCCCTTGAACCCAGAACTAGAGTGGTAGAAAAGATAGGAGCAGGGTCTTGTGTAGTCAGTTTTAGGATTATCTCCAGGACCTGAGGAGGGGCAGCATTCTGATGCTTGGCTAGAGCTCATGGAGACTGGATTAGGCAAGAGCTATTGGCTTCTCGGCTTTGTCTGTCTGGTATTCAGCTTGAAGATTAAATCACAATATCCGTGTCTGGCTATTTTACTTACTTAAATATTATTTATTTATTTAATTATTTATTTATTCATTCATTCACTTACTTACTTGTTTATTTATTGTATTTTTGAGTGTTGTAATTATATGTAATTGTGACCCACCAGTTTAAAGACGAAAAAGTGCTACTGCTTCCTTTTGGATCCAGGTGAACCTGCAAACGACCACAAGCAGATATGTTAGGGGACATGGCAGACCAGAGTGACAGCTGGGGCTACACAGAAATCAGCTTCCAGGAATTCTGCTATAGTTGAACCATAAGCAACTTCCGTTTTTGTCCTGCAAAAAAGCAGGGAAGCCATTAAAATCCCAAACTTCTCATCGGGGACCAGGGACAAAGACCAATGGTGTCTGAAATTACACCCCAACGGGGTCCATGAAGAAAGTGAAGATTACTTGTCCGTTTCCGTTTACCTAGCTTTGCTCAGCTGCCAAATGAGCCCGGTATGGGCAAAATTCCACGTTTGGATCATCAATTCCGAAGGAGAGCAAACCCAAGGCATGACGAACCCAACCTTCTCCAAGTTCCTGCAAAATCAACATTGGGGATTTATAAAGTTCATCCTTCGAGATGTCCTTTTGTCCCGGGAGTCATGGCTCCTTGCAGAAAATGAGCTGAGCCTTCGATGCCAGGTGACTGTGGTCCATGACTCCTTCGACATCCCTGAAGAGGCCATGGAGCCAGAGTTCTAGATCCCAAGGTACACATTGGCACATTAGCTGGGAAAGTTGTGAGAGAATACGCACTTCACAGACTGCTGCTGGGTGGTAGCTGGCCAGGAGTTCCAGGATCACAAGACCATCTTAGCAGCTCACTCTCTGGTTTTCAGAGCCATGTTTCAACATGACATGGACGAGAGTAGAACACAAAGCATTGAGATCCATGATCTGGAGCCAAAAGTCTTTGAGGCGATGATGTGCTTCATTGACACAGGAAAGGCACCAGCCCTGCACAGAATGGCAGAGGCTGTGCTGGCAGCTGCTGACTAGTACTGCCTAGAGCGTTTGAAGATCATGTGCCAGGATGCCCTGTGCAGGGACGTCTTTGTGGAGAATGCTGCCCACACTTTCATCCTGGATGACCTGCACACTGCAGGGCAGCTGAAAACCCAGGCAATGGATTTCATTACAGCTCATGCTTCCCAGGTCTCTGAGACTTCAAGCTGTAAGACAATGGTGGGCTCATATCCCCATTTGGTGGCTGAAGCATACAGCTCTCTGGCTTCTGCTCACTGCTCATTACTGGAGCCTCCTCTGAAACACCTCAAGCAATCTTAGGATGCTCTCAGCTGTGACCTCCAGGTGCATTCCAGAAGCAGCAGCCAGCGTCAATACCAAGGGCACCCTGGTAGTCTGCGAGACAAGTGGAGCATATACAGAGAATCTGGGCAAAGACAGCATGGGGGCTCAGGCCTTTAATACAGCTCTAAATGAGTTGAATGGAAGGTTGGGCAAGGTGGAGCACTGTATTCTAGCATACAGTTCCCACTTTACTACTGCTTTGCTTTCTCTCCAACATTTGGATATTGGGATTTTGTTTAGTTCCTGACCCCATGCCCATCCCAATCAGTGTTCTTGGGATAAACCTGTCTGGCCTACACTGAACAGAGCATATGATCAAGAATTTAGAGAAAAGGAGGAAACAATCATGAATATTTGCTTACAAGAGACCTGGAGGACGAGCAAGAAGTCTAAGAAGACATTTCCTCTCCCCCCCCCATTTTTAAATATAGGTGTTGGGAATGAGGGTTGACTAGGTTGACCCAGCAATTTTTGATACTATTGAGGATCAGTTCAGGAGTTCAGCTCTCAGTGCACGTGGGTGACTTCTCCAACTGGAGACCCAGAGGATAGAATCCTCCTTTCTATCTGTGTGGGTGCAATCTCTGTTCATCAAAGACAACATACATTGTGAATAAAAATTAAACAATCAATTTGTGTATCCCGTGCTGTTTCTGTTTGAAGAAGGTTGATTTTGTCCATCCAACTCTGCTAAGCAGTATCAATATGAGCCCCATCCTCAGGGCCACAGCACAAGACCCCATGGTGCCCATTCCCTTTCCTTTGCATTCAGACTTTCCCGCTGAGGCTTACTCCATTGTTCACATGGACCACATTTTCTCTATCCATTCTTCACTTGAGGAGCACCTAGGTAGTTTTCAGGTTATGCCTTTTACAAATGCTGATGCAATGGGTATGTCTGTACATCCCGTGGCTATATGTCAAAAATACTACTGCTATGCTTTTGGGTAGATACAGCTCTACTTTTCTGAGAAATAAATGTTTATCCTGACTTCCAAAGTGGCAGTATGAGTTTGTGCTCCCACCAGGATTAGAGCTGTGCTAAAGATCATGGATCTCAACGCAGTGTTCTACTCTCCTCAATGTCATGTTGAAACATGGCTCTGAAAACAGGAGAGTGAACTGCTAAGATGTCCTTATGAGACCTGAACTCCTGACCAGTTACCTTAGGCAGAAGTCTGTGAAGAAGGAATTCTCTCACAGCTCTCATAGTTTATCTGCCAATGTGCTTATTATCCAAATGTAGCAGAATTCCTGGAAGCTGATTTCTATGTAGACATAGCTCTTGCAATCGGCTGAGATGTCCCCTGACTTTTCTGCTTATTGTCGTTGGCAGCTTAACCTGGATCCACAATGAAGAACTAGGACTTTTTCCTCTTCAAGTTGGGGGTCAAAATTACAGATATCTACAACACAAAAAGTAAAAGATACTTATATTTGGGTTCAATCTTCAAGCTGAAAATCAGAGAGACAATTCAGTAAGCCACTAGCTCTTGCCTATCTCAGTCTCCATGAGATCTTGCCAAGCATCAGAATGCTATCTCTCCTCAGCTCCTGGAGATAATCCCAACACTGACTACACAAGACCCTGCTCCTGTCATTTCGACCACTCTAGTTGTGGTAGAAAAGGCGAGCCCTCTCTTACCCTTTTAAACTCATTTAATCTTGAGTGTAGCCCTGGCTGTACTTGAACACAGAGAGAACCATCTGCCTTTTTCTCCTGAGTGTTCTAATGACAATTGTCTGCTTGGCTTCCATACCTCACTAGTACGGGGGCTTTGGCATACTAGGATTCCTTTACTAGCATACATAGGATTGCTTTAGGAAATCCTAAACTACTTATATGGCTTTAATAATTTCTAAATTATTTATCACCACTGACAGCTTTCAGAATTTTATTTTCTGAATTCCTCCCTGTTCCCACCACTATGGGGCTGGATACTCGGGTGTCTTTGATATTTTCTGTCCAGATCTCAATACTAGTTTCAGAGAATATAGTTTAAGATACTTGGGAGTGTCTCATCCCTCTCTTTTCTTGTCTACATGGAATCTAAGCTCATACTCAGCTTTTGAATTGTTTCTAGCATGTTGTAGATCAAAAGTGTTGTACAGTGCTTCTCTATAGCAAGAGAATATATAGAAGAAAACTCTGCCTGCATGCAGAAAAGGGATTTATTAGAGGGACTTGAGGATAGAAGTCTAAACTGCAGGACTTACTCAGTCTCAGAGGTTAGACCTGTCTGTTGGTCTTCAGTATTTTCAGGAGTTGAGAATATTAGTAGCTACTGTGGGTGAAGGAACAGACTTGCTTCAAGCTGAGGGCCAGTGGGCAAAGAGTAAGACCTTCCTTTGTGCATGTCCCTTTATTGGCTTCTCCCAGAGGGTATGCCATCATTAAAGATCAAGAGTACTAATGGTGTGTCAGACTTCTGGCCTCAAGTTTAGGATTATGGTGGGTCTGTTCCTCTGGCTCCTATATTCCTGCTGCAAGTAGAGCTAACTAATTCAAGAAAAGCAGAATATTCCTCACTGCAGTTTTTTCTGTGAATAGATGTTAATTTATATTAGATGAAGTCAAGTCAGGGACCAACAGTAACCATCAGAATTCTGTTTTGCTTTTTGTGCTAAATGAAGATCCTTAATTCTTCTCAGTTCAGTCATTCTGAAGGAGTAGATTCCCATTACTCAATTCCTTATATTTGGCCTGTTTTGACTGTATTCATCATTTACAATTTTTACTTATATATTTTTGTCTATTTATATGATCTAATTTATTTTGCCTGGCATAACAATTGTGCAACATGGATAGTTTGCAAAAGATGAAATTGGAAATACTAGATTTACTGGAAGTCCCCAAAAAATTGAAAAACAGACAGAAGATTTGGAATTGTGAAACATCAAAGATGAATCTGCTCTTGGTGTCTTATACTTTAGTTATGATTGCTTTCAGTATTAAAACCAAACAGGCAAGATGAGAGAAAGTGGGCAAAGGAGAGTAACATGAAACCTGAAATAACACCAATGCATTGCTTGCTTATTTCAACATCAGTCTAAGTTTTATATATCTACTGACAACAGAAAAATAAAAACAATTATCTGGGTATTAAAAAGAGCAGAAATATCCTTTCTATGACAACTGTTTCCAAAGTAGACTGGAGCCATATATGTAGTGGTTAATCCCAACCAAGCTCACTGTTGATTTAGTCACCAAAGTTCGAAGACAACATGTCTATGTGTGTGCTGTACCCATGTTAGTGTTAAATCACACACTTGGCAGAAAGAAAATTGCTTTCTTTAGTTTCTATGGCTGTGTTTGTAACTTGCTTTTATGGAAGATTATGGATATTTATTTCTAGCACTTTTTGTTTAAACAAAATAAGGGATGAAGTTAATTTAAAAACAGCAAAATAATCGATATAATTGTTGCTTTGTGGTAGAAAATTCCCAGCTCAAATTCACTTCCTCTTTACACATGATCACATTTGAGTAATAGACTGTTCAGGTACAGGAAAACAGCCCATCTTTCCACAGGAAAATAAAAATCTTCTAGGTATTCTCATAGCAGTTCAGGTTGGATCTCTATTCTATTTTGCTCTGTGTATACATCAATTATGTCTCTATCTCTTTCTAGGTCTGTCTCTCTCTCTCATTCTCTCACTCTGTGTCTCTTTCTGAATGAAAGTGTGATTCTTTCTTTTTATGTTTTTTTTTCTATCTCTGTGGCACCGTGTCTCACTGTCTATGTGTATCTGTGTCTCTACCTCTGTCTATGTGCATCTCTCTCTATCAATTCACCCAAGTGCTTTCCTGTTTAGAATGAATGTACCTGTGTGCCTGTCTGTCTCCTTGTCATGCTCTCATCTCTCTTTTTATCTCTATATATCTCTCTCACACATTCTCTTGGTGTCTGTCTCATTTCCTAAATCACTGTATGTCCTCCTCTTTCCTCCTCATTCTCTCTTGCTCACTATTTCTCTGTGGCTTTCTCTGGCTCTGTCTCTCTGTGTGTGGTCCACATCTCCCTCTGTGTCTCTGTCTAAGTCTCTGCATGTTTAACTATCTCTTCTATACCTGAATGTGTGCAAGTATGTTTGTATTTGTATCTATGTATTTCTTCCAGGTTCTTCTCCTGCAGTGACCAGTTATTTTGTCTGATATTCTACCAGGGAACTCTTAAAGCTGATAAAGTCCTTCAGCAAACAAGCAGGATACAAGATAATCTCGAATACACCAGAAGCCCTACTATATACAGAAGACAAAGTGGCTGAGAAAGAAATAAAAACATCATGTGTTGTGAGTGATTTCTCCCTTAATAAACTTCTGTTCAGCCTAATTGTTTATCCTGATCCTTGTTAAATCACAATATCTGGTGTCAGAAGCAGATTTGGATTTTCACAGGACCTGGCTTTCGCCCCGTTGATAGAGGTGGGAGAGGCGGGAGAGGCGGCGAAAGCCAAGCCGCTCCTTCCCCCACCTTCCCTGAACGGGCAGGGTTCCTTGCCTAACTAGGGGGACACACCACAAGTTGTGGGACAGTTGCCTCTGCCACCAGACCCCTTTACCTCCACAGAGGCCCTGAGAAGGCACTCACTGCTTCTCATATTTTGCCCATAACCCCACTTTGCATTCAAGCAGCCTGACGCCTGCCCTGGCTCCCACCTTGCTTGTGGGTTTCCTGCGGCCATAGACCCATGGTCCCAGCAATTACACAGGGTCCTTTTACTTATTCGTTTATCAAATTCTTGCTTTCTATAGTTTGTTAAGAGCTATTCTGCAGGGACTGAATCAGAAGAAGCATCTGCTGCCAGATGCTATTTGGCGGTTATGGCTGGAGGTGTTGAGATCTGCAAATAAAAGAACCAAAGTTCCAGGAGAGCAGAATTACACCTAAGGTAATTGCAACATTCTTTGCAATTTAAGTTGATATAATATCTGAGATCAATTGTCCCATAGCTATGGCGGATAATCTTATAATGCAGGCCTTTAGAAATTCCTTTACTTCTTGTATAGAAGGAATTTTAACAGAAGAAAATCATGACTTAACCAATATATACATTTTTCATGTAATAGCAATGGGTTTCATCATTATTATGATATTTTTAAAGAAATGGTTTGAGACTAGGGCAAATAATAAGGAACTTGGAAAAACCATAAGAGAGTTAGTAACAAAGATTCAAAATGTAGAAAATGACAATAGAGAGCTAAGAAACAGAAAGCAGAATATTGAAAATGACAACGGAGAGCTTAAAATTGGAATGCAAAACATACAATGTTTAGAAGAAAAGGTTCAGAATAGTGAAGATGGAAATAGAGAGCTGAGAAACAGAACACAGAATATTGAAAATGATAATGGAGAGCTGAAAATTAGAACGCAAAACATAGAATCCTTAGAAAAAAGGGTTCAGAATATTGAAAATGACAATGGGAAGCTGAAAATTAGAATGCAAAACATAGAATCCTTAGGAAAAAAGGTTCAGAATATTGAACATGACAATGGAGAGCTGAAAATTAGAATGCAAAATATAAAGTGTTTGGAGGAAAAGGTTCAGAATATTGAAGATGTCAATAGAGAGCTGACAGATAGAAGACAAAACATGGAACGTAAAAATGACCAACTAGAAGACAGAATTTGTTTCATAGGTGATAACTCAACAACCAAAACAGAAACAATGCAATGCATTACCATGCTAGCAGAAACGGTTCATTCCTGGTTGGACGAATCTACTAATAAGGTTACAAAACTGGAACATCAGATGGAAAGATTAGCAGATAGAATCTGTTCCATGTCTGAGGATAATGACAAGCTGGCAGATAGAACATTGTTTCTGGAAGGCAGTTTACATGCCATTCAGATTATATCTAAGGATGAGAATATTAAAAACATGGAATCATTTGTAGTTGGAGAAAGTAAGAAACAGACTGATGCAATGAAGTCTCTAGAAACTTATCTGGTTCAAGAAGTTCAGACACTCAGAGAAACAATGGTGAATATATTTCAGGACTTAGAAGACCATTGATCTGACATATCAGAAGGAGAACTACAGGAAACAGGGCATGAAAATGTGTTAAAATTTTCTACACCTTTTAGGGTCAGGGGAGTTTTGCTGTATCTGTTAATGAAAAAACAGAAACGAAAAAACACCCAAAAGGTGGTGTTGCCTATCAGTGGGAACCAATAAGTATGAAAGATTGAAAAGGTATAAAGGAAGCAGTAGTCTCTTATGGTATGCACTCACCATATGTGAAGCAATTAATAGAATCATGGGCAAGGAATAACAAGGTAACCCCTAAGGACTGGGATCAATTGATATCTGCTGTCCTTGAAAACACCTCTCAATTACAATGGAGGGCTTTATGGAGAGAGGAAGCAAAAGCTTTTGAACTTCAGGGCTTTAAGAAAGGTTATAAAGCTCCCCAAGCTAAAATCCTTGGTGAGGGTATTTATGCTGACCCAGAAACCCAAGCTGCCTATGATGAACATATCTTGTCTCTATGCAGTACAGCAGCTCTGAATGCTTGGGATAAGGTTCATTAACTAGGGGAAAAGATAGAATCCTATATCAAGATAAGGCAAGGACCAAGAGAACATTTTACTTCATTTCTAGAAAGATTGTCTACAGCAGTGCAATTAGAGGTAGCAGACATAGAAATTAGGCAAGTACTTATAAAAACATTAGCTTATGAGAATGCGAACCCTCAATGCAAACAAGTGCTTTGGCCTTTAAAAACTCGATCAGCACCTTTAGATGACTGGGTTCTATAAACAGCCAACATGGAATATAATGATAATAGCACTGGAACTTGGGTAGGAGAGGCCATATCTAATGGTATGAGAAGACATCAAGATAACAGAGGTTTTAACTATGGTGACACTGAAGCTTGGGTAGGAGAGGCCCTGTCTAAAAGTCCGAGAAGACATCAAGATAACAGAGATCCTAACTATGGGGACGTAGTAGCTTGGCTAGGAGAAGCCATCTTGAAAGGTTTGAAAAGATATCACAATGTCAGATGTTTTAACTGTGGTAGGAAAGGACATCTAAAAAGAAATTGTAGGCAAATTATTTCTAGAAATGACACTCCCAGGAATGAATCTAACAGAAGGCCTCAGCCTTCTGGGTTATGTAGAAGGTGTGGCAAAGGCCGACACTGGACCAATGAATGTAGATCGACCAGAGACAATCAAGGAAACCCTTTAATATTGGGAAACTCCTTGGGGGGGGGCTCTCCAAGGCCCACATGCCAAAGGTGGTCCGGACATTCCCAGTCACATTGGAGAGCAATCTCCCACAGGACAATTAGAAAATCCAGTGCCTACTGTAAAAACTCATACCACTCTGGATGACATACTAGTGATGGAATTTGAATCAAACATGAGAAAAGGAAACGAAAAGCGTATATTTTGGCAAAACTCTATAAATTGTCATAGGCCTAGATTGATAGTTAAAATGAATAACAGACTGAAGGTTTACTGGACACGGGAGATGATGTAACTATCAAAACTGAGAAATCCTGGCCTCCTAGATGGCCCCTACAAGAGGTAAATGTTCAAGTCTTAGGGATTGGAACCCTGTCTCAGGTAAAACAGAGTACGAAATGGATTGAATGTGTAGGACCAGAAGGACAGAGAGGAAGGTTGAGACCATATGTGGCCGATATAGCAATAAATTTACCAGGTCACGATCTATTACAGCAATGGAATACACAGATTAACACAACTCCAATAATGGATAGGAACCATAAACGATATCATGATTGTGGAAAGAGTGTTATAAAGTACTATTCAAGTCAGACACCAAATATCTAGGCTGTACAAAAACAGAATGCAAGCGCTGAACAAACAGAGGAACCAAAATCCCTACCCTTAAAATGGTTAACAGAGGAACCTGTCTGGGTAGGGCAATGGCCTATGACCTCTGAGAAGTTAGCAGCTTTAGAAAACCTGGTACAGGAACAGCTAAATGCTGGACATATCGAGGAATCAACCAGCCCTTGGAATTCTCCTGTATTTGTTATCAAAAAGAAATCTGGTAAATGGAGAATGCTTACAGACCTGAGAGCCATCAATAAAGTTATTCAGCCAATGGATTCTCTACATCCTGGAATGTCCTTGCCTTCTTTGATACCTAAGGAATGACCTATTATAGTTATTGACTTAAAGGATTACTTCTTCACTATACCTTTACAGGAACAAGATAAAGAGAAATTTGCCTTCACGGTACCTAATTATAATGATTCTCAACCGGTGAAGAGATATCAATGGAAGGTTTTGCCACAGGGAATGCTAAATAGCCCCACTCTATGCCAATATTTTGTACAAAAACCACTGGAAATATTTCGTGAACAGTTTCCACAATCCATAATTTACCATTACATGGATTATATATTGTTAGCTGATTCTAAAATAGAAACATTAGAAAAAATGTTTGAGAAAGTAAAGGAAGTTTTACCTCGTTGGGGATTACAAATTGCTCCTGAAAAAATACAAAAAGGAGATTCTATCAACTACTTAGGATACAAAATAGGTCTACAGAAAATTAGACCACAAAAAGTACAGAGTAGGAGAGATCGCTACCAGACTATTAGTGATCTTCAAAAATTACTAGGAGAGATCTCTCAACTACAAACCATTATTGGAGTAGAAGGGCATGATTTGAAAAACTTAAAAATGACCCTAAATGGGGACAAAGACTTGAATAGTCCACGAATACTATCAGCTGAGGCTGAAAAGGAATTAGAATGGGTAGAAAAGAGGATATTAGAAGCTCATGTGGACCATGTGGATCCAAAATTAGACTGTATTCTGGATATATTACCATCTAAAGAATATCCTTCAGGGATTTTGATGCACAGGGAAGATATCATTTTAGAATGGATATTTCTACCACATAAACAGAATAAAAAACTAAAAGCATATATAGATAAGATCTCTGACCTGATTATAAAAGGTAAAATAAGTCTTCGTCAACTGATAGGAAGGGACCCACCAGAAATCAGAGTACCTTTGACTAATGAGGAAATTTCCTCCTTATGGAAAGATAATGAATATTGGCAGAGAGCATGCAGTAACTTTTTGGGAACTATTAGCAACAATTTTCCGAAAAGTGAAAGGATAAAATTCATAAAGAAAACGATTTGGATCCTTCCACGCATTGTAAGGAAAACACCTATCTTTGGAGTTCATACATTCTACACTGATGCAAACAAATCAGGTAAGGCAGGATATAAATCAGGTAAAATAAAGTGGTTCAAAGCCTTTACAATTCTGTACAAAAGGCAGAATTGTATGCCTTTCTCATGGCATACAATTATGTATGGATTTTACAGAACGCCTCTATATAGTTACTGACTCTCAGTATGCAGAAAGAGTCATCTTACACATTGAGACTGCAGAATTTATTCCTGACGGTACAGACTTAACTTCATTGTTTATACAGGTACAAGATACTATCCGAAAGAGGATTCATCCTATGTATATAACACACATTAGATCCCATACAGGTCTTCCAGGTCCTCTAGCACAAGGCAATGATGAAATTGATCAGCTATTGATAGGAAGTGTGCTAGAAGCACCAGAGTTTCATTAGAAACACCATGTGAACAGCAAAGGTTGAAAAAAGGACTTTTCTATCACTTGGCAACAAGCCAAGGAAATAATAAGGAAATGTTCTACTTGCTCATTCTATAACCAAACTCCTTTACCACCAGGCAGTAACCCTAAAGGTATAAAAAGAAATGAAATATGGCAAATGGATGTGTTTCACTTTGTAGAATTTCAAAAATTAAAATATGTGCATCATACTATAGATACATTTTCAGGGTGTCAATGGGCTACTGCTCTGAGCTCTGAAAAGGCTGAGTCTGTTATTACACACCTATTAGTGGTAATTGCCATTATGGGCATACATGCACAAATAAATCTGACAATGCTCTGGCATATGTTTCCAACAATTGAAACAGTTTTTTGAATATTATAACATCAAGCACATAACGGGTATACCACACAATCCTACAGGACAAGGAGTAATTGAGAGATCCAATCGTACCTTAAAGGAAATGCTCCATAGACAGGCAGGAGTAACCAAGACACCCAAACACAGATTACATAATGCTTTATTAACATTAAACTTTCTTAATGCTAATGAAAAAGAACAAACAGCTGGTGAAAGGCACTGGACAATAGAAAAAAACTTCCTGAACTAAATCAGCTGGTGTAGTTCAAGGATGTATTGACCTCAGAATGGAAATCAGGATATGTGTTACATTGGGGTAGGGGTTGCGCATTTGTATCTACAGGAGAAGAAAAGTTATGGATACCGTCTAAGTTGATCAAGATCCGAGTTGAACAAGAGAAACATCTTAATGAAGAGGAATGACAATTCATTCAACGAATTGGGTCCCACAAAATGTGCGGAGACCTCTCCAAGGTAGGGGAAGTGTTTTCTTCTTGTCTTTACAGTAAAACAGAGAACACCTATCTTCAAACAACCAAGAGACACGGAACATATAGGTACCTACAGAAGACAGCTCTCCAGAAAGAATCATTTAATGAAGAGTAATCTGATTTATGGTAAAAATGTTTAAGTCTAATAAACTGTTTCTATATGGAAATCTATTTCTCTTTACTATTTGGTATTCCTGTAGTCCCGATTCATATAAATCAATGCTGGCTTTGGAGTTGGATTTGGCTTTCCTTCTCTAATGCCAATCATGTTGTTAAGATTGAATTCACAGTTTCTGCTTTATATCAAGAAGCCAGTTGTTGTAAGGCAGAAAAAAACAAAATCTAGGGACTCATGTGTTTATATGCACTTTTCTCTCTGAAATCTTCAATTTCTCTTATACATGTTAATGCTTATTGTTGCCTTTCCCCTAATGCATACCGTAAAACTTGAAAATTTTACTTTGATATTGATATTTAAGTTTTCCACAAGGAATAATAACAGTTCCCAACAGCAATCCTTGAACACTCCAGAAGGAAGATGGGGCCCCAAATGGACATTTCCATTCTACTCATCCTGATGCATCTGAACTACAAACTTCACCCTTTAACCGGTTTGGGACTGCTTTGCTCAAGACAACTCCTGACTAGCTAGCTGTAATGATGCACCTTCTTATTACAACCTGGACAGAGTTCCAAATAGAACTCCAGTCAAGCATTTTCAGCCACACTATGAATACCTACATATGTCACAGCCAATTCTGTTGAAAAATTTGGTTGCTAAACATTTTCTTCCTACAGGATCCCATGGAGCAATCATTATCCCATTTCAGCAGGAAGTAATCTTGAGATAACGACGCCCCTCTCCCCACTCTTGGAATTCAGGGATAATATTCATCTTCATAGGGTTGGTTTTAGTTACTTGGGGTTGGGAATGGAAGGTGATATTTAGACTGTGTTATCTCTTTTAGACAGGAATAGGGTATGGTTGGGAAAGATATGGTTCAGAATGACGTAGGTAGATTGGCCTACCTTCTTGTGAATTGCTTAATAAGAGTGAGATATTAGTATTTCAGCATACACTGTTATATAATTTTATCTGTGGTAATCTACGTACTGGAAGAATTGTATATTATATTTTGTCATATTGTGTGAAATCTTTCCATTTATATTTTATGCACATTATTCTCGCTATATTCTATGTATGTATACTTTGTTTGCATTCAAGACATTTTGTATATTGATACAATTTAGGATATTTATCTTGCTGTCCTCTTGTCTAGACATTTCTACTCTACCTCTACTTTAGGAATTTACATGTGCATAATTATATTGTTTAGGTGTGTATCCTTGCTTTTCTCAAGGAAGTTTTAATCAGGTTTTTACCTAAGTTCCTGAGTATTACAGATCATCCTCACTCGTGTTTCCTTTGCCTAAGAGATTAGTCAGAAATAGATGCTTAATCTCCAATCACTTCATAGACCTGCAGAACACGGCATTTAAATGTTTTAATATTAGTCCTCCGTTGACATGAGACACTGTTGCTCCTGACAGCACCATGCACTTTCCCGAAAGTATGTGGGACACTGTCGTTGCTCCTTCTGGAGTTCACCCTCACTTCGGCCATGGCCTCTTGGGCAAGGAACTGCCCCTCCCTTGACAACTGATCTGGACATGCGGTCCTATGTGCTTGCAGGAGACAAACAGAAGACTGCTGAACCTTGCCAAGTCAGGGTTAGACAGCCTTTCTTCCTCCCTGCTTTTGATGTGATGTGTCAGGTACTCTTGGCCTTAGCCAAAATTGGCTGTATCAACATTGCTCTGAGACCTTGGGTGACTGTCCAGGTAGCCTGCTGTTCCTGTCCTCACTGCATCTTTTGGAAATTGCCCATCTGCACTTCCTGTCTACCCGAGTATTGCTATTTTCCTTCTCAGGTCTTGATGAGGTTGTAGATTAAACCATCACAACTATTATTCTCTCTTCCTAGTTAGATAGATTAGGTACTAGGCTTAAGCTTTCTAGCTTAGGATAACTCTATTTGTAAACTCCGTAATGTCTTCATCCTAGGACTAGATATATAGGTCGTTTTGTTCTCAATTTTCCTTTTCTTAGAGCACACGTGTATATAGTTTTGTATCAAACCCAAATCTTTTCTTTAGACTTAAAGGAGAATTGTGGTGAGATATTCACCTTGTCTGCACCTGTGGCTTATGCCATGCCCATTGGGGTGGAGACAGGGTTATATGGGAGCTGGGAGAAAAAGCTAGGAAAGGGTCAGGCCGCCCCTTTTGTTGGTGGACTCTGGAAGGCTCAGGATCCGCTGGTACCCGCCACGTACGTCTGCCTATGTTGTGAGTTATTTCTCCCTTAATAAACTTCTGTTCAGCCTAATTGTTTAACCTGATCCTTATTAAATCGCAATAATCACCATTAATAATAGCCACAAAGAACATAAAGTATCTTGGGATAAAGCCTACCAGACAAGTGACAGACGTATATAGCAAGACCTTTGTGTCTTTTAAAAAGAAATTAAAGAAGATACCAGAAAATGGACAGATCTCCCATTTTCAAGGATAGGTAGGATAAACATATTAAAATGATAATCTTGCCAAAAGCAATTTACAGATTCAATGCAATCACGATCAAAATCTCAGCATAATTCTTCACTGACATTGAAAGGATAATAATCAACATTATATAGACAAACAAAAGATCCAGGATAGCCAAATCAACCATATGCAATAAAGTAACTTGAGGAGGCATCACCATCCCTTACTACTACAGAGCCATAGTCCTGACAACAGTGTGATACAGGCAGAAAAATAAACAAGTGATCGATGTAATTGAATCAAGAATCAAAAATCTTGACCTTAACCCACACACCTACAAACACCTGATTTTTAACAAAACAGCTAACAGTATACCATGGGAGGAGGAAAGCTTCTTCAACAAAAGGTGTTGGCACAACTAGTTTATGGTGTATAGAAGACTGCAGCTAGAGCAATGTCTACCACCATACACAAAACTCAAGTGTAAATGGATCAAAAACCTCAACATAAATCCAGCCACATTGAACCTCTTAGAAGAGAAAATGGGAGGTACCCTTGAACAAATTGGTATGGGAGACTACTTCCTGAACATAACATCAGTAACACTGATGCTAAGATTAACAATTAATAAATAGGACCGCCTGAAACTGACAAGCTTCTGTAAGGCAAAGGACACAGTTAACAATAACCAACTGTAGCCCTTAGACTGGGAAGATATCTTAACCATTCCTACATCTGACAGAGGGCTATCTCCCAAATATAGAAAGAACTCAAGAAACTAGTCAACAAAACACCAAAAAAACCCTATTTAAAAATTGGGTACAAAATTGAATATAGAACTCTCAATAGAGGAAATCAAAAATGCTGAAAGACACTTAAGAAATTGGTCCACATCCTTGGATATCAGGGAAATGCCAATCAAAACATTTTGAGATACCATATTACTCCTGCTGGAATGGCTAAAATTAGAAACATCAATGACAATTTATGCTGGAGAGGATGAGGAGAAAGGGAAATACTCCTCAACGGCTGGTGGGAATCCAAACTTGTACTGCCATTTTGGAGACCAGTATGGTGGCTCCTCGGGTACATGGGAATGAGTCTACCACAAGACCAGGCAATCCCACTCTTAGGCATATACGCAAATGATCCACATCCATACAACAAACACATGTTTTCAACTATGTTATGTTCATAGCAGCATTATTTGTAGTAGCAAGAACGTGGATGCAACCTAGATACCCCTCAACTGAAGAATGGACAAAGAAGATCTCTCACTTTTACACAATGGAATACTACTCAGCATAAAAAAACAACGGAATCTTGAAACTGGCAGGCAAATGGATGGAACTTGAAGACACCTTCCTGAATGAGATAGGGTAACCAAGTCACAAAAAGGAACATGGTATGCACTCATTCCTATATTAATTTTGGACATAGAAGAAAGGATAAACAGCATAAAATTCACACCACCAGAGAAAGTAGTGAGTGAAGATGGAACTGGGAGAAAGAGAAGGGGAGTAGAGGATAGAACTTGGGACTAGGAAAATTGAGTCAGGTGAGAAATAAAAGAGAGAAGAGAGAGAGAGAGAGAGAGAGAGAGAGAGAGAGAGAGAGAGAGAGAAAGAGACCATAAAAAAGAAACCAGTATAGGTTTCAAGAGAAAACTTGACCTATACCTATATACAAATGTCCTGAGACCTATAAGACTAACTCCAATTTGAGCATCAGTAGAAAGGCTGCCATAAATCCTTTTCCTTGATAATGAGATTGAGAACTAACTTATCCACCAATATTGAGCCATTATCTTGAAGCTGATGGAAACAGAAATGGACAACCACAACTAAACACTGAGATGAACTGGAATCTACATACAGAAAGTGAGGAAAAGGCAATGCTACAGAAACACATAGACAGCTGACTTGAACAATGAGGAGCTAATGGGCCCCCAGACTGAAAGTTGGAACTCCAGCATGGGACAGACTCAGAATCCCTGAATATGGGTCTCAGCTAGAAGGCCTGGGCAGTCTAAGGGATCTCACACAGTGAAACCTTGATGTATCCCTTTTGGTGCACAAAAGGACTTTGGGAGCACATCCTCCATGGAAGGATACTTCTTTAACCTAATGACATGGGAGAAGGCCTAGTTCCTACTCCAAATGACTTGACAGATTTATATGACTCCTCCTGGAAGGCATCACCCTACATGTGGAGTGGAAGATATGAGAGGGTAAGGTGGTCAGGGAACATGAGAGGGTGGGAGAGAAGGAAAGAGGGAGGAAGGGAGAGGGAACTGGGATCAATATGTAAAAAGAAAAAGAAAAAGAAAAAATTAAGACAGAGATAAATAATAACAAAAAATAAAGATGTGACACATTAGGACAATGGAATATTACACTGCAGAAGAAAACCAATGGAATCTTTAAATTAACAGGCAAATAAATGGAACTTAAAGAAACCCTCCTGAATGAGGTAACCCAGTCACAAAAAGGGAAACATGGAGCAAAGGATCACCAGCCTGATGGGAGATGTTATTCTGTATATATGTTTCTCATAATGGTTAATAAAGCACTGTGGCCAATGATATAGCAAGATAGGCGGGGCTAGGAGACAAGGAGGAAAGAGGAAGTAGTAGGGAGGAGTCGAGATGTAGACATGAATGAAGGAAGACACCTGCAGTGGCTCCCTGATAAGATGACCACATGGGAATACTTAGATAAGTAGAAATGGGTTAATAATTAAGACAGAGCTAGCCCATAAACAATAATGGTAACTGGCCAACAGGATTGTATCAAATACAGAGTCTCTGAGTGTTATTTGGGGCTGATGTGGCTGTAGGCCCAGAATGGCGGTAGGTGGAATGGAAATGGCGGGAAGGAACTACCTGCCGTAACACCAGCCTATAATTCAAACTGCCAGAGAAACTAGGATATGAAAGGATGAAAATACAGCCTAGCACTTTAATGACCACTACAAGTTAGAAATTTGATAATATCCAACAGCAAGTATTTAAAAATCACCCTAGCTACATGCAAAGCTCTGGAAAAAGAAAATACATGAAATAGCTTGATCATGATGACTGGTTTCTGGAAATTATTATTATTATTCACAACCACGTACTTTCAGAGGAATGTTTTTATTTTCAAGAACACTCTGGGAATTGTTATGGGTCATCCTGTCCACAAAGAAAGTTGATAACTAAAAGACACCGGACTCATGGCAAGAAGGGAAACCAGAAAGAACAAGTGTTTCTGCCAATAGATATAGTTAACTCCTTGACTGGAAAGTACATTTGTCTTGCCCTTGTTTTTGTAGCATTGTCTTTTCCTTACTTTCTGTATGTAGATTCCAGTTTGTCTCAGTGTTTAGTTGTGGGTGTCCATTTCTGTTTCCACCAAGGCCACTAAGCCTGCTGGACCTAGAGAAAGAAAACCCCCTACCTTGCAGGTATGCTAAACAATCTGGCCTTGTAAAAACTGTATACTCTATGAAATCTCTGTAACCTAAGAAACCTTATCAACCATCCAAGTTTTGACATGTCCAACGACATTGCTATTAGGCCTAGTGGACATAACAGGCTAGCTTTGAAACTGGCCTTGGTAACTTTCATGTAAATCCTATAAAAACTATCTCAATTTTTCCCTTGAAGTCCTCAGTCATTTACCCCTGCATGGCATGTGATTTTGGTGATATATAGATTCAGATTTATTAATGTGATCAAAATGGCAAAGCAGCCATACTAGTGAGGCATAGAAACTAGGCAGACACCTTTCATCTGAGGATTCAGAAGAAAAAGGCAGATGGTTCTGTGAGTTTTCAAGTAAACCCAGGGCTATACTCAAGACTGAACGAGTCTAAAAGACTAAGGGAGCTTCCACCCTTAATACCAGAACTAGAGTGGTAGAAAATATAGGAGCTTTTGGCTAATGCCAGTGAAGGAACAGACTTGCTTCAAGGTGTGGGCCAGTGGGCAAAGAAGACCTTCCTCTGTGCATGGTATTTTAAATGCTCCCACCAGAGGGTATGATATCATTAAAGATCTAGTTCAGGATTAAAGGTCTGTCAGTCTTCTGGCCTCAAGATGAGAATTACTGTGTGTCTCCAAAGTTCCTGCTACAAGTAGATCTACCTAACTCAACTGAAGCAGAATATTTCTCACTGCAGTGCTCCATTTGTTAGGATGTTAGTTTATTCCAGATGAAGTCAGGTCAGGAACCAAGAGTAAAGATTGTGGTAAATGAAAATCCTAAATTCTTCTCAGTACAATCATGTTGATAGAGTAGATTCTCATTTCTCAATTCCTTATATTTGGCCTTTTTCTCTAATTTTTTTCATTTCATCATTTATAATTTTATTTATTTATTTTGACTATATATTAAGTATCAGAGAAATGTAGCCTTCAGTATACATACTCCAGCAGCAAAGACATTAGCATAACCCTGTGGGAAAGACTTGTTCTGAAGATATAGTATGATATAGATGGGTGAGGAAAGGTTGGTGATCAAAAGCATGAACATAGGCTATGTTGCAGCATATTCAGGAAATTATATGATCTAATAAACTTTGCCTGGCATAAGAAATATGCACAGTCCATAGTTAGCAGGAAAAGAAATTGAAAATACTAGATTGACTGGAATTCCCAGAGAATTGAAGAATAGTCATAGAAGATTTGGAATTGTGAAACATCAAAACAAAGCAGCCCTTGCTATCATTGATGTGTCTATAACAGTCTTATTTATACATGCTTTCTTGTACTAATAACACAGAAAAATTAAATACTTCCTTTAATCAACCTATTGCTTGGATTTTGTTTGAAACATGAGTTCTTCCAGTTTGGAACATTTTGTTGAAGTTTGCATTGCCAAAAGTTCATTTGTCATTGTTACTGTAAATTTTGCCAGGCCATCTCCCACTTCTCCATTCCTACTGTACAGGTTGTGGGAAAACCAGTTTCAAATGATGTTATGGTTATCACTGCTTCAGACTCCAGCCCCTGTCCATACAAACATCATGTAATTATCTAGTCACTCCATTTACACTGACTTAATATAAACAGACATATGTCCTCATCACGGATTGAGGTCTACAGAGGACCATTGGATTAATAGTGTATGATAGAATTGCAGGTGTGAATGCCTTTGGTTCACTAATATAATTCTTTATACTAGATTTATGTTTTTGGTCATTCTGAACTTATAAGAATATTAAGACCACATTACATGTCATCTGGATGGTGAAAGAGGCATCGTAAAAGCAGTCTGGGAAATGAGGAAATACTGTGGGAGTTAAAAACAGATGAACCTTCAGATATGAAGTGAAACTTAGTCATAGAGCACTTACTTGCACTTGTCCTGAACTGACAGAGATCTGGCTGCCTCTGCTTCTCGATTATTGTTAATAAAGGTGCTCACTACCACTGACCAGCAAGAATATTTTTAAGTACTACTTTTAAACCCTTCTTTAAATTACACAAGTAATATATCTCTTTCTCAAACTTCAATTAGAAACTATTCTCAGTGACTGGTAGAATTTATAGTTTTACCATTGACTTGTGTGTGTGTGTGTGTGTGTGTGTGTGTGTGTGTGTGTGTGTGTGTGTGTGTGGGAGAGAAAGAGAGAGAGAGGGAGAGAGAGGGGGGTTTTCTGTTATCCACCATTTATCAATTTCACTAATTTTTCTTTGCTATGCCTCAATAGATATTTTACTTTTTAAATGGGTGTTTGATTTTAATCATTCTTTCTAAGGAGTTTTCTTCCTGTTATCTATGAATTTTCTTAATTCCAACAACAATTTATTTTTCCTTAATTTTGTTAACCTTAACAAGTTTTTGATGTTTAATTAATAGGTCAAGGTGCATCTTTCCTACAATCTGCACATTTGAACTGGATCATATATATTTATATCTCATATTTTTTTTTCAATCTGGATATTCTGTGTTCCCAAAATGAGGTTAGCCTCTATCTTCTTTCCTTCTGTTGCTTGTTAAGAACATTTTTCCCACTGTTGTGGGCCCACTGCCTTGCCAACCCCAATTAACACAGAGAGACTCTGTAGTAGATATAATGTTGTTGGCCAGTTACTAGTTTCTTACCAGCTAGCTCTGTCTTAAATATTAACCCATTTATATTCATCTAAGTATTTCCACATAATACCCTCTTACCAGAGAGAGGGCGCAGACCTCTGTTCTCCCCAGTGTCTCTAGGATGACTCCTCCGTACTATTTCCTTGAATCTTCCTTGTCTCCTATTCCCGCCTATCTTGCTTTCCTATGGGCCAACAGTGCTTTATTCATTAACCAATACAAGAAACATATTTACATAATGACATCTCCCATTATCTCCTCTTTTGTGTCTAAATTAAAAAGAAAGGTTTTAACATCAACATAGTAAAATATATAACAAAACAGTTATCAAATAAGAATCTAAAGTCTTATCCATAATTTATCTTTAATCTAAACTAAGGAAAAAAACTAGAACCATAACTATCTTTCTTCAACTCCATCAAAGACCACAGAAGGTTAATATATACTCTAGAATGACAGAGAAAACTCACTCTATAATCAGTCACACAAAACTCTTCTCTAGTGCTCTATCTTCAGCCTATAGACCATAGTGTGTCTCCAGACTCTTCAGCAAAGCAGGAAAGTTTAAACTGTCCACCTGTAATGACAATCAGTCACATTTCTCTATGTCCTGCATACTGGTTGGTAGAATATGCTATGAAGCTGGGATCCTGTAGCAATGTCCATCTTATATCAGCAGTTATTTTTCTGCGGGTCCTGCATGTCCAGTTTATAAAGCATAAAGTCAAAGAGTCAAGATAAGAGCAGTATCTTGCCCAAATGGCTAGACTTGCCATATTTATATTTAATTCCATAATGTGTTTCTTCAATGTCCATCTTCCTTTCTGACAAAGGTGGTGTTGCCAGGAGCAGTTGTGCCTCATTGTTAAGAAAAACCCTAAATGATTTAAATGCCATATTCTGTAGGTCTTTGAAAGATCTGAAGAATGCCTATTTATCTGAAATACATCTCAATATATATCTAGAAATATAACTCACCTAAATATAAGTTTTACCTATTATAGGTAACTATCTACAATCTGTATTAAGTTATCCATTACAATTTTAGATGTGCTCTATAAATACAATACCTAAACAGGAGGAAAAATATACATATCATTAAATTGACCTTAAATTGTATCAATAAATGAAAATGAATTCCAAAGCAAAGTGTTCATTTCTATACCATAATCCCATTTTTACCTTTAAAAAGACATTTGTTGTGATCATTAACCATTTATAACCAAGATGTTTTAAATGAAAACAAATATTTATAAACAATATTTGGGAATTTGGGCATCATTTTTTCCAAACTGCTTCTTGTTGGTAGGGGCCGCTGTCATGGGGATCCTAAGAAGACACAGAAATCCTGGCTGTAATGGTCTTCAAGGCTGCCTCATCCCAGCTGTTTTGAATGGTGGATCACCTGGGACACTGTTTCCAGGGAGTCTGGCTTGAACAAATCATGTTAGTCTGGAAGGAATCCACAGCTTTCCATTTCCTGTGGAAAAAAATAGAAATCCTTTTCCCCAGGAACCTGTCCTTAGACTCAAATTTTGAAGTCAAAGCATATATAAAGTGGATTAATACAGCAGCATTTAAAAATAACAGAACAGCATATAGTATCCAAAGTTTCCCTGTTTTTTCCATCTTTACATGGCTTTTTTATTAGTCTCTTCTACTTCAATTTTTAAATTTTTTGGGACAGGTTTCTCTCTGTAAATTTTTTCTATCCTGGAATTAACTCTGTATACCAAGTTTATTTGAAATCACAAAGATCTGCTTGTCTTTGTCTCCCTAGTGCTGGAATTAAAGGCATGTATAACCACACTCAGCTACTCTTTTTATTATTCCCTTTTAAAACCACTGTATCCTGTTTCTTTTTCTCTCCCAAGCCTATCTATATTTTAAAACACACTGTAAAACTTTAGATGTTTTTCTTAATGTGAATCCATTGTTACTGTAAATCTTTATCTTTTTCTGGCCATGAATCTTTTATCTTGTAAAAAACAGTGCTAACATAAAATTCACAGCTCTATTAGCAGCAGTCTACCCAAGATAATGGTGGGTACTTTCACCCCCAGAACAGAGCTATGCTCACTGACTTGGTCTATGCTGCTATCCAGCAGCATGCAGCCAGCCTAAAGATGGCCTGGAGATGTGGTCACTGCCATTGTCAGCTCTTCTCTACACCATTAAGTTGTTAGCAGATTTCCTTAAAAAGCCTTGCAGGTTTTTGCCACTTATGCTGAGATAGGAAACCTCCATTAAAGGAGCTGGGCAAATTTATGTTTGTCTCTTACCAAACAGACTCCAAACTAGAAAAATGCTGTTACCAAGAAGCCTTGCTTGTCTCTATTTTTTTCTAAAACCCATTTTATGCCTTTGGCAAGTTTTAGGTAAAAGTTCTTAGCCATATTGAAGGCACCATTATGTTAAGAGCAATTTTTCCCACCGTTCTGGCCCCATTGCCTCACCAACTCCAATTACCACACAGAGACTCTGTAGTAGATATAATATAGTTAGCCAGTTACTAGTTACTTATCAGCTAGTTCTGTCTTAAATATTAACCCATTTATATTCATCTAAGTATTTTCACGTTGTCCCATCTTACCAGAGGGAGCCCAGACCTATGTTCTTCCCAGTCTCTCTAGGTTGACTCCTCCCTAGTACTCCCTTGAATCCTACTTGTCTCCTAGTCCTGGGTATATTGCTGTTCTATTGGCAAGCACTGCTTTATTCGGTCACCAATACAATAAACATATTTACAGAATGACATCTCCCAGAAATTGCTCCTGGAACCCTTGTTCTGTTGACCTAAGACCGTGATTTGGAACGATTTTCACCTGTGTTTTTCAGAAGTAGGCCTATGGATAGGAAAAGGTGATTTCAAGTTTTCTCTATCATTGACCTCAGTAGTTGTTCCCTTTTGAAGGATGGGCAGCACAGTCTTCACTTTCTTTTCTGTGCTTTCCTCAGTAACTGCTTTAACTTGAGTGCCATATAATGAATATTTTAATAGCAAAATTTTTTTCATTTAGTTTTTTAATTTTTCTATTATGAAATTTATTTTGTGTGCTAAGAAAAATAAAACAAAACAACACTTGTGTGAAACAAATGGAGGTTTTTTCCTTTTCCTTGGTTGATTTTTTTCAGTTATTGTACTGATATGAATTATTTATGATTATTAATTATTATTTTTATCAATACTAGTAATATTTTCTTCCTTCAATAATTCCTGCCATAATTTCTCTTTACTGTTGTTATTCACAAACTTTATTGCAATTCTTGCATTGACTTTGTTTTGCTAGTTAATCTAGCAAATTGTTTAAATATTTTAATACTCTTGGCATTGTTATTAATACATAAATGCTCTTTCTTTTTTATAACCCTCCCCCCCAAGGCTTTGACATGGAGAATGAAAAACATTACTTGCAGGCATCCTCATGTCATCAGCCATATGTTAGATTTTTAATATATAACCATTTGCTCCATTCCTATTTGTTGAGAAAGGAACTATTTTTTATTAATAAAACCCTTATATTTCTTTCTTAATTTGCATCATTAAGAACATGAATTTCTATTATTTATCTTCATGCTACAATTTTAACAAGAAATGTAACATTTATATTTTTTAATTAATTAAATTTTGTATTTTACATATCAATGCCAGTTCCCTCTCACTCCATCTCTCACCCCCTATAATGCCACTGACCACCATCTAATCCCATTTTCCCATTCAATCCCATAGGAAGGGTGACGCTTTCCAGAAGAGATCAACAAAATCTGTCAAGTTGTTTGGAGTAGGGGCTAGGCCCTCCCTCCTGACTCTAGGTTAAGGGAGTTTCCCTTCATGGATTAGTAAGTCAGGGACTCAGGGTGGTCTTGAGTAGATAGGAGGGTCCAGTATGCTCAGAACAGGTCCAGGTAGATCTCTGGAGGTGGAGGGATTCTTAGACCTGCACTCTGACCCAGTGCTCAGCCAGAGCAGTGGAGCATCGGGTCCAGTAATACAGAGGGTGAGCTCAATACTTCTCCAAAACAGTAACCTTAACATAGCAAAATATATAACAAAACAGTTATCAAATGAGAACCACAGTTGACAAAGTATTTTAAAGACAAGGTATTTTGGAGTTAATTATGTATTTTCAATTTATTTTATTTCCTTCTCCAAAACAGTAATTATTTATAATATCTAAAGTATTAAACAGATGTTTTGAAATTGCTGCTTTCTTAAAAAGATGCTCATGCCCTCCTGCCTGGATCACTTCCTTTCTGTCTCTTATTGGAAAAGAATACGTCACCCAAAGTCAGCCTGATCTACAAAGACTGTTTTAGGACACCCAGAAAACAAAATCAGAAAACAAATAAACAATCATCAATTAATAACAAGAACAAAATCCAGAAAAAATTTCTAAGAGATAACAACCAAAAAATGACAAAATTAAACATAATAAGATAAAGCAAACACTGTCACATAAAAGGAAGACTAGGCAACCCTACAGAGGAAAAGTTTTCATGAACAAGCATAAGAATCAGAGACCCATTTGTTTTTATAATCAGGAGTTCCACAGAAATATTATCATTACTTTTGTTTTTCTAATTGTTTGTGTTCCTACATTACCAAATTTCCCCTGGAATACCCACAATCCTTGTTAAACACTTGCCTTTGTTATTTGGGGGTTATAAATTGCCAATTCTCCCATTATCATGGCTTATCACTATTATGAGAATGTCTTCCCCTCCTTCCTGATCCCACTACAGCTCCAGCCCCAAATAACACACAGAGATGCTCTATTAGATATTATTCTATTGGCCTGCTACTAGCATTTTTATTGGCTAGCTCTGTCTTAAATATTAACCAATTTCTGTTAATTTCAGTACTTCCACATGGTCTCATCTTACTTGAGAGATGGACAGGCGTTCTCTCTGTTAGTCCACCATATTGAATCTCCTCCCTCCTACAGCCTCTCCTCCTGGTGTCCTAGTCCTGCATATCTTGCTTTGCTAATGACCATCAGTGCTTCATTCATTTATCTAATAAAATAAACATGTTTACAGAATTACATCTACCATCATCTCCTCTTTTCTGTCTAAAATTAAAGCATGGTTTTAACCTTAAAATAGCAAAATATATAACAAAACAGTTATCAAATGAGAACCACAGTTGACAATGTTTAATCTGTTAACTTTAACTAGATTTGAAGAAAATATTTCATCATCTGTCCTATTTTTTATGAGTCTGAAGTCCGATATGTAACTTATCTTTAATCCTAACTAAGGAAAACTATAACCATAACTACCTGTCTTCACCTCCATCAAAGATCACAGAAGGATAATATATAAACAGAAGAAATGATAGAGACAACTCACCTGGTCAGTCACACAAAGTTCTTCTGTAATGTTCCATCTTTAGTCCATAGGCCATACATAGTGTGTCTGGCAGAGACCCCAGCAAAGCATGAAGTTTAAAGTGTCTACCTGGGTTGGCAGCTTGTCAGTCACTTTTCTCTGTGTTCTGAGGAATGTCTGGCAGACTCTTCAATGAAGCAGGAACCCTGTAGTAAATGTCCATTTTGTATCATCAGTCAGTCTCCTATTGGTCCTGCATGTCCAGTATATATAGCATAAATCGAACAGTCCAAGCAAGAATAGATTCTTGCCCAAATGTCTAGTCTTGCCATATTTGGAATAAACTCCATAGCAAGTTTCTTCAATGCTCATCTTTCTTTCTGATGCAGTTGTTGTTGCCAGGAGCAGTTGTGCCTCACTGTCAAGAAAAACACTAAACCATTTTAAATGCCATATTCAGGAAGTATTTGAAAGGTTTGAAGAATGCCTATCCATCTGAAACACAGTTTCAAAACCTAAGTAACTTAACTGTAAGTTTTGACAATCATAGATAACTACCTATAATCTGTAGTAATTTATACATTACATTTTTAAATGAGCTATATAAACATAATACCTAAAAAAGAGTAGAAATAAATATACATATCACAAAATTGACCTAGAATTTGTATCAATAAAAAATCCATTACAAAACTAAAGTATTCATATCTACATAATGATTCCCCTTTTACCTTTAAAGATATTGGTTGTTGTCCTTAACCATTTATAACCACCACCCTTTAAATAAAAACAAACATTTATAAACAATATTTGGGAATTTGGCCGTCATTCTTTCCAAACTTCTTCCTGCTGGTAGGGGGCACTGTCATGGTAGATCTGAAGGGGATGCAGAAATCCTGTGTGTAGTCTTTAAGGCTGCTTGCCCCAAATGTTTTGAATGCTGGATAACCTGGTACTCTGTTTCTGAGGGTCTGGCTTGATCAAACCACATTAGTCTAGAAGGGATCGACAGCTTTTCATTTTCTATGGACACAGCTTTTCATTTTGTGTGGACATAAAATTAGAAATCCTTTTCCACAGTAACATGTCCTTAGACTAAAATTTTGAAGTCAAAGAATTTTTAAAAAACATAATTGGTTTGATCCATCAGCATTTAACAGTTGTTATTATTTCCTGAAAGTCAATTGATACCAAGATAATAAAACAGAATATATTATATGCACTTTTTGTGCTTCTCACCTTTACATGGCATTATTTATTACTCTTTCTTCAACTTCTATTTTTTCATTCTTTGAGACAGGGTTTCTCTGTGTAACTTTTATTTGTCCTGGAATTAACTCTGTATACCAGAATTACTTTAAAATCATAGAGATCTGCTTGCGTCTGTCTCCTAAGATTAAAGGCTGGGTTTAGAGGCATGTGCCAACACACACACATTGTCAACCTTTAGTGGTTTTTCTTAATGTAACAGGTCTCTATCTGGTAAACAATAAAACCGTTAAAATGAAGGCTATAGTTCTGTTAGCCTCTACCCAAAATGGCCGCATGTACTTTTACCAAAGGTACTGAGAGCAGTACTCATGGCCTTGGGCTATGCTCCATCTGGCAGCATGCTACAGGCTTTGAGATGTAGTCCCTGTCATTGCCAGCTCTCATAAACACCATGCAGATGTTAGCAGAGCTCTTTAAAAGCCTTGAGGTTTTTTTGCTGCTTATGTGGAGTCAGGAAAGCCCTCTTAAAGGAGCCATGCAGATCTCTGCTTGTTTCTAGCAAAACAGAGGGCAATTGAGAAAAATGCTGTTACCAAGACTCCTTGCTTGTCCCTACTCTTTTGTTACTAAAACACTTTTTTAGGCTTTTGTTAAGTTTTAAGTGGAAGTTATTATTAGCCCCGTGGGCACCAGTTTGTTATGAGTAGGTTTTTTTTTTCCCCTATGGACGGGTCTCACTACAGTGCTAGCCCAAATTACACAGAGACACTGTATTAGATATAATTATGTTGTCTTGCTATTACCATTTCTTATTGGCTAGCTCTGTCTTACATATTAACCCATTTCTATTAATCTAAGTACCTCCATGTGGTCTCATCTTACCAGAGAGGGGGGCTGGCATTTTCTCCTCTTGAATCTCCTCCCTCTTACTCCCTCTCTGCTCCTGTTCTCCAAGTCCCACCTATATTGCTTTGCTATTGGCCAACAGTGCTTTATTCATTAACCAATAAGAGATACATATTTACAGAAAGACATCTCCCATCATATTTCAAACCAAATTAGGGAGAAAATTAAATATGGTAGAAAATTAAATTTCCATACTTTGATGCAAAATGTTTAGGTTGGTGGGCTTTACATTACTTCTATAATAAGAGTACTACCCATTTTGGCTCTTTCCCTTGAGTTGTGATATATTTCCTCATTCCTGGTCTAACCCTGCATTTCTCATATATAGAGAATAGTCTGCTGTAGTCTCCCATCATCTTTAATTATTGAACAAGTTTGCAGCAGGTGTAGCCATAAAGGGCTTATAACACAAGCACCATAATATTTATAGCCTGAGTACAACACACATATTGTCATCAATCTTTGGTGCCTAAATCAACAGGAAGCTTGGTTGGGGTTAACCTCTACATGTATAACTCCAGTCTAATTTGGAAAGTGTTGTCCAAGGAGAACAAAAAGAGTCAGGAAAGGGAAGAAAAGTGAGGAGAGGCAAAGACCCAGCCATTTACCTGTTTTCACAAAAGTCTGCCTATCTGACAATGGTGGAGAGGGAAGAATCATTTTTCCAATATCTAGAGACATACCCACAGTTGAGGTGAAGAAGTATGGCCTCTCAATGAACGACTAAAGCAAACTTAGGTTCCTCTCAGTTGTGACCTACATATGCATTCTAGAAACAGCAGCCAGCATATTTACTAAGGACACCTGGGTAGAGAGTGGGACATGTGTAGCATTACAGAGAATGTGGGGAAAGACAGCTCCCTGTGAATTTATTGTCTTGTTCAGAATATATACTCTGTGGATTCATGATATTTGACAAGGCATTCTGTTAGTACTTGTGTGGTAGTTTTGGCAAAAGCTTTGCATGCACGAAAGCCAAATCCATAGCTAGAAATGTATTTATTCCAGTATGGATAAAGTGTTGTCCCTTCAGCAGCTGAAGTGAAACAATATAGTCATCCTATGACCGTGTTGTTTGCTTATCAGTCTGGGGGAATGGTGACATATCTGTGTCTCTGTGTCTCTGCTGTTGGCAGATCTGACATCCAGCAGCAACTGTAGTCATGTTAGTCCTGATGAGAGGAAGTCCCTGAATAACCTCCATCTCAGTTATCATTGCTTCTTTGATCATGGATTCACCGGATCACAGAGATCTTTACATTTTTGTTTCTTTGTGCATCTGTCCATATATTACTTCAAAAGTCTTACCAGTTTTTCTTAGTATTAATCTTTCTCTGAAATTTTCCTCTCCCTCTGCTCTACCAAGATGTACTTACTCCTGTTGTCAAAAAGAAGCAGGACTTCAGGGGATATCAACTGCACACTGCATAATAAGATGCAAAAAGAGTAAGCACAAAACATTATATCAAGGCCAAAGAAGCCAACCCAGAAGGAAGACAAGGTTCCCAATATCAGACAAACAAGTCAAAGACTCCCCTACTCCCAGTGCTAGGAGTCTCACAAAAAGCCCAAGCTCAATAACCACACCATGTGTACAGAGGACATAGTATAGAACCACATAAGCTCTGTGAGTACCTCTTTGGTCTTTGTGAGCACATAATGCTCTGCTGAGTTGATCCTGTATTCTCTTTGATCCTGGTGTCTTTGATCCCTTTGGCTCCTACATGCTTTCTACCCCCACTTTCCCTTGGTCTGAGCTCTGCCTAATAAGGTTTTCAGCACATCTCATTTTCTGCTCCCATCAGCTGCAGGAGAGTGTGGGCTGGGATCACCAGCAATCTGAGTGTAGAAGAATTTCATTAGGTGATATTTCACTGATTTTTTATTTGTGATAGAGAGGACCCTAAATAAAAAGCAGAGGAGAACTTGAAGGACAAATGTAGGCTTACTGAAACTGAACACCACTGGAATCATGACCTGATTAAAATTATTTTTCATTTTATATTTCATTAAAATAATTTCTATAGAGATGGAGTTGCCCATGAGGACAAGAGAAGCTCAGAATCACTGCAACTATACCTTCATGTGGTAGAAACATTCTCTTTGTATGCTGGGAACTTAAGAATTATACTCTTTAATAGCAACAAATTCTTTTGCCTACTGAGTTTGAAGACAAGAATGATTTCTTTCTCATCTTCTTCTCTTGTGAGGAAGCCAGTGCTCATTATCCAAGAGGAAATCCCAAAGGATGAATCTTTATATCTCCACTCTTAGCCTGTTAGGAACTTAAAGTGTCTTGCGCCCTCATACAAGGGCTATTCAGCACTTAAAATCCTGAGGGGAACATTACCCAAACATGACTCTTTGGACAGCTGATAAACACTAGGTAAACTAACAAGTAATCTGGGCTTTCTTGGTCAAAGACTAAAGTTTGTATTTTCAAACACCATTTGTCATTGCCTCCTGATGAAAAATTTGGGCCTGTAATGGGACCTTGCATTTCCTCCAGGAAAAAAATTGAAGATGCTGATGGTCCATTGATATCAGAAGTTTTGTATGTTGATTTGTGTGAAGTTCCAGCCCTTGGCAATCCTTTCCCTTGACATTTCAGCTAGAGTTTATTTGAAGTTTAAACTGGATCCAAAACCAAATCTGAGATTTATTTTTTCTTCCCCCTTGGGACACATTAATAGACATGATTTTAGAGTGTTATGTTATTTTTCCTCTATGTTACCATTTCTCTGAAGCTACAGCTTCAGATATCTCTGGATATCTCTGGAATGTTCAATGCAGATTTCAAGAGTAGTTTCACAGAAGACAGTAAAATCTACTAGATCATTCCATTTTCTAGATTGAATCCATATCAATAGGAAAGTAGGTTTGAGAAATATATATATCTTTTGAATAGTTTGGGACATTTTGTATACTCACAAGGAAGAATGTTCTATTAGGGCCCTCTAGATTAACAGAGCATATAGAATTAATGTCTCCATATATAAAGAAAGGGGACTAATTAGAATGACTTATGGCTTCATACCTGCTAATCCCACTGAGGCAAGTTGTGAAGGGGAAGTCCAGGAATGTAGTACTTACTTCATCTTGAAGGTTGCAATTGTCAGCTGTTCTTTAGTAGGGGATATAATTCACAGAATAGTCTCTAATATCAGTGCTGGGATGAATTTGCTTCAAGGTGAGTGCAAGCAGGCAGAGTGTAAGAGCTCCCTTGTTCTATGTTGTTTTATTTGCTTCAACCAGAAGGTGTGTCCCAATTTAGGATGTGTATCCCAGTCTCAGATCTGTATTAAAAGTGTGTGTGTGTTCAGATCTTGTGACCTGAACCAAATGTTCTTGTCTTCTACCCTGAGAATCTGTATTTCATGTAGATCTACCTGCTCGAACTCATGCAAAACTTTTCTCAGAGTTGTGACCTACATTTTAAGGTTTTAGTTCCATCCAGGTATGGTGCATTTGGGAGCCAAGAATATCCATCACAAGCGACTCTAGTTTACCAAAGGGAAAAAAACCAAAGGATAAGAAGTTTCTCTTAGGACTTGGCCCACAACAAGGCAATAGGCCCCAGCCCTGGAACAAATTATTCCAGATGACCAGCCCGGTCTCAGTCCCACCTGGCCTAGGGACATTCTGGGGACTTTCTAAGGTACATTCTATGGACTTTCCTTTAAAGAAGAACAGGCCACACCTGGGTGATCTCTCAAACATGAGATCATACTTTGTAATCAATCACCTTGTTCTCCATGCATGTATGCTGATTTGCAGTTTGTCTCTACAAAAAGGATCCTGAACCCTTTGAGGGGTAGGCAGCTTTCCCCAAAATTGCTAACAACTGAATGCGCACTCGTTTAATAAATGCCTCTTACTTGTTGCATCTCCCGGTTTTTCTGTTTTGTCATGGTTCACTCCCATCAGCCCATCAGGATCCCAGAATTAGGGTCTTAAATACTGTTGAGGTTGAAGAGGAAAGAACCAACCAGGGAAAAAGAGAGAATATGAGCTACTTCGAATCAATCTAAATGACGGCCAGGTGAGGGATTTAGGATACTAATTAGTCACACTATTAGTTGAGTCATGGAGACTGATTCCAGGTAGGATTATCCAATAAAATTTAATGAAAGAAAAATTAAAACATTGGTTTTGCATTGTTTTTAAACAAAAGTTTGTCAGTGTATTATCATCAAGGAGTATATTTAAATAATTAATTATATATAATTATGGAAAAAATGAATTGGCACAAACATATCTTTATTTCTCATCCTATATATCCAGATTAAAGTTGTGTCATCATTCCTCAAGAATTTCTACTTCAAATTAAGCATCAAGAATCACCTGGTTATTTGATTCTTTATGCCACATCTGCCAACAGCTGAGACCAACACAGAGACATAGATATGTCACCATCCCTAGGCTGATCAGCTCACACCACAGAACAATCCTTTTGTTATTTAGAGTAGATATCCTTGCCTAAGTCCAAACACCATATAGAAGCCACACCTTAAACCTTATGATTTTATGACTTTAACTTTGGAAGAATAAGAATAGTTTTGTACTCCTTGATCTTAAAAAAATGAAACAAAGCCATTTTTATCCCCCCCAAAACCACACAACCATTTAGTCCTGAACTAGAAGCCTGTACACACACACACACACACACACACACACACACACACACACACACACTTTAATTGAGAATTTGAGTTGAGACACACCTTTAATTGGGCCACACCGTCCAGAGTCAGAATATTAAACACCATTAAAGAAGAAAGCTATTTCTTTTTGAGTGCTTCCCATAATTGGGAAGGAAGTTCATTGTCTCACTGACATTAGAAAATAGTTATACTAACTTTCATCATTTACTGAATACCAGCCAAAAGACACATCTAATCTAGATTTTGTAAGTACTGGATCCTTGATCTTTTCCTATACAAGTAGCCATTGTGCTATTGTATGACCCCAGGACTAGGTCAATGTAATGAATTTTGATTTTTTCACAAATAGAGAGATTCATTGCAAGTGTTCTCTTACTCTAGAGAACCCCATTACTACATATTTCCAATAAGAATATGTGAAATATTTCAATTCTTTCAAAAGCTGTATGTAACTGTCAAAATTGACCAACTGTTCTAAGATTAAATCTGGACAAATTGGGTTATAAACACATTTCGAAGAGCCTAGAATGCATTCTCTGAAACCTACATTTAAATTGGGAAAGCAAACTATAGAGAGAGCCAAGATTTCAGAATGATGGAAGTGGGACTAGAGAGAAAAAAAGAAACTAAGAATTTAAAAATTATCTCTGATTTTGACTTCCAGGTTGAAGAAAAAATATCCTAGCTCTTCACTTTGTGTCAAGGTTAACCTTCAAACTATCACAAGCAGATATGTCATCAGAATTGGCAGGGGAGAGCTGGTACTACACACCAATCAACATACAGAAATTTAGTTACATGTGGATCATCAGCAACTTGTGTTTTTGCTAGGAGCAAAAACAGGGGAAGTAAATTAGTAATCCTACTTTTTCATCAGGATCCAATGACACACAGAGATCCAGGTTCCAAGATGCATGATGTCAGATGAGCTAGGAGAGCTATGGGAGAAATCCTTTCTCACAGACTTCTACCTGGTGACAGGTGGACAGGAGTTCCAGGCTAAGAAGTCCATCCTAGCAGCCTGCTCTCCAGTTTTCAGAGCCCTGTTTTAAAATGACATAGAGGTGAACACAACAAACCACATTGAGATCCATGATCTGGATCCTTAAGGCTTAAAGGCAATGATGGGTTTCATTTACATGGGAAAGGCACCAGCCCTTCAATGCATGGCAGATTCTGTGCCGGCAGCTGTTGCCAACTATTGTTGCAACCACCTGGAACAGTAAGGAAGATGCAATGCTTGGACTGTTTTTTAAGCAGCTTTACTCAGGAACCTTTGAACAATCTTCTGACCCCAGGGAAAGTGAGCCCACATCTTATAAGGTCTTGGTGTAGCCAACCCCAGCACACCATGTGGTGAATGCAGATAGGTCCACATACATGGAAGCAAGCCTAGATCTCAGCCTTAGCCAAATAAGGACTTGTTTATCACAGAGAGCACTCACCATCAGGAAGGTGGAAGACAGAAGCCAGCGCCATCTTTAAGGCCCTAACCCTAACCCTAACCCTAACCCTTTGCAGCTCTCTACAAAGTATGACATAGAGCTTTGAAGTTCATGTGTGAGGATGCCCTGTGCAGAAATCATTCAGTGGAGAATGCTGCCCACACTCTCATCTTGGCTGGCATGCACAGTGCAGGGCAGCTGAAAACCCAGGCACTGGATTTCATTACAGCTCATGCTTCCAAGATCTCTGAGACCTCAAGCTGGAAGACAATGGTGGGCTCATATCCCCATTTGGTGCTTGAAGAATACAGCTCCCTGGATTCTGCTCACTGCTCTTTCCTGGAGTCTGTAGCTAGTTGTTTTCCTACCAACAGACTTATTTGGTACCACCACCACACCAGCCCCCAATAACAAGCTGAGACTCTGTATTTGATATAAGGCTGTTGGCCAGTTAATAGTTTCTTACCAGCTAGCTCTGTCTTAATGATTAACCCTTTTCTACTATTCTAAGTATTTCGACGTGACTCATCTTACCAGCCAGAATGGCTGGCGTTCTACTTTTCCAGGCCCTCCATGTTGATTCCTCCTCTCCTCACTACTTCTTCTTTCCACCTAGTGTCCTAGTCCCTCATATCTTGCTTTCCTATTGGCCAACAGTGATTTATTCATTAACCAGTATGAGAAACATATTTACAGAATATATGTCCCATCATCTCCTCTTTTCTGACTGAAATAAAGAGAAGTGTTTTAACCTTAGCATAGGAAAATATATCACACAACAGTTATCAAATAAGAATAATATTTAGCCTTCACCCTCCCCAGGAAATCCCTGGGTGGGTCCTGGATCTCCCTTGCCCTGCGTCCTGTCCTCACAGAGAGTGCTCTTAGAGCTAAGATATACCCCCACCCATCCCCACCAAGAGGCTGCCCTCCCACTATGCTCTTCCCTACCGTGCCCACTGTCCCACTGCTCTGATTGAGCACTGAAACAGAAGGTGGAGCCAACAATCCAGCCACCTTTGGGGAAATTCCTGGAGCCTATCTGAGCACAATAGACCAGCCTATCCACATGGAACCACCCTTAATATCCACCTACCTGGTCTCTGACCCCCACCACTGGTCTTCTACTGGAGTTCTGGGCCCCTCCCAGAGATCCGCCTATCTCTGAAGGGCCACCCTGAGTTCCTGAGGGCTGGATCCTTGACCCCCATAGCAGGACCTCTGCTAAAGAGGCCCTACTCAGTTGAAGAGTGCCAGTTAGACCTGCCTATCAGTGGGGAAACATTCTGAGTATAAGCCCAGCATTTGTCTCCCAACACCAGACCTTAGCTAGAGGCCTTGGCTAGAGCTAGACCTGACTATCCCTGAGGGAACATCCTGCTGGTTAGCCTGTGCCAAAGAGGCCTCAGCTCTCCTCTGCTGGAGCCTCAACTTTGACCCCTATCATCAGGCTCCTACATATGGAGAGACCTCCTAGAGAGCTTGAACCACCCAGAACTACAGATGTTGAAACTCTGTCCCACCTAAATCCATAGAGAGAGGGAGAAACCCCACCAACACCTTGTGGAAGAAGCCATGGGAAGAGGGCAATACAAGAAAACACCTTACATCAGAAAGGCAAGCATAACACCACCAGAATCTAGGGAAGCTACACCAACTAGACCAGAACACAACAAAGCAAATGAATCAGAAGAGAACGACCTAAAAATTATCTTCATAAAAATAATAGAGGCCCTCAAATAAGATGTGAGAAAATACCTTAAAGGAGTGGAAGATAAAACAAACAAATACTGGAAGAAATGAATAAAATTCTTAAAGAAAGTATGCAAAGCCAAGAAAAAACAATTAAAATAGTTTGGTGGGTCTTTCTCCCTGATGGTCTTTGGAGGTCCTTGTGACTTGGCAAAACATGGCAGGTATCCCTTCACTCAAACCTCTCATTTGAAATGAAGGTAGGCAGTCAATGCATGATCCCTCATTTACAAAAGTGATACTTTATGTTGGTAGCCCAGAGCTCTCATGAGCATGCTACTGGAGAGGAGAACAGCTTCTCATGGGGGAACCAAGACCCCCTGAGGTTGCAGTACAGGAAATGTTTATAGAGTCTGTCATTCTGGGGATGGGACAAGTGGAGTTTTAATATCAGGCAGGTAGTTCTCTGGGGGACCTAGAACAGACAAAACAATCAGGTCCCCAATAGGAGTCTTAATTGGATAAGTGTCCCATTACCAGAGAAAGCCATTGGTCATAACAGGAAAACAAACTGATTGAAATACATAGAAATACACATAAACACACACAAATGCAAACAAACACAAAAGACAGAGAGGGTAGAGAAAGAGTGACTGATCGAATGAGAGAGAGACACACACAGACAGACAGAGAGAGAGAAAGAGAGAGAGAGAGAGAGAGAGAGAGAGAGAGAGAGAGAGAGAATGTTATACCACTTGACCATTTAGTTAAGCCAATACATTCTTTATTAGACAGCTACCTACTACATGGGGTGTTCTGGATTCCAGTGTAGCAACTACCCTTTCACAGGTTGAGCTATTAAGAACAGAAACCATATTGTGGGTTGACATACTCTGGTTAACAGGGACAGTTAACCAGAATTGGCACTACCGAAGTCAAAATATTAGTATGTTTCCAGCAAGTTTTGAACATTTAGAGATATTTCCAGACATTGGTGGATTAAGCCCTTGTTTTACTTAGAAAAGAGTTCCTATGTTTTACACAATTATAGGGTTTTACACCTTGCATAGTTCTTCCATCATGGAGACAGTTGTGGTTATGTATGCAGGCCCTCTGGTATCTGGGCTCTGTTACACAGCTTGGTATGTGTACCAGAAGCTTATGGTAATGTCAGAGGCAAAAGATTGGAAGCCCTAGATAACTGGAGTTACTGATGATATCAGCTGCCTTGCAAATTCAGAAAATTGCATGTTTTTTCTGGAAAGGTATCTAGGTCATTTTGGAACTATATCTGAATATGTTATTTGTGTGTCCTCTCTCTGCCTTTTAGTTAGTTTGGATAACAGTTTGTCTATCATATTGATTTTGTTGCAGAAACAACTCTTTTTTTCATTGATTCTTTGTATTGTTTTCTTTGTTTATACTTTATTGATTTCACCCCTTAGTTTAATTATCTTGTGGCATCTATTTTTATGAGGTGAATTTGTTCTTGGGCTTTCAGTTGTGCTGTTAATTCTCCAGTGTGATAATTCTCCAGTTTCTTCATGTGGGCACATTGTGTAATGAACTTTCCTCCTAGTACAGCTTTCAAGTGTCCCATAATTCTGACTGAATTCTGGGAAATCTTTAATTTCTTTCTTTATTTCTCTCTTGAGCAAGGAATGGTATAATTGCTCATTGTTCAATTTCCATGAGTTTGTAGTCTTTCTACAATTTGTGTTGTTGTTGAATTCTAACTTTAAAGTATGGTGGTTTGATAAGATACAGGGGGTTATTCAAATTTATTGTATCTGTTAAGGTTTGCTATGTTGCCTAGTATGTGGTCAATTTGAGAAAAGGTTCCATGTGGTATTCAAATGAACGGATATTCTTTCATGTTTGGATGAATGTTTTATAGATGTCTTTTAAATCAAATTGTGCCATAAATTCTGTTAGTTCCCTTGTTTCTTTGTTAAGTTTCCATCTGGTGTTCCTGTCTAGTGGTGAGAGTGGAGTGTTGAAGTCTTCAACTATGAACATATAAGGTTTTATGTGTGAATTGATTTTAGTAATGTTCTTTCTTCGAATGTGGGTGCCTTTGTATAAGTGGCATAGATATTCAGAACTGAGACTTTGTTCTGATGGATTCCTCCTGTGATGAATAAGAAATGACCACCTTCATCAATTTTGATTGACTTTACTTTGAAGTCTAATTTTTTAGATATTAGGCTAGCTACACCAGCTTGTTTCTAGGGTTAATTTGATTGGAAAATCATTTCCCAACATTTTATTCTGAGGTAGTGTGTCTTTGAAGTTGATGTGTTTTTCTTGCTTGCAGCTAAAGGATAGATTCTGTTTTTGTTCCCATTCTGTTAGCATATATATATATATATATATATATATATATATATATATATATATATAAAATATATATATTCTTATTGTGCATGTCCATCCCACTTCCCTCTCCCTCCCTCCATGTCCTCCAACCCCCTCATGTCCCATCCCCCCACAACTCCACAGGGAGGGTGATGCCTTCCAGGAGGTATTACCAAAATCTGTCAAGTCCTTTGGAATAGGGAGAAAGGACTCCCTCCTAACTCTAGGCTAAGGGAATATACCTTCATGGGGAATGTGCTCCCAAAGTCCTTTTCTGCACCAGGGATACATCCTGGTCTCATTGTCAGAGGTCCTTTGTTCTGTCTCGGCTTTCTTACTGAGACCTGTGTTCAGGGGATCTGAGTCAGTCCTATGCTGGTTTCCCAGCTATCAGTCTTGGGGACCATGAGCTCCCCCATTTTTAGGTTAGCTTCTCAGTGGGTTTCTGTAGCATGGTCTTGAGCCCATTTTCTTTCTTTTTTTTTACATATGGATGCCATTTCTCTCTCCCTCCAACCCACCCTCTCTCTCTCCCTCTCTCCCTCCCATGCCCCAACCAACTTCCCATACCATTCCCCCCTCCCCCACTCCACAGTGAGGGTGATGCCTTCCAGCTTGGCTCAGTGTTTATCTGTGGGTGTCTGCTTCCGTTTCTATCAGCTACTAGATGATGGCTGTATGATGGTAGTGAAAGATTTTAGTTTGCAGAGCAAGGATGTAGGAAAGGATAAGAAAAATAGTTCTAGCAAGGAGAATATAGAAAATCGAGTGGGCATTGACATGAGAGGAAAGAACAACAGGAAAGTTATTATGGAGGTAGTGGTTATGCTTGGGACAGTAACTGAATCATCAACTTTCCAGGTCTTGGACCACAACAAGGAAATAGGCCCCCAACACTGGAAGAAATGGTCCCATTGTTTGGGTCACTGCTGGCCAATTGGCAGTCTGGGAACTTTCCAAGTCATTCAATGCTTTATCCTTTGAATAAGAACAGGTCATAATTGAGTGATCTCTCAAACATGAGATCATACTTTGTAATCAATCACATTGTGGCACATGCATGTATGCTGATTTGTGCATTGTCTCTATGAAAACGAGTCTGGACCCTCTGAGGGGTGTGCATGATTCCCCCGAGTTGCTGTCCCCCGAGTGCACTCGTTCAATAAACACTTCTTGCTTGTTGCTTCTCCTGGTTTTGGTGTTTGTGTCTCGGGGCACTATCGCCGGCCCATCAGGATCCTGGAATTAGAATCCAAAAGTAAATAAGCTAACCATCAATCTCATTATCAGGGAAGGGCATTTAAGGTAGCCTTTCTACTGTTGCTCAGATTGTTAGTTGGAGTTTTCATTGTCTGTCTCTAGAGTCAGTTTTCTCTTCTAACCTATAAGTGCTCCCACTTTTATGGAATCTCTTATTATTATTTTTCTTTTTTCACTGCTCTATTTGTCCCCCGACACAATCTTTATAGTCCCACATGTTCTCCTCCCCTCCATTCACTGTGCCCATACCCACTCCCAGTATCCTCAGGAGATTTTGTTCCTTTCTCTTTCTGTGAGGGACATTGTATGAAACTCTTAGGTTGCTCCTTGAATCCTAGATTCTCTGGCGGTGTGAATTACAGGCTGGTGATCTTTTACTCTATGTCTAAAATCAATTTATGAGCGAATCCATACCATGTTCCTCTTTGTGTGCCTGGGTTACCTCACCCAGAATGATTTCTCCAAGTTTCATCCATTTGTCTTCGAATTGCAAGATTCCTTTATTTTTTTCTTGTCGCTGTGTAGTATTCCATTGTGTAGATCTGCCACTTCTTCTATGTCCATTCTCCAGTTGGGGGAGGGGCATCTCTGTCCACAGGGAATGGGCCCTGTTTCCCCTGATAGCAATCCCCAAAACTGCCCTAGCCTCCCAAATGTCTTCCATATCCATAAGGCCTAGTTCAGACTTCTGAAGCTCCCAGCTGTCAGCCCTTGGGCAGTGACCTCCCCTTGGAATCATGCCTGGGTCTGCTGGTTCTGTGGGTTTCCCCACCAAATATCTTCAACCCCTTGCTCTCCTCATCACTCTTCCTCCTTCTGTAAGTCTGAACTGCAGGAGATCGGCCCATGCTTACTTAGCCTTGCATCTATTCATCCGCTTCCACAGTTACTGGATGAAGATTCGACCTTGACATTTAAGGTAGTCTTCCAGCTGATTACAAGGCGAGGGCAGTAAAGACACCCTCTCCACTGAGGCATAGGTTCAAAGCAGGGCTCCCCATTGTGCACGCATTGGAATGTCCCTACTGACTGAGCTTGGGCTAACCCCACATCTCCCTCTATGGAGGTATCCGTTCCCTTGCTCAGTTCATCTCTGGCCTTCCCCCCAGGTTGACCTTCCCAGACCCTCCTGTCCTATACTCAGCTCCCCCTTTCCCCAGTGCACTCCCACAACACCCATGGCCCTAATTGACACAGGAGATCTTGTCTCTTTCCACATTCTGTGCTGGCAGTAAGCGAGTATAGCTGTCTCAGGGCCCTCCTCGTCTCCAGGCTTCTCTGAGGTTGTGGACTGCAGGCTGCTTGCCCTTGCCTTTATGGGGAATATCCTCTCGTGATTGAATACACGGGACAAAGAGCTAAGCAAATATTTCCAAACACAAGAACCTCAAAGGAACAAAAGGCCAATGAGGAAGCGATCAAGATTCAAGATCCTGAGCCATGAGAGGAACTCAAATCAAAAGTCCTCTAAGATATCATCCTACACTTAACGCAGGAGAGGCTTTGGCATAAGGGGAGCACTGCTCCCGTCCTGCTGGGAGCACAAACTTGTACTGCCTGACTTGGAAGGCAGGATAAGCATTTTTCAGGAAAGTGGAAATGGATCTACCCCAAGGCACCTCAGTAGTACTCTTGAGCGTAGAGCTACGGGGTGCACAGACGTACCCCATAGCATCAGCATTTGTAAAAGCCAGAACCCGAAAAGAACCTAGGTGCCCCTCAAGTGAAGGATGGATGGGGAAAAGGTGGTCCATGTCAACAGTGGAGTAAGCCTCAGGGGGAAAGTCTGATTGCAAAGGAAGTGGAACCGGCACCATGGGGACTGGTGCTGTGGCCCTGAGGACGCTGCCCCAACTGCCACTGCCTCCCAGAGTTGGATGGACAAAATCGGCATTCTTCAAACAGAAAAGGCAAAGGATCCACACATTGATTGTAAAACTTTTATTCACAATGTATGTTGTCTTTGGTGACCAGAGACTGATGCACCCACACGGAGGGAAAAGAGGATTCTATCTTCTGAGTCCCCAGTTGGAGAGGATAGACAAGTCACTCATGTGTACTGAGAGCTGAACACCTGAACTGGTCCTCTACAGGAGCAACAATTGCTTGTTCAACCAAGTCAACCCTCATTCCCATCACCTGAATTTACATACGGGTGAGGGTGGGGGTGGGTGTGGGGTGGGGGGAAACTCTTCTTGGTCTTCTTGCTCGTCGTCCAGGTCTCTTGTAAGCAAACATTCATCATGGCTTCCTCCTTTTCTCTAAATCCTTGATCATATACTCTGCTCAATGTAGGCCAGACAGGTTTATCCCAAGAACAGTGATTGGGATGGGCACGGGGTCAGGAACGAAACAAAATCCCAGACTCCAAATGGTGAAGAGAAAGCAAAGCAGTACCGAAAGTGGGAAGAGTATGCTGGAATGCAGTGCTCCCGCTTACCCAACCTTCCATTCAACGCATGTAGAGCGGTATTAAAGGCCTGAGCCTGACCATGGGGATCTAAATTTAATACCGCCCTAAATGAGTTGAATTCAGGTTGGGTAAGGGGGAGAACTGTATTCTAGCATACTCTTCGCACTTTCTGTACTGCTTTGCTTTCTTTTCAACATTTGGATACTGGGATTTTGTTTAGTTCCTGACCCGATGCCCATCTCAATCAGTGTTCTTGGGACTAAACCCCGTGTGGCCTACACTGAGCAGAGCATATGATCAAGGATTTAGAGAAAAGGAGGAAGCAAACAAAAATGTTTGTTGGCAAGAGATCTGGACGAGCAAGAACACAGTTTTTGGTTTTTTATTTTTTTTTTTTGTTTTTGTTTTTTGTTTTTGCTTTTGTTTTTTTTTTTTCCATATTTGAATTCAGGTGATGGGAAAGAGGGTTGACTAGGTTGACCAAGCAATTTTTGCTCCTGCAGAGGAGCAATTCAAGAGATCAGCTCTCAGTATACATGGGTGACTTCTCAACCATCTCCAACTGGACACCCAGAGGATTGAATCCCCCTTTCTTTCTTTTTTGGGTGCATCCATCTCTGTTCACGAAAGACAGTGTACATTGTGAATAAAAATTATACAATCAATTTGTGGACCCCGTGCTGTTTCTTTTTGAAGAAGGCCATTTTAGTCCATCCAACTCTGCCAGGCAGTGGCAGTTTGGGCAGCATCCTCGGGGCCACAACACCAGGCCCCATAGTCCCCATTCCCCTTCCTTTGCAATCAGACTTTCCCCCTGAGGCTTACTCCATTGTTCACATGGACCACCTTTTCCCTATCCATTCTTCACTTGAGGGGCACCTAGGTTGATTTCGGGTTCTGGCTTTTACAAAGGCTGATGATCTGTGGTATGCCTGTACATCCCGTGGCTATATGCCCGAGAGTACTACTGCTGTGCCTTGAGGTATATGCATTTCCACTTTTCTGAGAAGTGCTTATCCTGACTTCGAAAGTGGCAGTACAAGTTTGTGCTCACACCAGTATTAGAGCAGTGTTCCCCTTACTCCAAATCCTCTCCTGCATAACTGTAAGATGGTATCTTAGAGGACATTTGATTTGAATTCCTCTCATGGCACAGGATCTTGAATCTTGATCATTTCCTCAGTGGCGTTTTGGAACCTCTGAGGTTCTTATGATGGGAGTTCTCTGCTTAGTTCTCTATCATGTGAATTCAGTCACAAGAGGATATTCCACTTAAAGCCAAGGGCAAGCAGCCTACAGTCCACAACCTCAGAGAAGCCAGGAGACAAGGAAGGCGATAAAACTGCCATACAGCCCAGAATGTGGAAACAGACAAGATCTCCTGTGTCAAATAGGCCCGTGGGTGTCATGGGACTGCACTGGGGAAAGGGCGAGCAGAGTGAAAAAGAGCAGGGTCTGGGAAGGTCACCTTGGGGGGAATGTCAGAGATCAACTGAACAAGGGAAGGGATACCTTGATAGAGAGAGATGTGGGGTTAGCCTGAGCTCAGGCATTAGGCAGATTCCTATGAACGCACAATGGTGAGCCGTGCTTAGAAGCTACGCCTCAGTGGAGAGGGTATCATTAGTGCCCTTGCTTTGTTATCAGCTTGAAGACTACCTTAATTGTCAATGTCGAATCTTCATCCAATAACTGATGGAAGCTGATGCAGAGATGCACCACTAAGAAGGGGCCAATCTCCTGCAGTCCAGTCCTACAGAAGGAGGAGGGGAGGAGTGATGAAGAGAGCAAGGGTGTGAAGACCTTGGTGGGGAAACCCACAGAACCAGCAGACCCGAGCAAGATTCAAGTGGGATGTCACTGCCTAAGGGCTGACAGCTGGGAGCTTCAGAAGACTGAACTAGGCCTTAGGGAAATGGATGAGGGTTGAGTGGCTTGGGTTGTTTTGGGGACACTACCAGGGGATACAAGGCCCATTCCCTGAGGAGAGATTCTTTGCTAAGCCTAGATACATGAGGGAAGTTCTTTATCTGACCTGAAGTGATGTCCATCAATATGCTGATTCCCAATGAGGGAGTCCCCATCCCGAGGATTGATTGGGTGTGGGGTTGGGAGAATGTGTGCATCACTGGGGGATCGAAAGGGAACTGGGATTGAGATGTAAAATATGGTAGGATTAAAATTTTTAAATATAAAATGAGGAAAGGAAACCATTGGAGCAAAACGAGAAAAAGCCTAATGGCTAGTAATTGAGACACTGGAATCTTCTATGTCAGCATGACCAGACCAAGAAGAATTTAGGATCTTGCTTTCTTCACTTAGCACAATAATCACAAGACAATCCTGCTTCCAGACCTGTCTTCATTGGGAATAAACTAATGTCTTAATAGTCAGGCCAATGCAGTGACCAATGTTCTGCTTCATTTGAATTAGGTAGCTCAACTTGAAGCAGGAACGTTGGAGACAGAGGGAGGGACCCACACTAATCCTGACCTTAAGGCCAGAAGACAGACACACCTTAATCCTCTCCTTGATCTTTAATGAGGCCACACCTTCTGGGGAGGGGGGTGTTAAGCCTATAAAGGGACACGCACAGAGGAAGGCCTTGCTCTTTGCCCACTGGCCTTCACCTTGAAGCAAGTCTGTTCCTTCACCGCCATTAGATCCTAATATTCTCAATTCCTGCCAATACTGAAGACCAGCAGACAGCTCTAACCTCCCTGACTGAGTAAGTACTGGATTTTAGACTTGTAGCTCCAGGTCCTTCTAATGAATCCCTTTGCTTCGTGCAGGCCGAGTTTCCTTCTATATATTCTCTTGCTCTAGAGTAGCTCTGAACAACTCTTGTGATCTATAAAATGCTAGAAACCATTCAACCGCTGAATATGAACTAAGCTTCCATCTAGACAAGATAATGGAGGAATGGAACTCTCCCAAGTACCTTAAACTATCTCCTCTGAGACTGATGTTGAGATTGGGACAGAAAATTTCAGAGACACAGGAGTCTCCAGCCCCATTGTTGTGGGAACAGAGAGGAAATCAGAAAATAAACGTCTGAAAGCTCTGTGTGGTGATAGAGAGTTTAGGGTTTGTTAATGCCATGTAAGTGGTTTAGGATTTAATAGAGTGATCTAAATGGCAAAGCCGCCTTACTAGTAAGGCGTGGAAGCCAGGCAGACCACTTTCATGGGCACACCCGAGACAGGAAGGCAGAGGGTTCTGTCTGTGTTCGAGTACACCCGGGGCTACAGCCGAGATTGAAGGAGTCTAAAAGGGTAAGAGACCCAGAAACCGAAGCTCTCTATGATGAACATATCTTGTCCATATGCAGTACAGCAGCTCTGAATGCTTGGAATAAGGTTTATGAACTAAGGGAGAGGTTAGAGTCCTATACCAAGATAAGAAAAGGACTGAGAGATTTTTTTAGTGTGTTTCTAGAAAGATTGTCTAGATCAGTGCAATAAGAGGTAGCAGACATAGATTCTAGGCGAATACTCATAGAATCATTAGCATATGAGAATGCGAATTCTCAATGCAAACAAGTGCTTTGGCCTTTAAAAATTAGATCAGCACCTTTAGATGAATGGGTACTATATACAGCAAACATTTAATATAATGGCAATAGCACTAATGCTTGGATAGGAGAAGCCATATCTAAAGATCTGAGAAGACATCAAGATAACAGAGATCCTGGGTAGGAGAAGGCATCTCCCAAAGTTTGAAAAGAAATGAAAATGTTAGATGTTTTAACCGTGGTAGGGTAGGTCTTCTAAAAAGAAATTGTAGGCAAATTATTTCTAGAAATAACACTCCCAGGAATGAATTGAACATAAGGCTTCAGCTTTCAGGGTTATGTAGAAGGTGTAGGAAAGGCCAACACTGGAACAATGAATGTAGATCGACCAGAGATAAGCAAGGAAATCCTTTACAATAGCAAAAATCCTTAGGGGCCTCTCAAAGGCCCCCATGCCAAAGGTAGTCCAGACATTCTCAGTCACAGTGGAGGACAATCTCCCTAGGACGATTAGAAAATCCAGTGCCTATCATAAAAACACTTAGCGCTCTGGATGACATACTAGTGATGGAATTTGAATCAAACATGAAAAAAGGTGCCGAAGACTGCTCAGTGGGTAACAGGTCTGCAGGGAGACCAAGACTCAGATGTCCAGTTCAGGAGTGGCTCTAGCTTGACAAACAGACACAAACACACTTGAGGAGATTTGCGAACTGCTGCAAAGTTTACTTCAAAATATCAGGTTTTTATACAGAAAGTTCAAAGAACGGATCTTTGGCCTCAGTTTAAAGATAAACAGACATTCTATAAAGATGTCAGCAATTCCTTTTGAAGTATGAGATTGTAAATACATCTAAGCAAGTGCATAACTTGCCATAGTTTATTTTGGCCTGCTTGTAGTAAGTGTATCAGAGATTTGATTTATAGAGTTTAGAGAAGAATTATTGTTTTTGAACAGCAAACTTTTAATAGCATTGATTTAAGGGCCCTAAGATCCCTAGTTAGAGTTTTGTAGTAACTCCCACAGTAGACTTGCTGTGGGTAGGCTGATTACAGGTGAGGTCACATTGTGGGATACTTCCTTACAGCTTTAGCCCTAATTGTTTGTTAGGCCTTGGACTGACATCTGGCAATGTGGGTTTTTTTAATTGGGGGCACAGAGGTCAACATCCATCTGTTGAATGTTGGTCTGTTTCTCTTTCAGTTCTCTAGGCTTCTTTGAACTAACAGTGGAATTACAGACTAAAATACCCACAATCAGAAAGCATTATTGTTATCACAGCACAAAACACATCTAACACCCGTTCCAAACAGCCAGCCAAGCAATCACCTGCAGGGACCTGGACCATTTTTCCCCAGGAGGCGTAACCATGTGTGGTGAAAACCTCTGGATAGGTAGCCATTGAGATTCCTCTCAGCCATTGCTACACTGTCTGCACTGGGGCTGGTGTGGCAAAAAGTAAACAAAATGTGTATATTTCGCCAAACCTCTATAAATAGTCATAGACCTAGATTGATAGTTAAAATGAGTAACAGACTGTTAGAAGGGATATTGGACACAGGGGCAGATGTAACTATCATAACTAATACATCTTCCTCCTAGATGGCCCCTGCAAGAGGTAAATGTTCAATTCTTAGGGATTGGAACTCTGTCTCAGGTAAAACAGACCACTAGATGGTTTGAATGTATATGACATGAAGGACAGAGAGGAAGTTTGAGACCATATGTGCCTGATATAGCAATAAGCCTATGGGGTCATGATCTATTACAGCAATGGAATACACAGATTAACATTCCTCCAGTATTAGACAGGAATCATAAATGACCTCATGATTGTGGAAAAAATGTTATAAAGTACTATAAAAGACAGATACCCAGGCTGTACAAAAACAGAATACAAGCACTGAACATACAGAGAACCAAAAGCCCTAGCCTTAAAATAGTTAAAAGAGGAAACTGCCTGGGTAGGGCAATATCCTATGACCTCTGAGAAGTTAGAAGCTTTAGAAAACCTGGGTACAGGAACAGCTAAATGCCAGACATATTGAGGAATCAACCAGCCCTTGGAATTCTCCTGTATTTGTTATCAAAAAGAAATCTGGTGAATAGAGAATGCTTACAGACATAAGAGCCATCAATAAAGTTATATAGCCAATGGGTTCTCTACAGATTCGAATGCCCTTGCATTCTTTGATACCTAAAGAATGGCCTATTATAGTTATTGATTTAAAGGATTGCTTCTTTGCTATGCCTTTACAAGAAAAAGATAAAGAGAAATTTGCCTTCACAGTACCTAATTACAATAATTCTCAATCAGCGAAGAGATATCAATGGAAGGTTTTGCCATAGGAAATGCTAAATAGCCCCACCCTGTGCCAATATTTTGTAGAAAAACCACTGGAAATAATTCGTAAACAGTTTCCACAATAAATAATTTACCATTACATTGATGATATATTAGAAATATTAGAAAAAAATGTTTCAGAAAATAAAGGAAGTTTTGCCTCGTTGGGGATTACAAGTTACCCCTGAAAAAATACAAAAAGGAGATTCTATCAACTACTTAGGATATATAATAGGTCTGCAGAAAATTAAACCACAAAAAGTACAGACTAGGAGAGATCGCTACCAGACTTTCAATGATCTTCAAAAATTACTAGGAGAGATTTCTCAACTACAAACCATTATTGGAGTAGAAGGGCATGGTTTGAAAAACTTGAAAGTGACCCTAAAAAAGGACAAAGACTTGAATCGTCCACGAATACTATCAGCTGAAGCTGAAAAGGAATTAGAATGGGTAGAAAAGATGATATTAGAAACACAGGTGGGCCGTGTGGATCCTAAACTAGATGTATTCTGGTTATATTGCCATCTAGAGAATATCCTTCATGTATTTTGATGCAGAAAGAAGATATCATATTAGAAGGGTATTTCTACCACATAAACAGAATAAAAAACTTACATAGAAAAGATCTCTGACTTGATTGTATTATATTTTATATTTTTTGTCCTTTGAATATTTTATTTCTAATTATGAGATATTTCAGACAAATAAAACAACACAGAATAATACAGCCATCTCATATCTGCCATATTCAAGACATATTATTCATCACATTTGCGTAATATACACATCTATTATTTAAAATTTTAAAGCAATAAAATACACCCATATGGAGGAAGTTCCATGACTTGATTATGAAAGGTAAATTAAGACTTTATCAACTGACAGGAAGGGACCCAGCCGAAATTATAGTACCGTGGACTAATAAGAAAATTTCCTCCTTATGGAAAGATAATGAAAATTGGCAGAGAGTATGCAGTAACTTTTTGGAAATGATTAGCAACAATTATCCCAAAAGTGAATGGGTAAAATTTATAAAGAAAATGATTTGGATCCTTCCATGCACTGTAAGAAAAACATCTACCTCTGGAGTTCATACAATCTACACAGACAAACAAATCAGGTAAGGTAGGATATAAATCAGGTAAAATATGTAAAGTGTTTCAAAGCCCTTACAATTCTGTACAAAAGGCAGAATTGTATGCCATTCTCATGGTACTTATGAATTTTACAGAACCTCTCAATATAGATATTGACTCTCAATATGCAGAAAGAGTCATCTTACACATTGAGACTGCAGAATTTATTCCTGATGGTACAGACTTAACTTCATTGTTTATACAGTTACAAGATGCTATCCAAAAGAGGATTCATCCTGTATATATAACACACATCAGATCCCAAACTGGTCTGCCGGGACCTCTAGCACAAGGCAATGATGACATTGATTGGTTACTGATAGGAAGTGTGCTAGAAGCCTCAGGGTTTTATAAGAAACACCACGTGAATAGCAAAGGTTTGAAAAAGGATTTTTCTATCACTTGGCAACAAGCCAAGGAAATAGTAAGGAAATGTCCTACTTGCTCATTCTATAACCAAACTCCATTACCACCAGGCAGTAACCCTAAATGTATAAATAGAAATGAAATATTGCAAATGGATGTGTTTCACTTTGTAGAATTTAGAAAATTAAAACATGTGCACCATACTATAGATTCCATTGGGCTACTGTTCTGAGATCTGAAAAGGCTGATGCTGTTATCACACACCTATTAGAGGTAATAGCCATTATGGGCATACCTGCACAAATAAAAGCTGACAATGGTCCGGCACATGTTGTTAGCAAATTGAAACTTTTTTGAGTATTATAACATAAAATGCATAACTGGTATACCACACAATCCTACAGGACAAGAAGTAGTTGAGAGATCCAACAGTACCTTAAAGGAAATGCTCCATTAACAGGCAGGAGTAATCAAGACACCCAAACACAGTTTACAAAAAGCTTTGTTAACATTAAACTTTCTAAACGCTAATGAAATAGGACAAACAGCTGTGGAATTGCACTGGACAATAGAAAAAAACTTCTGAACTAAATCAGCCAGTGTATTTCAAGGATGTATTGACCTCAGAATGGATACCAGGATATGTGTTACGTTAAGGTAGGGGTTTCACATTTGTATCCACAGGAGAAGAAAAGCTATGGATACCGTCTAAGTTGATCAAGATCTGAGTTGAACAAGAGAAACATCTTAATGAAGAGGAATGACAAGTCATCCAACAAATTGGGTTCCATGAAATGTGCGGAGACCTCTCAAAGGTAGGGGCAGTGTTCTGTTCTTGTACTTAAAGGAAAACAGAGAACACCTATCTTCAAACAACCAAGAGACAATTCATGTAGGTGCCTACAGAAGAGAAGACAGCTCTCCAGAAGGAATCATTTAATGAAGAGGAATCTGATTTATGGTGAAAATATTTAATCCTAGTAAACTGTTTCTATACTGAAATCTATTTCTCTTTACTATTTAGTATTCCTGTAGTCCTGATTCATGTAAACCAATGCTGGCTTTGGAGTTGGATTTGGCTTTCCTTCTCTAAATTCAAGCATGTTGCTAAGATTAAATTCACAGTTTCTGCCTTATATCAAGAAGCTAATAGGTGTAAGGCAGAAGAAAACAAAATCTTGGGACTCAATCGCTTTTACACAATTTTCTCTCTGAAATCCTAATTATATATATATATATATATATATATATATATATATATATATATATATATATATTGATGCTTATTGTAGCCTTTCCAAACCTAAAACATGGAAATTTTACTTTGATATTGATGTTAAAGTTTTCCATGAGGAATAATAACAATTAATATCAAATTAATATCAGCAATCTTTGAACTCCCTGGAAAGAAGATGGGGCCTACTTCATCATTTCCACATTCAGATCTGGACTACAAACTTCACCCTAAAACTGGTTTGAGACTGCTTTGCTCAAGACAACTCATGACTAGCTAGCTTATTACAACCTGGCCAGAGTTTCAAATAGAACTCCAGTCAAGCATTTTTTGCCACACTATGACTATCTATATATGTCACAGCCAGTTCTGTTGGGAAATTTGGTTGCGTAAAATTTTCTTCCTACAAAATCCCATGGAGCAATCATCATCCCATTTCAGCAGGAAGTAATCTTAAGATCACGATGCCCCCTTTCCCTACTCTTGGAGTTCAGTGATAATATTCATCTTCATAGGATTGTTTTTAGTTACTTGGGGTTGTGTATGGAAGGTGATACTTAGACGTGGTTATCTCTTTTAGACAGGAATAGGGTATGGTTGGGAAAGATATGGTTCAGAATGAATATAGGCAGATTAGCCTATCTTCTTTTGAATTATTTAGTAAGACTGAGATATTAGTATTTCAGCTTACATTGTTATATATTCTTATCTGTAGTAACCTATGTAAAATTAAGTTTATTCCCTTCCTAGAAGAATTATATATTATATTTTGTAATATTGTATGAAATCTTTCCATTTATGATGTCTTATGAACATTATTCTTGCCATATTCTATGTATGTATACTTTTTCTTGTGTTCAAGACATTTTGTATATTGGTACATTTTGTGATATTTACCTTGCTGCCCTTTAGAGTTCTACCTCTTCTCTAGACATTTCCACTCTACCTCTACTTTAGGAATTTACGCACACACACACACACACACACACACACACAAACACACACATATATATATATGTATATATATATATATATACATATATATATATACATATATATATGTATATTGTTTAGGTATGTATCCTTGATTTACGCAAAGAAGTTTTAATCATGTTTTTTAGCTAAGTTCCTGAGTAATACAGATTATCATCACCCATGTTTCCTTTACTTATGGGATTAGTCAGACATAGATGCTTAATCTTCAATCACTTCATAGACCTGCAGAACATGGCATTTAAATGTTTTAATACTAGTATTCCATTGACATGAGACACTGTTGCTCCTGACAGCATCATGCACTTTTTTGAAAGTATGTTGGACACTGTTGTTACTTCTTCTGGAGTTCATCCTCACTTCAGTTAACGGCCTCTTGGGCAAGGAACTGCCCCTACCTTGACCACTGATTTGGACATGCAGTCCTACGTGCTTGCAGGAAACAAACATAGAAGACTGCTAAACCTTGCCAAGTCAGGGTAAAACAGCTTTTCTACCTCCCTGCTTTTGTTGTGGTCTGTCATGTTCTCTTGGCCTTAGCCAAAACTGGCTGTACCAATGTTGCTGTGAGACCCTGGGTGATTGTCCAGGTAGCTTGCTGTTTCTGTCCTCACTGCATCTTTTGGAAGTTACCCATCCACACTTCCTGTCTACCCTAGTGTTACGGTAGGTTCCCCCCGCCACCCTCCCGGTCCCAACACCATGTGGGCCCACAGCTGCGCCAGCCCCAAATAACACTCAGAGACTCTGTATTTGATACAATCCTGTTGGCCAATTACCATTATTGTTTATGGGCTAGCTCTGTCTTAATTATTAACCCATTTCTACTTATCTAAGTATTTCCACGTGGTCGTCTTATCAGGGAGCCTCGGCTGGCGTCCTGCTTCTTCCCTGGGCTACATCTCGACTCTTACCACTTCCTCTCTCCTCCTCCTGGTCTCCTAGCCGTGCCTATCTTGTTATCTCATTGGCCACAGTGCTTTATTAACCAGTATGAGAAACATATATACAGAATCACATCTCCCATCATCTCCTCTTTTCTGTCTAAAGTAAAAGAAGGGGTTTAACATTAACATAGCAAAATATAACATACAACAGTTATCAAATAAGAATCACAGTAAACAATATTTAGTCTGTTAACATTTTGTAAGACTTAAAGAAAATATCATCTATCCTATCTTTGTGAGTCTAAAGTACTATATATAACTTATCTTTAATCCTAACTAAGGAAAACTGTAACCATAACTATCTGTCTTCAACTCCTTCCAAGTCTACAGAAGGATAATATATAAACTCTAGAAATGACAGAGACAACTCATTGCCTGGTCAGTCACCCGAAGTTCTTCTGTAATGTTCCCTCTTCAGCCCATAGGCCATAGTGTGTGTCCAGACTCCACAACAAAGTAGAAAACTTTTCTCTGTGTCCTGTAGACTGTCTGGCTGTCTGGCAGCCTCTTCCATGAAGCAGGAATCCTGTAGCAATGTCCATCTTGAATCAGCAGTCACCTTTTTGTGGGTCCTGCATGTCCAGTTTCTACAACATAAAGTCAAACAGTCTAGACAAGAGAAGTACCTTGCTCAAATGGCTATCTTGCCATATTAGAAGCAAACTCCATAACACATTTCTTCGATATCCATCTTCCTTTCTGACGCAGGTGATGTTACCAGGAGCAGTTGTGCCTCATTGTCAAAAAAATCCCTAAACCATTTTAAATGCCATATTCTGTAGGTCTTTGAAAGGTTTGAAGAATGCCTATTTATCTCAAATACATCTCTGCATATCTAGAAATCCTAACTAACTTAACTCCAAGTTTTAATTATCATAGGTAACTCTCTATAATCTGTACTAAATTATACATTACATTTCTAAATGAGCTATATAAACACAATACCTAAACAAGAGGAGAAATATACATATCATAAAATTGACCTTAAATTGTATCAATAAAAGAAAATACGTTTCAAAGCAAAGTATTCATATCTATACCATAATTCCCTTTTTACCTTTAAAAAGATTGTTTGTGGTTATAGCCATTTATAACCAAGTCCATTTAAATGAAAACAAACATTTATAAACAATATTTGGGAATTTGGGCGTCGTTCTTTCCAAACTACTTCCTGCTGATAGGGGGCGCTGTCATGGGGTTCCAAAGAAGATGCAGAAATCTTGTCTGTAGTCTGCAAGGCTTTGTCTCAACTGCTTTGAATGTTGGATCACCTGGGGCACTGTTTCAGGGGGTCTTGCTTGATCAAACCACATAAGTCTGGAAAGAATCCGTAGCTTTTCATTTTCTGTGGAAACAAAAATAGAAATCCTTTTCCCCAGTAACTTGTCCTTAGGCTTAAATTTTTGAGTCAAAGTATTTTTAAAATATATAAATTGAATTAATTTAGTAGAATTTCTTTTATTAGTAGTTGTTATTTTCTCAGCAATCCAATAATTTAAAGACAACAGAATCACGTATAGTTTCCAAAATTTCTCTGTGCTTACCATTTTTACGTGGCTTTTTTATTACTCTCTTTCTTCTACTTCTATTTTTGCATATTTTGAGACAGGGTTTCTCTGTGTAACTTTATCTGTCCTGGAATTCAGTCCATACCAGGTTTACTTTGAAATCACAGAGATCTGTTTGCCTCTGTCTGCCGAGTACTAGGATTAACTCTACTTCCTTTTTTCTTTTTTAAACCATTGTATCCTGTTTCTTTTTCTCTCCCAAGCCAGCGTATTTTTAAAAACACAGTTTAAACCTTTATTGCAGCTCTCCTACACACCAATGAATTGTTAGCAGAGCTCTTTAAAAGCCAGGCAGCTTTTTGCCGCTTATGCTAATTTTGGAAACCTCCCTTAAAGGAGCCGAGAAAATCTCTGTCTACAACAAAACAAATCCAACAGAGAAAATGCTGCTACTAAGAAGTCTTGCTAGTCTCTGTTCCCTTGTTTCTAAAAACTATTTTTTAAACTTTTGTTAAGTTTTAAGTGAAAGTTCTCAATCCCGCTTCTGACACCATTATGTTGCAGCAGGTTCCTCCCCGCCAGCCTCCCAGTCCTGCCGCCATGGTCCCCCAGCCACGTGTGCCCCAAATAACACTCAGAGACTCTGTATTTGATACAATCCTGTTGGCCAGTTACCATTATTGTTAATGGGCTAGCTCTGCCTTAATCATTAACCCATTTCTACTTATCTAAGTATTTCCACGTGGTCGTCTTATCGGGGAGCCACGCAGCAGGCTTCCTGCTTCTTCCCAGGCTACATCTCTCCCTACTCACTTCCTCTTCCTCCTTGTCTCTTAGCCCCGCCTATCTTGCTATCTCATTGGCCACAGGGCTTTATTAACCAGTATGAGCAACATATATACAGAATAACATCTCCCATCATTTCCTCTTTTCTGTCTAAAGTAAAAGAAGGTGTTTAACCTTAACATAGCAAAATATACCATTGCTTTCCAGCTTAGGACAACTCTATTGTAAACTCTGTTATGCCTTCACCCTAGGACTAGATATGTATGTTGTTTTGTTCTCATTTTTCCTTTTCTTAGAAAAATGTTATTAACTGTTTTGTATATAGTTTTATACCAAGCCCAAATCTTTCCTTTAGCCTAAAATGGGAGTTGTAGTGAGATATTCACCTTGTCCGCACCTGTGGTTTATACCATGCCCATTGGGGGTGGAGACAGGGCCGGACGTGACCTGGAGAAAAAGGCTGAAGAGGGGGTCAGAGACTCTCTTCCTGGTAGGATGTGGAGAGGAGAGGATCTTGTGGCATTTACTGGCGTTCATCTGCCTATGTTATGAGTTATTTCTCCCTGAATAAACAGCTATTTGGCCTAATTGTTGATCCTGATCCTTATTAACCAACAATAAGACAGAGTCTGGGCTTCCACCTAAACATCACAAACTTTTTGGGCATATGGGCACCTGTTCAAGTATGTCTACATATTGTGGCTGGGGGAGGATGTGGTCAGGGGGATTAGGTTGTCATGAGTCAGTGGGCTCATGCTCAGAGGCAGAGATGGGTGAATAAGAATTTGATTATCTGCCATCCTGGAGATCTCAGTCATGTATTTATGAGGGAGTGGAGAAGGAAAGTTGCTAGGAGAAAAAAAAATATTATTCATCTATGAACAGAGCTAGCCATGGGGTGATTGATGACTGGCATAAAGAAGGAAATGGACATGTGCCCTTGTTATTCAAAGAGTCAACGTTGAATTAGTAAGATATGAAAGCAGATATGCCCTTCATTGGGGAATCTGGAAAAGCAGGTCTCAGTTGCTGAATAGGTGCCTGCTTGAGCCTATAGATAATATAGATGGCACAACAAAGAGTGAGATGATGTGTTTCCCAAGTTCATAAGCCATGACAACCACTGTTTCTTTGGAAATAGGTAATGCCTCTCTATCTATCCTGTAAAAGTTTCCACAAGAATTAAGAGATATCTGGGTGGGTTCATGTTTGAGTCTTCCTGACAATACTCACCCATTTGATTGCCTTGAAGGTAGTGTAGTGACTGGCATGGCTGGAGGACCCCTTGAAGTTTTGGCTTGACACTCTTTTCCCAAGAAAATACAGGTAAGTGTAAAACTGTTGGAGTAGATTTTTACCTTGGTATCATAGCAAAAGCCTATGGCTTTGGGTTAAAAGGCATGAACATTTTCCCCAGGGCTTGATTTCATTCCAATGAAACACAACTCTAAGTATATATTTAGAAGATAACTGGAGGGCCTAGTTAGATGTGTCTATCAATGCAGAAACATCTCGAGTATTAGTTCAGTCTTTGACACCCATTGTCTTTGACCCCCAACACCAGGCCTGGGCTAAAGAACTTCCTGGAACTGCTATGAGCACATTAGACCTACCTATCCTCATGGGACAACTGGATCTTTGAACCCCATCACAAGTCTTTTGCTGGAGCCTGATCTTTATCTCCCATCATAGGGCCCCTGCCTGAGGAGAGACATCCTAGAGAGATTGAACAACCAGAACTACAGACATCAAAACTCTGACCCAACTAAGCCCACCTAGGGAGTATGAGAGAGAGAGAGAGAGAGAGAGAGAGAGAGAGAGAGAGAGAGAGAGAGAGAGAGAGAGAGAGAGACCTATACCTACTGGAAGAAACAATGGTAAGACAGCTATACAAGAAAACACCTAACAATAGAAAAACAAGCATAACACAACCAGACGCTATGGACTCTACCAAAACAGATGAAGCCAAAGAGAATAACTTAAAAATTATCATCATAGAAATGATAGAGGCCCTCAAAGAAGATGTGAAAAAATCCCTTAAAGAAATGGAAGAAAAAACAAACAAAAATTGGAAGAAATGAATAAATTTCTTAAAGAAAGTACAGAAAGCCAATAAAAAACAATTAAAAAGGTGAAGGAAATGGTTCAAGACTTGAAAATTAAAATAAAGACAATAAAGAAAACACAAACTGAAGGAATGCTGGAAATAGAAATACTGGGCAAAAGATTATTAACTACAGACACAAGCATAACCAACAAAATTCAAGAGATGGAAGAGAGAATTAGGGTGTGGAAGATAAACTAGAGGAAATAGAATCATCGACCACAAAAAATCATAAATCCAACAAATCCAAACACAAAACATCCAGGAAATGTGGGGCACTGTAAAAAGGCAAAACCTAAGAATAATAGGCATTGCGGAAGTTGAGGAAGCCCAGCTAAAAGGGGGAGGAAAACATATTCAACAAAATCATTGAGGAAAACTTTACCAATCTGAAGAATTATATGCCCATGAAAATACAAGAAGCATACCAAACACTGAATAGACTGAACTAAAGAAAAAAGACCCCTTGACATATAATAATCAAAACACCTAACATGCAGAATAAAGAAAGAATATTAAGAGCAGCAAAGGAAAAGGACAGTAACATATACAGACTGACCTATTAAAATTATGTCTGACTTCTCCATGGAAACTCCCAAGGCCAGAAGGTCCTGAATAGATGTCCTACAAGTACTAAGAGTCCACAGATGCCAGCCCAGGCTACTATACCCAGCAAATCTCTCAATCACTATAGATGGAGAAAACAATATATTTAATGACAAAGCCAGATTTTCACAACACCTATCTACAAATCAAGCCCTACAGAAAGTTTTGGAAGGAAAACTCCAACCCAAGGATGTTAACTACGTTCACAAAGAAGTAGGCAACAGATAATTCCACTTCACCAGAAACCAAGGGTAAAGCAGGACAAATATATTCACAATACCACTGCCAATACCAAATCTAAAGCAAACAAACATTACAATCAATGGTCCTTACTCTCCCTCGACATTAATGGCCTTAACTTGCCTATAAAAAGACACAGGCTAACAGAATAGATATGAAGACAGAATCCATCCTTCTGCTGCATACAAGAAACAGATCTAAGCTTCAAAGATAGACATTACTTCAGATTAAAGCGCTGGGCAAAGATCTTCCAATCAAATGGACCCAAGAAGCAAGCAGGTATTACTATCCTAATATCTAACAAGTTAGACTTCAAGCCAAAATTAATCAAAAGATATGAAGACTGTCATTTCATATTCATCCCAGGAGAAATCCATCAACACAAACTCTTGATTATGAACATCTATGCCCCAAATACAAAGGCACTCACATTGGTAAAAGAAGCGCTACTAAAACTCAAAGCTCACATAAAACTTCACACACTTGTAGTGGGAGATTTCAACACACCACTCTCACCACTAGACAGAACCACCAGGCAGAAACTTTACAAAGAAACAAAAGAACTAACAGAAGTTATGCCTCAACTGGTTTAACAGACATCTAGAGAACATTCCATCCAAATACAAAAGAATATATCTTCTCTGCTCCACATGGAACCTTCTCTAAAATCAACCACATACTAGGTGGCATAATAAACCTCAAAAGATACAAAAGAAATAGAATAGTTCCCTGTATCTTATCAAACCACCATGCTTTAATATTGGAATTCAACAACAACACAAATCATAGAAAACCTACAAACTCATGGAAACTGAACAATGTGCAACTTCACGATACCTGGGTCAAATAAGAAATAAAGAATGAAATTAAGGACTTCCTAAAATTCAATGAGAATGAGGACACGACATACTCGAACATCTAGGATACTTTGGAAGCCGTGTTACAAGGGAAGTTCATTGCACTGAGGGCCCATATGAAGAAACTGAGGATAGTCACACTAGAGAATTAACAGCCCAACTGAAAGCCTTAAAACAAAAAGAAGCAAACTCACCCCTTGCTACACCAGCCCCAGTGGAGACAGTGTAGCAACGGCTGAGAGAAATCTCAATGGCTCTCTGTCCAGAGGTTTGCACCACACGTGGTTATGCCTCCTGGGGAACAGTGGTTCAGGTCCCTGCAGGTGCTTGCAAGGCTGGCTGTTTGGAAAGGATGCTAGATGTGTTCTGTGCTATGATAACAATATTGCCTGTTTTTCATGGATATTTTAGCCTGTAGCTCCACTAGTAATTCAGAAATGCCCAGAGAACTCTTAGACATAGTTTCAGGAACTGAAAGAGATACAGATCAGCAGTCAATAGATGGGTATTGCCCTCTGTGCCTTTAGATACAGATCCTAAGGCGGTAGTTGTGACTTCAGATGTCAGCCAGGGCCTGATAAATCAATTAGGGCTAAGGCTGCAAGAATTTGCCCGCATGTGACCCTGCCTGTAATTAGCCCACTAGCAGCAAAGCTGTTGTGGGATTCACTACAATACTCTAATTTTGGATCTTAGGGCCCTTAAATCAATACTATTAGAAATTTACTATCCAGAGACAAAGATTATTCTCTAAATTCAACAAATCAAATCTCTGATACACTGACCACAAACAGGCCAAAATAAACAGAGGTTCCTGGCTACACACTTGCTTAGATGTATTTACGACCTCATGTTTCAAAGTAATTGTTGACACCTTTACAGTATGACTGTAAATATTTAAACTGTGGCTAAAGATCTGTTTCTTGAACTTTCTGTATAAAAACCCAATATTTTGAAGTAAACTTTGCAGCAGTTCGCAAACCTCCTCAGGTGTGTTTGTGTCTGTCTGTCAAGTCGAAGCCACTCCTGACCTGGTCATCCAAGTCTTGGTCTCCACACAGACCTGCAACCCACTGAGTAGTCTGTGGCAACCCCTGAGGAGTAGACGCCAAGAAATAATCAATTTTAGGGCTGAAATCAATAAAATAGAAACCAGGAAAACAATACAAAAAAATCAATGCAACAAAGAGTTGATTTTTCGAGAAAATCAACAAGATAGACAAACCCTTATCCAAACTAACAAAAAAGCAGAGAACATGCAAATTAACAAAATCAGAAACAAAAAAGGGGACATAAAAAGGACACAAAGAATATCTAGACAACGTTCAGATCGTACTTTGAAAACCTGTACTCCATAAATTTGAAAATTCAAAGGAAATGGACACATTTCTGGATAAATATCACTTACCAAAATTAACTCAAAAACAAACAACATAAACAGACGTATAACCCTCAATGAAATAGAAGCAGTCATCAAAAGGCTTGCAACCAAAAAAAGCCCAGGGCCAGATGGCTTCAGTGCAGAATTCTATCAGAAATTCAAGGAAGAGCTAACTCCAATACTCCTCAAATTGTTATGCATAATAGAAACAGAAGGCACATTACCAAACACTTTCTACGAGGCCACAATCACCTTGGTACCCAAGCCTCACAAAGATACAGCTAAGAAAGAAAACTACAGAACAATATCCATGATGAATATCGATGCAAAAATAATCAATAAAATACTGGCAAGCCAAATCCAAGAATCATCCACCATGACCAAGTAGGCTTCATCCCTGGGTTGCAATGATGGTTTAAAATGAGAAAATCTATCAACATGATCCACCATATAAACAAACTTAAAAAGAAAAACCATATGATGATTTCCCTAGATGCTGAAAAATCCTTTGACATAAGTCAACACCCTTTCATAATAAAGGTCTTGGAGAGATCAGGGATAACAGGAACTTACCTAATCATAATAAGAGCAATATAGAATAAACAAAGAGCCAACATCAAACTGAATGGAGAGAAGCTTAAGGCGATTGGATTCCTCTAAAATCAGGAACAAGACAAGGCTGTTCTCTCTCTCCACATCTCTTCAATATTGTACTTGAAGTCCTAGCTAAAGATATAAGGTAACAAAAGTAGATCAAGGAAATCCAAAGTGGAAAGGAAGAAGTCAAACTGTCTCTATTTTCAGATGGTGTAATAGTTTACATAAGCGACTCAATAAACTCTACCAGGGAACACCTACAGCTGAGAAAAACCTTTAGCAAACTATCAGGATAGAAGACAAACTCAAAAAAATCAGTAGCCCTACTTTGTTCAGACGACAAAGAGGCTGAGAAAGAAATCAGAGAAATGTCACCCTTTACAATAGCAACAAACAACATAAAGTATCTTGGAGTAACACTGACCAATCATGTGAAAGACCTATACAATAAGAACTTTGTGGCTTTAAAGAAAGAAATTAAAGAAGATACCAGAAAATGGAAAGATATCCCATGCTTGTGGATAGGAAGGATAAATAAATTAAAAATTGCAATCTTGCCAAAAGCAATCTACAGATTCAATGCAACCCCCATTAAAATCCCAGAACTGTTACGGCAGGTTCCTCCCCGCAGGCCTCCCGGACCTGCTGCCATGGTCCCGCAACCACGTGTGCCCCAAATAACACTCAGAGACTCTGTATTTGATACAATCCTGTTGGCCAGTTACCATTATTGTTTATGGGCTAGCTCTGCCTTAATTATTAACCCATTTCTACTTATCTAAGTATTTCCACGTGGTCGTCTTATCAGGGAGCCGCGTGGGGCAGGCTTCCTGCTTCTTCCCGGGCTACATCTCGACCCCGCCTTCTACTTCCTCTTTCTTCCTCCTAGTCTCCTAGCCCCGCCTATCTAGTTTTCTATTGGCCACAGTGCTTTATTAACCAGTATGAGAAACATATATACAGAATAACATCTCCCATCACAGAACAATTCTTCACAGACCTTGAAAGGATAATAAGTAACTTTATATGGAAAAACAAAAGACCCAGGATAGCCAAAACAACCCTGTACAATAAAAAAATTCAGGAAGCATCACATTCCTGACTTTAAGCTCTACTACAGAACTATATTTCTGAAAACAGCCAGGTATTGGCACAAAAATACACATGTAGACCAATGGAATCGAATCAAAAATCCTTATATTAGCCCACAAACCTATGATTTTCAACAAAAAAAAAGTTAAAAGAATACAATGGGGGTAGGAAACCATCATCAACAAATTGTGCTGGCACAATTGGCTGATGGTGTGTAGAAGACTGCAGATAGACCCATGTGTACCACCATGCACAAAACTCCAGTCAAAGTGGATCAAAGACCTCAACATAAATCCAGCCACACTGAACCTCTTAGAAGAGAAAGTGAGAGGTACTCTTGATCAAATTGGTATAGGAGAGGACTTCCTGAACATAACTCCAATAGCACAGACACTGAGAGCAAAAACTAGTAAATAGGACCTCCTCAAACTTAGAAGGTTCTGTAAGGGAAAGAACACAGTTTAGAAGACCAAATGGTAGACCACAGACTGGGAAAAGATTTTCACCAATCCTATGTCTGACAATGGGCTGGTCTCCAAAATATACAAAGAACTCAAGAAACTAGTCAACAAAACATCAAATAACCCTAGTAAAAATGGGGTATGGAACTGAAGAGAGAATTCTCAATAGAGGAAAGCAAAAAGCTAAAAGACACTTAAGAAAGTACTCAATATCCTTAGCTATAAGAGAAATGCAAATGAAGACAACTTTGAGATACCATCTTACTCCTGCCAGAATAGCTAAAATTAGAAACACCAATGACAACTTATACTGGAGAGGATGTGGAGAAAGTGGAACACTCTCCAACTGCTGGTGGGAGTGCAATATTGTACAGCCATTTTGGAGATCAGTATGGCAGTTTCTCAGGAAAATGGGAATTAGTTTACCACAAGACATTGCAATCCCCCTCTTAGGCATATCCCCAAATTATCCACATCCATGCATCATCGACATGTGGCAACTATATTCATAGCAGGATTATTTGTAATAGCAAGAACCTGGAAGCAACCTAGATGCCCCTCAACTGAAGAATATTTAAAGAAGATGTGGCATATCTACACAATGGAATATTACTCTACAGAAAAAATAATGGAATCTTGAAATTCATAGGCAAGTGGATGGAACTTGAAGAAACCATCCTGAATGAGGTAACCCAGTCACAAAAAGAGGAAAAGGGTATGTACTTGTTCATATATATGGATTTTAGACCTAGAGCAAAGGATCACCAGCCTATAATTCACACCACCAGGGGAACTAAGATACAAGGTGTATTCTAAGAGATTCATATAAGGTCCCTCAGAGGAGTGGGAAGGCACAAGTTCTCCTGAGCACATGAGTGGTGGTGGGGGCAGTGATTGGAGAGGGAAATAGGAGAAAGAGGAGGGGAGGAGAAGAAAGCATGTGGGACTAGGAAGAGTGAGTTAGGGGAGGAATAGAAGTGAAGGAATAGGGGAGGGGGAGAGAGAGATAGAGAGAGGGGGAGGGAGGGAGGGAGGGAGAGATGAAGGGAGGAAGAGAGGGAGAGAAAGAGATCATAAAAAGATAGAGCCCTTTTGTTTTGAAGAGAAAACTTTACCTAAAGATATGTCTAGAGACCTCCAAGACTGACTCCAACTAACAATTTCAACAAACGTGAAAAGGCTACCATAAATGTTCTTCCCTGATAATGAGATCAACAACTAACTTATTCACCATCATGGAGCCCTAATATAGTACCTGTTGGAAACAGAAGAAATGCCCCTAAATAAAAACACTGAGTCAAACTAGAATCCAGATGCAGAGAGAGAGAGAGGACAAGACCAAGTTGCAGAAACACATAGATACAGTTGAACTAAAAAAGGAGGAGCTAAAGGGCTCCCAGACTGATAGATGGGAATCCAGCATGGGACTGACTCAGACCTCTTGAACATGGGTCTCAGCTAGAAGGCCTGAGCAGTCTAAGGGACTTCACACAGTAGAACCAGGATGTATTCCTGGTGCACAAAAGGACCTTGTGGGCACATCCCCCATGGAGGGATACTCCCTTAACCTGGAGACAGGAGAGAAGTCCTAGTCCCTACTTCAAATGAATTGGCAGATTTAGATGACCACTCCTGGATGGCAGCACTGTTCATGTGGATTGGGGGGGGGGAAAGAAGAGTCAGTGTGCATGTGAGGGGCCTTTAGGGTCCTACTCAGAGCCTCAGGCCCTGCTCAGATCCTGCATAGGACTAGGGCCAAGGCTTGTACTGGGAAGCCCATCCTGGCAGATTGTCCTGTCCAGAGTCGGCCAGTGTCCTGGACCTGTCTACACCCATGGAAGGAGCCTGCCTTTTACTGCCCTGCTTGGAGCCTCCTAAGTACTGGGGAATGCTCTTGGTGGACCATCCCATCCGGAGTCTGCTGGTGTCCTAGTTCCATCAAAGGGGGTAAGCGTGTGTATGTTTCTGAACCACCTCCCAGGGCCCTGGTCAGGGTCCTCCAAGGCATGGAGATTGAGCACACATGGGGGAATCTGTCCTGGAAGACTGGCCTATACATAGTCTGCCAGCATCCTGATCCTGCCTAAACCAGCAGTAGAAGCCCGCCTTTGGGTGCGCTGTTCCTAGCCTCCAGTGGACCAGTGCATAGAGTCTGCAGTGCCCTATTCCAAACTACACACACTGGAAGAGGAGAGCCAAAGGAGTATTGGCCCTGCTTGCACCCACCTGAAGACAACCTTGGGCCCATACCCACAAGGAGAGGTAAACACACCACCAGTGTGTGTGGGGGGGGTAGGGGTAGGGGTAGGGGCTGGGGTAGACATCAGTATAAGAACACAGTAAAAAACAGAAAGATGAATGTGATGTTCCCATAGTCTAGGAAATCCACACCAGAAAGTCTTGAAGATTCCAACACAGATGACATAGAAGAGAACGACCCTAAAAACAACTTCCTGAAGATGATAGAGTCCCTAAAAGACAAAATGAAAAAGTGGTTTAAAGAAATGGCAAAAATACTAACCAAAAATTGAAAGAAATCAACAATTGTCTCAAAAAAAACCAGGGAAAGGAAAAAACAAAACAAACAAAACAAAACAAAACAACAACAAAAAAACCAAACAGATGAAGGAACAATTTAAACAGTCCATGACCTGACAACTGAAATAGAGACAATAAAACAAACACAAACTGAGGGAAGCTGGAAATAGAAAAGCTGGATAAATGATCAGGAAATACAGATACAAACATAGCCAACAGATACAACAGATGGAAAAGAGAATCTCATGCATTGGAGATACACTAGGAGTAATAGATTCATTGACAAAAGACTATCTTTTTATTTATTATTTATTTATTTTTCTTATTTTACATATCAATTCAAGTTCCCTCTTCCTCCCTCCTTTCCTCTATCCCTCCCTTCATCTAGCTGCTAGATGAAGGCTCTATGATGTTAGATAGGTTGGTTGGTCATCAATCTAAATCAAGGAAGGACATTTAGGGTAGCGTTTCCATTGTTAGTGGGACCCTGGACATTTCTCTAGTCAGTTTTCTCTTCAAACCTATGATGGCTCTGCCATTTATGGTCTCTCTCTCTTTCTCTCTTTCTTTTGATCTTATGTATTCTTCCCCTGACTCAATCTTCAGAGTCTCTGTGGAGTGGGGATGGAGGATTGGATGGGAGGGTGGGTGGGGGGCATGGGAGGGAAAAAGCGAGAGAGTCAGGGAGGGAGAGAGAACTGGGATTGATATGTAAAATAATAATAATAATAATAATAATAAATAAATAAAATATTAACCCTAAAAAGAAAACATGCAGTGGTCATTAATACCCCTCAATATTAATGATCTTAACTCACCTATAAAAAAGACACAGGCAAACAGAATGTATATAAAGACAAAATCCATCTTTCTGCTGCATACAACAAATACAGATCAATTGCAAAGACAGACTTTACCTCGGAGTTAAGGGTTGGGAAATATTTTCCAATCAAATGGACCCAAGAAACAAGCTGGTATAGCAATTCTAATATCTAACAAGTTAGACTTTAAACTAAAGTCAATCAAAGGAGATGAAGAAGGTAATTTCTTATTCAGCACAGGAGAAATCCATCAAGATTAAGTCTCATTTCTGAACATCTATGCCACAAATACAAAAGCACCCATATTCGTAAAAGAAATATTACTAAAATTCTAATTACACATAAAACCTCACACACTTATAGTGGGAGATTTTAGCACCCCACTCTCAACATAGACAAGTCCAGCAGACAGAAACTTAACCAAAAAAATAAAAATAAAAATAAAGGAACTACCAGAAGACATGAACCAATTGGGTTTAACAAACATCTATAAATGAATCAATGAAGAGATAAAGATAGAAATGAAAGGCTTCCTAAATTCAATGAGAATGAAGACACAACATTTCCAAATTTATGGAACACTTTGAAAGCAGTACTAAGAGGAAAGTTCATAGCACTAAGTGCCCACATGAAGCAAGTAGAGAACAGTCATGCTATAGAATTAACAGCACTCCTGAAAGCTCTAGAACTAAAAAATAAGCACACCTCAGAGGAGAAGACACCAGGAAGTAATCAAATTGAGGGCTGAAATCAATAAAGTAGAAACTAGGAAAACAATACAAAGAATCAGTGTAACAAAGAGCTGGTTCTTCAGAAAAATCAACAAGAGAGATAAAACTTTATACAAACTAAACAAGAGGTAGAGAAAGAACATGCAAATTAAAAAGATCAAAAATGAAAAGGGGGGTGGTATAACAATGGATACTGAGGAAACTCAGAGAATCTTCAGTCATACTTTGAAAACATGTACTCCACATACTTTGAAACTTCCAAGGAAATGGGAAATTTTCTGGATAAATATTAACAAAATTAAATAAGAAAAGAGACACACTATTTAACTAGACCTATAACCTCAAATGAAATAGAAGCAGTAATCAAAAGTCTCCCAACCAAAAAGTCCAGGGCCGGATGGCTTCAGTGCAGAATTCTACAAGATATTCAAAGAACAGCTATTCAAATTGTTCTACAGGATAGAAGCAGAAGGTTCATTACCAAACTCTTTTTATGAGGCTACAATTACCTTGATACCCATGCCACACAGACACAACTAAGAAGGAGAACTACAGATCAATATCCCTCATGAACATCAATGCAAACATATTCAATAAAATACTAGCAAATCAAATCCAAGTACACATCAGAGAAATCATCTATCATGACCAACTAGGCTTCTTCTGGAGGATGCAGGGATTATTCCACATACAAAAATCCATCAATGTAATCCACCTTATTAACAGACTGAAAATGAAAAACCACATGATCATTTCACTAGATTCTGAAAAAGCCTTCGATAATCCTACACACCTTCATGATTAAGGTATTGGAGGGGTCAGGGATAACAGGAACATACCTAAACATAATAATAGCAAACCAACAGCCAACATCAAAATAAGTGACAAGAAACACAATGTGATTCCTGTAGATCAGGAACAAGACAAAGCTGTTCACTCTCTCCATATATCTTCAATATTATCCTTGAAGTTCTACCCAGAGCAAAAAGACAACAAAAGGAGATCAAGAGGATAGAATCTAGAAAAAGTTAAACTTTCACTATTTGCAGATGACATGATAGTTTATATAAATAACCAAAAAACTCTACCAGGGAACTCCTACAGCACATAAACAACTTCAGCAAAGTGGCAGGATACAGGATTGACTTTAAAAAAAAATGAGTAGCCCTACTATATACAGATGATAAAGGGGCTGTGAACGAAATCAGGGAAACATCACCTATTAAAGTAGCCACAAACAACATAAAATATCTTGGGGTAATGCTAACCAAACAAGTTAATGACCCATGTAATAAGAACTTTGAGTCTTTAAAGAAAGAAATTAAAGAAAACACCAGAAAATAGAAAGAACTCCAATGCTCTTGGATAGATAGTATTAACTTGGTAAAAATGGCAATTTTGCCAAAAGTAATCTACAGATTCAATGCAATCCCCATCAAAACCCCAGCACAATTCTTCACTGACCTTGAAAAAGCAATACTAAAACTTTATATACAAAAATAAAAGCCCCAAGATAGCCAAAGCAACCCTGTACAATAAAGGAAATTATCGAGGCATCACCATCCCTGACTTCAAGCTCTATTATACAGCTACAGTCCGGAAAACATCTGGGTACTTGGGCAAAAATAGGCAGGTAGTAAAATGGGATTGATTTGAAAATCCTGATATTAATCCACACAATACAATCACCTGAATTTGACAAGGAAACTAAAATTATACAATTGAAATAAGAAAACATCTTCAACAGCTTGTGCTGGCATAACTGGATGCTGATTTGTAGAAGACAGTAGATAGGTTCATATCAATCACTGAGACCAAATTTAAGTCTAAATGAATCACAGACCTAAAAATAAATCCAGTCACACTGAACTTCTTAGATAAGAAATGGAAGGTACACTTAAATGAATTAGTACAGGAGACTGCTTCCTGAACATAAGGGCAGTAGCACAGACACTGATATCTACAATTAATAAATGATATTTCCTGAAATAAAAAGCTTCTGCAATGCAAAATAACATAGTCAACATGACAAAACTCTAGCCCACAGAATGGGAAAAGATATTCACCAACCTCACATCTGACAGAGGTCTGATCTCCAAAACATACAAAGAATTCTAGAAGCTAGTTACTAAAACACCAAATAATCCAATTAAAAAGTGGGGTACAGAGCTAAATAGAGAATTCTCAATAGAGAAATCTAAAATGGCTGAAAGACACTTAAGGAAAGGCTCAACATCCTTATCCATCAGGGAAATGCAAATCAAAACAACTCTGAAATACCATCTTACTCCTGTAAGAATGGCTAAAATGATAAACACCATAGACATTTTTGCTGGAGAGGATGTGGAAAAAGGGGTACATTCCTCCACTATTGATGAGAGAGCAAACTTGTATAGCCACTTTGGAAATCAGTATGGTGGTTTCTCAAGAAACTGGGTCTCAGTGTACCTCAAAATCCTGCAATTTCACTCTTAGACATAAACACAAAAGATGCATATTCTTACAAGAAGGGCATCTGTTCAACTATGTTGAACATAGCAGTATTATTTGTAATAGCCAGAACCTGGAAGCAACCTAAATGCCCCTCAACCAAAGAAAGAATGAAGAATATATGGTACATTTACACATGGATTGCTACTCAGCAGAGAAAAACAAAAACAAAACAAAACAATGGAATCTTGAAATTCACTGGCAAATTGATCTAAGAAACCATCCTAAGTGAGGTCACCCAGTCACAAAAAAGCCAAACATGGTGTTTACTCACTCATACGTGGTTTTTAGGCACAGAGCAAATGATTACCAGCCTACAATCCACACCACCAGAAAAGCTAGGAAACAAGGAGGACCCTAAGAGAGACATACATGGTCCCCTAGGGAAGGGGAAAGGGACAAGATCTCCCACATAAATTGGGAGCATGGGGGCAGGGGCGGGGGAGTTAAGAGGAAGATGAGGGGAGAGGTGGGGATGAGAGGATAAAGATTGAGTTGAGAAAGAAGAGAGGGGTGCAAGAAAGGAGATGCCATAATAGAGGATGCCATTATAGGTTTTAAGAAAATCTGGCACTAAGGAAATGTCCAGAGATCTACAAGGATGACCCCAACTAACAATCTAGTCGTGAGGCTATCATAAATGCCATTCACCAATAATGAGACTGATGTCTACCTTATATGGTATCCTAGAGCTTTATCTAGTAGCAGATGGGATCAGAAGCATACAGCCACAGCTAAACACTGAGCTGACCTGGAATTCAGTTGCAGAGAGGAAGGAGTGCTGAGTAAAGGGGTCAAGACCAGGTTGGAGAAACACAGAGAATCTGCTGACCTGAACAAGTGGGAACTCATGAACTCCAGTCTGACAGATGGGAAAACAGCAAAGGAGCGACCCACCTTGTTGAATGTGGGAGTTAGTAGAGAGGACTGGGAGTCTATGGGGCCTCTGGTTCTTCATTAGTATTTATTGCTAGTGTAGGAATGGACTCTGGAAGCACATTCCACATAGAGGCATATTCCCTCAATGTAGACACATGGGGGAGGTCCTGGGCCCTGTTCCCAATGATATGACAGACATTGAAGAATCCCCATGGAAGGACTTACCCTCCCTGAGCACCAGAGAGGGGATGGGATAGGGATTGGTGGAGGAAAAGGAGGAGGAGGGGAGTGTTCGGGAACAGGATTTGATATGTAAAACAAGTTTGTTTCAAATTTAAATTTAAAAATTACCTTTCAAACAAACAAACAAAACCAACCAACCAAATAAAAAAGAAAGTTAAATAGATTCTTCCATATGCTGGTATTTTCCATAAATCAAAAAAAAAGAAGAAGAAAAAGAAAGAAGGTAATTCTAGACTGGCAAATGATACCTACTGTGATCATAGCACAAACTGATAATACTAATAATAGTAATAATAATGATGATGGTCTAATTATAATGTACAATTTCATGAACAAGGCACAAGGCATGATGAGATCATTAATGGCTATCATAAGAGTACTCTAATGGCAAAGGGTGACAACTCTGTAAGTCTGAGGGTAACTTTGTTCATAGAGTATCTTCTAGCAGAACCAGACTTGCACAGACAAGTTGTCAAAAAGAAAGAAGAAAGATGCATATACCAAATCATGATTACCTTATAAAACAATTCAAATAGTACAAGGTTTGAAAACTCAAATAGAGAAAATTAGAGGAAAAAAAACACACACAGCTTGAGGGAATGCTGGAATTAGAAAAGCTGGTTAAATGATCAGGAACTACAGATGCAACGATCACCAGCACAATACAAGAGATGGAAGAGAGAATGTCAGGCATTGAGGATACACTAGGAGATATAGATTCATTGACCAAAGAAAATGTTAAGTATAACAAATAACTGAGCAAAAAATATCCAGGAAATATGGGATGCTGAGAAAAGCCTAAGAATAATAGGTATAGAAGAAGATGAAGAAACCCAACTCAAAGGTGCAGAAAACATATTCAACAAAATCATAGAAGAAAACTTTCCCAACCTAAAGAACGACATGCCACTAAAAGTAAAAGAAGCTTTCAGGACATCAAATAGAGTGGACCACCAAGGGAACCCCCCTCTCCACATAAAGACAAAAAAACCAAACCATAAGGTCCTAGATAGATACTCTACCGACACAATAAGAACACAGATGCCAGCCCAGACTACTATACCCAGCAATCTCTATAGATGTAGAAATCGTGATAGTTCATGAAAAAAACAGATTGAAATAATACATATTCATGAATCCAGCCCAACAGAAAGTACTGGGAGGAAAACTACAAATTAAGGAATTTAAGTATACTCACAAAATTATAGGCAATAGATAATCCCACTTTATCAAATGTCAAAAGAAAAAGCATGGTAAATCCACACACATTACCAACAACAACAAACAGCAACAACTCCAAAACAAACAAGAATTAACAATCAATGGTCCTTAATTCCCCTCAATATTAATGGTCTTTTTTTCAATGCAAAATTCTTACATTTATTAAAGTTTTATAAGCTGTAAGATGGATGACACAAAGAGTAAGATCTAAACAATGTTATGAACTAGTATGCTACACAAAATAACCACATGGATTCTTAACACTGAGAATGCACTTTTGTGGAAAAATACACTAACAAGTATTAAATGTTAAAGATGAATATGTAAATAAGAACCCAGATGGAGTTTACACCAGCTGGTGAGTAAGGAATTCCCTTGTATCTGAAATCCAAGTCTCTGAATGGGTTGGTCAGGCACTAGCAACTGCACCCACCCAGTGGCCATCACCAGACTTCTCATGCACCCAGCTATATTCAATGTGAAGTAAAAAATATCCCAAGTCTTATGCCAAAATACAGTTTCTGACTCAGAAGTATGATTTTAACTTCTCTTTAAATAAGACAATTGAGGGGAAGGGGATCAAGCTTGAAACACGACAACATTTATTTTGCTAAGATAGCAACCAAAATCTAAAGTGTAAGCTATTATATCCAAATTAAAAGGCATTGCAAAATTAACCATAATATTGGGATAAGCGGGGGAGGAGAATACAAACACAAGATACAGTATGTTTAAACATCTTGAAATTATAATTTAAGGGTTAAAGATGAAAAATTATGCTGTGTTAGCTAAGATTATATGCACATTTTTCCTGTTTCTCCCAAATAGAATCAGAGTTTATGATTTAATCATACCTCGAAGCTTTTCTGAGAACAAAGCAAACACTAAATACAATATTATTATTTGTTAATTATTTCCCTGGCTCATCCAATGTGCAATGCATATGACTCCAAAGACTACAGTTTGGGGTGAGTGAAACTGAAAAACCACAACTTTAAATTTCAAAACTTGTTCTTAAATTCACAGGACACACAGGTCAATTTCACTCCTTATGAAGATGTCACACTGTTATGTTTTTGCTCATCAGTCTCCCTTAGAATGACAAAAATTGTCTGTTGCCATTCTGAACAGTTGGGGAGATACAATTTTTAAAACACTCCATTTCTTAATGGCTAAGTGATGGGAGATGTCATTCCATAAATATGCTTCTCTTATTAGTTAATGAATAAAGCACTGTTGGCTAATAGGAATGCAAGATAGGGGGGACAAGGAAACAAGGAGGATTCCGAAGGAGTAGGGTGAGTCAACAAGTAGAGACTTGAGAGAGCAAAGGTCCAGGACTTCTCTCCAGTAAGATAAGACCATGTGGAAATACTCAGATTAATAGAAATGTGTTAATATTTAAGACATAGCTAGCCAATAAAAAATGCTAGTAATAGTACAACAGCTTTATATCTAATACAGCATATCTGCATTTTATTTGGGTCTGGCAAAGTTGTGGGACCAGACCAGTCTGGAAAACCTACTCAAAACAAAACATGGCTACTAAGAACTTTCACTTAAAACTTAACAAAAGCTTAAAAAGGGGTTTTAGAAACAAAATAACAGAGACAATGTTTTTTTGGTAGCAGCATTTTTCTCAGTTGGACTCTATTTTCCTAGAGATAAGCAGAGATTTTCACGGCTCCTTTAAGGGAGGCTTCTTGACTCAGCATAAGCAGCAAAAGCCCTGATAGCTTTTAAGAAACTCTGCTAACAATTGAATGGTGTGTATGAGCAGCTGGCAATGGCAGCTCCAAGCTGACAGCATGCTGATTAATGGAAGCATAGACGAAGACAGTGAGCACAGCTCTCAGTTCTGGCAATGAAGGTACCTGCCACCATCTTGGATAGACTGCAGCTAATACAGTCGTGGCTTTCATTTTAGCAATGTTGTGTACCAGATAAAAGATTTGTGGCCATAAATCATGAAGATTTACAGTAAGGACATATTCAGATTAAGAAAAATAGCTAAAGGTTTACAGTGTGTTTTACAATATATGTAGGCTTGGGAGATAAAAAGAAACAGGATAAAATGGTTTAAAAAAGAATAATAAAAAGAAGGAGTAGCTGGGTGTGGTGACACAGGCCTTTAATTCCACCACTCGGGAGACAGAGGCAAGCAGATCTCTGTGATTTCAAAGTGAACCTGGCATACAGGGTTAATTTCAGGACAGATAAAAGTTACACAGAGAAACCCTGTCTCAAAAAATGAAAAAATAGAAGTAGAAGAAATAGAGTAATAAAAAAGCCACATAAAGATGGAAAGAGTCTGGATACTGTATGCTATTGTATTGTTCTTAAATTGTTTGACTGCTAAGGAAATAACAACAACTGCTAAAAGAAATACTGCTGGATTAATTCAATTTATATATTTAAAAAATGTTCTGACTCCAAAGTTTAAGTTCAAGGACAGGTTACTGGGGAAAAGAATTTCTATTTTTGTTTCCATAGAAAATAAAAAGCTGTGGATTCCTTCCAGGCTAACATGGTTTGATCAAGCAAGATCCCCTGAAACAGTGTCCCAGGTGATCCAACATTCAAAACAGTTGGGACAAAGCAGCCTTGCAGACTACAGCCAGGATTTTTGCATCATCTTAGGATCCCCATGATAGCACCCCCTACCAGCAGGAAGCAGTTTGGAAAGAATGACATCCAAATTCCCAAATATTGTCTATAAATATTTTTTCATTTAAATGGGGGTGATTATAAATAGTTAATGAACACAACCAATCACTTTAAAGAAAAAATGGGATTATGGTATAGATATGAATATTTTGTTTTGGAATGGATTTTCATTTATTGCTACAATTTAAGGTCAATTTGTGATATGAATATTTCTCTTCTTGTTTAGGTATTGTGTTTATATAGCTCATTTAGAAATGCAATGTATAATTTAACACAGATTACAGATATCTGTGTTAGTGAAAACTTAGTGTTGTTAGTTAGGATTTCTAGATATACAGAGATGCATTTGAGATGAATAGGAATTCATCAAACCTTTCAAAGCCCTACAGAATATGGCATTTAAAATGGTTTAGGGTTTTTCTTGACAGTGAGACATAACTGCTCCTGGCAATAGCATCTGCATGAGAATGGAAGATGGATATTATAGAAACACGTTATGGAGTTATAATATGGTAAGACTAGCCTTTTGGACAAGATACTGCTCTTTTCTGGACTATTTGACTTTATAAGGTATAAACTGGACATGCAGGACCCACAGAAAAGTGACTGCTGATACAAGATGGATATTGCTATAGGATTCCTGCTTCATGGAAGAGTCTGCCAGACAGTCTGCAGGACACAGAAAAATGACTGAAAAACTGTCAATACAGATGGACAGTTTAAAGTTTCCTGCTTTGCTGAAAAGTCTTCCAGACACACTATGGCAAATGGGCTAAAGATGGAACATTACAGAAGAACTTCGGGTGACTGACCAGGCAGTGAGTTGTCTCTGTCATTTCTAGAGATTATATATTATCCTTCTCTGCTCTTTGAAAGAGTTGAAGACAGATTGTTATGGTTATAATTTTCCTTAGTTAGGTTAAAGAAAAGTTACATATAGGACTTTAGACTTACAAAGATAAGATAGATGATGGAATTTTTTTTTAAATCTTGCTAAATGTTAACGGACTAAATATTGTTAACTGTGTTTTTTATTTGATAACTATTTTGTTACATATTTTGCTATGATAAGGTTAAAACCCTCCTTTTTCTTTTAGATAGAAAAGAGGAGATGATGGGAGATGTCATTCTGTAAATGTGTTTCTCTTATTGGTTAATGAATAAAGCACTGTTGGCCAATAGGAAAGCAAGATAGGTGGGACTAGGAGAGGAGGAGAAAGGAGGTGGGAGAGAGGAGGAGAACCAAGATGGAGGAGGGAGAGAGAAGGATGCCAGCCCCTCTCTCTGGTAAGATGAGACCATGTATAATTACTTAGATTAATAGTAATCAGTTATTATTTAAGACAGAGCCAGCTGGTAAGAAAAAAGACCCTGGCCAACAGCATTTTATATCTAATACAGAGTCTCAGTGTATTATTTGGGGCTGGAGCGGCAGTGAGACCTGACCTGCAGGGGAAAAAAACTACTCATAACAGCTAATTAAGGTCATTACAATTGTTTGCATTCTGCAAGTTTCAACACCTACAATCTACCAGACCCAAGGACCTTAAGTTCAATGGTGTGTCATCCTAAAAGTAACCAATTACTTCAGGATGCTTCCTGATATGTATGGACTCCCTAGATGTCTTATTGTGCTTAATTATAGACCCCTCACAGTAACAGCTTTTTAGTATCAAGTGTAGCGTGATGTTAAGCCATTTTAGCTTTTGTACATACATATTACGCTTCTGGCTGATAATGGAGAAAAATTTCCAGCATTATACTGTTAACATCCTTGTTGTCAGACATCACAGTTTCAACTTTTGGTACACTGGCAGTCTTCTGATATGAGCACATTTTTCTCTGCTGCTGCCAGTCTGGTCCTGCCACAATACCAGCCCCCAATAACACGCAAAGATTCTTTATTTGATGTAAGGCTTTTGGCCAGGTACTAGCTTGTTACCAGCTAGCTCTGTCTTAATAACATTTCTACTATTCTCAGTATTTCCATGTGGTTCATCTTACCGGCCCGAGCTGCGCTGGTTTGCTACCTTTCTGGGCTCTCCATGTTGACTCCTCCTTCCTATTTCCTCTTTCCTCCTTGTCTCCTAGCCCCACCTATCTTGCTTTCCCATTGGCTGACAGTGCTTTATTCATTAACCAGTATGAGAAATATATTTACAGAATAATATCTCCCATCAGTCTTCAAATATACCACCTAAATATTTTCATCTTCATCTTCTTTCTCACCACCAGAAGAGACTACCTCTGCTTCCTTCAACCATTTAATAAATGGTTCTGCTTTGACTCAAATCTCTTTGGCAAGTTCTTTTGAGATGTATTTCTTAGAGGCCTTTTCAGACCAGCTGATGATGACCTCTTCTTCTAAAAGGTCTGCATCATACATCTCCTTCAAGATAAGTGGGATCTTGGAGATCAGCTGAGCTCGATGCATCTCTATCACATATTCCAAACCATGAAGAAGTTACTGCTGAGCCTTTTTGTTGTTATGACAAAAGTCTTAAGAAATGGTTCCTGTAATTTTTGATCTGCTCTCTTATCTTCTCATTAAAGAGAACTTCAATCAAAACAAGAGGACTCATGGCTGTTGCATCCAGTCTTTCTGCTTCATCATCAATTTCTTTATCAGATGAATCAATAATGCCCTCTTCTTTCTTTTCCTTAACAAATTCAAACAGGATGTTAACACACTATTATATAGATTTTTTCCAAATCATCACTGAGTGTCAGAACTTTAGGTCACTGATTTCATTCATTCTGCATCTCTGAGCTTCCTCGGTTGTATCTTCCTCTGAGTCATCATTCTCCTCCTCTTCCAGAGCATGTGTAGGAGGATTAATTTAATTTGGTGGTGTAGGGGGTGGTGTCTCACTGCTAGGAATGGAGCCATTTTCCTTGTCCACTCTTACTGTTTTTCTTTCCTATATCACTGTCACTATTCTCAGGTGGGTTTTTGAGAATGAATGTACAGAGTTTATGATGTGTGTCAAGCATGCCTTGGTACCCACAGGCTTTAAAAGAATTACCTATTGTTTGCTTCTTTGGATTGACATGCAGATCTGACTTAGGATTCTCACACTCAGGACAAAGAATAAATTTTTTAATAAATCCATTCAACATGTCTTGTAGCTTATTCACCTCATGAGATCCATTGACAATGTACCAGACATTCTTAACATCAAACTGGGTCTGTGCTCCCAACTCATTACCATAATATTTGATGGGATACATTGGAGGCTGATTAAGTGTCTTTGAAAAGTCAACCATGTTGACTATAACTATCTTGATTCCATTTCCTTTGCCTTCAACCTTAGCAATCAAACAGGGCATCTTGTAGAGATAGAACTTGTCTGACATGCTGTGGTTGACGTTGACAGACATTTTGGCTTATAAGTGACTTTATCAATAACATGAACAGATCTTTGATCACAACTTATTGGTATCTTCTGTCTGGAGGAGAAGGGATGACATAAACGACAAGAGTTTTTGGTCTCTGACATGAAAACATTTTCTCCACTGAGGCTGTAAGTTTCTTGCTTATATGCTATGCTTCCCCAATACAGGTACCAATGGCTGCACAACACCTCATTTTTGTCAAATAAATACATAAACCCAACCCAGCTTGCCCGAGACTGAGAAGAAGAGGCTCTGGAAACCGGTCCCTGTGTGGCAGGGCAGGCAGTAAGCTGAGAGGCTGCTGGGCAGGTGCTGCCACTGAGCAGCAGGAGGGGCTGTCCCAGCAACATCCTCATCCACCCAAGCATCACCGAGCCTGGCGACCTCTGGAATGTTCCAGCTCCAAATATTAATGGTCTTAACTCACCTATAAAAAGACACAAGCTAACAGAATGGATATGAAGACAGAATCCATCCTTCTGCTTCATACAAGAAACACACTTCACTTTCAAAGACAGACACTCCCTCAGGGTAAAAGGGTTGGGAAAAGTTTTTCCAATCAAATAGACCCAAGAAACAAGCTGGTGTAGCTATCCTAATACTTAACAAGTTAAGACTTCAAACTAAAATCAGTCAAAAGAGATGAAAAAGTCATTTCATATTCATCACAGGAAAAAATCCATCAGGATGAATTCTCAATTCTGAATATCTATGCCACAAATACACAGGCACCCATATTCGTAAAAGAAACATTATTAAATTCAAATCACACATAACCTCATATGCTTATAGTGGGAGACTTCAACACTCCACTCTCACCACTAGATGGGACCACCAGATACAAACTTAACAAAGAGACATAGGAACTAAAAGAAGTCATGACCCAATTGGCTTTAACAGATATCTATACTACATTCCATCTAAACACAAAAGAATATACCTTCTCAGCTCTACAAGAACCTTCCCTACAACAGACCACATAATCAGCAACATAGCAAACCTTAACACATAGAAAAATAATTGGAATAGCCCCCTGTGTCTTATCAGACCATCATGTTTTAAAGTTAGAATTCAACAACACAAATTGCAGAAAGCCTACACGCTTCTCAAAATTGAACAATGTACAATTGCACATTCTTGGATCAAGGAAGTAATAAAGCAAGAAATTAAAGATTTACTAGAACTCAATGAGAATAAAGACAAACATACCCAAAATTATGAGACACTTTGAAAGCTGTTCTAAGAGGAATGTTCATAGCAATAAGTTCCCACATGAAGAAACTGGAGAATAATCACATTAGAAATTAACAGCACAACTGAACTTCCTAGCAAAAAAAGAAAACTCAGCTCAGAGTAGTAGAGGCCAGGAAATAACTTAATTGAGTGTTGAAATCAATAAGTAGAAACAAATAAAACAACACAATAAATAAAACAAAGCATTTGGTTTTTTTTTTTTGAGAAAATTGATAAGATAGACAAACCTTTATCCAAACTCACCAAAAGGGAGAGAGAGAATGCAAATTAACAAAAACAGAAGTGGTTCAGTCTTTAACAGTATGCTGGAAACCTTTCCAGAAGACTGGCATCCAATTGTCTCCATACACAGGACAGCAGACATCATCAGTAACATCACTTATCCAGGGCATCCAACAGCCTCATTTGCCTCTGATAGTACCATAGGCTCCAAGCTGTGTAACAGGGGCCAAACATCAACAAGGATCCATACATAAGCATAACTGCCTCTATGATGGAAGTACCATGCAAGGTGTAAAACCCAGCCCTTCTGTACAAAATAGGAACCCCTGACATAACTAAAACAAAGCCTTAAAACAGCAAAATCTGTGAATATCTGAAAATGTTCAAACCTTGCTCAAAATATACTAACATTTTGGCTCTTGTAGTGCCACTTCTTGCTAACTGTTCCTCTTAACTGGAGTATGTCAAGCCAGAATATGGTTTATGTGCTTAAAAGCTAACCCTGAGAAAAGGTAGTTACTGCAGAACAACCCATATAGTTGGCAACTGTCTAATAAAAGTTTTATATTGGCTTAAATCAGTGGTCAAGGAGTATGCCATTTATACTGTCTGTGTGTCTATTTGTCTGCCTGTCTTACTCTCTGCTTGCATGTTCTTTTGCATTGTGTGCATTTGTATGGGATTCAGTCACTTTGATTTCCGGTAATAACCAATGGCTTTCCCTGGTAATGAGGACACTTTTGCCTATTAAGACTTGTGCTTCCTCCTGTTTGGAACCTGGATCATTTTATCTGTGCCAGGTCTCCTAGAGAACCACCTGCCTGAAACAAACTGGCTGTTTGAAGCCCAATCTCTATGAGGAGATACCTTGCTCAGACTAGTTACAAGCAGCAGGGCCTTGGTCCTGCCTCAAGTGATGAGTCACATTTTGATGATTCCCAATGGAGTCCATAGGGGGTTGGGCGATGACACGGTGGGTGGAGCAGGAGGACTGAAGGTAAAGAGAACTGCCATAATTATTGTTCTTAAAGTGAGAGATTTTCTTGTTTCACATAACGACATTCAACAGAAATTGTAGAGGGATGGATGGATTGCATGGGATGGATACTCCTATGTAGTATGGTGAACAAGCTGCTCTGTATATCTCATATCTCTCTAGTTAGTCCTGTCTTTGAGAGTGCTCCAAGCCTAAAGGACAGGGAAATGAGTCCATTCATTCAGCTCAGGCATTCCTTGACTGGCTCTCCTATAAGTGTGAATCCAATACTGCAATCAATATCAATATAGGATGAATCAATCAGTTTTTTTTTGATGCTTTGATGTTTTATTCACCTGGCATAATTGTGTGGATTTCAAATTAGTATCAAAGATGACTCTTTTCCTGGTAAGTGCAGTGTCAGGGTGGTAGGTATCCATCCTCAAATCAGTCATTTGAAGGATTTGTAAATGATTACTTAAATGCTCATTGTTTATATAAAAATTGCTTTAAATTGTGGTTTTATCCTGCAATGAGCATTCTCTTGGATGGCAAGTGTGACTTGCCACAGAGTAAAAGAAAAGCCTTGCAGCAGGAAGGGCAGGCACACTGTCTCTAATTAATGAAGTGGCACAAGCCAAAGCTCTTCTTTTTTAAGTGTTGGTGATGGCTGCATAGAAGACCTGACAGAGCCAAACTTTTACTGTCCCAAGAGTAGGAGATACATGTGTTAAAACTTTAAGTGGGGTGTCCTCCCACCTAAGAAATCAACTGTTCATTAATGGAAAATAGAACTGGCAGAAGCACAATGAAACACACACACAGAGAGAGAGAGAGAGAGAGAGAGAGAGAGAGAGAGAGAGAGAGAGAGAGAGAGACAGAGAGAGAAAGACAGAGAGAGAGAGAGAGAGAGAGAGAGAGAGAGAGAGAGAGAGAGAGAGAACACCACAGGGCTGTACAACACATATTGCACACCTGAACAGGCTGTGGAAACCCAGTGAAGTTTCACACAAAAAACTAAACCATAGAGAGCTGTTACAGCAGATTGTTCCTGCCGGCTGCAGCCGGTCCTGCCGCCATTGTCCTGCAACCATGTGTGCCCCAAATAACACTCAGAGACTCTGTATTTGATACAATCCTGTTGGCCAATTACCATTATTGTTTATGGGCTAGCTCTGTCTTAATTATTAACCCATTTCTACTTATCTAAGTATTTCCACGTGGTTGTCTTATCAGGGAGCCGCGGCAGGCGTCCTGCTTCTTCCCTGGGCTACATCTCGACTTCAACTACTACTTCCTATTTCCTCCTCCTGGTCTCCTAGCCCCACCTATCTTGTTTCCTATTGGCCACAGAGCTTTATTAACCGGTATGAGAAACATATATACAGAATAACATCTCCCATCATCTCCTCTTTTCTGTCTAAAGTAAAAGAAGTGGTTTAACATTAACATAGCAAAATATACCATTCAACAATTATCAAATAAGAATCACAGTTAACAATATTTAGTCCATTAACATTTTGTAAGACTTAAAGAAAATATCATCTATCCTATCTTTGTGAGTCTAAAGTCCTATATGTAACTTATCTTTAATCCTAACTAAGGAATATTATAACCAAAACTATCTGTCTTCAACTCCTTCAAAGACTACAGAAGGATAATATATAAACTCTAGAAATGACAGAGACAACTCATTGCCTGGTCAGTCACCCGAAGTTCTTCTTAATGTTCCATCTTCAGCCCATAGGCCATAGTGTGTGTCCAGACTCCTCAACAAGGCAGGGTACTTTTCTCTGTGTCCTGTAGACTGTCTGGCTGACTGGCAGCCTCTTCCATGAAGCAGGAATCCTGTAGCAATATCCATCTTGAATCAGCAGTCACCTTTTTGTGGGTCCTGCGTGTCCAGTTTCTACAACATAAAGTCAAACAGTCTAGACAAGAGAAGTACCTTGCTCAAATGACTGGTCTTGCCATGTTAGAAGCAAACTCCATAACGAGTTTCTTCAATGTCCATCTTCCTTTTTGATGAAGGTGGTGTTACCAGGAGCAGTTGTGCCTCCCTGTCAAGAAAAACCCTAAACCATTTTAAATGCCATATTCTATAGGTCTTTGAAAGATTTGAAGAATGCCTATCCATCTCAAATACATCTTTGTATATCTAGAAATCCTAACTAAATTAACTCTAAGTTTTAACTATCATAGGTAACTCTCTAATCTGTATTAAATTATACATTACATTTTCCAATGAGATATATAAACATAATACCTAAACAAGAGGAGAAATATACATATTACTAAATTGACCTTAAATTGTATCAATAAATGAAAATCCACTTCAAAGCAAAGTATTCATATCTACACCATAATTCCCTTTTTACCTTTAAAAAGATTGCTTGTGGTTATAGCCATTTATAATCAAGCCTATTTAAATGAAAACAAACATTTATAAACAATATTTGGGAATTTGGGCGTCGTTCTTTTCAAACTACTTCCTGCTGGTAGAGGGCGCTGTCATGGGGATCCTAAGAAGACATAGAAATCTTGGCTGTAATGGTCTATAAGGTTGCAATGTCCCATTGATGTTGCTTCAGGGGGGTCTTGCTTGATCAAACCACATTAGTCTGGAAAGAATACACAGCTTTTCATTTTCTGTGGAAACAAAAATAGAAATTCTTTTCCCCAGTAACTTGTCCTTAGGCTTAAATTTTGGAGTCAAAGCATTTTTAAAATATATAAATTGAATTAATCCAGCAGCATTTCTTTTATCAGTAGTTGTTATTTTCTCAGCAATCAAATAATTTAAAGACAACAGAATCGCGTATAGTATCCAACATTTCTCTGTGCTTTCCATCTTTGCGTGGCTTTTTTATTACTCTATTTCTTCTATTTCTATTTTTACATATTTTGAGACAGGGTTTCTCTGTGTAACTTTTATCTGTCCTGGAATTCACTGCATACCAGGTTTACTTTGAAATCACAGAGATCTACTTGCCTCTGTCTGAGGATTGCTGGGATTAATGGCATGCCCCATTATACCCATTCATTCTACTTTCCTTTTTCTTTTTTAAACCATTGTATCCCCTTCCTTTTTCTCTCCCAAGCCAGCGTATTTTTTAAAACACAGTGTAAACCTTCATTGCAGCTCTTGTACACATCAATGAATTTTTAACAGAGCTCTTTAAAAGCAAGGAGGTTTTTTGCCGCTTATGCTAATTTTGGAAACCTCCCTTAAAGGAGCCGCGCAAATCTCTGCCTACAGCAAAACAAATCCAACTGAGAAAATACTGCTACTAAGAAGTCTTGCTAGTCTCTGTTCCCAAGTTTCTAAAAACTATTTTTTAAGCTTTTGTTAAGTTATAAGTGAAAGTTCTCAATCCCACTCCTGACACCATTATGTTACAGCAGATTGTTCCTGCCAGCCGCAGCGGGTCCTGCCGCCATTGTCCTGCAACCACGTGTGCCCCAAATAACACTCAGAGACTCTGTATTTGATACAATCCTGTTGGCCAATTACCATTATTGTTTATGGGCTAGCTCTGTCTTAATTATTAACCCATTTCTACTTATCTAAGTATTTCCACGTGGTCGTCTTATCGGGGAGCGGTGGCTGGCGTCCTGCTTCTTCCCTGGGCTACATCTCAACTCCAACTACTACTTCCTATTTCCTCCTCCTGGTCTCCTAGCCCCACCTATCTTGTTTCCTATTGGCCACAGAGCTTTATTAACCAGTATGAGAAACATATATACAGGATAACATCTCCCATCAGAGAGCAGTCCCATGACACAGCATTCCAATGTGTCTACACTGAAAATTTCCTCAAGCAAAATTTCTTCCAGAAGTGAGAGACAAAAGGACTTTCAAATATGTTTCTTTTCTGCGTGGAAGTGTCAGATTCCTGTGAAGTATAATGTGAAAATTGATCACAGGTTGGATAGGTGACTGCAACTCAGGATGAGCACACCCAATTACCACAGGATCCAGAAATTCCACTCTTAGGCATACACACAAACATGCATATCCATGCAAAAAAAGACATCTGCTTATCCATGTTCATAGCACCATTACTTGTAATAGCCTGAGCATGGAAACAACCTAGATGTCCCTCATCTGAGGAATAGTTAAAGAACAATGTGGTACATTTATACAATGGAGTACTACTCATCTGTTAAAAAAAAATAGGATCTTGAAGTTTGCAGCAAATGAAAAGAACTAGAAGAAACAATCCTGAGTGAGGTGAACCCATCACAAAAAGACCAACACGGTTTGTATTCACTCATCTATGGGTTTTAACATAGAGCAATGGATCACCAGCCTAAAATTCAAAATGCCAGAAGAACTGGGAAACAAGTAGGACCCTAAGAGGGAACACACATGGTCCTCCCCAGAAGGGGAAAGGCTCAAGATCTTCAATTTAGGAGCTGGAGGAGGCAGTGATTGTAGAGGGGATTAGCATAAAGATATGGGGAGAAGAGGAGGGAAGAAGAGAACATGAGATACCAGGAAGATTGAATGGGGCAAAGAATAGAGAACATTAAAAGAGATAACATAATAGAGGGAGTGATTATAGGTTTAAAGGAAAATTTGGCACTAGGTAATTGTCCAGAGAAAGTACAAAGATGATCCCTACTATCATTCTGAGCAATAGTGTGGAGGGTACTTTAAATGCCCTTCCATAATAATGAGATTGATGACGACATGAGACGAATGAGAATTAGCAGATTGATTTTATATGCACCCACTGTGGCATCTCTTAATTCTGATGGACACTTTTGCAGGATGGATAGAGAGGCTTTTCCTGATACATATCACCCCTCCATTTGGTGGACCATCCACCCAAGCTATCAGCTCAATTGGGCACCATTACAGCAACTGAGACCTGCTTTTCAAGATGTCCCAATGAATGGCATATCTGCTCTCATTTCTTACTCATTCACTCTTGACTCTTTGAGTATCCAGAGCACATCTCCATTTCCTTCTTTCTGGCAGCCACCACTATCCCCATGAATAGACCTGATCATAGGTGAATAATCTTGTTTCCTCTCCAAGCAACTTACCTCCTCCACTTCCTCAAGTAATAGATGCCTGAGATCTCCAGAATGACAGCTAACCAAATGCTTCTTCAACCATCCCTCCCTCTGATCATGAGCCCACTGAATCTTGACTCCCGAATCACCATTGCCACACCAGCAATAAGTAACCAGACTTGAAGCAGTACCCAGAATATCCAAGAGGTTTGGGATATTTAGGTGGAATCCACAACACTGCCCCAGCTCTCACTATCCAGATTTTACCATTGGAAAAGCCCATCAAGCAGAAAATCCTCCCCCTTACTCCTTGAGAGTAATCAAGGGTCCCTCCTTGGCAGCAGCCACATGATTTCCCCTCTTTCCTGAGACCATGCCAGAATACTTTTCTCAAATTAAAACCTGGATTTTAATTTTGCTTGATTGGCTTCAGCAGAGTTATTATCTACAGGAGGATCTTTTTACTTATCAAATATGTCAATTACATTCCTCATGTAGAGGTTACAGACCAGGTGGAGGTATCAAATTCCTCCAAAGCATTAGTCAGAAAATGATCAGAGGTAGTCTTGGGGACCTGGGACTCAGGTAGTGCCATTCCTAGAGTTTACTGACAAGCACAGCATTTTCTCTGACTTCCACTGAGTACCATGGTGTCTCAAGTTGTTCTTTCTGTAATCTCACTAAAAACTACAAAACTTTGTGTAACACCCTGATATTTTTAGGTATTGAGGATACTTTAAAAGCCAAAGGAGCCTATACAGATGTGCAGTAGACTACTATGCCCAAAAATGCTTTCAATTCCCATTGATGGAAATGTTTAAATATTCTACAATAGAGGCAAATTTAAGCATTATTTATGTACAAATCCAATCCTACATCAAATGTTAGAAGGGAAACTCCATACTAAGGAGATTCAATACAACCATATATAATGCAGGGAAAAAATAATCTCCCAGCAATAATTTCAAAGTAGGGATACACATACACACACACACACACACACACACACACACACACACACACACACACACAGACAAGAACCTTCCAAACAATGGCAACAACAAACTATTCGGAATCAACCTTAATTGATCATTGGTATTTCTTATTGTCTATTGTCTTTATTTTCCACTGAAAAGTCACAGACTAACTTAGTTAAAAGAAACAGAGGTTCTCTTCTTTTTTTGTTGGAATCATGAATCCTCCTTAAAAAATGGGAAGACATTATCTCACAGTGAAGGACTGGAAATAGAATGTCCAAGAAAATGTACCTAAGAGATAAGCTGGTGCAATCATTTTTATATCTAACAAAGTAGACTTCAGCCAAAATTTAATCCAAAAAGTAGGTAAAGATGCCACACACTCATCAAGTCCACCAAGATAAACAAAATTAGAAACAAAAGTTCCCACTCAGCAAAATGTAATCAAGACCAGATATGTATTTTAAACAGACTGATAAATTCAGGTAAAATAGCATAACCACAAAAATTCTCCCCACAAAGATAAAAGAAACAAACAAAAAAAGAAACAATATCAACAACACCCTATGTGAGACAGTTTTGGCACAGTTATATACCAGCCATTCAAAGAAAAGTCATTGCCCATCCTCCTCAAATTATTCTAGCAATTATAAACACAGAAAGAACCATCTGCCTTTGTCTCTTGAGTCCTCAGATGAAAGGTGTCTGCCTGGCTTCTATGGCTCATGAGTATCGCTGCTTTGCCATTTGGATTGCTTTAATAAATCCTAAACTACTTATATGGCTTTAATAAATTGTAAACTAACTATATATCACCACAAACAGCTTTTAGACTTTTATTTTCTGCTTTTCTGTCTGTTAACACCACTATGGGGCTAGAGACTTGGTTGTCTGTAAAATTTTCTGTCCAGATTTCAATAGTAGTTTCAGAAAAGACAGTTTAAGGTACTAGTGAGAGTTACTTGCCTCCATTTTCTTGACTAGCTTGAACCTTATGTCAACAGGTACCTACTTTAGGCAATCATACTTACCTGTTGAATTGTTTCTAACATTTTATAATATCAAAAAGTGTTGTACTGAGATTCTCTAGAGCAACAGAATGTACTGAAGAAACCTCTGTCTGCAGAAACAAAAGGAATTCATTAGAAGGACTTGGGGTACAGTCCTAGTAACCCCACAATGTCTAGCTATGAAGTGAAAGTCTAGGAATCCAGTACTTACTCAGTCCTAGAGGTTAGACCTTTCTCTTGTACTTCAGCATTTGCAGGAATTCAGAATATTAATAGTTAATGCCAGTGAAGGAACATAGTCATTTCAAAGTGAGGGCCAGTGGGTAAAGAGGAAGACCTTCCTCTGTGCATGTCCCTTTGTAGGCTCCCCCTAGAGGGTGTGGCCTCATTAAAGATCAAGGAGAGGATTAAGGCGTGTCTGTCTTCTGGCCTCAAGATCAGGATTAGTGTGGGTCCCTCCATCTATCTCCAATGTTCCTACTTCAATTACAGCTACCTAATTCAAATGAAGCAGAATATTTCTTGCTTCAGTGCTCTGAATATTAAGATGTTAGTTTATTTGAGATGATGTCAGGTCAGTAACCAAGAGTAACCACCAGAAGTGTGTTTAGCTTATTGTGCTAAATGAATATCCTTAGTTCTTCTCAGTTCAGTCATGTTGACAGAGTAGATTCCCATTTCTCAATTTCTCATATTTGGTCTTTTTCCTCTATTTTTTCATTTCATCATTTAAAATGTTATTTATTCATTTTGACTAGTTATTAGGTATCAGAGAAATTTTGCCTTCAATGTACATACTCTAGCAGTAATGGCACTAGCATAACATCATAGAAAAGACTTTTTCTGAAGACATATGATGTAGACAGGTGAGGAAAGGTTGGTAATCAACAGCATGAATATGATATGTTGCTACACATTCACAAAATTATATGATGTAATTCATTTTTCCTGGTGTAAGAATTATACAAAGTGCATAGTTTGCAGAAGATGAAATTGGAAATGCTGGATTGACCTGAAATCCCAGAGTAATTGCAGAACAGACATAGAAGGGTTGGAATTATGAAACATCAAAGATGTGTCAGTTTTTGGTATCATTCATGTATCTATAACCGTACCATCCATTCATCCTTTCTTGTACGAATGACACAGGAAAATTAAATACTTTATTTTATCAATGTATTGCTTGGATTTTGTTTGAAACATGGGTTCTGCCAGTTTGGTACATTTTGTTGAAGTTTTCACTGCCAAATATACATTTGTCCTTGTTACTGTAATATTTTGCCAGGCTATCTCCCACTTCTCCATTCCTACTGGACAGTCTCTGGGGAAATCAGTTTTCAAGTGCCCTTATGGATATCATTGCTTCAGACCCCAGCCCCTGTCCTACATAACCATCATATAAGTATCTAGTAACTCTCTTTATACTGACTTAAAATAAACAGACATATGACATTGTCATGGAGTGAGGCCTACATAGGAACATTGGATTAAATGTTTATGAGAGAATTTCATGTGTGAAGGCTTTTGGTTCAGTATAAAATAATTTATACTAGACTGATATTTTAGTCATTCTGGACTTAAAAGAATATTAATAACACATTATATTTTATCTGGATGGTGAAAGATACAGCATAGAAGCAGTCTTGGAAATGAGGAAATACTGTGGGAGTTAAAAATGAATGAATCTTCAAATATTAAGTGCATCTTAGTCATAGAGCACTGACTTGTACTTAAATCCCAAAGACATTTGCTCCCTTATGTAGGAGTCTGTAAAGGAGCAAGATTGTGTATAAGTACAGAGAATGAAGTAAAGTTGTTAGTAATCTAGTTTGTTCTCATTATTGATACAGAAAAATAATGTTTATTTTCCTATATGGAAGAAGAAAGAAATATGGAGCAAATTCTACATTTAAACACTTCTGTTTTTAATTGCCTGAGATTAAGGAAGTACGATTCAAACCTTTTGAAATTAATTGAGAATAATTTGTCTGAAAAATATTTACCAATAATGAGTTATGGATTTTAACTTTTGTCAGCTATTTAACAAAATGATAATGAGAAAAGGCATTAGAGTTTCTAGTCTATCAGTGTTCAGTAACCCAATGCCCATGCTACATACAAGGACATAGTCTGATTTTACTGCACTTAGACATCTTCAAATCCATAAGGAGAAACTAAAAGAGCAATGGAGGGTCAGCTCTGGGCTTTTACGGGGTTATTTTTATGTGGCCAATCTAGCCTTTTTATGTCTGCAAAACGGTCATCATGGTCTCCTGAAGGTGACTTTTATTGACATCCCTCTGCCTGAGCAGTGGGATGGAAGCTAGTTGGGCACTCACCTCACCTGTGTGACTCGGGTCAGGGAAAGAAACTTCAACTGAAGAGCCAAGTGTTTCAGGATGGAAGACTGAACTCATCATCACCCTTCATTCCAGTAGAGTCCATAGAGCCTGATACATTCACTTGGTTCTTTAGCTATGATATGAAGGAAAGAAAGAAATTCCAATTTATACATTGAAAGGCTTGCAGGGATATTAAATTATAACATTATGTTTTCATAATAGGAGAAAAACCCAAGAGACTAAGACTCATTATGTTTCTATGCTCTTATTAAATAGTTATATTCTCCAAACCAGAAGATAGAAACCTTCAAACTTTAGGATAAATACTTTATTAAAATAAATATTACTTCAGACTAAGAAGAAGAAAACTTATACATTATGATCCCTTTCACTACCATTAAACTAAACAGGCAAGATTAGATAAATTGGGCAAAACAAGAATAACATAAAATCTGAAATTACACCAATGCATTGCTTGCTTATTTCAACAAAAGGCTAAGATGTATTTATCAACTGACAACAGAAAAATAAAAACGTCATTATCTTGGTATAAAAGAAAAGAAATACACTTTCTTGTAAAATTAAGTTTTGCATTATGTATCTAGAGGATTAACTAGTATAAATCCAAATGTTTTTCACATTATACTATAAGATATTCAACACAAATAAGTCAATGACTTCACTAATGGCATAGCTGCTAGATCCTAGCCTGATAAATAATAGTCCTGAGGGTTGACCCACATGATTCCTTACAAGCTATGTCGTCAAGGTGTGTAATTTTGCTGTGTCATTAGTTTCATCTGGATTTATGTATTCTTTGGACTCCCTCTAGAAATTTCAAGATTCCACTGTTTGTTTTAAGCTTAGTAATATTCCATTGTGTATCTAGAACAGTCTATCCAAACACAGAAGAATATACCTTTTTCTCTGCTCCACATGGAACCTTTTTTAAGATCAACCACGTACTAGGCAACATAACAAACCTCAAGAGATACAAAAAATTGCAATAGTCCCCTCAATCTTATCAGACCTCTATGCTTTAAAGTTGGAATTCAACAACAACACAAATCACAGAAACCCTACAGCCATATGGAAAATGAACAATGTGCAATTGCATCAAGACAAGGTCAAAGAATAAATAAATAAAGAAATTAAGGGCTTCCTGAAATTCAATGAAAATGAATACACAACATACTCGAACTTATGAGACACCTTGAAAGTGTGTGAATTTCATTGCACTAAGTGCCCATATGTAGAAAACTGAGGATAATCACTTTAGAGAATTAAGAGCACAACTGGAACTCATAGAACAAAAAGAAGCAAATTCAGACAGGTGGAGTAGACACCAGGAAGTATACAATGAGAGGAGGAAAGCATCTACAACAACTGGTGCTGGAACAACTGGATGATGTGATGATGAAGACTGCAGATAGATGGAAGTGTATCGCCATGCACAAAACTCAAGTCTAAGTGGATCAAAGACCTGAACATAAATCGAGCCACACTGAACCTCTTAGAAGAGGAAGTGGGAGGTACCTTTGAACAAAATTTAGTAGAGGGACCACTTCCTGACCACAACACCAGTAGCAGAGACACTGAGATGGATAATTGATAAATGGGGCCTCCTCAAACAGTGAAACTTCTGTAAGGTAAAGAACACAGTTGACAAGACCAAATGGCAACCCACAGACTGGGAAAAGATCTTCACCAATCCTACATCTGACAGAGGGCTAAACTCCAAAATGTGCAAAGAACTCAAGAAACTAGTCAACAAAACACCAAATAGCCCTATTAAAAATGGTGTACAGAACTGAATAGAGAACTCTCAGTAGAAGAAATAAAAAGGACTGAAAGACACTTAAGAAAGTGCTCAACATCCTGAGCTATCAGGGAAATGCTAATCATAACAATTCTGATTTACCATCTTACTCCTTCCAGAATGGCTAAAATTAGAAACACCAATGACAACGTGGAGAATATGAGGAGAAAGGGAAAAACTCCTCCACTGCTGGTGGGAGTGCAAACTTGTACAGCCATTTTGAAGATCAGTATGGCCATTCCTCAGAAAAATGAGACTCAGTCTACCATGGAACATAACTTCTCTTAGTTCTTTTTTGTTAAGTTTCTGTCTCGTAGTCCTGTCTAGTGTTGTAGTGGTATGTTGAAGTCTCCCACTATGAGTCTATGAGGTTTTATGTGAACTTTGAGATTTAGTCGTGTTTCTTTCGCAAATGTTGGTGCCTTTGTATTTGGTGCAAAGATGTTCAGAATTGAGACTTTTTACTGATAGATTTCTCCTGTGCTGAATATGAAATGACATTCATCATATTGATTGATCTTAATTTGAATTCTAAAATGTTAGATATTAGAATGGCTAATATCTATTCTACTTGAGTGAAAGATCTTTTCCCAACAATTTACCCTGAGGAAATGCCTGTCTTGGAAGCTTAGATGTTTCTTGTATGCAGTAGAAGAATGGATTCTGTCTTCATATCCATTCTTTTAGCCTGTGTCTTTTTATAGGCAAGTTAAAACCATTAATCTGGAGTGAGAGTAAGGATCATTGATTGTTAAGGCTTGTTTGTTTTAGATTTGTTGTTGGCAGTGGTATTGTGAATATATGTGCCCTGCTTTATCCTTTAGGTTCTGGTGAATTGGGATTACCTATTGCCTATGTCTTTGTGACTGTAGTTAATTTCATTGGGTAGAAGTTATCCTTCCAGAACTTTCTGTAGGGCTGGATTTGTAGATAGGTATTGTGAAAATCTGGGTTTGTCATTGAATATATTGTTTACTCCATCTACAATGAATGAGAGTTTTGCTGGGTATAGGTGCCAGGGAATGGCATCCAAGGACTCTTAGGACTTGTAGAAGAACATCTATCAAGGACCTTCTGGCCTTGGGAATTTCCATGGAGAAGTCAGATGTAATTTGGTACGTCTGCCTTTATATGTTACCTGGCATTTTCCCTTTGCTGTTCTTAATATTCTTTCTTTATTCTCTGTTAGATGTTTTGATTATTTTGTGTTGAGGGGGTCTTCTTTCTTTGGCCCAGTCTATTTGATGTTCAGTATGCTTCTTGTACATTCATAGGCATATCTTTCTTCAGATTGGGAAAGTTTTATTCAATGATTTTGTTGAAGGTTTTTTTTTTTTTTTTTTGCGCCTTTGTGATGGGCTTCTTTTTCTATGCCTATTATTCTTAGGTTTGGTCTTTTCCCAGTGTCCCAAATTTCCTGGATGTTTTGTGTTAAGGATTTGTTGGATTTAAGGTTTTCTTTGGTCAATGACTCTATTTCTTCTAGTTTATCCTTAGCGCTTGAGAGTCTCTCTTCAATGTCTTATATTCTGTTGGTTATACTTGCATCTGTAGTTCCAAATGTTTTGCCAAGTTTTTCTATTTCCAGCATTCCCTCAATTTGTGTTTTATTTATTGTCTCTATTTCAGTTTTCATGGGTTAAACTGTTTCCTTCATCTGTTTGATTATTTTTCCCCTGGCTTTCCTTATTTTCTTTAAGAGATTTGTTCATTTCTTGGAATTTTTGTTTGTTTTTTTTTCTTCCATTTCTTTAAGGGATTTTCTCATATCTTTGAGGTCCTCTATCATTTTTATGAAGTTATTTTTTAAGTCGTTTTCTTCTGGTTTGTCTTCTTTGGTCTGTTCAGGTTTAGTTGAGATAGTCACTAGATTCTGGTGGTGCTTGTCTTTCTATTATTGTTGGGTGTTTTCTTGCATTGCTGTCTTCTCTTTGCTTCTTCCAGTGGGTGTAGTTGTAGTTCCTCTCTCTCTACTCTACTCTCCCAGTGGGCATAGGTCTGTCAGGAGTTCGATGTAAGTAACTCTGGATGTTCCAAACCCTCTAGGAGGTCTCTCCTCTGGTATTGGCCCAGTAATGGGGGGTCAAAGATTGCACAGGCAGGGACTCAGGGAGGTCTCAAATGGATAGGAAGGTCCAGTATGCTCAGAACAGATCCAGAAAGTTCCCCAGGAAGTTCCCCAGGGTTGTTGGACCTGCACTCTGGCCCAGTGCTCAGCCAGGGCAGTGGAGCATCAGGCCCAGTAAGACACAAAGTGGGATCAATACTCCTTTTTAAGACAGGGTATTTTGGAGTTAGTTATTTATTTTCCATTTACTGCTACTTCCTACTCCAAAAGATTCATTATTTATAATTACTAAACAATTAAACAGACATTTTGAAATTGCTGCTTGTTGAAAGAGGTGCTCATCTACTATTGTCTGGATAACTCCCTGTCTGTCTCTTTTGGAAAAGCGTAGGTCAGCCAAAGTCATTCTGTTCTTCAAAGACAGTTTCAGGACAACCAGGGATATAACATTGAAAAACCTTGTCTAGAAAACTAAAACAGAAAACAAACAAACAAACAATCATCAATTAATAACAACAACAAAAAACCCAGAACAGGTTTCTAAGAGATAACATCCAAAAGATGACAAAATTAAACATAATATGATAAAGCAACAACTGTCACATTGAAGTTACACTAGGCAACCCAACAGGAGGAAAAGAGTCCATGAACAGGCAGAAGAATCAGAGAGCCATTTGTTCTCACAATCAGAAGTTCCACAAAAATACTATCATTACTTTTGTTTTCCTATTTGTTTGTGTGGAAGATTACATTTATTGATTTTCATATATTGAACCATCTCTGAATCAGTGGGATAAAGCCTATTTAAACATGGTGGATAAACTTGTGACATGTTTTTGGGTTTTGGGTGCTAGCATTTTATTTGGTATGTTGCATCTGAGTTCATATGGAAAATTGGTCTGTAATTCTCTGTCTTTTTGGCTGCTTATATGGCCTAGGTATCTGGATAACTGTGGACTCATAAATGAATTGGTCAGTTTTCCTTCTGTTGCTATTTAGTGGAGTAATTTGAGGAGTATTGGTGTTAACTGTTCGTTGGAAGTCTTGTTGGATTCTGTGCTAAAAACCATCTAGTTCTGGCCTTTTTCTGGTGGAATGACTCCCCCCTATAAAAAAAACTAATACAATATAACTCAATTATAGCCTCCCCTTTCTCTATACTTCCCAATCCTCATCTCACCTCCTCTCACTTCTAGATCCACTGTTGCTCTGTTTCCCTTTAGTAAAGGGCAGACCACACAGAGATATCAACAAACACAGCTTAACATGATGTGATAGGACTATGCCAAACCCTCATATCAATGCTGGATGAGGCAACTCAGTAGAAAGAAAAGGGTCCTAGGAACAAGTAAAACAGTCAGAGATACTCCCACCATTAGGAGTCCCACAAAAATCCCCAATCTAAACAAACACAACATATATGAAGAGGATCTTGCACAGCCCTTATGATTTCAACGTGTTGAATTAGTGGGCAAAGTTGTCCTGGTGACCTGAACTTCTTTGGTTCCCACAATCCTAATTCCATTCTCTTCAGCAAGGTTCCCTGAGCTCTGCCTAACATTTGACTGTGAGTCTTTGCATCTGCTCTCATCAACTGTTGGATGAAGCCAATTTGATGACAACTGGGCTAGGCATAATTTCATTAAGAATGATTGTAATGCTGGGCAGTGTTGGCAAAAACCTTTAATCCAAGCACTTGGTGAAGCAGAGGTAGATGAATCTCTGTGAGCCTGAGGCCAGCCTGGTCAACAGAGTAAGTTCTAGAATAGCTAGGGCTGTTGTTATGATCAGGTTTTTCCTGATGGCTTGTCTGGTCCCACAGCCACGACAGCCCAAATAACAGACAGAGACACTTTATTTAATATAAAGTTGTTGGCCAGGTACTAGTTTCTTATTGGATAGCTCTGTCTTAAATATTAATACATTTCTATTAATCTAAGTACTTCCACATGGTCTGATCTTACTGGAGAGGGGCTGGCATTCTGCTCTCTCCTTCTTCCTTCTTAGATCTCCTCCCTACTGCTTCCTCCTGCCTCCTAGTCTCCTAGCCCCACTTATCTTGCTTTCCTATTGGCCAACAGTGTTTTATTCATTAACCAATAAGAGAAACATATTTACAGAATGACATCTCCCATGAGGCTGTTACACAGAGAAACTCAGTCTTGAAAAACAAAAACAAAACCAAACAAACAAACAAAGAAGAGAAGGAAAAAAAAAAGAATCATTTCATTGACCTTCCCTTTTTCAACCACAATTGGTTCTACCCTAGTTTTCTGTGCCATGCATCTTCTGTTTCTTAACCATCCAGGCATGCTGGGCAGCAGCTACCTTTTTTTGACTCAGGCCTCAACTTAGACCAGTCATTGACTATTGACTCCCACCAGGTCTGATCTGCATCTCTCTGTGAATTTAGAGCCTTGATCAGAAGGTATACTGTGTGGATTACCACGATGGTTCTGTTAGTCCTTGTGTGGTAGGTTTGGTAAAATCATTGCATACAGGAAAGGCAAATCCATAACTAGAAAAGTATCTATTCCAGTAAGGGCAAAGTGTTGTCCTTTCTGCAGTCGAATTGGTCCTATGTAGTAATGTTATCACCACATTGTATGCTAATCAGCCTGGGGAATGGTCACATCTCTTGAGCTCTATGTTGATCTTTGCTGTTGTCAGATCTGGTATTCAGGAGAAGTATTAACCAGGTAAGTCTTGATGAGTGGATGTCCATGTTGTTAATCCCATGGATAAACCCCATCTCAGCTACCATGGCTACTTTGAGCATGGACCCATGAGGCAATAACAAGCATGGCTTGGATCAGGGCTGACTATCCAAAGAATGTGTCATCCTGTCTACTTGATTACTGAACTCCTCCTCTGCTGAAGTTGCATTTTCATGACATTTACATTGAACACAGGGATATTCACATTTTTGTTTCTTTGCATATCTCTCCAAATACTTTAAAAGTCTTCCCATGTTTTCTTTATTTTTTCTTTTATTTATCTTTCTCCAAAGAAACCCTACTGGGAAATGCTTGAGGCATTACTGAAATGAATAACAGTAACCAAAACAAGTAGTTCAGCAGCAGGGTAGAGGTTGGGTAGAACATGTCAAAATCCAGTACTGCCCCTTCCCCAATCTTCCATTCAACTCATTTACAGCTGTATTAAAGGTGTGAACCACTATGCTGTAGTTAGCCAGATATTATGTAAATGCAGCACATGTCCCATTATCTACCTAGGTGTCCTTGTAACAACACAGGCTGCTACTCCTAGAAGACACTTGTAAGTCACATCTGATAGGATCCTAAGATTGCTTCAGGCCTTTGATAGGGCCCTCCAGGAAAGAGCAGTGAGCAGAAGCCAGGGAGCTGTATGCTTCAGCCACCAAATGGGGTAATGATCCCACCATTGTCATCCAGCTTGAGGTCTCAGAGACCTCAGAAGAATGAGCTGTAATGAAATCCAGTGCCTAGGGTTTCAGCTGCCCTGCACCATGGAAGTCAGACAGGATGAGAGTCTGGACAGCATTCTCTACCAAAAGGTCACAGCAGAGGGCTCTCTGGCTCATGACTTTCAAAAACTCCAGGCCATACTTGTCAGCTGCTGCCAGAACAGCATCTGCCATGGTGTAGAAGTCTTGTGCCTTTCCGGTGTAAATGAAGCCCATTGTCACTTTGAAGACTTTTGTCTCCATATCGTGGATCTCAATGCAGCTTGTTTTGCCCTCCTTTATGTCATGTTCAAATATGGTTCTGAAGACTGGAGAGCGAGATGCTAAGATAGCCTTGTGACCCTGGAATTCCTGGCCAGCTACCACCAGGCAGCAGTCTGTGTAGACTGAATTCTCCCACAGCTTTCCTAACTCATTTGTCATCCTGAACCTTGGAACCTGGATCCCTGTATTTATACTCATGTCAGAGATGCTGAAGAAGCTTTGGAACACGATCCCGGTGCAGTGGAGGGCAAGCTTGTCTTCAGGGAGAAGCTGATAAGCACTTGCTAAAAGTAAATCTCAAAGGATGAACGTTTTGAAAAATTTTAACAACCAGGCAGGAAGGTAAAGGCTTTGGGGCTTTTTGCAGTTTCGGGTTTTTTCTCCTTGGATGGTGTTGTTCAAAAACTGACACTGGTCCCCAATAGAACACTTTGGAGAGCTGAGCAAATCTAGGTTTACTGACAAATAATCTCTGCTTTCTTCATCTATCCCGTTAGAGTATAATCTCAAACACCAATTGTCATTATAAAAGTTGGGCTTTTAATGTTGTCCCCCATTTCCTCCTTAGAAAAAAAGGAAGTTGCTGATGGTTCAATTGTAGAAGAAATTCTGGGCTCTAAAATGTTTGCAGACCCACCTCTGGAATATTTTATCCTCTGACTTTTCGCCTGGAGATATTTTGAAGGTAAACTTAAACTGGATCCAAAATGAAGAACTGTGATTTATTTTCTTGTCCCCGTGAGACACGTTAGTTATGGTTTAGATGTTTAGTTTCTGTCTCTCCTCTGTTCCCTCTTCTATGAGGCTGGAAATGTGGATCTCAGAAATTCTTTATCCAGATATCAATAGTAGTTTCAGTGTAGATAATCTAGGCTACTAGGGACTGGTAAAACACTTCATTTTTTTCTAGATTGATTTTTATGTCAATAGGTGACTAATTATGACAATTATACACAAGTGTTGAAAATTTGGAAATTTTCCACACTTACATAAAAAAATGTTGTACTAGGGTTCTCTACAGTAACAGAACATACACAATGACTCTCTCTGTGAATGAACAAAGGGTAGTCTTTAAAATGACTTAGGGCTGCAGTCCTGCTAAACCCACAATGTCTAGCCTGTTAAGGGCAAGTTCATAAATTCTGTACTTACTCAGTCCAAGAGGTTGGACATTTTGGCTGGTCTTCAGTAGATGCTGGAATTCCAGAAAGTATTCTCTAACTCTAGGAAAGGCATGGACTTGCTGCAAGGTGAGGGCAAGCTGTCAGAGAGCAAAAATATCCTTCTTATATATGCTCCCAGCAGGTGTGTCCAATTTTAGAATGTGTCTCCTAGTATCAATATCTAGATTAAAGGTGTGTGCCTTTAGGCCTTGATATCCACCTTAAATAATTGTGTTTTTCTACCTCCCAAGTCTGTATTTGAAGTGGCTCTACCTTCTTCAACTTATGTAAAACTTTTCTCACAGTTTTGCCCTCCATTTTTGGATTTTTATTTGAGAACCAAGAATAACCATCACAAGTGCATTTTGTTTACTGGAGTTAATCTTCCATAAATAAAGGAATAGTATCCATTCCTACACAACTGTTATTTACTCTTTTCATGTTGCTATAAGAATTCCTCCCAGCTGGGCAGCGGTAGCCCACTCCTTTAACCCCAGCACTCAGGAGGCAGACACAGACAAATCTTATTGTGTCAGAACCAGCTTGGTCTATACTGGTAGTTCCAGGACAGCCAGAGCTGTTACCAGAAAATCCCTGTCTTGAAAAAAAATAAAACGAAACAAAACAACAACAACAAAATTCAAAACAAAAAGGAGGATTCCTTCTGTTAACAAGGTCAAGGAAGAACTGTTTTTCTCTCCTCAGGAGTTTCAGTGTTTTAAATATGTAGGACAGTGTGGAAGAATTAATATATGGTAGCAGGAATCAAAGGCAGACAGGATCCTCTGAAAGTGGCTGTCTTCTTTCCAGCCTTTTATTCCATCCAGTATCACAGTCCCAGATATGGCTCCCCAAAATTTCCTTGGTAGTCTTGCCCCTTCTCCTCACTTCTATCATGTCTCTACTGTTGTCTGGAGGAACTCACTAGGTCAAGAGGACAGGAAAAAACAAACAAACAAACAAACAAACAAAAAACAAACCTAGGTGATTCAATCCACTCAGCAATTCCCAGCCTACCTCTCTTGAAATTCTGCCTCCAATGCTTCTCCCCCCTCAATACAGTGTGAATTAATTAATTGGCTTTTATCTCTGAAATTTTGGTTCCTCACTTAGGAATCTATTATAAGTGGTTATGTAGTAGCATCAGTGACCCTTCTTTATGTGGTTTTAGAGTCAGGGTGGCTGAAGGGATCAAACCATCACCCAGCCTCTTGCTTTAGCTGTCATGGCAGGCTGCAGAAAAGTCATGTAGGCCTCTGACTCAGAACATGTCACAAAGAAACTCCAGGACAGACCAAACCCAGTATTCTTAGTTCCTGGTTACTATTTGCAACAGGCCACAAACAAAACTACAGAAACCACAAAATGTTCCCTTCTGCAATCAGCCAATGAAAATAGCTTGGAATAAGTATTTCATGCCAAACATAAAACTTTGAAAATTTCCCCTAATTGTTCTCAATTGCCAACCAATCAAAAACTGACCCATACCTCTCCCCACCTGCTGATGTAACCCTGTAGTTTTTGCCTTCAAATACCCAAGAGTAGACACTGGGGGCACTTTCCCTGGTGGCTGCTCTGGAGGCTGCTTTCTCTGGTTCCTGCCATTGTTGGATAGAGCAATAAACTTTGCTTTTGCAGTTTGGTGGGTCTTTCTCCCTGATGGTCTTTGGAGGTCCTTGTGACTTGTCATAATATGGCAGGTATCCCTTCCCTCAAACGTCTCATTTGAAATGAAGGTAGGCAGTCAATGCAGAATCCCTCATTTTCAAAAGTGATAGATTTTTTTGGTAGCCCAGAGCTCTCATGAGCATGCTACTGGAAAGGACATCAGAGTCTCATGGGGGAAGCAAGACCCCCTGAGGCTACAGTACAGGAAATGTTTATAGAGTCTGTCATTCTGGGGATGGGACAGGTGGAGCTTTAATATCAGGCAGGTAGTTCTCTGGGGGACCTGGCACATACAAAAGGATCCAGGTCTCCAACAGGAGGAGGCACAAGTCTTAATTGGCACAAGTGTCCTCATTACCAGAGAAAGCTATTGGTCATTACAGGAAAACAAAACTGATTGAAATACACAGAAATACATACACACGCACACACACACACACACACACACACACACACACACACACACACACACACATGCAAAAAAAAGCACAAAAGACAGAGAGGAGGAGAGAAAGAGTGACCAATTGAGAGAGAGAGAGAAAGAGATTGTGTGTTTAAGAGAGAGAGAGAGAGAGAGAGAGAGAGAGAGAGAGAGAGAGAACATTTTACTTCTTGACCATTGATTTAAGGTAATATAGTCTTTATTAGACAGATGCCTACCACATGGAATGTTCTGGATTCCAGTTTAGCAACTACCCTTTCTCAGTTTTTAAGCACAAAACCTATATTGTGGTTTGACATACTCTGCTTAACAGGGACAGTTAACCAGAATTGGCACTACTGAAGCCAAAATGTTAGTTTATTTCCAGCAAGGTTTGATGATTTAGAGATATTTCCTGACATAGGTGGTTTAAGACTTTCTTTTAGTTATGAAATGATTTCCTATTTTTTACACAAGTATGGGGTTTTTTACACCTTGCATGGTACTTCCATCATGGAGACAGTTGTGGTTATGGATGGGGCTACTCTAATATCTGGACCCTGTTACACAGGTTGGTAGGTATATCAGGTGCTTATGGTGATATCAGAGGCAAAAGATGCTGTTGGATGCCCTTGATAACTGGAGTTACTGATGCTGTTAGCTGCCTTGTGAATGCAGACAATTGGATGCCTTTTCTGGAAAGGTATCTAGCTCATTTTTAAAAATGGAACTATTTCTGTATTTTTTAATTTGCATGTTCTCTCTCTGCCTTTTGGTTAGTTTAGATAAAAGTTTGTCTATCTTATTGATTTTCTTTGTTTCATTGATTCTTTGTATTGTTTTCTCTGTTTATACTTAATTCACTTCAGCCCTCAATTTATTTATCTAGTGTCATCTTCTTTTCTGAGGTGAGTTTGTTCTAGATCTTTCAGTTATGCTGTTAATTCTCTAGTGTGACAATTCTCCAGTTTCTTCATGTGGGACTTTGTGGAATGAACTTTCCTCCTAACACAGCTTTCAAAGTGTCTCATAAGATTGGGTATGTTCTGTCATCATTCTGATTAAATTCTAGGACATCTTTAATTTCATTCTTTATTTCTTTCTTGAGCATGTAATGGTATAATTGTGCATTGCTCAATTTCCATGAGTTTAAAGTCTTTCTGCAGTTTGTGTTGTTGTTGTTTTCTAACTTTAAATCATAGTGGTCTGATAAGATACAGGGGGTTATTCCAACATTTTTTATATTTGTTAAGGTTTGCTATGTTGCTTAGTATGTGGTCGATTTTAGAGAAGGTTCCATGTGGTGCTCAAATGAAGGTATATTCTTGCATGTTTGGATGAAATGTTCTATAGATGTTTTTAAACCAAATTGTGTCACAACTTCCATTAGTTCCTTTGTTTCTTTGTTAAGTTTCTATTTGGTAGTAATGTCTAGTGGTGAGAGTGGGGTGTTGACGTTTCCCACAATAAACATATGAGGTTTTATGTGTGATTTGAATTTTAGTAATGTTCTTTTTACAAATGTGGGTGCCTTTCTATTAGTGGCATAGATATTCATAATTGAGACTTTGTGCTGATGGATTTCTCCTGTGATGAATACAAAATGAATGTCTTCATCTCTTTTTATTGATTTTAGTGTAAACTCTAATTTGGTAGATATTAGGAAATCTACACCAGCTTGTTTCTTGGGTCTATTAATTGGAAAATCATTTCCTGACCTTTTACTTCAAGGTAGTATGTCTTTGAAATTGATGTGAATTTCTTGTTTGCAATAGATGAATAGATTCTGTTTGTGTACCCATTCTCTTAGAATACACACACACACACACACACACACACACACACACACACACACACACATTCTTATTTTACACATACATCCAAGTTCCATCTCTCTCCCTCCCATGTTCCCCTACCCCCTTCCCTTCCCTTCCCCCCACAACTCCACAAGATGGGTGATACCTTCCAGGAGAGATCATCAAAATCTATCAAGTTGTTTGGAATAAGGACTAGGGCCACCCTCGGGACTCTAGGCTAAGGGTGTATACCTTCAAGAAGAGTGTGTACCCAAAGTCCTATTCTGCACCAGGTATACATCCTGGTTTCACTGTCAGAGGTCCCTTGGACTGTCCAGGCTTTCTAACTGAAACCCATGTTCAGGGAGTCTGAATCAGTCCAATGCTGGTTTCCCAGCTATCAGTGTGAGGATCCATGACTTCCACCTTGTTCAGGTCAGCTTGTCTGTGGGCTTCTGTATCATGGTCTTGGGCCCATTTTCTTTTCTTCTTTCTATTTTTTTTTTACATATTGATCCTAGTTCTCTCTCCTCCTTCCTACTCACCCACTCTCACTTTCTCCCTCCCATGCCCCCCACAAACTTCCCATTCTATTCCCCTCTCCCCCACTCCACAGGGAGTGTGATGCCTTCTAGTTTGTCTCAGTGTTCAGCTATGGGTGTCTGCTTCTGTTTCCATCAGCTACTCGATGAGGGCTCAATGATGGTAGATTAGTTTCCATTATCATTAGTAGATTAGTTACTCACTATCATAGAAGAGCATTTAAGGCATCCTTTCCACTGTTGGTTGGATTGTTATTTGGGGTCATCCTTGTAGGTCTCTGGACATTACTCTAGAGTCAGTTTTCTCTTCATACCAATAATGGCTCCCTCTTTTATGGTATCTCTTCTTTATTTTTCTTTTTTTGCACTCCTATATTTGTCCCTCAACATAATATTTATAGTCCCACATGTAGAGTTGGTAAAAATCTTTTCCCAGTCTGTGGGCTTCCGTTAGGTCTTGTCCACTGTGTCCTTTGCCTTACAGAAGCTTCTAAGTTTGAAGAGGTCCCAATTATTAATTGTTGATCTCAGTGTCTGTGCTACTGGAGTTATGTTCATAAAGCAGTCTCCTATATGAATTTGTTCAAGGGTACCTCCTACTTTCTCTTCTAAGAGGTTCAGTGTGGCTGGGTTTATGTTGAGGTCTTTGATCCATTTCGACTTGAGTTTTGTGCATGGCGGTACACATGGGTCTATCTGCAGACTTCTACACACCATCAGCCAATTGTGACATTTGTTGAAGATGTTTTTCTCCCCCATTATATTCTTTTAGCAGTTTTATCGAAAATCAGGTGTTCATAGATGTGTGGGTTAATATCGGGATTTTCGATTCAATTCCATTGGTCTACCTGTCTATTTGGGTGCCAATACCAGGCTGTTTTCAGAACTATAGCTCTGTAGTAGAACTTAAAGTAGGGATAATGATGTCTCCTGAAGTTCTTCTATTGTACAGGGTTGTTTTGGCTATCCTTGGTCTTTTGTTTTTCCATATAAAGTTACTTATTATCCTTTCAAGGTCAGTGAAGAATTGTGCTGGGATTTTAATATGGATTGCATTGAATCTGTAGATTGCTTTTGGCAAGATTGCCATTTTACTATATTTATCCTTCTTATCCACCAGAATGGGAGATCTTTCCGTTTTATGACATCTTCTTTAATTTCTTTCTTTAAAGCTACAAAGTTCTTACTGTATAGGTCTTTCACATGTTTGGTAAGTGTTACTCCAATATCCTTTATGTTGTTTGTGGCTATTGTAAAGGGTGATGTTTCTCTGATTTCTTTCTCAGCCTCTTTGTCATCTTAATGAATTGCAGCTACTGATTTTTTTTTGAGTTCATCTTGTATCATGCTAGTTTGCTGGAGGTGTTTATCATCTGTAGGAGTTCCCTAGTAGAGTTTATTGGGTCACTTACGTAAAATATCATGTCCTCTGCAAATAGAGACAGTTTGTCTTTTTCCTTTCCAATTTGGACTCCCTTGATCTCCTTTTGCTGTCTTATAGCTTTAGCTAAAACTTCAAGTACAATATTGAAGAGATATGTATAGAGAGAGCAGCCTTGTCTTGTTCCTGATTTTAGAGGAATCGCCTTAAGCTTCTCTCCATTCAGTTTGATGTTGGCTGTTGGTTTACTGAATATTGCTTTTATTATGTTTAGGTATGTTCCTGTTATCCCTGATCACTCCAAGACCTTTATCATGAAAGGGTTTTGAATTTGTCGAAGGCTTTTTCAACATCTAAGGAGATCATCATATGGGTTTTCTTTTTCAGTTTGCTTATATGGTGGGACACATTGATAGATTTTCATATGTTAAACCATCCCTGCAACCCTGGGATGAAGCCTACTTGGTCATGGTGGATGATTTCTCTGATGTGTTCTTAGATTTGGGTTGCCATTATTTTATTGAGTGTTTTTGCATCGATGTTCATCAGGAATATTGGTCTGTAGTTTTCTTTCTTAGTTGTATCTTTGTGAGGCTTGGGTAACTAGGTGATTGTGGCCTCATAGAAAGAGATTGGTAATGAGCCTTCTGTTTCTTTTGTGTGGCAAAATTTGAGGAATATTGGAATTAGCTCTTCCTTGAATTTCTGATAGAATTCTGCACTGAAGCCATCTGTCTCTGGGGTGTATTTTATTGGAAGTCTTTTGATGACTGCTTTATTTCATTGGGGGTTATAGGTCCATTTAAGTTGTTTATCTGTTCTTGATTTACTTTTGGTAAGTGATAGTTATCTAGAAATTTGTCCATTTCCTTTGAATTTTCAAATTTTGTGGAGTACAGGTTTTCAAAGTATGACCTGAAATTTTTCTGGATTTCCTCTGTGTCTGTTGTTGTGTCCCCCTTTTGTTCTGATTTTGTTAATTTGCATGATCTCTCTCTGCTGTTACATTTGTTTGGATAAAGGTTTGTCTATCTTGTTGATTTTCTTGAAAAACCAACTCTTTGTTGCATTAAATTTTTGTATTGTTTTTCCTGGCTTCTATTTTATTAATTTCAGCCCTCAAATTGAATATTTCCTGGTGTCTACTCCTCCAGGGTGAGATTGCTTCTTTTTGTTCCATGGCTTTCAGTTGGGCTGTAAATTCTCTAGTGTGACTATCCTCTGTTTTCTTCATTTGGGCACTCAGTGCAATGAACTTCCATTGTAACACTGCTTTCAAAGTGTCCCATAAGTTTGGCTATGTCGTGTCTTCATTCTCATTGAATTTTAGGAAGTCCTTAATTTCTTTCTTTATTTCTTCTTTGACCCAGTTGTGGCACAATTGCACAATGTTCAATTTCCATGAGTTTTTAGTATTTCTGTGATTTGTGTTGTTGTTGAGTTCCAATTTTAAAGCATAGTGGTCTGATAAAATACAGGGAAATATTACAATTCTTTTGTATATGTTAGGTTTTTTTATGCTACCTAGTATGTGGTCGATTTTAGAGAAGGTTCCATGTAGAGCAGAGAAGAAGGTATATTCCTTTGTGTTTGGATGGATTGTTCTATAGATGTCTATTAAGACAGTTGAGACATAACTTCTGTTAGTTCCTTTGTTTCTTTGTTGAGTTTCTGATTGGTGGTCCTGTCTAGTGGTGAGAGTGGTGTTTTGAAGTCTCCCACTTTAAGTGTGTGAGGTTTTATGTGAGCTTTGAGTTTTAGTAGCATTTCTTTTATGAATGTGGGTGTCTGTATTTGGGGCATAGATGTTTAGAATCGAGACTTTGTGTTGATGGATTTTTGCTGTGATGAATAGGAAATGAGCATCTTTATCTCTTTTGATTAATTTTGGTTTGAAGTCTAACTTGTTAAGTATTAGGATAGTAACACCTGCTTGCTTCTTGGGTCCATTTGATTGAAAAATCTTTTCCCAGCCCTTTACCCTGAGGTAATTTCTATTTTTGAAGCTTTGATGTGTTTCTTGTATGCAGCAGAAGGATGGATTCTGTCTTCTTATTCATTCTGTTAGCCCGTGTCATTTTATAGGCAAGTTAAGTCCCTTAATCTTGAGGGAGAATAAGGACTACTGATTGTTAATACTTATTTGTTTTTGATTTGGTTTTGGCAGTGGTATTGTGAATATATATTCGTCCTGCTTTACCCTTGGTTTCTGGTGAAGTGGGATTATCTGTTGCCTACGTCTTTGTGAGTGTAGTTAACTTCCTTTGGTTGGAGTTTTCCTTCCAAACTTTCTGTAGGGCTGGATTTATAGATACATATTGTGAAAATCTGGCTTTCTCATTAAATACCTTGTTTTCTGTTCTATAGTGATTGAGAGTTTTGCTGGGTATTGTAGCCTGAGCTGGCCTCCATGGACTCTTAGTACTTGTAGAACATCTATCCAGGATCTGCTGGCCTTGAAGGTTTCCATGGGGAAGTCAGGTGTAATTTTGATAGGTCTGCCTTCATATATTACCCGTCCATTTTCCTTTGTTGCTCTTAATATTCTTTCTTTATTCTGCATGTAAGGTGTTTTGATTATTATATGTCAAGGGGTTTTTTTTCTTTGGTTCAGTCTATTCAGTGTTTGGTATGCTTCGTGTACTTTCATGGGCATATACTTCTTCAGATTGGGAATGTTTTCCTCAATGATTTTGTTAAATATGTTTTGGCCACTTTTGCGCTGGATTTCCTCGCATTCCTTTATGCCTATTGTTCTTAGGTTTTGTCTTTTCATGGTGTCCCACGTTTCCTGGATGTTTTGTGTTAAGGATTTGTTGCATTTATAATTTTTTTTTTGCTGGATGAATCTATTTTCTCTATTTTATATTCTGTGCCTGAGATTCTCTCTACCATCTCTTAAATTTTGGTGTTATGCTTGCATCTGTATTTCCTGATCATTTTCCCAGTTTTTCTATATCCAGGATTCCTTCAGTTTGTGTTTTTTTTATTGTCTCTATTTCAGTTTTCAAGTCTTGAACCATTTCCTTCATGTGTTTAATTGTTTGTTCTTGGCTTTCTGTACTTTCTTTAAGAAACTTTTTCCATTTCTTTCAATTTTTTGTTTGTTTTGTCTTCCATTTGTTTAAGGGATTTTCTCACATCTTCTTTGATTGCCTTTATCATTTTATGATAATAATTTTTAAGTCATTCTCTTCTGCTTCAACTGTGTTGTTGTGTTCTGGCCTAGTTGGTGTTGATTGCCTAGATTCTGGTGGTATTATGCTTGTCTTTCTGTTGTTAGGTGTTTCTTGTATTGCTGTCTTCCCATAGCTTCTTCCAGTAGGTCTCTCCCTCTCTCTTTAGCCAAGGCCTGGCGGAGGGGGACAAAGGCTGGGCTGATACTGGGGATGTTTCTGCATGGATAGGAGGGTCTAGCTGGCACTCTCTAGGTGAGTAAGGCTTCTTTAGCAGAGACCCTAAAATGGGGATCAAGGATCCAGCCTGCTGGAACTCAGAGTAGTCCTGCAGAGATTGATATCTGGGATGTGCCAAGAACTCCAGTAGAGGAATGGCAGTGGGGGTCAGAGACCAGGCAGGTGGAAATTTCAGGTGGTCCCTCGTGGATAGGCAAGTCTAGTGTGCTCAGAGAAGCTCCAGGAAGTTCCCTGAAGGTGGCTGGATTGTTGGCTCCACCCTCTGTCCCAGTGTTCAACCAGAGCAGTGGGACAGTGGCAGGGTAGGGCACAGGAAAGGGAAAGGGAAAGCTCTCGTTAGGGGTGAATCAGAGCTCAAGAGCACTCTCTATGGGGACAGAACACAGGGGCAGCAAAATCCAGGGCCAACCCAGGAAGTTCCCAGAGAAGGGTGTAGTGGTGAGTCCACTCCAATTGGTCCCAGACTCACCTCCAGCCAATGACTGGCAATGGGTTGACAAAGGCTGGGCTGATACTCAAGATGTTTCGGCACCAATAGGATGATCAAGCTGGGACATGGTACTCTCCAGCTGTGGCCTCTTTACCAGAGGCCCTATGATGGGTGTCAAGGATCCAGCCTGCATAAACTCAGAATGGTCTCTGTGGATATAGGCAGATCTTTGGGAGGATCGCTGAAGCCAGTAGAGGATCGGCACTGGGGCTTCAGAGACGAGGTAGGTGGAAATTGCAGGTGTTCCATCCTGGATAGGCAGGTCTAATGTAGTTTTTACTCATTTTGCTCTTTTTTCCCTTGATGTGGGATTTGCAACATAGCTCCCCAATAAATTCTACACCAAGATTTATTCATTCTTATAAATACCCAGCTTCAAATTAACTTGCTTCTTGTCAGATTTTCTTAACTAAAAAATTATCATCTACCTCTGGAACTTTATCTTTAATCTTTCCTTACTTCTGTACAACTGTCTTTCACTTTTACTCTGTTGTCACTTGGTGGCAGTGACTGGGTGACTGGTCCCTAGAAGCCTGTCTCCTTATACTCTTGTTCCTTCACTCTTCAACATATTTTCTTTTATCCTCTCTGCCTGCTAACCCTACCTGTTTCTCTCTACTGCCTCACTATTGGCCTTTCCCCTCATTATGACACCATCAATTGTTTTAGATAGGCACAGAGTTTAACACAGAGTTAAACAAATACAACATAAACAGAAGTAACACACCTTAAAAATACTATTCACCAACTTCCCTGGATAGTTAAAACATTGTTAACAATAGAAGAACCCTGGTAGGTCTCATTATTCATATTACAAATTGTACTTTAAAGATAAAATAAAAGAAATAAATGATCATGTTATTATCATCAATCAAATGAAATACTCAGACATAAATCTACATACAGTTGCTATGCCAGTCAAAGAGGCCTATCGTGCCACCAGGGTCCATGGTGACAGCTGGTTTCTGACAGCTGCCCACTACTATGTCTGGGTCCTGGCCCTACTTCAGCCAGGGTTTTTATGCACATTTAAGACTTTGGACAGCTGAGCAACACTAAGTAAACTGACAGGTAATCTTTCCTTTCTTTATCAACCCAGTCAGGCATAATCTCAAACATTATTTCTGTTTGTCATTGGCTCCTGCAGAGTAAATACAGACAAGGTCCTACATTATCAATATTTCCTGGAACCCTTCACCTCAACCCTTGGAAAATACTTAACCTTACATTTTTTTTTGGCTTATAAAATTCTCACTTCCCCTATGTTTGTGGATATCCTCTAAAAACCAGTGTTAGTGAGAAAATCTATTATGGCAGAATATAAAGCTTAGTTAATTTGAGGAGTAATATTTGAGTTGGTGTTCTTTATTGGTCTTTCCTTGGCATAACACTACCTTCATTGACTCTTTGCTTGGAGGAGATATATGTCTTCCTTCCAGGTGTGTTCGTACTTTTCACCATCTGCCTGTGTTAGGCTGTATTTGTCTCTCATTGCTTTTAATAAATGAACAATGTGGCACCAAGATAATCCTGAAGCACTTACTGACCAAGAGCCATAACCTTTCTTACCAGTATTGTGGAGAAGAAATCCAAATTCCAGATGGTTATCCTTATCAATCTCTCCTTCTTATACTGTTATGTCCTTCTCAACCTGTTTTGTGAATGACATCAGAAGCTTAAAGAGGACTGGGAGAACTCTGAGATTCCAATTCAAGGGAATGTTTGCTGTGGCTGCAGTCAGCAGTACTGATTCACACCACTTAGTTATCCTGGAACCAAAACTTTCTTACCTGAAGACTTTAAGTTAATAGGAACAGTAAGCAAACAATTTTTCCACATGAGGTCACTAGGGGTGACAGAGGGAGGCACTATTCCTTTTTCTACCATCTGGTGCCTGGATCCATGGATCTGTGCTATGGCAAAAGCATAGTCCTGGTCAATCTTGCCACAGCCTTCCTGGCCATTGCCAACTCATTGGTTTGTGACTGTGCCTTCAAAAGTCCATTCTATTTATTGTCATGACTGTTGCTTCAGGAAGTTGGTGAACATGGTAAGATCAGCAGACTACAGGATGTGTGAAGCAGTTGCATCTCTCTGTGAATACATTGTTGGTCAGAAGGTGTACTCTGTGGATACCATGATAGTCAACAAGGAATTCTGTTAGTCCTTGTGTGGTAGATTTGGTAAAATCTTTTCATTCAAGAAAGCCTAATTCATAACTAGAAAAATATTTATTACAGTAAGTAGAAAGGGTTGTCCTTTCTGCAACTGACTTGGTCCAAACATAATAATCCTGTCACTAAGATGTTGGCAGATCAGCTTGGGGAGATGGTGACATGGCTGTGTGTCTGTGGTGGTCTCTATTTTTGGCAGATCTGATATACAGTAGCAACTATAGTTATGTCAGTATTGATGAGATGAAGTCCATGAATAATGCCCATCTCAATTATCATTGCTTCTTTGATCATGGGTCCTCTGTGCAATAACAAGTATGCTTGGGAAAGAGGCTGACTGTCCACAGAACATGCCATACTATCTACTTGAGGACAGAACTCCTACTCTAATGAAGGACATTTGTGATGGGCATTTCCATGGGTCACAGAGATCTTCATATTTTTGTTTCTTTGCACATTTGTCCAAATACTACTTCAATGTCCATTTTTATCTTTCTTTTGCAGTTTCCTCTCCCTCTGCTCTATGCAGAAGTACTTAATCCTGTTTCCATAAAAAAGGAGCCGGTCTTCTGGGTATATCAATTGAACACATCATTACAAGATGCAATAAGAGTTAGCACAAATCGTTATATCAAGTCTGAAGGAGCCAACCCAGAAGGAAGACTAGGTTCCCAATATCAGACAAACAAGTCAAAGACTCCCCAGACTCCCAGTGCTAGGAATATCACACAAATCCCAAGCTAAATAACTATAGCACGTGTACAGAGGACATAGTACAGAAGCACATAAGCTCTGAGTGCCTCTTGGGTCTCTCTGAGCACCTATAGCCCTGTTGAGTTGATCCTATAGACTCTCTTCTACTGGTGTCTTTTATCCCTTTGTCTCCTACATGCCTTCCTCCTCCACTTTCACTGGGTTCTGATCTCTGCCTAATAATTTTTGTCAGTGCATCTCAGTTTCTGCTCCCATCAGCTTCTGCAGAGTGTGGACTGTGCTCAGCACCAATCGCTGAATGTAGCAGAATTTTATTAGGTGACATTTCAGTGACTATTTTTATGTGTGATAAGGAGGACACTAAAGAAAAAGCTGAGGAAAACTATAAGGACTAAAGTGTGCTTCTCAAACAGAACATCACTGAAATCACAAACTGATAAAACCTTTTTTATTCAGTTTATATTTCATTAAAATATTTTCTACAGAGATGGAGGTGCTCATGAAGAGAAGCTCAGATTCTCTGCATCTCCAGTCACAGGTGGTTGAAAACTCTACTGTGTGTGCTGGGGACTAAAGGGTCCTGTGCAAGAGCAAAAATTCCTTTTGCCAACTGAGTTAGCATTCTCTTCTCTTGTAAGGAAACCTTCATATTTGTTTTCTCCTTTTCTCTAAGCCCTTAATCATGTGTTCTGCTCAGTCCAATCCAGAGAGTTTCTGAAAGCAAACACCATGGGCATGTGCTCAGAGCCAGCAACTCAACAGAAAAATCTCACTTTTCAACTCATTGGATAATATTCAAACCAGTTCAGCAATAGGGTAGAGGTGTGTTAGTCCCAGAGTCATTCTCCAACACCCCAACTCCAAGTACAGTTGCAACTCATTACCATTCTGTTAAAGCCTGAGTGTTACCAGATTCACTGTAAATACTCAAAGAGCCCATAATCTTCCCAGGTGTCCTTAGTAACAACACTGGCTGCTACTCCTAGAAGGAACCTCTAGGCCACAGCTATGTGTGATCTAGGATCTATTCAAGCCTTTTACAGGAGGATTTATGGAAAGAGCCTGTGTAAAAGCCAGGTGAGGGTATGCTACAGATAACAAGTGGGATATGAGCCCACCATTGTCTTCCAACTTAAGGTCTCAAATACGTGAAGCATGAGCTGTAAGGAAATATAATGCCTGGGTTTTCAGCTGCCCTGCAATGTGCAGTGCAGCCACAATGAAAGTGTGGGCAGCATAATCCATGGAGAACAAACTTGGCTTGTTCTGCTCTTCTCCATGCCATATTGAAACAGGGCTCTGTATACTGGAGAGCAAACTACTAAGATGGACTTCTGAGCCCTGAACTCCTGGCCAGCTACTACCAGGCAGCAGTCTATGAAAAGGGATTTATTTCACAGGTCTCCTAGCTCATCTTCCATTGTGTACTTTAGAACCTGGATATCTGACATTGTGCACTGGTGAGAGATGTTGAAGGACCTGTGGACCATGTTCACCTTGCAAACAAGATTGAGTCTGTATTGAGGGAGAAGCAAAGGCTCCTGGGAGAAAAAGAAGTATAAAAGGATGAACTTCTTGAATCCCCATTCATAGTCTCATAGGGTCTTGAAGACTCTTGTGGCCTTCATTCTGAAGACTCTCTCTACTTCAGCACTTAAGATCCAGAACTGGAACTTGGCACAAATGTGACTCTTTGGACAGCTGATCAACACTAGGTAAACTGAGAAGTAATCTGTGTTTTCTTTGTCAACACTAAAATGTGTACTCTCAAATGCCATTTGTCATTGCCTTCTGTTGGAAAATTTGGGCTTGTAATGGGTGGGATTCTGCATTTCCTCCAGAAACAAATGGAAGTTGATGATGGCCATACATAGCAGAAATTCTGTATGTTGATTCTTGGGAGTTTCCAGCCCTTGGCCATCCTATTCCCTTACATTTCTGTCAGTGAATGTTTGAAATTTAAACTGGATCCAAAAAACGATCTGGGATTTATTTTTTCTTCACCCTTGGGGCACAATAATAGACAAGATTTTAGAGTTTTAGGTTATGTTTTCTATATTATACCACTTCTCTGAGGCTGCAACTTTGATTTCTTTGGAATAGTCAATGCAGATTTCAATATTATTTTCACAGAAAGCAGTCAAAACTACTAGGGACTATTAGATCATTCCATTTTCTAGATCAAATCTACATCAACAGGTACCTAATTTTGAGAAATATGCACAACTTTTGAATAATTTGGAACATTGTGTATACTCACAAGAAAAACTGTTTAACAATGGTCCTCTGGAGTAATGGGATGTATAGATTGAATCTTTCCATACAGAAAAAAGAGGACTCATTAAAATAAATTTGGCTACTGTCCTGCTAATCCCACTGTGGCTAGGTGTGAAGGGGAAGTCCAAGAATCCAGTAATTGCTCTGTACAGAATGTTGGAATTGTCAGCTACTCTTCAGTAGATGCTGGAATTCAAAGAATATTCTCTAATATCAGTGCTGGGATGGACTTGCTACAAGGTGAGTACAAGTAGGTAAAGTGTAACAGCTTCCCTTTTCCATGTCCTTTTATATGCTTCCAGAAGATGTGTCCCAATTTAGGGTGTGTCTCCCAGAGTCAGATCTGTATTAAAGGTGAGTCTTCCATGTTCATCAACTTCCTAAATCAGCTGGTGTGATAGAAAGATGGAATGGCCCTTTGAAGACACGTTTACAGAGCCAATGAGATAGCATCAGTCAGGAATGCTGGGGCAAAATTTTACAAGAGCCAGTATGTGCTTTGTATCACTGGGAAATATATGATTTGGTTTCTCCTCAGCAAGACACATGGTTCCAGGTACTAGGTTTTAGAAAATGGAATAGTTCCTCTCACTACTAAACCTCGAGGTTCCCTGGGAAAATTTTTGTTTCTTGTCCTCATGACCTGAAGATCTACTGGCCTAGACATTTTAGTTCTATGGTGATGATGCTGTAGGTGTAGTAGTTCTGAAGGTAGCCACAAAAATTTTTCAGCGAACTGGAAGCTCAGGCTTCTCTCAGGCCATTTAGGGATTCCTTATGCCACCAGGGAAATTTTGAAAAAATGAAACAGTATTAAGAGGGTTGAATGATCAATATAACCAAGAAGACAGTGGAATGCAATTCCACAATAGAGGTTATAAAAATTATGGGGGTTGGGTAAGAATTCCCACCATACATAAATTCTTCCACCTAGACCTCTATGTTATGAACAGAGACCCCTGATGAGGTAAGGAAAAAACTCCTCTTCCCAAATCATGATTATATTAAGAATTAATGTAACACCTAAAGGAGAGTAAATAACAGCTGTGTTTATATGGACCCTTATTAATCTTTTATGGAAGATTAATCACAGTAAATAAAATACACTTGTGATGTTATTCTTGGTTCCCAACTTAACTACAACTAGAACTACACTAACTAAAAATGGAAGGCACAATTGTGAGAAAATGTTTGCTTTGGTTGAATTAGGTAGAGCAACTTCCAATTATTAACTTTAGATGTCCAAAGACTGTATTAACCATTTGTGGTAGCCAAACTTGGTGGAGACATCTGTATTAACATTTGTTAGCACCTAGGAGGGGTAAAGAAACTAAGGAATTGACAGAGAGGCAGGGTAGAGATAGGAGAGGAATCCAGTGAATAATGAATGCCCCAAGGTTATTTTTTTTAACATTCTTAATACTCCCACAAAAAGTGGATAAAAAGCAAAAGACTTCTTTATCAATATACAAGGAAGAAACAGTTTTTCTTCTGTAATTCTCCAAACATTTGATAACCATGCCATACAATAAATCTCTCTTTATCTGGCCTAGAGATATTAGGAGTAACCACACCACAGACCATGTCTCTTGTTATTTAGTTTAGACTTCCTTGCCAAAGACCAAACATCCTCCAATAGCCACACCTTAAAACTTACAGTGTGATAGCTTTAATTTTGGAAGAGTAAAAATAGTTTTGAACTCTTTGATCTTAAGCCAAGATGAACCAAGCCATTTTTATGCCTCCCACAAAAATCCACACAATTATGTAGTCCTGATCTTGAGGCCAGTAGACACACACCTTTAATCCAGAACTTGAGCTCAGAAGACACATCTTTAATTGGGCCACACCCTCCAGTGTCAGAGTATAAAAGGCCATGAAAGAAGTAAGCTGTTTCTCTTTGACAGTTTTGTCTCATGGTGAAGGAAGCCATTGCATCACTGTCATTAGAGAATACTTATTCTCACTTTTAGCATTTACTGAAGACCTGCCAACAGACATATCTAGTTTCCTAGGCTGACTACTGGATTTTTGGTTTTTTCTTGACATCTAGCCATTATGCCTTTAGCATGACTCGAGGATTAGATCTTTCTAATGAATTCCATTTTTTCACATATAGACAGACTCATTGCATGTATTCTGTTACTCTAGAGAACCCTAGTACTACACATTTTTAATAAAAGTGTATGAAATATTATAATTTTTTCAAATGTGGAATATAAATGTCTAAATTGATTTACTCTCCTCAGATTCATTTTGGTAAATGGAGTGATGTAACAGTTCCAGCAGTCTAGACTCTCTTTTATGAAAACTACATTACAACCTGGAAAGAATACTTCAGAAATACCCAAGATTTCAGAGGAATTGACAGCAGCGAGCTGGAGCTACACATCAATCAATATGCACAAATTCTTCTACAAGTAGACCATCAGCAACTTCCATTTTTACTTGGAGGGAATGCAGGGGACACACATTAGAAGTCCCACTTTCTCATCAGGATCCAATGACACACATGAATGGTGTTTGAAAGTACACCCGAATGGGGTCGATGAAGAAAGCAAAGATTACTTTTCAGTTTACTTAGGGTTATTCAGTCACCCAAAGAGCCCAGTATGGGAAAAGTTTCAGTTCTAGATCATCAGTACGGAAGAAGAGTAATCCCAAGTCATGAGGAGCACAACATACTTCAGGTTTCTGCAAAACCAACACTGGGGATTCAAAAAGTTCATCCATCGAAATTTCTTTCTGTCCCAGGAGCCATGGCTCCTTAAACATAATGAGCTGACCCTCCAATACCAGGTGACTGACTATAGTTCAAGAGTCCTTCAACATCTCTGAGGATAGCCCAATGACAGAGTTCCAGATTCCAAGGTGCATGATGGCATATGAGCTAGGAGAGCTGTGAGAGAATTCCCTCTTCACAGACGGCAGCCTGGTGGTAGGTGGCCAGGAGTTAAGGGCTCACAAGGCCATCTTAGCTGCTCACTCTCCTGTTTTCACAGCTGTTTCAACATGACATGGAGGAGAGTAGAACAAACCCCTTTGAGATCCATGATCTGGAGCCACAAGTCTTCGAGGCAATGATGGACTTCATTTACATGGGAAAGGCACCCGCCCTCCACAGCATGGCAGACACTGTGCTGGCTGCTGCTGACAAGTCCCATCTGGAGTGTTTGAAGGTCATGTGCGAGAATGCCCTTTGCAGGGACCTCTCCTTTGAGAATGCTGCTCACACTCTCATCCTGGTTGACCTGCACACTGCAGGGCAGCTGAAAGCCCATGCACTGGATTTCATTACAGCTCATGCTTCCGAGGTCTCTGAGAACTCAAGCTGGAAGGCAATGGTATGCTCATGTCTCCTTTTGGTGGCTGAAGCATACAGTTCCCTGGCTTCTTCTCACTGCTCTTTATTGGAGCCCCCTCCCAAAAGCCTGAAGCAATCTTAGGTCCCTCTCATCATTGATTTACAGGTAGCTCCATAATGAGCAGCCAGAATTGTTAACTAGGACACCTGGGTAGACTGTGGGATATGTGTAGCACTCACAGAGAATCTGGGGAATTATAGCATGGGGGTGCAAGCCTTTGATACTTCTGCAAATTAGTTGAATAGCAATTTGGGTAAGGGGAGCATTTTATTCTAGCATACTCTACCTAGTTGCTGTACTGCTTTGCTTTCTGGCTAATGACTGGAATACTGGGATAGTTGTTGGTCCCATGAAATGGAGAAATAAAAAAGCCATGTAATGATAGAAAATACACAGAGAATGTGGATAGTATATGTTATTCTGTTTTTTTTAAATTGCTCAATTGTTGAGGAAGGAGCAACAATTAATACAGTACACTTTATTATCAATGCTGCTGAATTAATCCAATTTATATATTTTAAAAAATTGCTTTGACTTTCAAATATAAATCTAAAGAAAAGTAACAAGGGAAAATCATTTCTATTTTTGTTTCTATGAAAATATAACGCTGTGGATTCCTTTCTGACTAACATGGTTTAATCAAGCCAGATACCCTGAATAGGCATCCCAGATGAACCAACATGCAAAACAGCTGGAACAAGACTGCATCTTCTTAGGATCACCATGACTTGCCCTCTACCTGTGGAGGCAGTTTGGAAAGAATGACACCCAAATTCCCAAATATTGTCTATAAATGTTTGTTTTCATTTAAAAAAGGTTGATTATAAATGGTTAATGTCCACAACCAATATTTTTAAATGTAAAAAGGGGATTAATGTATATAAATACACACACACACACACACACATATTGTTTTGGAATGGATTTTCATTAATTGATACAAATGTAAGGTCAATTTTGTGATATGTATATTTCTCCTTTTGTTTAGTTATTATGTTTACATAGCTCATTTTAAAATGTATTGTGTAATTTAATACAGATTTTAGACAGTTACCTATGATAGTCAAAACTTATAGTTAAGATAGTTAGGACTTCTAGATATACAGAGATGTATTTGATATGAATAACCATTCTTCAAACTTTTTAGTGACCTACAGAGTATGGAAGTTAAAATGGTTTAGGGTTTTTCTTAACAGTGTGGCACAACTGCTCGTGGCAACACCACCTGCATCAGAAACAAGATGGACATCAAATTCCTTATGGAGTTTACTCCCAATATGGCAAAACTAGCCAGTTGGGCAAGATACTGCTCTTATCTGGAGGTTTTGACTTCATGCTGTAAAAACTGGACATGCCTGGCTCAATAAAAATGGACTGTTGATAGAAGATGGATATTGCTCCAGCATTCCTGCTTCATGGAAATGTCTGCCAGAGAGTCTACAGGACACAGAGAAAAGTGACTGACAAACTGCCAACACAGGTGGTACATTTTTAAATTCATTGCTTTGATGAAGAGTCTGTCAGATACACTATGACCTATAGGCTGATGATAAAACATTACAAAAGAACTTCGGGTGACTGACTAGTTAGTGAGATGTCTGTCATTTCCAGAGTTTATATCATCCTTCTGTGGTTTTTGATGGAGTTTAAGAAAGACAGTTATAGTTATAGTTTTCTTTAGTATCAAAGATATGTTATATAAATTTAGACTCACAAAGATAGGATAGATGATGAACTGTTTTCCTTAATCTTGCTAAATGTTAATGGACTGGATATTGCTAAGTATGGTTTTTATTTGATAACTGTTCTGTTATATATTTTGCTATGTTAAGGTTAAAACCCTTGTTTTTATTTTAGACAGAAAAGAGGAGATGATGGGAGATGTCATTCTGTACATATGTTTCTCTTATTGGTTAATAAATAAAGCCTTGTTGGCCAATAGCAAAACAAAATATATGGAGACAAAGAGGTTTCAGGAAGAGGTAAGAAGAGAGTCAACATGTAAACTAAACGAGCAGAGGTCCTGGCCCTCTCTCAGGTAAGATAAGACCAGGTAGAAATACTTAGATTAATAGAAATGGATTAATATTTCAGACAGAGCTAGCCAATGGGAAATGCTAGTAACAACCAACAGCTTTATATCTAATATAGTGTCTCTGTGTGTTATTGGGGCTGTCGCAGTTGTGGGACCAAGCTGGTGGGAAAACATACTAATAATACTGTATATCAAAAAAAAAACTGTAACTAACACAACTCTAAGTCTAACTATTGTAGATGACAAGAATTTAATTATATATTACATTTTAAATGAGCTGTACAAACACAATACCTAAACAGGAGGAGAAATGTAGATATGAAAAATTGAACTTATATTTTTCTCAGTAAACCAAATTCCATTCCAATACAAAGTACTGATTTCTATCTTTTTTTCCTTTAGAAAGAGATTGTCTGTGATCATTAACCATTTATAAACAAACCCATTTAAATGAAAACAAATATTTATGAACAATATTTGGAAGTTTGTGTTGTTCTCTCCAAACAGCTTCCTGCTGTTTGGAGTGCTGTCAATCCCAAGAGTGTCCTACAAAAAACCTCAGAAATCTATGCAAATTTTAATTGTAGCAGTCTGAGGCTACATGTTTTCAGCTGTTTTGGATGTTGGATCACCGGACCACTGCTTCAGGGGGTCTTGCTTGATAAAACCAAATTAGTCTGGAAGGAATCCACAACTTTTTATTTTCAGTTGACCCAAACAAACTTCTTTTCCAAAGTAAACTGTCCTTACACTTAAATTTTGAAGTCAAAGCATTTCATAATAATATGTAGGTTGGTTTAAACCAGCAGCATTTATAATCAATGGACAATTAGCAGGCAGCTGTTGCTCTTTCCTCAGCAATCAAACAATGCAAGTATAGAACAATAATATACAGTATCCAGACTCTCTGTGTATTTACTAGTATTAGATGGCTTTTTTCACTCTATTTCTTTTACTTTTACTTTTTTGTTGTTTTGTTTTTAGAGTCAGTGTTTCTCTGGCTGCTTTGGCCTGTCCTGCAATTCACTCTGTAGGTTAGGCTGGCCTTGAAATCACTGAGATCTACTTCCTCTGCCTCCTGAGTGTTGAGATTAAAGGCTTGTGCAACCATACCCAGCTACTCTATTTCTTTTTTTAACGACGTTATCCATTTTCTTTTCTCTCCCAAGCCTATTTGTAAACACACTGTAAACTCTTTAGAGATTTTGATTCATCTGAATCTGGTTTTATTATATATCTCTATCCTTTTTCTGGCCGTGAAAATTTAATCTCCTAATCAGCAAGACAAAAATTAAAGAGGAAGCTTTAACTGCTGACTTTCCAACATGGTGGTGAAACATTTACTGCCAGCACTGTGAGCTGCACTCAACAACTAAACTCTCATAACTCTTTTGTCTGTATGAGTAAAAGCTAAATCTGCCAGGCAACATGCTATGAGGTTTGGAGGTATGACCCATGCTGGTTCCAGCTGCTTGTACATACTATTCTGTTGTTTTTTATCAGAGCCTCTTGAGAGTCGTGCAGTTTTTGTTACTTATGCTGAGTCAGAAAATTACATAAAGGAGGCACAAAGCTCCTGCTTCTCTCTAGCAAACAGAGCCCACATGAGAAAATGCTGCTACCAAGAAGCTATGCTTGTATCTGTTCTATATACTTTTGTTTGAAACCCATTTTAAGTTTTTGTCAGGTTTTACATTGAATTTTTGCAACCCACATTGATGGCCCCATTTTGTTTATGTACTTTTCTTTCAAGCCTGGCCACACTGCCTTTCAGCTCCAAATAAAAACAGGGGTGCTATATGACTTATAAACCTGTTGGCCAATTGCTAGGGCTCTTAGTGGCTAGCTCTGTCTTATTTATTAACCAATTTCTAATAATCTATATATTTCCACATTGTCTTGAATTACCAGAGAAAGCCCAGACATGTTACCTCTTTGTGTTCTACATGGCATCAATTTGGCTTCCCTGTCTCTTTTTACTCCTTCTTCTGTAGCTCTGCCTGTTGGAAACTGAGGCTGGGTCTATGAGCAGTTATAGAATGAATCCTAGCTAAACTCTATCTGTTTCACTTGGCTGTAAATTTGTAGCCTTCAGTTATATCACAAAGACTTGATGATTTAGTAACTAGCCCTATTTAGTAAGATCAGCCTAGTATATAACCACTAGCCCCATTACAATAGTGGGAAAAATGAAAGATTTTAATTTGTACAGCAAGGATGAGAGAATAGGGCAGGAGAATAATTCCTGCAAGCAGAATATAGAAAATCAAAAAGAATGGACATTGGCATGGGTGGAAATTTCAGGAATTATGAGAACAAGTAAGGTTATTATGGTGATGGGGCTGGTGGGTATATGCTAGGCTGATCCCATTAAATAAGACTAGTAACTGAATCACCAAATCTTTGTGAAATTCCCACATCAGGGAAATAGGCCCCAACCCTGGAACAAATGGTTCCAGTTGAAGTGTGCTGTCTGGGTCACACCTGACCAATGGACAGTGTGGGGTCCAAGTCATTCTCTGGTTTTTCCTTTAAAGAAGAAAAGGTAACACCAGGGTGATCTCTCAAATATGAGATTATACTTTGTAATTATACTTTGTAATCAATCACCTTGTGCCCCATGCATGTATGATGATTTGTGGTCTGTCTCTATAAATAGGGCCTGGACCCTTTGAGGGGTGTGCAGCTTTCCCTATGATTGCTGACACCCGAGCGCGCACTCCTTTAATAAATGCCTCTTGCTTGTTGCATCTCCTGGTTTGGTATCTGTGTTGGAATTAGGGTCATACAATAGTAATCTTTCTTCTTCTCATAACTCCTGATCTTTCCACCCTGTCCACATCCATTCTTTGTGATTTTCTATATTCTGCTTGCAGGAGCACCTAGTCCTCACCCATTCTCTTACCTCCCTTGAACCCTTTCCTATATCCTTGCTCTGCGGACTATATAAGATCCAGGTAGAAAAATAAAATTTGCCACATGATCAGAATCTTGTTTTGTGATCAATTACCACATGTCTTGCCCCCATCCCCCTCCCTTGGGTCTTTGACTTCTAGGTGGAAGTTTGTGGGTCAAGGCATCTGCCTATACATCTGGCCTGGACAATCAGTGTTTTATTCATCAACCTATATGAGATGCATATATACAGAAGTATATCCCCCATCCAAGGACACTTTATCCAAGAATATTTATGATGTCTCATCCAGTCTCAGAGGTGACCCATGTTGAGGGTTCAGAATATACTTCACCTATCCTGTAGTATTTCTTGGCTTTTTCCAGCATGTGTGTAATCAAGATCTTTTAGGACCTCTCCTCCAGTCAAATGTGATCTTTATTAATTGTGAAGGAATCCTTAGCTTCTCATTTCCTGTGGAAACATAAGCACCTCCTTTCTCCCAATACAACACATTTTTCAACTTCTAATTTGAAGTGAAGACATCCCTATAGTATGAACACTGGTTTAATCTACCAGGACCTTCCACAATCAGATGTTTCTCAGAAGGTGTGGTTCACTGTTCATTAGCATTTAATAAATTTAAAATTAACTATCTACCTTATAAGGTCTAAACCCCATGTGTTACAATACTTCCCATTCTCTAAGCTGACCTCTGGGTGCTATAAACAGTCATATCTTTGGTTCACATGTGACCTTGGAGAGTTCTGGCCTGGCTTTAGTTCACTCCCTACTTTCCTGTGATGTCAGAGACCTGGAGATGGGAAGCATAAGGGCTGGGGGGTGACCAGAAGCTGAGTGTGGGATGGAGTTTCCAAGGCTGTTATTTAGGCTGATCAGATCTGAGCCTGGGCTTTGCCACAGAAAGAGATACACCTGGTGATTAGCACAGTTCAGGAAGAATCAATGCTGTACTTGTTTGGAGTGGTCAGATCTCAAGCAAATAGGAAACTTCCTGAGAGATTAGTGTTTTCAAATGAGATTCCAAGACATTCTGTAGGAAATGGGTGAGAAGTGTTGTTAGGATGCCATACTGAAATGTGGGTTCGTACATCACCTCAGAAGCACTGGTGGTAGCCTTGAGCAACTCCAGCAAAGGCACAGGGCCTGCTAGGCCTGCCATTGCTCAGCACTGGGATGACCTGAGCAGTAGGGCCTGTGAATCTAGGACTTGATGGAGAGCCAAGGATTCATAGAGTGGGTTTGGAAGAGCTTGGGATGGTGCTGGGATCCACAACTGAGGATAAGGGCCTCAAGCTATGTAGGCTAGCTGACACAGAAGCCACTTCTCTGAGTTAGTGTGTCTAACTGGCTTGCTATAGATGGTCCATCCAGACCCCAAATCTCTTCCTTCCTTTTCTTCCCCCCTCCTGCTCCCCTCTCTTCCTTTTCCCTTTCCCTCCCTCCCTCCTTCCCTCCCTCCCTCCCTTTTTCTCTCCCCTTCTCCTCATTCATTGACTTTATCTGCCAAGCCATTTCCTAGGCAATGAGGTCACCATGGTCAATATAATTATTACCCTCGTGGTGACTATAGTAGACACATCATAACGATTGTCTTAGCTGGGGTTTCTATTGCTGTGACAAAACACCAACACCAAGGCAGCTTATAAAAGACAGCATTTAACTGGAGTTAAAGTCTCAGAGTCCATGGTTGTGGAGCAAAGGCCTAGCAACAGCTGAAAGCTCATATCTCAATCCACAGAGAGGAAGCAGAGAAAGGCATACTGGGGGTGGCTATATCTATTGAAACCTCACAGACTGTTTCCAGTGACACACCTTATCCAATTAGAAGGCCACACCTTCTAATTCTTCCCAAACAGTTCCACCAACTGGGGACCAAGATTCAAACTTAAGAGCCAACAGAGATGGCATCATAATTCAAACTACCACAATAACAAAATTCCTAATCATGTAATTGTAATCGTGGGCAATGTTTCAAAGAGGCACAAAACTTAACAGCATTAGAGATCTCATCAGGTCTGAGAGGGAGCAGGCTCCGAAAGGCTGTCACTTGGCTATGACATCTAAGCTGAGACCCAATAGAAGAGCAGATAGGCAAAGGGCAGAGGTGTGGAGCAAGAGAGAAGATTCTAGGTGGATTGAAGCCCCTATGCCAAGTCGCAAAGGCAAGGAAGGAATGTTCTGAGGAGAATAAATAAAGGGGAAGGGGGTATGTGCACAAATATGGAGCTGTTCACAAGGGTGCTGCGGCCACCAAAGTCTCTGAGTGATGCCCGGTCTTTGGGCATTAATGACAATGATGTTGAGGCTAACTGCTTTGTCTAAGGCCCTTCCTTGGTATAGCACATTTTACATGGCCCTTGTTAGACGAGCCTCACAACATTCCTAAAAAATTAGTAGCGTTATCTCCCCCATTTTACATGTGACAAAAACAAGGGTTGGAGAAATTAATGATCATATTTGTCATAAGCCAACACACAAAGGAACCTGCACCCGGCCCCTAAATGATAACCTACCTGACTAAAGGCTCTTTTCCTTCCTTCCTTCCTTCCTTCCTTCCTTCCTTCCTTCCTCCCTCCCTCCCTCTCTCTCTCCCTCCCTCCAATATATATATATATATATATATATATATATATATATATATATCCTTTCTGACCCAAGGCCCTTTTTCTAAGAAATATTACTGTACTGTCTTTTGGCATCAGCATTTTGCTGAAAGGGTCGAAGGATAATGCTCCTAATGCATTAGCCCTTGTGAACTGAAAGAAAGGTTTGGAACAGGAAAGTTGATCAGAAAATGGGGTGCTGTTGCCACAGAAGAGTCTCTATGGAGAACACTGGTAGTGCAGGCAGTTGACTGTGTGAGTGTCCCCAGACAGTAAACCACTATCAGTAAAGATTAGTCAGGTGCTGTCAGGCTGTAGGGTGAGCAGCTGGTGTGTGTGTTAACCCTGCAGCTGTGGGTTAGCTTTTCTCTACCTGTGACACCATGAGCCAGGAAAGGGAAGCCAACTTTTCAGGGTGGTTTTTAAATGGAAAGTCATCTTTTCCATGCTCACATGTGGCTTTAAGGGTTTTAGAGGGGAAATGGTTAGAGATAAACCCACTGCTGGCATGTCTCACTAGCATAGGAAATTGAGAAGCCATTTTGTAGGCTGCTTACACAAATGCTCAATTGGTTGGGGAAGGAGTTTCTCACAAATGATTCAGGGACTTCCCAGCAAGTGTTTATGCCTGCAAGAAAAAAAAAAGAATCTCAAGGGCCTCTGAGTGTAGTAGTATTTAAAACAAACAACCCCCCCAAACACATAACCCTGCCTAAAGTAGCAATCATCAAAAAAGCAAACTCAAGAACCATTACAAAAATTAGGAGAAGCAAACTACAGCCTTTGTTAGCCTCTCCCGTATGCTCTATGGCCTTGTCTAGATATCCCCTTGAATTTTCCACAGATCTGGATTTTGTGTCTGGGATGTTTTTCACATTGGTATGAACTTGATATTCACAGCCAAGGTTTAACTGCTGCTCAAACACCAAAAGAAAGAGCAGGGGAGAAATGAATGACCCGAAAGAACTTTCCACTTACTGCTTTACCAAAATGTCTGAGAATACATTCCTCGCAGGTATTTATTGAGGCTAGTAGCTATGTGTTACCTCAGATGGCTCCTGGATTGACCTCAAGTCTCCTAGCTAAGATTAAGAAATGGCCTACAGTCCACAAGTAATGACAGCTGTTTGTGAAGTTACCAGTAATTGGATCTTCCTCTATGAGACGCCTCAGTTCAGCAAGGGACAAATTCTTACAGAAGAGCTCTTGAGTCTCTCTGGCAGGAAGCTAGAGTCTTCATTTCCAGAGCAAATCCACTTCCTAGATGTGAGCTTTGATCTTGGCTTTCCTTGACTGGAAAGGGGGAAGCAACAAGCCTTCCTCCAAGCACTGTTGTGAGGATCGCTGACCTGTGCACACGAGGCCACACAATATTGTCTTCACACAATATCAGAAATGAGTGAATAACAACACATTCACACTGTCTGATGGTTTTGATGACAACATATTGCTATAATTGCTCTATCTTGGTGAATGCAAATTCCTTTATGCCAATCTTAATTGTTAATATTGACTTCTATATAACACAATGTACAGTAAAAGGGAGTTGCTGATGGAGCTGCTAAATTTGGGTTTGAGAGTGAAGATGTACAGTCTGGCTGTTAAATGAAAGCTCAAGGTAGGCCCAGGACCAGAAACAGCTGGTCAGGTCCAGCTCCAAATGGATGACCAGGTAGATAGGCAGGTACCTGTGAAGGCCACATCAGCAGCAGGGTACTGAGTGAAACAAAAGCTCTAAGAACAGTCAGGAAGTCCTCAGTCCTTAGCACACACGGGCCATGTATCAGAGCTCAGGGGAGGGAGTTATACCATTTCCTCTATCTGACATGATGGGTGTGTTTTGGGACCTGCACTCCCTCATAGGATTTAAATGTACCCATGCATCGCTAACTGTCTCAATTCTTTGTAGTGAACTTGTAGAATGTTTCCTTTTCTATTCCCAGGAGTCCGTTATTTGTCAGTCTGTGCTGGGGGAGTGGTACCCGGCAGATGGTGTGACCTCTGGATCCTCTCCCAGACTATAGCAGGCTACCCTTTTCCCTTAAAAGGGAGTGAAGCTGATGAGGAAATGGAGTATCCTACAGCAAGGCACAGTCTGAAAAGCTGCTGTTTCATACCATTCTACTCAGAGTGGAGCCTAATCTCTACAACGTTATGAACTAGTAAGTAATTAGACTAAAATCAAGTTTTAATCACATGTAATTTTCACTACATTGAAAACTTTCAAAACAAGTAGCAATTAAACATAAAGACCACGAGGGTTTTTTGTTTGTTTTAACTTAAAAACAGAGCCTTCCATATCTGTGCTTTGACTCCTGTACCCAACACACAAGTCTACATAAATCTTACAAGATTAATCAACAGCAGGAAAAGCCCAGGATGCACACATGAAGAAGCTTGGTGCTGATAATGCCAAGGTCAGGGTTTCGTTCCCCATATGGGCCACCACTTGTTCGCATATACCTCGGTCAGCAAGAAAATTCGACCACGAATCTTCTTCAAGCAGTTTATTCAGGAACCTTTTACATCAGCTTCCACTTCTCCCAGTCCCAGCAAGCCCTTAAATGTGCTCTCACAGCCCAATCATCTCATGCCACTTGGCCATCCCAGATAGGCCACAGAAGGAGGAACTGCACCATATCCACCAAGCACTTCCAAATAAGGCTTGATTAGAGCTAAGCTTGAACTACCTGGCATCCAGCCAGGTGCCATCTTGGGACTATGGCTTCCCACAGCAAACCCAATCCAAGAATACATCAGAGAAATGATCTGCCATGACCAAGTAAGATTTATCCCTGGTTGCAGGGATGGTTCCTCACAGGAAAATCTATCAAGTGATCCACCATATAAACAAACTGAAAAAGAAAAACGACATGATCATCTCACTAGAAGCTGAGAAAGCCTTCAGCAAAAGTTAACATCCTTTCAGGATAAAGGTCTTGGGATAACAGATCAGGGATAACAGGAACATATCTAAACATAATAAAAGCAATGTACAGTAATCCAACAGCCAACATCAAACTGAATGGAGAGAAGCTTAAAGCGATTCCTCTAAACTCAGGAACAAGATAAGGCTGTCCTCTCTCTACATATGTCTTCAATATTGTATTGAAGTTTTAGCTAAAAAAATAAGACAACAAAAGGAGATCTAGGGGATAACATATTGGAAAGGAAGAAGTCAAACTGTCAGTATTTGCAGATTATATGTTAGTTTACATAATTGACCCAAAGAAATATCTAGCAGGGAACTCCTACAGCTGATGAACACTTTCAGCAAACTACCAGGATACAAGATAAACTCAAAAAATCAGTAGCTCTAGTATATACTGAGGACAAAGAGGCTCAGAAAGAAATCAGAGAAATATTACCCTTTATAATAGCCACAAACAACCTAAAGTATCTTGGGGCAATGCTTACCAAACAAGTCAAAGATCTATATAGCAAGAACTTTGTGTGTTTTAAGAAAGAAACTGTAGATACCATAAAATGGAAAGCTCTCCCAAACTCTTGGATAGGTAGGATAAACATAGTAACAATGGCAATATTGCCAAAAGCAATCTACATATTGAATGCAATCCCCATCAAAATCCCAGCACAATTCTTCACTGACCTTGAAAAGATAATACGGAACTTTACATGGAAAAACAAAACAGCCAGGAGAGTCAAAACATCCCTGTAAAATAAAGGCTGCAATATGCAATACCATCCACGACTTCATGATCTACTATAAAGCTATAGTCCTGAAAACAGCTTGGTATTGGTATAAAAATAGACAGGTTGACCAATGGAATTGAATCAAAAATCTTGATATTAACCCACACAACTACAAACACCCGATTTTTGACAAAACACATGAAATTATACAACAGAAAGAGAAAGCATCTTCAACAAATGGTGCTGGCACAACTGGATGATTATGTGTAGAAGACTACAGATATACCCATGTTTATAGCTATGCATAAAACTCAAGTCCAAATGAATCAAAGACCTCAATATAAATCCAGCCACACTGAACCTCTTAGAAGAGAAAATGGAAGGTACCCTTGAACAAATTGGTATAGGACAAAGCTTTCTGAACACAACTCTAGCAGCACAGACACTGAGATTGACAAGTAATAAATGAGACCTCCTCAAACTGGGAAGCTTCTCTAAGGCAAAGGACCCAGTTGACAAACCAAAGGCAGCCCACAGACAGGGCAAAGATCTTCAACAACACTACATATGAAAACGGGCTGATCTCAAAATGTACAAAGAACACACACAAAAAAAATCTGGTCAACAAATACCAAATAACCCTACAGAACTTAAGAGAGAATTCTCAATAGAGGAAATCAAAAAGGCTGAAAGACACTTAAGAAAGTGCTCAACATCCTTAGACATCAGAGAAATAGAAATCAAAACAACTGTGAGATACAATTTTACTCCTGCTAGAATAGCTAAAATTAGAAACATCAAGGACAACTTATGCTGGAGAGGATGTGGAGAAAGAACACATCTCCACTGCTGGTGGAGTGCAAAATTGTATAGCCATTTTGGGGACCAGTATGGTGGTTCCTGATGAAAATGAAAGTCAGTCTACTACAGGACTCAGAAATTCCACTCTTAGGCATATACCCAAGTGATCCACATCCATGCAACAAAGACATCTGTTCAACTGTGTTCATAGCAGCATAATCTGTAATAGCAAGATCCCGGAAGCAACTGAGATGCCCCTCAACTGCAACATGGATAAAGAAGATGTGGCATATTTACACAATACTACTCAACTAGGGGGAAATGGAATTATGAAATTCAAAGGCAAATTGATGGAACTTGAAGAAACCATCCTGAATGAGCTAACTCAGTCACAAAAAGAGGAACATGGTATGTACTCACATATCTATGGATTTTAGAATTAGATAAAGGATCACCAGCCTATAATTAACATTGCCATGAAGGAGTAATCTAATTGATTCATACCAGGTCCCTCAAATATTGGGAAAGGAAGAAGATCTCCTGAGCATATTGGGTGTAGTATGGGGGAATAGTGAATGGGGAGGGAGGGAGGAGAATGAGATGAGGAGGACATGGAAGAACATAGAACTAGGAAGATAGAGCAAGAGTAGGAATAGATGAGAGAGAAAAAGAGAGAGATAAAGATACCATACAGGAGGGATCCAATACATGTTTGAAGAGAAAACTGACTCTAGAGAAATGTCCAGAGACCTACAATAGTGACTCTAACTAACAAATTGAGCAACACTGGAATGACTACCATAAAATCTCTTCCACAATAATGAGAGTGATGACTAACTTATCCACCATCATAGAGTCCTAATCTAGTAGGTGATGGAAAAATAATCAGGCACACACAGCTAAACGATGAGCCAAACTGGAATCCAGATGCAGAGAGGGAAGACAAGGCCAGGCTACAGAAACCCACAGAGACAGCTGACCTGAATAGAAGAGAGCTAATTGTCCCCCAGACTGATACCTGGAAATCAAGCAGTGAACTAAATCAGACCCCCTAAATATGTGTCTCAGTATGAAGGCCTGGGCAGCCTGAGGGACCATGGAGAGTGGAACCAGGATGTATCCTTGGTGCACAAAATGACTTTGGGTAGCACATACCCCATGTAGGGATACTCCCTTAATCTAGAGGCAGGAGGGAGGGCATAGTCCCTACTCCAAATGACTTGACAGATTTTGTTGTCCCCTCCTAGAAGGCACCACCCTCCCATTGGAGTGGGGTTGGGAATGGAATGGGAAGATGATAGGGGTCATCAGAGGGAGGAAGAGATGAAGGAGGGAGGTAGAGGGATTTGGGATAGATATGTAAAATAAGAAAAAATGAATTATATTTATCATAATTATAATACTTAATTTTACAAAGGACAAAGGATTGATAAACATAAGCTCTGTGAGTTCCTGTTTGGTCTCTGTGAACCCCTAGAATCCTATTGAGTTGATGCTATGGGCTCTGTTTTTCTGGTGACTATGATCCCTTTGTCTTCTGCATTCCTTCCTCTCTCTTCAATGGGATTCTGAGCAATGCCTAAAGCCTGACATTGGATCTCAGTATGTACTCCCGTCAGCATCTGGAGAGTGTGGATTGAGCTTAGTACCAATCTCTGAGTGTAGCCGAATTTCATTAGTTGACATTTCATTGACTATTTTATATGTGACATGGAGGAGTGTGCACAAATAGCTAAGCAGAGCTGGGCAGACTAAAATTGGCTTCTTCAAACAAAAACACCTTTGGAATCATAAAACAATAAATAATTTTTATTTATTTTTATATCTCATTAAAATATTTTCTGCAGAGATGGAGGTGTCCATGAGGCCAAAAGGAGAACCTCATATTCTCTGGCTATCCATTGACAGGTAGTTGAAAAGTTCTCTTTGTGTGCAAGGAGCAGAAAAAGGATCATATGCAAGAGCAACAATTCCTTTTGCACACTGACTTTGGAGATAAATATGTCTTCTTTCTCTTCCTTTTCTCTTGTAAAAAAAAACATTCATATTGGTTTTATCCTTGGATGTGAACCCTTCATCATATTTACTTTTCAATACAGAAAGCTTTCTGTAAGAAAACTCTATGGGGATGTGCTAAGGGCCAACAACTAAACTAAATGATCTCAGTTTCCAAGTCATTGGACAAAATTTAAATGAGTTGAGCAACAGGGTATAGATGGGGTATTGTACACCTGCCTTCTTTTCTGCCATGCCCACCACACCCCGCACTTCCCACACATTTACTGTTCTGTTTACTCCAGAGCATTCCCAGATTCAATGTAAATTCCCCCATTGTCTACCCATGTGTCCTTGGTAACAACACTGGCTACTACTCCTAGAAGAAAACTCTAGACCACAGCTGAGAGTGACCTAGGGTCTCTTCCAGCATTTGAGAGTGGCATCCAGGAAAGGATCTTGTGTAAAAGCCATGCTAGGTAATGCTTAAGCTACTAAGTGGGGATATGAGCCCACCATTGTCTTCCAGCTTGAGGTCTCAGAGACCTCAGAAGCATGAGCTCTAATGAAATCCAGTGTTTGAGTTTTCAGCTGCCCTACACTGTGGAGGTCAGCCAAGAAGAGAGTGTGAGCAGCATTCTCCAAAGAGAGGTCCCCACTTAGGGCATCCTCGAACATAACCTTCAAACATCCCAGGCTGTACTTGTCAGCAGCTGCCAACACAGTATCTGCTATGCTGTGGAGGTCTGGTACCTTTCCGGTGTAAACAAAGCCCATCATTGCCTGGAAGACTTGCTGCTCCAGATCACGGATCTCTACACTGTTTGTTCTGTTCTCCTTCATGTCATGTTAAAACATGGCTCTGAAAACTGGAGAGTGAGCTCCTAAGATGGCCTTGTGAGCCATGAATTCCTGGCCACCACCACCAGGCAGCAGTCTGTGAATAGAGAATTCTCCCACAGCTCTCCTAGTACATCTGCCATCTTTCACTTTGGCACCTTGATCCCTGTCTCCTGATCTGGTCACAGATGCTGAAGGAGTCTTGGAACACCGTAACCTTGCAGAAGAGAGTGCATATCTTCACGGAGAAGGCAATACTCGTGATCCAAGAGGAAATCCCGAAGGATAAACCTTTTGAAACCCCATTTGTAGCCAGGTGGGAACTTAAGGACTCGTGTGGTCCTCATTCCAAAGACTATCTCTCCTTCTGAACTTACGATCCAGAGCTGGAACTTGGCACAAATGTGACTCTTTGGAGAGCTGATCAACACTAGGTAAACTGACAAATAATCTGTACTATTCTCGTCGACACCGAAAGTGTGGACTCTCAAACACCATTTGTCATTGCCTCCTGTTGAAAACTTTGGGCTTTTAGTGGAACCCTGCATTTCCTCCAGGAAAAAATGTAAGTTCTCATGGTCCATGTGTAGCTGGAATTCTGTTTGTTAATTCGTGTAAAGTTCCAGCCCGTGGCCATTCTCTTGCCTGACATTTCTGATAGTGGTAGTTTGAATTTCAAACTGGATCCAAAACGAAGAACCGGGTTTTTTCTTCACCCTTGGGACACAATAATAGACTTTATTTAAAGTTTTGGGTTATATTTCCTATGTGTTACAAGTTCTCTGAAACTGCAACTTGGTTATCCCTGAAATTTTCAATGCAGATTTCTAGAATAGTTTCACAGACGACAGTCAAGGCTACTGGGGACAGTTAGATCATTCCATTTTCTAGATTGAATATTAATTACTTCAGTGGGTAACTGTTTTTGAGTAGAATGCTAAACTTTTGAATAGTATGGAACATTTTGTACACTCATAAGAAAACAATCTTCTACTAGGGACCTCTAAAGTAACAGAACATATAGAATGAATCCCTCCATATATGAAGAAAGGAGACTCATTAGAATGACTTATGGGTACAGTCCTGCTAATCCCACTGTGGATAGCTGTGAAGGGAAAGTCCAAGAATCCAGTACTTACTCAGTCCAGAAGGTTGGAGTTGTCTGCTGGTCTTCAGTAGATGCTAGAATTCAAAGAAGTATTCTCAAATGTCAGTGCTAGGAATGAACTTGCTTCAAGGTGAGTGCAAGCAGGCAGACTGCAACAGCTTTCTTCTTCCAAGTCCTTTAATATGCTTCCAGCAGAAGGTGTGTCCCAAATTAGGGTGTGTCTTCTAGCCTCAGATCTGGATTAAAGGTGTGTGTCTTCAGCCCTATTGATCCTTATCAGATGTTTATGTCTTCTACCTCCAAGGTCTGTATTTCAAGTGGTTCTACCTACTCCAATTAATGCAAAACATTTCTCACAGTTTTACTTTCCATTTTAGATTTTATTTAATTCCAGGTCTGTTCTAGTTCAGAACCAAGAATAACCATCACAAGTGCATTTTGTTTGACTGAGTTAATCTTTCATAAATAAAGAAATTGTGTCCATGCTTACACAATTGTAATTTACATCCTTTTGTTACTTTTTGCTACCACCACACACCTTTAATCCCAGCACTTAGAAGGCAGAGGCAGGCAGATCTCTTTGAATTCAAGGCCAGCCTGATTTACACAAGTTGTTCAGGGACCATCAGTGCTGTGCCTAAGAAAAAAACTGCCTCTGAAAAACAATGTATTCTTCCCATATACATGGTCCAGGAAGGGGTCTTTGCCTTTCCTCAGGAATCTCAGTGTTGACAATATGGCAGTCAGGGTGAAAGAATTCCTTTGTGGTGGTAGGCATTAAGCAGAGCCAGGCAGGACCATCTTGTCTTCTTTCCTGCATTTTATTCCATTCATATTCACAGTCCCAGGCATGGCTCCACCCAATTTCCTTGGCGATTTTGCCCCTCTTTCAAAGTTAATCCTTCCTGATACAATTAAGGATGGACTTTAAGAAGATCCTAAATACCTCTCAATTGACTCCTGCTGACTGCCAAGATTTAGCTTCTCGTTTCCTCATAATTTTCATCCTTCAGTACTGAGTTCTGTCCAAATTGATCTTTTAACTTCCAGACTTACTCTGCTGGGCTTAACATTGTAAGAACATTCTAGTTTGCAATAGGTGCAGAATATATTCAACAGTTACAGAAGAGCATCTTCTAATGTAGAGTCTGTAAATTAACAAGTACAATCCCTTCAAATGAGTGGTTTCTGAAATAGGCTACCCACCATCCTGAACCTGAACCAACCTGTTGAAAAATCACCTATGACACTAAGTGGCCACTTGCCATAAATACACCAAAGTAAACAAAAGGAAAATAAAATCAAACAGTTAAAATCAATTTATTTATTTATCCTCTACTGAAGTATAAGCAGTGTTACATCCCAACTTACAAGAGAACCAGACAGGAAGTGGCTGAGCTGATTGAATCAATGAACTTATTTCCTTGTGGTCTAGGCTCAGAGAGACTCTCCAAGGCAAGAATAGCTGGAGAGATGACATGAAGAAAGCATTTTCCTCATCACACTGTAGACTAGGATCCATCCTAAAGCCCTCATCCAGAGTTTCTGTTGAATATAGTCTATATTTCATGGAAATGAGAATTATCTCTCACTTTTAGGAACCAGCAGAATAATCATGCACTGTTGAGGTTAAAGAGGACAGAACCCACCAGTGGAGGAGGGAGAATATTAACTACTGAGAATCATTCTGAATGATTGACAAGAGAAGGATTTAGGATATTCATTAGTCACACTAGAAGATGGGTCTTTGAGACCCTCTCCAGGTAGGATTTTGAAATTAGATAAAATAAAAGCTAAATTAAACATAGTTTTGCATAATTTTCAAACAAGACTTTCACAGAGACATGATCATCAAGAAAAATACATAGGTAATGAATTTTATGTAATAATTAATATAATGAAATGCCCCAATCAGAGATGCATTTCTCTTCTTATAAATCTAGATTAAAGTTGTGTCTTCTTTCCTCAAAATTCCTACTTCAAGTTAAGCATCAAGACTCACCTGGTTAATTTTGCTTCTTAATGTCAGATCTCCCAACATCTGAGACCAACACAGACACAGATATGTCACCATCCCCAGGCTGATCAGCTAACAACTTGGAGGACTATGTTAGGAGGACTATGTTAGACCACTTCCTCTGTGAAGGAGACAACACTTTTTCCGTACTGGAGTTGGTACTTATTCTGGCTATGGATTTACATGTCCTTCAAGTTATGATTTTACCAAAACCACCTTGACAATCATAGTATTTTTCACACAGTATGTCTTCTGACGAAATAACTAAATTTACAGCAGAGGACAATAATAAGGTAATCCACTGGTCTTTCAATGTTCACTAACTTTCTAAATGAACTGGCATGATAGAAAGATGTAATGGCCTTTTGAATATGTATTTACAGAGCCAATGATGTAGCATCAGTATAGACTGTTGGATCAAGATTTTCCACAAGGGAGTATATACTTTGAATTAGTCAAATATATGATTTGGTTTCTGCAAAGCCAAAATTCATGGTTCCAGGCACTAGATTTTAGAAAAGGGATTAGTTCCACTCACTATTTCACCTAGTGGTTCCCTGAACATGAAGTTTCTTCCTGTTCTTATGACCTGTAGTTGTTCTGGCCAGGACATTTTGATTCCAGTGTGATGATGCTGTGGGTATATTAGTCCTGACGAGAGTCACAAAGAAATTCCAATGAACTGAAAACTCAGGCTTCACCCAGGACACCTAGAGCTTCCAATGTCTTTGTGCAACCAGAATAATTAGGAAATAACACTCTTAGGAGGGTTTAATGATCAATATAATCAAGAAGATACTGGAATGCTCTTCCACTATAGAACTTAGAAAGATTTTGGCGGGTATTTAGTGCTGCTCAGGTGCCACATTGTCCAATAATTAAAGATGATTTGAGACTACAGCAGTCTAATCTATGTATATGACAAAGGCATAGACAGTCCAGGAATGAGGATATATATCACAGTTCAAAGAAAAGAGACAAAGGTAGCACTCTTCTTCTTGAAAGAGAGTAAAGACCACCAATCCAAATATTTTGAGTCAAAGTATGTTTTATTTTCTGCCATAGTGAGTTTTCTCCATAATCTGTGGTTTGAGAGAACAGCTAAGAATATAGGAGAATTGGGGTTTATATAATACTACCCCACAATTAAAAGCTAAGTGTTTACCATGTGTTGTGGGTATTCCAGGGTAAATTTGGTAATGGAGGAACTTGGCTGCACTCACCAGGAGCCAATAACAAACAGAAATATTGAGAGCATGCCTGACTGAGTATATAGAAAAAACAATGATTACCTGTTTGTTCATTTAGTGTTGCTCAGTATTCCAAAGAGTTACATTTGGATAAAGACTCTGGCTACAGTAGTATTGTAAAACCCTAATTTCAGGGTCTTGATGGGCTGATGGGAGAGCCAGTAACACAAACACCAAAACCAGGAGATACAACAATCAAGAGGTGTTTATTGAATGAATGCCCTCGGGTGGGGTGTCAGCAATCTCTGTGAAAGCTGCACTTCCTCAAAGGGTTCAGGTCCTTTTTAAAAAGAAAGACCACAATCAGCACACATTCATGTGGCACAAGGTGATTGATTACAAAGTATGGTCTCATGTTTGAGAGATCACCCATGTATGACCTGTCCTTCTTTAAAGGATAAACCATAGAATGACTTGGAATGTCCCCAGACTGTCTATTGGCCAGGTATGACCCAGACAGGGCTGCTCATCTGGAATCTTTGTTCCAGGGTTGGGTATAACAAGTATGTTTTCCCTTCCAATCAGTCCCACCACAATGCCAGCCCCCAATAACCCACAGAGACTCTGCATTTGATACAAGTGCTGTTGGCCAGTTACTTGTTTCTGACTGGCTAGCTCTGTCTTAATTATTAACCCATTTCTATTAATCTAAGTATTTCCATGTGGTCTCATCTTACTCGAGAGCAGGCTTGTGTTCTGCTCTCTCCAGTCTCTCCATCTTGATTCCTCCTTACTACTTCCTCTTTCCTGCTAGTCTCCTAGTCCCTCATATCTTCCTTTCCTATTGGCCAGCAGTGCTTTATTCGCTAACCAATACGAGAAACATTATCAGAATGGCATCTCCCATCATCTCCTCTTTCCTGCCTAAAATAAAAAGAAGGGTTTTAACCTTAACATGGTAAAATATATCACACAACAGTTATCAAATAAGAATCACAGCTAACAATGTTTTGTCCATTAACATTTAGTAAGATTTAAGAAAATATTCTATCATCTATCCTATCTTTGTGAGTCTAAAATCCTATATGTAACTTATCTTTAATCCTATCTAAGGAAAACTATAACCATAACCATCTGTCTTCAACTCCATCAAAGACCAAAAGAAGGATAGTTTATAAACTCTATAAATGACAGAGACAACTCGCCTGGTCGATCACTCAAAGTTCATCTGTGAAGTTACATCTTCAGCCTATAGACCATAGTATGTCTGGCAGAATCTTCAGCAAAGCAGGAAACTTTAAACTGTCTGCCTGTATTGGCAGTTTGTCATTCACTTTTCTCTGTGTTCTGCAGACTGTCTGGCAGGCTATTCCATGAAGCAGGAACCCTGTAGCACTGTCCATCTTGTTTCAGCAATCACTTTCCTGTGGGCCCTGCATGTCCAGTTATACAGCATGAAGTCAAACAGTCCAGACAAGAGCAGTATCTTGCCAATATGGCTAGTATTGCCATATTGAAAGCAAATTTTGTAATGAGTTTCTTCAATGTCGATCTTCATTATTGACACAGGTGGTGTTGCCTGGAACTTTCTCTTGTCTGTACATTTAGAGCCTTCAGTTATTCCACAAAGGTTTGACGATTCAGTAACTATCCCTATTTAACAAGATCAGCCTAGCATATAACTTCTAGCCCCATCACCATAGTAACCTTTCTTGTTCTCTTAATTCGTGATCTTTCCACTCATGTCAACATCCATTCTTTGTGATTTTCTATATTCTTCTTGCAAAAACTGTTCTCCTGCCCATTTCCCACATCCTTGCTTTGCAAACTAAAGTCTTTCAGTGTCTCAGAGACAGATACAGCCTTGGCAGCCATCAGGAACCATATGTCACCGTAAACCTGGGTGGCATCATAAGCCTCTTAGACTGTCAAGGACACTATATGTAGATTTGAGTCTTCCATTTGACTCATGCCAAAACCATGATCTTTTAATACTTTTATTATATATTTGAAGTATAATATGAATTAGGAATGGTGTGAATTACAGGGGTTCTTTTATTGTTCAGGAGTGTTGTGCCTATCCAGGGCTGCTGTAGAATATTATTTTAATGTGTATTACTATGTTTTAGGTTGCATATGTTTAGCTTTGTGAAGCTGAGATTTTTTGCCCATTTAAATACCCAATGATCTAATAAAGAGCTTAACAACCAATAGGGAGGCAGGAGAGAAATAGGTCAGGTTGGCATGGAGAGAGGATGAATAGCTGAAGACATTTGGAAGAGAATAGAAATAACAGAATTAGAAAAAGTGGATGCAAGGGGACAGCACCTTAGCCACCCAATGACTCAATCACTCTGCCAGACACAGAGTAAAAGTGAAAGTAAGATATACAGAAGTAAGAGAAAGATAAAAGTATAGAGAGTAAACGGAGATAGAAAAATTATGTCAAGAAGTTTGTAGGAACAAGCCGGGCTAAGGATTGGCATTTATAAGAAAGAATTACCCTCTGTGTGTGATTCTTTTGGGAGCTGGTTGGCAGATCCCACACCAAAAGACAAAAGAGCAAAGAGGCAAAAGATTAAAAAGAGTAAAAACAACAACAACAACAAAAAATACCAAACAAAAAAATACAAAGCTTTCTGTAATTAAGCTGACAATAGACTTCAAACGATACATAAAGAATTGTATTGAAATTTTGAAGAAGAATGTGTTTAACCTGTAGGTTGCTCTTTGAAGAATGGCCATTTTTTAATGTTAATCTTCCTGATCCATGAGCATAGGAGATATTTCCATTTTCTGATATCTCCTTCAATTTGTTTCTCAAAGAGTTTTTTATCATACAATTATTTCACTTGTTTAGTTATCCCAAGATATTTTATATTGTTGAGGCTATTGTGAAAGTTATTTGTCTCTGATTTCTTTCCCAGTCGCCTCTCATTTCTGGATAGGAAGACTTCTGATTATTGTGAGTCAGGTATTTATTATTATTTTGTTATTAAAAATAGATTCTTCTTTCAGGCAGTATATCATAGCCAGGGTTTTCACTCCTTAGAATTTGTCAAGCTAATTTGCTGAAAGTGTTTCTTAGCTATAGGGATATCCCTGTTGAATTATTTATATACCTTTTGTATATTAAGATATCTGTACAGGTAAATATTCTTTCCTCTTCCTTTCCAATTTGTACCACTTTTATTGTCAGTTGCCTTATTGATTTACTTAAGTCAAGAATTATTATAGTAAATAGATATGGACAAATTGAAAACCCTTGCCTTTATTTATGTTGATGTTGACTATGGACTTGCTTAGAACTATTATATTTCAGTATGACTGTCTTTCCCTGGCTTTTATCATGAAGGAGTATCGAGTTTTGAAAAGTGCTTTTCCTGCATTTAGTGATGTGTAACATTTTTTTTTATTTTTGTACATTTGACCATCCCAGTGTTACTAGTACAATAGCCTAGTTCCTCAGAGTAAAGTATCTTTGAAAATCCTGGGATTCAGTTTGCAATTACTTAATAATGATTCTTGTATGCCTGTTCATAAGGTTTTGTCCTGTGATTAAAATATCAATGCAATTTTAGACTCATAAAACAAATTAGGTAATGATCCTTTGCTTCTAATTGCTGGAATAATTTGTGGAGGATGCACATTAACTCCTCTTTGAATGGCCAGTAAATTACTGTGCCAAAACTATCTCATACAGGTATTGTTGTTGTTTGGGGGGGACACTTTTAATGATTATGTTATTTTACCAGGATTTCCCAGCCTGTTTAAAATACATATCTGGCCTTGGCTTCATTTTACTAAGTAAGCAGTATTGTTCCTGATTTTGTTTATCTTGGTAGCCTTTTACTATGACAAGTATGTAGTGTCATTAAATTTCTTTTGGTTAGCTTTTGTCTGCAGTCTATTTTGGTAGATATAAAAAAGGACTACACCAGCTTACTTCTTAGGCAAGTTTGCTTGGACTATTTATTTCCAATTCTTTATTGTTAGGTAATGTCTACCCATTTTGTTAAGGTGGTTTTATTGATGCAGCAGAAAGGAACTCGTTTTCACATCTGTGGAGTTAGTCTGTGAATTTATACTGGGAAATCAAGACTACAGATGATAAGAGATACCAATGGTGATTGATTCCTAATATTTTGTTATTGTTATTGTTTTGATGGTGGTGGTGGTGATGGTGTGTGTGTGTGTGTGTGTGTGTGTATGTGTGTGTGTTTCCCTGCTTGTGCCTTTGCTGCTCTCAGATTATTTAATCCTCAAATTATTCTTGTATGTAGTGAATATCCTTAGGTTGGAGATTCCCTTCTACCACTTTCTATAGCATTGGATTTGTACATAAATATTGCTTAGATTTGCCTTTTTGAGGAATGTCTTAGTATATCCATCCATGGTAATTGAAAGAATTATTGGGTTTAGTAGTCTAGGTCTGCATGCGTGGTCTCTTAGAGTTTACTGCACATCTGTATAGGCTCTTTTGGTTTTAAATTATCCTCAGTACCTGAGATTATCATGATGTCCCACAATAATTTTGCAGTTTCTACTATGAATCCAGAGACAAGACCTTGAGACACCAAAGTTCTCAGAGCAAATCAGAGAAAAGAAGTTGTGGTGCTCAGTGAACTCTAGGCCTGGCACTATCTGAGTTCCAGGTCCCCAAGAGTACTTCTGATCAGTTTCTGCCTAATGCTTGAGAGGAATTTGATAGCTCTACCTCCTGGTCTGTCACCTCTGCATGAGAAGTCTGATTAAAACATTTGAAGTAAAACTCTGCTGATGCAATTAGCCAAATTAAACTCCTCTTTTAATCTGAGTAAATATTCTGGTGTGGTCACAGGAAAGGGTGAATTCATAAAGCATATCCTAAGAATGGACCCTTAAAAGCCCTCTGGAAAAGGAGTTTCTGCTTGATAGGCTTTCTCAGGGGTAGGATCTGGAGAGAGAGAGAGAGCTTGGGAAGAGTTGGAGCTTCCGCTTAAGCATCTCAGACTCTTTGTGTATACTGGCACCAATTCAGGTATGCCTACTTGTTGTTCATGTGGGACACTGTGTGGAGGGGATTTTGGAACCATGAATATGTGGGCTCATGGCCAGAGGGAGGTATGGGTGAAGAAGCATTTGGTTAGCTGCCATCCTGGAGACCTCAGCATCTATTCATTCAAGGGGAGGAGGAAACTAGTTTATAGTAGGAAAAACTCTTAATTCACCTATGAACATGTCTAGCCACAGGGAGAGTTATGTCTGCCAGTGAAAACCTTTAGTTTGTGGAGCAAGGATGTAGTAAAGGGGCAGGGCAGTAGTTCTTGCAAGCAGAATATAGAAACTCACAAAGAATGGACCTTGACATGTGTAGAAATTTCAGGAATTATGAGAACAAGAAAGGTTACTATGGTGATAGGTCCAGTGTTTATATGCTAGGCTGATAGTGTTAAATAGGGCTAGTTACTGAATCATCAACCCTTTGTGGAATAACTGAAGGCTGAAATGTACAGCCAAGACAAAGCCAGAATATGAAAAACTTTAGTTTGCAAAGAAAAAAGGGGTAAGAAGTCTCTCACAGGTATTGGCCCACAGCAAGGAAATATGCCTCAACCCTGGAACAAATGATTCCACATGAGCAGCCCTGTCTGGGTTGCTCCTTGCCAATGGACAGTCTGGGAACTTTACAAGGTACATTATATTGTTTTTCCTTTTTCCTTTGAAGAAGAGCAGGTCACACCTGGGTGATCTCTCAAACAGGGTGTACTCAATCACCCTGTGCTCCATACATGTATGATTTGTGGTTTTCCACTATAAAAAGAGCCTAAACCCTTTGAAATGTATGCAGCATTCCCTGAGATTGCTCACACCCGAGTGAGCACTCGTTCAATACACACCTCCTGCTTGTTGCATCTCCTGGTTTTGGTGTTTGTGTTGAAGGGCTCTCTCATTGTCACATCAGGACCCCGGGATTAGGGTCTTAGACCAGAAAGATGGAAATGGAGATGTGCCCTGGTTATTCAAAGTGTCAATGTTGAATGAGCAAGATATGGGAGCTGATATGCCCTTCATTGGGAAAAGAAGGTCTCAATTACTGCATAGGTGTCACTTGAGCCTATATCTTGTGTGAATGGCACACCATATGGAGGGATGATGTGTTGCAGGAGTACATAAGCCATGATAACTGCTCTTTCTTTGGAGATGGGAAATGCCTCTCTATCCATCCTGTAAAATTGTCCACAAGAATTAAGGGATATCCATGTGAGTTATGGGTGAGTTACCCTGAAAAGTCTCACACAGTTGATTGCCTTGAAGGTAGGGCAGTGGCTGGCATAGCTTCTGGGCCACCTGTAGGTTGGGCATGATACTCTTTTTCCAGGAAAATGCAGGTAATTGAAGAATTATTGAAGTAAATGTTCACCTTGGTATAGTAGTAAAAGGCTATGGCTTCGTGTTAAAAAGCATGTACATTTTTCCCAAGGTCTGATTGCATCCCAATAAAACACAACTTTAAGCCTATATTTAGAAGACAGGTGGAGGAAATTGACTGAATTGACCAGGTTGAGTGAGTGAAGGAGTAGAAAATTGATCACACCTTCAGGCTTCCAAACACATTGTAATGCCAACCTGTCTCTAAAAGCTTGGACTAGTAAAATTCACAGAAATTATAGAATCCTAAAACTCTTCATAGACAGTGCTCTATCAGTTCCACAAAATTGTATTTATCAATGTAAAATTCTGAACCTCTGAAGTTACATCTAAAATCCATTTTTCCTGTACTATGAAACCTGTGCACTAGGCAGACTCTTCTGTGTCTTTAAGAAGAAACTTAAGAAATGAACTAATGAGTGATGGGAGATGTTATTCTGTATATATGTTTCTCATACTGGTTAATAAAGCCCTGTGGCCAATAGGAAACAAGATAGGTGGGGCTAGGAGACCAGGAGGAGGAAAGAGGAAGTAGTAGGGAGGAGTCGAGGTGTAGCCCAGGAGGAAGGAAGACGCCCTCCGCTGGCTCCCTGATAAGACGACCACGTGGAAATACTTAGATAAGTAGAAATGGGTTAATAAGTAAGGCAGAGCTAGCCCATTAATAATAATGGTAACTGACCAACAGGATTGCATCAAATACAGAGTCTCTGAGTGTTATTTGGGGCGCACGTGGTTGCGGGACCATAGCGGCAGAAATAACAGTAGCCGGCTGGGAAACCTGCCGTAACATAATGGTGTCAGGAGTGTCTGACACCAGATATTTGTGATTTAATAAGAATCAGGATAAACAATTAGGCCGAACAGAAGTTTATTAAGGGAGAAATAACTCACAACATAGGCAGATGCACGCAGCGGGTTCCAGCAGATACTGAGCCTTCCAGCGCCCACCACCCAAAAAGGGGCGGCCCGACCCTCTCTCAACATTTTCTCTCCACTCCCATCCAGCCCTGTCTCCGCCCCAATGGGTATGGCCTAAGCCACAGGTGCAGACAAGGTGAATATCTTGCTACAAATGAGTCTTTCCAAAAGAATTTATTTGTTCTCAAAAAGGAGACCATTGAAAATCCAGACTTTCTTTACCTCAACTGTGGGTTTGACTTTAGATGTGGACAAGACGATTCTTTCCTCCCCACCATTGTCAGAAATGCAACCTTTTCTGGAAATAGTTCAATGGCTGGGTCTTTGTCTCTCCTCATTTGCCCTCCTCTGCCTGACTGTTTTGACTCTCCTTTGACAACTCTTTCCAAATTAGACTGGAGCCATAGATGTAGAGGTTAATCCCAACCAAGCTCACTGTTGATTTAGGCATGAAAGATTGAAGAGAACATGTCCATATGTGTGTGTTGTACCCATGTAAATGTCAAATCACACCCACTTGGCAGGAAGAAAATTGCTTTCCTTGGTTTATTTGGCTATGTTTGTAATTTGCTTTTATGGAAGACTATGATTATTTCTAGCACTTCTTGTTGAACCAATATAAGGGATTAAGATAAGTTTTTTAAAAAGCAAAAGGAATACATATCATTATTGCTTTGTGATAGAAAATTCCCAGCTCATATTGACTTATTCTTTCCATGTGATGGCTCTGGAGTTATACACTGCCCAGTTATAGGAGAAGAGCCCATCTTCCTATAGAAAAAAAATCTTCTAGGTATTTGTATAGCTTTTCAGGTTGTACCTCTATTCTATTTCTCTCTGTATATTCCTCAGTTGTTTCTCTATCTCATTCTATGTCTGTCTCTTTCTCTTTCATTGTCTCTGTGTCTCTTTCAGAGTAAAAATGTGATTATTTCTTTTATCCTTTTTTCTATCTCTGTGACACTGTGTCTCTCTGTGTATGCATATCTGTGTCTCTACCTTTGTCTATGTGCATCTCTCTCTATCAATCTATATATCTCAATTCACCCAAGTGCTTTTCTGTTTAGAATGAATGTTTCTGTGTGCCTCCTTGTCACACTTGCATGTCTCTCTTTTTATCTCTATATGTCTCTCTCTCACACATTCTGTAGGTGTCTGTCTGGTTTTCTGTGTCACTGTATGTCACCCTCTTTCCTCCTCTTTCTTTCTTGCTCACTATTTCCCTGTGGCTTTTTCTCTGTGTGTCTCTCTGTGTGTGGTTTGCATTCCCCTCTGTGTCTCTGTATATGTCTCTGCAGCTTTAACTATGTCTATCACACCTGAATATGTGCAAGTGTTTGTGCATTTGTTTCTATGTAATTCTGTCTGGTTAGTCTCCTGCAGTGAGCAGTGACTTTCTCTTGTATGAGGAAACTCCTATGATTCAAGACCAGTACCTCATCTTGTGGGGGACCTCAAAGGTTTGGCTCTATCATGTCACCAAGAAAAACACCCATTCAAACTAAAACCTCCACCTGAGGCATTATTGGGATGACAAACTATATAAACAGAGCAGGTGCTTTCAACTTAATGGGCTAAAAGTTCCCCCAGGTCTTCATAGACGATGCGAGAAAATCCCTTAAAGAAATGGATGAAAAGACAAACGAAAAATTGGAAGAAATGAACATGTCTCTTAAAGAAATTAAGGAAAGCCAAGAAAAAGAAAAACAAGAGAAGGAAACACTTCAAAACTTAATAACTTAAATAAAGACAATAAAGACCACAAACCAAAAGAATGCTGGAAAGAGAAATACTGGGCAAATTATTGGATCTACAGACACAAGAATAATCAACAAAATAGGAGAGATGGAAAAGAGAAACTCAGGAGCTGAAAAAAACCAGAGGAAAAAGATAAAAAGATTCATCAACCAAAGTAAATCTTAAATCCAACATATCCTTAACACAAAATATCCAGGAAAGGTGAGCCACTGTGAAAAGGCCAAATCTAAGAATAATGGGCATAAAAGAAGGTGAAGAAGCCTTGCTCAAAAGTGCAGAAAACATATTCAACAAAATCTTTGAAGAACAATTTCCCAATCTGAAGAAAGACATGCTCATGAAAGTACAGGAAGCATACTGAACACCAAAAGGAAAAAAAAAAACCTCAACACATTATAATCAACACACCAAACATACAGAATAAGGAAAGAATATTAAGAGCATCAAAAAATGAAAGGCCAGGTAAGATATAAAGGCAAACCTACCAAAATTACACCTGATTTCTCCATGGAAACTCTCCATGCCAGAAGGTCCTGAATAGATGTTTGACAAGTACTTACAGTCCACAGATGCCATCCAAAGCTGACATACCCAGCAAAATTCTCAATCACTATAGATGGAGAAAAGAAGATATTTAATAACAAAGCTAGGTTTTCCGAATACGTAGCTACAAATCTAGCCCCAATGAAAGTTGTGGAAGGAAAATGCCAACCCAAGGAATTTAAGTACACTCAGAAATACATAGGCAATAGATAATCCCACTTCACCAGAACCCAAGTGTAAAGCAAGGCAAATATATTCATGATAAGCCAGCCAAAAACAAATATAAAACAAACAAGCATTAACTAGCAATGATCCTTACTTTCCTTCAACATTAATGGTCTTAACTTCATATAAAAAGACACACGCTAACACAATGGATAAGAAGACAGAATCCAGCCTTCTGCTGCATAAAAGAATCACATCAAAGCTTCAAAGACAGACATTACCTCAGGGTAAAGGGTTGAGAAAGATCTTCCAATCAAATGTACCCAAGAAGCAACTAGGTGTGGCTATCTTAATATCTAACAAGTTAGACTTGAAACCAAAATCAATCAAACATGATGATGTTGGACATTTCCTGTTCATCTCAGGAGAAATCCATCAGCAAAAAGTCTCAGTTCTAAACATCTATGCCCCAAATATAATGGGACCCACATTCATAAAAGAAACACTAATAAAACTCAAAGCTCACATAAAACCTCAGCACCCCACTGTCACTGCTAGACTGGAAAACCATTCAGAAACTTAACAAAGAGCAAAAGAACTAACAGAAGTTATGTCTCAATTGGGTTTAACAGACATCTATAGAACATTCTATGCAAATACAAAAGAATATATATTCTTCTCTGTTCCACATGGAACCAGCTCTAAAATGGACCATATACTCAAAGACATTACAAACCTCAACAGATACAAAAAAAATGGAACAGACACTGTATCTTATCAGACCACCATGCTTTAAATATTGAATTCAACAATAACACAAATTGTGGAAAACCTACAAAGTCATGGAAATTGAACAATATGTAATTGCACTACACATGTGTCAAAGAATAAAGAAAGAAAGATATTAAGGACTTCCAAAAATTCAACGAGAATGAAGACAGAAATCACCCAAACTTATGGGACACCTTGAAAGCCGATCCATGAGGGAAGTTCATTGCACTCAGTGCCCATATGAAGAAAACAGAGGATAGTCACATTAGAGAATTAACAACACTGCCAAAAGCCTTACAACAAAAAGAAGCAAACTCACCCCAGAGGAGTAGATGCCAGGAATCAATCAATTTGAGGGCTGAAATCAATAAAGTATAAACCAGGGAAACAATACAAAAAAATCAATGCAACAAAGAGTTGGTTTGTCAAGAAAATCAACAGGATGAACAAAACTTTATCCAACCTAACCAAAAAAAGCAGAGAGACAACATGCAAATTAAGAAAATCAGGGAAAAAAGGACATAATAAAGGACACTGTGGAAATCATGACAATTTTCAGGTCACACTTTGAACTCCTGTACTCCACAAAACTTGAAAATTCAAAAGAAATGGATGAATTTCTGGATAACTATCACTTACCAAAATTAAATCAAGAACAGATAAACAACTTAAATTGACCTAAAACCCCTAATGAAATAGAAGCAGTTATCAAGCATCTACCAATCACCCCCCCAAAAAAAAAACAAAAAACAAAAAAACGACAGGGCCAGGTGGCTTCTACAGGAAATTCAAGGAAGAGCTAATGCCAATATTCCTCAAAATGTTCTACACAAGAGAAACAAAAGATTCCTTACCAAACTCTTTATACGAGGCCACAATCACCTTGGAACACAAGCCACACAAAAACACAACTAAAGAAAGAAAGCTACAGACCAATATCCCTGATGAACTTTAATGAAAAAATACTCAATAAAATATTAGCAAACCAAATCCTACAGTACATCAGAGAAACGATCCAAAATGACTAATTAGGCTTCATCCCTGTGTTGCCAGGATGGTTTAACATATGGAATGTATCAATGTGATCCACAATATAAAGAAACTGAAAAAGAAAAACCACATGATCATCTCTCTAGATACTGAAAAATCCTTAAACAAAATTCAACACCCTTTCATGTTAAAGGTATTGGAGAGATAAGAGGAGCATTAACTAAACATAATTAAAGTGATAAGCAGTGAACCAACAGCCAACATCAAACTGAATGGAGAGAAGCTTAAGACTATTCCTCTAAAGTAAGGAACAAGACAAGGCTACCATATCTCTCTATATCTCTTCAGTAATGTACTTGAAGTTCTAGCTTAAGCTAAAGGAAATCATGGGATAGAAATTGGAAAGGAAGACATCAAAATTTCACTATTTGATGATGATATGATAGTTTACATAAGCAACCTAAAGCAAAATTCCACGGAATTCCCATAGCTGTGAAACACCTTCAGCAAAGTAGCAGAATACAAGATATACTCCGAAAACCAGTACCCCTAGTAGATACAGACAACAAATGTGCTGAGAAAGAAATCAGAGAAACATCACCATAACCAATAGCCATGAAAAACATAAAGTATCTTTGGGGTAATACTAATCAAACACGTGAAAAAACTATATAATAGGAATGTTATGTCTTTAAAGAAAGAAATTAAAGAATGTAAAAGAAAATGGAAAGACCTCCCATGTTCTTGGATAGTTAGGATAAACATGGTAAAAATGGCAATCTTGCCAAAAGCAATCTACAGAATCAATGCAATCCCCATTAAAATCCCAGCACAATTCTTCTCTGACATTGAAAGGATAATAATTTAACTTTATATGGAAACCAAAAGACCCAGAATAGCCAAAAAAAACATGTACAATAAAGGGAGTTCAGGAGGCATCACAATCCCTGACTTTAAGCTCTACTACAGAGCTATAGTCATGAAAACACCCTGGTATTGGCAGAAAAATACACAAGTAGACCAATGGAATCACATCGAAATCCCTGACATTAACATGCACACCTAACAACACCTGATTTTTTGACCAAAATTCTAAAAGTGTACTATGGCAGGAGGAAAGCATCTTCAACAAATGGTGCTGGCACAACTGGATGATGGTATGTAGAAGACAACAAATACACTGATGTTTCTCACCATCTATATCACAAGTCCAAATGGATCAAAGACCTCAACCTAAATCCAGCCAAACTTAACCTCCTAGAAGAGAAAGAGGGAGGTACCCTTGAACAAACTGGTACAGGGACCTGCTTCCTGGACATAATTCCAGTAGCACAGACAACAAGATTGACAATAAATGGGACTTCCTCAAGTTGAGAAATGTCTGTAAGGCAAAAGACACAGTTAACAAGAACAAATGGCAGCCCACAGTCTGGGAAAAGATCTTTGCCAATCCAACATTTGACAGAGGGCTGATCTCCGAAATATACAAAGAACTCAAGAAAGTAGTCACCAAAACACCAAATAACCTCATTAAAAATTAAGGTACACAACTGAATAGAGAACTTTCAAGGGAGAAAAATTACAAAAGGCTGAAAGACACTTACAAAAGTGCCCAACATCCTTAGCTATCCAGAAATGCAAATGAAAACATTTTATCTTTGAGATAAAATCTTACTCCTGCCAGAATGGCTAAAATTAGAGACATCAAGGATGCCTTATGCTGGAGAGGATGTGAAGAATGGGCAACACTCCTCCACTACTAGTGGAAGTGCAAACTTGTAGAGCCATTTTGGAGATCAGTATGGCAATTCCTCAGGAAAATAAGAATCAATCTACCACAAAATCCAGCAATCCCCTTCTTAGGAATAGCCAAATGATCCATATCCATGCAATAGAGACATGTGCTCAACAATGTTCATAGTAGCATTAGTTGTAATAGCAAGAACCTGGAGTCAAGCTAGGTGCCCCTTAACTGAATAATGAATAAAGAAGATGTGGCACTTTTACACAATTGAATACTACTCTGCGGAAAAAAAAATCAATGGAATCTTGAAATTCACAGGCAAGTGAATAGAGCTTGAAGAAACCATGCTGAATGAGGTAACCCTCTCACAAAAGAGGAATATGATATGTACTCACTCATATATGGATTTTAGACATTAAGCAAAGCATCACCACCGACTATAGACACCAACAAAGAATCTATGATGCAAGGAAAATTCTAAGAGATTCATATAAGGTCCATCACAGAATGGTAAAGGAAAAAGATGTCCTGTTTGTATGAGGAGTGGCAGGGGCAGTGTGTGGAGAAGAAACTAGGAGATAGAGAAGGGGGAAAAGGAAAACAGGCAGGACTACAAAGACTGAGTCAGGAGAGGAGTAGTTGAGAGAAGAGAGAAAGAAGAGAGAGAGAGAGAGAGAGAGAGAGAAAGAGAGAGAGAGAGAGAGAGAGAGAGAGAGAGAGAGAGAGAGAGAGAGAGGGAGAGACCATAAAAGAGGGAGCCATTATAGGTTTGAGGAGAAACAGAACCAAAAGAAATGTACTGAGACCTACAAGACCCAACTAACAATTTGAGCAATAGTGGAAATGCTACCATAAATTCTCTTCCCTGATAAACAAATGGATGACTAATTTATCCACTATCATAGAGCCCTAATCTAGTAGCTGATGAAAACAGAAGCAAACACCCACAACTAAACACTGAGCTGAACTGAAATCCAGATACAGAGAGGTATCTGGATTTTATGCTGCAGAAACATATAGAGACACCTGACCTGAATATGGAGGAGCCAATGGGCCCCAGACTGACAGCTGGCGATGCAGCATGGGACTGAATAAGACCCCCTGAACATGGGTATCACCTAGAATGTCTGAGCAGGCTAATGGACCTAGGACAGTCGAACTAGGATGTATTGCTTGTGCACAAATTACTTTAGGGGAACATCCTCCATAAAGGGATACCCCTAGAGACAGGATAGAAGTCCTAGTCCCTACTCCAAATTACTTAACAAATTTAGATCACCCCTCCTGGAAGGCATTACCCTACATGGGGATTGTCGGGGAAAGAACGGGAGGGGAAGGCGTTAGGGAAGCATGAGAGAGTGGGAAAGAAGGAAAGATGGAGGGAGGGAGACAGGGAGAAGGAAGTAGGATGGATTTGTAAAAAACAAAAATTAAACAAAGCTAACAAACAATAAAACACAATGGAATCTCAAAATTCACAGGCAAAGGGAAAGAACTTAAAGGAATGATCCTGAATGAGGTAACTCAATCACAAAAAAAAGAGGAACATTGAATGTACTCACTGGCATATGGGTTTTAGACATAAAGCAAAGATCACCAGCCTATAATACACACCAATAGAGAAAATAGAATACAAGGAGGATTCTAAGAGGTTCATATAAGTTCCATCACAGAAGGGTAAACAAACATGATCTCTTGAGTGTATGAGGAGTGGTGGGGGAAGTGAGTGGTGGGAGAGAGAACTAGGAGAAAGAGAAGGGGGTTAGGAATGCACATGGGACTAGGAAGATTGAGTCAGGGGAGGAAGAGAAGAGAGAGAGAAAGAGAAAGAAAGAAAGAGAGAGCGAGAGAGAGAGACCATAAAAGAGGGAGCCATTATAGGTTTTAAGAGAAAGCAGAACCTAAAGAAATGTACAGAGACCTACAAGACTGAACCCAACTAAAATTGGAGCAACCTTGGAAAGGTTACCATAAATGGCCTTCCCTGATAAACAGATGGATGACTAACTTATCCACCTTCACTCAGTCCTCATCTAGTAGACTATGGCTACAGAAGCAGACACCCATAGCTAAACACTGAGCTGAACTGGAATCCAGATGCAGAGAGAGAAGATAAGACCAGGCTACAGAAACCCACAGAGACAAATGACCTGAACAAGAAGGAGTAAATTGACCCCCAGACTGATAGCTGGGAAACATCATTGGACCAACTCAGGCCCCCTGAACTTTGGTCTCAGTTAGAAAACCTGGGCAGACTAAGGGACCTCTGATAGTAGAACCAGGTTTTGTAAGTGGTGAACAAAAGTACTTTGGGAGCACATTTTTTTTCTGCAGAGTAATATTCCATTGTGCAGATGTGCCTCATCTTCTTTATCCATTCTTCATTTGAGGGGCATCTAGGTTGCTTCCAGGTTCTTGCTATTACAAATAATGCTGGTATGAACATAGTTGGCCACATGACTTGTTGCATGGATATGGATCAATTGTGTATATACCTAAGAGGTGAATTGCTGGGTCCTGTGTTAAACTAATCCCATTTTCCCGAGGAACCACCATACTGATCTCCAAAGTGGCTGTACAAATTTGCACTCCCACCAGTACTGGAGGAGTGTTCCCATTTCTCTGCATCCTCTGCAGCATAGGGTGTCATTGGTGTTTCCAATTTTAGCCATTCTGGCAGGAATAAGATGGTATCTCAAAGATGTCTTGATTAGCAATTCCCTGATACTTAAGGATGTTGCGCAATTTAAGTGTCTTTCCATCATTTTTATTTCCCCCATTGAGAATTCTTTCTTCAATTCTGTACTCCATTTTTAATAGGGTTATTTGGTGGTTTGGTGACTACTTCCTTCAGTTCTTTGTATATTTTGGACATCAGCCTTTTGTCAGAGGTAGGATTGGTAAAAATCTTTTCCCAGTCTGTGGGCTACTGTTTGGTCTTCTCCACTATGTCCTTTGCCTTACAGATGCTTCTAAGATTTAGGAAGCTCCATTTATTAATTTTTGATCTCAGTGTCTGTGCAGTCATCTATACAGATTTGTTCCAGGGTACCTCCTGCATTCTCTCCAAAATGGTTCAGTATGGCTGGATTTATGTTGAGGTCTTTGATCCATTTGTACTTGAGTTTTGTGTGTGGCGATACACATGGGTCTATATGCAGTCTTCTAAACACCATCATCCAGTTGTAGCAGCACCATTTGTTGAAGATGCTTTCCTACCCCCATTGTATTTTTCAGCTGTATTGTCAAAAATCAGGTGTTCAGAGGTGTGTGGATTAATATCAGTGTTTTCTATCTGATTCTGTTGGTCTACTTGTGTATTTTTCTGCCAATATCTGCCTCTTTTCAGAACTATATCTGTGTAGTAGAGCTTAAAGTCAGGGATGGTGAGTCTCCTGAAGTTCTTCTATTGTACAGGGTTGTTTTGGCTATCCTGGGTCTTTTGTTTTTCCCTATAAAGTTTATTATTATCCTTTCAAGGTCAGTGAAGAATTGTGCTGGGATTTTAATGGGGATTGCATTGAATCTGTAGATGGCTTTAGGCAAGATTTTCATTTTTACTATATTTATCCTTCCTATACATGAGCAAGGGAGATCTTTCCATTTTCTGTTATCTTCTTTCATTTTTTTCTTTAAAGCCACAAAGTTCTTAATGTATAGTTCTTTCACATGTTTGGTAAGCATTTTCCCAAGGCACTTTATGTTGTTTGTGGCTATGGGTTAAGATGATGTTTCTCTGATTTCTTTCTCAGCCTTTTTGTCATCTGCATAAAGTAGGGCTACTGATATTTTCAGTTTATCTTGTATCCTGCTAGTTTGATGAAGGTGTTTATCAGCTGTAGGAGTTCCTTGGTAGAGCTTATTTGGTCGCTTATGGCTGTTGTTTTACTATAGCTGGGAATCCAGCATGGGACTTACTCAGACCCCTTGAATACTGAGCAGTGTAAGGAATCTCAGACTGTAGAACCAGGGGGTATTCCTGATGCACAAAAGGTCCTTGCAGACACATTTCCCCATTAAGGGATAATCCCTTAACATAGACACAGGAGAGAAGTCCTATTCCCTACTTCAAATGACTTGACAGATTTACAGGACCCCACCTGGATATCACAGCCTCACATGTGGAATGGGGTTGGGGGAATGGGAGGGGAGGGTGGTCAGGGTGCATGTGAGGGGGGAAAGAGTGTAAGTGGGAAGGAGAGAGGGAGAGGAAACTGGGATGGGCATGTAAAATTCTTAAATTATATTATTAACAATAATAAAAGAGAAAAATGTGAAAAAAGAAGCACAAATATCTAAGTAAATTGATTTCTAGTCGATTTCATTGAAACTATTTTCTGGTTTTACCCTAATTTTAAAGGGTAATGACACTAACCAAAAGCAACTATGGAGAAACTTGCTGCACTTGAAATTAGGGAGTCAGAAATACTTTTTTCCCCTAAGGAAAGGAAATACTCTATTTCATTTCTCTATTTAAGGGTCTGTTGAAATTCTAACTCCATAAAAGTACCTCAAGTTTTGGTTCCAGCAATAGATTTTTTTGTTTCCTCAACCTTAATCAATTCTCCCTTGTTTTATTTTTAAAAGAATGCCCAGAAAAACACAATGGTCTGTATGTAGATTTATCATATTTATATGCTAGCTGTATTTCTCCAGCATATTACATATTCAATTCCACTTCAGTTATGGTGGCTGATTTATTTGTCTTTTGTTCCAGATTTGTAAGAGTGTTTTGGACAATGACCAACATTTTTTTTTTGTCCTTGCTGTCCAAGATATTCTAAGTTTATAAAAATATGATTAAATTCATATTTATTTGACATGTAATGGTTTACAAAATGCTTGTGTGTCACCCTCCATTGTTATGACAGCCAATGGTATCAATGGCATATAATATACTATTTTGTGTTATTAATGATATAACAGTGGCTCATAGAAACCTTTTATTAATATAACAAAAAGGTTGGGAGACATTTGTTTTTTCTAGATTCCAACTTCAGTCTACGTTTGCTTATACCCAGTGTATCTCACATTTATTATCTCAGCAATGTCACATTTCATATGTCCCCAAATATTTGAATGTGCACCGATTAAATTCAAAATAAACAATGTTAGGAGGAACCTACAAGACTCATACAAGGTCCCTCACAGAAGGGGAAAGGAAGAAGATCTCCTGAGCATATTGGGAGGGGGCCGTGAGTGGAGAGGAAGTTATGAGAAAGAGAAGGAGGGAAGAATACAACATGTGGGACCAGGAAGATTGAGAAGGGGAAAGAATAGATGAGAACAACAACAACAACATAAAGAGATGCCATAATAGAGGGAGTCATTATAGGTTTGAAGAGAAAACTGATTCTAGAGAAATGTCCAGAGACCTATAAAGATGACCCCATCTAACAATCTGAGCAACAGTGGAAAGGCTACCTTAAATGCCCTTCCCTGATAATGAGATTGATGTCTAACTTATCTCCAATCATAGGGCCCTCATCTAGTAGCTGATGGAAACATAAGCAGACACATACAGTTAACCCTGTGACAAAATGCTGGAATTCAGTTACGGGGGGGGGGAGTAATAAGAAAATGGGGGCAAGACCAGGCTACAGAAACCCACAGAGACAGCTGACTAGAACAAGTGAAAGGCTCATGTACCCCCAAACTGATAGCTGGGAAAACAGTATTGGACAGACTCAGACTCCTAAACATGGGTTTCAATTAGAAGGCCTAGGCAGTTTAAGAGACCTCTGAAAGTGAGACCAGGATATATTCCTGGTGCATGAACGTACTTTGGAAGGACATTCCCCATGGAGGGTTACTCCCTTAGCCTAGAGGCAAGGGGGAGGGCCCAGCCCCTACTCCCAATGACTTGATAGATTTTGATTGTCCCTCCTGAAAGGCATCGCCCTCCCTGTGGAGTGAGGGTGGTGGGATGAGGAAGCAGGGGCATAGTAGATAGGGAGAGGGAACTGGGTTCTTTAGTGAGATATTCACCTTGTCCGCACCTGTGGCATAGACCACGTCCATTTGGGGTGGAGAGAGGGCCAGACATGACCGGGTGAACTAAGGCTTAGGAGGGGGCTCAGAGAGTTCTATTGCTTGCACCATGAGACAGAAGTACATCCGGAGGTGTCCTTGGAACCGGGAACTTGCTGGTGTTTTTCTGTTGTGAGTTATTTCTCCCTGAATAAACATCTATTTGGCCTACAAACAAACAAACAAAACAAAAACAAAAACAAAAACAAAACAAAACAAAGAACATTCTGTTCTGTTCTTAATGTTGCAAATTAAAAAGAAATATGAGGGTTTTATTAAGGAAAAATAATTCATTGCCTAGCAAATAGTAATGGTGCAAATGTTTATATTTAGACAAACTAACAAATGGCTCTAGAGTTCATGACATTAGGATGCATAAAAGTAATATTTTATCACTTTAAGTAAAGATTGTGAAATAAGAATAGTAAAGAGAAATGAGGGCAGAAATTAATGAAACAATTAAAAAATTACTAGAACTGATAAATAATAATATATCATCCTAAATAATATATATATCAGTGCACTACCTGAAAAACCCAACAAAGAAAAAGTCACAAACCTCAATGTATTTCACACTATTGCCTCTTTGTCAGAATCCTGTCTTTTGGTCAGTTCCCCCGAATATCTTGATCCCTCCATCCCCTTCTTAGGTTTTGGGGTTCTAGGTTGAACCACTCGAGTATAGGCATTCACTGAGAATAGTTTTTAGTTGATGTCTGATATGAAGGTATATTCCTTGTGTAATTTCAAATAAGGCTTTAAAGGGACTTCTTAAAAAATTATTGTGGTAGTGAACACCTTTAATGCCAGTACTTGAGAAGCAGAGGCAGGCAGATTTCTGTGAGTTCTGGACAGTCCAAGCAAGGTCAAGTTCTAAAACAGCTGGCAATAGTCTCAGGGAAATGACCTAAAAATTAATTAATTAATCAACTACTTAATTAATTGAAGACTATCACTATCATTGGTTCAATTGCTTTGTAGCTAGGAAATTAGTGTCTTTGTTTATAAAAACTGGACTAAAATATGAGATGAAACACTTGTTACTAAATGTAATTAAAATGTTACTAGCAATAAATAACCTTAAATATGCATATTAAATCCATTTACTCCTAAACATCACAATATTAGAAATAAACAAGTCAAGATAAGCCACTAATAGGGGTTTCTGAAACTCTATCTGCTTATGCCTAGAGGGAAAACAAAGAATACATAAATCCACATGAAACTAATGACACAGAGAAATTACACACCTTGAAGTCATGCTTGTAACAGATTATGAGGATAACCCCTCAGTGCTATTGTTTACCATGGTAGGAACTAATGGCTATTCTATTAGTGAGGTTGATGACTTATTTGTGCTGAATATCTTATATTATAATATGAAAAACATTTGGATTTATATTAATAATTCCCCTAGATACATAATGCAAAGTTTAAATTAACAAGAAAAAGCATTTCTGTTCTTTATAAGACAAGATAAAGATTTTTTTATTGTAATTTGATATATAAAACTTAGACTTTTGTTGAAATAAGCAAGCAATGCCTTGGTATTATGTCAGGATATATGTTACTCTTTTGCCAAACTTATTTTGTCTTGCCAGTGGGAAGACCAGTGTGGGACTGAGCAAGAGAAGATATAACTTGAAAGTGGGAGATGTTGTTTGGCTAGGAAAAAGCCTGGCCCTAGGTATATTCAAAGCATCCACAAGAATGAGGCCTGCTTAGAACCTAAACCTCAGTGGAAAGTGTGTCTTTTCTGCCCTTGCCTTGTAATCAGCTTAAAGACTACATTGTCAATGTAAAATCTTAAAATTTTTAAATATAAAAAGAGGAAAGAAAACAATTGGAGCAAAACAAGAAAAGGCCAATGGCTAGTAATTGAGACACTGGAATCTTCAATGTCTGCATGACTGGACAGAGAAGAATTTAGGATCTTCCTTTCTACATTTAACACAATACCCACAAGACAATCCTAGATCCTGACCTGACTTCATCTGGAATAAACTAACATCTTAACAGTCAGAGCACTGCAGTCGAAAATGTTCAGCTTCATGTGAATTAGGTTGATGGGAGATGTTATTCTGTATATATGTTTCTCATACTGGTTAATAAAGCTCTGTGGCCAATGAGATAGCAAGATAGGCGGGGCTAGGAGACAAGGAGGAAAGAGGAAGTAGGGGGGAGGAGTCGAGATGTAGCCCAGGGAAGAAGCAAGACACCTGCCACGGCTCCCCGATAAGACGACCACGTGGAAATACTTAGATAAGTAGAAATGGGTTAATAATTAAGGCAGAGCTAGCCCATAAACAATAATGGTAACTGGCCAACAGGATTGTATCAAATACGGAGTCTCAGAGTGTTACTTAGGGCTGGCTGGGCTGTGAGCTCAGACTGGCGAGCTGGCGGAAACATACACGCTACATTAGGTAGCTATACTTGAAGCAGGAACTTTGGAGACAGAGGGAGGGACCCACACTAATCCTGACCTTGAGGCCAGAAGACAGACCCACCTTAATCCTCTCCTTGATCTGTAGTAAGGGCACACCCTCTAAGGTAAGCCTATAAAGGGACATGCACAGAGGAAGGTCTTCTTATTTCCACACTGGCCCTCAGCTTGAAGCAAGTCTGTTCCTTCAGAGGAATTAGCTCCTAATATTCTAAATTCCTGCCATGACTGCAGACCAGCAGACAGCTCTAACCTCCTAGACTGAGTAAGTACTGCATTATAAACTTGTAGCACCCAGTCCTTCTAATGAATCCCTTTGCTTCGTGCAGGCAGAGTTTCCTTCTATAGATTCTCTTGGGAAGAAAGGAAAGCAGAAAAAAAAGTCTGAAAGCTCTGTTTGGTGAATATATATATATATATATATATATATATATATATATATATATATATATAGTTTAGGGTTTGTTAAAGCCATGTAAGTGGTTTAGGATTTCCTAAAGCAACCAAAACGGCAAAGCAGCCTTACTAGTGAGGCATGGAAGCCAGGCAGACTGCTTTCATCGCAGCACTACAGACAAGAAGGCAGATGGTTCTCGGTGTGTTCTAGTACACCCGGGGCTACACACGAGATAGAACGAGTCTAAAAGTATAAGAGAGCTCTCGCCCTTGGTCCCAGGATTAGAGTGGTAGAAAAGATGTGAGCTGGGTCTTGAGTAATCAGACTCAGGAATATCTCCTGGACCTGAGCAGGGGCAGCATACTGATGCTTGGCAAGAGCTCCTGGAGACTGAGTTAGGCAAAAGCTAGGGGCTTGGCGGCTTTGTCTCTTGGTATTCAGATAGAAGCTTAAATTCCAATATCAGTGTCTAGCTATTTTTTATTTATTTATTTACTTACTTACTTCTGAATATTTTATTTGTGTGTGATGTAGATATATGTAATTGTGACACCCATATTGAAGACGATAAAGTGCTACTGCTTCCTTTTGGATCCAGGTGAACCTGCAAACGAGCACAAGCAGATACGGCAGGGGACATGGCAGCCAAGAGTGAGAGCTGGGGCTACACAGAAATCAGCTTCCAGGAATTCTGCTACTGTTGGACCATAAGCAAATTCCCATTTGCCCTGCAGGAATGCAGGGAAGCCATTAAAAGCCCAACCTTCTCATCGGGAACCAGGGACAAACACCAATGGTGTCTGAAATTACACCCCAACTGGGTTGATGAAGAAAGCAAAGATTACTTGTCGGTTTACCTAGCATTGCTCAGGTGCCCAAATATCCTGGTATGGGAAAAATTCCACATTTGGATCATCAATTCCAAAGGAGAGCAAACCCAAGGCATGATGAGCCCAAACTTCTCCAGGTTCCTGCAAAATCAACATTGGGGATTCAAAAAGTTAATTCTTCGAGATGTCCTTTTTTCCCGGGAGCCTTGGCTCCTTGAAGACAATGAGCTGAACCTCTACCACCAGGTCACTGTGTTCCAAGACTCCTTCGACATCCCTGACGAGGCCACGGAGCCAGAGGTCCAGATCCCAAGGTGCACGTTGGCAGATGAGCTAGGAGAGCTGTGGGAGAATTCCCTCTTCACAGACTGCTGCCTGGTGGTAGCTGGCCAGGAGTTCCGGGCTCACAAGGCCATCTTAGCAGTCCGCTCTCCAGTTTTCAGGGCCATGTTTCAACATGCCATGGACGAGAGAGTAGAACAAACCGCATTGAGAACCATGATCTTCAGCTGCATGTCTTCAAGACAATGATGGACTTCATTTACATGGGAAAGGCACTAAGCCTCCACAGCATGGCAGATGCTGTGCTGGCAGCTGCTGACAAGTACTGCCTGGAGTGTTTGAAGATCATGTGCAAGGATGCCCTGCTCAGGGACCTCTCCGGTGGAGAATGCTGACCACACTTTCATCCTGGCTGACCTGCACACTGCAGGGCAGCTGAAAACCCAGGCACTGGGTTTATTGCAGCTTATGCTTCCCAGGTCTCTGAGACCTAAGGCTGGAAGACAATGGTGGGCTCATATCCCCATTTGGTGGCTGAAGCATACAGCTCCCTGGCTTCTGCTCACTGCTCATTACTGGAGCCCCCTCTGAAACGCCTCAAGCAATCTTAGGATGCTTTCAGCTGTGACCTATAAGTGCATTCCAGAAACAGCAGCCAGTGTCAGTACCAAGGGCACCCGGGTAGACTGCCAGACATATGGAGCATTTACAGAGAAACTGGCAAAAGACAGCATGGGGGCTCAGGCCTTTAATACCGCTCTAAATGACTTGAATGGAAGGTTGAGTAAGGGGGAGCACTGTATTCTAGCATAGTCTTCCCACTTTCTGTACTGCTTTGCTTTGTCTTTAGCATTTGGATACTGGGATTTTGTTTCGTTCCTGGCCCCGTGCCCATCTCAATCACTTTTCTTGGGATAAACCTGTCTGGCCTACACTGAGCAGAACATATGATCAAGGATTTAGAGAAAAGGAGGAAGCAATCATGAATGTTTGCTTAAAAGAGACCTGGACAACCAGCAAGAAGACTAAGAAGAGTTTTACCCACCCCCATCCCCACCCCCTCCCCGACCCCCACCTTGTTTAAATTCCGGTGATGGGAATGAGGGTTGACTTGGTTGAACAAGCAATTGTTGCTCCTGTAGAGGACCAGTTCATGAGTTCAGCTCTCAGAACACATGAGTGACTTGTCTATTGTCTCCAACTGGAGACCCAGAGGATAGAGTCCTCCTTTCTATCTGTGTGGGTGTATCTGTCTCTGTTCACCAAAGACAACATACATTGTGAATAAAAATTTTACAGTCAATTTGTGGATCCCCTGCTGTTTCTGTTTGAAGAAGGCCCATTTATTCCATCCAACTCTGCCAGGCAGTGGCAGTTTGGGCAGCATCCTCAGGGACACAGCACCAGTCTCCAAGGTCCCCGTTCCCATTCCTTTGCAATCAGACTTTGCCCTTGAGGCTTACTCCATTGTTCATATGAACCACCTTTTCCCTATCCATTCTTCACTTGAGGGGCACCTAGGTTAATTTCGGGTTCTGGCTTTTACAAATGCTGATGCTATGGGGTATGTCTGTGCACCCTGTGGCTATATGCCCAAGAGTACTACCGCGGCGCCTTGAGGTAGATCCATTTCCACTTTTCTGAGAAATGTTTATCCTGACTTTTAAAGTGGCGGTACAAGTTTGTGCTCCCGGCAGGATTGGAGCAGTGCTCCCCTTACTCCTAAGCCTCTCCCCTGTTAAGTGTAAGGTGATATCTTAGAGGACTTTTGATTTGAATTACTCTCATGGCTCAGGATCTTGAATCATGATCCCTTCCTCATTGGCCTTTGGTCCTCTTGTTGGGAATTCTCTGCTTATCTCTTTATCCTCTTGTGAACTCAATGACAAGAGGATATTCCCCATAAAGGCAAGGGCAAGCAGCCTGCAGTCCACAACCTCAGAGAAGCCTGGAGACACGGAGGGCCCTAAGACAGCTATACTAGCTTACTGCCAGCCCAGAATGTGGAAATAGACAAGATCTCCTGTGTCAATTAGGACCATGGGTGTTGTGGGAGTGCACTGGGGAAAGGGGGAGCTGAGTGTAAGACAGGAGGATCTGGGAAGGCCAGAGATGAACTGAGCAAGGGAAGGGATACCTCGATAGAGGGAGATGTGGGGTTAGCCCGAGCTCAGTCATTAGGGACATTCTAATGCATGCACAATGGTGAGCCCTGCTTTGAACTTAAGCCTCAGTGGAGAGGGTGTCTTTACTGCGCTCGCCTTGTAATCAGCTTGACGACTACCTTAAATGTCAATGTCAAATCTTCATCCAGTAACTGATGTAAGCTGATGAAGAGATGCAAGCCTAAGCATGGGCCAATCTCCTGCAGTTCAGACTTACAGAAGAAGGAGGAGTGATGAGGTGAGCAAGGGGTTGAAGACCTTGGTGGGGAAACCCACAGAACCAGCAGACCCAGGCATGATTCAAATGGGAGGTCACTAAGGGCTGACAGATGGGAGCTTCAGAAGACTGAACTAGGCCTTATGGATATGGAAGACATTTGGGTGGCTAGGGCAGTTTTGGGGATTGCTATCAGGGGAAACAGGGCCCATTCCCTGTGGACAGATACCTTGCTAAGCCTAGATACATGAGGGAAGTTCTTTATGTGGCCTCAAGTGGTGTCAATTAATATGTTGATTACCCATATGGGAGTCCCCCATCCCTAGGTGTGAATTGGGTGTGGGGTTGGGAGAATGTGGGCAACTCTGTGGGATTGAAACTGAACTGGGATTTGGTTGTAAAATATCGTAGGTTTAAATTTTTTAAATATAAAAAGAGGAAAGAAACCAATTGGAGCAAAAGAAGAAAAGGCCCAGTGGGAGGCACTGGAATCTTCTATGTCTGAAAGGAGAAGAATTTAGGATGTTCCTCTCTTCACTTAGCACCATAAGCACAAGAAAATCCTGGTTCCTGACTTCATCTGGAATAAACTAACATTTTAATAGACAGAGCACTGCGGTGACAAATGTTCTGGTTCATTTGTATTAGGTAGCTCTACTTGCAGCAGGAACATTGGAGACAGAGGGAGGGACTCACACTAATCCTGACCTTGAGGCCGGATGACAGACACACCTTAATCCTCTCCTTGATCTTTAGTTAGTCCACACCCTGGGGGTGAGGAGCCTATAATGGGACATGCACAGAGAAAGGTTTTCCTCTTTGCCCACTGGCCCTCACCTTGAAGCAAATCAGTTCCTTCAGAGGCATCAGTTACTAATATTCTGAATTCCTGGCAATACTGAAGAGCAGCAGACAGCTCCAACCTCCAGTACTGTGTAAGTACTGGATTTTAGTTCCTGACCCCATGTGCATCCCAATCATTGTTCTTCGGATAAACCTGTCTGGTCTACACTGAGCAAAGCATATGATCAAGGATTTGGAGAAAAGGAGGAAGCAATCATGAATGTTTGCTTACAAGAGATCTGGACGACGAATAAGTAGATGAAGAATACTTTTTTTTAACCCCTTATTTAAATTCAAGCGATGGGAATGAGGGTTGACTAGGTTGACCAAACAATTGTTGCTCCTGCACAGGAGCAGTTCAAGAGTTTAGCTCTCAGTATACATGGGTGACTTCTCAATCATCTTCAACTGGAAATCTCTGTTTAGCTCTTTATCAGGTGAATTCACTCATATGGACTATTCCACATAAAGTCAAAGACAAGCAGCTTCAGCTTCTGTCAGACACTGGACGAATATTCAGCATTGACAATCAAGGTAGTCTTCAAGCTGATTACAAGGCAAGGGCAATTAAGACCCCCTCTCTACTGAGACTTTGGTTCTAAGTAGGGCTCATACTTGTGGATTCCTTGGAATTTCCCTAGAGCCAGGGGTCTGTCTAGCCACACAACATCTCCTTCCATCATGTTATCCCTTCCCTTGCTCAGTTCATCTTTGGCCTTTCACTCAACTTGACCTTCCCAGTCCCTCCTGATCTACACCCAGTACCCCTTTTGCCCTGTGCACTCCCTTAACACCCATTTGACAAATTGACTGAGAAGATATTTTCTATTTCCATATTCTGGGCTGGGAGTATCCAAGTATGGCTCTCTAACGGACATCCTTGCTTCCTGCCTTCTCTGAGGCATGGTCTTTTGGCTGTTTGTCCTTGGTTTTATAATAGAAACAGAAGCAGACACCCACAGATAAACACTGAACCAAACTGGAAGGCATCACCCTCACTGTCGAGTGGGGGAGGGGGGAATAGGATGGGAAGTTGGTTGGGGGCATGGGAGGGAGGGAGGGAGAGAGGAGAGAGAGGGTGGCTGGGAGGGAAAGAGAAATGGCATCCATATGTAAAAAAAAAAAAAGAAAGAAAATGGGCTCAAGACCATGCTACAGAAACCAACAGTAAAGCTAACCTAAAAAAGGGGGAGCTCATGGTCCCCCAGACTGATAGCTGGGAAACCAGCACTGGATTGACTCAAGTCTCCTGAACATAGGTCTCAGTTAGAAAACCTGGACATTCCAAAGGATCTCAGACAGTGAGACCGGGATGTATCCCTGGTGCAAAAAAGGATTTTGGGAGCACATTCCCCATGAAGGTATATTCCATTAGCCTAGAATTAGGAGGGAGGCCCTACTCCCTATTCCAAAGGACTTGACAGATTTTGGTAATCCCTTCTGGAAGACATGACCCTCCCTGTGGAGTTGTGAGGGGATGAGATGTGAGGGGGTTGGAGGACATGGAGGGAGGGAGAGGAAACTGGGATGGACATGCAAAATAAGAATATATACATATATAGCAATATATGTGTGTATATATATTGCTAACAGAATGGGTACAAAGACAGAATCTATCCTTCTGCTGTCAAGAAAAACACGTCAACTTCAAAGACACACTACCTCAGAATAAAATGTTGGGAAATGATTTTCAAATAAAATAAGCCCTAGAAACAAGCTGGTGTAGCTATCCTAATATCTAACAAATTAGACTTCAAACTAAAATCAATCAAAATAGATGAAGGCAGTCATTTCTTATTCATCACAGGAGAAATCCATCAGAACAAGTCTCAGTTCTGAATATCTATGCCACTAATACAAAGGCACCCACATTCGAAGAAAGAACATTACTAAAATCAATTCACACATAAAACCTTATATGTTGATACCATTCCTTGCTCAAGAGAGATAAAGAAAGAAATTAAAGATTTCTTAGAATTCAATCAGAATGATGACACAACATATCTTCTCTTATGGGACACTTTGAAAGCTGTACTAGGAGGAAAGTTCATTGCACAATGTGCCCACATGAAGAAAATGGAGAATTGTCACACTAGAGAATTAAAAGCACAACTGAAAGCTCTAGAACAAAATCACTTCAGAAAAATAGATGCCACAAGAAAATTAAACTGAGGGGTGAAATCAATAAAGTATAAACAAAGAAAACAATACAAAGAATTAATGAAACAAAGAGTTGTTTCTTCAAGAAAATCAATATGATAGACAAACCGTTATCCAAACTAACTAAAAGGCAGAGAGAGAACACGCAAATAACATATTCAGTTCCATTTTCAAAAATGACCTAGATACCTTTCCAGAAAAGGCATCCGATTGTCTGAATTTACAGGGCAGCTGATATCATCAGTAACTCCAGTTATCTAGGGCATCCAACATCATCTTTTGCCTCTGACATTACCATAAGCTTCTGCTACACATACCAAGTTGTGTAACAGAGCCCAGATATCAGAGGGCCCGCATACATAACCACAACTGCCATGATGGAAGAACTATGCAAGGTGTAAAACCTTATAATTGTGTAAAACATAGGAACTCCTTTCATAAGTAAAACAAGGGCTTAATCCACCAATGTCTGTAAATATCTCTAAATGATCAAACCATGCTGGAAATATACTAATATTTTGACTTCGGTGCCAATTCTGGTTAACTGTCCCTGTTAACCAGAGTATGTCAACCCACAATATGGTTTGTGTTCTTAAAAGCTCACCCTGAGAAAGGATAGTTGCTACACTGGAATCCAGAATACCCCCTATAGTAGGCAGCTGTCTAATAAAGACTATATTGGCTTAACTAAATGGTTAAGTGGTATAACATTCTCTCTCTCTCTCTCTCTCTCTCTCTCTCTCTCTCTCTCTCTCTCTCTCTCTCTCTCTCTCTCATTCAATCATTCACTCTTTCTCTACCATCTCTGTCTTTTGTGTTTGTTTGCATTTCTGTGTGTTTGTATGTCTTTCTATGTATTTCAATCAGTTTGTTTTCCTGTAATGACCAATGGCTTTCTCTGGTAATGGGGATGCTTAAGCCAATTAAGACTCCTATTGGGGACCAGGATTGTTTTGTCTGTTCCAGGTCCCCCAGAGAACTACCTGCCTGATATTAAAACTCCACCTGTCCCATTCCCAGAATGACAGACACTATAAATATTTCCTGTACTGCAACCTCAGGGGGTCTTGGTTCCCCCATGAGAAGCTGTTCTCCTTTCCAGTAGCATGCTCATGAGAGCTCTGGGCTACCAACATAAAGTATCACTTTTGTAAATGAGTGATCATTCTTTGACTGCCTACCTTCATTTCAAATGAGATGTTTGAGGGAAGGTATACCTGCCATGTTATGCCAAGTCACAAGGACCTCCAAAGACCATCAGGGAGAAAGACCCACCAAACTATTTTAATTGTTTTTTCTTGGCTTTGCATACTTTCTTTAAGAATTTTATTCATTTATTCCAGTATTTGTTTGTTTTATCTTCCACTTCTTTAAGGTATTTTCTCACATCTTATTTGAGGGCCTCTATTATTTTTATGATGATAATTTTTAGGTCGTTCTCTTCTGATTCATTTGCTTTGTTGTGCTCTGGTCTAGTTGGTGTAGCTTCCCTAGATTCTGGTGGTGTTATGCTTGTCTTTCTGATGTTAGGTGTTTTCCTGTATTGCCCTCTTCCCATGGCTTCTTCCACTAGGTGTTGGAATCTCTGTGGATTTAGGTGGGTCAGAGTTTCAACATCTGTAGTTCTAGGTGGTTCAAGCTCTCTAGGAGGTCTCTCCATATGCAGGAGCCTGAGGATAGGGGTCAAAGTTGAGGCTCCAGCACAGAAGAGCTGAGGCCTCTTTGGCAGAGGCTAACCTGCTCAATGTTTCCTCAGGGATAGTCGGGTCTAGCTCTAGGCAAGGCCTCTAGCCAAGGTCTGGTGTTGGGGGACAAAGGCTGGGCTTATACTCAGAATGTTTCTGCACTGATAGGCAGGTCTAGCTGGCACTCTCCAACTGATTATGACCTCTTTAGCAGAGGTCCTGCTATGGGGGTCAAGGATCCAGCACGCAGGAACCCAGGGTGGGCCTGCAGAGATAGGAGAATCTCTGGGAGGGGCCCAGAACACCAGTAGAAGACCAGTGGTGGGGGTCAGAGACCAGGTAGGTGGATATTATGGGTGGTCCCACGTGGATAGGCTTGTCTATTGTGCTCAGATAGGCTCCAGGAATTTCCCTGAAGGTGGCTGGATTGTTGGCTCCACCCTATGGTTCAGTGTTCAATCAGAGCAGTGGGACAGTGGGCAGGGTAGGGAAGAGCATAGGGGGAGGGCAGCCTCTTGGTGGGGATGGGTGGGGGTATATCGTAGCTCCAAGAGCACTCTCGGTGAGGACAGGACGCAGGGGCAGGGAGATCCAGGACCCAGCCAGGGATTTCCTGGGGAGGGTGTAGGCTAAATATTATTCTTATTTGATAACTGTTGTGTGTTATATTTTGCTATGCTAAGGTTAAAACACTTCTTGTTATTTCAGTCAGAAAAGAGGAGATGATGGGACATTTTATTCTGTAAATATGTTTCTTATACTGGTTAATGAATAAATCACTGTTGGCCAATAGGAAAGAAAGATTGGAGGGACTAGGAAACTAGGAGGAAAGAAGAAGTAGTGAGGAGAGGAGGAATCAACATGGAGAGACTGGAGAAGTAGAACGCCAGCCATTCTGGCTGGTAAGATGAGTCACGTGGAAATACTTAGAATAGTAGAAATGGGTTAATCATTAAGACAGAGGTAGCCAGTAAGAAACTATTAACTGGCCAACAGCCTTATATCAAATACCAGAGTCTCAGCTTGTTATTGGGTGCTGGTGTGGCAGCAGGACCAGACAAGTCTGCTGGTGGGAAAACAACTAGCTACAGACGGGACTCCAGGAAAGAGCAGTGAGCAGAATCCAGGGAGTTGTATGCTTCAGCCACCAAATGGGGATATGAGCCCACCATTGTCTTCCAGCTTGAGGTCTCAGAGATCTTGGAAGCATGAGCTGTAATGAAATCCAGTGCCTGGGTTTTCAGAAGCCCTGCACTGTGCATGTCAGCCAAGATGAGAGTGTGGGCAGCATTCTTCACTGAGTGGTTTCTGCACAGGGCATCCTCGCACATGACCTTCAAAGCTCTAGACCATACTTTGTAGAGAGCTGCAAAGGGCAGTGCCTTAAAGATGGCGTTGGCTTCTGCCTTCCACCTTCCTGATGGAGAGTGCTCTCTGTGATAAACAAGTCCTTATTTGGCTAAGGCTGAGATCTAGGCTTGCTTCCATGTATGTGGACCTATCTGCATTCACCACATGGTGTGCTGGGGTTGGCTACACCAAGACCTTATAAGATGTGGGCTCACTTTCCCTGGGGTCAGAAGATTGTTCAAAGGTTCCTGAGTAAAGCTGCTTAAAGAACAGTCCAAGCATTGCGTCTTCCTTGCTGTTCCAGGTGGTTGCGACAATAGTTGTCAACAGCTGCCAGCACAGAATCTGCCATGTTGTGAAGGGCTGGTGCCTTTCCCGTGTAAATGAAGCCCATCATTGCCTTGAAGCCTTAAGGCTCCAGATCATGGATCTCAATGTGGTTTGTTGTGTTCTCCTCTATGTCATATTGAAACAGGGCTCTAAAAACTGGAGAGCAGGCTGCTAGGATGGACTTCTGAGCCTGGAACTCAATGTCCACCTGTCACCAGGTAGTAGTCTGTGTAAAGGGATTTCTCCCATAGCTCTTCTAGCTCATCTGCCATCATGCATCTTGGAACCTGGATCTCTGGCATCGTTCTCTGGTCACAGATGTTGAAGGACCCTTGGACCATGTACCCCTCACATAGGAAAGTGAGATTTAGTCTGGGAGAAGCCAAGACTCCTGGGATAAATGTAAATCTCGAATGATAAACTTTTAGAATTCACAGTGCTGGTTTTGCTGGTTGTGCTCTTCATGACTTGGGATTTCTCTCCTTTGCCATTGAACTGGAACTTTTCCCTAATTGGGTTCTTTGGCAGCTGATCAATCATAAGAAAACTGACAAGTAATCTTTGCTTTTTTCATCGACCCCTTTCAGATGTACATTCAAACATTTATGTGTGTCATTGGATCCTGATGAAAAAGTAGGATTACTAATTTACTTCCCCTGCTTTTGCTCCAAGCAAAAACACAAGTTGCTGATGGTCCATGTGTAACTGAATTTCTGTATGTTGATTGGTGTTTTCACCAGCTCTCCCCTGCCAATTCCGCTGGCATGTCTGCTTGTGATAGTTTGAAGGTTAACTTGACACAAAGTGAAGAACTAGGATTTTTTCTTCTTCAACCTGGAGGTCACAATCAGTAAGTAGCCCTATTTAACAAGATAAGCCTAGCATATAACCACTAGTCCCATCATTATAGTAACTATTCTTGTTCTCATAATTTCAGATCTTTCCACCCATGTCTATGTCAATTCTTTGTGATTTTCTATATTCTTCATGCAAGAACTATTCTCCTTCTACTTTCCTACATCCTTGCTCTGCAAAGTAAAGTCTTTCACCATGAATATTCTCCTCATCCCTAAATGTGAGAGATGATTCTTATTTTCATGAAATATAGACTATATTCAACACAAATACTGGAGTGAGTGGCTTTAGGATGGATCTCCCTCTATAGTGTGATGAGAAAATTCTCTCTACATGCCATGTCTCTCCAGTTATTCCTGTCTTGGACATTCTCTCTAAAACTAGACCAAAAGGAAATAAGTTCATCAACCAAATCAGCCCAGCCCAGTTTGGCTCCCTCCCCCACCCCTGTTTTTTTTTTTTTTGGTTTCATTTTATGGATTTATTGCAGACGGACAGCCACTTAGTGGCATAGGTGATTCTTCAACAGGAGGGTTCAGGGTCAGGGTGGTAGGTACCCTATCTCAGAAATCACTGATTCAAAGGGATTGTACTTGTTGATTTGCATACTACAATTTAGAAGATGCTCTTTAATAACTGTTGAATATATTCTGCACCCTTTGTAAACCAGAATGCCCATACAATGTTAAGTCCAGCAGAGTAAGCCTGGAAGTTCAAAGATTAAAGAGGACAGAACTCAGTAGTGAAGAATGAATATTATGTGAAAATGAGAAACTGAATCTTGGCAGTAAGCAGGAGGCAATTGAGAGGTATTTAGGATATTTTTATACTACAGCCTTAAGTGTAACAGGAAAGGTAAGTTCAAGGAGAATTAACTGAGAAAGACAGGCAAGACCACCAAGAAAATTTGTTGGCGCCATCCTTGGGACTGTGATTATGGATGGAATAAAAGGCAAGAAAGAAGACAGCCATTTTCAAGGGTCCTACCTGGCTTTGCTTAATACCTACCAGGGACAGGTATTTCCACCCTGACCTCCATATTGTATACACTGAGACAGACAGACACTGGAGGGAAGACAAAGTCTACTTCCTGGATCATGTTTATGGGAAAACTACTCTTTTTATTCAGAAACACAATTTTCTGTGTAACAGCTCTAGTTGCCTTTCATATAACTGTATGCAAAATACCTTTGTGTATAAGGATGGCCTTATACTCAAAGAGATCAGCCTGTGTAAGCCTACTAATTGTTTTCAGTTATTTGAAACAGGCTTTGTTTATCTTACTTTGGAGCCATTCCCACATCTAGCTCTGTAGAACAGGCTGGACTCATCTTATACAGATCTGCCTGCCTTTGCCTCCCTATTGCTGGGACTAAAGGCATGTGACAGCAATGCGTTGCAGTAGGAATAATTCTAACAACGGGAAAGAAGTAAATAACAAATGTGTAGGAATTGCCATTATTCCTTTATTTATGGAAGATTAACACCAGTAGTCAATGTGCGTTTGTGATGGATATTCTTGGCTCCCAACTGTGCCACACCTGGAATTAACAAAAACCTTAAAATGTAGGTCACAAATCTGAGAAAAGTTTTGCATGAGTACCAGCAGGTAGATCTACATGAAACACAGATTCTCAGGGTAGAAGACAAGAACATTTTGCTCAGATCACAAGATCTGAACACACACACACCCAATACAGATCTGAGTCTGGGAGACACATCCTAAATTGGGACATACCTTCCAGTTGAAGCAAATAAAACAACATAGAACAAGGGAGCTCTTGCACTCTGCCTGCTTGCACTCACCTTGAAGCTAGTCATCCCATCACTGACATTAGAGACTATTCTTTGAATTCTATCCCCTACTAAAGACCAGCTGACAATTGCAACCTTCAAGATGAAGTAAGTACTGAATTCCGGGACTTCGCCTTCAAATTTGCCACAGTGGGATTAGCAGGTATGTATCCATAAGTCATTCTAATTAGTCCCCTTTCTTCATGTATGGAGACATTAATTCTATATGCTCTGTTAATCTAGAGGGTCCTAACAGAACATTCTTCCTTGTGAGTATACAAAATGTCCCAAACTATTCAAAAGATGTATATATTTCTCAAACCTATTTTCCTATTGATATGGATTCAATCTAGAAAATGGAATGATCTAGTAGCTTTTACTGTCTTCTGTGAAACTGCTCGTGAAATCTGCATTGAACATTCCAGAGATATCCATGCTGTAGCTTCAGAGAAATGGTAACATATAGGAAAAATAATATAAAACTCTAAAATCATGTCTATTAATGTATCCCAAGGGGGAAGAAAAAATAAATCTCAGATTTGGTTTTTGATCCAGTTTAAACTTCAAATAAACTCTAGCTGAAATGTCAAGGGAAAGGATGGCCAAGGGCTGGAACTTCACAAAAATCAACATACAAAACTTCTGGTACAAATGGACCATTAGCATATTCAATTTTTTTCCTGGAGGAAATGCAAGGTCATATCACAGGCCCAAAGTTTTCATCAGGAGGCAATGACAAATGGTGTTTGAAAATACAAACTTTAGGCTTTGACTAAGAAAGCCCAGATTACTTGTTTGTTTACCTAGTGTTGATCAGCTGTCCAACGAGTCATGTTTAGTTAATGTTCCTGCTCAAGATTTTAAGTGCAGAATGAGAGATAGCCCAAGACACATTAAGTTCCTAACAGGATAAGAATGGAGATATAAAGATTCATCCTTTGGGATTTCCTCTTGGATCATGAGCACAGGAGAAGAGGTTTCCACACAAGAGAAGATAATGAGAAAGAAGACATTTTTGTCTTCAAACTCAGTTGGCAAAGAATTTGTTGCTATAGAAGAGTACACTTCTTAAGTTCCCAGCATACACAGAGAATGTTTCAACCACATGAAGGTATAGTTGCAGTGATTCTGAGCTTCTCTTGTTCTCATGGGCACCTCCATCTCTATAGAAAATATTTTAATGAAATATAAAATGAAAAAAATTTTAATCAGTTCATGATTCCTGTGGTGTTTCAGTTTCAGTAAGCCTACATTTGTCCTTCAAGTTCTCCTCAGCTTTTTATTTAGGGTCCTCTCTATCACACTGAAATATCACTGAAATATCACCTAATGAAATTCTTCTACACTCAGATTACTGTTGATTCCAGTCCACACTCTCCTGCAGATGATGGGAGCAGAAAATGAGATGCACTGAAAACCTTATTAGGCAGAGCTCAGACCAAGGGAAAGTGGGGATAGAAAGCATGTAGGAGCCAAAGGGATCAAAGACACCAGGAGCACAGAGAATACAGGATCAACTCAGCAGAGCATTATGTGCTCACAAAGACCAAAGATGTACTCACAGAGCTTATGTGGGTCTATACTATGTCCTCTGTACACATGCTGTGGTTATTGATCTTGGGCTTTTTGTGAGACTCCTAGCACTGGGAATGTGGGGAGTCTTTGAATTGTTTGTCTGATATTGGGAACCTTGTCTTCTTTCTGGGTTGGCTCCTTTGGCCTTGATATAATGTTTTGTGCTTACTCTGTTTGCATCTTGTTATGCAGTGTGCAGTTGATATCCCCAGAAGTCCTGCTTCTTTTTGACAACAGGAGTAAGTACATCTTGGTAGAGCAGAGGAAGGGGAAAACTATAGAGAAAGATTAATAAAAAGAAAAACTGGCAAGACTTTTGAAGTAATATATGGACAGATGCACAAAGAAACAAAAATGTAAAGATCTCTCTGATCTGGTGAGCCCATGATCAAAGAAGCAATGATAACCGAGATGGAGGTTATTCATGGACTTTCCCTCATCAGTACTAACATGACTACAGTTGCTGCTGGATGTCAGATCTGCCAAGAGCAGAGACCAACACAGAGACACAGATATGTCACCATTCCTCCAGACTGATAAGCAAACAACATGGTCATAGGATGACTATATTGGTTCACTTCAGCTGCTATTGGGACAACAATTTATCCATACTGGAATAAATACATTTCTAGCTATGGATTTGGCTTTCTTGCATGCAAAGCTTTTGCCAAAACTACCACACAAGTACTAACAGAATGCCTTGTCAAATATCATGAATTCATGGAGTATATATTCTGAACAAGACAATAAATTCACAGGGAGCTCTCTTTCCCCACATTATCTGTAATGCTACACATGTCCCACTCTCTACCCAGGTATCCTTGGTAAATATGCTGGCTGCTGTTTCTAGAATGCATGTGTAGGTCACAACTGAGAGGAACCTAAGTTTGCTTTAGTCGTTCATTGAGAGGCCATACTTCTTCACCTCAACTGTGGGTATGTCTCTAGATATTGGAAAAATGATTCTTCCCTCTCCACCATTGTCAGATAGGCAGACTTTTGTGAAAACAGGTTAATGGCTGGGTCTTTGCCTCTCCTCAATAGTCCTCCCTTTCCTGACTCTTTTTTTCTCTTTTGACAAATCTTTCCAAATTAGACTGGAGTTATACATGTAGAGGTTAACCCCAACCAAGCTTCCTGTTGATTTAGGCACCAAAGATTGATGACAATATGTGTGTTGTACTCAGGCTATAAATATTATGGTGGTTGTGTTATAAGCCCTTTAGGGCTACTCCTGCTGCAAACTTGTTCAATAATTAAAGATGATGGGAGACTACAGCAGACTAATCTCTATATATGAGAAATGCAAGGTTAGACCAGGTATGAGGATATATATCACAACTCAAGGGAAAAAGTCAAAGTGGGTAGTACTCTTATTATTGAAGGAATGTAAAGCCCACCAACCCAAATATTTTGAATCAAAGTATGGAAATTTAATTTTCTGCCATATTTGGTTTTCTCCCTAATTTGGTTTGAAATATGATGGGAGATGCCTTTCTGTAAATATGTTTTTCTTATTGGTTAATGAATAAAGCACTGTTGGCCAATAGCAAAGCAAGATAGGTAGGACTTGGAGAACAGGAGGAGAGAGGGAGTAGGAAGGAGGAGATTCAAGATGGTGGACGGACAGTGAAATTTCCAGCCCCCCTCTCTGGTAAGATGAGACCACGTGGAAGTACTTAGATTAGCAGAAATTGGTTAATATTTAAGACAGAGTCAGCCAATAAGAAATGGTAATAGCAGGACAACCAAATTATATCTAATACAGTGTCTCTGTGTTATTTGGGGCTGGTGCTGTAGTGAGACCACTCCAGAGGAGGAAAACCTACTCATAACGAACTGGCGCCTAGGTGGCTAATAAGAACTTCCATTTAAAACTTAACAAAAGCTTAAAAAAAGTGTTTTAGTAACAAAAGAGTAGGGACAAGCAAGGAGTCTTGGTAACAGCATTTTTCTCAGTTGCCCTCTGTTTTGCAAGAAACAAGCAGAGATCTGCATGGCTCCTTTAAGAGGGCTTTCCTGACTCCACATAAGCAGCAAAAAACCTCAAGGCTTTTAACGAGCTCTGCTAACATCTGAATGGTGTTTATGAGAGCTGGCAATGACAGGGATGACATCTCTAAGCCTGCAGTATGCTGCAGGATGTAGCATAGCCCAAGGCCATGAGCACAGTTCTCAGTTCTGTAGGTAAAAGTACATGTGGCCATTTTGGGTAGACAGAGGCTAACACAGCTATAGCCTTCCTTTTGACAGTTTTGTTGTTTACCAGATAGAGACCTGTTGCATTAAGAAAAACCACTAAAAGTTGACAATGTGGGTGTGGTTGCCTTTAAACCCAGCCTTTAATCTCAGGAGACAGAGGCAAGCAGATCTCTGTGATTTCAAAGTAATTCTGGTATACAGAGTTAATTCCAGGACAAATAAAAGTTACACAGAGAAACCCTGTCTCAAAAAACGAAAAAATAAAAGGTGAAGAAAGAGTAATAAAAAATGTCATGTAAAGATGGGAACCAAAAAAGAGTGCATATGCTATATGCTGTTCTATTATCTTGGTATCAATTGACTATTGAGAAAATAATAACAACTGTTAAAAAAAATGCTGCTGGATCAATCCAATTTATGTATTTTAAAAATTCTTTGACTTCAAAATTTTAGTCTAAGGACATGTTACTTGGGAAAAGGATTTCTAATTTTGTGTCCACAGAAAATGAAATGCTGTGTCCATAAAAAATGAAAAGCTGTGGATCCCTTCCAGACTAATGTGGTTTGATCAAGCCAGACCCCCTGAAACAGAGTACCAGGTGATCCAGCATTCAAAACATTTGGGACAAGGCAACCTTAAAGACTACACCCAGGATTTCTGCATCCCCTTCGGATCCCCCATGACAATGCCCCCTCAAGTACTTTTTTTCTGTCTAAAATAAAAGGATGGTTTTAACCTTAACATAGCAAAATATATAACAAAACAGTTATCAAATGGGAACGACAGTTGACAATGTTTAGTCTATTAACTTTTAGCTAGATTTAAAGAAAATATTTCATCATCTGTCCTATTTTTGTGAGTCTGAAGTCCGATATGTAATTTATCTTTAACCCTAACTAAGGAAAACTATAACCATACTATCTGTTTTCAACTCCATCAAAGATCACAGAAGGACAATATATAAACAGGGGAAATGACAGAGACAACCCTCCTGGTCAGTCACCCTAAGTTCTTCTGTAATGTCTGTAATGTTCCATCTTTAGTCCATAGGCCATACTTAGTGTGTCTGGCAGAGACAGCAGGAAGCAGTTTGGAAAGAATGACACCCAAGTTCCCAAATATTGTTTATAAATGTTTGTTTTTATTTAAAGGGGGTGGTTATAAATGGTTAATGACAACAATCAATCTCTTTAAAGGTAAAAGGGGAATCATGATGTAGATATGAATACTTTAGTTTTATAATGGATTTTCTTTTATTGATACAAATTTAAGGTGAATTTTATGATATGTGTATTTATTTCTCCTCTTTTTAGGTATTGTGTTTATATAGTTCTTTTAGAAATGTAATGTATAAATTAGTACAGATTATAGGTAGTTATCTATGTCAAAACTTAGAGTTGAGTTACTTAGGTTTTGAAACTGTGTTTGAGATGGATAGGCATTCTTCAAACCTTTCAAGGACTTCCTGAATATGGAATTTAAAATGGTTTAGTGTTTTTCTTGACAGTGAGGCAGAACTGCTCCTGGCAACAACAACTGCATCAGAAAGAAAGATGAGCATCGAAGAAACATGCTATAGAGTTTACTCCAAATATGGCAAGACTAGACATTTGGGCAAGAAACTACTCTTGCCTGGACTGTTCGATTTATGCTATCTGTACTGGACTTGCAGGACCAATAGGATGAAAGACCCCCCACTCAAGGATAATAGCTTAAAACCTGGCTTAGCAATGGTATCGCCATTTTGCAAGGCTTCCACATAAACAAGTAAAACTACAGGACAAGGTCAGTACTCACAGGCTGCCAAATAAGATATCTGTGAACAGACATTTGGCCTTGGGGAGGGAGCAGAGAGCTCAGAGAAAAACCCAAACATAAGCTAGGTCAGCTATTATCAGATCCCCAAACATGTAAGGAACTTGCCCTCGGATAATCCAATGCCTTATCTGAGATGGCCAATGGGACCCCTGTAACTATGCATCTCGCTTCTGTACCCATGCTTTTGCTACCCAGCCCTATAAAAGTCCCTCTCCCCAGCCCGTGGGCGTGCAAGTCCTCCAAGAGACTTTGTTGCCCACAGGTACCTGTGTATCTCAAATAAACCTCTTGCAGTTTGCATCTGCATCCGTGGTCTCGGCTTGGTGTTTGGGTCCAGGGGTCTCTTCCTGGAGGGAAGTCCTCTTCTGAGGTCTTTCATTGAGACTGACTGCTGATACAAAATGGACATTTACTACAGGGTTTCTGCTTCATTGAAGAGTCTGCCAGACATTCCTCAGGGCAAAGATAAAAGTGACTGACAAGCTGCCAATCCAGGTAGACACTTTAAAGCTTCCTGCTTTGCTGGGGTCTCTGCCAGACACACTATGTATGGCCTATGGACTAAAGATGGAACATTACAGAAGAACTTAGGGTGACTGACCAGGAGGGTTGTCTCTGTCATTTCCCCTGTTTATATATTATCCTTCTGTGATCTTTGATGGAGTTGAAGACAGATAGCATGGTTATAGTTTTCCTTAGTTAGGATTAAAGATAAGTTACATATCGGACTTCAGACTCACAAAAATAGGACAGATGATGAAATATTTTCTTTAAATCTAGCTAAAAGTTAATAGACTAAACATTGTCAACTGTGGTTCTCATTTGACAACTGTTTTGTTATATACTTTGCTACATTAAGGTTAAAACCATCCTTTTATTTTAGACAGAAAAAAAGTAGTTGAGGGGAGATGTCATTCTGTAAACATGTTTCTTTTATTAGATAAATGAATGAAGCACATTTGGTCAATAGCAAAGCAAGATATGCGGGATTAGGACACCAGGAGGAGAGGCAGTTGGAGGGTGGAGATTCAATATGGTGGACTGACAGAGAGAATGCCTGTCCATCTCTCCAGTAAGATGAGACCATGTGGAAATACAATTAAACAGAAATTGGTTAATATTTAAGACAGAGATAGCCAATAAAAATGCTCGTGGCAGGCCAACAGAATTATATCTAACACAGCATCTCTGTGTGTTATTTGGGGCTGGAGCTCCAGTGAGATCAAGCAGGAGGGGGAAGACCTGCTCATAACAGTGATAAGCCAGGATAATGGGAGAATTGGCAATTTATAAACCCCAAAACACAAAGGCAAGTGTTTAACAAGGATTGTGGGTATTCCAGGGAAAATTTGGTAATGTAGGAACCCAAACAATTAGAAAAACAAAAGTAATGATAATATTTCTGTGGAACTCCTGATTATAAATACAAATGGGTCTCTGATTCTTCTGCCTGTTCATGAAATCTTTTCCTCTGTAGGGTTGCATAGTCTTCCTTCTATGTGACAGTGTTTGCTTTATCTTTTTATATTTAATTTTGTCATTTTTTTTGGTTGTTATTTCTTAGAAAATTTTTCTGGGTTTTTTGTTGTTGTTATTAATTGATGATTGTTTGTTTGTTTTTTGTTTTTGTTTTCTGCGTGTCCTAAAACGGTCTTTGTAGACCAGGCTTACTTTGGCTGACCTATTCTTTTCCAATAAGAGACAGAAAGGGAGTGATTCAGGCAGGAGGGGATGAGCACCTTTTTAAGAAAGCAGCAATTTCAAAACATCTGTTTAATCATTTAGATATTATAAATAATTACTATTTTGGAGAAGGAAATAAAATAAATTGAAAATACATAATTAACTCCAAAATACCTTGTCTTTAAAATACCTTGTCAACTGTGGTTCTCATTTGATAACTGTTTTGTTATATATTTTGCTATGTTAAGGTTACTGTTTTAGAGAAATATTGAGCTCACCCTCTGTCTTACTGGGCCCGATGCTTCGCTGCTCTGGCTGAGCACTGGGTCAGAGTGCAGGTCTAACAACCCCTACACATCCAGAGAACTACCTGGACCTGTTCTGAGCATACTGGACCCTCCTATCTACTCAAGACCACCCTGAGTCCCTGCCTGACTAATCCACAGAGGGAAACTCCCTTAACCTAGATGCAGGTGGGAGGGCCTAGCCCCTACTCCAAACAACTTGACAGATTTTGTTGATCTCTTCTGGAAAGCATCACCCTTGCTATGGAATAGAATGGTAAAATGGGGTAAGATGGTGGTCAGTGGCATGATAGGGGTTGAGAGATGGAGTGAGAGGGAACTGGGATTGATATGTAAAATACAAATTTAATTAATTAAAAAAGAAAATATAAATGTTACATTTCTTGTTAAAATTGTAGCATGAAGATGAATCACAGAAATATCTGTTCTTAATGCTGCAAATTAACAAAGAAATATGAGGGTTTTATTAATAAAAAATAGTTCCTCTCTCAACAAATAGTTATATATTAACAAACAAACATATGGCTCTAGAGTTGATGACATGAGGATGCCTGCAAGTAATGTTATTATCATTCTCCATGTCAAAGCCTGTAAACCCTGGGGGAAGGGTAATAATACGAAGAAAGAGCATTTATGTATTCATAATAATTCCAAGAGTATTAAAATATTTAAACAATTTCTCACTAGATTAACTAGCAAAACAATGTCAATGCAAGAATTGCAATAAAGATTGTGAATAACAACAGTAAAGAAAAATTAGGGCAGGAATTATTGGAAGAAAATATTATTAGTATTGATAAAATAATAATTAATAATCATAAATAATTCATATCAGTACAACAACTGAAATAATCAACCAAGGAAAAGGAAAAAAACCTCAATGTGTTTCACACAAGTGCTGTTTTGTTTTATTTTTCTTAGCACACAAAATAAATTTCATAATAGAAAAATTAAAAAACTAAAGAAGAAAAATTGTGCTATCAAAATATTCATTATATGGCACTCAAGTTAAAGCAGTTTCTGGGGAAAGCACAGAAAAGAAAGTGAAGGCTGTGCTGCCCATCCTTCAAAAGGGAACAACTACTGAGGTCAATGATAGAGAAAACTTGAAATCACATTTTCCCATCCATAGGCCTACTTCTGAAAAACACAGGTGAAAATGGTTCCAAATCATGCTCTTAGGTCAACAGAACAAGGGTTCCAGGAGCAATAGATGGGAGATGTCATTCTGTAAATATGTTTATTGCATTGGTGACCGAATAAAGCACTGCTGGCCAATAGAAAAGCAAGATAGCCAGGACTAGGACACAAGTAGGATTCAAGGAAATACTAGGGAGGAGTCAACCTAGAGAGACTGGGAAGAACGGAGGTCTGGGCCCTCTCTCTGGTAAGATGAAACCACGTGAAAATACTTAGATGAATGGAAAATGGGTTAATATTTAAGTCAGAGATACCTGATAGGAAACTAGTAACTGGCCAACTACATTATATCTACTACAGAGTCTCTGTGGGGTAATTGGAGTTGGTGAGGCAATGTGGGAAAAATTGCTCTTAACATAATGGTGCCTTCAACATGGCTAAGAACTTTCACGTAAAACTTGACAAAAGCTTAAAGGGTTTTAGAAAAAATAATGGAGACAAGGAAGGCTTCTTGGTAACAGCATTTTTCTAGTTTGGAGTCTGTTTGTCTAGAGACAAGCATAAATTTGCCCAGCTCCTTTAAGTGAGGTTTCCAATCTCAGCATAAGTGGCAAAAACCTGCAAGGCTTTTTAATCTTCTAACAATTTAATGGTGTGGAGGAGAGCTGACAGTGGCAATGACCACATCTCCAGGCCCTCTTTAGGCTGGCTGCATACTGCTGTATAGCAGCATAGACCAAGTCAGTGAGCACAGCTCTGTTCTGGGGGTGAAAGAACCCACTGTCATCTTGGGTAGACTGCAGCTAATACAGCTGTGAATTTCATGTTAGCAATGTTGTTGTTTACAAGATAAAAGATTCATGGCCAGAAAAAGATAAAGATTTACAGTAAAGATGGATTCACATTAAGAAAAACATTTAAAGTTTTACAGTGTGTTTTAAAATATAGATAGGCTTGGGAGAGAAAAAAGAAACAGAATACAATGGTTTTAAAAAAGAATAATAAAAAGAGTAGCTGGGTGTGGTTATATATGCCTTTAATTCCAGGACTAGGGAGACAGAGACAAGCAGATCGCTGTGATTGCAAATAAACTTGGTATACAGAGTTAATTCCAGGACAGAAAAAATTTACAGAGAGAGACATTTCCCAAAAAATTTAAAATTTTAAGTAGAAGAGAGTAATAAAAAAAAAGCCATGTAAAGATGGAAAGAACAGAGAAACTTTGGATACTATATGCTGTTCTGTTATTTTTAAATGCTGCTGTATTAATCCAATTTATATATGCTTTGACTTCAAATTTTAAGTTTAAGGATAGGTTACTGGGGAAAAGGATTTCTCATTTTGTTTCCACAGGAAATGGAAAGCTGTGGATTCCTTCCAGACTAACAAGGTTTGCTCAAACCAGACACCCTGGAAACAGTATCCCAGGTGATCCAACATTCAAAACAGCTGGGACGGGGCAGCCTTGCAGACCACTACAGTCAGGATTTCTGTGTCTTTGTAGGATCCCCATAACAGGGGCCCCTACCAACAAGAAGCAGTTTGGAAAAAACGATGCCCAAATTCCCAAATATTGTTTATAAATATTTGTTTTCATTTAAATTGGCTTGGTTATAAATGGTTAATGATCACAACAAATGTCTTTTTAAAGGTAAAAATGGGATTATGGTTTAGAAATGAGTACTTTGCTTTGGAATTCATTTTCATTTATTGATACAATTTAAGGTCAATTTAATGATATGCATATTTTTCCTACTGTTTAGGTATTGTATTTATAGAGTACATCTAAAATGGTAATAGATAACTTAGTACAGATTATAGATAGTTACCTATAATAGATAAAAATTATTTAGGTGAGTTAGGTTTCTAGATATATATTGAGATGTATTTCAGATGACCTTTCAAAGACCTACACAATATGGCTTTTATAATCATTTAGGGTTTTTCTTAACAATGAGGCACAACTGCTCCTGGCAACACCACCTGTGTCAGAAAGGAAGATGGACATTTAAGAAACTCATTATGGAATTTAATATAAATATGGCAAGACTAGCCATTTGGACAAGATACTGCTCTTGTCTGGACTCTTTGACTTTATGCTTTATAAACTGGAGATGCAGGACCCACAGAAAAATAACTGCTGATACAAGATGGACATTGCTACAGGATCCCAGCTTCATGGCATGTTCTGCCAAACAGTATGTAGGACATAGAGAATAGTGACTGATTAACTGTCATTACAGGTGGACAGTTTAAACTTTCCTGCTTTGCTGAAGAGTCTGGAGACACACTATGGTCTATAGGCTGAAGATAGAGCATTAGAGAAGAGTTTTGTGTGACTGACCATAGAGTGATTTATCTCTGTTATTCTAGAGTATATATAATCCTTCTGTGGTCTTTGATGGAGTTGAAGAAAGGTAGTTATGGTTATAAATTTTTTTCTTAGTTTAGAATAAAGATAAATTATAGATAAGACTTTAGATTCTTATTTGATAACTGTTTTGTTATCTATTTTACTATGTTAATGTTAAAACCTTTCTTTTTATTTTAGACAGAAAAGAGGATATAATGGGAGATGTCATTATGTAAATATGTTTCTTGTATTGGTTAATGAATAAAGCACTGTTGGCCCATAGGAAAGCAAGATAGGTGGGAATAGGAGACAAAAAGGATTCAAAGAAATAGTAGGGAGGAGTCAACCTAGAGAGAGTGGGGAGAACAGAGGTCTGGGCCCTCTTTCTGGTAAGAGGGTATAATGTGGAAATACTTAGATGAATAGAAATGGGATAATATTTAAGACAGAGCTAGCTGATAAGAAACTAGTAACTGGACAACAACATTATATCTACTACAAAGTCAATGTGTGTTAATTGGGGTTGGCAAGGCAGTGCACCCACAATGGTGGGGAAAAAAAAGTGTTCTTAACAAGCAACAGAAGGAAAGAAGCTAGAGGCTAACCTCATTTTGGGAACACAGAATATCCAGATTGAAAAAAAAATATGAGATATAAACATATATAATCCAGCTCAAATGTGCAGATTGAAGGAAAGATGCACCTTGACATAGAAAATAAACAATGGTTGAATATCAAAAACTTGTTAAGGTTAAACAAATTAAAGAAAAGTAAATTGTTGTTGAAATTAAGAAAATTTATAGATAACAGGACAAAAACTCCTTAGAAAGAATGATTAAAATCAAACACCCATTTAAAAATTAAAATATCTATTGAGGCTTAGCAAAGAAAAATTAGTGAAATTGATAAATGGTGGATAACAGAAATGTCTCTCTCTCCCTCTCTCTCTCTACCTCTCTCTGTCTCTCTCTCTCTGTGTCTCTCTCTCTCTCTCTCTCTCACACACACACACACACACACACACAAAGTCAATGGTAAAACTATAAATTCCACCAGTTCACTGAGAATAGTTTCTAATTGAAGTTTGAGAAGAAGGTATATTGTGTAATTTATAGAAGGGTTCAAAAGTAGTACTTAAAAAATATTGTTGCTGGTCAGTGGTAGTGAACAGCTTTAGTGACAATACTCAAGAAGCAGAGGCAGCCAGATCTCTGTGAGTTCAGGACAAGTGCAAGTCAGTGCTCTATGACTAAGGTTCACTTCTTATCTGAAGGTTCATCCATTTTTAACTCCCACAGTATTTCCTCATTTCCCGGACTGCTTCTACGCTGCCTCTTTCACCATCCAGATGACATGTAATGTGATCTTAATATTCTTTTAAGTCCAGAATGACCAAAAACATCAATCTAGTATAAATTATGATATAAGTGAACCAAAGGCATTCACACATGCAATTCTGTCATACACATTTAATCTAATGTTCCTATGTAGACCTCAATCCACGACAATGACATATGTCTGTTTATATTAAGTCAGTGTAAATGGAGTTACTAGATAATTACATGATGGTTGTAATGGACAGGGGCTGGAGTCTGAAGCAGTGATAACCATAACATCACTTGAAAACTGGTTTTCCCACAGCCTGTACAGTAGGAATGGAGAAGTGGGAGATGGCCTGGCAAAATATTACAGTGACAAGGACAAATGTACTTTTGGCAGTGCAAACTTCAACAAAATGTTCCAAACAGGAAAAACTCATGTTTCAAACAAAATCCAAGCAATAGGTTGATTAAAGAAAGTATTTAATTTTTCTTAGTACAAAAAAGCATGTATAAATAAGACTGTTATAGACACATGAATGATACCAAGGGCTGCTTGATTTTGATGTTTCACAATTCCAAATCTTCTATGTCTGTTCTTCAATTCTCTGGGAATTCCAGTCAATCCAGTATTTTCAATTTCTTTTCCTGGAAACTATGGACTGTGCATATTTCTTATGCCAGGCAAAATTTATTAAATCATATAATTTCCTGAATATGCTGCAACATAGCCTATGTTCATGCTTTTGATCACCAACCTTTCCTCACGCATCTATATCATACTATGTCTTCAGAACAAGTCTTTTCTACAGGGTTATGCTAATGTCATTGCTGCTGGAGTATGTATACTGAAGGCTACATTTCTCTGATACTTAATATATAGTCAAAATAAATAAATAAAATTATAAATGATGAGATGAAAAAAATTAGAGAAAAAAGGCCAAATATAAGGAATTGAGAAATGAAAATTTACTCTATCAACATGATTGTACTGAGAAGAATTTAGGATTTTCATTTACCAAAATCTTTACTCTTGGTTCCTGACCTGACTTCATCTGGAATAAACTAACATCCTAACAAAAGGAGCACTGCAGTGAGAAATATTCTGCTTCAGTTGAGTTAGGTAGATCTACTTGTAGCAGGAACTTTGGAGACACACACTAATCCTCATCTTGAGGCCAGAAGACTGACAGACCTTAAATCCTGAACTTGATCTTTAATGATGTCATACCCTCCGGTGGGAGCATGTAAAGTACTATGAACAGAGGAAGGTCTTCTTCTTTGTCTACTGGCCCACACCTTGAAGCAAGTCTGTTCCTTCGCTGGCATTAGCTAAAAGCTCCTATCTTTTCTACCACTCTAGTTCTGGGATTAAGGGTGGAAGCTCTCTTACTCTTTTAGACTCGTTTAATCTTGGGTGTAGCCCTGAGTTTACTTGAAAACTCACAGAACCATCTGCCTTTTTCTTCTGAATCCTCAGATGAAAGGTGTCTGCCTAGTTTCTATGCCTCACTAGTATGGCTGCTTTGCTATTTTGATCACATTAAGAAATCCGAATCTATATATCACCAAAATCACATGCCACGCAGGGGTAAATGACTGAGGACCTCAAGGGCAAAATTGAGATAGCTTTTATAGGATTTACATGAGAATTACCAAGGCCAGTTTCAAAGCTAGCCTACTATGTTCACTAGGCCTAATAGCAAGGTCGTTGGACATGTCAAAACTTGGATGGTTGATAAGGTTTCTTGGGTTACAGAGATTAGAGTACACAGTTTTTATAGGGCCAGGTTGTTTAGCACACCTGCAAGGTTAGGGGGTTTTGTTTCTCTAGGACCAGCAGGCTTACTGGCCTTGATGGAAACAGAAATGTACACCTACAACTAAACACTGAAACAAACTGGAATCTACATACAGAAAGTGAGGAAAAGACAATGCTACAGAAACAAGGGCAAGGTGAATGTACTCTCCAGTCAAGAAGTTAACTATATCTATTGGCAGAAACATTTGTTCTTTCTGGTTTTCCCTTCCTTCCATGAGTCCAGTCTATTTTAGTTATCAATTTTCTTTGTGGACAGGATGACCCATAACAATTCCCAGACTGTTGTTGAGAATAACAACATTCCTCTGAAAGTACATGGTTATGAATAATGATAATAATTTCCAGAAACCAGTCATCATGATCAAGCTATTTCATGTATTTTCTATTTCCTGAGCTTTGCATGTAGCTAGGCAGATTTTTAAATACATGCTGTTGGATATTTTCAAATTTCTAACTTGTAGTGGTCATTAACGTGTTAGGCTCTATTTCCATCCTTTCATATCCTAGTTTCTCTGGCAGTGTGAATTATAGGCTCGTGATCCTTGGCTCCATGTTTCCCTTTTTGTGACTGGGTTACCTCATTCAGGAGGGTTACTTCAATTCCATTCATTTGCCTGTTAATTTAAAGATTCCATTGGTTTTCTTCTGCAGAGTAATATTCCATTGCACTAATGTGTCACATCTTTATATTTTGTTATTATTTATCTGTCTTAATTTTTTCTTTTTTTCTTTTATTTTTACATATTGATCCCAGTTCTCTTTCCCTTCCTCCCTCTTTCCTTCTCTCCCACCCTCTCATGTCCCCTGACCACCTTACCCTCTCATATCCTCTACTCCACATGTAGGGTGATGCCTTCCAGGAGGAGTCATATAAATCTTTCAAGTCATTTGGAGTAGGAACTAGGCCTTCTCTCATGTCATTAGGTTAAGGGAGTATAATTCCGTGGGGGATGTGCTCGGAAAATCCTTTTATGTACCAAAAGGGATACATCCTTGTTTCACTGTCTGAGGTCCCTTAGACTGCCCAGGCCTTCTAGCTGAGACCCATGTTCAGGGATTCTGAGTCCGTCCCATGCTGGATTCCCAACTTTCAGTCTGGGGGCCCATTAGCTCCTTTTTGTTCAAGTCAGCTGTCTATGTGTTTCTGTAGCATTGTCTTTTCCTCACTTTCTATATGTAGATTCCAGTTCATCTCAGTGTTTAGTTTGGGTGTCCATTTCTGTTTCCATCAGCTTCAAGATAATGGCTCAATATTGGTGGATAAGTTAGTTGTCAATCTCATTATCAATGAAAAGAATTTATGGTAGCCTTTATACTGATGCTGAAATTGGAGTTAGTCTTATAGGTCTCTGGACATTTCTATAGGTCAAGTTTTCTCTTGAAACCTATAATGATTCCCTTTTTTTATGGTCTCTCTCTCTTTTTCACTCTCTCTCTCTTCTCTCTTCTGTTTCTCAACTGACTCAATTTTCCTAGTCCCATGTTCTTTCCTCTCCTCCCCTTCTCTTTCTCCTACTTCCCTCTCCACTCACTACTTTCTCTGGCGGTGTGAATTTTAGGCTGGTAATCCTTTCTTCTATGTCCAAAATTAATATAGGAATGAGTGCATACCATGTTCCTTTTTTTGTGACTTGGTTACCCTATCTCATTCAGGAAGGTGTCTTCAAGTTCCATCCATTTGCCTGTCAGTTTCAGGATTCCATTGTTTTTTTTCTGCTGAGTAGTATTCCATTGTGTAAAAGTGAGACATCTTCTTTAACCATTCTTCAGTTGAGGGGTATCTAGGTTGTGTCCAGTTTCTTGCTACTACAAATAAGGCTGCTATGAACATAGTTGAACACATGTGCTTGTTGTATGGATGTGGATCATTTGGGTATATGCCTAAGAGTGGGATTGCCTGGTCTTGTGGTAGACTCATTCGCATTTTCCTAAGGAGCCACCATACTGACCTCCAAAATGGCAGTACAAGTTTGCATTCCCACCAGCCATGGAGGGATATTTCCCTTTCTCCTCATCCTCTCCAGCATAAGTTGTCATTGGTGTTTCTAATTTTAGCCATTCCAGCAGGAGTAAGATGGTATATCAATATTGTTTTGATTTGAATTTTCCTGATAGCCAAGAATGTGGAACAATTTAAGTGTCTTTCAGCATTTTTTATTTCCTCTATTGAGAGTTCTATTTTCAATTTTGTACCCCATTTTAAATAGGGTTATTTGGTGTTTTGTTGACTAGTTTCTTGAGTTCTTTCTATATTTTAGAGATCAGCCCTCTGTCATATGTAGGACTGGTGAAGATATCTTCGCAGTCTAAGGGCTATGGTTGGTTCTTGTTAACTGTGTCCTTTGCCTTACAGAAGGTTGTTAGTTTCAGGCAGTCCCATTTATTAATTGTTAATCTTAGCATCTGTGTTACTGATGTTATGTTCAGGAAGCAGTCTCCCATACCAATTTGTTCAAGGGTACCTCCCATTTTCTCTTCTAAGAGGTTCAATGTGGCTGGATTTATGTTGAGGTCTTTGATCCATTTACACTTGAGTTTTGTGCATGGTGGTAGACATGGGTCTATGTGCAGTCTTCTATACACCATCAACTAGTTGTGCCATCACCTTTTGTTGAAGATGCTTTCCTCCTGCCATTGTATAATGTTAGCTGTTTTGTCAAAAATCAGGCGTTTGTAGGTGTGTGGGTTAATGTCAAGATTTTTGATTCTTGATTCAATTCCATCAGTCACTTGTTTATTTTTCTGCCGGTATCAGGCTGTTGTCAGGATTATGGCTCTGTAGTAGTCAGGGATGATGATGCCTCCTCAAGTTCCTTTATTGCATATGGTTGATTTGGCTATCCTGGATCTTTTGTTTTTCTATATAATGTTGATTATTATCCTTTCAATGTCAGTGAAGGATTGTGCTGAGATTTTGATAGTGATTGCATTGAATCTGTAAATTGCTTTTGGCAAGATTATCATTTTAATATGTTTATCCTACCTATCCCCAAAAATGGGAGATCTGTCCATTTTCTGGAATCTTCTTTAATTTCTTTTTAAGAGACACAAATTTCTTGCTATATACGTCTGTCACTTGTCTGGTAAGCTTCACGCCAAGATACTTTATGTTTTTTGTGGCTATTATAAAGGGTGATGTTTTTATTTCTTTCTCAGCCCCTTTGTCTTCTGTATATAGTAGGGCTTCTGGTGTTTTTGAGATTATCTTGTATCCTGCTTGTTTGCTGAAGGACTTTATCAGATTTAGGAGTTCCCTGGTAGAAAATCAGACAAAATCACTGGTCACTGCAGGAGAAGAACCTGGAATAAATACATAGATACAATTACAAACATACTTGCACACGTTCAGGTATGGAAGAGATAGTTAAACATGCAGAGACTTAGACAGAGACACGGAGTGAGATGCAAACCACACACAGAGAGACAGAGCCAGATAAAGCCACAGAGAAGTAGAGAGCAAGAGAGAAAGAAGAGGAAAGAGGGGGGCATACAGTGATTTAGGAAAGGAGACAGACACCAAAAGAATGTGTGAGAGAGACATATAGAGATAAAAGGAGAGATGAGAGCATGACAAGGAGAAAGGCACACAGACACATTCATTCTAAACAGGAAAGCACTTGGGTGAAATTAGATAGATAGATTGATAGAGAGAGAGAGAGAGAGAGAGAGAGAGAGAGAGAGAGATGCACATAGACAAAAGTAGAGACACAGATACACATAGACAGTGAGATATGGTGCCAAAGAGATAGAAAAAAACATAAAAAGAAAGAATCACACTTTCACTCAGAAAGAGACACAGAGTGAGAGAATGAGAGAGACAGACCTAGAAAGAGATAGAGACATAATTGATGTATACACAGAGAGAAATAGAATAGAGATCCAACCTGAACTGCTATATGAATACCTAGAAGATTTTTATTTTCCTGTGGAAAGATGGGCTGTTCTCCTGTACCTGGACAGTCTGTTACTCAAATGCTATCATGTGGAAAGAGAAAGTGAATTTGAGCTGGGAATTTTCTACCACAAAGCAATAATTATATGGATTACTTTTGCTGTTTTTAAATTATCTGCATCCCTTATTTTGTTTTAACAAAAAGTGCTAGAAATAAATAACAATAGTCTTCCATAAAAGCAAATTACAAACACAGTGATAGAAACTAAGGAAAGCAATTTTCTTTCTGCAAAGTGGGTGTGATTTGACACTAACATGGGTACAGCACACACTTGGACATGTTGTCTTTGAACTTCGGTGACTAAATCAACAGTGAGCTTGGGTTGGGATTAACCACTACATCTATGGCTCCAGTCTACTTTGGAAACAGTTGTCATAGAAAAGGTATTTCTGTTCTTTTTAATACCAAGATAATGATGTTTTTATTTTTCTGTTGTCAGTTGATATATAAAACTTAGACTGTTGTTGGAATAAGCAAGCAATGCATTGGTGTTATTTCAGGTTTTATGTTACTCTTCTTTGCCAAATTTCTCTCATCTTGCCTGTTTGGTTTTAAAAGTGAAAGCTATCATAACTAATATGTAAGATCCCTCTTCTTAGTCTGAAGTAATTTTTGTTCTAATGAAGTATTTATACTAAAGTTTGAAGGATTCTATTTTCAAGTACTTGTCAGTGTTGCACTTCATATTTGATGGTTCATCTATTGTTGACTCCCACAATATTTTCTCATTTCCCAGACTGCCCCTATGCTGCCTCTTTCACCATCCAGATGATATGTAAAGTGGTCTTAATATTCTTTTATGTCCAGAATGACTGAAAATATTGGCCTAGTATAAATTACTATGTAAGTGAACCAAAGGCCTTCACACATGCAATTCTCTCATAATCATTTAATCCAATGTTCCTATGTAGACCACAATCCATGATGAGGACATATGTCTATTTATTTTAAGTCAGTATAAAGGGAGTAACTAGCTACGTACAGGAGAGTGATATAAGACAGGGGTGGAGTCTGAAGCATTGATAAACATAACAATGCTTGAAAACTGGTTTTACCACAGACTGTCCAGTAGGAATGGAGATGTAGGAAATGGCCTGGTAAAATACTACAGTAACAAGATTATAAGTGTGGCAGTGCAAATGTCAACAAAATGTGGCAAACTGGCAGAACTCATGTTTCAAACAAACTCCAAGCAATAGGTTGATAAACAAAATTATTTAATTTTCCACTGTCATTAGTACAAGAAATCATGAAAAAGGGACTTTTATAGATACATGAATGACACCAAGAACAGATTCATTTTTGATGTTTCACAATTCCAAATCTTCTGTCTGTTTTCAATTTTAGGGGGATTTCCAGTCTATCTAGTATTTCCAATTTCATCTATTGCAAACTATCCATGTTGCACAATTGTTATGTCAGGCAAAAAAAATAGATCATATAATTTTCTGAATGTGTTTCAACATACCCTATGTTTGTGCCTTTGATTATCAACCTTTCCTTACACATCTACATCATAATATATCTTCAGAATAAGTGCTTCCAACAGTGGTATGCTGGTATGTTGCTGTTGGAATATGTACATTGAAAGCAACATTTTTCTGATAATTAATAAATAGACAAAAATATATAAATAAAAAATGTAAATGATGAATACAGTCAAAACAGGTGAAATATAAGGAATTGAGAAATGGGAATCTACTCTTTCACAATGACTGAACTGAGAAGAATTAAAGATCTTCATTTAGCACATAAAGCAAAACAGAATTCTGATGGTTACTCTTGGTCCCTGACCTGACTTCATCTGGCATAAATTAACATCCATTCATAGAATGAACTGCAGTGAGAAATATTCTGCTTTTGTTGAATTAGGTAGCTCTATTTGCAGCAGGAATATAGGAGCCAGAGGAACGGACCCACCATAATCCTAAACTTGAGGCCAGAAGACTGACACACCATTAATACTCTTGATCTTTAATGATGGCATACCCTCTGGGGGAAGCCAATAAAGGGACATGCACATAGGCAGATCTTCCTCTTTGCCCACTGGCCCTCACCTTGAAGCAAGTCTGTTCGTTCACCCACAGTAGCTACTAATATTCTCAATTCCTGCAAATACTGAAGACCAACAGACAGGTCTAACCTCTGAGACTGAGTAAGTCCTGCAGTTTAGACTTGTATCCTCAAGTCCCTCTAATGAATCCCTTTTCTGCATGCAGGCTGAGTTTCCTTCTATATATTCCCTTGCTGTAGAGAAGCACTGTACAATACTTTTGATCTACAAAATGCTAGAAACAATTCAACAGCTGAGTATGACCTTACATTCCATGTAGACAAGAAAATAGAGGGATGGGACACTCCCAAGAAACTTAAACTATATCCTCTCAAACTAGTATTGAGATCTGGAAAGAAAATATCAAAGACACCCAAGTCTCTAGCCCCATAGTGGTGGGAACAGAGAGGAATGCAGAAAATAAAAGTCTGAAAGCTGTCAGTGCTGATAAATAATTTAGAAATTATTAAAGCCATATAAGTAGTTTAGGATTTCCTAAAGCAATCAAAATGGCAAAGCCCCCATACTGGTGAGGTATGGAAGCCAAGCAGACAATTGTCATTAGAGCACTCAGGAGAAAAAGGCAAATGGTTCTCTCTGTGTCCGAGTACAGCCAGGGCTACACTCAAGATTAAACGAGTTTAAAAGGGCAAGAGAGTGCTCGCCTTTTCTACCACAACTAGAGTGGTAGAAATGATACGAGCAGGGTCTTGTGTAGTCAGTGTCAGGATAATCCCCAGGAGCTGAGGAGAGGTAGCATTCTGATGCTTGGTGAGATCTCATGGAGACTGAGGTTGGCAAGAGCTAGTGGCTTATTGCCTTTGTCTCTCTGATTTTCAGATTGGAGCTGGAACCCAAATATCAGTGTCTGGGTCTTTTATTTTTTGTGTTGCAGATATCTGTAATTGTGACCCCCAACTTGAAGAGAAAAAAGTCCTAGTTCTTCATTTTGGATCCAGGTTAAGCTACCAACAACAACAAGCAGAAAAGTCAGGGGACATCACAGCTGAGAGTGAGAGCTATGTCTATATAGAAATCAGCTTCCAGGAATTCTGCTACAGTTGGATGATAAGCACATTGGCAGATTAGCTATGAGAACTGTGGGAGAATTCCTTCTTCACAGACTTCTGCCTGGTGGTAACTGGCCAGGAGTTCTGGTCTAATAAGGACATCTTAGCAGCTCACTCTCCAGATTTCAGAGCCATGTTTCAACATGATATTGAGGAAAGGAGAACACTTCATTGAGAATCATGATCTTTACCACAGCTCCAATCCTGGTGGGAGCACAAACTCGTACTGCCACTTTGGAAGTCAGGAAAAGAATTTATTTCTCAGAAAAGTAGAAATGGATCTACCTAAAAGCACAGCAGTAGTACTCTTGGGCATATAGCCACGGGATGGACAGACATACCTCATTGCATCAGAATTTGTAAAAGGCAGAACCCGAAAACAACCTAGGTGCCCCTCAAGTGAAGAATGGATGGGGGAAAGGTGGTCCATGTGAACAATGGAGTAAGCCTCAGGGGGAAAGTCTGATGGCAAAGAAAGGGGAACAGGGACCATGGGGTCTTTTGGTGTGGCCCTGAGGATGCTTCCCAAACTGCCACTGCCTGGCAGAGTTGGATGGACTCAAATAGCCTTCTTCAAACAGAAACAGCACTGGATACACAAACTAATTTTACATTTTTTTATTCACAATGTATGTTGTCTCTGGTGAACAGAGATTGAAGCACCCACACAGACAGAAAGGAGGATTCAATCCTCTGGGTCTCCAGTTGAAGATGATTGAGAAGTCACCCATGTGTACTGATGGATGACCTCCTGAACTGGTCCTCTACAGGAGCAACAATTGTTGCTCAGGTCAACCAAGTCAACCCTCATTCCCAACAGCTGAATTTAAAAATGGGGGGTGAGGAGGGAGGGGGAAAGTCTTCGTGGACTTCTTGCTCGTCGTCCAGGTCTCTTATAAGCAAACATTCATCATTGCTTCCTCCTTTTCTCTAAATCCTTAATCTTAGGCTCTACTCAGTGTAGGCCAGACAGGTTTATGTCAAGAACACTGATTGGGATGGGCATGGGGTCGGGAACTAAACAAAATCCCAGTATCCAAATGTTGAACAGAAAGCAAAGCAGTACAGGGAGAGGGAAGAGTATGCTAGAATACAGTGCTCCCCCTCACCCAACCTTCCATTCAACTCATTTAGAGCGGTATTAAAGGCCTGAACCCAAATGCTGTCTTTGCCCAGATTCTCTGTAAATGCTCCAATTGTCCCGCAGTGTGCCCGGGCACCCTTGGTACTGACGCTGGCTACTGCTTCTGGAATGCACCTGTAGGTCACAGCTGAGAGCATCCTAAGATTGCTTGAGGCGTTTCAGAGGCGGCTCCAGGAATGAGCAGTGAGCAGAAGCCAGGGAGCTGTATGCTTCAGCCACCAAATGGGGATATGAGCCCACCATCGTCTTCCAGCCTGTGGTCTCAGAGACCTGGGAAGCATGAGCTGTAATGAAATCCAGTGCCTGGGTTTTCAGCTGCCCTGCAGTGTGCAGGTCAGCCAGGATGAGAGTGTGGGCAGCATTCTCCACGGAGAGGTCCCTGCACAGGGCATCCTCGCACATAACTTTCAAACGCTCCAGGCGGTACTTGTCAGCAGCTGCCAGCACAGCATCTGCCATGCTGTGGAGGGCTGGTGCCTTTCCTGTGTAAATGAAGCCCATCATTGTCTCGAAGACTTGCGGCTCCAGATCATGGATCTCAACGCGGTTTGTTCTACTCTCATACATGGCATGTTGAAACATGGCCCTGAAAACCGGAGAGCGGGCTGCTAAGATAGCCTTGTGAGCCCGGAACTCCTGGCCAGCTACCACCAGGCAGCAGTCTGTGAAGAGGGAATTCTCCCACAGCTCTCCTAGCTCATCTGCCAACGTGCACCTTGGGATCTGGACCTCTGGCTCCGTGGCCTCTGGAGGGATGTCGAAGAAGTCTTGGACCACAGTCACCTGGCATCGGAGGCTCAGCTCGTTGTCTTCAAGGAGCCAAGGCTCCCGGGACAAAAGGACATCTCGAAGGATGAACTTTTTGAATCCCCAGTGTTGATTTTGCAGGAACCTGGAGAAGGTTGGGCTCGTCATGCCTTGGGTTTGCTCTCCTTCGGAATTGATGATCCAAACGTGGAATTTTGCCCATACCGGGCTCTTTGGGCAGCTGAGCAACGCTAGGTACACCGACAAGTACTCTTCGCTTTCTTCATCGACCCCGTTGGGGTGTAATTTCAGACACCATTGGTGTTTGTCCCTGGTTCCCGATGAGAAGGTTGGGCTTTTAATGGCGTCCCTGCTTTCCCGCAGGACAAAACGGAAGTTGCTTATGGTCCAACTATAGCAGAATTCCTGGAAGCTGATTTCTGTGTAGCCCCAGCTCTCGCTCTCGGCTGCCATGTCCCCTGCCTTATCTGCTTGTGGTCGTTTGCAGGTTCACCTGGATCCAAAAGGAAGCAGTAGCACTTTTTCGTCTTCAAGCTGGTGAGTCACAATTACATATATCTACAACACACACAAATACAATAAATAAATTAGTAAGTAAGTATAATAACCAGGCACTGATATTGGGATTCAAGCCTCAAGCTGAATACCAGAGAGACAAAGCCCCAAGCCACTAGTTTTTGCCTAACCCAGTCTCCAGGAGCTCTCGCCAAGCGTCAGAATGCTGCCACTCCTCAGGTCCTGGAGATAATCCTGAGACTGACTACACAAGATCCCGCTCCTATCTTTTCTACCACTCTAGTTCTGGGATCAAGGGCAAGAGCTCTCTTACCCTTTTAGAATCGTTCAATCTCGGGGGTAGCCCCGGGTGTACTCGAACACAGAGAGAACCATCTGCCTTTGTCTCCCGAGTGCTTGGATGAAAGCGGTCTGCCTGGCTTCCAGGCAGTAAGGCTGCTAATAAGGCTCCTTTGCCATTTTGATCGCTTTAGGAAATCCTAAGCCACTTACATGGCTTTAACACACCTGACACTCTACATCACCACACAGAGCTTTCAGACTTTTACTTCCTGCTTTCCCCTCTGTTCCCACCACTGTGGGGCTGCAGACTCAGGTGTCTCTGCCATTTTCTGTCCGGATCTCAATATTAGTCTCAGAGGAGATAATTTAAGGTACTTGGGAGAGTTCCATCCCTCCATTTTCTTGTCTCCATTGAATCTTAGGTCATACTCAGCTGTTGAATGGTTTCTAGCATTTTATAGATCAAAAGTGTTGTACAGAGCTTCTCTAGAGCAAGAGAATATATACAAGGAACCTCTGCCTGCATGAAGAAAAGGGATTCATTAGAAGGACTGGGGGCTACAAGTCTAAAAATCCACTACTTACTCAGTCCTGGAGGTTGGAGCTGTCTGCTGCTCTTCAGTGTTATATTCGTAGCTAATGCCTCTGAAGGATCAGACTTGCTTCAAGGTGAGGGCCAGTGGGCAAAGAGAAAGACCGTCCTCTGTGCATGTCCCTTTATAGGCTCCTCCCCCACCCAGGGTGTGGCCTAATTAAGGATCAAGGAGAGGATTAAGGTGTGTCAGTCTTCTGGCCTCAAGGTCAGGATTAGTGAGAGTCCCTCCCTCTGTCTCCAATGTTCCTGCTGCAAGTAGAGCTACCTAATTCAAATGAACCAGAACATTTGTCACTGCAGTGATCTGTCTCTTAAAATGTTAGTTTATTCCAGATGAAGTCAGGTCAGGAACCAGGATTTTCTTGTGCTTGTGGTGCTAAGTGGAGAGAGGAACATCCTAAATTCTTCTCCTTCCGGTCATGCTGACATAGAAGACTCCAGGGCCTCAAATACAACCCATTGGGCTTTTTCTTGTTTTGCTCCAATTGTTTTCTTTCCTCGTTTCATATTTAAAAGTTTCAAGCCTACGATGTTTTACATCCCAATCCCAGTTCCCTTTCAATCCCCCAGCGATGCCCACCTTCTCCCAACCCCACATCCAATTCACTCCTTGGGATGCGGGACTCACACATGGGGAATCAGCATGTTAATTGACATCACTTAAGGCCAGAGAAAGAACTTCCCTCATGTATCTAGGCTTCGCAAGGTACCTCTCCACAGGGAATGGGCCTTCTCTCCCGTGGTAGTGGTCCCCAAAAGTGCCCAAGCGACCCAACTCTCATCCATATCCCTAAGGCCCAGTTCAGTCTTCTGAAGCTCCGCAGCTATCAGCCCTCAGGCAGTGACATCCTACTTGAATCTTGCTTGGGTCTGCTGTTTCTGTGGGCTTCCCCACCAAGGTCTTCACACCCTTGGGATTTTTTTCTCCTTCAGAAAAAATTATCCCTACATGGAACTTTGCTCTTACTGGGTTCTTTGGGCAGCTGAGCAACATTAGGGAAATTGACAAGTAATCTTATATATTTCTTTATCGACTCTGTTCTGGTGTACTTTCAGACATCATTGGTCCTTGTCACTGCCTTCTGAAGAGAAGGTAGGACTTTTAATTGCTTCCCTGGTTTCCAGCAGAAAAAAATGGAATTTTCTTATTGTCCATCTGTAGGAAAATTTCTGTACACAGATCTCTGTGTAGCCCCAGCTGTTTTCCAGTCTACTTACATATTTACTTGTGGTTGTTTGAAGGTTAACCTGGTTTAAAAATCAAGTCCGACATTTTGTCTTCAAGCTGGTTGTCACATTTACAGATCTCTACAACACAGAAAATAAAAGACCCAGAGATTTATATTGTAGTTTAAACTTCAATCTGAAAACCAGAGAGACAAAGCCAGTTGTTCCTGACTACCGCAGTCTCCATGATCTATCCCAAGCATTAGAATGCTGCCTCTCCTCAGCTCCTGGAGATAATCCTGAAACTGACTACAAAAGACCCTGATTCTATTTTTTCTGCCACTCTAGTTCTGGGATCAATAGTGTGAGCTCTCTTACTCTTTTAGACTCGTTCAACCTTGTGTGTATCCACGGGTGTACTTGAACACATAGAGAACCATTTGCCTTTGTCTCATGAGTCCTGGGATGAATGGTGTCTGCCTGGCTTCTATGGCTCCCTATATGGCAGCTTTCAAATACTGACCACTTTAATAAATCCTAAACTATTTACATGGCTTTAATAATTACTAAACCATATATCACTCCAGATAGCTTTCAGACTTTTATTTTCTTCTTTCCTTACTGTTCTCACCTGTATGGGCTGGAGGCTCCTGTGTCTCTGAAATTTTCTGTCTGGATCTTAATATTTGTTTCAGAGAAGATAGTTTAAGGGAGAGTTACATCCCTCCATTTTCTTGTCCAGATTGAATCATGGGTCAATAGGAACTTACTTTAGACAATTTTTTTCTAACATGTTTTGATACCAAAAAGTGTTGTACTGGGTTTCTCTAGAGCAACAGAAAATAAAGAACAAACCTCTCTCTGTAGGAAAAAAAGGGATTCATTAGAAGGATTTGGGACTACAGTCCTGCTAATCCCACAATGTCTAGCTGTAAAGGGCAAGTCTAAGAATCCAGTCCTTACTCAGTCTGGGAGGTTAGACCTGTCTGATGGCCTTCAGTATTTGCAGGAAATCAGACTATTAGTAGCTAATGCCAATGAAGGAACAGACTTGCTTCAAGGTGAGGGCCAGTGAGCAGAGAAAACTTTCCTCTGTTCATTTCCCTTTATGTGTTCCCGCCAGAGGTTGTGGCCTATTAAGTTCAAGGTCAGGATTAAATGTGTGTCTGTCTTCTGGTGTTAACATCAAGATTAATGTGTGTCCCTCTGTCTCCAATGTATCAGCTGCAAGTTATCTTCCTAATTCTACTGAAGCAGAATATTTCTCACTGCAGTGCTCTTCATGTTAGGATGTTAGTTTATTCCAGATAAATTCAGGCCAGGAACCAGGAGTGTCTTGACCTTATTGTGCTCAATGAAGATCCTAAACTCTTCTCTGTTCAATCATGCTGACAGAGTAATTTCCTCTTCTCAATTCCTTATCATTGGGCTTTTCTTGTTTTCCTCAATTATTTTTTTCATTTTATCACTTAAAAGTTCCAACACGGGAAATCAACATAGTCTGACATCACTTGAGACAGAATAAAAAACTTCTCTTATATATCTAGGTTTAGCAAGGTATCTCTCCACAGGCAATGGGCTCTGTTTCCCCTGCTAGAGGTTCCAAGAACTGCCCAAGTCACCTAACTGCCATCCATATCCATGAGGCTTCATTCAGTCTTCTGAAGCTCTCTAGTTCTCAGCCCTTAGGCAGTGACCTCCCACTTAAACCTAGCTTAGGTATGCTGTTTCTATGGTTTTCCCCACCAAGTTCTTTACCCCTTGCTCATGTTATCACTCCTCCTTCTATAAAACTGGGCTGGAGGAGATTGGCCAGTTCATAGCTTTGGATTTCTTCCTCAGCCTCCATCAGTCACTGAATGAAGATTCTACCTTGACAATTAAGGTGGTTGTCAAACTGATTACAAGGCAAGGGCAGTTAAGACACCCTTTCTACTGAGGGTTAAGTTCTAAGCAGGGCTCATCCTTGTGTTTTCCTTGGAATTTGCCTAGAGCCAGGGTTCTGGCTAACCACACAACATCTCCCTCTATATAGGTAGCCCATCCCTTGCTCAGGTCCTCTCTGAACTTCCCCCAAATTGATCTTCCTAGAACCTCCTGTTCTACACTCAGTGTCTCCTTTCCCTTGTGCACTCCCATAACACCCATTTGACGAATTGACTCAAGATATCTGGTCTATTTTCATATTCTGGTCTGGGAGTATCCACGTATGGCTGTCTTAGGGACCTCCTTGTTTCCTGGCTTCTCTGAAGTGTGATCTTTTGGCTGTTTGTCCTTGGATTTATGTGGAATATCCTCGTATGAATGAATTCATGGGATACTGTGGTAAACAGAGAATTCCCCACACAAGAATCTCAAAAAAAAACCTCATGGCTAATAAGGAAGTACTGAAGATACTGAGCCTTCTGGGAAATTAAAATCAAAACTCTTCTCAGATATCATCTTACACTTGTCAGAATGGCTAAGATCAAAACCATTAATGAAAACTTCTGCTGGATGGCTGTCGAGGAAAGGGATCACTGCTCCAGTGCAGGTGGGAGCACAAACTTGTACAGCCTCTTTGGAAATCTGAATAGCCATTTCTCAGAAAAGTAGAAATTGATCTACTTCAAGGCACAGCAATAGTACTCTTGGACATATACCCACAGGATGCACAACCATACCACATAGCATCAGCATTTGTAAAAACCAGAACCTGAAAACAACCTAGGTTTCACTCAAGTGAAGAATGGATACGGTAACTGTGGTACATGTAAACAATGGATTATGCCTCAAGGGGAAAATACAATGGCATTATGAAGTTTGTAGGCACATGGATGGTACTAGGACAAACAATCCTGAGTTATGTAACCCAAACAAAGGAATGCAAATATGGTACATTTTGCATTTTTATCTGGTGACTTATGTCCTCTTCAAATTTTGCACTCCCATGCTTACTTACTCTGCAGGACCTGAAAAATGAGAAAGTATATTGTTTGATATCAGAATCCTGAAACAGCTTGGTATTAGCAAAAAAATAGACAGACCAATTGAATCAAATAGAAAATCCTAATGTTAACCCACACACCTACAAACACCTGATTTTTGACAAAACAGCTAAAAGTATACAATGGGGGGAGGAAAGCATCTTCAACAAGTGGTGGTGGCACAACTGGATGATGGTGTGTAGAAGATTACAGATAGTCCCATGTCTATGGCCACCAAAAAAAAACTCAAGTTTAAATGGATCAAATACCTTCGCATAAATCCAGCCACACTGAATCTCTTAGAAGAGAAATTGGGAGATACCAAAAACAAATTTGTACAGGAAACTGCTTCCTGAATGTAACTCCAGTAGCCCAGACACTGAGATCTACAATTATAAATGGGACCTCCTCAAACTGAGATGTTTCTTTAAGGCATAGGACACAGATGACAAGACCATATGGCAGCCCACAGACTGTGAAAAGATTTTCACCAATCACGTATCTGACAGAGGGCTGATCATCAAAATATACAAAGATCTCAAGAAGCTAGTCACGAAAACACCAAATAACCCTATTAAAATTAGGCTACAGAACTGATCACAAAATTCTCAATAGAGGAAACTAAAAAAGCTGAAAGATACTGAAGAAAGTGCTCAACATCCTTGGCTATCAGGGAAATGCTAATCAAAACAACACTGAAATACCATCTTACTCCTGCAAGAATGTCTAAAATTAGAAACACCAATGACAACTTATGCTGAAGAGGATGTGGAGAAAGGGGAACACTCCTCCAGTGCTGGTATGAGTGCAAACATGTACAGCCATTTTGAGATCAGTATGGAGGATCCTCAGAAAAATGACAATGAGTCTAACACAGGACCCAGCAATTCCGCTCTTAAACATATACCCAAATGATTGACATTCATGGAACAAAGACATCTGTCCAGCTATGTTCATAACATCATTATTTGGATTAGCAAGATCCTGGAAGCAACATAGATGCCCCTCAAATGAAGAATGGATAAAGAAGATGTAAACACACATTTAAACAATGGAATACTAGTCAGGGGAAAAAAATAATGGAATCTTGAAATTCACAGACATATGGATGAAACTTGAAGAAACCATTCTGAGTGAGGTAACCCAGTCACGAAAAGAGGAACTTGGTACGTACTCACTCATAAATGGATTTTAGACATAGAGCAAAAGATCACCAGTCTATCATTCACAGCACCAGAGAAACTAGGATTCAAGGAGGAACCTATGAGTTTCACATAATGTTCCTCACAGTAAAAGAAGGGAACAAGATCTCCTGAGCATAGTGGGAGTTGTTATGGGGGCAGTGAGTGGAGAGGGAGTTATGAGAAAGAGAAGAGGATGACAGGAGTACATGTGGGACTAAAAAGATTGAGTCAGGGGATGAATAGAGGAGAGCAAAAAATATATCTATAAAAAACAGAAAAAAGAATAGATACCACAAAATGGAGAGCCAGGATAGGTTTGAAGAGAAAACTGACTCTAGAGTAATTAATGTCCAGAGACCTATAAGGATGGCCCCAACTAATAATCTGAGCGACAGTGGAAAGGCTACCTTGAATGCCCTTCCCTGATAATGAGATTGATGATTAGCTTGTCTAGCACCATAGAGCCATCATCTAATAGCTGATGGAAACAGAAGCAGACACCCACAGCTAAACACTGAGCCAAATTGGAAGGTATCACCCTCGCTGTGGAGTGGGGGGGAGATGGCTGACCTCAGGCTTACAGAGATTCATCTATCTCTGCCTCCTAAGTGCTGGGATTAAAGGTTTTTGCCCACAATGCCCAGCATTAAAATCATTCTTCATGAAAGTATGCCTAGCCCAGTTGTCATCAAAGAATCTTCCTCCAGAAGTTGATGGTAACAGATGCAAAGATCCACAGCCAAATGTTAGGCAGAGCTCAGGGAACTTTACTGAAGAGAAGGGAGTTAGGTCTAGGAACCAAAAAAATGGAGGTCACCAGGACAACTTGGCCCACTGAATCAACAAGTAGGACTCATACGGGCTGTGCAAGATCCTCTTCATAAATATTGTGGCTGTTTAACATGGGTTTTTTTGTGGGACTCCTAAGAGTGGAAGTGGGAGTATCTCTGACTTGTTTGCTTGTTCCTAGGACCCTTTTCTTCCTACTTAGTTGCCTCATCCACCATTCATATGAGGGTTTGGCCTAGTCCTATTACATCTAAGCTGTGTTTGTTGATATCCCTGGGAAACAGAAGAGCAGTGGATCTAGAAGTGAGAGGATAGTTGGGAGGAGTAAAAAAGGGGGAGGATATAATTCGGTTATATTGTATTAGAGAAGAATAGTTTTTTAAAATAAGGGAAATAGTCACTTCTCCAAAAACAAAACAGAACAAAGGTCAGAACTAGGTGTTTTTTAGAACAGAATCCTACAAGATTTCCAAAGAACAGTTAACACTAATACTCCTCAAATTATTCCACTAAATAGCAACTGAAGGAAAACTGACCAATTCATTCATGAGTCCACAGTTACCCTGATATCCAGACCACATAAGAACCCCAAAAAGAAAGAGAATTAAAAACCAATTTCCTATATGAACACAGATGCAACATAGGAATTAAAATGCTAGCACCCAAAATCAAAAAACACATCAAAGGATCATCCACTAGGCTCATATAGGCTTCATCCCACTGATTCAGGGATGGTTCAATATGTGACAATCAGTAAATGTAATCTTCCACACAAAGAAATAGAAAAACAAAAGCAATGATAGTATTTTTGTGGAAGTCCCGATTGTGAGAGCAAATGGGTCTCTGGTTCTTCTGCCTGTTCATGGACTCTTGTCCTCCTGTAGGGTTGCCTAGTGTAACTTCAATGTGGCAGTGTTTGCTTTATCTTATTATGTTTAATTTTGTAATTTTTTGGTTGTTATCTCTTAGAAAATTGTTCTGCGTTTTTGTTGTTATTAATTGATGATTGTTTGTTTGTTTTTTGTTTTTGTTTTCTAGATAAGGTTTCTCTGTGTAACAGCCCTGCTTATCCTAAAACTGTCTTTGTACACCAGGCTGACTTTGGCTGACCTATTCTTTTCCAATAAGAGACAGAAAGGGAGTGATCCAGACAGGAGGGGATGAGCACCTCTTTTAGCAAGCAGCAATTTCAAAACATTTGTTTAATCTTTTAGAAATTATAAATAATTACTCTTTTGGAGTAGTAAATGAAAGTAAATGGAAAATACATAATTAACTCCAAAATACCTTGTCTTAAAAAGGACTTTTGAGCCCACCCTGTCTTACTGGGCCCAAAGTTCCACTGCTCTGGGTGCAGTGGGCCAGAGTGCAGAGCCAATGAAGCCTCCACATCCGGGGAACTACCTGCATCTGTTCTGAGCATACTGACCCCTCCTATCTACACAAGACCACCCTGAGTCCCTGCCTGCCTAATCTTTGTCCCCTATCGTTGGACCTTTGCTTGAGGAGAGACCTGCTAGAGACCATCTAGAGTTGCATACATGGAACTTCTGGCCCACCTCTGCCCACTGGCAGAGTAGAGTAGAGGGAGAGAGAGACTTCAACTGCACCAGTGGAAGAAGTAAAGGGAAGACAGCAATACAAGAAAACGCCCAACAATAGAAAGACAAGCATGACACCACCAGAATCTAGCGACTCTAAAACAACTATACCTGAACAGACCAAAGCAGACAAAGCAGATAAAGTAGATAAAGCAGATAAAGCAGAAGAGAGTGACTTAAAAATAACTTCAAAAATTATAGAGACCCTCAAAGATGATATGAGAAAATCCCTTAGAGAAATGAAAGAAAAAAACACAAAAATTGCAACAACTGAACAAATCTCTTAAAGCCAAGAAAAAAGGAAAATCAAACAGATGAAGAAAACAGTTTAAAGCTAAAACTGAAATAGATACAATAAAGAAAACTCGAACTGAAGGAATGCTGGAAATAGAAAAACTGGGCCAACAATCAGGAACTACAGATGCAAGCATAACCAACAGAATACAAGAGATTGAAAAGAGGATATCAGGCTCTGAGGAGGAACTAGAGGAAATAGACTCATCCACCAAAGAAAATCATAAATCCAACAAATCCTTAACATAAAACAACCAGGAAATGTGGGACAATATGAAATGTTTAAGCCCCCCAAAAAATAGGCATAGAGGAAGAAGCCCAGCCCAAAGTTGCAAAAAACATATTAAATAAAATTATTGAAGAAAACTTTCCCACTCTGAAGAACATGTCTATGAAAGTATAAGAATCATACTGAACACCAAATATCCTGGTCAAAGAAAAAAGACCCCTCGACACATACTAATCAAACTACCTAACATACAGAATAATGAAAGAATATTAAGAACAGCAAAGGGAAAAGACCAGGTAAGATATAAAGGCAGACCTACCAAATTATACCCAACTTCTCCATGGAAACTTTCAAGGCCAGAAAGTCTTGGATAGATGTTCTTCTACAAGTGCTAAGAGTCCACGGATGCCAGCCCAGGCTGCAACACACACAGCAAAACTCTCAATCATTACAGGTGGACAAAACAAGATATTCAATGACAAAGCCAGATTTTCACGATACCTATCAACATTGAGTGGAGAGTGAGCTAGAAGACAAAGAACAGGAGAAGAAGAAAGCATGTGGACTAGGAAGATTAAGTCAGGTGAAGAATAGAGGGGAGAGAAGAGAGAGAGAGAGAGAGAGAGAGAGAGAGAGAGAGAGAGAGATTCCATAAAGAGGGAGCCATTATAGATTTGAAGAGAAAACTGACTCCATAGAAATGTACAGAGTCCTACAAGTCTAACCCAAACTAACAATTTGAGCAACCATGGAAAAGCTGCCTTAAATGCCCATCCATGATAATTAGATTGATGACTAACTTATCTACCATCATAGAGCCCTCTTCGAGTAGCTGATGGAAACAGAAGCAGACACACAAAGCTAAACAGAGCTGAACTGGAATCCAGATGCAGAGAGGGAGGACAAGATCAGGCTACAGAAACCCACAGAGGGGGCTGACCTGAACAAGGGGAAGTTAATGGACCATCAGACTGATAGCTGGGAAACCAGCATTGGAACAACTCAGACCTCCTGAACATGGGTCTCAATTGGAAGGCCTTGGCATTCCAAAGGACCTCTGACAGGGAATCAGGATGTACCCCTAGTACAGAAAAGGACTTTGGGAGCACATTCTCCATGGGGGCTACTTTCTTTGTAAGACCCTAATTTCGGGGTCCTGAATGGCTGATGGGAGACCACCATGACACAAACACCAAAACCAGGAGATGCAACAAGCAAGAGGTGTTTATTGAATGAGTGCAATTGAATGTCAGCAATCTCGAGGAATGATGCACACTCCTGCAAAGGGTTTAGGCTCTCTTATTTAGAGAAAGACCACAAATCATCATACATGCATTGGGCACAAGGTGATTGATTACAAATTATGATCTCATGTTTGAGAGATCACCCAGGTGTGACCTGTTCTTCTTCAAAGGAAAAAGGAAAAACCTTAGTATGTACCTTGGAAAGTCCCCAGACTGTCCATTGGCCAGGAGTGACCCAGACAGGGCTGGTCATCTGAAAATCATTTCTTCCAGGGTTGGGGCCTATTTCCTTGTTGTGGGCCAAGACCTGTGAAAAACTTCTTATCTCTGTTTCTAAGATCTTTTATATTCTGGCTTTCTCTTGGCTGTATATTTAGAGCCTTCAGTTATTCCTCAAAGTTTTTATGATTCAGTAACTAGCCCTATTTAGCAAGGTCAGCCTAGCATATAACCACCAGCGCCATCACCATAGTAACCTTTCTTGTTCAACATCCATTCTTTGTGATTTTCTATATTCTGCTTGGAAGAACATTTTCCTGCCCCTTTCCCACATTTGGGAGAATGTGCTCCCAAACTAAAGTCTTTTGCCTTAACTTAGAGGAAGGAGGAATGGCCTAGTTTCTACTCCAAATAACTTGACAGAGTTTGTTTAACTCTTCTGGAAAGCATCACCCTTCCTGTGGAGTAGAAGGGGAGGGATGGGACTGGAAGGTGGTCGGTGTCATGGGAGGGGCTGAGAGATGTAGGGAGAGGGAACTGGGATCCATATGTAAAATAAGAAAAAGAAATTAATTAATACAGAAGATGTAAATGTTGCATTTCTGGCTAAAATTGCAGCATGGAGATGAATCACAGAAATTTCTGTTCTTAATGCTACAAATTAAGAAAGAAATATGAGGGTTTTATTAATGAAAAAATAATTCCTCTCTCAACAAATAGGAATGGTGCAAATGGTTATATATCAACAAACTAACATATGGCTCTAGAGTTGATGGCATTAGAATGGCTGCAAGTAATGTTTTTATCATTTTCCACGTAAAAGCCTATAAACACTGGGGGGTGGTAATAAGGAGAAGAAAGAGTATTTATGTATTCATAATAATGCCAAGAGAATTAAAATATATAAACAATTTCTCACTAGATTAACTAGCAAAACAATGTCAATGCAAGAATTACAATAAAGATTGTGAATAACAACAGTAAAGAGAAATGAGGACAGGAATTATTGAAGAAAGAAAAAAATTACTAGTATTAAAAAATAAATAATAAATCATCACAAATAATACATATCAGTACACTAAAATGAAACAACAACCAAGGAAAAGAAACAAACCTCAATGTGCTTCACACTAGTGCTATTTTGTTTTATTTTTCTTAGCACACAAAATAAATTTCTTAACATAAAATTTAAAAAACCAAATGAGTAAAATTGTGCTATCAAACTATTCTTTATAAAGCACTCATGTAAAAGCAGTTCCTGGCAACAGAACATAAAAGAAAGCAGAGACTCTGCTGCCCATCCTTCAAAAGGGAACACCTGATGAGATCAATCATCGAGAGAACTTGAAATCAGTTTTTCCCATCCATAGGCTTACTTCTGAGCAAGACAGGTAAAAATGGTTCCAAATGATGGTCTTAGGTCAGCAGACGTATGCTTCCAGGAGCAATTGATGGGAGAAGTCATTCTGTAAATATGTTTCTTGTATTGGATAACGAATAAACACTGTTGGCGGATAGGAAAGCAAGATATGCAGGACTAGGAGACAAAGAGGATTCAAGGAAGTAGTAGGGAGGATTCAACCTGGAGAGACTGGGAAGAAAAGAGGTCTGGGCTCTCTCTCTGGTAAGATGAAACCACGTGGATATACTTAGATTAATAGAAATGGGTTAATATTTAAGACAGAGCTGGCTGATAAGAAACTAGTAACTGGCCAACAATATTATATCTACTACAGAGTCTCTTTGTGTCAATTGAGGCTGGCAAGGCAGTGGGCCCAGAATGGTGGGAAAAACTGCTCTTAACTTAATGGTGCCTTCAATATGGCTAAGAACTTTCACCTAAAACTTGACAAAAGCTTAAAAAGAGGTATTGGAAACAAAAAAAAAAACAAAAAAAACAAAAACAAAACAAGGGGACAAGCAAGGTTTCGTGAAACAGCATTTTTTTTTTTTTTTTTTTTTTTTTTTTGGTTGAACACTGTTTGGCTAGAGACAACCATAAATTTGCACTGTGCTGCTCCTTTAAGTGAGGTTTCCTGACTCAGCATAAGAGGCAAAAATCTGTAAGGCTGTTAAAGTGCTCTGCTAACAACATAATGGTGTGTAGGAGAGCTGACAATGGCAGTGACCACATCTCGAGGCCATCTCCAGGCTGGCAGCATGATGCTGGATAGCAGCACATCTCTCGGTTCTGGAAGTGAAAGTACCAGGCACCATCTTGGCTAGACAAAGGCTAATACAGCTGTGAATTTCATAGTAGCAATGTTGTTGTTTACCAGAGAAAAGACTCAAGGCCAGAAAATGATAAAGATGTACAGTAAAGATAGATTCAGATTAAGGCTCTCCTTTGACAACTCTTTCCAAATTAGACTGGAGCCATAGATGTAGAACTTAATCCCAACCAAGCTCACTGTTAATTTAGGCACCAAAGATTGAAGACAACATGTCCATGTATTTGTTGTAGCCATGTTAAGGTCAAATATCACCCACTTGGCAGAAAGAAAATTGCTTTCCTTGGTTTCTTTGGCTATGTTTGTAATTTGCTTTTATGGAAGACTATGATTATTTCTAGCACTTCTTGTTAAACAAAAATAAGGGATTCAGATGAGTTTGTAAGCAACAGGAATCCATATCATTATTACTTGGTGATAGAAAATTCCCAGCTCATATTGACTTGCTCTTTCCATGTAATCGCTATTGAGTAATAGACTGCCCAGTTATAGGAGAAGAGTCCATCTTCCTACAGAAAAAAAAATCTTCTAGGCAGTCATATAGCAGTTTAGGTTGGACCTCTATTCTATTTTTCTCTGTGTATTCCTAATTGTTTCTCTATCTCATTCTATGTCTCTGTCTCTTTCTTCTCTCTCTCTCTCTCTCTCTCTCTCTCTCTCTCTCTCTCTCTCTCTCTCTCTCTCTCTCTCTCTCTCTCTCTCTCTCTCATTGTCTCACTCAGTGTCTCTTTCAGAGTGAAAATGTGATTCTTTCTTTTATCTTTTTTCTATCTCTGTGACACTGTGTCTCTCTGTGTATGTGTATCTATGTCACTACCTGATGGAAGATGTTATCCTGTAAATATGTTTCTCATATTGGTTAATGAATAAATCACTGTTGGCAAATGGGAAAGCAAGATAGGCAGGGCTAGGAGACAAGGAGGAAAGAGGAAGGAGGAAGGAGGAGTCAACATGGAGAGACCAGAGAGGTAGTATGCCAGCCACTCTGGCCGGTAAGATGAGACCACGTGGAGATACTTAGATAAGTAGAAATTGGTTAATCATTAAGATGGAGCTAGCTGGTAAGAAACTAGTACCTGGCCGACAGCCTCATATCAAATACAGAGTCTCAGCATGTTATTTGAGGCTGGCACGGTGGTGGGCCGGCAGGGAGGAACAAAGAGAGGAACAGGCTACCAGAGGTGGGAAAAAACCTACTCGTAACAAAATGGTGTCAGAAGTGGAACTGAGAATTTTTATTAAAACTTAACAAAAGCTTTAAAAATACTTCTTAGAAACAAAAGAACAGAGAAAATCAAGGCTTTTTGGTAGCAGCATTTTTCTGGGTTGGACTCGGTTTTGTGAGAGGCAAGTAAATATTCGCATGGTTCCTTTAATGGAGGTTTCCAAAATAAACATAAGTGGCAAAAAAATGAATTGCTTTTAAAGAGCCCTGCTAACAATTCATTGGCATGTACAAGAGCTGGCAATGAAGGTTTACAGTGTGTTTTAAAATATACATTGGCTTGTGAGAGAAAAATACAGGATACAATGGTTTAAAAATAAATAAATAAAAGAAGTAGAATAACTGGATGATGTGAAACATGCCTTTAATCCCAGCACTTGGTAGATAGAGGCAAACAGATCTCTGTGATTTCAAAGTGAACCAGGTATGCAAAGTAAATTCCAGGACAGATAAAACTGACATAGAGAAACCCTGACTCAAATATGCAAAAACAGAAGTAAAATATATAGAGTAATATAAAAGCCATTGCAGAAGGAAATCACAGAGAAACTTTGGATATTGTACACAGTTCTGTTATCTTTAAATTGTTTGACTGCTGAGGAAATAACTACTGATAAAAGAAATGCTGCTGTATTAATTCAATTTATCTTTTTAAAAATGCTTTGACACCAAAATGTAAGTCTAAGGACAAGTTACTGGGGAAAAGGATTTTTAATTATGTCTCCACAGAAAGTGAAAAGCTGTGGATTCCTTCCAGACTAATGTGATTTGATCAAGCCAGACCCCCTGAAACAGAGTCGCAGGTGTTCCAACATTCAAAACAGCTTGGACAAAGCAGCCTTGCAGACAACAGCCAGTATTTCTGTGTCTTCTTTGGATCCCCGTGACAGTGCCCCCTACCAGCAGAAAGTGGTTTGGAAAGAATGGCGCCCAAATTCCCAAATATTGTTTATAAATGTTAGTTTTCATTTAAGTGGGCTTGGTTATAAATGGTTAATGACCACAAGCAATCTTTTTAAAGGTAAAAAGAGAATTATGGCATGAAATCCACTGGTTTTTCCATGTTCACCAACTTCCTAAATCATCTGGTGTGATTGAAAGATGGAATGGCATTTTGAAGGCACGTTTACATAGCCAATGAGGTAGCATCAGTCAGGAATGCTGGAGAAGGATTTTGCATGAGGCTGTATGCACTTTGACTCACTGTAAAATACATGATTTCATTTCTCCTTAGCTAAGGCTCATGATTCAAGGCACTAGGTTTTAGGAAAGGGAATAATTCCACTCACAATTACCCCTAGTGGTTCCCTGTGGAGAATTTTGCTTCTTGTTTCATGACTTAAAGTTCTCCTGGCCTAGACATTTTGGTCCCAGGGTGATGATGCTGTGGGTATATTAGTCCTGATGGAAGCCTCTAAAGTATGCCAGTGAAATGGAAACCTAGGCCATTTATGGCTTCCCTATGCCACCAGGATAATTAGAACAAAATAGAATTAGGAGGGTTTGATGATCAATATGACCAAGAAAGTAGTGGAATGCAATTCCAGTATGGAGGTTATAAAAATTATGGTGGTTGGGTAAGAAGTCCCACCATACATGAATTCTTCTACATTGACCTCTATGTTGTGAACAGAGACACCTGATGATGTAAGGAAAAACTCCTCTTCCCAAATCAGGTTTATGTTAGGAATCGATGTAACACCATAAGAAGAGTAAACAACATCTGTGTTCATATGGACACTAGGCCTTCTTTTATGGAAGATTAACCACAGTAAGAAAAATACACTTGTGATTTTATTCTTGGTTCCCAACTTAACTACATTTAGAACTACATTAACCAAAAGTGAAAGGCAAAATTGTGAGAAAATTTTTACTTAATTTGAAGTAAATAGAACATCTTCCAATATGAACTTTGGAGTTTCAAGGACTGTATTAACCATTTGTGGTTGTCACATTTGGTGGGGTCACTCTGTATTAACCTATGTATGCACCTAAGGGGAGTGTGGATTGAGAAATTGCAGGTAAAGACACTAAGGAATTGACAGAGAGTCAGAGTAGTGATAGGAGAGGAATCCAGTGAACAATGAATGCCCCAAGTTTATATTTCAACATTCTTTATATCCCAACAAAAAAGTGGGTAATGACACAAGACTTCTTCATCAAAATACAAGGAAGAAACAGACTTTCTCTAATTCTCCAAACATTTGATAACCACACAGTATTCTGAATATCATTTTATCTGGCCATGAGTGTTAGGAGTAACCACACCACAGACCAAATCATTTGTTATTTAGCTTAGAAATCCTTGCCTAAGACCAAATATTATATAGTAGCCACACCTTAAACCTTATGGTCTTAGGACATTAACTTTGGATGAGTAAGAAGAGTTTTAAAGTCTTTGACCTTAAGCGAAGACTAACAAAAGGCATTTTTATGCGCCCCCAACAAAAATCCCACACAATCATTTAGTCCTATTTTGAGGCCTGTATACACACACACACACACACACACACACACACACACACACACACCTTTAATCCAGAACTTGTGTTGAGAAGGCACACCTTTCATTGGGTCACACCCTCTAGACTCTGAGTATAAAACACCATGAAAGTAGACAGCTATTTATCTTTGACCGTGAAGGAAGTCCATTGCTTCAGTGGCATTAGAGAATACTTATTCTCATTTTCCGCATTTACTGAAGACCAGCCAATAGACACATCTAACCCCCTAGACTGAGTAAGTACTGGATCCGTGGTCTTTTCCTTCATAGCTAGCCATTGTGGAATTAGCATGACTCCAGGACTAGGTTGTTGTAATGAATCCCAATTTTTTTCACATATAAAAAGATTCATTCCAAGTGTTCTTTTATTCGAGAGCTCCTCATTACTACAGATTTCCAATAAGATTGTATGGAATGTTATAATTTTTCAAAACTTGTATACAAATATCAAAATTGAGGTTGTCCTAAGATTAAATCTGGAGAAATGGAGTTATGTAGCAGTTCCCAGCAGCTTAAACGGTCTTCTCGGAAACATACATTTCAACTTGGAAAGAAAACTTCAGAAAGACCCATCATTTCAGTCCAATAGAAGAGTGGATAGACAGAAAAATAGAAACTAAAAAATTAATAAATTATCTCTGATATTGACCTCCAGGTTGAAGAAGAAAATATCCTAGCTCTTCTCTTTGTGTCGAGATTAACCTTCAAACTATCATAAGCAGATATGTCATCGGAATTGACAGGGATGATCTAGGGTTACACACCAATCAACATACAGAAATCCATCTACAAGTGGATCATCAGAAAATTCCGTATTTCCTTGGAGCGAATGCCAGGGAAATACATTAGAAGTCCCACTTTCTCATCAGGATCCAATGACACACGCAAATGGTGTTTGAAAGTACAACCAAATGGGGTCTATGAGGAAAGCAAAGATTACTTGTCAGTTTTCTTAGAGAATCTTAGCTGCCCAAAGAAGCCAATATGGGCAAAGTTCCAGTTCTGGGTTATCAATGCTGAAGAAGAGAAATCCCAAGTCATGAAGAGCCCAACATAATTCAGGTTTCTACGAATCCAATACTGTGAATTCAAAAAGTTCATCCTACAAGATTTCCTTTTGTCTTGCGAGCCATGGCTTCTCCCAGACTATAGACTCACCCTCCTCTGCAAGTTGAATATGGTCCAACGGTCCATTGACATCTCTGACCAGGGCATGATTCCAGGGATCCAGGTTCCAAGGTGCACGACGGCAGATGAGCTAGGAGAGCTGTGGGAGAAATCCCTCTTCACAGACTGCTGCCTGGTGGTATCTGGCCAGGAGTTCCGGACTTCCAAGGCCATCTTAGCAGCTAGCTCTCTGGTTTTCAGAGCCCTGTATCAACATGACATGGAGGAGAACAGAACAAACTGGATTGAGATCCATGATCTTGAGCCAAAAGGCTTCAAGTCAATGATGGGCTTCGTTTTCATTGGAAAGGTACCAGACCTCCATAGCATGGCAGATGCTGTGCTGGCATCCTCTGACAAGTATGGCCTGCAGCTTTTGAAGGTCATGTGCGAGGATGCCCTGAGCATGGACCTCTCCGTAGAGAATGCTGCCCACACTCTCATCCTGGATGACCTGCACAGTTCAGGGTAGCTGAAAATCCAGGCACTGGATTTCATTACACCTCATGCTTCTAAAGTATCTGAGACCTAAGGCTGGAAGACAATGGTGGACACATATTCCCACTTCATTGCTGAAGCATACAACTCCCTGACTTCTGCTCACTGATCTTTACTGGAGCCCCCTCTGAAATGAATGAAGCAACCTTAGAATCCTCTCTGCTGTGACTTACAGGTACATTCTAGAAGTAGCAGCCAGTTTCAGTATCAAAGACTCCTTGGTAGACAGCAGGACATGTGGAGCATTTACAGAGAATCTGGGGAAAGACAGCATGGGGGCTCAGGCCTTTAATATCACCGTAAATTAGTTGAATGGGAGATTGGGTAAGGGGGATGACTATATTCTTGAATACTCTACCCAGTTGCTGTATTGCTTTGCTTTCTAGCCAGTGAGTGAAATACTGGGATCCAATACAGTTGTTGGTCCCAAGCACATATCACCAGGGTTTTTTGTTTTTTGTTTTTGTTTTTGTTTTGGAGGATTTTGTGTGGATTAGACTGAGCCAAGCATATGATCAAGAATTTATAGAATAGGAGGAAGCAACCTGAAAGTTTGCTTACAATAGACCTGGACAACAAAGAAGACATTTTTTACTATCCACACTTACTGTGTTGGGCCTTGAGGGTTGACTCGGTTGGTCCTCCTACAGAGGACCAGTTCATGAATTCAGCTCTCAGTATACATGGGTGACTTTTCAACCTTGTCTAACTATAGACACAGAGGATTGAAGGCCTCCCCTTATCTGTGTGGGTGCATCCATCTCTGTTAACCAAAGGCAATATACATTGTGAATAAAAATTTTACAATAAGTTTTTGGATTCAGGGGTGATTTTTTTGAAGAAGCCCCTTTTAGTCCATCCAATTCTTCTAGGCCCTGGGATTTGTGCAGAGTCCTCAGGACCACACCAGTCCCAAAATCCCTCACACCCTTTCCTTTGTACTTACAGATTCCTGGGCAAATGGCATCAGCCCCTCATGCTCACAACTCAAGTAAAAAAGCCAAAATGGGTAGTACTCTTATTATTGAAGGAATATAAAGCCCACCAACCCAAATATTTTGAATCAAAGTATGGAAATTTAATTTTCTACCATATTTGGTTTTCTCCCTAATTTGGTTTGAAATATGGTGGGAGATGTCATTATGTAAATATGTTTCTCTTATTGGTTAATGAATAAAGCACTGTTGGCCAATAGCAAAGCAAGATAGGTGGGACTTGGAGAACAGGAGGAGAGAGGCAATAGGAGGGAGGAGATTCAAAATGGTGAATGGACAGAGAAAATGCCAGTCCCCCTCTCTGTTAAGATGAGACCACATGGAAGTACTTAGATTAATAGAAATTGGTTAATATTTAAGACAGAGTTAGCCAATAAGAAATGGTAATAGCAGGACAACCAAATTATATCTAATACAGTGTCTCTGTGTTATTTGGTGCTGGTGCAGTAGTCCAGCGGGGGCAAACCTACTCATAACAAATTGGCGCCCACTTGGCTAATAAGAACTTCCACTTAAAACTTACAAAAGCTTAAAAAAAGTGTTTTAGAAACCAAAGAATAGAGACAAGCAAGGCTTCTTGGTAACAGCATTTTTCTTAGTTGGCCTCTGTTTTGCTAGAAACAAGCAGAGATTTGCATGGTTCTTTTAAGAGGGCTTTCCTGACTCCACATAAGCAGCAAAAAAACCTCAAGGTTTTTAAAGAGCTCTGCTAACATCTGAATGGTATGTATGAGAGCTGGCAATGACAGGGACAACATCTCCAAGCCTGCAGCATGCTGCTGGATGCAGCATAGCCCAAGGCGGTGAGCACAGCTCTCAGTTCTGTATGCAAAAGTACCTGCTGCCATTTTGGGCAGACAGAGGATAATACAGCTATGATCTTCATTTTAGCAGTGTTGTTTACCAGATAGAGACCTGTGGCCAAAACCAATAAAAATTTACAGTAAAGACAGCTTTGCATTAAGAAAAACCACTAAAGGTTGACAATGTGTTTTAAAATATATATATATATATATATATATATATATATATATATATATATATATATAGGCTTGGGAGAGAATAAGAATAAAATGGTTTAAAAAGACAGAGAGCAGCTGTGTGTGGTGGTACATGCCTTTAATACCAGCCTTTAATCTCAGGAGTCAAAGGCAAGCAGATCTCTGTGATTTCAAAGTAAACCTAGTATACTGAGTTAATTCCAGGACAGATAAAAGTTGCACAGAGAAACCCTGTCTTAAGAATTGAAAAAAATAGAAGTTGAAGAAAGAGTAATAAAAAATGCCAGGTAAATATGGGAAGCACAAAAAGGGTGCATATATTATATGCTGTTCTATTATCTTTGTATCAGTTGACTGTTGAGGAAATAAAAACAACTGTTAAAAAATGCTGCTGGATCAATACAATTTATGTATTTTAAAAATTCTTTGACTTCAAATTTTAATCTAAGGACATATTACTGGGGAAAAGGATTTATAGCTTTATGTCCACAGAAAAGGAAAATCTGTGGCTCCCTTCCAGACTAATGTGGTTTGATCAAGCCAGACCACCTGAAGCAGAGTACCAGGTGATCCAGCATTCAAAACATTTGGGACAAGGCAGCTTTACAGACTACACCTAGGATTTCTACATCTCCTTCGGATCCCCCATGACAGTGCCCCCTACCAGCAGGAAGCAGTTTGGAAAGAATGATGCCCAAATTCCCAAATATTGTTTATAAATGTTTGTTTTTATTTAAAGGAGGTGGTTACAAATGGTTAATGACAACAACCAATCTTTTTAAAGGTAAAAGGGGAATTATGCTTTGTTTTGGAATGGATTTTCATTTATTGATACAAATTTAAGGTCAATTTTGTGATATGTATATTTCTCCTCTTGTTTAGGTATTGTGTTTACATAGCTCATTTAGAAATGTAATGTATAAATTAGCACAGATTATAGATAGTTATCTCTGATCGTCAAAACTTAGAGTTAATTTACTTAGGTTTTCAAACTGTGTTTGACATGAATAGGCATTCTTCAAACCTTTCAAAGACCTACTGAATATGGCATTTAAAAGTGTTTAGGGTTTTTCTTGACAGTGAGGCACAACTGCTCCTGGCAACACCAACTGCATCAGAAAGAACGATGAGCATTGAAGAAACTTGCTATGGAGTTTACTCCAAATATGACAAGACTAGACATTTGGGCAAGAAACTATTCTTGCCTGGACTGTTCGATTTATGCTATCTGTACTGGACATGCAGGACCAATAGGAAACTGACTGTTGATACAAAATGGACATTTGTTACAGGGTTCCTGCTTCATAGAAGAGTCTGCCAGACATTCCTCAGGGCAAAGAGAAAAGTGACTGATAAGCTGCCAATCAGGTAGACTGTTTAAAGCTTCCTGCTTTGCTGGGGTCTCTGCCAGACACACTATGTATGGCCTATGGACTGAAGATGGAACATTACAGAAGAACTTTGGGTGACTGACCAGGAGAGTTGTCTCTGTCATTTCTCGTGTTTATATATTATCCTTCTGTGATCTTTGATGGAGTTGAAGACAGATAGTTATGGTTATAGTTTTCCTTAGTTAGGATTAAAAATAAGTTACATATCGGACTTTAGACTCACAAAGATAGAACAGATGATGAAATATTTTCTTTAAATCTAGCTAAAAGTTAATAGACTAAACATTGTCAACAGTGGTTCTTATTTGATAACTGTTTTGTTATATATTTTGCTATGTTAAGGTAAAACCGTCCTTTTATTTTAAACAGAAAAAAGTAGTTGAGGGGAGATGTCATTCTGTAAACATGTTTCTTTTATTAGAAAATGAATAAAGCACTGTTGGTCAATAGCAAAACAAGATAGGCAGGACTAGGACACCAGAAGGAGAGACGCAATAGGAGGGAGGAGATTCAATATGGTGGACTGACAGAGAGAACGCCTGCCCATCTCTCTGTTAAGATGAGACCATGTGGAATTACTTACATTAACAGAAATTGGTTAATATTGAAGACAGAGCTAGCCAATAAAAATTGTAGTAGCAGGCCAATGGAATTGTATCTAATACAGCATTTCTGTGTGTTATTTGGGGCTGGCGCTGTGGTGGGACCAGGCCAGAGGGGGAAGACATGCTCATAACAGTGATAAGCCAGGATAATGGGAGAATTGGCAATTTATAACCCCCTAAATGCAAAGGCAAATGTTTAACAAGGATTGTGGGTATTCCAGTGGAAATTTGGTAATGTAAGAACACAAACAATTAGAAAAACAAAAGTAATGATAGTATTTTCATAAAACTCCTGATTATAAAGACAAATGGGTCTCTGATTCTTCTGCCTGTTCATGAAATCTTTTCCTCTCTAGGGTTGCCTAGTCTTCCTTCTATGTGACAGTGTTTGTTTATTTTATTATGTTTAATTTTGTCATTTTTTTTGGTTATCTCTTAGAAAACTGTTCTGGGTTTTTTGTTGTTGTTATTAATTGATAATTGTTTGTTTGTTTGTTTTTTATTTTTGTTTTCTGTGTGTCCTAAAACAGTCATTGTAGACTAGGCTGACTTTAGCTGAACAATTCTTTTCCAATTAGAGACAGAAAGGGAGTGATCCAGACAGAAGGGGATGGGCATTGTTTTTAGCAAGCAGTAAAACATCTGTTTAATCTTTTAGATATTATAAATAATTACTCTTTTGGAGAAGGAAATAAAAGTAAATGGTAAATACATAATTAATTCCAAAATATCTTGTCTTTAAAAGGACTATTGAGCTCACTGTCTGTCTTATTGAGCCCAATGTTCCACTGCTCTGGCTGAGAACTGGGTCAGAGCACAGGTCCAACAACCCCTCAACCTCCAGGGAACTACCTCGACCTGTTCTGAGCATACTAGCTCTGAGCATACTGATCTATTCAAGACCCCCCTGTGTCCCCGCCTGCCTAATCCATGGAAAGAAACTCACTTAACCTAGAGGCAGGAGGGAGGGCCTAGCCCCTACTTCAAACAAATTGACGGATTTTGTATATCTCTTCTGGAAAGCATCACCCTTCCTATGGAATAGAATGGGAAAATAGAATAGGATGGTGGTCAGTGGCTTGATAGTGGGTGAGAGATGGAGGGAGAGGGCATCAATATGTATAATTAAAAATTTAATTAATTATAAAAATAAAATATAAATGTTACATTTCTTGTTAAAATTGTAGCATGAATATGAATCACAGAAATTTCTGTTCTTAATGATGCAAATTAAGAAAAAAATATGAGGGTTTTATTAATGAAAAAATAACTCCTCTCTCAACAAACAGGAATGGGGCCAATGGTTATATATTAACAAACTAACATATAGCTCTACAGTTGATAATATTAAGATGCCTGCAAGTAATGTTTTATCAATTTCCATGTCAAAGCCTATAAACCCTGGGGGGAGAGGGTAATAATAAAAAGAAAGAGCATTTATGTATTCATAATAATGCCAAGAGTATTAAAATATTTAAACAATTTCTCACTAGATTAACTAGCAAATCAATGTCAATACAAGAATTGCAATCAAGATTGTGAATAACAACAGTAAAGAAAAATAAGGGCAGGAATTATTGAAGGAAGAAAATATTACTAGTATTGATAAATAATAACTAATAATCATAAATAATTCATATCAGTATAATAACTGAAACAATCAATCAAGGAAAAGGAACAAACCTCAATGTGTTTCACACAAGTGCTCTTTTGTTTTATTTTTCTTAGCACACAAAATAAATTTTATAATAGAAAAATTAAAAACTAAATGAGAAAAATTTTGCTATCAAACTATTCATTATATGGAACGAAAATTAAAGTAGTTCCTGCAGACAGCACAGAAAAGAAAGTGAAGACTGTGCTGCCCATCATTTAAAAAAGAACAACTGCTGAGGTCAATGATAGAGAGAACTTGAAATCACATTTTCCCAGCCCTAGGCCTACTTCTGAGCAAGAAAGGTGAAAATTGTTCCAAATCATGGCCTTAGGTCAGCAGACCAAGGGTTCCAGGAGCAATAGATGGGAGATGTCATTCTGTAAATATGTTTCTTGTATTGGTTAACAAATAAAGCATTGCTGGCCAATAGAAAAGCAAGATAGACAGGACTAGGAAACAAGTAGGATTCAAGGGACTACTAGGGAGGAGTCAACCTAGAGAGACTGGGAAGAACAGAGGTCTGGGCTCTCTCTCTGGTAAGATGAGACCATGTGGAAATACTTAGATGACTAGAAATGGGTTATTATTTAAGCCAGAGCTAGATGATATGAAACTAGTAACTGGCCAACAACATTGTATCTACTACAGAGTCTCTGTAGGATGTAAGTTTCCGCCAGCCCGCCCGCCGCTGGTCTGGCGTCCTGGCCCCCAATAACACGCAGGAGACTCTATATTTGATACAATCCTGTTGGCCAGTTACCATTATTGTTAATGGGCTAGCTCTGTCTTAATTATTAACCCATTTCTACTTATCTAAGTATTTCCACGTGGTCGTCTTATGGGGAGCCGCTCGGCTGGCGTCCTGCTCCTTCCCCGGGCTACATCTTGACTCCGCCTTCTACTTCCTCTTCCTCCTCCTAGTCTCCTAGCCCCACCTATCTAGTTTTCTATTGGCCACAGGGCTTTATTAACAGTATGAGAAACATATATACAGAATCACATCTCCCATCATCTCCTCTTTTCTGTCTAAAGTAAAAGAAGGGGTGTAACCTTAACATAGCAAAATATACCATACAACAGTTATCAAATAAGAATCACAGTTAACAATATTTAGTCCATTAACATTTTGTAAGACTTAAAGAAAATATCATCTATCCTATCTTTGTCAGTCTAAAGACCTATATGTAACTTATTTTTAATCCTAACTAAGAAAAACTATAATCATAACTATCTGTCTTCAACTCCTTCAAAGACCACAGAAGGATAATATATAAACTCTAGAAATGGCAGAGACAATGCATTGCCTGGTCAGTCACCCGAAGTTCTTCTTAATGTTCCATCTTCAGCCCATAGGCCATAGTGTGTGTCCAGACTCCTCAACAAGGCAGGAAACTTTTCTCTGTGTCCTGTAGACTGTCTGGCTGTCTGGCAGCCTCTACCATGAAGCAGGAATCCTGTAGCAATGTCCATCTTGCATCAGCAGTCATCTTTTTGTGGGTCCTGCATGTCCAGTTTCTACAACATAAAGTCAAACAGTCCAGAAGAGCAGTACCTTGTCCAAATGGCTAGTCTTGCCATATTAGAAGCAAACTCCATAATGTGTTTCTTCGATGTCCATCTTCCTTTCTTCTGTAGGTGGTGTTACCAGGAGTAGTTGTGCCTCAATGTCAAGAAAAATCCCTAAACCATTTTAAATGCCATATTCTGTAGGTCTTTGAAAGGTTTGAAGAATGCCTATTCATCTCAAATACATCTCTGCATATCTAGAAATCCTAATTAAGTTAACTCTAAAGTTTTCATTATCATAGGCTACTCTCTAATCTGTACTAAATTATACATTACATTTTCCAATGAGCTATATAAACACAATACCTAAACAAGAGGAGAAATATACATATTACAAAATTGACCTTAAATTGTATCAATAAAAGAAAATCCATTCCAAAGCAAAGTATTCATATCGATACCATAATTCCCTTTTTACCTTTAAAAAGATTGTTTGTGGTTATAGCCATTTATAACCAAGTCCATTTAAATGAAAACAAATATTTATAAACAATATTTGGGAATTTGGGCGTCGTTCTTTCCAATCTACTTCCTGCTGGTAGAGGGCGCTGTCATAGGGGTCCAAAGAAGACGCAGAAATCTTGGCTGTAGTCTGCAAGGCTTTGTCTCAACTGCTTTGAATGTTGGATCAACTGGGGCACTGTTTCAGGGGGTCTGGCTTGATCAAACCACATAAGTCTGGAAAAAATCCATAGCTTTTCATTTTCTGTGGAAACAAAAATAGAAATCCTTTTCCCCAGTAACTTGTCCTTAGGCTTGAATTTATGAGTCAAAGCATTTTTAAAATATATAAATTGAATTAATCTAGCAGCATTTCTTTTATTAGTAGTTGTTTTCTCAGCAATCAAATAATTTAAAGACAACAGAAGCACGTATAGTATCCAAAATTTCTCTGTGTTTTCCATCTTTACGTGGCTTTTTTATTATTCTATTTCTTCTACTTCTATTTTTGCATATTTTGAGACAGGGTTTCTCTGTGTAACTTTTATCTGTCCTGGAATTCAGTCCATACCAGGTTTACTTTGAAATCACAGAGATCTGCTTGCCTCTGTCTGCCGAGTACTAGGATTAATTCTACTTTCTTTTTTCTTTTTTAAACCATTGTATCCTGTTTCTTTTTCTCTCCCAAGCCAGCGTATTTTTAAAAACACAGTGTAAACCTTTATTGCAGCTCTCCTACACACCAATGAATTGTTAGCAGAGCTCTTTAAAAGCTAGGCGGCTTTTTGCCGCTTATGCTAATTTTGGAAACTTCCCTTAAAGGAGCCATGCAAATCTCTGTCTACAGCAAAACAAATCCAATCAAGAAAATGCTGCTACTAAGAAGTCTGCTAGTCTCTGTTCCTTTGTTTCTAAACATTTCTTAAGCTCTTATTAGTTTTAAGTGAAAGTTCTTATAGCCACGTTGGGCGCCATTTGTAGCATGTAAGTTTCCGCCAGCCCGCCAGTCTGGGCCCACAGCCGCGCCAGCCCCAAATAACACTCAGAGACTCTGTATTTGATACAATCCTGTTGGCCAGTTACCATTATTGTTAATGGGCTAGCTCTGTCTTAATTATTAACCCATTTCTACTTATCTAAGTATTTCCACGTGGTCGTCTTATGGGGAGCCGCTCGGCTGGTGTCCTGCTCCTTCCCCGGGCTACATCTTGACTCCGCCTTCTACTTCCTCTTCCTCCTCCTAGTCTCCTAGCCCCACCTATCTAGTTTTCTATTGGCCACAGGGCTTTATTAACAGTATGAGAAACATATATACAGAATCACATCTCCCATCAAGTCTCTGTGTGTTAATTGGAGTTGGTGAGGCAGTGGGCCCAGAATTGTGGGAAAAATTACTCTTAACATAATGGTGCCTTCAACATGGCTAAGAACTTTCACCTAAAACATGACAAAAGCTTAAAAATGGGTTTTAGAAAAAAAAATGGAGACAAGCAAGGCTTCTTGGTAACAGCACTTTTCTAGGTTGGATTCTGTTTGGATAGAGACAAGCATAAATTTGCCCAGCTCCTTTAAGGGAGGTTTCCTATGTCAGCATAAGAGGCAAAATCCTGCAAGGCTTTTAAAGAGCTCTGCTAACAACTTAATGGTGTGGAATAGAGCTGAGAATGGCAGTGACCACATCACCAGGCCATCTTTAGGCTGGTAGCATGTTGCTGGATAGGAGCATAGACCAAGGCAGGGAGCACAGCTCTCTGGTCTGGGGGTGAAAGTACCCACCGTCATCTTGGGTAGACTTCAGCTAATAGAGCTGTAAATTTAATGTTAGCAATGTTGTTGTTTACCAGATAAAAGACTCATGGCCAGAAAAAGATAAAGATTTACAGTAAAGACGGATTCACATTAAGAAAAACATCTAAAGTTTTACAGTGTGTTTTAAAATATACATAGACTTGGGAGAGAAAAAGGAACAGGATACAATGGTTTTATAAAAGAATAATAAAAAGAGAGTAGCTGGGTGAGGTGGCACATGCCTTTAATTCCAGCACTTTGGAGACAGAGACAAGCAGATCGCTGTGATTTCAAATAAACCTGGTATACAGGGTTAATTCCAGGACAGAAAAATTTGCACAGAGAAACCCTGTTGCAAAAAATTTAAAAAATGAAGTAGAAAAGAGCAATAAAAAAGCCATGTAAAGATGGAAAGAACAGAGAAACTTTGGATACCATACGCAGTTCTGTTATTTTTAAATACTGCTGTATTAATCCAATTTCAATATGCTTTGACTTCAAAATTTAAGTCTAAGGACAGGTTACTGGGGAAAAGGATTTCTCATTTTGTTTGCACAGGAAATGAAAAGCTGTGGATTCCTTCCAGGCTAACATGGTTTGCTCAAGCCAGACCCCCTGGAAACAGCATCCCAGGTGATCCAACATTCAAAACAGCTGGGACAAGACAGCCTTGAAGACCACGACAGCCAGGATTTCTGAGTCTTCTTAGGATCCGCATGACAGCGGCCCCTACCAGCAAGAAGCAGTTTGGAAGAAACAACTCCCAAATTCCCACATATTGTTTATAAATGTTTGTTTTCACTTAAATAGGCTTGGTTATGAATGGCTAATGATCACAACAAATGTCTTTTTAAAGATAAAAATAAGATTATGGTATAGAAATGAGTACTTGCTTTGGAATTCATTTTCATTTATTGATACAATATAAGGTCAATTTTATGATATGTATATTTTCCTCCTGTTTAGGTATTGTATTTATAGAGCACATCTAAAATTGTAATAGATAACTTAGTACAGATTATAGTTACCTATAATAGTTAAAACTTATATTTAGGTGAGTTAGGTTTCTAGAAATATATTGAGATGTATTTCAGATAAATAGGCATTCTTCAAACCTTTCAAAGGCCTACACAATATGGCATTTAAAATCATTTAGGGTTTTTCTTAACAATAAAGTACAACTGGAAACACCACCTGTGTCAGAAAGGAAGATGGATATTTAAGAAACTCATTATGGAATTTAATATAAATATGGCAAGACTAGCCATTTGGGCAAGATACTGCTATTGTCTGGACTGTTTGACGTTATGCTTTATAAACTGGACATGCAGGACCTACACAAAAATGAGTGCTGATACAAGATGGACATTGCTACAGGATCCCAGGTTCATGGCATATTCTGCCAAATTGTATGCAGGACACAGAGAAAAGTGACTGATTAACTGTCATTACAGGTGGACAGTTTAAACTTTCCTGCTTTGCTGAAGAGTTTGCAGACACACTATGGTCTACAGGCTGAAGATACAGCATTAGGGAAGAGTTTTGTGAGACTAACCATACAGTGAGTTGTCTCTGTCATTCTAGAGAGTATATTATCCTTCTGTGGTCTTTAATGGAGTTGAAGAAAGATAGTTATGGTTATAGAATTTTTTTCTTAGTTTAGATTAAAGATAAATTATAGATAAGATGTTAGAATCTTATTTGATAACTGTTTTGTTGTATATTTTACAACAAAATATTTTGTTGTATGTTTTAACCTTTCTTTTTATTTTGTTTATTTTGTTATTTTATTTAATGTTAAAACCTTTCTTTTTATTTTAGACAGAAAAGAGGAGATAATGGGAGATGTCATTATGTAAATATGTTTCTTGTATTGGTTAACGAATAAAGCACTGTTGGCCCATAGGAAAGCAAGATAGGTGGGAATAGGAGACAAAGAAGATTCAAGGAAATAGTAGAGAGGAGTCAACCTAGAGAGAATGGGGAGAACAGAGGTCTGGGTCCTCTCTCTGATAAGAGGATATCATGTGGAAATACTTAGATGAATAGAAATGGGTTAATATTTAAGACAGAACTACCTGGTAAGTAACTAGTAACTGGCCAACAACATTATATCTACTACAGAGTCTCTGTGTGTTAATTGGGGTTGGCAAGGCAGTGGGCCCACAACGGTGGGAAAAAATGTTCTTAACAAGCAACAGAAGGAAAGAACCTAGAGGCTAACGTCATTTTGGGAACACAGAATATCCATATTGAAAAAAATATAAGATATAAATGTATATGGTCCAGCTTAAATGTGCAGATTAAAGGAAAGATGCACCTTGACCTAGAAAGTAAACAATAGTTGAACATCAAAAACTAGTTAAGGTTAAAAAAATTAAAGAAAAATAAATTGTTGTTGATATTAAACCAATTTATAGATAAAAAGAGAAAAACTGCTTAAAAACAATGATTAAAAGCAAACACACATTAAAATATCTATTGAGGCTTAGCAAAGAAAAACAAAAATTAGTGAAAATGATAAATGGTGGATAACAGAAACCTCTCTCTCTCTCACACACACAAACACACTCACACACACACACACACACACACACACACACACACAAAGTCAATGGTAAAACGATTAATTCTACCAGTTCACTGAGAATAGTTTCTAATTGAAATTTGAGAAGGTATATTACTTATGTAATTTAAAGAAGGGTTTAAAAGTAGTACTTAAAAAATATTGTTGCTGGTCAGTGGTAGTGAACAACTTTAGTGACAATACTCGAGAAGCAGAGGCAGCCAGATCTCTGTGAGTTCAGGACAAGTGCAAGTCAGTGCTCTATGACTAAGGTTCACTTCGTATCAGAAGGTTCATCCATTTTTAACTCCCACAGTATTTCCTCATTTCCCAGACTGCTTCTACGCTGCCTCTTTCACCATCCAGATGACATGTAATGTGGTCTTAATATTCTTTTAAGTCCAGAATGACCAAAAACATCAATCTAGTATAAATTATGATGTAAGTGAACCAAAGGCATTCACACATGCAATTCTGTCATACACATTTAATCCAATGTTCCTATGTAGACCTCAATCCATGACAATGACATATGTCTGTTTATTTTAAGTCAGTGTAAATGGAGTTACTAGATAATTTCACGATGGTTGTAATGGACAGGGGCTGGAGTCTGAAGCAGTGATAACCATAACATCACTTGAAAACTGGTTTTCCAAGAGCCTGTACAGTAGGAATAGAGAAGTGGGAGATGGCCTGGCAAAACATTACAGTGACAAGCACAAATGTACTTTTGGCAGTGCAAATTTCAACAAAATGTTCCAAACTGGAAGAACTCGTGTTTCAAACAAAATCCAAGCAATAGTTTGATAAAAAAATATTTAATTTTCCTATGTCATTAGTGCAAGAAATCTTGTATAAATAAGACTGTTATAGACACATGAATGATACCAAGAACTGCTTCATTTTGATGTTTCACAATTCCAAATCATCTATGTCTGTTCTTCAATTCCTCTGGGAATTCCAGTGAATCCAGTATTTTCAATTTCATTTCCTGCAAATTATGGACTGTTCATATTTCTTATGCCAGGCAAAATTTATTAGATCATATAATTTCCTGAATATGCTGCAACATAGCCTATGTTTGTGGTTTTGATTACCAAACTTTCCTGACCCATCTATATCATACTATGTCTTCAGAACAAGTCTTTTCTACAGGGTTATGCTGATGTCATTGCTGCTGAAGTACATATACTGCAGGCTACATTTCTCTGATACTTAATATATAGTCAAAACAAATAAATAAAATTATAAATGATGAAATGAAAAAATTAGAGAAAAAGGGCCAAATATAAGGAATTTAGAAATGAGAATCTACTCTATCAACATGATTATACTGAAAAAAATTTAGGATTTTCATTTACCACAATCTTTACTCTTGGTTCCTGACCTGACTTCATCTGGAATAAACTAACATCCTAACAAAAGGAGCACTGCAGTGAGAAATATTCTGCTTCAGTTGAGTTAGGTAGATCTACTTGTAGCAGGAACTTTGGAGACACACACTAATCCTCATCTTGAGGCCAGAAGACTGACAGACCTTAAATCCTGAACTTAATCTTTAATGTTCTCATACCCTCCGGTGGGAGCATTTAAAGTACTATGCACAGAGGAAGGTCTTCTTCTTTGCCCACTGGCCCACACCTTGAAGCAAGTCTGTTCCTTCGCTGGCATTAGCTAAAAGCTCCTATCTTTTCTACCACTCTAGTTCTGGGATTAAGGGTGGAAGCTCCCTTTCTCTTTTAGAATTTTTCAATCTTGAGTGTGGCCCTGGGTTTACTTGAAAACTCACAGAACCATCTGCCTTTATCTTCTGAATCCTCAGATGAAAGTTGTCTGCATGGTTTCTATGCCTCACTAATATGGATGCTTTGACATTTTGATCACTTTAGTAAATCCTAACCTATATATCACCAAAATCACATGCCACGCAGGGATAAATGACTGAGGACCTCAAGAGCAAAATTGAGATAGCTTTTATAGGATTTACATGAGAATTACCAAGGCCAGTTTCAAAGCTAGCCTACTATGTTCACTAGGCCTAATAGCAAGGTCGTTGGACATGTCAAAACTTGGATGGTTGGTAAGGTTTCTTAGGTTACAGAGATTAGAGTACACAGTTTTTATAAGGCCAGGTTGTTTAGCACACCTGCAAGGTTAGGGGGTTTTGTTTCTCTAGGACCAGCAGGCTTACTGGCCTTGATGGAAACAGAAATGAACACCCACAACAAAACACTGAGACGAACTGGAATCTTCATACAGAAAGTGAGGAAAAGACAATGCTACAGAAACAAGGGCAAGGCGAATGTACTCTCCAGTCAAGAAGTTAACTATATCTATTGGCAGAAACACTTGTTCTTTCTGGTTTTCCCTTCCTTCCATGAGTCCAGTCTATTTTAGTTATCAATTTTCTTTGTGGACAGGATGACTCATAACAATTCCCAGACTGTTTTTGAGTATAACAACATTCCTCTGAAAGTACATGGTTATGAATAATAATAATAATAATTTCCAGAAACCAGTCATCATGATCAAGCTATTTCATGTATTTTCTTTCTCCAGAGCTTTGCATGTAGCTAGGCTGATTTTTAAATACATGCTGTTGGATATTTTCAAATTTCTAACTTGTAGTGGTCATTAAAGTGTTAGGCTGTATTTTCATCTTTTCATATCCTATTTCTCTGGCAGTGTGAATTGTGGGATGGTGATCCTTGGCTCCATATTTCCCTTTTTGTGGCTGAGTTACCTCCTTCAGGAGGGTTTCTTCAAGTTCCATTCATTTGACTGTTAATTTAAAGATTCCATTGGTTTTTTCTGTAGAGTAATATTCCATTGTACAAATGTGTCACATCTTTATTTTTTATTATTATTTATCTCTGTCTTAATATTGTCTTTTTTCTTTTAATTTCACATATCAAGCCCAGTTCTCTTTCCCTTCCTCCCTCTTTCCTTCTCTCCCACCCTCTCATGTCCCCTGACCACCTTACCCTCTCATGTCCTCCACTCCACATGTAGGGTGATGCCTTCCAGAAGGAGTCATATAAATCTGTCAAGTCATTTGGAGTAGGAACTAGGCCTTCTCTCATGTCATTAGGTAAGGTAGTATCCTCCCATGGGGGATGTGCTCCCAAAGTCCTTTAGTGCACCAGAGATACATCCTGGTTTCACTGTCTGAGGTCCCTTAGACTGCCCAGGCCTTCTAGCTGAGACCCATGTTCAGGGATTCTGAGTCAGTCCCATGCTGGATTCCCAACTTTCAGTCTGGGGGCCCATTAGCTCCTCTTTGTTCAAGTCAGCTGTCTATGTGTTTCTGTAGCATTGTCATTTCCTCACTTTCTGTATGTGGATTCCAGTTCATCTCAGTGTTTAGTTGTGGGTGTCCATTTCTGTTTCCATCAGCTTCAAGATAATGATGGTAGATAAGTTAGTTGTTAATCTCATTATCAAGGAAAAGAATTTATGGTAGCCTTTCTACTGATGCTCAAATTGGGGATACTCTTGTAGGTGTCTGGACATTTCTATAAGTCAAGTTTTCTCCTGAAACCTATTCTGGCTCCCTTTTTATGCTCTCTCTCTCTCTCTCTCTCTCTCTCTCGCTCTCTCTCTCTCTCTCTCTCTCTCTCTCTCTCTCTCTCTCTCTCCTTCTCTCTCTCTCTCCTCTCTCCTCTCTTCTCCCTTTTATTTCTCATCTGACTCAATTTTCCTAGGCCCATGTTCTTTCCTCTCCTCCCCTTCTCTTTCTCCTATTTCCCTCTCCACTCACTACTTTCTCTGGCGGTGTGAATTTAAGGCTGGTAATCCTTTCTTCTATGTCCAAAATTAATGTAGGAATGAGTGCATACCATGTTCCTTTTTTGTGACTTGGTTACCCTACGTCATTCAGAAAGGTGCCTTCAAGTTCCATCCATTTGCCAGTCAGGTTCAAGATTCCATTGGTTTTTTTTTTTCTGCTGAGTAGTATTCCATTGTGTAAGTGAGACATCTTCTTTAACCATTCTTCAGTTGAGGGGTATCTAGGTTGCTTCCAGGTTCTTGCTTCTACAAATAATGCTGCTATGAACACAGTTGAACACATGTGTTTGTTGTATGGATGTGGATCATTTGGGTATGCCTAAGAGTGGGATTGCCTGGTCTTGTGGTAGACTCATTCGCATTTTCCTGAGGAACCACCATACTGATCTTCAAAATGGCAGTACAAGTTTGTATTCCCACCAGCCGTAGAGGAGTATGTCCCTTTCTCCTCATCCTCTCCAGCATAAGTTGTCATTGGTGTTTCTAATTTTAGCCATTCTAGCAGGAGTAAGATGGTATCTCAGTATTGTTTTGATTTGAATTTCCCTGATAGCTAAGGATGTGGAACTATTTCTTAAGTGTCTTTTAGCATTTTTTATTTCCTCTATTGAGAGTTCTATATTCAATTTTGTACCCCATTTTTAAATAGGGTTATTTGGTGTTTTGTTGACTAGTTTCTTGAGTTCTTTCTATATATTAGAGATCAGCCCTCTGTCAGATGTAGGACTGGTGAAGATATCTTCGCAGTCTAAGGGCTATGGTTGGTTCTTGTTAACTGTGTCCTTTGCCTTACAGAAGGTTGTCAGTTTCAGGCGGTCCCATTTATTAATTGTTAATCTTAGCATCTGTGCTACTGATGTTATGTTCAGGAAGCAGTCTCCCATACCAATTTGTTCAAGGGTACCTCCCATTTTCTCTTCTAAGAGGTTCAATGTGGCTGGATTTATGTTGAGGTCTTTGATCCATTTACACTTGAGTTTTGTGCATGGTGGTAGACATGGGTCTATGTGCAGTCTTCTATACACCATCAACTAGTTGTGCCAGCACCTTTTGTTGAAGATGCGTTCCTCCTCCCATTTTATAATGTTAGCTGTTTTGTCAAAAATCAGGTGTTTGTAGGTGTGTGGGTTAATGTCAATATTTTTGATTCTTGATTCGATTCCATTTGTCACTTGTTTATTTTTCTGCCAATATCAGGCCATTGTCAGGATTATGGCTCTGTAGTAGTCAGGGATGGTGATGCCTCCTCAAGTTCCTTTATTGCTTATGGTTGATTTGGCTATCCTGGATCTTTTGTTTTTCCATATAATGTTGATTATGATCCTTTCAAGGTTAGTGAAGAATTATACTGAGATTTTGATGGTGATTGCATTGAATCTGTAAATTGCTTTTGGCAAGACTATCATTTTAATATGTTCATCCTACCTATCCCCAAAAATGGGAGATCTGTCCATTTTCTGGTATCTTCTTTAATTTCTTTTTAAGAGACACAAATTTCTTGCTATATATGTCTGTCACTTGTCTGGTAAGCTTTACCCCAAGATACTTTATGATTTTTGTGGTTATTATAAAGGGTGATGTTTTTTTTATTTCTTTCTCAGCCCCTTTGTCTTCTGCATATAGTAGGGCTTCTGGTGTTTTTGAGATTATCTTGTATCCTGCTTGTTTGCTGAAGGACTTCATCAGCTTTAGGAGTTCCCTGGTAGAAAATCAGACAAAATCACTGGTCATTGCAGGAGAAGAACCTGGAAGAAATACATAGATACAAATACAAACATATTTGCAAGCATTCAGTTATAGAAGAGATAGTTAAACATGCAGAGACTTAGACAGAGACACAGGAGATGCAAATATAAGAAATTGAGAAATGGGAATCTACTCTGTCAAAATGACTGAACTGAGAAGAATTAAGGGTCTGCATTTAGCACAGAAAGCAAAACACAATTCTGATGGTTACACTTGGTCCCTGACCTGACTTTATCTGGCATAAATTAACATCCATTCATAGAAAGAACTGCAGTGAGAAATATTCTGCTTTTGTTGAATTAGGTAGCTCTACTTGCAGCAGGGATATCGGAGACAGAGGAACGGAACCACCATAATCCTAAACTTGAGGCCAGTAGACTGACACACCATTAATACTCTCCTTGATCTTTAATGATGCCATACCCACTGGGACATGAACAGAGGAAGGTCTTCCTCTTTGGCCACTGGCCCTCACCTTGAAGTAAGACTGTTCATTCACTCACAGTGCTGCTAATATTCTGAATTCCTGCAAATACTAAAGACCAACAGACAGGTCTAACCTCTGAGACTGAGTAAGTCCTGCAGTTTAGACTTGTATCCCCAAGTACCCCTAATGAATCTCTTCATGCAGGCAGAGTTTCCTTCTATATATTCTATATATTCTCTTGCTCTAGAGAAGCACTGTACAACACTTTTGATCTACAAAATGCTAAAAACAGTTCAACAGCTGAGTATGACCTTAGATTCCATGTAGACAAGAAAATGGAGGGATGGGACACTTCCAAGTACCTTACACTATATCCTCTGAAATTAGTATTGAAATATGGAAAGAAAATATCAAAGACAACTGAGTCTCCTGCCCCATAGTGGTGGGAAGAGAGAGGAAAGCAGAAAATAAAAGTCTGAAAGCTATCAGTGTTGATAAATAGTTTAGAAATTATTAAAGTAGTTTAGGATCTTCTAAAGCAATCAAAATGGCAAAGCACCCATACTAGTGAGGAATGGAAGCCAGGCAGACAATAGTCATTAGAGCAATCAGGAAAAAAGGCAGATGGTTCTCTCTGTGTCAGAGTACAGCCAGGGCTACACTCAAGATTAAACGAGTTTAAAAGGGTAAGAGAGCGCTAGCCTTTTCTGCCATAACTAGAGTGGTAGAAATGATAGGAACAGGGTCTTGTGTAGTCAGTGTCAGGATTATCTCCAGGAGATGAGGAGAGGCAGCATTCTGATGCTTGGTGAGATCTCATGGAGACTGAGGTTGGCAAGAACTAATGGCTTGCTGGCTTTGTCTCTCTGATTGTCAGCTTGAAGATTGAACCCCAATATCAGTGTCTGGGTCTTTTATTTTTTGTGTTGTAGATACCTGTAATTGTGACCCCCAACTTGAAGAGAAAAAAGTCCTAGTTCTTCATTTTGGATCCAGGTTAACCTGTCAATGACCACAAGCAGAAAAGTCAGGGGACATCACAGCCGAGAGCGAGAGCTATGTCTACATTGAAATCAGCTTCTAGGAATTCTTCTACAGTTGGACCATAAGCACATTGGAAGATGAGCTATGAGAGCTGTGCGAGAATCCCTTCTTCACAGACTTCTGCCTGGTGGTAACTGGCCAGTAGTTCCGGGCTCATAAGTATATCTTAGCAGCTTACTCTCCAGTTTTCAGAGCCATGTTTCAACATGATATGGAGGAAAGTAGAACACTGCGTTGAGATCCATGATCTGGAGCCAAAAGTCTTCGAGGCAATGATGGGCTTCATTTACACAGGAAAGGCACCAGCCCTCCACAGCATGGAAGACTCTGTGCTGGCTGCTGCTAACAAGTTCCACCTGGAGTGTTTGAAGGTCATGTGCCAGGATGCCCTGGGAAGGGACCTCTCTGTGGAGAATGCTGCCCACAGTCTCATCCTGGCTGACCTGCACACTGAAGGGCAGCTAAAAACCCAGGCACTGGATTTCATTACAGCTCATGCTTCTTTTGTCTCTGTGACCTCAAGCTGGAAGACAGTTGTCAGCTCATATCACCACTTGGTTCTGAAGCCTACCCTCACCTTGGTATTACACAGTGTCATTCCATTGATTTTCCTGTCAAGACCTTGGAGACATCATATGTCCCATGCAGCTGTTGTCCAGAGTATCTTCTAGGAGTAGCAGTCAGAGTTGTTACTAAGGCACCTGGGAAGACAATGTGCTCTTTGAACATTTACAGTGAATCTGGGAACACTCAGGCTTTAACAAAAGGGTAATGAGTTGGAACTGTACTGATGGGGGAAAGCTGGACTCTGTTGTGCATTACCACACCTCTTCGCTGTTGCTGAACTGGTTAGAATTTTGTTCAATGAGTTGAAATGTGAGATTATTCACTTTAGTTGGTGGCCCTGAACACATCCCCATAGGGTTTGCTTGGAGAAAGCTGTCTGGATTAGACTGAGAAGAACGCATAATCAATGGCTCAGAGCAAAGAATAAAACAAACATGAAGGTTTCCTTACAAGAGAATAGGATGAGAAAAAAGACATTCCCCCCCAACTCAGTTGGCAAAAGTACTTGTTGCTATTGAAGAGGACCCTTCTTCAATTCCTAGCACACACAGAGGACTTTTCAACAACATGAAGCTGGAGTTGCAGTCATTCTGAGCTTCTCTTGTCCTCATGGGCACCTCCATCTCTGTAGAAAGTATTTTAATAAAATATAAAATGAATAAAAATTTTAATCAGTTTATTACTACACTGGTGTTTCTGCTTGAGGAAGCCCACTTTTGTCCTTCCAGTTCTCCTCAGCTTTTTATTTAGGGCCCTCCCTCTCACACATAAAAAAATCACTAAAATGTCACCAAATGAAGTTCTTCTACACTTAGATTGCTGCTTAGCCAAGTCGACACTCTCCAGCAGCAAATGGGAGTAGAAACTGAGATGCATTGACAAACATTATTAGGCAGAGCTCAGAACCAAGGGAAAGTGTGGGTAGAAGAAATATACTAACCAAAAAGATCAAAGACACCCAGAGAACAGAGACTACAGGATCAACTCAGCAGGGCTCTAGGGGCTCACAGAGACCAAAGAGGCACTCACAGAGTGTATGTGGGTCTATACTATGTCCTCTGTATACATGCTGTGGTTATTTAGCTTGGGCTTTTTTTGAGACTCCTAGCACTGGGGGTGTGGGGAGTATTTGCCTGTCTGATATTGGGAACTTTGTCTTCCTTCTGGGTTGGCTCATTCAGCCTTGATATAATGGTTTGTGCTTACTCTTTTTGTATCTTGTTATACTGTGTTAACTTGATATCCCCAGAAAGCCTGCTTCTTTTTGATGACTACAGGAGTAAATATATCTGTGTAGGAGGGGAAACTTTCAGAGAAAAATTAATAAAAAGAAAAACTGGTAAGACTTTTGAAGTAGTATATGGACAGATGGGCAAAGAACCAAAAGTGTGAAGTTCTCTGTGATCAGGTCAACCATGATCAAAGAAACAATGATAACCATGATGGAGGTTACCCATGGATTTCCTCTCATCAGGACTAACATGACTACAGTTGCTGCTGGATGTCAGATATGCCAACAACAGAGACCAACACAGAGGCACAGATATGTCACTATCTCCCCAGGTGAATTAGCAAACAGCTTGTTCATATGATGACTATACTGGTCCACTTTGGCTTCTGAAGGGACAACATTTTCTCCTTACTGGAATAAATACTTTTCAAGTTAAGGATTTCACTGTTTTTGCATGTATAGCTTTTGCCAAACCTACCATACAAGTACTAACAGAATGCCTTGTCAAATATCATGAATCCACAGAGTATATATTCTGACCAAGAAAATAAATTTACAGAGAGCTGCAACTGCCTCACACATTGTATAGTCTGCTGGTCTTACCATGTTCACCAACTTCCTAAAGCAACTGTCATGACAAAAAGAAAGAATGGTTAAAGACACAGTTACCAATAAGGTGGCACCAGTCATAATGGATGTGGCAAGATTCTCTAGGAGTCTGCATTCTCCATATCACAGATCCATGGCTCCAGGCACCAGGTGGTAGAAAATGGAATAGGGCCTCCTTCTGTCACCCCTAGTGACCTCCTGTGGAAAAAACGTTTGCTTCCTATTCTCATTAACTTAAGTTTTTCAGGCAAGTATTGATTCCAGGGTAACTAATGGTGTGACTCAGTACTACTGACTGCTGCCACAACAAACATATGATTGAACTGGAATCTCAGAGTTCTTCCATGCCTCTTTGAGCTTCTGATATCCTGCTCACAACAGGTTGAGATGTAAATAACAGTGTAAGCTGGAGATATTGACCAAGATAACCATCTGAAATTTGGATTGCTTCGCCACAACAGAGGTAAGAAAGATTGTGACTCTTGGTCAGGAATTGCTTTAGGATTATCTTGGTGCCACATTGTGCATTGATTAAAAGCAATGAGAATCTATCCCAGCCTAGTTCAGGCAGGTCTTGAAAGGTACAGGCACACCTGTAAGAACGACATGTATCACATCCATGCAAAGAGCCAAGAGAGGTGGTGTTATGCCAACTGAAGGACAATAAAGACCGCCAATATTCTGCCATAATAGATATTCTCACTAATACTGGTTTTGAGAGGACAGCCACAAACATATGAGAAGTGTGATTTTTATGAGCCAAAAAATGCAAGATTAAGTATTTTCCAATGGTTGAGGTATAGGATTCCAGGCAAATTTTGGTAATGTAGGACCTTGGCTGAAGTTTCTCTGCAGGAGCCAATGACAAATAGAAATAATGTTTGAGATTATGCCTGACTGGGTTGATGAAGAAAGCAAATATTACCTGTCAGTTTACTTAGTGTTGCTCAGATGCCCAAAGAGTTAATGGTGGAAAGACTTTGGCTGCAGTAGGGTCAGGACCCATAAATTGCCCTTGGCATCAGTCAGGGACAAGATGTCACCATGAACCCAGGTGGAAGTTGAGGCCTCTTAGAATGGCATGCCCCCTGTATGTAGATTCATGTCTGAGTCTTTCATTTGATTGATGCCAAAAACATGATCTTTTATTTCTTTCATTATATTTTTGAAGTGCTATTTGTAATAGGAATGGTGAGATCTACAGAGGTTCTTCTATTGTTCAGGAATGTTTTAATCATCCAGGGAAGTATGTGAATGCTGTAGACTGCTCAGTGTTTAACGGGTCTGCATGGAGACCAAGACTTGGATGACCAGTTCAGGAGGTTTTTGGCATGACAGACAGACACAAACACACTTGAGGAGGTTTGTGAACTGCTGCAATGTTTACTTCAGAACATTGAATTTTTATGCAGAAAGTTCAAGGAACAGATCTTTGGCCACAGTTTAAAGATAAACAGACATTCTATAAAGATGTCAGCAATTCCCTTTGAAGTATGACATCATAAGTACATCTAAGCAAGAGCCTCTGTTTATTTTGGCCTACTTCTGGTCAGCATTTCAAGGGCCCTAAAATCCAAAGTTAGAGTTTTGTAGTAATTCCCACAGTAGCCTTGTTGTGGGTAGGCTGATTATATGCAAGGTCACATTGTGGGCAGCTTGCTACAGCTTTAGCCCTAATAGCTTATCAGGCCTTGGGATGACATCTGGCGCTGTGGGTTTTGAACTACCAGTGGAGCTACAGACAAAAACACCCATGATCAAAAGCATTATTGTTAACATAACACAAAATACATCTAGCACCCATTCCAAACAGTCAGCCAAGCAAGCACCTGCAGGGACCTGGACCACTTTTCCCCAGGAGGAGTAACCACATGTGGTGTGAACCTCTGGACAGGTAGCCATTAAGATTTCTCTCTGCCATTGCTACAATGTCTCCACTGGGGCTGGTGTGGCAATCCCCCTTTTTTATTTTTTAAGCAAAACAGCTGGAAATCACGCTGGAGGGTGCTGATGGAGTGAAGTGCTATTCTGAAAAGAATAGGAAAAACCAAACACACTATAAATAAAATAGCAGCTCCAATTCCTAGGAAAACAAAATACTGAGTCCAGCTTAATGGATTCAGGGATCTCAGATTTTCTGAAAATGTTGATGCTAGGCCTGAAATGCCTTGATATCATAGGTTAAATTGGTATCCTTCCATACTCTCAATATATGTACCTTAGTCTTGTTCCAAGTAGAGGCAGAATTATATGGAAGAGGTGTAACACAGATATACTTATGTCTTCATGGCATTTAGTTGCTAATTGTGTCTTAAAATTTTGTATGTCTTGACCCATCTTTATCATCACCTCTTCTAAAGCATTTAATCTAGCTTCTAATTTCAGATCTATTAACCTTTGTTCTGACAAAGCAAAGGTGACATTCTTATGCATGTCATTCACAAAGGAAGCTGTCTGCATTTTCTTTACTAATGTTGTTGTAGAAGCTGCAAAAGAAGTCAAAATGGCTATCAGTGCTGTGATTCCTAAAATTAATGAAGTAACAAATCTTTTTGGCCTAATCAATTCATTAATTTTGCTAAACATATTCATAACTGAATTATCATTCCAAGTATCATTACCCAAATCTACTGGCAGCATCACATAAGCAGGTCTTTTAACAATCAGTACAGTTGAAAAGGATTTATCATAACCTGATTGTACACAATTAGTTAATATACAGGATTGACACTCAACAAAAAATGAGTCCCCTTCTTTCTTGATATGCACCAATTTGTTACATCCAAACATTAAGGCATAGGGGTAAGAGAGATATGCAGTGGCAGGAACAGGCTCTGACTTGGCAGCCTTTGGTTTCTTTAATACTATAACATTTGCTGCTACAACTAACCTGAACAGATCTGGCTGAGGAGTCCCATATGTCCTATCTAGTTTTGCAAATAACATACAGGTGACATCCACCCTGCTGAATATCATCTCCTTATGGGCTCATTTTTTGGAGGAGTGTATCCTCCAAATTGAGCAGAATGATCCATAAGGTAGCCAGAATAGTTATGTTCGGGTGATGGTAAAGAAAAATCCCAGATAATTTCAACTGAAGCCGATGGAAGAATCCTTGTTCTAGCATAAGGAAATCCACAATGAAGCCAATTAGGCATCTGATTTTCATTTCCCTCCCATTAGCTATCTTTTTTGTATTTTACTGTGCAGTGTGGCAATCTAGAAGCAGCAGCTGATTTATTACCATAGTCTCAATAAAATTAGAGTGCCCCAAAGTAGCAATTTGTAGTTGCCACATATGCTGCTGTTCTGGACTCTTACCTGTAACAGGCTTATTTTCAGGAGTATCAGTGAGGAAAGTTTTATAGCTGACAGGCAAACAACCAGCTGGAGGCATACCACCAAGTGTTATGCAGTTTCGTAAGGAATCTGATCTACCCTCATAATTTACATACCCAGATGAATTAATCCCTATATGAAAATCTGGAGTTCCCCCTAGCACATCAGTAACATTAGTCATAATTTTAATGAGCTCTGTATTTCCCCCAAACCACCAGATGTAAGAGCAGAGGCTTGGGAATGTATGCCCAGTAACTTTCCCCATTTACCCAAGAATTCATTGGTAAGACAGCAAGAAAAGCAAGACAAATTGATACAGGAGTCGTAGGAGTTTTTGTTTGAGCCAGTACAGCAAGAGCCTCTCGTTGCAGTTGTTTGAGTTGAGTCTGTGTTGGCAGCTCAATGTTCAGCTTCCGAGATGGTTTCAATTTCTTTGGTTGCCATCATCAGACTTGTCAGCTGCTTCCTCACTGTCTGCAGCTCCTGGTTTCTCTGCTTCTTCATTTTCCATGAGAGCCTTCTGCTGGTAGGGTCGGTTGAGTCGATCTGGGATCCAGATTGGTGAGTCTTCATTCTGTGGAAACAGACAAGCACAGCCTCTTCCAGAGGCGATTAGCACATCAGGCCCTTTCCACTGACTGGTTAACATATCCTTCCAGCGAACCAGAGGCTGAGGGCCAGCTGCGGTCTGAGCATTCCAGTGTCTCTCGGCTGCGCTGAGACCCTTATCATTAACATTCATATGATTAAGCAAAAACAGAGCATGTGTTAATACATGATGAGGAGTCCATTAAGAAGCAGAAGCCTTTAATTTTATGATTTGAGCTTTTAAAAGCTGATGACTCCTTTCCACTATGCCTGTCCTTGTGGATTATAAGGTATCCCTGTGGATCCATCAATCTGCCATTTCTGCAGAAACTCTTTATACCCTCTAGAAGTATAAGCATGAGCATTGTCTGTCTTGATTTTAAAAGGAACTCCTATATAGGCAAAGCAAGCTGTCAAATATTGAACAATATCCTTCACAGCTTCTTCAGCTCTAGCAGAGGCATACATCAAATGAGAAAAGTATCTACAGTTACATGCACATAGCACAGTTTCCCAAATTCTGGGAATTTTTCAGATCAGAACTTATTGCAGTCAGGGCAGCGCTGGTTAAGTTCCCAAGGTAAGTTGGGACCAAATTAAGGCCCTCAGTAGAGAGGCGATAAGGTCTCTGGTAAGAAGCAATAAAGCTCTGGGTTTGGACTAAGCTAAGGCCCTCAGTGAAGAGGCAATAAGGTTTCCAGTAAGGAGCAATAAAGTCCGCGGAAATAAGCAGCAATAAAGTCTCAGGCATTGAGTGAGAGGTTCTAATAAACCGAAAGTAAAATTTTCAAAATGGGGACCTCTCAGTCTCATCCAATTTTTCTGGCTCTTCAGGAGCTACTTTTGTCAAAGAAACTTAAGATAAAAAAAAAAAGCACACTAGAAAGATTCCTGAGCAAATGCGATGCCATTGCACCTTGGTTCACAGTTTTGGGAGACCTCACAGTAGCGTGCTAGGACAAGTTAGGCAGGGATCTTGATTTTGCTTGGGAACAAGTGACGCTAAAGTCCAGAGGCCAGCCTGTTTGGAAGTTAGTGCATAGCTGTATCAAAGACTAGAGGTACTGTAAAGAGGTGATGGAAAAAGGGAAAGCTTCTCTAGAAATGTTATAAGAAAGATCAGAAGAGATTGAGAGCACAGGATAGTCAGGTACGGATTCTAAGGAAAAATTGCAAGCCCTCATAGAAAAGGTTCAGAAACAATCACTTAAGGAACAGAGGGGAAAGGGAGAGGAAAAATGGCGATGTGGGGATGGGAGGGACCCTTCTAGAACAATGCCTTTGGCGCCTTCTGATCAAAGTGAGGAAGGGCGGGGCCCAGGTATAGGGCCTTCCTTTTGCCCTGAGGTCTGGAAAGCCATACGAAATGACTTAAGCCTGGCCTATCCAGTTTTCCAGGATGCCCAAGGCAATAGATATGAGGAACCTTTAGACTTTAGGGTCATCAAGGCTTTGGCTGAGTCCATGAGAACATATGGAATTTCAGCTTCTTTTACTGTAGCTCAAGTTGAAGCCCTAAATAGGAATAGCATGACTCCTAGTGATTGGGGTGCGCTGGCTCAAGCATGTCTAAGCCCCAGGCAGTATCTGGATTGAAAAGCCTTTTTAATAGTGTATGCCAATGAACAGGCCGCAGCTAACCTGGCAGCAGGAAATGCATCATGGGACAGGGACATGTTACTTGGACAGGGACACTTTGCAAATCAACAGACAGGATATCCATTACAAGTTTTTGAACAAGTAAATCAGATTGCCATAAAAGCATGGAAGTCATTACCCAATAAGGGAGAGGTGAGTGGTAACCTCACTAAGATACTGCAAGGCCCCATGGAAACATTTTCATATTTTATGGCCAGTTTGGTAGAGGCTTCAGGGAGAGTTTTTGGCATTACAGCAGCCATAGTTGCAGCTATTTCTTTTGCGGTTGTGGGTTCAGTCATGGCTGCCATGGCTATGAGCACATTGGTGCAGACAGCCTCTAAGCTAAATGAGTTGTCCAAGAATGTGGCTACTGCCTTGGATGCTCAATCCTCATTTGGTGCTGAACTAAAAGGAGGTTTAATAATTATAAACCTAAGAATTGATCTGGTGCAGGAGCAAATAAATACCTTATGGCAGCTGGCCCAATTGGGATGTGAAATGAAATATCCAGGTTTGAGTGTTGCCAGAATTCAGTATGAGAACTTTACAAATGCTGCTAATTTATCACAACAGTTGTCTAGCTATCTTTTAGGAAATTGGTCTGCTGACTTGATGACTTAATGGTACAGCTGCGAGTGGCCATCGTTGCAGTAAATTCAACACATGTGTATGCAGGACGGGCTGCTGGATTGTCATCGTGATTCCCTTTGCCATGGATCATCTGAAAGAGTGGGCGGGAATGGGAGCCATGGCTGTCCTTCTGTTGATTATCTCCTTCGTGGGCCTGTGGTGCCTTTGCAAGATGAGGTTTTCTCAGAAGCGGTATGCAGCTATGGTTGTCCAGGCATTTACAGCCATTGAGGCAGGACAATCTCCCCAAGCATGGCTCGCAGTCATGAACAAGTATTGATCCTTCACGCTCAGGTTGTATGGCTTAGCACTGCACTCCGAGTTAGCTCTGGAAGTGAGCAACTCCAAGTAGGGCAAGTCTGGTTGCATGTGGGTTGGTGTCCGAGGCCCCACCTCCAGGAAAAAGATGCTGGATGACTTGGCTGGCTACCAGGATTCAGGGTCATTACAATTTCCACTGCTTTACTGGAGACCAGACCACTACCCTTGCCTGTTGCATTATTAAAACAAAAAGGGGGAAACTGTAGAGAACCGCGAAGTGTCATACCTTAAAGATGGCGCTGGCTTCTGCCTTCCACCTCCCCAAGGGTGAGCTCTCTCTGGCATAAACAAGCCCTTATTTGGTTAAGTCTGTTCAGCCTGTCTGCTTCCTTGTTAGAATAGTCTATCTGCAGGGTCCATGTAGCTCCCTGGGGTTGGTTACTGCAAGGGTATTTAAGCCTGTGCAGGGGTCCCACGGACTCTCCTGTGTCAGAGAATCATGTTCAAGGATCCTGATTAAAACTGCATGAAGCATGAAGAAGATCTTCCCGGAGTTGCGTCTTCCTTGCTGGTGGGGGTAGGCGTGTACACTATGTGGCAAATTTCCAATCAAAAGATAAAAGAGCAAAATGAGTAAAACACAAACACCATCAGAGAGCTTTTTATAGTTCCATATTAAGCTGAATTTGATCCTGAAAAGATATGTAAATTATTGTTTTGAAAATCTGAAGCGGATTACATAGGTCTTTGACTGAATTTTGTAGAATGTCCATATTTCGATATTAATCCTCGTTATCCATGAGCATTTGCAGGTATTCCTTCAAGTTCATCCTCATCACTTGAAGATTTATCAAACAAGCATTTAATTGACTCTGTTAGAGTTATCCTCAAGGTATTTTTATATTATTTGTGGCTGATGGGAAAGTTATTTTTCTCTGAGGTGATTCCCAGTTTTTTCTCATTCTCTATTTATATGTATGAGGACTACTGACTTTAATTATTAGTATATTACCAAAAATAGATTCTTCTATCATTATATATGTCTGAACTAGAGTTTTCATTCCCTTATATTGTTGTCAAAACTATGTGCTGAATGGGTTTATTTTTTGTAGTAATGTCCCTGTAGAATTGTTCTCCAAAATGTATATTATAGGATCTTTTACAATAAAAGATTATTCTTCCTTTTCAATTTGAATAACTTTTATTGTCAGTAGTCTTATTGATTTACTTAAGTCTTCAGCAGTTATATTGAGTTGATAGGAAAAGAGTGAAAAACCATGTCTTTGTCAAGATTTTAGGGAATTATTCCAGTTTCTCCCACACAGATAAAAGGAGGGCTTCAATCCTCAGAGTCTCCAGTTAGGGATGATCAATAAGTCACCTATATACACTGAGAACTGAAATAATGAACTGGTCCTCCATGGGACCAACAATTGCTCTGGCCAATGGAGTCACCCCTCTACCCAGCACACTGAGTTTGGAGAAGAAACAAAAATGTCTTCTTGCTCATCCAGGTCTCTTGAAAGCAAACATTCATGTTTGTTTCCTCCTTTTCTTTAAATCCTTGCTCATATGCTCTGCCCAGTCTAATCCAGACAGGTATCTCCATAGAAACCATAGAGGGAGGCACTTAACCATAAACTGTACTGTATCCCAGTATCACACTCACTGGCCAGAAAGAAAAGCAGTACGACAAGTGGATAGAGTAGGCTAGAAAAAGGTACTCCCCCTTACTCAAGCTACCATTCAAAATATTTACAGCAGTATTAAAGGCCTGAGCACACATGCTGTGTTTCTCCAGACTCTCTGTAAATGCTACACATGTACCACTGTCTACCCAGGTATCCTTGGTAACAGTTCTGCCTGCTGCTTCTAGAATATATGGGTAGGTCACAGCTGAGAGGAGCCTAAGATGGCTTCAGGAATTTGGAAAGGGCAGTGAGCAGAAGCCAGGGAGCTGTATGCTTCAACTACCAAATGGGGATATGAGCCCACCATTGTCTTCCAGCTTGAGGACTCAGAGACCTCTGAAACATGAGGAGTAATGATTCCAGTGTCTGGGTTTTGAGCTTCCCTGCACTGTGCGGGTCAGCCAAAAAGAGAGTGTGGGCAGCTTTCTCCATTGAGAGGTCCCTGCCCAGGGCATCCTCGCACATGACCTTCAAATGCTCCAGTCTATACTTGTCAGAAGCTGCCAGGATAGAATGTGCAATGCTGTGAAGGGATGGTACCTTTCTGGTGCAAACAAAGCTCATCATTGCCTTGAAGCCTTGCAACTCCATATCATCAATCTCAACCACGACTGATATTCTCTCCCCCCATGTCATGTTGACACATGGCTCTGAAGACCAGAGAGCGAGCTGCTAAAATGTTCTTGTGAGCCCAGAACTCCTGGCCAGCTACCACCAGGCAGCAGTCTGTGAAGAGGGAATTTCCCCACAGCTCTCCTAGCCCATCTGCCATCATGTACCTTGGAACTGGGATCTCTGACATCATTCTCTGTTCAATGGTAGTGAAGGAATCTTGGATCAGGCTCACCTTGCAGAGAAGAGAGTATATTTGTCTCCTGAGACAACAGGAAGTAAAGAATAATGGATTTATCTGCTTGTGGTTCTTTCAAGTTTAACCTGGATCCAAAATAAAGAAGTAGGGCTTTTTCTTTTTCCACCTGGTGGTAACAATTACAGATCTGTAACTTGTAAAATAAAAGACACAGACCCTGATATTGGGGTTCAAGCTTCAATCTGAAGACACGAGAAAAAATGGCCACAAGCCACTTGTTGCTGCCTCTACAGCAGACTCCGGGGAGTCTGTATCCCCATGTATCAGACTGTAATACCTCCTCAGCAAAACTGGAACAATCCTGAGACTAACTCCACAAGACCTGGTTCCTATCATTTTTACCACTAGAGTGCTTGGATCTAAGACATGAGCTCTGTTAATCTTTTATACTGCTTCAAACCCTGGTGTAGCCCTGGCTGTACTTGAACACAGAGAGAACTTATGTCTTTGTCTTCTGAATCCTCAGCTGAAAGGTATCTGCCTGGCTTCTATGTCTCACTAGAGTGATTAATTTGCCATTTTGATAGCTTTAATAAATCTTAACTACTTATAAGGCTTTAATAAATCCTAAACAATACATAAACAAAATAACGTTTAAATTTTTATTTTCTGTTTTCCTCCCTCTACTAAAGAGCTAGAGACGTGGGTCTCTCCAATATCTTATGCCCAGATGTACATACATACATACATATATATGTATATGTGTATATATATATATATATATATATATAAAATTTTCTGACCAGATTTCAATATTAATTGCAGAGAAGAATGTTTAATGGACTAAGAACTGTTAAATACCTACATTTTTTATCAAGATGGTATCTTAGTCAAAAGGTACCCACTTTAGGCAACCATACTCAACAGTTTAATCATTTCTAATATTTTATAATATCAAAAAATATTGTACTGGGGTTCTCCAGAGCAATAGTACATATAGAAGGAACCTCTATATGTATGAAGAACAGGGATTCATTTTGAGGAATCAGGGCTACATTCCTGACAATCCCACAATGTCTAGTTGTGAAGGGAAAGTCTAAGAATCCAATACATACTCAGTCTGGAGTTTAAACCTGTCTGGTGGTCTTCAGTTTTTGCAGGAATTCAGAATATTGGTAGCTAATGCCGGTAAAGGAACAGACTTGCTTCAAGGTGAGGGCCAGTGGGCAAAGAGGAAGACCTTCCTCTGTGCATGTCCCTTTATAGGCTCCCCCCCCAGAGGGTGTGGACTCATTAAAGATCAAGGAGAGGATTAAGTTGTGTCTGTCTTCTGACCTCGAGATCAGGATTAGTGTGGGTCCCTCCCTCTGTCTCCAATGTTCCTGCTGCAAGTAGAGCTACCTAATTCAACCTAAGCAGAATATTTCTCACTGCAGTTCTCTATATATTAGAATGTTAATTTATTCCAGATGAAATCAAGATAAGAACCCAAAGTAACCATCAGAATTCTGTTTTGCTTTTTGTGCTAAATGAAGACCCTTAATTATTAACAATTCAGTCATGTTGACAGAGTAGATTCCCATTATTCAATTCCTTATATTTGGCTTTTTTCCTGTAATATTCATCATTTTCAATTTTTATTTATATATTTTGACTATTTAGTAAGTACCAGAGAAATTTTGTCTTTAATGTACATATACAAGCACAAAGATACTAGCATACCACTCTTGCGATTATTTATTCTGAAGACATATTATGATATAGATGGGTGAGGAAATGTTGGCAATCAAAGGCACAAATATAGTATATGTTGCAACATATTCAGAAAAATATATTATCTAATTCATTTTGCCTGGCATAACAATTATGCAACCTGCATAGTTTGCAGAAGATGAAATTGGAAATACTGGATTGACCCGAAGTCCCAAAAAAATTGAATTACAAATATAAAAGTTTGGAATTCTGAAACACCTTGGTATCATTCATATATCTATAATAGTCCAATTCATTCATGATGTCTTGTATTAATAACAATGGAAAATTAAATACTTTATGAACCTATTGCTTGGATTTTGTTTGAAACATGAATTCTGCCAGTTTGGCAAATTTTGTTGAAGTTTGCACTGCCACACTTTCATTATTCTTGTTACTGTAGTATTTTGCCAAGCCATTTCCCATTTCTCCATTCATATTGGACAGTCTCTGGGAAAACCAGTTTTCAAGTGCTGTTGTGGATATCATTACTTCAGACTCCATCTCTGTCATATATCACTCTCCTGTAAGTATTTAGTAACTCCCTTTATACTGACTTAAAATAAATAGACATATGTCCTAATCATGGAGTGTAGTGAGATATTCACCTTGTCTGCACCTGTGGCATAGACCATGCCCATTGGGGGTGGAGGTAGGGTCAGATGTGACCTGGGAGACTAAGGCTGAGGAGGCGGCTTGGAGAACTTTTGCCTACAGCATGGGGACAGGAGAACATCCAGAGGCATCCTTGGGACCAGAAACCTGCTGGTGTTCATCTGTCCATGTTGTGAGTTATTTATCCCTGAATAAACATCTATTCGGCCTACTTGTTTTCCCTGATCCTTATTAAACATCAATATCTGGTGTCAGAAGTGGGATCTGGATTTTCACTGGACCTGGTTTTCACACAGGTGGCAGAAGACACACTCACTTCCCCCACCATCCCCAAACATGCAGGATCCCTTTCTGAATCAGGTGGACACACCACAACTTGTGGGATGTTTGCCTCTGCCCTACAACTCCTTTACCTCCACAGCAGCCCCGAGTAGGCACTCACTCTACTCTTGCCCATTTCCTCTCTTTGCATTCACAATGGGTGGTGTCCACCCTGCTTATGTGTTTCCCATGGCCCAGAGTTGCCAGCAACAACTATTAGCCCTGCAGTCCCAGCAATCGCACAGGTTCATTTTACTTATTCATTTAACAATATCTCACTTGCCATAGTTTGTTAAGAGCTATGCTACAGGGACCAAGATCAGAAGGATCATCTGCTGCCAGAAGCTATTTGGTGGTTACCGCTGGAGGTGTTGAGATCTACAGCTAAAAGCATCAAAGTTCCAGGACAGCAGAATTATACCTAGGTAATTGAAACATTCTTCGCAATTTAAGTTGACATGATATCTGAGGACAATTGTCCCATAGCTATGGTGGATCATCTTACAATGCAGGAATTTAGGAATTCTTTTACTTCTTGTATAGAAGGAATTTTAATAGAAGAAAATCATGACTTAAACATATATACAATTTTTTGGTAATAGCAATGGGTTTCATCCTTATTATAATGTTTTGAAAGAAATTGTTTGAAATTAGAGCAAATGATAAGGAACTTGTAAAAACCATAAGAGAGTTAGTAACAAGGATTCAAAATATGAAAAATGACAACAGAGATCTAAAAATCAGAACACAGAATATTGAAAATGACACTGGAGAGCTTAAAATTGGAATGCAAAACATAAAATGTTTAGAGGAAAAGGTTCACAATATTGAAGATGGAAACAGAGAACTGAGAAACAGAACACAGAATGATAAAAATGATAATGGAGAGCTGAAAATTAGAACACAAAACATAGAATCCTTAGGGGGAAAAAGGTTCAGAATATTGAAAATGACAATGGAGAGCTTAAAATTAGAATGCAAAACAAAAAAAGATTAGAGGAAAAGTTTCAGAATATTGAAAATTGCAATAGAGAGCTGACAGGTAGAATACAAAACATGGAGCATAAAAATGACTGACTAGAAAACAGAATTTGTTTCATATCTGATAACTCAATAACCAAAATGGAAACAATGATATGCATTAACATGCTAGCAGAAACAGCTCATTCCTGGTTGGACAAATCTACTAATAAGTTTAAAAAACTGGAACATCAGAAGGAAAGACTAGCAGATAGAATCTGATCCATGTCTGAGGATAATGGCAAGATAGCGGGTAGAACTTTGTTCCTGGAAACAGTTTACATACCGTTCAGATTATATCTAAGAATGGGAATATTAAAAACATGGAAACATTTGTAGTTGGAGAAAGTAAGAAACTGACTAATGCAATGAAGTCCCTAGAAAGTTATATGGTTCAAGAAGTTCAGACACTCAAAGAAACAATGGTGAATAGATTTCAGGCCTAAGAAGACCTTAGATCAGACACATCACAAGGGGAGCTACAAGGAACAGGGCATGAAAGAGACTAAATTTTTCTATACCATTTAGGATCAGGGGAGTTTTCCCTGCATCTATTAATGAAAAACCAGAAACAAAAAAAACACCCAAAAGGTGGTGTTGCATATCAGTGAGAACCAATAAGTATGAAAGATTTAAAATTTATAAAGGAAGCAGTAGTTTTTATGGCACACACTCACCATATGTGAAAAAATTAATAGACTCATGAGCAAGGAATAACAATGTAACCTCTAAGGACTGGGGTCAATTAATATCAGCTGTCCTTGAAAATTCCTCTCAATTAGAATGGAGGGCTTTATGAAGAGAGAAAGCAAAAGTTCTTGAAATACAGGGCTTAATGAAAGGTTATAGAGCTCCCTAAGATAAAATTATTGGTGAGGGTCTTTATGCTGACCCAGAAACTCAAGCTGCCTCTGATGACCACACCTTGTCTCTATGCAGTACAGCAGCTTTGAATGCTTGAAACAAGGTTCAGGGACTAGGGGAGAAGATAGAATCCTATACTACAATAAGGCAGTGACCAAGAGAATGCTTTAGTGTATTTCTAGAAAGGTTGTCTAGGGCAATACAATTAGAGGTAGCAGACATAGATGCTAGGTGAGTACTCATAGAATCATTACCTCATGAGAATTCAAATCCACAGTGCAAACAGGTTCTTTGGCCTTTAAAAATCAAATCAGCACCCTTAGACTAATGGATCCTATATACAGCCAACATTGAATATAATGACAATAGCACTGAAGCTTGGGTAGGAGAAGCCATCTCTAAAGGTCTGAGAAGACATCAAGACAAAAGAGGTCCTAACTATGGGGATATAGCAGCTTGGGTAGGAGAAGCCATCTCCAAAGGTTTGAAAAGATATCAAAATGTCAAATGTTTTAACTGTGGTAGGATAGGACATCTGAAAATAAATTATTGGCAAATTATTTCTAGAAATAACACTCCCAGGAAGGAATCAAACAGAAGGCCTCAGCCTTCTGGGTTATGTAGAAGGTGTGGCCAAGGCCTACTCTGGACCAATGAATGTAGATCGACCAGAGACAAGCAAGGAAACCCTTTACAATTGGGAATCTCCTTGGGGGTCCTCTCAAAGACCACCATGTCAAATGTGGTTCCGACATTCCCAGTCACAATGGTGGATAATCTCCCACAGGATGATTAGAAAATCCAGTGCCTATTGTAAAAACTCATACCCCTCTGGATGACAAACTAGTGATGGAAGTTAAATCAAACATGAATAAAGGAAACAAAAAGCGTATATTTTGCCAAACTTCTGTAAATTGTCATAGGCCTAGATAATTAAAATAATAACAGACTGTTTGAGGGTTTACTGGACACAGAGGCTGATGTAACTATCATAACTAATAAATCTTAGCCTCCAAGATAGCCCCTGCAAGAGGTAAATGTTCAAGTCTTAGGGATTGGAACCCTGTCTCAGGTAAAACAGAGCACGAGATGGATTGAATGTATAGGAACTGAAGGACAAAGAGGAAGGTTGAGACCATACATGGCTGATATAGCCATAAACCTCTGGGGTCGTAATCTATTACAGCAATGGAATACACAGATTAACATTCATCCAGTATTATATATAAACCATAAACAACCTTACGATTGTGGGAAAAGTATTATAAAATACTACACAAGCCAGACACCAAATATCCAGGCTGTACAAAAACAGAACAAAAGTGCCAAACAAACAGAGAAACCAAAAGCCCTACCCTTAAAATGGCTAACAGGTGAAATTGTCTGGGTAGGACATTAGCCTATGACCTCTGAGAAGTTAGAGGCTTTAGAAAATCTGCTTCAGGAACAGCTAAATGCTGGACATATTGAGTAATCTACCAGCCCTTGGAACTCTCCTGTATTTGTTATGGAAATTAAATCTGGTGAATAGAGAATGCTTACAGACATGAGAGCCCTCAATAAAATTATTCAGCCAATGGGTTCTCTACATCCTGGAATACCCTTACCTTCTTTGATACCTAAAGAATAGCCCATTATAGTTATTGATTTAAAGGATTGCTTCTTCACTATACCTTTACTAGAACAAGTTAAAGAGAAATTTGCCTTCACTACCTAACTACAATAATTCTCAACCAGTGAAGAGATATCAATGGAAGGTTTTGCCACAGGGAATGCTAAATAGCCCCACCCTGTGTCAATAGTTTGTGCAAAAACCATTGGAAATGATTCATAAACAATTTCCACAATCCATGATTTACCATTACATGGATGATATATTGTTACCTGATTCTAAAATAGAAATACTAGAAAAAATGTTTGAGAAAATAAAAGAAATTTTACCTCGTTTGGGGATTACAAATTACACCTGAAGAAATACAAAAGGGGGAGTCTATCAACTACTTAGGATATAAAATATGTCTACAGAAAATTAGACCACAAAAAGTACAGATTAGAAAAGATCTCTACCAGACTCTTAATTAATTACTAGGAGAGATTTCTCAACTACAAACCATTATTGGAGTAGAAGGGCATGATTTGAAAAACTTGAAAATGACCCTGAAAGAGGACAAGGACTTCAATAGTCCAAGAATACTATCAGCTGAAGCTGAAAAGGAATTAGAATGGGTAGAAAAGAGGATATTAGAAGCACATGTGGAGACCATGTAGATCCAAAACTGGACTGCATTCTGGGTATATTACCTTCTAGAGGATATCCTTCAGGGATTTTGATGCAGAGGGAAGATATCATATTAGAATGGATATTTCTACCACATAAACAGAATAAAAAACTAGAAACATATATAGAAAAGATATCTGACTTGATTATAAAAGGTAAATTAAATCTTCATCAACTGACAGGAAGGAACCCAGCAGAAATTATAGTACCTTTAATTAATGAAGAAATTTCCTACTTATGGGAAGATAATGAATATTGGCAAAGATCATGCAGTAATTTTTTGGGAATGATTAGCAATAATTATCCCAAAAATGAAAGAAACAAATTCATAAAGAAAATGATTTGAACCCTTCCACGCACTATAAGAAAAACACCTATCTCTGGAGTCCCTACATTCTACACTGATGCAAACAAATCTGGTAAGGGAGGATATAAATCAGGAGAAATATGCAAAGTAGTTCAAAGCCCTTACAATTCTGTACAAAATGCAGAATCATATGCCATTCTCATGGTACTTATGGATTTTACAGAACCCCTCAATATAGTTACTGACTCTCAATATGCAGAGTCTTACACATATGTGTAAGACACTACTTACACAATATGTAAGTAGTCTTACACATCGAGACTGCAGAATTTATTCCCGACGAATTGTTTATACAGTTACAAGATACTATCAGAAATGAGATTCATCCTATATGTATAACACACATCAAACCCCACATGGGCCTGCCAGGGTCCCTAACACAAGGCAATGATGAAATTGATCGGTTATTAATAGGAAGTGTGCTATAAGCCTGAGTTTCAGAAGAAACACGATGTGAACAGCAAAGTTTTGAAAAACGATTTTTCTATCACTTGGCATCAAGCTAAGGAAATAGCAAGGAAATATCTTGCTTGCTCTTTCTATAACCAAACTCCTTTACCAAAAGGCAATAATCCTAACGGCATAAATAGAAATGAAATATGGCAAATGGATGTGTTTCACTTTGTAGAATTAGGCAAATTAAAATATGTGCAACCATACTATAGATACATTTTCAGGGTGTCAATAGGCTACTGCTTTGAGCTCTGAAAAGGCTGATTTTGTTATCACACACCTATTAGAGGTAATAGCCATTATGGCATACCTGTGCAAATAAAAACTGACAATTCTCAGGCATATGTTTCCAGCAAATTGAAACAGTTTTTTGAGTATCATAACATAAAACACATAACTGGTATACCTCACAATCCTACAGGACAGGCAGTAGTTGAGAGACCCAATCATACTTTAAAGGAAATGCTCCATAAACAGGCAAGACACCCAAACACAGATTACATAAAGCTTTATTAACATTAAACTTTCTTAATGCTAATGAAAAAGGACAAACAGCTGCTGAAAGGCACTGGACAATAGAAAAAACTTCTGAACTAATTCAGCCAGTATACTTCAAGGATGTATTGACCTCAGTATGGAAACCAGGATATGGGTTATGTTGGGGTAGGGGTTTCGCATTTGTATCTACAGGGGAAGAAAAGTTATGGATATTGTCTCAGTTTATCAAGATCCAAGTTGAACAAGAGAAACATCTTAATGAAGAGGAATGACAAGTCATCCAACTTATTGGGTTCCATGAAATGTATGGAGACCTCTCAAAGTTAGGGGAAGTGTTCTTTTCTTGTCCTTCCAGGAAAACAGAAAACACCCATCTTCAAATAGCCAAGAGACACTAAACATGTAGCTACCTACAGAAGAGAAGACAGCTCTCCAGAAAGAATCACTTAATGAAGAGAAATCTCATGTATGTTAAAATATTTAATTCTAGTAAACTATTTCTATACAGAAATCTATTTCCCTCTTATCCTTACGTCAGAAGTTTACTATCGAGTATGCCTCTAGTCCCAATTCATGTAAACCAATGCTGGCTTTGGAGTTGGATTTGGCTTTCCTTCTCTACATTCAAGTATGTTGTTAAGATTAAATTCACAGTTTTTGCCTTATATCAAGAAGCTAATTTAAGGCAGAAGAAAACAACATCTAGGGACTCATTTGATTATATGCAATTTTCTCTCTGAAATTCTAATTTTCTCATATACATTTTGATGCTTATTGTCACCTTTTCCTATATGCATACCTTAAAACTTGAAACTTTTACTTTGATATTAATGTTGAAGTTTTCCATGTGGAATAATAACAATTCCTATCAGCAATCCTTGAACTCTCCAGAAAGAAGATCGGGCCCCACTTCATCATTTCCACTTGACTCAACCTGATGCATCTGGACTACAAATGTCACCCTAAAACCGGTATGAGACTGCTTTGCTTGAGACAACTCCTGACTAGCTAGCTGTTGTGGTGGACCTACTTATTTTACATGGCCAGAATTTCAAATAGAACTCCAGTCAATCATTTCCTTCCACTCATGTCCCAGCCAGTCCTGTCGAAAAGTTGTTGCTAAAAACTTTCTTCCTATGGGATCCCATGGAGCAATCATCATCCCAGTTCTGCAGGAAGTAATCTTAAGATAACAATGCCCCCTTTGCCTACTCTAGACATTTAGGGATAATATTCATCTTCTAAGGGTTGGGTATGGAAGGTGATGCTTAGACTCGGGTATCTCTTTTAGACAAGGATAGGGTATGGTTGGGAAAGATATGGTATAGATGGGATATGCGTACATTATCCTATCTTCTTTTGAATTATTTTAGTAATAGTGAGATATTAGTATCATACAGGTTACATGGTTATAGATTCTTATACATGGTAACCTATGTAAAATTTTGTTTATTCCCTTCTCAGAACTGTATATAAACTGTGTATTTTGTCATATTGTGAAAATCTATCCCGTTATGATGTTTTTGCATAATATCCTTACCATATTCTATGTATGCATACTTTTACTTATTGTTCTTGTATTGTTACTTGAACAAAATTGTTCAAGACAATTTTGTATATTGATACAATTTAGGATAATTTTATCATACAGCTCTTTATAGTTCTACCTCTGGTCTAGACATTTCTATTCTACCTCTACTTTAGGGAATCACACACAAACACACACACACACACACACACACATACATATATGTATATATATATATATATATACATATATGTATGTATGTACATAGTTGTATTGCTTAGGTATTAGTCCCTGCTTTACACAGGGAAGTTTTAATCAGTGTTATAGCTAGGTTCCTATCTTCACCCATGTTTCCTATACCCATGAGATTAGTCAGAAATAGATGCTTAATCTTCATAGACCTGTAGAACATGGCATTTAAATGTTTTACTGTTAGTCTCCATTGACATGAGACACTGTTGCTCCTGGCAGCACCGTGCATTTCCTGAGAAAATGTTGGGCACTGTTGTCATTCTTTCTGAAGTCCCACCTTGCTTCAGCTATGGCCACTTGCACAAAGAACTACCCCCACCTCGACCACTGATTTGGATGTGCGCTCCTATGTGCTTGCAGGAGACAAACATAGAAGACTGCTGAACCCTGCCAAGTCAGGGTAAGACAGCCTTTTTACCTCCCTGCCTTGTTTTGGTCTGTCAGGTACTCTAGGCCTTAGCCAAAACTGGCTGTACCAACGTTACTGTGAGACTTGGGTGACTGTCCAGGTAGCTTGTTGTTTCTGTCCTTGCTGCACCTTTTGGAAGTTGCCCATCCATACTTCCTGCCTACCCTATTATTATTGTTTTACTTCTCAGGTCTTTGATGAGGTTAGAGATTAAATTATCACAACTATTATTCTCTCTTCCTAGTGAGATATATTAGTACTAGACTTAAGCTTTTCAGCTTATGACAACTCTATTGTAACCCCGTTTTGACTTCATCCTAGGACTAGATAATTAGGTATTAAGTTTGTATGTTCTTGATTTTCCTTTTCTTAGAACACACTTGTTTTTCACTGTTTTGTATATAGTTTTTATATCTAGCCCAAATCTTTTCTTTAAACTAAAAGGGGAATTGTAGTGAGATATTCACCTCGTTCGCACCTGTGTCATAGAAAACACCCATTGCGGGTGGAGACAGGGCCGGATGTGTACTGGGATACTAAGGCTGAGGAGGGGGCTTGGAGAGCTCTTGCTTGCAGGACGGGGACAGGAGAACATCCGGAGGCATCCTTGGGACCAGAAACATGCTGGTGTTCATCTGTCTATATTGTGAAGTATTTCTCCCTGAATAAACATCTATTTGGCCTATTTGTTTTCCCTGGTTCTTATCAAACATCAATAAATGGAGTGTGGTTTACATAGGAACATTGGATTAAATGGTTATGAGATAATTACATGTGTGAAGACCTTTGGTTCATTTATATAATAATTTAAACTAGATCAAGATTTTTAGTCATTCTGTTCTTAAAAGAATATTAAGACCAGTTTATATTTCATATGGATGGTGAAAGAGGCAGTGTAGAAGCAGTCTGGGAGATGAGGAAATATTGTTGGAGTCAAAAATGGATGAACCTTCAAATACAAAGTGTACCTTAGTCATAAAACACTGACTAGTACTTAAATCCAAAGACATATTTTTCCTCATGTAGGAGTCTGTAAAAAAAAATTTTTTTGTAAAATTCCAGAAAATAGAATAAAGTGGTTAGGAAACTAGTTTGTTCTCAGTATTGCTACAGAAAATTAATGTTTATTTTTCCATATGGAAGGAGAATGAAATCCAAAGCAAACTCTACATTAAAACACTTCTGTTTTGAATTGCCTAAGATTAAACAATGATATTAAAAATAACAATGTGGCTTAGGAATTACATTTCAAACATTTTGAACAATTGAGAACAATTCTTTTCTAAAGAAAAGATTACCAATAATGAATTATGAATTATAACTTTTGTCAACTATTTAACAAAATGGCAATGAGGAAAGGCATTAGAGTTTCCAGTCTATCAGTGTTCTATAACCCAATGTCTTTGCTTCATGAAAGGTTCAAATCTGATTTGACAGCTTCAAATCCCTATTGAGAGAGAAACTAAAAGAGCAGTGGAGGCTCAGCTCTGGGCTTGTACAGGTTCATGTTGATGTGCCTGACCTAGCCATTTCTATGTCTGCAAAATGGTGATCATGGTCTCCTGAGCAATGGGATGGAAGCTAATTGGGCACTCACCTCACCTGAGTGACTTGTGTCAGGGATACTTCAACACATGAGCCAACTGTTTCAGGATGGAAGACTGAACTCTCCATCACCCCTCTTTCCAGCCAAGTCCGGAGCCCCTGGAACATTCACTTGGTACCTTAGCTCTTATATGAAGGAAATAAAGGAATTCCAATTTATGTATTGAAAGGCTTGCAGTGAGATTAAAATATAACATTATGTTTACAGAATAGGAAAGAAACTGAAGAGACTAAGACTCATTATGTTTCTATGTTTGTATTAAAAAGTTATATTCTCCAGACCAGAAAATAGAAACCTTCAAACTTTAGGATAAATACTTTATTAGAACAAAAATTACTTCAGAATAAGAAGAAGGATCTTCTACATTCATTATGATAGTTTTCACTATTTAAACCAAACAGGCATGATGAGATAAGTTGGGCAAAGAAGAGTAACATAAAACCTGAAATAACACCAATGCATTGCTTGTTTATTCCGACAAAAGTCTAAGATTTATATATCAACAGACAACAGAAAAATAAAAACACCATTATCTTGGTATTAAAAAGAACAGAAGTACATTTTCTTGTAAAATTAGGCTTTGCATTATGTATCTAGAGGATTGACTAGTATAAATCCAAATGTTTTTCACATTATAATATAAGATATTCAACACAAAAAAAGGCAGTGACTTCACTAATGGCATAGCTGTTAGATCCTACCCTGGTAAACAATAGCACTGAGAGTTAGCCCTCATGGTTACTTACAAGCTATGACTGTAAAGTTTGTAATTTCTCTGTGTCATTAGTTTCATCTTGTTTCATGCATTCTTTGTTTTCCTCTAGGAATTAGCAGATAGAGTTTCAGAAACCACTATTAGTTTATATTGACTTGTTTATTTCTATTATTGTGATTTTTTAGAAGCACATGGATTTAATATGAATATTTTAAAGTTAAAAATTTTGTTGCTAGTATTTTTTTGAATAATAAGTGTTTCATCTCTGATTTTAGGCTAGCAACTAATTTCCTAGCCGCAAAGCAAATGAACCAATGGTAGTGATATTTTTCAAATCATTCATTCATTCATTATTTGTGACAGGGTTTCTCTGTGCATAGCACCAGATATCATGGAATTTGAACTTGCTCTGTAGACTGGGATTGCCCTGAACTCACAGAGATCTGCCTCTCTCTGCTTTTCAAGTACTGGTATTAAAGGTATTCCCTACCAATGACCAGTCACAATATTTTTTAAAATTTCCCTTTAAAGCCTTATTTAAAATTACACAAGTAATATGTATTTATCTCATATTTCAACTAGAAACTATGCTCAGCTAATGCCTTGACCTGCGTGAATTCAACCTAGAACCCCAAAACCCAAGAAAGGGATGGGGGGATCAAGAGCCTTGGGAAATTGACCAAAAGACAGGATTCTGATAAAGAGGCAAACTTCATTTTTCTACCCAGAGCTTATATAGTCAGTAGAGAAAGGATGTAGGAAAAGGGGCAGTGGAGGTAAGAAGAATAGTTGAGGACCAGGTGTTCTTGCCAGCAGAATATGGAAAATCACAAAGAATGGATGTTGACATGGGGGGAAAGATCAGGACTTATGAGACAAAGAAAGGTTACTATAGTGATGGGGCTTCTGGTTATATGCTAGGCTGAGCTTGTAAAATAGGGTTAGTTACTAAATCATCAAACATTTGTGGAATACCTGAAGGCTCTAAAAATATAGCCAAGAGAAAGCCACAGTTCACCCAATGTTTATTCCATAACTGAGCATAGATAAAGCCTTAGTTTCCCACAAGTGACCTGGAAGAATCTGTAGTTTTACCTATTATGAGTAAGGTTTTCCTGCTGACCTAGGCCCAGAGCTGTGCCAGCCTCAAATAACACACAGAGATGCTGTATTAGATATAATTCTGTTGGCCAGTTACTAGTTTCTTATTGGCTAGCTCTGTCTTAATTATTAACCCATTTCTATTAATCTAAGTACTTCCACTTGGTCTCATCATACCAAGAGAGCAGTTGGTGTTCTTCTTTCTCTGTCTTCCATCTTGACTTCTCCTCTCTACTTCCTCTCTCCTCCTTGTCTCCTAGTCTTGCCCGTCTTGCTTTCCTATTGGCCAACAGTGCTTTATTTATTAACCAATATGGAGCTATATCTACAGAATGACATATCCCATCATTTACCATTGAATTTGTGTGTGTGTGTGTGTGTGTATGTGTTTGTGTGTCTAAGAGGTTTCTGTTATCCACCATTTATCACGTTCACTAATTTTTCTTTGCTAAGCCTCAGTTAATATTTTGATTTTTAAATGGGAGTTTGATTTTAATTATTCTTTCTAACCTGTTTTCCTCCTGTTATATATCAATTGTCTTAATTTAAACAACAATTATTTTCTTTAATTTTTTAACCTTAATAAAATTTTGATGTCCAAACATTGTTGATTTTCTTGGGCCTGGTGCATCTTTCCTTCAATCTGCACATTTGAGCTGGATCTTATATTTATTTTCAATCAGAATATTCTGTGTTCCCCAAATTAGGTTAGCCTCTAGCTTCTTTTCTTCTATTGCTCTGGAAACCATAGGTCTCCTGACCTAAGACCATGATTTAGGACCATTTTCACCTGTCTTGCTCAGAAGTAGGCTTATGGATGGGAAGGGCTGACTTCAAGTTCTCTCCATCATTGGCCTCAGTAGGTGTTCCCTTTTTAAAGATGGGGAGCACAGTCTTCACTTTCTTTTGTGTTCTGTCCCCAGAAACTGCTTTTACTTGAGTGTCTTATAATGAAAGTTTGATAGGACAATTTTTCTCATTTAGATTTTAAATTTTTCTGTTATGAAATGTATGTTATGTTATGAAAATCGCACTAGTATGAAATAGTATGAAACACGTTGAGGTTTGTTCCTTTTCCTTGGTTGGTTGTTTCAGTTTAGGTACTGATATATATTATTTAGGATGGTTAAGTATGAAGTATTATTATTTATCAATACTAGTAATTTTTTCTTTTTTCATTATTTCCTGCCCTCATTTCTCTTTACTGTTCTTATTACACAATCTTTATTTAAAGCGATAAAACATTACTTTCAGGGATCCTAATGTCATCAACTCTAGAGCCATATGTTAGTTTGTTTATATATAACCATTTGCTCCATTTCTATTTGTTGAGAGATTATTTTTCCTCAATAAAACCCTCATATTTCTTTCTTAATTTGCAGCATTAAGAACTCAAAGTTCTATGATTTATCTTCATGCAGCTTTTTTAGCCAGAAATGTTAATTTATATTTTCTTTTTATTTTAAATAATTTATTTTGTTTTATTTTACATATTGATCATAGTTCCTTCTCTCCATGATCCCTCTCTCATGCACTCCCATTCCCCCTTCTACTCCACAGTAAGGCAATTCCTTCTATGAGGGGGTCTACAAAATCTGTCAAGCCATTTGGAGTAGGGACTTGGCCCTCCGTGAAGTATGTGCTCCCAAAGTCCTTTTGTGCAACAGGGATAAATCCAGGTTCCTCTGTCAGAGGTCCTTTAGACTTCCCAGACTTCCTAACTGAGACCCATGTTCAGGGTCTGAGTCGGTCCAATGCTGGATTCCCAGCTATCATTCTGTGGGTCCATTAACTGTCCATTGTTTAGGCCAGCTGTCTCTGTGGGTTTCTGTAGCCTGGGATTATCTTCCCTCTCTGCACCTGGATTCCAGTTCAGCTCAGTGTTTAGCTATGGGTGTCTGTTTCGGCTGCCATAGACTACTAGATGAGGGCTCTATGATGGTAGATAAGTTAGTCATCAATCTCATTATCTGGAAGGGCATTTAAGGTAGACTTTCCAAGGTTGCACAAATTGTTAGTTGGGGTCTGTCTTGGAGGTCTCTGGACATTTCTCTAGGTTCAGTTTTCTCTTCAAACCTATAATGGCTCACTCCTTTATAGTATCTCTATCTCCCTTTTTTTTCTTTCTCGTCTATTTCTCCACTGACTTAATCTTCTTAGTCCACATGCTTTCCTCTACTCCCCTTCTCTTGGTCCTATCTCCCTCTCCATTCACTGCCTTCCCACTCCCAATATGCTCAGGAGATCTTCTTCATTTACTCTTGTGTGAGGGACCTTGTATGACACTCTTATGTTCCTCCATGTATCCTAATTTCACTGGTGGTGTGAATTATATGCTGGTAATTCTTTGCTTTATGTCTAAAATTCATATATGAGTGAGTACATACCATGTTCCTCTTTTGTGACTGGGGTAACTCATTCAACATGGTTTCTTCAAGTTCCATCCACTTGCCTACAAATTTCAAATTCCTATTGTGTCCACCCCCAGCAGAGTAGTAGTATTCCAATGTGCTACATTTTCTTATTCCATTCCTCAGTTGAGGGACATCTAGTTTGCTTCCAGGTTCTTGATATTATAACTAATGCTGCTATAAACATAGTTAAGCACCTGTCTCTGTTGCATGGATGTGGATCATTTGGGTATATGCCTAAGAAGGGGATTGCTGGATCCTGTGGTAGAATGATTTTCATTTTCCTGAGGCACTGTCATATTTATCTGCAAAATGCCACTACATGTTTGTACTCTACCAGCAGTGGAAGAGTGCTCTACTTTCTCCAAATCCTCTCAAGCATAAGATATCCTTGGTGTTTCTAATTTTAGCCATTCTAGCAGTAGTAAGGATTATATCTCAAAGATATTTTGATTTGCATTTCCCGGATAGCTAAGGATGTTGAGCACTTTTGTAAGTTTCTTTCGGCCTTTTGAGTGTCATCTATTGAGAGTTATATATTCAGTTATATAACTTATTTTTAATAGGGATAATTGGTGTTTTGGTGACTAGTTTCTTGAGTTCTTTGTATATTTTGGAGATCATCTCTCTGTCAGATGTCAGATTGGAGAAGATCTTTTCCTAGTCTGTGGGCTGTCGTTTGGTGTTGTTAACTGTATCTTTTCCCTTACAGAAGCTTCTCAATTAGAGGAGATCCCATTTATTAATTGTCAATCTCAGCATCTGTGCTACTAGAATTATATTCAGGAAGCAGTCTCCTGTACCAATTTGTTCAAGGGTACCTCCCAATTTCTCTTCTAAGAAGTTCAGAGTGGCTGGATTTCTGTGGATGTCTTTAATCCATTTGGACTTGATTTGTAGATGGTGATAGACATTGGTCTATTTGTAGTCTTCTACACACAATCATGCAGTTGTGCCAGCACCATTTGTTGAAGATGCTTTCCTCCTCCCATTGTATAATTTTAGCAGTTTTGTCAAAAAAGCAGGTGTTGGTAGGTGTGTTGGTTAATGTCAGGATTTTTTGATGTGCTACCATTGGTGTACTTGTCTATTTTTGTTCCAATACCAGGCTGTTTTTAGCACTATAGCTCTGTATTAGAGCTTAAATTCCGGGATGGAGGTGCCTCCTGAAATTTCTTTATTATACAGGGTTGTTTTGGCTATCCTGAGTCTTTTGTTTTTCCATATATGCTGTCAAGGTCAGTGAAGAATTATGCTGGGATTTTAATGGGGATTGCATTGAATCTGTAGATTGCATTGGCAAGATTGCCACTTTTACTATGTTTATCCTACCTATCAAAGAGCATGGAAGATCTTTCCATTTTCTGGCATCTTCTTTAACTTCTTTCTTTAAAGACATAAAAGTTTTATTATATAAGTCTGTCACATGTTTGGTAGCCACTACCCCAAGATACTTTATGTTGTTTATGGCTATTGCTAAGGGTGATGTTTCTCTGATTTCTTTCTCAGCCCATTTGTTGTCTGTATATACTAGGGCTACTGATTTTTTTTAGTACATCTTGTATCCTGCTAGTTTCTTGAAGGTTTCTTAGCTGTAGGAGTTCCCTGGAAGAGTTTTTGGAGTAGCTCATAACTGCCATATTGTCTGCCAATACTGGAAGTTTGCCTTCTTCCTTTCCAATTTCTATTCCCCCAATCTTGTTTGGTTGTCTTATTGCTTTAGCTAGAAGTTCAAGTACAATATTGAATAGATATGGGAGAGACAGGGCAGCCTAGTCTTTTTCCTTATTTCATAGGTATTGTCTTAAGCTTCTTTGCATTCAGTTTGATGTTGGCTGTTGGTTTACTGTGTATTGCTTTTATTATGTTTAAGTATGTTCTTGTTATCCCTCATCTCTTCAAGACCTTTATTATGAAAGGGTGTTGAATTTTGTATAAGGAATTTTCAGCATAGAGGGAGATGAACATGTGGTTTTTCTTTTTCAATTTGTTTATATGGTAGATCACATTGATAGATTTCCATATGTTAAACCATCCCTGCAACACAGGGATGAAGCCTCCTTGGTCATGGTGGATGATTTCTCTGATTTATCCTTGTATTCAGTTTACTAGTATTTTAGTGAGTATTTGTGCGTCAATGTTCATCAGAGATATTGGTCTGTAGTTTTCTTCCTTAGCTGTGTCATTGTGTGCCTTGGATATCAAGGTAATTGTGGCCTGGTAGAAAGAGTTATGTAAGGAATCTTTTGTTTCTATTGTGTGGAACATATTAAAGAGTATTGGCATTAGCTCTTCCTTGAATTTTGGTATAATTCAGCACTGAAGCCATGTGGCTTGGGCTATTTTTGTTTGGAAGGCTTTTGATGACTGTTTCTATTTCATTAAGGGATATAGATCTATTTAAGTTGTTTATTTGTTCTTGATTTAATTTTGGTAAGTGATAGTAATCCAGAACTTTGTCCATTTCCTTTGAGTTTTCAAATTTTGAGGAGAACAGTTTTTCAAAGTGTGACATGAAAATTGTCTTAATTTCCTCAGTGTCTGTTGTTATGTCCCCTTTTTGTTTCTGATTTTGTTGATTTGCATGTTCTCTCTCTCTGTTTTTTTTTGGTTAATTTGGATAAAGGTATGTCTATTTTGTTGATTTTCTCAAAAATCCAACTCTTTGTTGCATTGATTTTTTTGTATTGTTTTCCAGTCTCTACTGATTTCATCCCTCAAATTGATTATTTCCTGGCGTCTACTCCTCTGGTGTAAGGTTGCTTCTTTTTGTTGTAAAGCTTTTGCCTGCATTGTTAATTCTCTAATGTGACAATTGTCTGCTTTCTTCATATGAGCACTTACCCTAAATCAACAGTGAGCTTGGTTGGGATTAATCTCTATATATATAGCTGCAGTCTGATTTGGAAACAGTTGTCAAAGGAGAGCCAAAATACACAGAGGAGGACAGATGAGGAGAGCAAAGATTCCATAATTTCTGTGGATTTTACTAGTCTCAAATTTTTGTGACAGGTTGGCATTACAATGGGTTTGGAAGCCTACAGGTGTGATCAATTCTCTACTCCTTCACTCATTCAACCTGGTCAATTCAGTCAATTTCCTCCACTTGTCTTCTAAATATAGACTTAAAGTGAAAGACCCCTGAAGAGGACTTCCCTTCAGGAAGAGACCCCTGGACCCAAAGACCAAGCTGAGACCATGGATGCAGATGCAAACTGCAAGAGGTTTATTTGAGATACACAGGTACCTGTGGGTGACAAAGTCTCTCGGAGGACTTGCACGCCCACAGGCTGGGGAGAGGGACTTTTATAGGGCTGGGTAGCAAAAGCATGGGTACAGAAGCAAGATGCATAGTTACAGGGGTCCCATTGGTCAGCTCAAATAAGGCATTGAGTCATCCAAGGACAAGCCTCTTACATGTTTGGGGATCTGATAATAGCTGACTTAGCTCATGTTTGGGTTTTTCTCCAAACTCTCTGCTCCCCTCCCAAGGCCAGATGTGGCATCCTGTGAGTACTGACCTTGTCCTGTACTTTTACTTGTTTATGTGGAAGCCTTGCAAAATGGCGTTACCATTGCTAAGCCAGGCCTTAAGCTATTAGCCTTGAGTGGGGTCTTTCAAAAGTTGTGTTTCTTTAGGATGAAAACAGACCTTGGGGAAATTGTGCTTGCCTTTTTAACCTGAAACCATAGCCTTTTGCTACAATACTAAGGAAAAAATCTACTCCAATAACTTTGCATTTTCCAGGGAAAAGAGTGTCAAACCCTACCTGTAGGTGGCCCGGCAGATTTTTGGACCCTAATTCCCAGGTCGTGATAGGCCAATGGGAGAGCCCTGCAATACAAACACCAAAACCAGGAGATGCAACAAGCAAGAGGTGTTTATTAAATGAGTGCACTCGGGTGATAGCAATCTCCGGGAAAGCTGCACACCCCTAAATTGTACCGGCTCCTTTTTATAGAGACAAACTGCAAATCAGCATACATTCATGGGGCACAGGATGATTGATTACAAAGTGTGATCTCATGTTTGAGAGACCACCCAGGTGTGACCTGTTTTTATTCAAAGGATAAACCATAGAATGACTTGGAAAGTCTCCAGACTGTCTGTTGGCCAGGTATGACCTACACAGGGATGTTTATCTGGGACCATTTGTTCCAGGGTTGGGGGCACAATTCTTTGTTGTGGGCCAAGAACTGGGAGAGACTTCACTTCAGGTATTTCACAAAAGATTGATGATTTAGTTACTAGCCCTATTTAACAGACTCAGCCTAGCATAACCACTAGCCCCATCACCATAGTAACTTTCTTGTTCTCATGCTTTCTGTTCTTTCCTCCCATGTCAATGTTTATTCTTTGTGATTTTTCTATATTCTGCTTGCAAGAACTATTTTCCTGCCCCTTTCTCACATCTTTGCTCTGCAAACTAAAAACTTTCATTTTCCCATTTGTTTTTGTGAGGTTTTAATCTTATAACTTAAGGTCCCTCTTGTTGCTTGAGGCACTGATATTGGTGGGTAAAGGGCCCAAAGGTAAGCAGAGGCCCCAGGATTGTGGAGACTAGGGTAGTGAGTCAAGGGAATTGATTAAACCATACATCTGTTAAAATATCTTTTATCTCCCTTGGGAGGTCTGGTTTAAAATTTCTCCTGTCTCAGGATTCCTAACCTGCCAGGTAGTCACATAAGGAGCATGGGAGTTAGGAGCTGCACAGAAGCTTAGGGATATGAGGTTTAAGAGCATGAAAATCATTAAAAAGTTTTCTTTAAGAGACTTATCTTGAGTGGGTTCTGGGTGCATTGAAGCTGCCATGATTCTTGTGCTGGGTCCAAAGTTGGGGGTGGCTTAATATGCAAGACCTGTACCCAGGCAGCAATCCTGTAAACTTTCAGGGCCTTTGGAGTGGTCAGGAGCATGGTGTAAAGTCCCTTTCAGCGGGGTTCCAACTTCTTGGAATGGTGTCTTTGCACGTAGACTCTATTCTCAATATGGAGGGAGTAGGCTTGGCTGGTGGTCTTTTTACTCGATAGATTGCAGCCCAGGGCCTCCAAATCTGTTCCTGAATTGCTTGCATTGCTTGCAAGTGTGCCTGTAAGGGTTGGGGTATTGGCCTGTAAGGGTTGGGGTATTGGCATAAGCAGATATATCAGAATCAAAAAATGTAATAGCTGGAGATGGCCCCCCATACAAGATTTCAAATGGTGTAAGTTCATGGGGGTTGGGGGTGTTCCTTGCTCTATAGAGAGCCATTGGTAGGAGTTGAACCCAGTCTTTAGTGCCAGTCTCCAGCACTAATTTGGTTAGGGTCTTTTTGATAGTTCTGTTCATTCTCTCTACCTGTCCTGAACTCTGGGGTCTATAAGCACAATGTAATTTCCAATCAAGCCCCAGTAATTTGGCCACCAGCTGACTTACCTGGGAGACAAAAGAAGGCCCATTATTCAACCCACCTTAGGCAGGTCAAACTGGGAAAAAATGTCTTCCAGTATCTTCTTGACTACTATTTGAGCCATTTTTCTCTTGGTGGGAAAAGCTTAAACACATCCTGAAAATGTGTCTATAAAAGCTAACAAATATCTGTTACCATTCATGTCAGGCTTGATCTCTGTAAAGTCAATTTCCCATTACATTTCAGGGTGATGGCCTCTGGCTTTGACACACTCCAGTAGTTTTAGTCTCCCTGCGTTGACCTTGGCGCAGGGGACACAATTGCTGACAACTTGCTGTATGTGGGAGTCTATATGTACTGAAAAAGAGTTTCTCTCTGGCTAAGAAGGGGCCAGTTTTGTTTTGTTGTTGTTGTTGTTGTTTCCCAAATGAGTTCCCTTGGAATCTCTATTCCTGGGTTTTTGAATAATATTTTGCAACTGTCTTGCTCAGGACAGCTAGGTCTTCATCTGAGTACTGGAACTGAGGCTGTTTGGCTGGACGTTCAGGTTCCTCAGTCTGCAAAGGCAGGATCCGAGTTCCTTAGCAGTCTCATCTGCTAGGTGGTTCCCCTTGGCAATGGGATTGTCCCCTCATTGATAGCCCAGAAAATGCATAATACTCAGTCTCTTAGGCAAGAATATGGCTTTGTAGCAAATCCAGTATTTGTTTTGTTTTTTATTTCCCTTCCTCCAGATGTTAGTAGTCCCCTCCTTCTGTAAATGTCCCCATGTACAAGTACAGTAGTGAAAGCATACCAGCTATCATTATAATGCCTGGGTGAGTATGATGAGTTCAGCTTGCTGGGCCAATGTGCAGGGTGGCAACACACTTGCCCAGATAGACTGGTGGATGTTTACCACTGCAGCCCCAGGTTTTTGCTCACATTATTGGAGACAACTGTTCCCGTCTGTGAACTAGGTTGCATCCAGCAGAGTATGATCAGTCAGATCTGGGCGTGTTCCATGCGTTTCAGCCAGCACTTGTTGGCATTCATGAGGGACCTTCTCATCATGACTTGGGTCCAGCAGGAGGGTGGCAAGTTTCAAGGAGTTTACTGACCCAAATTGTATTTTCTCTGGAGCCAAGAGCAGAGTCTGGTAGTGGGTCATGTGTGCAATTGAGAGCCAGCGGTCGAGAGGTTGGCGGACTATAGTATCTATTGCATGGGGGACCTTCCCTCTCCCAGGGGCCTTTCCTGCCTCCCTATCTCTAATCTGGGCTGTACTACGGTGGCCAAGATTCTGCTCAGTTCCTTAGTCTGTTTTTTTCTTTTTAAGCTTGCCTCCATCAATCTCTCTAGGTATGCTGTAGGGGGTTCTTCCCCTCCCTGGGTAACTGCTCTTACCTTGACCAAATTGGTTGGGTGTCTCCTGGCATCCCTGAGAACCTGGCAGAAAAGACAGAGTTATTCCCCACCAGCAGGAGTAGTGTAGTCCCAATCAGGTCTATTCAGGGGGGAAAGCAGCTTCAATCTCATTAGGGAGCTGGGTGCTTCTAGGATAACTTTCTGTTTCTCCTCCATAGTAAGGAGAATCTGCAGGAGCTGTTGGCAATCTTCCCATGTTGACTGATGGGTCATTAGAATGGACTCAATGAGCCCAGTCAGGGCTGGGGTTCTTGAGGAAAGGAGGGGTTAATCTTGGGTAGAGGAATTCCAAGGCACGGAGGTGTTGCTTGGCTGCAGGCACAGCTCAGGCAGCCTCATGGAGAGTTGCGGATAGGGAACTCTTGGGTGTACACACACAGGATGATCAATCATACCAAAAGGACATACCTTTAATTGGGCCACACCCTCTAGAGTCAGAATATAAAACATCATGAAAGAGGGGAGCTGTTTCTCTTTGACTGCTTCCCCTAACCATGAAGGAAGTCTATTGCTACATTGGCATTAGAGAATACTTATTCTCACTTTAGCATTTACTGAAGACAAGCATTCCAGAAGCAGCTGCCAGATTCTGTACCAAGGAATCCTGGGTAGACTGTGGGACATGTGTAGCATTTCCAGAGAATCTGTGGAAAGACAGCATGGGGGCTCAGGGCTTTAATACCACTGTAAATACATTGAATGACAGGTTGGGTAAGGGGGGAGCACTGCATTCTAGCATACTTTATCTAGATGCTGTACTGCTTTGCTTTCTGGCCAGTGAGTGGAATACTGGGATCCAGTAGAGTTGTTGGGACTGAGCAAAGCATATGATCAAGGATTTACAGGAAAGGAGGAAGCAAATATTAAAGTTTGCTTACAAGAGACCTGGACGAGCAAGAAGACTTTTTTTCTTATTTAAATTCAGGTGATGGGACTGGACGGTTGACTCAGTTGGCCAAAGCAATTGTTGCTCTTGCAGAGGACCAGTTCATAAGTTCAGCTCTCAGTATACATGCGTGACTTCTCAACCTTGTCTAACTGGAGACACGGAGGATTGAAGGTCTCCTCTTATCTGTGTGGGTTCAACCATATCTGTTAACCAAAGGCAAAATTCATTGTGAATAAAAATTTTACAATAAGTTTTTGGATTCAGTGCTGTTTCTGTTTGAAGAAACCCCTTTTATTCCATTCAACTCTTCTAGACCCTGGGAGTTTGTGTAGAGTCCTGAGGACCACACCAGTCCCAAATGCCCTCACACTCCTCCCTTTGCACTTACAGTTTCCAGGGCAAATAACATCAGCCCCTCATGCTCTTACAGAAAATGAGATGTGGGTGTCAAAGGGGAAGAAGCCAACGGCATCTGGCAGAGTCTTTGGATAGACTAGTCTTTGCAAAAACTGTATTGGTTTTGAAAAAGGAGAATGGAATTTGTTCATTGAGAATCCATACTTCTCCACCTCAACTGTGTCTGTCTTTAGATATTGGGAGAATGTATCTTCCCTCTCCACCATTGTCAGATATGCAAACTTTTGTGAAAACAGGTTAATGGCTGGGTCTGTGCCTCTGCTCACTTGTCCTCCTTTGCCTGACACTTTTGGTGGTCCTTTGACAACTCTTTCCAAATTAGACTGGAGTTATAGATGTAGAGGTTAATCCCAACAAAGCTCCCTGTTGATTTAGGCACCAAAGACTGATGAAAACATGTCCATGTGTGTTGTACTGAGGTTATACATATTATGATGGTTGGGTTATAAGTCCTTTAGGGCTTCTCCTGGTGAAAAAAAAAATGTCCAATTATTACAGATGATGGGAGACTACAGCAGACTAATCTCTGTATATGAGAAATGCACAGATAGACCAGGGATGAGGATATATATCACAACTCAAGGAAAAGAACCAAAATAAGTAGTACTCTTCTTATTGAAGGAGTGTAAGGCCCACCATCTGAAATATTTTGAATCAAATTATGAAAGTTTAATTTTCCACCATATTTGGTTTTCTCCCTAATATGGTTTGAGATAAGCCAGGATAATGGGGGAATTGGCAAGGTATAACCCCCAAAATGCAAAGGTAAGTGTTTACCAATCACTGTGTGTATACTAGGGGAAATTTGGTAATGTAGGAACTTGACTGAACTTTCTTACCAGGAGTCAATGACAAACAGTATTCTGTTTTACAGTTTGCCTGACTTAGCAGATGGAAAAAGTAAAGATTACATGTCAGTTCATTTAGTGTTCCTCAGCTCTCCAAAGTGTTACATTGGGGGAAAGACTCTGGATACAGTAGTATAGTGGAGCCAGACATAGCACTGGTAGCAGTCAAAAACCAGATGTCACCCTGTTCTTTGTGGCAGCACAAGCCTCTTAGACTGGCTTGACCTCTGTATGTAGATTTGAGTATACCATGAGATTCCTGCCAATACTTTTATTATATCATTTAAGTACTGCCACAACAAATCCAGTAAATTCTGTGTGGCAAGTTCCCCAGACTAAGGTGCCAAATTCAATTGAAGGAGGTCTCCTGGAAATCGTTGTGGAACAATTAGCCCGAGGAAAATACTGAGCCATAGTTCACTTGGCAATCTCTGTTCCTCTATTCTTTTTCACATATTATGAAAATGCTGCTGAAATCCTATGCTGACATTTTAAACAAAAGATACAAATGAGAAACGGTTCCTTGAGACGTGGTCCCTGACAATGACCTCATCTCCAGGTAAACCAACACTTTTCAAATCATTCACATCATTCACATAAGAACAAACAGTATTGATGAAAACTTTCCCAACCATAAAACTTCATATGGCTGTACATGTGTAATTGAGAGTAGGTTTAAACATTTTGTAATGAAAGTCTTTTGATAAGAGTCAAAATAGTTCAATATTTCAAAGATTCTTAGAGCTAGACAGCAAATATTAAACAATAACTGATCATGAAGATTTATTAACCTGATCTTAGAAATTAGGTGGTTAGCAGTGGTTATCCTTGAATGGTTTTCTGATTTATTGTTAGCTTTCAATAAGTTGTATTTTACTGTACCTAACAAAGATGATGTCATTTGTTCTATCTGAATTTTCTTTAATGAACACAATCTCTGAGAATCTATTCTTTATCCTGGATAACAAGCCTTGCTTAATAGCTGCAAAATACACTCAGATTCAAACTGCCTCTGTGTTTGTTTCTATTTGTCACCGTGGAATCCTTACCCACCTTGTCTTTGAGAACCCTTGTTCCAGGGAACCCAATACCGGGCTAGGTTGGTCCATGGAAAAGTACAACTTGAGTCAGGAATGTTGAAAACTTCTGTGGGGATATTTTATTCTTCTGGAGAGTTTGAACTATACACGGCTGCTGTAGCATATTATTTTAAAGTGTATTACTTTTGTTTATGTTGCATATGTTTAAGTATTTCAAGGTGTGATATTTTTGTCTGTCTAAAAAACCTGGTGTTCTAAGAAAAAAATGTTACACTTTCTGTATTTGTAAATGAAGCTAAGAATGAACTTTAAAAGATATGTAAATAATTGTGTTGAAATTTTGAAGCAGAATGATTTTAATCTGTAGGTTGCTTTTAGAATAATGTCCATTTTTAGATGTTAATGCTAGTGATCAATGAGCATGGGAAATCATCCTAAATTTCTTCATCAAAGACTTGATGTTTTAAACATACAAGCCTTCCACTAGTTTTGTTAGTTACCCCATGATATTTTATATTATTTGAGGGTATTTTCAAAGTTATTTTCAATTATTTTTTTCTTGGTATGCCTCTCATTTGCATATAGGGGGACCACTGACTCTGGAGTCAGGTTTTATCATTATCTTATTACTGAAAATAGAGTCCTTTTTTTCAGGTAATGAATCTTAGTCTGAGTTTCCACTCCTTAGATTTTTTTCAAGCTAATATGGTAAATGAGTTTATTAGCTATAGGAATTTCCCTGTGGAATTGTTTACCTAACTTTTGTGTATTATAATATCTTCTACAAATATTCTTTTTCCTTCCTTTCCAATCTGTACCTCTTTGTACTGTCAGATGTCTTATTGATTTACTTAAGACTAGGATTATTATAGTTAATAGATATGGGGAAAGTGAAAATCCCAGTATTGATCAAGATTTTATGAAATTGTTTGAGAATATTTCCATTTATGCTGATGTAGACTGTGGACTTATTTAAAATTGCCTTTAGTATATTTAGGCCTTCCTTGTATGTGCCTGTCCCTCAATGATTTTTTCATGATGGGGTATTGAATTTTGAAGAGAACTTTTCTTCCATGTAATCATGGGATCATGTGATTTATATCTTTTTGTGCCTTGTTTATTTGGGATTTATTTGGTCCATTACATTTTTTTGATTTTTTTTTATATTAGACCATCCAGGTGTTTCTGGTTCAAAAGCTTAGTTCATCATGATAGAATACCTTTGAATACCCTGTGATTTAGTTTGCAATTACTTAATGATTATTCTTGAATCAATGTCAATGCTGTTTTGTCCTGTGATTTAAGTATCACTGTAATTTTAGACTCTTAAAATGAATTAGGCAAATGATCCATTGTCTACAATTGCTGGGATAATTTGAGGAAGATGGACATTGTCTGTTCCTTGAATGTCTAGTAGAATGTCTAGTAGATAGCTGTGCCAAAACTATCTCACACAGAGTATTGTTGATGTTGTTGTTTTTTGTTTGTTTGTTTGTTTTGTTTTGTTTTGTTTTTGTGAGCAGAATTTTTGTGATTATGCTATTTTACCAGAATTTATCAGTCTGTTTGAAATACATGTCGGGTCCAGAATTCATTTGGCTAAGTGGGAAATTTTGTTTTTGATATTGTTTATGTTTGTGCCCTTGATGAGTATGTCGTGTCTTTACCCATTGCTTTTGGTTAGCTTTTGGCTGAAGTCTACTTTGTTAGATATAAAAAGGATTGCACCTGCTTACTTCATAATTATATTTTCTTGGACATTCTATTTCTAGTCCTTCATTGTGAGGTAATCTCTATATTTTATTTATTTCTATTAATAATATAATTTAAAAATTTTACATGTCAATTCCAGTTACCTCTCCCTCTCTCCCACTTGCCCTCCCTCTTACACTCTTTTCCCTGTGACATGCACCCTGGCCACCCTGCCCTCCCCCTACCCCCATCCCCATTCCACTTGTAGGGCTATGCTATCCAGGTTGGGTCATGTAAATCTGTCAATCTCTACCCATTTTTCAAGGTGGGTTCATGGTTCCAGCAGAAAGAAAGATAGACCTCTTTGTGCATTCACTCAGTTAGTCCTGTGACTTTTCACTGGGGAATTAAAAACAACAGACAATGAGGGATACCAATGATCAAGGAAGATGATTCCTAATAGTTTGTTTTTGCCACTGTTTTGAAGGGTGTTGTGTTTGAGTGTGTATAGGTATCCCTACTTTTTCATTTATTCCTCTGAGATTATTTATTCCCTGCATTATTTATGGCTGTACTGAATCTCCTTAGTATGGAGTTTTCCTTTTACCACTTCTTGTAGAGCTGGATTTGTACATAAACAAAGCTTAAATTTAACTTTATTTGGAATATCTTAACATTTTCATCTGTGGCAATTGAAAGCATTGATGGGCATAACAGTCTAGGTATGCATGTGTGGTCCCTTAGAGTCTACTGTGCATATGTATAGGCAGTTTCGGATTTTAAAGTATCCTCAACACCTGAAAGTATCAGGCTTCCCCACAATAATTTTGTAGATTTTAGTTAGCTAGCAGAGAGAAGACCTTGAGATCCCAGTGTTCTCAGAGAACGTGACAGGAAAGAGTGTGCTCGTTTGTCAACTTTAGGAATGGCTCTACCTGAATTCCAGGTCCATGAGAAAATTTCTGATCAATTTCTGCCTAATGCTTTGGAGGAATTTGATACCTCCACCTGGTATGTAACACTGTATGAGGAATCTGATTGACATATTTGATAAGGTAAAAGATCCCCCTCTAGAGGATAACCCTGCTGATGCAAAAAGCCAATCAAAAAAAAATTATGGTCAAAGTTTTAATTTGAGTAAAGCATTCTGGCACGGTCTCAAGAAAGAGGGGAAATCATGGGGCTGCTGCCGAGGAGGGAACCTTGATTTCCCTCTGGAATTTCTGCTTGATGGGCATTCCCAGTGGTAAGATCTGGACAGAGAGACCTGGAGCAGAGTTGGGGATTGTACCTAACATCTAGGTTGTTTCCTTTCTCTGGCTATTACAAATAATGCTGCTATAAACATGGTTGAACAGATGTCTTTGTTGCATATGTGCATATTTTGTAAGTAAGGCTGAGTGGAATTGGTGGATCCTGTGGTACTTGGGTGTGCTCATCCTGATATCCAGTCACCTAACACCCCGTGATCGATTTCCCAATTACACTTCACAGGACTCTGACACTTCCACACATAAAAATTACAGATTTGAATGTGGTTTGGTCTCTCAAGTCTGGAAAAAACATTAGTTAAGTCACTTTCTGTGTAGACACATTGGAATGGTGTGTCATGAGACTGCTCTCCATGATTTAGATTTTCTGTGAAACTTCACTGGATCTTCCCAGGCTGATCAGGTGTGTGTGTGTGTGTGTGTTTGTATATATATATATACATATATATATATATATGTATAAATATATACATACATACGTATGTATATGTATATGTATATGTATATGTATATGTATATGTATATGTATATGTATATGTATATGTATATGTATATGTGTGTTTCACAGTCCTGTGTTGTTCTCTCTCTGGCTTTCTCTCTGGCTCTCTGGCTCTCTCTGTCTCTCTGTGTGTGTGTCTCCGACTCTCTCTGTCTCTGTCTCTGTCTGTGAGGTGTGTGTGTGTGTGTGTGTGTGTGTGTGTTTCATTGTGCCTCTACCAGTTCTGTATTTCATTATTGAACAGTTGATTTCTTAGGTAGGAGGACATCCCCCATGAGTTTTAGACATGCATCACCTACTCTTGGGAAAGTAAATAATTTGGCTCCATCAGGTTCCCCTATGCAGCTACCACCAACAGGTAAAAAAGAAAACATTGGCATATGCCACTCCATTAATTAGAAATGGTTTGATTTATGCCTGACCTTCCTGGTGCAGGGCTTTTCAGTTAATCTGTGACAAGTCACACCTGCCATCCAGGAGAATGTTCATTGCAGGATCAAACCACAATTTAAAGCAATTTACATACAAACAATGAGCATTTAAGTAATCAATTATAAATCCTACAAATGACTGATTTTTAGGATGGATACCTACCACCCTGACCCTGCAGTTGCCAGCTAAATAGTCATCTTTGCTACTAATTTGAAATCCACACAGTTCTGCCAGGTGAATCAAAAATCAAGGCACCAAAACCAATTGATTGATTTATCTTATATTGACATTGGAGGCAGTATTAGATTCACACTTATAGAACAGCCAAACAATGAATGGCTGAGGTGAATGAATGGACTCATTTCCTTGACCTCTAGGCTTGGAGCCTCTCTCCAAGAAAGGACTAACTGGACAGACCTAAGATGTACAGAACAACTTGGTCAGCATACTACATAGGGGTATCCATCACATGCAATCTATCCATCCCTCTTCTATTTCTGTTGAAAGTCATTATGTGGAACAAGATAATCTCTCACCTTAAGGACTAGTACAATAATCATGGCAGTTCTCTTTTTAAATTTTTAAATCAATTTTATTTTACATACCACTTCTCTTTACCTTCAGTCCTTCGGCTCCTCCCACCTTGTCACCAGCCAAACCCCCATGCACTCCTCAGAGAGGGTGACACCTTCCATTGGGAATCATAAAGGTGTGCCTCATCACTTGAGGGAGGGCCAAGGCCTTTCCCCTTGTTCTAGTCTGAGCAAGGTATACCTTCATAGACACTAGGCTTCAAACAGCCAGTTTGTTTCAGGCAGGCGGTTCTCTGGGGTACCTGGCACAGACCAAATGATCCAGGTCCCAAACAGTAGGACACACAAACTTACTAGGCACAAGTGTCTTCATTATCAGGGAAATCAAAGTGACTGAATCCCATACAAATGCACACAAATGCAAAAGAATGTGCAAAGCAGAGAAGATAGAGAAAGATAGACAGACACACAGACACACAGACAGTATAAATGGTATACTGCTTGACCACTGATTTAAGCCAATATAAAATCTTTATAAGACAGCTGCCAACAACATGGGTTGTTCTTCAGTAACTACCCTTTCTCAGGGAAAACTCTTAAGCACAAAATCCATATTCTGTCTTGACATACTCCAGTTAACAGAATGGTTAGCCAGAAGTAGCACTAAAAAAAACAAAATGTTAGTACATTTTTGAGCAAGGTTTGAACATTTAGAGATATTCCTAGACTTTGATGAATTAAGCCTTTGTTTTAGTTATGTCAGGGGTTCCTATTTTGTACATAAGGGCTGGGTTTTACACCTTGCATGGAACTTCCATCATGGAGACAGTTATGCTTATGTATGGAGCCCTGCTAATGTTACACAGCATGGAGCCTATGGCGCTTTCAGAGGCAAATGAGGGTGTTGGATGACCTGGATAAATGGAGTTACTGATGATGTCAGCTGTCCTGTGAATGCAGAGAATTAGTTGTAAGGCTTCTGGAAAAGCGCCAAGCACATTTTGAAAATTGAACCACTTTGATTTGTTAACTTGCATATTCTCTCTCTGCCTTTTGGTTAGTTTGGATAAAGGTTTGTCCATCTTATAAATTTTCTGAAAAAAAAACAATGCTTCATTTCCTTTATTAGTTGTGTTGTTTTCTTTGTTTCTACTTTATTGATTAAAACCTTCAGTTTAGTTATTTCCTGGCCTCTACTTCTCAGAGGTGAGTTTTCTTTTTTGTTGTTGTTGTTGTTGTATTGTGTTTTGTTGTTCTAGAGCTTTCAGTTGTGCTGTTAATTCTCTAGTGTGACTATTCTCCAGTTTCTTCATGTGGGCACTTGGTGCTATGAACTTTCCTCTCAGCACAGCTTTCAAAGTGTCTCATATGTTTGGGTATGTTTGTCTTCATTCTCATTGAATTCTTGGAAGTCTTTAATTTCTTTCTTTATTACTTCCTTGATCCAACAATGGTGCAATTATGCATTGTTCAATTTCCAGGAGTTTGTAGGCTTTCTGCAAGTTGTGTTGTTGTTGAATTCATGATGGTCTGATAAGATACAGGGATTAATCCAATTATTTTTCTATATGTTAAAGTTTGCTATGTTGCCGAGTATGTGGCCAGTTTTAGAGAAGCTTCCACATGGAACTGAGAAGAAGGTTTATTCTTTTGTGTTTAGATGGAATCTTGTATAGATGTCTGTTAAACCCAATTGGGTCAGAACTTCTGTTAGTTCCTTTGTCTCTTTGTTTAGCTTCTATCTGATAGTCCTGTCTAGTGGTGAGAGCGGGGTATGAGGTCTTCCACTATAAGTGTATGAGGTTTTTTGTGAGATTTGAATTTAATAATGTTTCTTTTACTAATGTGGGTACCTTTGTATTTGTGGCATAGATATTCAGAATTGAGACTTCATCCTGATGTATTTTTTCCTTTGATGAATATGAAATGACCTTTTTCATCTCTTTTGACTGCTTTTAGTTTGATGGCTAATTTGTTACATATTAGGATAGCTACATCAGCTTGATCCTTGGGTCCATTTGATTGGAAAATCTTTTCTCAACCCTCCACTCTGAGGAAGTGTCTGTCCTTGAAATTTAGGTGTGTTTCTTGTATGCAGCAGAAGGATGGATTCTGTCTTTATACCCATTCTATTAGTTTCTTTCTATGTATAGGTGAGTTAAGACCATTAATACCGAGGGAAATTAAGGACCATTGATTGTTAATACTTGTTTGTTTTCGATTTCTTGTTGGTGGTGGTAATGTGTGTGGAATTACCCTGCTTTTTCTTTTGAGTTTTGATAAAGTTGGATTACCTATTGCCTATGATTTTGTGTGTGTACTTAGCTTCCTTAAATTGTAGTTTTACTTCCAGCACTTACTGTAGGGCTGGATTAGTGGATATGTATTGTTTCAATCTGGTTTTGTCATGGACTATCTTGATTTCTATATCCATAGTGATTGAAAGCTTTGCTGGGTATAGTAGTCTGGGCTGGCATCTGTGGTCTTTTTGTGTTGGTAGAATATCTATCCAGGACATTATGGTTTGGTGTTTTGGTCATTATGTGGAGAGGGAAGTTCCTTTGGTAGTCCACTCTATTTGATGTCCTGTTGCTTCTTTTACTTTCAATAGCTTATCTTTCTTTAGGTTTGAATGTTTACTTCTATGATTTTGTTGAATGTTTTCTGCACCTCTAAGTTGGGACTTTTCATCTTCTATAACTATTATTCCTAGGGCATTTCTCAGTGTCCCACATTTCCTGGATATTATGTGCTCAGGATTTGTCATTCTTATATTTTCTTTAGTCAATGAATATATTTCTCCTAGTGCATCCTCAATGCCTGACATTCTCTCTTCCATTTCTTGTATTGTGTTGGTGATAGATGCATCTGTAGTTCTTGATCAATTAATCAGCTTTGCTAACTCCAGCATTCCCTCAGACTGTGTGTGTGTGTGAGTGTGTGTGTGTGTGTGTGTGTGTGTGTGTGTGTGTGTGTTTTGTCTCTATTTGAGTTTTCAAACCTTGCACTGTTTTAATTGTTTACTGAGGTAATCATGATTCACTATATACATCTTTCTTTCTTCTTTCTTTTTGACAACTTGTCTCTGCATGTCTGGCTCTGCTAGAAGATACTCTGTGAACAAAGTTATCCTCAGACTCACAGAGTTGAGTCACCCTTTGCCATCAGAAGTACTCTTATGAAAGCCATCGATGATCTCATCATGCCTGGTTCATGAAATTCTACATTATAATTAGACTATCATCATTATTATTACTATTATTAGTGTAATGAATTTAATCTATGATCACTTGCCAGTCTAGCAATCTAGAATTCTCTTTTCCTTTCTTTCTCTCTTTCTTTCTTCCTTTCTTTCTTCTTCTTCTTCTTCTTCTTCTTCTTCTTCTTCTTCTTCTTCTTCTTCTTCTCCTTCTTCTGCTTCTGCTTCTGCTTCTGCTTCTTCTCTTTTTTTTTTGATTCATGGAAAATAGCATAATATTGAATCTATTTAACTTTTTTTATTGGGTTGATTGTTTTGTTTGAAAGGTAATTTTTAAATTTAAATTGAAACAAGCTTGTTTTACATATCAAACCCTTTTCCAGGACACTCCTCTCCTCCCCCATTTCCCTCCACCAACTCCCATCCCATCCCCTCTCGAAGTCCCAGGGAGTGTGAGGCCTTCCATGAGAGTCTTGAAAGTTTGTCATATCATTTGCATCAGGGCCGAGGACCTCCCCCATGTGTCTCAGCTGAAGGAGTATGCCTCTATGTGGAATGGGCTCCCAAAGTTCATTCCTATACTAGGGATCAATACTTATCCACTACCAGACACCCCAGTACTCCGAACTAACACCCACATTCCGCGGGGTGGGTCAGTCCTTTGCTGTTTTCCCAGCTATCAGACTGGAATCCATGAGCTCCCAATTTTTCAGGTGTGCAAATTCTCTGTGACTCTCCACCCTGGTCTTGACCCCTTTATTCACCACTCCTCCCTCTCTGCAACTGAATTTCAGGAGTTTGGCTGTGTGTTTAGCTGTGGCTGTCTGCTTCTGAATCTATCAGCTACTAGATAAAGCTTCTAGGATAGCATATAAGGTAGTCATCACTCATCATTATTGGGGAATGGCCTTTAAGGTAGCCTCTCCACTATTGCTTAGATTGTTAGTTGGGGTCATCCGTGTAGATCTCTAGACATTTCCCTAGTGCCAGATTTTCTTAAAACCTATAGTGGCTCCCTCTATTATGTCATCTTCTTTCTTGCACTCCTATCTTTTTTCTCCCCTCATGCCCACCTCTCCCCTCCTCTTCCTCCTAATTCCCTGTCTCCTTCCCCATGCTTTCAATTTGCATGGGAGATCTTGTCTCTTTCTCCTTCTCTAGGGGACCATGTATGTCTCTCTTAGGGTCCTCCTTGTTTCTGAGCTTTTCTAGTGGTGTGGATTGTAGGCTGGAAATCCCTTGCTCTATGTCATATATATATATATATATATATATATATATATATATATATATGAGTGAATACATACCATGTTACTCTTTTTGTGACTGGGTTACCTCATTCAGAATGATTTCTTCAAGTTCCATTCACTTGCCTCTGAATCTCAAAATTCCATTATTTTTTCTGCAGAATAATATTCCATTGTGTAGATGTGCCACATCTTCTTTACCCATTCTTCAGATGAGGGGCATCTATGTTGCTTCCAGTTTCTTGCTATTACAAATAATACTGCTATGTACATAGTTGAGCACATGTCTTTGTTCCATGGATATGGATCATTTGGGTATTTGCCTAAGAGGGGGATTATCGGGTCCTGTGGTAAACTAATTCCCATTTTCCTGAGCAACAGTCATACTGATCTTCAAAATGGCTGTATGAGTTTGCACTCCCACCAGCCATGGAGGAGTGTTTCCCTTTCTCCACATCCTCTCCAGCATACATTGTCATTGATGTTTCTAAATTTAGCTTTTCTGGCAGGAGTAAGATGGTATCGCAAAGTTGTTTTGATATGTTACCTGTCCTTTTTCCTTTGCTGCTCTTAATATTCTTTCTTTATTCTGTATATTAGGTGTTTTGATTATTACATGTCCATAGGTCTTTTTTCTATGATCCAGTCTATTTGGGTTTCAGTATGCTTCTTGTATTTTCATGGATCATGTCCTTCTTCAGATTGGGAATTTTCCTCAATGACTTTGTTGAATATGTTTTTGGCACCTTTGAGCTGGGCTTCCTTAACTTCCCCTGTGCCTATTATTCTTAGGTTTGGCCTTTTCACGGTATCCCTCATTTCCTGGATATTTTGTGTTAAGGATTTATGATTTTGTTTGGTCGATGAATCTATTTCCTCTAGTTTATCTTCTCGGCCTGAGATTCTCTCCTCCATCTCTTGCAATGTCTGTAGTTTCTGATTGTTTGCCCAGCTTTTCTAATTTCAGCATTCTTTTGGTTTGTGTTTTCTTTATTGCCTCTATTTCAGTTTTGAAGTCTTGAAGCATTTCCTTCACCTGTTTAATTGTTTTTTTCTTGGCTTTCTGTATTTTCTTTAAGAAATTTGTACATTTCTTCCAACTTTTTGTTTGTTTTTTCTTCCATTTCTTTAAGGGATTTTCTCGCATCTTCTTTGAGGGCCTTTATCATTTTTATGACAATAATGTTTAAATTATTCTCTTCTGCTTCATCTACTTCGTTGTGTTCCGGTCTAGTTGGAGTAGATTCCCTAGATTCTGGTGGTGTTATGGTTGTCTTTCTGTTGTTAGGTGTTTTCTTGTATTGATGTCTTCCCATAGCTTATTCCAGTAGGTGTTGTCGGGGTCTCTCCCTCTCTCTATGGTACTTCCCCGCTGGGCTGAGGTGGGTCAGATTTTCGATGTCTGTAGCTCTGGGTGGGCCAAGTTCTCTAGGAGGTCTCTCCACTGCCAGGGGACTGGCAATGGGGGTCAAAGATCAGACTCCAGCAGAAGACTGGCAATGGGAGTCAAAGATCTCAAAGGCTGAGACTAAGAATGTTCCTTAAGCTGATAGGCAGATCTAGCCTGGGCCTGTCAATCTCCAGCTGAGGTCACTTTGGCAGAGTCCTGTGATGTGGGTCAAGGATCCAGCCCACAGGAACTCAGAGAGCCCCCCCTCCCAGATAGGCAAATCCCTCAGAGGGGCTGGAACTCTAGTAGTGGACCAGCAGTGGGAGTCAGAGACCAGGCAGGTGGAAATTGCAGGTGGTCCTCATGGATAGGCAGGTCTAGTTGCTCAGAGCAGCTCCAGGAAGTTTTCTGGAGGTGGCAGGATGGTTGGTTCCACCCCTCTGTCCCAGTGCTCAACCAGCACAGTGGAACAGTGGGCAGAGTAGGGCACAGGAGAGGGAAAGGGAAGGCTCTGGGTGGGGAGGGGGTAATCAGAGCTCAAGAGCATTCTCTATGGGTACAGAACATAGGGGCAGCAAGATCCAGGGACAACCCAGGGAGTTCCCAGGGCAGGGTTTAGGGGAGAGTCCACTCAAATTGGTCCCACACTCACCTCTAGCCAAGGTCAGGCAATGGGGGACAAAGGCTGGGCTAATACTCAAAATGTTTCTACACCAATAGGCTGATCAAGCTGGGGCCTGGTACTCTCCAGCTGAGGCCTCTTTACCAGAGGCTCTGTGATGGGGGTCAAGGATCCAGCCTGCATAAACTCAGAATAGTCTCTGTGGAGATAGGCGGATCTTTGGGAGGGTCTCTGAAGTCCAGTAGAGGATCGGCTGCGGGGGGTCAGAGACCAGGCAGGTGGAAATTGCAGGTGTTCCATCCTGGATAGGCAGGTCTAGTGTAGTTTTTACTCATTTTTCTCTTTTTTCTCTTGATGTGGGATTTGTCACATAGCTCCCAAATAAATTATACACCAAGATTTATTCATTCTTATAAATGCCCAGCTTTAACTTGACTTGCTTTTTGTCAGCTTTTCTTAACTAAAATGTTCTAATCTACCTCTGGACCTTTATCTTTAATCTTTCCTTACTTCTGTCTAGGTATCGTTCACTTTTGCTCTGTGGTCACTGTGTGGCTGAGTGACTGGGTGGCTTGACCCTAGAAGCCTAACTTCTTGATCTCTTGTTCCTACACTCTTCAGCATATTTCCTTCTTTTATCCTCCCAGCCTGCTAACCCTACCTGTTTCTCTCTACTGCCTCACTATTGGCCTTTCCCCTCATTATGACACCATCAAATTGTTTTAGAGAGGCACAGAGTTTAACACAGAGTTAAACAAATACAACATAAACAAAAGTAACACACCTTAAAAATATTATTCACCAACTTCCCTGGATAGTTAAAACATTCCTAAACAATAGAAGAACCTCTGTAGGTCTCACCATTCATATTACAAATTGTACTTCAAAGATAAAAGAAATAAAAGATCATGTTATTAGCATCTATCAAATGAAATACTCAGACATAAATCTACATACAGTTGCTATGCCAGTCTAAGAGGCCTATCCTGCCACCAGGGTCCATGGTGACAGCTGGTTTCTGAAAGCTGCCCACGACTATGTCTGGGTCATGGCCCTACTTCAGCCAGGGTTTTATGCACATTTAACACTTTGGACAACTGAGCAACACTAAGTAAACTGACAAGTAATCTTTACTTTCTTCATCAACCCAGTCAGGCATAATCTCAAACATTATTTCTGTTTGTCATTGGCTCCTGCAGAGAAAGTACAGACAAGGTCATACATTACCAATATTTTCTGGAACCCTCCACCTCAACCCTTGGAAAATACTTAGCCTTACACTTTTTGGTTTATAAAATTCTCACTTCCCCTATGTTTATGGATATCCTCTAAAAACCAGTATTAGTGAGAAAATCTATTATGGCAGAATATAAAGCTTAGTTCATTTGAGTAGTAATATTTGGGTTGGTGGTCTTTATTAATCTTCACTTGGAATAACTCTACCATCCTGACTCTTTGCTTGGAGGTGATATACGTCTTCCTTCCAGGTGTGTCCATACCTTTCACCATCTGACTGTGTTAGGCTGTATTTGTCTCTCATTGCTTTTAATAAATGAACAATGTAGCACCAAGATAATCCTGAAGCACTTAATGACAAAGAGCCATAACCTTTGTGGAGCTTCTGTGGAGAAGCAATCCAAATTCCAGATGGTTACCTTGATCAATCTCTCTTCCTTACACTGTTATGTCCCTCTTGACCTGTTTTGTGAATGACATCAGAAGCTCAAAGAGGACTGGGAGATCTCTGAGATTCCAATTCAAGGGAATGTCTGCTGTGGCTGCAGTCAGCAGTACTGATTCACACCACTAGTTATCCTGGAACCAAAACTTTCTTGCCTGAAGACCTTAAGTTAATAGGAAAAGAAAGCAAACATTTTTTCCATAGGAGGTCACTAGGGGTGACAGAGGGAGGCACTATTCCCTTTTCTACCACCTGGTGCCTGGAACCATGGATCTGTGCTATGGAGAAAGCAGACTCCTGGACAAAATGGCACAGCCATCCTGGCTGATGCCACCTCATTGGCTCTGTAACTGAGTCTTCAAAGGTCCAGTCTACCCATTTTTTGTGAAAGCTGCTTCAATAAGTTGGGGAATATGGTAAGATCGGCAGACTACATGATGGGTGGGACATGTGCAGCTCTCTGTGAATGTATTGTCTTGGTCAGCAGGTGTACTCTGGGATACTGTAATAGTTGACAAGGCATTTTGTTAGTCCTTGTGCAGTAGGGTTCATAAAACCTTTGCATGCAAGAAAGACAAATTTATAACTAGAAAAGTATTTATTACAGTAAGGAGAAAAATTTTCCCTTCCGCAGCTGAAGTGGTCCCATATAGTTATCCTATCACCAAGTTGTTGGCTGATCAGCCTGGGTAGATGGTGACACATCTGTGTCTCTGTGTTGGTCTCTGTTGTTGCAGATCTGATATCCAGCAGCAACTGTAGTCATGTTAGTCTGAAGAGAGGAAGTTCCTGGAAAACCCCCATGACAGTTATCATTGCTTCTTTGATCATGGATCCAATGGGCAATAACAAGGATGCTTGGTAAAGAGGCTGACCATCCACTGTCCACAGAAAGTGCCATCCTATTTACTTGATGACTGAACTCCTACTCTAAAGAAGAACATTTTTGATGGGCATTTCCATGGGACACAGAGATCTTCACATTTTTTTTCTTTGCACATCTGTCCAAATACTATTTCAAAAGTCCTAACCAGTTTTTTTTTCTTATTTGATCTTGCTTTCACAATTTCCCCTCCCTCTGCTCTACCCAGAGGTACTTAATCCTGTTTCCATCAAAAAGGAGCAGGCCTTCTGGGTGTATCAATTGAACACAGCATAACAAGATGCAATAAGGGTTAGCACAAACTATTATATCAAGGCTGAAGGTACCAAACCAGAAGGAAGACTAGGTTCCCAATATCAGAGAAACAAGTCACAGAATCCCCACACTCCCAGTGCTAGCAGTCTCACAAACAGCCCAAGCTGAATAACCACAACATCTGTACAGAGGACTTAGTACAGAAGCGCATAAGCTCTGATAGCCTCTTAGGTCTCTGTGAGCCCCTAGAGCCCTGTTGATTAATCCTATAGACTCTGTTGTTTTGGTGTCTTTGATCCCTTTGGCTCCTACATGCCTTCCTCCCCCACTTTGGGTTCTGAGCGCTGCCTAATAATTTTTGTCAGTTCATCTCAGTTTCTGCTCCCATCAGCTTCTGGAGAGTGTGGACTGGGCTCAGCACCAAATCTGAATGTAGCAGAATTTTATTAGGTGACATTTCAATGACTTTCTTATGTGTTACAGGGAGGATATTAAACAAAAAGCTGAGAAGAACTAAAAGGACTAAAGTGTGCTTCCTCAAACAGAAATATCACTGAAATCATAAACTCATAAACTGATTAAAATATTTCATTCATTTTATATTTCATTAAAATATTTTTTCTACAGAGATGGAGGTGCCCATGAAGACAAGAGAAGCTTGGATTCTCTGCATCTCCAGTCACAAGTGGTTGAAAAGTCTTCTGTGTGTGCTGGGGGCTAAAGAAGGGTCCTGCGCAAGAGCAAAAATTCCTTTTGCCAACTTTGTTTGAAGACAAAAATGTCTTCTTTCTCATCCTTTTCTCTTGTAAGGGAACCTTCATGTTTGTTTTCTCCTTTGCTCTGAGCCCTTGATCATGTGTTCTGCTCAGTCCAATCCAGACAGTTTTCTCCAAGCAAACACTATGGGTACATGCTCAGGGCCAGCAACTAAATCTCACTTTTCAAATCTTTGGATAAAATTAAAACCAGTTCAGCAATAGGGTAGAAGTGTGCTAGTCCCAGAGTTATGCCCCGCCCTTCATGTACAGTTGCAACTCATTACTATTCTGTGAAAGCCTGAGTGTTCCCAGATTCACGGTAAATACTCAAAGAGCCCATAGTCTTCCCAGGTGTCCTTAGTAACAACACTGGCTGCTACTCCGAGAAGGCAACTCTAGGCACAGCTAAGTGTGACCTAGGCTCTGCTTAGGCCCTTGACAGGAGGATCCATGGAAGGACCCTGTGTAAAAGCCAGGTGAGAGAATGCTTCAGATACCAAGTGGGGATATGTGCACACTATTGTATTCTACCTTAAGGTCTCAAAGACCTGAAGTATGAGCTGTAAGGAAATATAGACCCTGAAATTTCAGCTGCTCTGCAATGTGCAGGGCAGCCACAATAGGTGTGGGCAGCATTCTCCAAAAAGAATAAACATGGTTTGATTCCATAAAATGGAAAGCTCTCCCAAACTCTTGGATAAGTAGGATGAACATAGTAACAATGGCAATATTGCCAAAAGCAATCTACAGATTGAATGCAATCCCCATCAAAATCCCAGCACAATTCTTCACTGACCTTGAAAAGATAATACTGAACTTTATATGGAAAAACGAAACATCCAGGAGAGTCAAAATAACCCTGTAAAATAAAGGCTGCAATATGCATCACCATCACCAACTTCATGCTCTACTATAAAGCTATAGTCCTGAAAACAGCTTGGTATTGGCATAAAAATAGACAGGTTGACCAATGGAATTGAATCAAAAATCCTGATATTAACCCACACAACGACAAACACCTGATTTAACAAAACACATGAAATTATACAACGGAAAGAGAAAGCATCTTCAACAAATGGTGCTGGCACAACTGGATGATTATGTGTAGAAGACTACAGATATACCCATGTCTATGGCCATGCATAAAACTCAAGTCCAAATGAATCAAAGATGTCAACATAAATCCAGCCACACTGAACCTCTTAGAAGAAAAAAGTGGGAGGTACCCTTGAACAAATTGGTATAGGAGACTGCTTTCTGAACACAACTCCAGTAGCACAGACACTGAGATTGACAAGTAATAAATGAGACCTCCTCAAACTGGGAAGCTTCTCTAAGGCTAATGACCCAGTTGACAAAACCAAAGGCAGCCCACAGACTGGGAAAAGATCTTCAACAACACTACATCTGAAAGAAGGCTGATCTCAAAATGTACAAAGAACTCAAAAAACTAGTCAACAAAAATACCACATAGCCCTACAGAACTGAGGAGAGAATTCTCAATAGAGGAAATCAAAAAGGTTGAAAGACACTTAAGAAAGTGCTCAACATCCTTAGGCATCAGATAAATAGAAATCACAACTGTGAGATACAATCTTACTCCTGCCAGAATGGCTAAAATTAGAAACACCAAGGACAACTTATGTTGGAGAGGATGTGGAGAAAGAAGAACACATCTACACTGCTGATGGAGTGCAAAATTGTACAGCCATTTTGGGGATCACTATGGTGGTTCCTGAAGAAAAGAGAGTCAGTCTACTACAGGACCCAAAAATCGCACTCTTAGGCATATACCCAAGTGATCCAGATACATGCAACAAAGATGTCTTTTCAACTATGTTCATAGCAGCATTATCTGTAATAGCAAGATACCAGAAGCAACTGAGATGCCCCTCAACTGAAAAATGGATGAAGAAGATGTGGCATATTTACACAATACTACTCGACCAGGAGGGGGGCAATGGAATCTTGAAAATCATAGGCAAATTGATGGAACTTGAAGAAACCATCCTTAATGAGCTAACTCAGTCACAAAAAGAGGAACATGGTGTGTACTCACATATATGGATTTTAGAATTAGATAAAGGATCACCAGCCTATAATTCACATTGCCAATGAAGGAGTAATCTATTTGATTCATACCAGGTCCCTCACAGATTGGGAAAGGAAGAAGATCTCCTGAGTATATTGGGTGTAGGATGGGGGTATTGTGAGTGGGGAGGGAGGGAGCAGAAAGATATGAGGAGGAGATGGAAAAACATAGAACTAGGAAGATTGAGTAAGGGTCTGAATAGGCGAGAGAGAAAAAGAGAGAGATAAAGATGCCATAAAGGAGGGATCCATTACATGTTTCAAGAGAAAAATGACTCTAGAGAAATGTCCAGAGACCTAAAAGACTGACTCTAACTAACAATTTGAGGAATGATGCAATGACTACCATAAAATCTCTTCCCTGATAATGACAATGATGACTAATTTATCCACCATCATAGAGTCCTCATCTAGTAGGTGATGGAAACAGAATCAGGCACACACAGCTAAACACTGAGCCAAACTAGAATCCAGATGCAGATAGGGAAGAAAGGCCAGGCTACAGAAACCCACAGGGACAGCTGACCTGAATAGGAGAGAGCTAATTGGCCCCCAGACTGAAAGCTGGAAATCCAGTAGTGGACTAACTCAGACCACCTGAACATGTGTCTCAGTATGAAGGCCTGGGCAGCGCGAGGGACCATGGACAGGGGAACCAGGATGTATCCTTGATGCACAAAATGACTTTGGGTGGCACATGTTCCATGTAGGGATACTCCCTTAATCTAGAAGCAGGAGGGAGGGCAGAGTCCCTACTCCAAATGACTTGACAGATTTTGTTGACCCCTCCTAGAAGACACCACCCTCCCAGTGGAGTGGGGTTGGGGAATGGGATTGGAAGATGGTAGGGGACATCAGAGGGAGGAAGAGATGGAGGAGGGAGGTAGAGGGATCTGGGATAGAGATGTAAAATAAGAAAAAAAATATTTATTATAATTATAATAAATAATTTTACAGAGTACATAGTATTGATGAATATAAGCTCTGTGAGTTCCTGTTTGGTCTCTGTGAGCCCCTAAAATCCTATTAAGTTGATGCTATGGGCTCCATTCTCCTGGTGTCTATGATCCCTTTGTCTTCTACATTCCTTCCTCTCTCTCTTCCCTGGGATTCAGAGTACTGCCTAATGCCTGTCATTGGATCTCAGTATGTACTCCCATCAGCTTCTGGAGAGTGTGGATTGAGCTTAGTACCAATCTCTGAGTGTAGTATAATTTCATTAGTTGACATTTCATTGACTATTGTATATGTGACATGGAGGACCGTGCACAAATAGCTAAGCAGAGCTGGACAGACTAAAATGGGCTTCTTCAAAAAAAAAAAAAAAAACCTTTGGAATAATAAAATAATAAATAATTTTATTTATTGTATATTTCATTAAAATATTTTTTACAGAGATGGAGGTGCCCATGAGGACAATAGGAAAACCTCATATTCTATGGCTATCCATTGACAGGTAGTTGAAAAGTCCTCTATGTGTGCAGGGAACTGAAAAAGGATCCTATGAAAGAGCAACAATTCCTTTTGCCAACTGACTTTGGAGATAAATATGTCTTCTTTCTCTTCCTTTTCTCTTGTAAAAAAAACATTTATATTTGTTTTCTCCTTGGATGTGTACCATTCATCATATCTACTTTTCAATACATACACCTTTCTGCAAGGAAACTCTATGGGGATGTGCTAAGAGCCAAAAACTAAACAAAATGATCTCAGTTTTCAAGTCATTGAGCAAAATTTAAATGAGTTGAGCAACAGGGTATAGATGGGGTATTGTACTCCTGAGTCTTCTTTTCCTCCATCGCACAACATACACCGCACTTAACACATTTACTGTTCTGTTTAATCCAGAGCATTCCCAGATTCAATGTAAATTCTCCACAGACATCGTTTCTACCCATGTGTTCTTGTTAACAACACAGGCTACTACTCCTAGAAGAAAACTCTAGACCACAGCTGAGAGGAACCTAGGATCTCTTCGAGCATTTGAGAGGGGCATCCAGGAAAAGATCTTGTGCAAAATCCATGCTAGGTAATGCTTCAGCTACTAAGTGGGGATATGAGCCCACCATTGTCTTCCAGCTTGAGGTTTCAGAGACCCTAGAAGCATGAGCTCTAATGAAATCAAGTGTTTGAGTTTTCAGCTGCCCTGCACTGTGGAGGTCAGCCAAGAAGAGTATGTGGGCAGCATTCTCCACAGAGAGGTCCCTGCACAGGGCATCCTCGCACATGACCTTCAAACGCTCCAGGCAGTACTTGTCAGCAGCTGCCAACGCAGCATCTGCCATGCTGTGGAGGGCTGGTGCCTTTCCCATGTAAATGAAGCCCATCATTGCCTCAAAGACGTTTGGCTCCAGATCATGAATCGCAAAGCGGTTTGTTCTGTTCTCCTTCATGTCATGTTAAAACATGGCCCTGAAAACTGGAGAGCGAGCTGCTAAGATGGACTTGTGAGCCATGAATTCCTGGCCAGCTACCACCAGGCAGCAATCTGTGAATAGAGAATTCTCCCACAGCTCTCCTAGTACATCTGACATCGTGCACTTTGGCACCTTGATCCCTGGCCTCCTGATCTGGTCACAGATGCTGAAGGAGTCTTGGAACACTGTCACCTTGCAGAAGAGTGTGAGCTGATCTTCAGGGAGAAGCCAATAGTCATGATCCAAGATGAAATCCCGAAGGATGAACCTTTGAAACCCCATTTGTAGCCAGGTGGGAACTTAAGGACTCGTGTGGTCCTCATTCCAAAGACTATCTCTCCTTCTGAACTTACGATCCAGAGCTGGAACTTGGCACAAATGTGACTCTTTGGAGAGCTGATCAACACTAGGTAAACTGACAAATAATCTGTACTATTCTCGTCGACACCGAAAGTGTGGACTCTCAAACACCATTTGTCATTGCCTCCTGTTGAAAACTTTGGGCTTTTAGTGGAACCCTGCATTTCCTCCAGGAAAAAATGTAAGTTCTCATGGTCCATGTGTAGCTGGAATTCTGTTTGTTAATTCGTGTAAAGTTCCAGCCCGTGGCCATTCTCTTGCCTGACATTTCTGATAGTGGTAGTTTGAATTTCAAACTGGATCCAAAACGAAGAACCGGGTTTTTTTCTTCACCCTTGGGACACAATAATAGACTTTATTTAAAGTTTTGGGTTATATTTCCTATGTGTTACAAGTTCTCTGAAACTGCAACTTGGTTATCCCTGAAATTTTCAATGCAGATTTCTAGAATAGTTTCACAGACGACAGTCAAGGCTACTGGGGACAGTTAGATCATTCCATTTTCTAGATTGAATATTAATTACTTCAGTGGGTAACTGTTTTTGAGTAGAATGCTAAACTTTTGAATAGTATGGAACATTTTGTACACTCATAAGAAAACAATCTTCTACTAGGGACCTCTAAAGTAACAGAACATATAGAATGAATCCCTCCATATATGAAGAAAGGAGACTCATTAGAATGACTTATGGGTACAGTCCTGCTAATCCCACTGTGGATAGCTGTGAAGGGAAAGTCCAAGAATCCAGTACTTACTCAGTCCAGAAGGTTGGAGTTGTCTGCTGGTCTTCAGTAGATGCTAGAATTCAAAGAAGTATTCTCAAATGTCAGTGCTAGGAATGAACTTGCTTCAAGGTGAGTGCAAGCAGGCAGACTGCAACAGCTTTCTTCTTCCAAGTCCTTTAATATGCTTCCAGCAGAAGGTGTGTCCCAAATTAGGGTGTGTCTTCTAGCCTCAGATCTGGATTAAAGGTGTGTGTCTTCAGCCCTATTGATCCTTATCAGATGTTTATGTCTTCTACCTCCAAGGTCTGTATTTCAAGTGGTTCTACCTACTCCAATTAATGCAAAACATTTCTCACAGTTTTACTTTCCATTTTAGATTTTATTTAATTCCAGGTCTGTTCTAGTTCAGAACCAAGAATAACCATCACAAGTACATTTTGTTTGACTGAGTTAATTTTTCATAAATAAAGAAATTGTGTCCATGCTTACACAATTGTAATTTACATCCTTTTGTTACTTTTTGCTACCACCACACGCCTTTAATCCCAGCACTTAGAAGGCAGAGGCAGGCAGATCTCTTTGAGTTCAAGGCCAGCCTGATTTACACAAGTTGTTCAGGGACCATCAGTGCTGTGCCTAAGAAAAAAACTGCCTCTGAAAAACAATGTATTCTTCCCATATACATGGTCCAGGAATGGGTCTTTGCCTTTCCTCAGGAATCTCAGTGTTGACAATATGGCAGTCAGGGTGAAAGAATTCCTTTGTGGTGGTAGGCATTAAGCAGAGCCAGGCAGGACCATCTTGTCTTCTTTCCTGCATTTTATTCCATTCATATTCACAGTCCCAGGCATGGCTCCACCCAATTTCCTTGGCGATTTTGCCCCTCTTTCAAAGTTAATCCTTCCTGATACAATTAAGGATGGACTTTAAGAAGATCCTAAATACCTCTCAATTGACTCCTGCTGACTGCCAAGATTTAGCTTCTCGTTTCCTCATAATTTTCATCCTTCAGTACTGAGTTCTGTCCAAATTGATCTTTTAACTTCCAGACTTACTCTGCTGGGCTTAACATTGTAAGAACATTCTAGTTTGCAATAGGTGCAGAATATATTCAACAGTTACAGAAGAGCATCTTCTAATGTAGAGTCTGTAAATTAACAAGTACAATCTCTTCAAATGAGTGGTTTCTGAAATAGGCTACCCACCATCCTGAACCTGAACCAACCTGTTGAAAAATCACCTATGACACTAAGTGGCCACTTGCCATAAATACACCAAAGTAAACAAAAGGAAAATAAAATCAAACAGTTAAAATCAATTTATTTATTTATCCTCTACTGAAGTATAAGCAGTGTTACATCCCGACTTACAAGAGAACCAGACAGGAAGTGGCTGAGCTGATTGAATCAATGAACTTATTTCCTTGTGGTCTAGGCTCAGAGAGACTCTCCAAGGCAAGAATAGCTGGAGAGATGACATGAAGAAAGCATTTTCCTCATCACACTGTAGACTAGGATCCATCCTAAAGCCCTCATCCAGAGTTTCAGTTGAATATAGTCTATATTTCATGAAAATGAGAATTATCTCTTACTTTTAGGAACCAGCAGAATAATCATGCACTGTTGAGGTTAAAGAGGACAGAACCCACCAGTGGAGGAGGGAGAATATTAACTACTGAGAATCATTCTGAATGATTGACAAGAGAAGGATTTAGGATATTCATTAGTCACACTAGAAGATGGGTCTTTGAGACCCTCTCCAGGTAGGATTTTGAAATTAGATAAAATAAAAGCTAAATTAAACATAGTTTTGCATAATTTTCAAACAAGACTTTCACAGAGACATGATCATCAAGAAAAATACATAGGTAATGAATTTTATGTAATAATTAATATAATGAAATGCCCCAATCAGAGATGCATTTCTCTTCTTATAAATCTAGATTAAAGTTGTGTCTTCTTTCCTCAAAATTCCTACTTCAAGTTAAGCATCAAGACTCACCTGGTTAATTTTGCTTCTTAATGTCAGATCTCCCAATATCTGAGACCAACACAGACACAGATATGTCACCATCCCCAGGCTGATCAGCTAACAACTTGGAGGACTATGTTAGGAGGACTATGTTAGACCACTTCCTCTGTGAAGGAGACAACACTTTTTCCGTACTGGAGTTGGTACTTATTCTGGCTATGGATTTACATGTCCTTCAAGTTATGATTTTACCAAAACCACCTTGACAATCATAGTATTTTTCACACAGTATGTCTTCTGATGAAGTAACTAAATTTACAGCAGAGGACAATAATAAGGTAATCCACTGGTCTTTCAATGTTCACTAACTTTCTAAATGAACTGGCATGATAGAAAGATGTAATTGCCTTTTGAATATGTATTTACAGAGCCAATGATGTAGCATCAGTATAGACTGTTGGATCAAGATTTTCCCCAAGGGAGTATATACTTTGAATCAGTCAAATATATAATTTGGTTTCTGCAAAGCCAAAATTCATGGTTCCAGGCACTAGATTTTAGAAAAGGGATTAGTTCCACTCACTATTTCACCTAGTGGTTCCCTGAACATGAAGTTTCTTCCTGTTCTTATGACCTGTAGTTGTTCTGGCCAGGACATTTTGATTCCAGTGTGATGATGCTGTGGGTATATTAGTCCTGACGAGAGTCACAAAGAAATTCCAATGAACTGAAAACTCAGGCTTCACCCAGGACACCTAGAGCTTCCAATGTCTTTGTGCAACCAGAATAATTAGGAAATAACACTCTTAGGAGGGTTTAATGATCAATATAATCAAGAAGATACTGGAATGTTCTTCCACTATAGAACTTAGAAAGATTTTGGCGGGTATTTAATGCTGCTCAGGTGCCACATTGTCCAATAATTAAAGATGATTTGAGACTACAGCAGTCTAATCTATGTATATGACAAAGGCATAGACAGTCCAGGAATGAGGATATATATCACAGTTCAAAGAAAAGAGACAAAGGTAGCACTCTTCTTCTTGAAAGAGAGTAAAGACCACCAATCCAAATATTTTGAGTCAAAGTATGTTTTATTTTCTGCCATAGTGAGTTTTCTCCATAATCTGTGGTTTGAGAGAACAGCTAAGAATATAGGAGAATTGGGGTTTATATAATACTACCCCACAATTAAAAGCTAAGTGTTTACCATGTGTTGTGGGTATTCCAGGGTAAATTTGGTAATGGAGGAACTTGGCTGCACTCACCAGGAGCCAATAACAAACAGAAATATTGAGAGCATGCCTGACTGAGTATATAGAAAAAACAATGATTACCTGTTTGTTCATTTAGTGTTGCTCAGTATTCCAAAGAGTTACATTTGGATAAAGACTCTGGCTACAGTAGTATTGTAAAACCCTAATTTCAGGGTCTTGATGGGCTGATGGGAGAGCCAGTGACACAAACACCAAAACCAGGAGATGCAACAATCAAGAGGTGTTTATTGAATGAATGCACTCGGGTGGGGTGTCAGCAATCTCTGTGAAAGCTGCACTTCCTCAAAGGGTTCAGGTCCTTTTTAAAAAGAAAGACCACAATCAGCACACATTCATGTGGCACAAGGTGATTGATTACAAAGTATGGTCTCATGTTTGAGAGATCACCCATGTATGACCTGTCCTTCTTTAAAGGATAAACCATAGAATGACTTGGAATGTCCCCAGACTGTCTATTGGCCAGGTATGACCCAGACAGGGCTGCTCATCTGGAATCTTTGTTCCAGGGTTGGGTATAACAAGTATGTTTTCCCTTCCAATCAGTCCCACCACAATGCCAGCCCCCAATAACCCACAGAGACTCTGCATTTGATACAAGTGCTGTTGGCCAGTTACTTGTTTCTGACTGGCTAGCTCTGTCTTAATTATTAACCCATTTCTATTAATCTAAGTATTTCCATGTGGTCTCATCTTACTCGAGAGCAGGCTTGTGTTCTGCTCTCTCCAGTCTCTCCATCTTGATTCCTCCTTACTACTTCCTCTTTCCTGCTAGTCTCCTAGTCCCTCATATCTTCCTTTCCTATTGGCCAGCAGTGCTTTATTCGCTAACCAATACGAGAAACATATTATCAGAATGGCATCTCCCATCATCTCCTCTTTCCTGCCTAAAATAAAAAGAAGGGTTTTAACCTTAACATGGTAAAATATATCACACAACAGTTATCAAATAAGAATCACAGCTAACAATGTTTTGTCCATTAACATTTAGTAAGATTTAAGAAAATATTCTATCATCTATCCTATCTTTGTGAGTCTAAAATCCTATATGTAACTTATCTTTAATCCTATCTAAGGAAAACTATAACCATAACCATCTGTCTTCAACTCCATCAAAGACCAAAAGAAGGATAGTTTATAAACTCTATAAATGACAGAGACAACTCGCCTGGTCGATCACTCAAAGTTCATCTGTGAAGTTACATCTTCAGCCTATAGGCCATAGTATGTCTGGCAGAATCTTCAGCAAAGCAGGAAACTTTAAACTGTCTGCCTGTATTGGCAGTTTGTCATTCACTTTTCTCTGTGTTCTGCAGACTGTCTGGCAGGCTATTCCATGAAGCAGGAACCCTGTAGCACTGTCCATCTTGTTTCAGCAATCACTTTCCTGTGGGCCCTGCATGTCGAGTTATACAGCATGAAGTCAAACAGTCCAGACAAGAGCAGTATCTTGCCAATATGGCTAGTATTGCCATATTGAAAGCAAAATTTGTAATGAGTTTCTTCAATGTCGATCTTCATTTCTGACACAGGTGGTGTTGCCTGGAACTTTCTCTTGTCTGTACATTTAGAGCCTTCAGTTATTCCACAAAGGTTTGACGATTCAGTAACTATCCCTATTTAACAAGATCAGCCTAGCATATAACTTCTAGCCCCATCACCATAGTAACCTTTCTTGTTCTCTTAATTTGTGATCTTTCCACTCATGTCAACGTCCATTCTTTGTGATTTTCTATATTCTTCTTGCAAAAACTATTCTCCTGCCCATTTCCCACATCCTTGCTTTGCAAACTAAAGTCTTTCAGTGTCTCAGAGACAGATACAGCCTTGGCAGCCATCAGGAACCATATGTCACCGTAAACCTGGGTGGCATCATAAGCCTCTTAGACTGTCAAGGACACTATATGTAGATTTGAGTCTTCCATTTGACTCATGCCAAAACCATGATCTTTTAATACTTTTATTATATATTTGAAGTATAATATGAATTAGGAATGGTGTGAATTACAGGGGTTCTTTTATTGTTCAGGAGTGTTGTGCCTATCCAGGGCTGCTGTAGAATATTATTTTAATGTGTATTACTATGTTTTAGGTTGCATATGTTTAGCTTTGTGAAGCTGAGATTTTTTTGCCCATCTAAAATACCCAGTGATCTAATAAAGAGCTTAACAACCAATAGGGAGGCAGGAGAGAAATAGGTCAGGTTGGCATGGAGAGAGGATGAATAGCTGAAGACATTTGGAAGAGAATAGAAATAACAGAATTAGAAAAAGTGGATGCAAGGGGACAGCACCTTAGCCACCCAATGACTCAATCACTCTGCCAGACACAGAGTAAAAGTGAAAGTAAGATATACAGAAGTAAGAGAAAGATAAAAGTATAGAGAGTAAACGGAGATAGAAAAATTATGTCAAGAAGTTTGTAGGAACAAGCCGGGCTAAGGATTGGCATTTATAAGAAAGAATTACCCTCTGTGTGTGATTCTTTTGGGAGCTGGTTGGCAGATCCCACACCAAAAGACAAAAGAGCAAAGAGGCAAAAGATTAAAAAGAGTAAAAACAACAACAACAACAAAAAATACCAAACAAAAAATACAAAGCTTTCTGTAATTAAGCTGACAATAGACTTCAAACGATACATAAAGAATTGTATTGAAATTTTGAAGAAGAATGTGTTTAACCTGTAGGTTGCTTTTTGAAGAATGGCCATTTTTTAATGTTAATCCTCCTGATCCATGAGCATAGGAGATATTTCCATTTTCTGATATCTCCTTCAATTTGTTTCTCAAAGAGTTTTTTATCATACAATTATTTCACTTGTTTAGTTATCCCAAGATATTTTATATTGTTGAGGCTATTGTGAAAGTTATTTGTCTCTGATTTCTTTCCCAGTCGCCTCTCATTTCTGGATAGGAAGACTTCTGATTATTGTGAGTCAGGTATTTATTATTATTTTGTTATTAAAAATAGATTCTTCTTTCAGGCAGTATATCATAGCCAGGGTTTTCACTCCTTAGAATTTGTCAAGCTAATTTGCTGAAAGTGTTTCTTAGCTATAGGGATATCCCTGTTGAATTATTTATATACCTTTTGTATATTAAGATATCTGTACAGGTAAATATTCTTTCCTCTTCCTTTCCAATTTGTACCACTTTTATTGTCAGTTGCCTTATTGATTTACTTAAGTCAAGAATTATTATAGTAAATAGATATGGACAAATTGAAAACCCTTGCCTTTATTTATGTTGATGTTGACTATGGACTTGCTTAGAACTATTATATTTCAGTATGACTGTCTTTCCCTGGCTTTTATCATGAAGGAGTATCGAGTTTTGAAAAGTGCTTTTCCTGCATTTAATGATGTGTAACATTTTTTTTTATTTTTGTACATTTGACCATCCCAGTGTTACTAGTACAATAGCCTAGTTCCTCAGAGTAAAGTATCTTTGAAAATCCTGGGATTCAGTTTGCAATTACTTAATAATGATTCTTGTATGCCTGTTCATAAGGTTTTGTCCTGTGATTAAAATATCAATGCAATTTTAGACTCATAAAACAAATTAGGTAATGATCCTTTGCTTCTAATTGCTGGAATAATTTGTGGAGGATGCACATTAACTCCTCTTTGAATGGCCAGTAAATTACTGTGCCAAAACTATCTCATACAGGTATTGTTGTTGTTTGGGGGGGGACACTTTTAATGATTATGTTATTTTACCAGGATTTCCCAGCCTGTTTAAAATACATATCTGGCCTTGGCTTCATTTTACTAAGTAAGCAGTATTGTTCCTGATTTTGTTTATCTTGGTAGCCTTTTACTATGACAAGTATGTAGTGTCATTAAATTTCTTTTGGTTAGCTTTTTGTCTGCAGTCTATTTTGGTAGATATAAAAAAGGACTACACCAGCTTACTTCTTAGGCAAGTTTGCTTGGACTATTTATTTCCAATTCTTTATTGTTAGGTAATGTCTACCCATTTTGTTAAGGTGGTTTTATTGATGCAGCAGAAAGGAACTCGTTTTCACATCTGTGGAGTTAGTCTGTGAATTTATACTGGGAAATCAAGACTACAGATGATGAGAGATACCAATGGTGATTGATTCCTAATATTTTGTTATTGTTATTGTTTTGATGGTGGTGGTGGTGATGGTGTGTGTGTGTGTGTGTGTGTGTGTGTGTGTGTGTGTGTATGTGTGTGTGTTTCCCTGCTTGTGCCTTTGCTGCTCTCAGATTATTTAATCCTCAAATTATTCTTGTATGTAGTGAATATCCTTAGGTTGGAGATTCCCTTCTACCACTTTCTATAGCATTGGATTTGTACATAAATATTGCTTAGATTTGCCTTTTTGAGGAATGTCTTAGTATATCCATCCATGGTAATTGAAAGAATTATTGGGTTTAGTAGTCTAGGTCTGCATGCGTGGTCTCTTAGAGTCTACTGCACATCTGTATAGGCTCTTTTGGTTTTAAATTATCCTCAGTACCTGAGATTATCATGATGTCCCACAATAATTTTGCAGTTTCTACTATGAATCCAGAGACAAGACCTTGAGACACCAAAGTTCTCAGAGCAAATCAGAGAAAAGAAGTTGTGGTGCTCAGTGAACTCTAGGCCTGGCACTATCTGAGTTCCAGGTCCCCAAGAGTACTTCTGATCAGTTTCTGCCTAATGCTTGAGAGGAATTTGATAGCTCTACCTCCTGGTCTGTCACCTCTGCATGAGAAGTCTGATTAAAACATTTGAAGTAAAACTCTGCTGATGCAATTAGCCAAATTAAACTCCTGCTTTTAATCTGAGTAAATATTCTGGTGTGGTCACAGGAAAGGGTGAATTCATAAAGCATATCCTAAGAAGGGACCCTTAAAAGCCCTCTGGAAAAGGAGTTTCTGCTTGATAGGCTTTCTCAGGGGTAGGATCTGGAGAGAGAGAGAGCTTGGGAAGAGTTGGAGCTTCCGCTTAAGCATCTCAGACTCTTTGTGTATACTGGCACCAATTCAGGTATGCCTACTTGTTGTTCATGTCGGACACTGTGTGGAGGGGATTTTGGAACCATGAATATGTGGGCTCATGGTCAGAGGGAGGTATGGGTGAAGAAGCATTTGGTTAGCTGCCATCCTGGAGACCTCAGCATCTATTCATTCAAGGGGAGGAGGAAACCAGTTTATAGTAGGAAAAACTCTTAATTCACCTATGAACATGTCTAGCCACAGGGAGAGTTATGTCTGCCAGTGAAAACCTTTAGTTTGTGGAGCAAGGATGTAGTAAAGGGGCAGGGCAGTAGTTCTTGCAAGCAGAATATAGAAACTCACAAAGAATGGACCTTGACATGTGTAGAAATTTTAGGAATTATGAGAACAAGAAAGATTACTATGGTGATGGGTCCAGTGTTTATATGCTAGGCTGATAGTGTTAAATAGGGCTAGTTACTGAATCATCAACCCTTTGTGGAATAACTGAAGGCTGAAATGTACAGCCAAGACAAAGCCAGAATATGAAAAACTTTAGTTTGCAAAGAAAAAAGGGGTAAGAAGTCTCTCACAGGTATTGGCCCACAGCAAGGAAATATGCCTCAACCCTGGAACAAATGATTCCACATGAGCAGCCCTGTCTGGGTTGCTCCTTGCCAATGGACAGTCTGGGAACTTTACAAGGTACATTATATTGTTTTTCCTTTTTCCTTTGAAGAAGAGCAGGTCACACCTGGGTGATCTCTCAAACAGGGTGTACTCAATCACCCTGTGCTCCATACATGTATGATTTGTGGTTTTCCACTATAAAAAGAGCCTAAACCCTTTGAAATGTATGCAGCATTCCCTGAGATTGCTCACACCCGAGTGAGCACTCGTTCAATAAACACCTCTTGCTTGTTGCATCTCCTGGTTTTGGTGTTTGTGTTGAAGGGCTCTCTCATTGTCACATCAGGACCCTGGGATTAGGGTCTTAGACCAGAAAGATGGAAATGGAGATGTGCCCTGGTTATTCAAAGTGTCAATGTTGAATGAGCAAGATATGGGAGCTGATATGCCCTTCATTGGGAAAAGAAGGTCTCAATTACTGCATAGGTGTCACTTGAGCCTATATCTTGTGTGAATGGCACACCATATGGAGGGATGATGTGTTGCAGGAGTACATAAGCCATGATAACTGCTCTTTCTTTGGAGATGGGAAATGCCTCTCTATCCATCCTGTAAAATTGTCCACAAGAATTAAGGGATATCCATGTGGGGTATGGGTGAGTTACCCTGAAAAGTCTCACACAGTTGATTGCCTTGAAGGTAGGGCAGTGGCTGGCATAGCTTCAGGGCCACCTGTAGGTTGGGCATGATACTCTTTTTCCAGGAAAATGCAGGTAATTGAAGAATTATTGAAGTAAATGTTCACCTTGGTATAGTAGTAAAAGGCTATGGCTTCGTGTTAAAAAGCATGTACATTTTTCCCAAGGTCTGATTGCATCCCAATAAAACACAACTTTAAGCCTATATTTAGAAGACAGGTGGAGGAAATTGACTGAATTGACCAGGTTGAGTGAGTGAAGGAGTAGAAAATTGATCACACCTTCAGGCTTCCAAACACATTGTAATGCCAACCTGTCTCTAAAAGCTTGGACTAGTAAAATTCACAGAAATTATAGAATCCTAAAACTCTTCATAGACAGTGCTCTATCAGTTCAACAAAATTGCATTTATCAATGTAAAATTCTGAACCTCTGAAGTTACATCTAAAATCCATTTTTCCTGTACTATGAAACCTGTGCACTAGGCAGACTCTTCTGTGTCTTTAAGAAGAAACTTAAGAAATGAACTAATGAGTGATGGGAGATGTTATTCTGTATATATGTTTCTCATACTGGTTAATAAAGCCCTGTGGCCAATAGGAAACAAGATAGGTGGGGCTAGGAGACCAGGAGGAGGAAAGAGGAAGTAGTAGGGAGGAGTCGAGGTGTAGCCCAGGAGGAAGGAAGACGCCCTCCGCTGGCTCCCTGATAAGACGACCACGTGGAAATACTTAGATAAGTAGAAATGGGTTAATAAGTAAGGCAGAGCTAGCCCATTAACAATAATGGTAACTGACCAACAGGATTGCATCAAATACAGATTCTCTGAGTGTTATTTGGGGCACACGTGGTTGCGGGACCATAGCGGCAGAACTAGCAGTAGCCGGCGGGGAAACCTGCCGTAACATAATGGTGTCAGGAGTGTCTGACACCAGATATTTGTGATTTAATAAGAATCAGGATAAACAATTAGGCCGAACAGAAGTTTATTAAGGGAGAAATAACTCACAACATAGGCAGATGCACGCAGCGGGTTCCAGCAGATCCTGAGCCTTCCAGCGTCCACCACCCAAAAAGGGGCGGCCCGACCCTCTCCCAACCTTTTCTCTCCACTCCCATCCAGCCCTGTCTCCGCCCCAATGGGTATGGCCTAAGCCACAGGTGCAGACAAGGTGAATATCTCGCTACAAATGAGTCTTTCCAAAAGAATTTATTTGTTCTCAAAAAGGAGAAGACCATTGAAAATCCAGACTTTCTTTACCTCAACTGTGGGTTTGACTTTAGATGTGGACAAGACGATTCTTTCCTCCCCACCATTGTCAGAAATGCAACCTTTTCTGGAAATAGTTCAATGGCTGGGTCTTTGTCTCTCCTCATTTGCCCTCCTCTGCCTGACTGTTTTGACTCTCCTTTGACAACTCTTTCCAAATTAGACTGGAGCCATAGATGTAGAGGTTAATCCCAACCAAGCTCACTGTTGATTTAGGCATGAAAGATTGAAGAGAACATGTCCATATGTGTGTGTTGTACCCAAGTAAATGTCAAATCACACCCACTTGGCAGGAAGAAAATTGCTTTCCTTGGTTTCTTTGGCTATGTTTGTAATTTGCTTTTATGGAAGACTATGATTATTTCTAGCACTTCTTGTTGAACCAATATAAGGGATTAAGATAAGTTTTTTAAAAAGCAAAAGGAATACATATCATTATTGCTTTGTGATAGAAAATTCCCAGCTCATATTGACTTATTCTTTCCATGTGATGGCTCTGGAGTTATACACTGCCCAGTTATAGGAGAAGAGCCCATCTTCCTATAGAAAAAAATCTTCTAGGTATTTGTATAGCTTTTCAGGTTGTACCTCTATTCTATTTCTCTCTGTATATTCATCAGTTGTTTCTCTATCTCATTCTATGTCTGTCTCTTTCTCTTTCATTGTCTCTGTGTCTCTTTCAGAGTAAAAATGTGATTATTTCTTTTATCCTTTTTTCTATCTCTGTGACACTGTGTCTCTCTGTGTATGCATATCTGTGTCTCTACCTTTGTCTATGTGCATCTCTCTCTATCAATCTATATATCTCAATTCACCCAAGTGCTTTTCTGTTTAGAATGAATGTTTCTGTGTGCCTCCTTGTCACACTTGCATGTCTCTCTTTTTATCTCTATATGTCTCTCTCTCACACATTCTGTAGGTGTCTGTCTGGTTTTCTGTGTCACTGTATGTCACCCTCTTTCCTCCTCTTTCTTTCTTGCTCACTATTTCCCTGTGGCTTTTTCTCTGTGTGTCTCTCTGTGTGTGGTTTGCATTCCCCTCTGTGTCTCTGTATATGTCTCTGCAGCTTTAACTATGTCTATCACACCTGAATATGTGCAAGTGTTTGTGCATTTGTTTCTATGTAATTCTGTCTGGTTAGTCTCCTGCAGTGAGCAGTGACTTTCTCTTGTATGAGGAAACTCCTATGATTCAAGACCAGTACCTCATCTTGTGGGGGACCTCAAAGGTTTGGCTCTATCATGTCACCAAGAAAAACACCCATTCAAACTAAAACCTCCACCTGAGGCATTATTGGGATGACAAACTATATAAACAGAGCAGGTGCTTTCAACTTAATGGGCTAAAAGTTCCCCCAGGTCTTCATAGACGATGCGAGAAAATCCCTTAAAGAAATGGATGAAAAGACAAACGAAAAATTGGAAGAAATGAACATGTCTCTTAAAGAAATTAAGGAAAGCCAAGAAAAAAGAAAAACAAGAGAAGGAAACACTTCAAAACTTAATAACTTAAATAAAGACAATAAAGACCACAAACCAAAAGAATGCTGGAAAGAGAAATACTGGGCAAATTATTGGATCTACAGACACAAGAATAATCAACAAAATAGGAGAGATGGAAAAGAGAAACTCAGGAGCTGAAAAAAACCAGAGGAAAAAGATAAAAAGATTCATCGACCAAAGTAAATCTTAAATCCAACATATCCTTAACACAAAATATCCAGGAAAGGTGAGCCACTGTGAAAAGGCCAAATCTAAGAATAATGGGCATAAAAGAAGGTGAAGAAGCCTTGCTCAAAAGTGCAGAAAACATATTCAACAAAATCTTTGAAGAACACTTTCCCAATCTGAAGAAAGACATGCCCATGAAAGTAAAGGAAGAATACTGAACAACAAAAAGACTGAACCAATGGAAAAAAACCTCAACACATAATAATCAACACACCAAACACACAGAATAAGGAAAGAATATTAAGAGCAACAAAAAACGAAAGGCCAGGTAAGATATAAAGGCAAACCTACCAAAATTACACCTGACTTCTCCATGGAAACTCTTAAGGCCAGAAGGTCCTGGGTAGATGTTTGACAAGTACTTAGAGTCCACGGATTCCAACCAAAGCTGCTATACCCAGCAAAATTCCCAATCACTGTAGATGGAGGAAAGAAGATATTTAATAACATAACTAGGTTTTCAAAATACATAGCTACAAATCTAGCCCTAAAGAAAGTTGTGGAAGGAAAACTCCAATCCAAGGAAGTTAAGTACACTCAAAAATACATAGGCAATAGATAATCCCACTTCACCAGAACCCAAGTATAAAGCAGGGCAAATATATTCATGATGAGCCAGCCAACAACAAATTTAAAGCAAACAAGCATTAACAAGCAATGGTCCTTACTTTCCTTCAACATTAATGGTCTTAACTCGCATATAAAAAGACACACACTAACACAATGGATAAGAAGACAGAATCCAGCCTTCTGCTGCATACAAGAAACACATTTAAGCTTTAAAGACAGACATTACCTCAGGGTAAATGGTTGAGAAGAGATCTTCCAATCAAATGGACCCAAGATGCAAGCAGGTGTGGCTATCCTAATATCTAACAAGTTAGACTTCATACCAAAATCAATCAAAAGTGATGATGATGGACATTTCCTGTTCATCATCACAGGATAAATCCATCAGCAAAATTTTAAACATCTATGCCTCAAATATAATGGGACCCACATTCATAAAACAAACACTAATAAAACTCAAAGCTCACATAAAACCTCACACACTCATAGTGGGAGACTTTAGCACCCCACTCTCACTGCTAGACAGGACCACCATTCAGAAACTTAACAAAGAGCAAAAGAACTAACAGAAGTTATGTCTCAATTGGGTTTAACAGCCAACTATAGAACATTCTATGCAAACACAAAAGAATATACATTCTTCTCTGATCCACATGAAGCCATCTCTGAAATGGACCACATACTAGAAGACATAACAAACCTCAACAGATACATAAAAAATTGGAACATACACTGTATCATATCAGACACCATAATTTAAATATTAAATTTACAACAACACAAATTGCGGAAACCCTACAAAGTCATGGAAACTGAACAATGTGTAATTGCCCTACACATGTGTCAAAGAATAAAGAAAGAAAGAAATTAAGGACTTCCAAAAATTCAACGAGAATGAAGACACAAATCACCCAAACTTATGGGACACCTTGAAAGCCTTTCTATGAGGGAAGTTCATTGCACTAAGTGCCCATATGAAGAAAACAGAGGATAGTCACATTAGAGAATTAACAACACTGCCAAAAGCCTTACAACAAAAGGAAGCAAACTCACCCTGGGGAAGTAGATGCCAGGAAGCAATCAATTTGAGGGCTGAAATCAATAAAGTAGAAACCAGTGAAGCAATACAAAAAAATCAATGCAAGAAAGAGTTGGTTTTTCGAGAAAATCAACAAGGTAGACAAAACTTTATCCAACCTAACCAAAAAGCAGAGAAACAACATGCAAATCAATAAATCTAAAACAAAAAAAGGACATAACAAAGAACACTGTGGAAATCATGACAATGTTCAGGTCATACTTTGAACTCCTGTACTCCACAAAACTTGAAAATTCAAAGGAAATGGACAAATTTCTGGATAACTACCACTTACCAAAATTAAATCAAGAACAGATAAACAACTGAAATAGACCTAAAACCCCTAATGAAATAGAAGCATTCATCAAAAGCCTACCAACCCCCCCCCCAAGAAAAAAACAAAAAAACGACAGGGCCAGATGGCTTCTACAGGAAATTCAAGGAAGAGCTAATGCCAATATTCTTCAAATTGCTCCACACAATAGAAACAAAAGATTCCCTACCAAACTCTTTGTATGAGGCCACAATCACCTTTGTACCCAAGCCACACAAAGACACAACTAAGAAAGAAAACTACAAACCAATATCCCTGATGAACATTGATGAAAAAATACTCAATAAAATATGAGCCAAGCAAATCCGAGAGTACATCAGAGAAATGATCCAACATGACTAAGTAGGCTTCACCCTGTGTTGCTGGGATGGTTTATCATATGGAATCTATCAATGTGATCCACAACATAAACAAACTGAAAAAGAAAAACCACATGATCGTCTCTCTATATACTGAAAAATCTTTATACAAAATTCAACACCCTTTCATGTAAAAGGTATTGGAGAGATGACAGATAACAGGAACATACCTAAACATAATTAAAGTGATAAGCAGTAAACCAACAGCCAACATCAAACTGAATGGAGAGAATCATAAGACGATTCTTCTAAAGTAAGGAACAAGACAAGGCTACCCTATCTCTCCATATCTCTTCAATAATGTACTTGAAGTTCTAGCTAAAGCTAAAGAAGATCGTGAGGATAGAAATTGCAAAGGAAGACATCAAAATTTCACTATTTGCAGATGATATGATAGTTTACATAAGCGACCTAAAACACACTTCCATGGAATTCCTACAGCTGTGAAACACCTTCAGCAAACTTGCACAATACAAGATAAACTAAAAAAAACCAGTAGCCCTAGTATATATAGACAACAAATGGGCTGAGAAAGAAATCAGAGAAACATCACCCTAACCAATAACCACAAACAACATAAAGTATCTTGGGGCAATGCTAATCAAACACATGAAAACCTATATAATAGGAATTTTATGTCTTTAAAGAAAGAAATTAAAGAATATACCAGAAAATGGAAAGATCTCCCATGTTCTTGGATAGGTAGGATAAACATAGTAAAAATGTCAATCTTCCCACAAGCAATCTACAGATTCAATGCAATCCCCATTAAAATCCCAGCACAATTCTTTACTGACCTTGAAAGGATAATAATCAACTTTATATGGAAAACCAAAAGACCCAGGATAGCCAAAATAACCATGTACAATAATGAAATTTCAGGAGGCATCACCATCCCTGACTTTAAGCTCTACTATAGCTATAGTCCTGAAAACACCCTGGTATTGGCAGAAAAATACACAAGTAGACCAATGGAATCACATCGAAAACCCTGACATTAACCCACACACCTAACACCTGATTTTTGACAAAACTTCTAAAAGTGTACAATGGAAGGAGGAAAGCATCTTCAACAAATGGTGCTGGCACAACTGGATGATGGTATGTAGAAGACTACAAATAGACCGATGTCTATCACCATCTATATCACAAGTCCAAATGAATCAAAGACCTCAACATAAATCCAGCCACACTGAACCTCCTAGAGGAGAAAGAGGGAGGTACCCTTGAACAAATTGGTGCAGGAAACCACTTCCTGAACTTAATTACAGTACCACAGACAACAAGATTGACAATAAATGGGACTTCCTCACATTGAGAAACATCTGTAAGGCAAAAGACACAGTTAACAAGACCAAATGGCAGCCCACCAACTGGGAAAAGATCTTCACCAATCCAACATTTGACAGAGAGCTGATATCCAAAATATACAAAGAACTCAAGAAACTAGTCACCAAAACACCAAATAACCTTATTAAAACTTAAGGTACAGAACTGAATAGAGAACTTTCAATAGAGTAAAATTAAAAAGGCTGAAAGACACTTACGAAAGTGCTCAACATCCTTAGCTATCCTGGGAATGCAAATTAAAACATCTTTGAGATAAAATCTTACCCCTGCCAGAATGGCTAAAATTTGAATCATCAAGGACACCTTATGCTGGAGAGGATGTGAAGAATGGGGAACACTCCTCGACTGCTAGTGGAAGTGCAAACTTGCAGAGCCATTTTGGAGATCAGGATGGTGGTTTCTCAGGAAAATGAGAATCAGTCTACCACAGGATCCAACAATCCCCTTCTTAAGCATATAGCCAAATGATCCACATCCGTGCAATAGAGACATGTGCTCAACAATGTTCATAGCATTAGTTGTAATAGCAAGAACCAGGAAGCCCCTCAACTAGATGCCCCTCAACTGAAGAATGGATGAAGAAGATGTGGCACATTTACACAATGGAATACTACTCTGTGGGAAAAAAATCAATGGAATCTTGAAATTCACAGGCAAGTGAATAGAGCTTGAAAAAACCACCATGAATGAGGTAACCCTGTCACAAAAGAGGAATGTGATATGTACTCACTCATATATGGATTTTAGAAATAAAGCAAAGGATCACCAGCCTATAATAGACACCAACAGAGAAAGTAGGATACAAAGAGGATTCTAAGAGATTCATATAAGGTCCATCACAGAAGGGTAAAGGAAAAAGATGTGCTGATTGTATGAGGAGTGGCAGGGGCAATGCATGGAAATGGAACTAGGAGAAAGAGAAGGAGGGAGAGGAAAGCAGGCAGGACTACAAAGATTGAGTCAGGAGAGGAATAGATGAGAGGACAAAGAAAGAGAGAGAGACACAGAGAGAGAGAGAGAGAGAGAGAGAGAGAGAGAGAGAGAGAGAGAGACGAGAGAGAGAGAGAGAGAGAGAGAGAGAGAGACCATAAAAGATGGAGCCATTATAGGTTTTAAGAGAAAATGGAACCTAAAGAAATGTACAGAGACCTACAAGACCCCAACTAACAATTTGAGCAATAGTGGAAATGTTACCATAAATACCCTTCCCTGATAAACAGATGGACGACTAACTTATCCATTACCATAGAGCCCTCATCTAGTAGCTGATGGAAACAGAAGCAGACACCCACAACTAAACACTGAACTGAAATCCAGAAACAGAGAGGTAGGACAAGACCATGCGGCAGAAACACATAGAGACACCTGACCAGAACATGGAGGAGCTAATGGGCCCCAGACTGACAGCTGAGGAGGCAGCAGGGGACTGACTCAGACCCCCTGAACATGGGTATCACCTAGAAGGTCTGAGCAGGACAAGGGACCTCAGACAGTAGAACCAGGATGTATTCCTTGTGCACAAATTACTTGAGGGGCACATCCCCCATGGAGGGATACTCCTAGAGACAGGATAGAGCAACCTTGGAAAAGCTACCATAAATGCCCTTTCCTGATAAACAGATGATGACTAACTTATCCACCTTCATTCAGCCCTCATCTAGTAGCCTATGGCAGCAGAAGCAGACACCCATAGCTAAACACTGAGCTGAACTGGAATCCAGATGCAGATAGAGAAGATAATACCAGGCTAGAGACACCCACAGAGATAGATGACCTGAACAAGGGGGAGTTAATTGACCCCCAGCCTGATAGCTGGGAAACAAGCATTGGACCGACTCAGACCCCCTGGACTTGGATCTCAGTTAAAAAACCTGGGCAATCTAAGGGAACTCAGACAGTGGAACCAGGATGTATCAGTGGTGAACAAAAGTACTTTGGGAGCACATTCTTTATAGAGGGCCTAGTCCCTATTTCAAATGACTTGACAGATTTTGTTGACCTCTTATGGAATGCAACACCCTTCCTGTGGAGTAGAAGGGGGGATTGGATGGGAGGGTGGTTGGGGGGCATGGGAGGGCGTGAGAGAAGGAGGGAGGGATGGAGGGAGAGGGGTCTGGGATCGATATATAAAATAAGAAAAAAATAAATTAATTAGAAAAAGAAAATATAAAAGATATATTTCTGGCTAAAATAGCAGCATGAAGATGAATCATAGAACATTCTGTTCTTCCTTGTTCAGGTCAACTGTCTTTGTGTGTTTCTGCTATCTGGTCTTGTCCTCTCTCTCTGCATCTGGATTTTGGTTCAACTTAGTGTTTAGTTATAGGTGTTTGCTTCTGTTTCCAACAGGTACTAGATGAGGGGTCCATGATGGTGGATAATTTAGATGATGATCTCAATATCAGGGAAGGGCATTTATGGTAGCCTTTCTATGGTTTCTCAAACTGTTACTTGGAATCAGGCTTGTAGATCTCTAGACCTTTCTTTATTTTCTGGTTTCTCTTCAAACCAATAATGGCTCCCTCTTTTATGATCTCTCACTCTCCCTTTTCTGTCTTCTATTCCTACCCTGACTCAATCTTCCTAGTTGCATGTGCTTTCCTCTCCTCCCCTTCTCTTTCTCCTAGTTCTCTCTCCATTCACAGTGCTTCCCCCCCCCACTTCTCATGTGCTCTGGGGGACTTGTCCCTTCCCCCTTTTGTGAGGCACCATATAGGAATCTCTCAGAATATACCTTGTATTCTAGTTCCTCTGGTAGTGTGATTATAGGCTGGTGACCCTTTCCTCTAGGTCTAAAATCCACATATGAGCGAGTACATACCATGTTCTTCTTTTTTGATTGAGTTACCTCATTCAGGATGGTTTCTTCAAGTTCCATCCACTTGCCTTCAAATTTCAAGATTCCATTATTTTTTCTGCAGAGTAGTATTCCATTGTGTAGATGTGCCACATCTTCATTATCCATTCTTCAGTTGAGGGGCATCTAGGTTGCTTCCAGTTTCTTGCTATTACAAATAATTCTGCTATGAACATAATTGAGCACATGTCTTTGTTGCATGGATGTGGATCACTTGTGTATATACTTAAGAGTTGAATTGCTGGGTCCTGTTTTAAACTAATCCCATTTTCCTGAGGAACCGCCATACTGATCTCCAAAATGTCTGTACCTGTTTGCACTCCCACCAGCACTGGAGGAGTGTTCCCCTTTCACCAGCATAAGTTTTCATTGGTGTTTCTAATTTTAGCCATTCTGGCAGGAGTAAGATTTTATCTCAAAGATGTTTTGATTTGCATTTCCCTGATAGCGAAGGATGCTGAGCACTTTCTTAAGTGTCTTTCAGTCTTTTTGATTCCCTCCATTGAGAATTCTTTCTTCACTTCTGTACCCCATTTTTTATAGCTTTATTTGGTGGTCTGCTGATGAGTTTCTTGAGTTCTTTGAATATTTTGGAGATCAACCCTTTGTCAGATGTAGGGTTGGTAAAAATCTTTTCCCAGTCTGTTGGCTGCTGTTTGGTCTTGTCCACTTGTCCTTTGCCTTACAGAAGCTTCTAAGTTTGAGGAGGCTCCATTTATTAGTTGTTGATCTCAGTATCTGTGAAGTCTTCTATACAGATTTGTTCAAGGGTACCTCCTGCATTCTCTCCTAAAAGGTTCAGTGGAGCTGGAATTATGTTGAGGTCTTTGATCCATTTGAACTTGAGTTTTGTGCATGGCGATAGACATGGGTCTATCTGCAATCTTCTACATACCTTCATCCAGTTGTGCCAGCAACATTTGTTGAATATGCTTTTCTCACCCCATTGTATTTTTAGCTGTATTGTCAAAATCAGGTATTCATAGGTGTGTGGGTTAATATCGGGGTTTTCAATTCTATTCCATTGGTCTACTTGTGTATTTTTTGCCAATCTCAGGCTCTTCTCAGAACTATGTCTGTGTAATAGAGCTTAAAGTCAGGGATGGTGGTGCCTCCTGAAGGTCTTCTATTGTACAGGCTTCTTTTGGCTATCCTGGATCTTTTGTTTTTCCCTATAAAGTTGATTATTATCCTTTCAAGGTCAGTGAAGAATTGTGCTGGGATTTTAATGGGGATTGCATTGAATCTGTAGATTGATTTTGGCAAGATTTCCATTTTTACTATAGTTATCCTTCCTATCCACGAGCATGGGAGATCTTTCCATTTTCTGGTATCTTCTTTAATTTCTTTTTCTAAAGCCACAAATTTCTTATTGTATAGTTCTTTCACATGTTTGGTAAGCATTTTCCCAAGATACCTTATGTTGCTTGTGGCTATTGTAAAGGGTGATGTTTCTCTGATTTCTTTCTCAGCCTCTTTGTCATCTGAATAAAGTTGGGCTACTGATTTTTTTGAGTTTATCTTGTATCCTGCTAGTTTGCTAAAGGTGTTTATCAGCTGTAGGTGTTCCCTGGTAGAGTTTATTGGGTAACTTATCCCAATAAACTATTATATCATTTGCAAATAGAGACAGTTTGATTTCTTCCTTTCCCATTTGGATTCCCCTGATCTCCTTTTGTTGTCTTATAGCTTTAGCTAGAACTTCAAGTACAATATTGAAGAGATATGTAGAGAGAAGACAGACTTGTCTTGTTCCTGATTTTAGAGGAATAGCCTTATGCTTCTCTCCATTCAGTATGATGTTGGCTATTGGTTTATTATAGCTGGGAATCCAGCATGGGACTGACTTAGACCCCTTGAATATGTGTCTCAGTTATAAGTACTGAGCAGTCTAAGGGACCTCAGACTGTAGAGCCAGGGTGTATTCCTGATGCATAAAATGTCCTTGGGGAAACATCCCTCATGGAGGGATACTACCTTAACCTAGAGACAGGAGAGAAGTCCTATTCCCTACTTCAAATGACTTGCCAGATTTACATGATCCCACCTGGATAGCACAGCCCAACATGTGGAATGGGGGTGGGGAATGGGAGGGGAGGGTGGTCAAGGTGCATGTGAGGGGGAAAGAGGGTAAGTGGGAGGGAGAGAGGGAGAGGAAACTGAGATCGACATATAAAATTCTTAAATTGTGTTATTAATAATAATAAAGAAGAAAAATGTCAAAAAAAGACAGATATCTAAGTAACATTGATTTCTAGCTGATTCCATTGAAACTATTTTCTGGTTGACCTTTTACCCTAATTTCAAAGGGTAATGACACTAACCAAAAGCAACCATGGAGAAACTTGCTACACTTGAAATTAGGGAGTCGGAAATACATTTTTTCCCTAAGGAAAGAAAATACTCTATTTCATTTCTCTGTTTAAGGGTATATTGAAATTCTAACTCCATAAAAGTACCTCCAGTTTTGATTCCAGGAATAGATTGTTTGCTTCCTCTACCTTGATCTATTCTCTTTAGTCTTATTTTTAAAAGAATACTCAGAAAAGCACAATGGTCTATATGTAGATTTGTCATATTTATATGCTAGCTGTATTTCTCCAGCATATTACATATTCAATTCCACTTCAGTTATGGTGGCTGATTTATTTGTCTTTTGTTCCAGATTTGTAACAGTGTTTTGGACAGTGACTACCTTTTTTTTTTTTTGTCCTTGCTGTCTAAGATATTCTAAGTTTATAAAAATATGATTTAATTCATATTTATTTGTCTTCCAGCTTAAGGTCTCAAAGACTTGAAGCATGAGCTGTAAGGAAATATAGTGCCTGCGTTTTAAGTTGCCTTGCAATATGCAGGTCAGCTACAATGAGAGTGTGGGCAGCATTCTCCACGGAGAATGAATATGGTTTGCTCTGATCTACTCCATGTCATGTTGAAACAGGGTTCTGTATACTGGAGAGCAAGATGCTAAGATGAACTTGTGAGCCCAGAACTCCTGGCCAGCTACTACCAGGCAACAGTCTGTGAAGAGGGATTTCTCCCACAGGTCTCCTAACTCATCTGCCATGTGCACCTTGGAACCTGGATCTCTGACATCGTGCACTGATGAGAGATGTTTAAGGACCTTTGGACCATGTTCACCTTGCAGACGAGATTAATCTGTAGTCAGGGAAAAGCCAAGGCTCCTGGGACAAAAAGAAATCTCAAAGGATGAACATCTTGAATCCCCATTCATAGTCTCATAGGGTCTTGAAGACTCTTATGGCCGTCATTCCTAGGACTCTCTCCCCTTCAGCACTTAAGATCCAGCGCTGGAACTTGGCCCAAATGTGACTCTTTGGAAAGCTGATCAACACTAGGTAAACTGACAAGTAATCTGTGCTTTCTTTGTTGACACTGAAAGTGTGAACTCTGAAATGCCATTTGTCATTGCCTCCTGCTGAAAAATTTGGGCTTGTAATGCAACATTGCATTTCCTCCAGAAACAAATGGAAGTTGAGGATGGCCCATATGTAGCAGAAATTCTGTATGTTGATTCTTGGGAGGTTCCAGCCTTTGGCCATCCTATTCCCTTATATTTCTGTCAGTGGTTGTTTGAAGTTTAAACTGGGTCCATAAAAAGATCTGGGATTTATTTTTTCTTCACCCTTGGGGCACAATAATAAACATGATTTTAGAGTTTTAGGTTGTGTTTCCAATATTATACCAATTCTCTGAGGCTTCAACTTGGATATCTCTGGAATAGTCAATGCAGATTTCAATATTATTTTCACAGAAGGCAGTCAAAACTACTAGGGACTATTAGATCATTCCATTTTCTAGATTGAACCTACATCAACAGGTACCTAGTTTTGAGAAACATGCACAACTTTTGAATAATTTGGAACATTTTGTACACTCACAAGAAAAAATGTTCATCAAGGGGCCTCTGGAGTAATGGAACATATAGAATGAATCTTTCCATACATGAAGAAAGGGGACTTATTAAAATAACTTATGGCTACTGTCCTGCTAATCCCACTGTGGCTAGGCGTGAAGAGCAAGTTCAAGAATCCAGTACTTACTCTGTACAGAATGTTGGAATTGTCAGCTGGCCTTCAATAGATACTGGAATTCAAAGAATATTCTCTAATGTTAGTGCTGGGATGGACTTGCTACACAGTGAGTGCAAGCAAGCTGAGTGCAACAGCTTCTTCTTCCATGTTGTTTTCTTTGCTTCCACCTGAATTTGTGTTCCAATTTAGGGTGTGTCTCCCAGAGTCAGATCTGTATTAAAGGTGAGTTTTCCATGTTCATCAACTTCCTAAGTCAGCTGGTGTGATAAAAAGATGGAATGGCCTTTTGAAGATACGTTTACAGAGCCAATGAGGTAGCATCAGTCAGGAATGCTGTGGCAGGATTTTACAAGAGCCAGTATGTGCATTGTATCACAGGGAAATATATGATTTAGTTTCAACTTAGCAAAACACATAGTTCTAGGTACTAGGTTTTAGAAAAGGGAATAGTTCCACTCACTACTAAACCTTGAGGTTCCCTGGGAAAAAGTTTGTTTCTTGTTCTCATGACCTGAAGGTCTATTGGCCTAGACATTTTTGGTTCCATGGTGATGATGCTGTGAGTTTAGTAGTCCTTATGGGAGCTACAAAAATTTTCCAGTGAACTGGAAGCTCAGCCTTCTCTAAGGCCACTTAGGGCTTCCTTATGCCACCAGGATAATTATTAAAAAAATAAAACAGTATTAGGAGGGTTGCATGAGCAATATAACCAAGAAGACAGTGAAATGTAATTCCACTATAGAGGATATAAAGATTATGGTGGTTGGGTAAGAATTCCCATCATACATAAATTCTTCCACCCAGATCTCTATGTTATGAACAGAGACTGTTAGCATGGAAAAATTTAGCCTAATTCCACAGAAAACCCAGGAAGCTGGGAGTCTTAAATCCCAAGCTGACGGTCACCTACTTTAATGTTTACGGTAGTGAATGAACACCCAGAAGTCTGTGTGAAAGCAGACTTCCTGGGCTAAGGGCGGGGTTGGATACTTTAAAGTAATTGGTCTGCACTGGATGCTACGAGGTGATTGGTTCACGATGCACGTGCTTTGCTGTAACTCTATAAAAGCTGTCTGAATTCTGTGCTAGGGGTTGTCGCTAAGCCCTCTACCCTGCATGGTGTATGGCTGACGACCCCAGTATACTGGAATATAAAGGACCTTATGCATTTGCATCAAGACCGCTTCTCGTGAGTGATTTTGGGGGGGCGCCTTTCCTGAGTGGGGGCACGAGGGACCACGCTCTCATGGGTCTTACAAGATCCCTGATGAGGAAAGGAAAACCCCTCTTCCCAAATCATGTTTATATTAGGAATTAATGTGACACCTTAAGAAGAGTAAATAACAGTTGTGTTAGTATGGACCCTAGGCCTTTTTTATGGAAGATTAACCACAGTAAAAAAAAAAATACACTTGTGATGTTATTCTTGGTTCCCAACTTAACAACATCTAGAACTAAACTAACTAAAAATGGAAGGCACAATTGTGAGAAAATTTTTACTTAAGTTGAAGTAGATAGAGCAATTTCCAATATTAACTTTGGATGTCCAAAGACTGTATTAACCATTTGTGGTAGCTTCACTTGGTGGGGACATCTGTATTAACTTTTGTTAGCACCTGAGAGGGGAAGTGTGGATTGGGAAATGACAGGTAAAGAAACTAAGGTATTGACAGAGAGGCAGAGTAGAGATAGGAGAGGAATCCAGTGAATAATGAATGCCCCAAGGTTATTTTTTAACATGCTTAATACTCCAACAAAAAGTGGATATGAAGCACAAGACTTCTTTATCAATATACAAGGAAAAATCAGACTTTCTTCTCTAAATCTCCAAACATTTGGTAACCATGTCATACACTAAATCTGTCTTTATCTGGCCATGAGTACTAGGAGTAACCACACCACAGACCAAGTCTCTTGTTATTTAGATTAGACTTCCTTGCCAAAGACCAAACATCCTGCAGTAGCTACAACTTAAAACTTATAGTCTGATGGCTTTAATTTTGGAAGAGAACTCTTTGATCTTAAGCCAAGGTGAACCAAGCCATTTTTATGCCTCCCACAAAAAAAAACACCCACACAATTATGTAGTCCTGATCTTGAGTCCATTAGACACACACCTTTAATTCAGAACTTGAGCTGAGAAGACAAACCTTTAATTGGGCCACACCCTCCAGAGTCAGAGTATAAAAGGCCATGAAAGAAGTAAGCTGTTTCTCTTTGACAGTTTTGCCTCACTGTGAAGGAAATGCATTGTTTCACTGTAATTAGAGAATACTTATTCTCACTTCTAGCATTTACTGAAGACCTGCCAACAGACATATCTAATTTCCCAGATTAAGTAAGTACTGAATTTTGGTCTTTTCCTTGACTTCTAGCCAGTATGTTATTAGTATGACCCCAGGACTAGGTCATTCTAATGAATCCCATTTTCCACATATAGACAGACTCATTATATGTATTGTTACTCTAGAGAACCCTAGTACTATACATTTTTAATAAAAGTGTATGAAATGTTATAATTTTTCAAAAGTTGTATATACATGTCAAAATTGATTTACTGAGTTCAGATTAAATTTGATAAATGGATTGATTAAGCAGTCCCCAGCAGTCTAGACTCTCTTCTATTAAAACTACATTAGAACCTGAAAAGAATACTTCAGAAATACCCAAGATTTCAGACCTATGGAATAGAGAATAGAGAGGAAAATAGAAACTAAAAATTTTTAAATTATATCTGATTGTGACCTCCAGGTTGAAGAAGAAAAAAATCCTAGCTCTTCATTTTTGGTCGAGGTTAACAGTCAAGTTGTCTCTAGCAGATGTTTCAGGAAAATTGACAGAGGCAAACTGGAGCTACACATCAATCAATATGCACAAATTCTCCTGCAAGTGGACAATCAGCAACTTCCATTTTTGCTTGGAGCAAATGCAGGGGACACACATTAGAAGTCCCACTTTCTCATCATGATCCAATAACACACATAAATGGTGTTTGAAAGTACACCTGAATGGGATCCATGAAGAAAGCAAAGATTACTTGTCAGTTTACTTAGGGTTGCTCAGCCACACAAAGAGCCCAGTATGGGCAAAGTTCCAGTTCTGGATCATCAGTTCAGAAGAAGAGAAATCCCAAGTCATGAAGAGCCCAACATACTTCAGGTTTCTGCAAAACCAACACTGGGGATTCAAAAAGTTCATCCATCGAGATTTCCTTCTGTCCCTCCTTGAAGGGAAAAAGTTCCTTGGCTCCTTGAACATAATGAGCTGAACCTCCAATACCAGGTGACTATAGTCCAAGAGTCCTTCAACATCTCTGAGGAGAGCCCAACGCCAGAGTTCCAGATTATGGGGTGCACGGTGGCAGATGAGCTAGGAGAGCTATGGGAGAATTCCCTCTTCACATACTGCTGCCTGGTGGTAGATGGCCAGGAGTTAAGGGCTCACAAGGCCATCTTAGCTGCTCACTCTACTATTTTCACAGCTGCTCCAAAATGACGTGGAGAAGAGTAGAACAAACCATGTTGAGATCCATGATCTGGAGCCAAAAGTCTTCAAGGCAATGATGGGCTTCATTTACATGGGAAAGGCACCAGCCCTCCACAGCATGGCAGACGCTGTGCTGGCAGCTGCTGACAAGTACCGCCTGGAGCATTTGAAGGTCATGTGCCAGGATGCCCTGTGCAGAGACTTCTCCATGGAGAATGTGGCACACACTCTCATCCTGGCTGATGTGCACACTGCAGGCAGCTGAAAACCCAGGCACTGGATTTCATTACAGCTCATGCTTCCGAGGTCTCTGAGACCTCAGGCTGGAAGACAATGGTGGGCTCATATCCCCATTTGGTGTCTGAAGCATACAGCTCCCTGGCATCTGTTCACTGCTCTTTATTGGAGTCGCCTCCCAATCACCTGAAGCAATCTTAGGTCCCTCTCATCATTGATCTACACATACATCCAGAATGAGTAGCCAGAATTGTTAACTAGGACACCTGGGTAGACTGTTGGACATCTGTAGCATTCACAGAGAATCTGGGGAAATATAGCATGGGGGAGCAGGCATTTGATACTTCTGTAAATTAGTTGAATAGCAATTTGGGTAAGAGGGAACATTGTATTCTAGCATACTCTACCTAGTTGCTGTACTGCTTTGCTTTCTGGCCAGTGACTGGGATACTGGGATTCAGTATAGTTGTTGGCCCCAAGAAATAGAGTAACAAAAAAGCCATGGAAAAATGGAAAATACACAGAGAATGTGGATATTATATGCTATTATGTTGTCTTTAAATTGCTCAATTGTTGAGGAAGAAACATTTGATACAATACACTTTATTATCAATGCTGCTGAATTAATCCAATTTATATATTTTTAAAACATGCTTTGACTTCCAAATTTAAGTCTAAAGACAGATTACAGGGGAAAGCATTTCTATTTTTGTTTCTATGAAAACAAAAATCTGTGGATTCCTTTCTGACTAACATGGTTTTATCAAGCCAGACACCCTGAATCAGCATCCCAGATGACCCAACATTCAAGGCACAAGGCAGCCTTACAGACCACTACAGCCAGGATTTCTGCATCTTCATAGGATCACCATGACATTGCCCCCTACCCGCAGGAAGCAGTTTGGAAAGAACTACGCCCAAATGCCAAAATATTGTCTACAAATGTTTGATTTCATTTAAATGGGGTTGATTATAAATGGTTAATGAACACAACCAATTTTTTTAAAGTTAAAAAGGGGATTATGATATGTGCGCGTGCACACAACACACACACACACACACACACACACACACACATACTTTGTTTTGGAATGGCTTTTCATTTAATTGATACAAATGTAAGGTCAATTTTGTGATATGTATGTTTCTCCTTTTGTTTAGGTATTGTGTTTATATAGCTCATTTTAAAATGTATTGTATAATTTAGTACAGATTTTAGATAGTTACCTATAATAGTCAAAACTTATAGTTAAGCTAGTTAGGACATCTAGATATACAGAGATGAATTTGAGATGAATAACCATTTTTCAAACCTTTCAAAGACCTACAGAGTATGGAAGTTAAAATGGTTTAGAGTTTTTCTTAACAGTGAGGCACACCTGCTCCTGGCAACACCACCTGCATTCGAAAGGAAGATGGACATCAAAGAAACTCTTTATGGAGTTTACTCCCAATATGGCAAAACTAGCCAGTTGGGCAAGATACTGCTCTTATCTGGAGGTTTTGACTTCATGCTGTATAAACTGGACATGCATGGATCAATGAAAATGGACTGTTGATAGAAGATGGATATTGCTCCAGCATTCCTGCTTCATGGAAATGTCTACCAGACAGTGCACAGGACACAGAGAAAAGTGACTGACAAACTTCCAACACAGGTGGTACATTTTTAAATTTCTTGCTTTGCTGAGGAGTCTGCCAGACACACTATGGCCTATAGGCTGATGATAAAACATTACAGAAGAACTTCGGGTGACTGACCAGTTAGTGAGATGTCTGTCATTTCCAGAGTTTATATCATCCTTCTGTGGTTTTTGGTGGAGTTATGGCAGACAGTTATGGTTATAGTTTTCTTTAGTTAGGATTAAAGATAGGTTATATAACTTTAGACTCACAAAGATAGGATAGATGATGAACTATTTTCTTTAATCTTGCTAAATGTTAATGGACTGAATATTGTTAACTATGGTTCTTATTTGATAACTGCTTGGTTATATATTTTGCTATGTTAACGTTAAATCCCTTCTTTTTATTTTAGTCAGAAAAGAGATGATGGGAAATATCATTCTGTAAATATTTTTCTCTTATTGGTTAATAAATAAAACCTTGTTGATCAATAGGAAAGCAAAATAGATAGAGATAAGAAGGTTTCAGGAAGAGGGAGGAAGAGTGTCAACATGTAAGGTAAGAGAGCAGAGATCCCGGCTCTCTATCTGGTAAGATAGACCACATGGAAATACTTAGATTAATAGAAATGGATTGATATTTAAGACAGAGCTAGCCAATGGGAAATGCTAGTAACAGGCCAACAGCTTTATATCTAATATAGTGTCTCTGTGTGTTATTGGGGCTGTCAAGGTTGTGAGACCAAGCTGGTGGGAAAATATACTAGTAGTTCTGTATATCCAAGAAAATTCTAACACAAGTCTAACTATTGTAGGTGACAAGGATCTGTATTTAATTATACGTTACATTTTTAAATGGGCTGTACAAACAAATTACCTAAACAGGAGGAGAAATGTACATATGACAAAATTGACCTTATAATTTTCTCACTAAACCAAATTCCATTCCAATACAAAGTATTGATTTCTATCTGGTACTTCTTTTTTTCCTTTAGAAAGAGATTGTCTGTGATCATTAACCATTTATAAACAAGCCCATTTAAATGAAAAACATTTATAAACAATATTTGGAATTTTGTTTTGTTCTCTCCAAAGGTGTTTGTGCTGTTTGGAGTGCTGTCAATCCCAAGGGTATCCTACAAAAAACATCAGAAACCTATGCAAATTGTAATTGTAGCAGTCTGAGGCTACATCCTTTCAGCTGTTTTGGATGTTGGATCACCTGGGCCACTGCTTCAGGGGGTCTTGCTTGATAAAACCAAATTAGTCTGGAAGGAATCCATAGCTTTTCATTTTCAGTTGACACAAAACAAAACTTCTTTTACAAAGTAACCTATCCTTTCACTTAAATTTTGAAGTCAAAGCATTTCATAATAATATGTAGGTTGGTTTAAACCAGCAGCATTTATAATCAATGGACTATTAGCAGCTGTTGCTCTCTCCTCAGCAATCAAACAATTCAAGGACAGAACAATAATATACAGTATCCAGTCTCTCTGTGTATTTACTAGTATTAGACGGCTTTTTTCACTCTATTTCTTTGACTTTTACTTATTTTTTTTTTGTTTTTTGTTTAGAGTCACGGTTTCTCTGGCTACTTTGCCCTGTCCTGCAATTCACTCTGTCAGCTAGGCTGGCCTTGAAATCACTGAGATCTACTTCCTCTGCCTCCTGAGTGCTGGGATTAAAGGCTTTTGCAACCATACCCAGCTACTCTATTTCTATTTTTAACCACTTTATCCTTTTTCTTTTCTCTCCCAAGCCTAAGTATATTTGTAAACACACTGTAAACTCTTTAGAGATTTTGCTTCATCTAAACCTGGCTTTACTATATATCTCTATTCTTTTTCTGGCCGTGAAACTTTCATCTTCTAAACAGCAAGGCAAAAATTAAAGAGGAAGTTTTAACTGCTTACTTTCCAACATGGTGGGGTTACATTTACTGCCAGCACTGGGAGCTGCACTCAACAACTAAACTCTTATAACTCTTTTGTCTGTATGAGTAAAAGCTAAATCTGCCAGACAGCATGCTGTGAGGCTTGGAGGTATGGCCCATGCTGGTTCTACCTGCTTGTAAATACCATTCCATTGTTTGTTATCAGAGCCTCTTGAGAGTCATGTAGTTTTTGTCACTTATGCTGAGTCAGAGAATTTCTTAAAGGAGGCAGAAATCTCCTGATTGTCTCTTGCAAAGTGAGCCCACATGAGAAAATGCTACTACAAAGAAGCTGTGCTTGTATCTATTCTCTATACTTTCGTTTGAAACCCATTTTAAGTTTTTGTCAGGTTTTACATGGAATTTTTTGCAACCCATTTTGATGGCCCCATTTTTTGCTGTACTTTTCTTTCAAGCCTGGCCCCACTGCCTTTTAGCCCCAAATAAACAGAGGGGCACTATATTACTTATAAATCTGTTGGCCAATGGCTAGTGCACTTATTGACTAGTTCTGTCTTATTTAATCACCCATTTCTATTAATCTATGTATTTCCACATTATCTTGACTTACCAGAGAAAGCTCAGACCTGTTACCTCTTTGTGTTCTACATGGCATCAATTTGGCCTCCCTCTCTGTCTTTACTCCTTCTTCTGTAGCTCTGCCTGTTGGGAACTGAGGCTGGGTCTATGAACAGTTATAGAACGAACCTTGGCTAAACTCTGGCTGTTTCACTTGGCTGTACATTTATAGCCTTCAGTTATATCACAAATACTTGATGAGTTAGTAACTAGCCCTATTTAGCAAGATCAGCCTAGTATAAAACCACTAGCCCCATTACCACAGTGGAAGAAATGAAAGATTTTAATTTGTAGAGCAAGGATGAGAGAACAGGGCAGGAGAATAATTCCTGCAAGCAGAATATAGAAAATCAAAAAAAATGGACATTGGCATGGGTGGAAAGATCAGGAATTATGAGACCAAGAAAGGTTACTATGGTGATGGGGCTAGTGGTTATATGCTAGGCTGACCCTGTTAAATAAGTCTAGTAACTGAATAATCAGATCTTTGTAAAATAACTGAAGTTTCTCCCAGGGTGTGGCCCACATCAGGGGAATAGGCCCCAACCCTGGAACAAATGGTTCCAGATGAATGGTGCTGTCTGGGTCACACCTGACCAATGGACAGTCTGGGTTTTTTCCAAGTCATTCTGTGGTTTTTCATTTAAAGAATAACAGGTCACACCTGGGTGATCTCTCAAATATGAGATTATACTTTGTAATTATACTTTGTAATCAATCAGCTTGTGCCCCATGCATATATGCAGATTTGTGGTCTTTCTCTATAAAAAGGGCCTGCCCCCTTTGAGGGGTGTGCAGCTTTCCCCATGATTGCTGACACCTGAGTGTGCACTCCTTTAATAAACGCCTTTTGCTTGTTGCATCTCCTGGTTTGGTATCTATGTTATGGACTCTTCCATCAGGATCCAGGAATTAGGGTCATACAATAGTAACCTTTCTTGTTCTCATGACTCCTGATCTTTCCACCCTGAGAACATCCATTCTTTGTGATTTTCTATATTCTGCTTGCAGGAACACCTAGTCCTCACCCATTCTCTTACCTCCCCTGCCTCCTTTCCTACATCCTTGCTCTGCTGACTATATATGCTCCGAGTAGAAAAATAAAATTTTCCACTTGATCAGAATCTTGTTTTGTGATCAGTTACCACATGTCTTGCCTGCATCCTGCTCCCTTGAGTCTTTGAGTTCTAGGTTGAAATTTTGTGGGTCAAGGCATCTATCTGCCTATACATCCTGCCTGGACAATCAGTGTTTTATTCATCAACCAATAAAAGATGCATATATACAGAAGTAAAACCCCATCGGAGGACTCTTTAGCCAAGAATATTTATGACGTCTCATCCAGTCTCAGAGCTGACCCATGTTGAGGGATCAGAATATACTTCACCTGTCCTGTAGTATTTCTTGGCTCTTTCCAGCATGTGTGTAACCAAGATTTTTCACGACCTCTCCCCCAGTCAAATATGGTCTTTATTAATTGTGAAGGATTCCATAGCTTCTCATTTCATGTGGAAACAGAATAACCACCTTTCCCCAATGCAACACATTTTTCAACTTCTAATTTGAAGTGAAGACATCCCTATAGTATGTGATCTGGTTTATTCTACCAGGACCTTCCTCAATCAGATGTTTCTCAACAGGTGCGGCTCACTGTTCATTAGTATTTAATAGATTCAAAAATAACAATCTACCTTATAATGTCCAAACCCCGTGTGTTATAATACTTCCCATGCTTATTTTTATATGACTTCCTCTCTTTAAAGACTTTATTTTTAAACTTGTATTTTTTTTCTGTGACTGTCTATACCCAATTTTCTTTCCTGTGTTCAGCACCTAAGCACCTTTGTAGCTATACTATAACTTTTTATGAGTTTTCTTTGTCTGGAACTGGCAATCTGTAGGTCTACAGTGTTCTCAGACCATGTGAGACAAGCCTTAAAGGGCCAGGCTGTCAGCTGTGTGGTAATACATAGGTGCTTGGCTCAAGACCACAGGAAGTAACCATTAGCCATGCCTCTGTATTCTGAGCATTGTCCTCCTGATACATTACAAAAGTAGGAAGCAACATCAAGCTCTCCGTCCAGAATTTTTCTTAGCCTTCTCAGGCCCAAATTTGGCTATTTGAGCCCCCACACTGGACAACAGATATAGTTGCAAATTTTTATCAGAACAGCCAGGTAACAAATAATGACAAGGAGACTTATTATTAATTACAAAATTGGAATTTTACTTAGGCTTGTCTCCAAATACTTCCTATAACACAAATTAACTTGCTTCTTTTAGTCTATATTCAGCCATGTTTCCTTTACCTTTCCTCAGTAGGGCATCGCTGACTGGCTCTAAGTCTGCTGGCAATATACACCCACCTAGATGCTAGGTTTCTCTCACTGTCCACATATCATGCCTAATCTCTCCTGCCAGTTAGATCTTCATTAAATGAATCAGAAAGCACATTAGGAAGAAACATACCTTACAGTGTAAAAAAAAAAAATCCCACAACAGGAGGCAAAATTGGTCTGTATATTATTGGGTAGTGTCTGCTGGATATTTGGGAATTTAAAGAGGATTACCTATGGAAAACAATAGAGCAAAAATCAGGTGGGAGGTCTGAATCCACATTGACAGATGGGTAATGGATTAGACTGAACTAGGCCCTATGAATGTGGGTGACACTTGGCTTGGGCAGCTTATGAGAACACTAACAAAAAAAATTATCTAACTCTAGTGTATGAACTGGCTGTTGGAAGCCCATTCTCAGTTGAGATTCCTTGCTCAGTCCACATACATGTGGGAGGTCATTTGTTTAGGCTCAAATGATGTCACAGATGTTGTTGATTCCCCATGTGTGAACCCCCCCTTTCTGATGAGTGAATTGGGTGTAGGGTTGGGAGAATATGGACATTGATGGGGGATTGAAAAGCAACTGGGATTGGTATATAAAATAACATCATTTTAAAATTTTAAAAACATAAAATCAGCCAGGTGTTGGTAGCACAGACCATTAATCCTAGCACTAGGAAGGCAGAGGTAGGAGGATCTCAGTGAGTTCAAGGCCAGTCTGGTCTACAGACTGAGTTCTAAGACAGGCTCCAAAATAATACAGAGAAGCCCTATTTTGAAAGAAAATAGAAAGATAAAAAGTGTTCAGAAATGAAGGTCTACTCTGCAACATGATTGAACTGAGAAAAATTTGGAATCTCCATATAGCACAATAAGGAAAACACACTTCTGATGGTTACTCTTGGTTCCTGATCTGGAATAAACTAACATCCTAACATACAGGGCACTGCAATGAGAAATACTCTGCTTCAGTTGAATTAGGTAGATCTACTTCCAACAAGAACATTTGGCCAGAGAGGGAAACACACCTAGTCCTGATCTGATACTTGGGAAGTGTTTATGGGGCTTGAGGTAGAGGCAAGAACTTGTGGCTTGGCTGCTTTGCTTCTCTGATCCTCACCTTGAAGCTTGAACCATAATATCAGTCTCTGGGTCTCTTATGTTTCATGTCACAAATATATGTAATTGTGACCCACAGGTTGAAGAAGAAAAAGCCTTAATTCTTCACTTTGGATTCAGAGTAACCTTTAAAAGACCATAAGCAGATAAGTCAGGGGACATGGCAGCTGAGAGTTAGAGCTGGGGCTAAAAAGCGATAAGTATTCAGAAATTATCCTACAGTAGGACCACAAGCAACTTTCAATTTTTCCTGTGGGAAATGAGGGAAGTCAATACAACCCCAATCTTCTCATCAGGAGCCAGTGACAAAGACAAATGGTGTCTGAAAGTACACCCAAATGGAGTCAATGAAGAAAGGAAAGATCACTTGTCAGTTTACCTAACATTGCTCAGCTGCCCAGAGACCAATACAGGGGGGAAAATGCACATTTGGATCACCAATTTTGAAGGACAGAAAACCCAAGGTATCAAGAGCCCTAAATTCTTTAGATTTATGCAAATTCAATACAGGGGACTCAAAACCCTCATTTTTTGTTATTTTCTCTTGTACCAAGAGCCTTGGCTTCTCACAAACAATGAGCAAACTCTCCTCTGCAATGTGGCCTGATCCAAGATTCCTTCACTCTCACTGAAGAGAGCATGACACCAGAGATCCAGGTTCCAAGATGCATGATGGCCAATGAGCTAGGAGAGCTGTGGAAGAATTCACTCTTCACAGACTGCTGCCTGGTGGTAGCTGGCCAGGAATTCCAGGCACACACCACCATCATAGAAACTCTCTCTCCAATTTTCAGTAGCATATTTTTACATGACTTGGAGGCTGAAAGACACTTAAGAAAGTACTCAACATCATTAGGAATCAGAGAAATAGAAATCAAAACAACTGTGAGACACAATATTACTCCTGCCAGTATGGCTAAAATTAGAAACACCAAGGACAACTTATGCTGGAGAGGATGTGGAGAAAGAAGAACACATCTAAACTACTGGTGCAGTGAAAAATGTATACTCGCCATTTTGGAGAACAGTATGGTGGTTCCTGATGAAAATGAGAGTCAGTCTACCACAGAACCCAGATATCCTACTCTTAGGCATATACCCAAATGATCCACATCCATGCAACAAAGATGTCTGTTCAACTATGTTCGTAGCAGCATTATCTGTAATAGCCAGATGCTGGAAGCAACTGAGATGACCCTCAACTGAAAAATGGATAAAGAAGAAGTGGCACATTTACATAATACTACTCAACCTGGAGGTTGGGCAATGGAATCTTGAAACTCGAAGGGAAATTGTTGGCAACTTGAAGAAACCATCCTGAATGAACGAACTCAGTCACACAAAAAAAAGAACATCATATGTACTCACCCATATATGAATTTTAGATTTAGATAAAGGGACACCAGCCCATAATTCACATTGCCAGAGAAAACAGGATAAAAGGAGTAATCTAAGAGAGTCATACCAGGACCCTCACGTATTGGGAAAGGAACAAGATCTCCTGAGCATATTGGGTGGAGGGTGGAGGGGCAGTGCGTGGGGAGGGAGGTAGGAGAAAGAGAAGGGGAAATGGTGAGAGAACATAGAACTAGGAAGATTGAGTCAGGGTAGGTATAAACAAGAGAGAAAAAGAGAAAGAGAAAGATACCATAAAGCAGGGATCGATTACAGGTTTGAAGAGAAAACTGACTCTAGAGAAACGTCCAGAGACCTACAAGACTGACTCTAACAATTGGAGCAACAGTGAAAAGACTACCATAAAATCTCTTCCCTGATAATGAGATTGATGACTAACTTATCCACCATCATAGAATCCTCATCTAGTAGCTAATGGAAACAGAATCAGGCACACACAGCTAAACAATAAGCCAAACTGGAATCCACATGCAGAGAGGGAAGACAAGGCCAGGCTACAGAAACCCACAGGGACAGCTAACCTGAATAAGGGGGAGCTAATTGGTCCCAGACTGATAGCTGAAAATCCAGCAGTGAACTAACTCAGACCACCTAAACATGTGTCTCAGTAAGAAGGCAAGGGCAGCCTAAGGGACTATGGAGAGTGGAACCAGGATGTATCCCTGGTGCACAAAATGACTTTGGTTGGCACATTCCCCATGTAGGGATACTCCCTTAATCTAGAGGCAGGAGGGAGGGCCTAGTTCCTACTCCAAATGACTTGACAGATTTTGTTGAACCCTCCTAGAAGGCACCACCCTCCCAGTGGAGTGGGGTTGGGGAATGGGATGGGAGGATGGTAGCAGAATCAGAGGGAGGAAGAAATAGAGAAGGGAGGTAGAGGGATCTGGGATAGATATACAAAATATGAAAAAAATAAATTATTGTAGCGAGATATTCACCGTGTCTGCACCTGTGGCTTAGGCCATGCCGATTGGGGTGGAGACAGGGCTGGATGGGAGCTGGGAGAAAAGGCTGGGAAAGGGTCAGGCCGCCCCTTTTGGGTGGTGGACGCTGGAAGGCTCAGGATCTGTTGGAATCCGCCACGTGCATCTGCCTAGGTTGTGAGTTATTTCTCTCTTAATAAACTTCTGTTCAGCCTAATTGTTTATCCTGATCCTTATTAAATCACAATATCTGGTGTCAGAAGCGGGATTTGGATTTTCACCAGACCGGGCTTTCGCCCCAGTGATAGAGGTGGGAGAGGCAGAGGAAGCCAAGCCGCTCCCTTCCCCCACCATCCCTGAACAGGCAGGGTTCCTTGCCTAACTAGGTGGACACACCACAAGTTGTGGGACAGTTGCCTCTGCCATCCAACCCCTTTACCTCCACAGCGGCCCTGAGAAGGCACTCCCTGCTTCTCATACTTTGCCCATTTCCCCACTTTGCATTCGCATCGCTGCCTGGCACCTGCCCTGGTGCCCACCTTGCTTGTGTGTTTCCTGCGGCCATAGCCCCATGGTCCCAGCAATTACACAGGGTCCTTTTACTTATTTGTTTAACAAATAATCACTTGCTATAGTTTGTTAAGAGCTATTCTGCAGGGACTGAATCAGAAGAATCATCTGCTGCCAGACGCTATTTTGTGGTTACGGCTGGAGGTGTTGAGATCTGCAAATAAAAGAACCAAAGTTCCAGGAGAGCAGAATTACACCTAAGGTAATTGCAACATTCTTCGCAATTTAATTTGATATAATATCTGAGATCAATTGTCCCATAGCTATGGTGGATAATCTTACAATGCAGGACTTTAGAAATTCCTTTACTTCTTGTATAGAAGGAATTTTAACAGAAGAAAATTATGACTTAACCAATATATACATTTTTCTTGTAATAGCAATGGGTTTCATCATTATTATGATATTTTTAAAGAAATGGTTTGAGACTAGGGCAAATAATAAGGAACTTGTAAAAACTATAAGAGAGTTAGTAACAAGGATTCAAATTGTAGAAAATGACAACAGAGAGCTAAAAAACAGAACGCAGAATATTGAACATGACAATGGAGAGTTTAAAATTAGAATGCAAAATATATAATGTTTAGAGGAAAAGGTTCAGAACATTGAAGATGTCAATAGAGAGCTGACATAATGCAAAACATGGAACATAAAAATGACCAACTAGAAAAGAGAATTTGTTTCATAGCTGATAACTCAACAACCAAAACAGAAACAATGCAATGCATTACCATGCTAGCAGAAATGGCTCATTCCTGATTGGACGAATCTACTAATAAGGTTAAAAAACTGGAACATCAGATGGAAAGATTAGCAGATAGAATCTGTTCCATGTCTGAGGATAATGACAAGCTGGCAGATAGAACATTGTTTCTGGAAGGTAGTTTACATGCCATTCAGATTATATCTAAAGATGAGAATATTAAAAACATGGAATCATTTGTAGTTGGAGAAAGTAATAAACTGACTAATGCAATGAAGTCTCTAGAAACGTATGTGGTTCAAGAAGTTCAGACACTCAAAGAAACAATGGTGAATAGATTTCAGGCCTTAGAAGACCATCGATCTGACATATCAGAAGGAGAACTACAGGGAACAGGGCATGAAAAAATGCTAAAATTTTCTACACCATTTAGGGTCAGGGGAGTTTTCCCTGTATCTGTTAATGAAAAAACAGAAACGAAAAAACACCCAAAAGGTGGTGATGCCTATCAGTGGGAACCAATAAGTATGAAAGATTTAAAAGGTATAAAGGAAGCAGTAGTCTCTTATGGTATGCACTCACCATATGTGAAGCAGTTAATAGAATCATGGGCAAGAAATAACAAGGTAACCCCTAAGGATTGGGATCAATTGATATCCGCTGTCCTTGAAAACTCCTCTCAATTAGAATGGAGGGCTTTATGGAGAGAGGAAGCAAAAGCTCTTGAACTTCAGGGCTTGAAGAAAGGTTATAAAGCTCCCCAAGATAAAATCCTTGGTGAGGGTATTTATGCTGACCCAGAAACCCAAGCTGCCTATGATGAACATATCTTGTCTCTATGCAATACAGCAGCTCTGAATGCTTGGGATAAGGTTCATGAACTAGGGGAAAAGATAGAATCCTATATCAAGATAAGGCAAGGACCAAGAGAACATTTTACTTCATTTCTAGAAAGATTGTCTAGAGCAGTGCAATTAGAGGTAGCAGACATAGAAACTAGGCAAGTACTTATAAAAACATTAGCTTATGAGAATGCGAACCCTCGATGCAAACAAGTGCTTTGGCCTTTAAAAACTCGGTCAGCACCTTTAGATGACTGGGTTCTATATACAGCCAACATGGAATATAATGATAATAGCACTGAAACTTGGGTAGGAGAGGCCATATCTAATGGTATGAGAAGACATCAAGATAACAGAGGTTTTAACTATGTTGACACTGAAGCTTAGGTAGGAGAGGCCATGTCTAAAAATCCGAGAAGACATCAAGATAACAGAGATCCTAACTATGAGGACATAGCAGCTTGGCTAGGAGAAGCCATCTCCAAAGGGTTGAAAAGATATCACAATGTCAGATGTTTTAACTGTGGTAGGAAAGGACATCTAAAAAGAAATTGTAGGCAAATTATTTCTAGAAATACTACTCCCAGGAATGAATCTAACAGAAGGCCTCAGCCTTCTGGGTTATGTAGAAGGTGTGGCAAAGGCCGACACTGGACCAATGAATGTAGATCGACCAGAGACAAGCAAGGAAACCCTTTACCATCGGGAAACTCCTTGGGGGGCCTCTCGAAGGCCCCCATGCCAAAGGTGGTCCAGACATTCCCAGTCACAATGGAGGGCAATCTCCCACAGGACGATTAGAAAATCCAGTGCCTACTGTAAAAACTCATACCACTCTGGATGACATACTAATGATGGAATTTGAATCAAACTTGAATAAAGGAAACAAAAAGCGTATATTTTGGCAAACCTCTATAAATAGTCATAGGCCTAGATTGATAGTTAAAATGAATAACAGACTGGTTGAAGGTTTACTGGACACAGGAGCTGAAGTAACTATCATACCTGATAAATCCTGGCCTCCTAGATGGCCTATGCAAGAGGTAAATGTTCAATTCTTAGGGAATGGAACCCTGTCTCAGGTAAAACAGAGCACGAGATGGATTGAATGTGTAGGACCAGAAGGACAGAGAGGAAGGTTGAGACCATATGTGGCCGATATAGCAATAAATTTATGGGGTCGTGATCTATTACAGCAATGGAATACACAGATTAACATTCCTCCAATAATGGATAGGAACCATAAACGACCTCATGATTGTGGAAAGTGTGTTATAAAGTACTGTTCAAGACAGACACCAAATATCCAGGCTGTACAAAAACAGAATGCAAGGGTTGAACAAACAGAGGAACCAAAAGCTCTACCTTTAAAACTGTTAACAGAGGAACCTACCTGGGTAGGGCAATGGCCTATTACCTCTGAGAAGTTAGAAGCTTTAGAAAACCTGGTACAGGAACAGCTAAATGCTGGACATATCGAGGAATCAACCAGCCCTTGGAATTCTCCTGTATTTGTTATCAAAAAGAAATCTGGTAAATGGAGAATGCTTACAGACCTGAAAGTCATCAATAAAGTTATTCAGCCAATGGGTTCTCTACAGCCTGGAATTCCCTTGCCTTCTTTGATACCTAAGGAATGGCCTATTATAGTTATTGACTTAAAGGATTGCTTCTTCACTATACCTTTACAGGAACAAGATAAAGAAAAATTTGCCTTCACGGTACCTAATTATAATAATTCTCAACCGGTGAAGAGATATCAATGGAAGGTTTTGCCACAGGGAATGCTAAATAGCCCCACTCTATGCCAATATTTTGTACAAAAAACACTGGAAATAATTCGTGAACAGTTTCCACAATCCATAATTTATCATTACATGGATGATATATTGTTAGCTGATTCTAAAATAGAAACATTAGAAAAAAAGTTTGAGAAAGTAAAGGAAGTTTTACCTCGTTGGGGATTACAAATTGCTCCTGAAAAAATACAAAAAGGAGATTCTACCAACTACTTAGGATACAAAATAGGTCTACAGAAAATTAGACCACAAAAAGTACAGACTAGGAGAGATCGTTACCAGACTCTTAATGATCTTCAAAAATTACTAGGAGAGATCTCTCAACTACAAACCATTATTGGAGTAGAAGGGCACGATTTGAAAAACTTAAAAATGACCCTAAAAGGGGACAAATACTTGAATAGTCCATGAATACTATCAGCTGAGGCTGAAAAGGAATTAGAATGGGTAGAAAAGAGGATATTAAAAGCACATGCGGACCATGTGGATCCAAAATTAGACTGTATTCTGGTTATATTACCATCTAGGGAATATCCTTCAGGGATTTTGATGCAGAGGGAAGATATCATATTAGAATGGATATTTCTAACACATAAACAGAATAAAAAACTAAAAATGTATATAGAAAAGATCTCTGACCTGATTATAAAAGGTAAATTAAGACTTTGTCAACTGACAGGAAGGGACCCAGCAGAAATCATAGTACCTTTGACTAATAAGGAAATTTCCTCCTTATGGAAAGATAATGAATATTGGCAGAGAGCATGCAGTAACTTTTTGGGAATGATTAGCAACAATTATCCCAAAAGTGAAAGGATAAAATTCATAAAGAAAACGATTTTGATCCTTCCACGCATTGTAAGAAAAACACCTATCTCTGGAGTTCATACATTCTACACTGATGCAAACAAATCAGGTAAGGCAGGATATAAATCAGGTAAAATAAATAAAGTGGTTCAAAGCCCTTACAATTCTGTACAAAAGGCAGAATTGTATGCCATTCTCATGGTACTTATGGATTTTACAGAACCTCTCAATATAGTTACTGACTCTCAATATGCAGAAAGAGTCGTCTTACACATTGAGACTGCAGAATTTATTCCTGATGGTACAGACTTAACTTCATTGTTTATACAGTTACAAGATACTATCCGAAAGAGGATTCATCCTATGTATATAACACACATTAGATCCCATACGGGTCTGCCAGGTCCTCTAGCACAAGGCAATGATGAAATTGATCGGTTATTGATAGGAAGTGTGCTAGAAGCATCAGAGTTTCATAAGAAACACCATGTGAACAGCAAAGGTTTGAAAAAGGACTTTTCTATCACTTGGCAACAAGCCAAGGAAATAAAAAGTAAATGTCCTACTTGCTCATTCTATAACCAAACTCCTTTACCACCAGGCAGTAACCCTAAAGGTATAAAAAGAAATGAAATATGGCAAATGGATGTGTTTCACCTTGTAGAATTTGGAAAATTAAAATATGTGCACCATACTAAAGATACATTTTCAGGGTTTCAATGGGCTACTGCTCTGAGCTCTGAAAAGGCTGAGTGTGTTATTACACACCTATTAGAGGTAATGGACATTATGGGCATACCTGCACAAATAAAAACTGACAATGCTCCGGCATATGTTTCCAACAAATTGAAACCGTTTTTTGAATATTATAACATAAAGCACATAACTGGTATACCACACAATCCTACAGGACAAGCAGTAATTGAGAAACCCAATCGTACCTTAAAGGAAATGTTCCATAGACAGGCAGGAGTAACCAAGACACCCAAACACAGATTACATAATGCTTTATTAACATTAAACTTTCTTAATGCTAATGAAAAAGGACAAACCGCTGCTGAAAGGCACTGGACAATAGAAAAAACTTCTGAACTAAATCAGCCGGTGTACTTCAAGGATGTATTTACCTCAGAATGGAAACCAGGATATGTGTTACGTTGGGGTAGGGGTTGCGCATTTGTATCTACAGGAGAAGAAAAGCTATAAATAACATCTAAGTTGATCAAGATCCCAGTTGAACAAGAGAAACATCTTAATGAAGAGGAATGACAAGTCATGCAACAAATTGGGTCCCACAAAATGTGTGGAGGCCTCTCAAGGTAGGGGAAGTGTTCTTTTCTTGTCTTTACAGTAAAACAGAGAACACTTATCTTCAAGCAACCAAGAGACAAGGAACATGTAGGTACCTACAGAAGACAGTTCTCCAGAAAGAATAATTTAATGAAGAGTAATCTTATTTATGGTAAAAATATTTAAGTCTAATAAACTGTTTCTATACGGAAATCTATTTCTCTTTACTATTTGGTATTCCTGTAGTCCCGATTCATATAAATCATTGCTGGCTTTGGAGTTGGATTTGGCTTTCCTTCTCTAAATTCAAGCATGTTGTTAAGATTGAATTCACAGTTTCTGCTTTATATCAAGAAGCCAATTGATGTAAGGCAGAAGAAAACAAAATCTAGGGACTCATGTGTTTATATGCACTTTTCTCTCTGAAATCTTCATTTTCTCTTATACATGTTAATGTTTATTGTTGCCTTTCCCCTAATGCATACAGTAAACTTGAAAATTGTACTTTGATATTGATATTTAAGTTTTCCACAAGGAATAATAACAGTTCCCAACAGCAATCCTTGAACACTCCAGAAGGAAGATGGGGCCCCAAATGGACATTTCCATTCTACTCACCCTGATGCATCTGAACTACAAACTTCACCCTTTAACCAGTTTGGGACTGCTTTGCTCAAGACAACTCCTGACTAGGTAGCTGTAATGGTGCACCTTCTTATTACAACCTGGCCAGAGTTCCAAATAAAACTCCAGTCAAGCATTTTCTGCCACACTATGAATACCTACATATGTCACAGCCAATTCTGTTGAAAAATTTAGTTGCTAAACATTTTCTTCCTACAGGATCCCATGGAGCAATCATCGTCCCATTTCAGCAGAAAGTAATCTTAAGATAACGACGCCCCTCTCCCCACTCTTGGAATTTAGGGATAATATTCATCTTCATAGGATTGGTTTTAGTTACTTGGGCTTGGGTATGGAAGGTGATACTTAGACTCGGTTATCTCTTTTAGACAGGAATAGGGTATGGTTGGGAAAGATATGGTTCAGAATGATATAGGTAGATTGGCCTACCTTCTTGTGAATTGTTTAGTAAGAGTGAGATATTACTATTTCAGCTTACACTGTTATATATTCTTATCTGTGGTAATCTATGTACTTTAGAATTGTATATTATATTTTGTCATATTGTGTGAAATCTTTCCATTTATGTTTTATGCACATTATTCTCACTATATTCTATGTATATATACTTTGTTTGTGTTCAAGACATTTTGTATATTGATACAATTTAAAATATTTATCTTACTGCCCTCTTGTCTAGACATTTCTACTCTACCGTTACTTTAGGAATTTACATGTGCATAATTATATTGTTTAGGTGTGTATCCTTGCTTTACTCAAGGAAGTTTTAATCAGTTTTAAATCAGTTTTAACTTAGTTTTAGCTAAGTTCCTGAGTATTACAGATCATCCTCACCCGTGTTTCCTTTGCCTATGAGATTAGTAAGAAATAGATGATTAATCTCCAATCACTTCATAGACCTGCAGAACACGGCATTTAAATGTTTTAATATTAGTACTCCATTGACATGAGACACTGTTGCTCCTGACAGCACCATGCACTTTCCCGAAAGTATGTTGGACACTGTCGTTGCTCCTTCTGGAGTTCACCCTCACTTCGGCCATGGCCTCTTGGGCAAGAAACTGCCCCTACCTTGACAACTGATCTGGACATGCGGTCCTATGTGCTTGCAGGAGATAAACAGAAGACTGCTGAACCTTGCCAAGTCAGGGTAAGACAGCCTTTCTTCCTCCCTGCTTTTGTTGTGATCTGTCAGGTACTCTTGGCCTTAGCCAAAACTGGCTGTACCAACATTGCTCTGAGACCTTGGGTGACTGTCCAGGTAGCTTGCTGTTTCTGTCTTCGAGGCATCTTTTGTAAGTTGCCCATCCACACTTCCTGTCTACCCTAGTATTGCTATTTTCCTTATCAGGTCTTGATGAGGTTGTAGATTAAACCATCACAACTATTATTTTCTCTTCCTAGTTAGATAGATTAGGTACTAGGCTTAAGCTTTCTAGCTTAGGATAACTCTATTGTAAACTCCATTATGTCTTCATCCTAGGACTAGATATGTAGGTCGTTTTGTTCTCAGTTTTCCTTTTCTTAGAGCACACTTGTTATTCACTGTTTTCTATATAGTTTTGTATCAAACCCAAATCTTTTCCTTAGACTAAAAGGGGAATTGTATCGAGATATTCACCTTGTCTGCACCTGTACCTTAGGCATGCCCATTGGGGTGGAGACAGGGCCGGATGGGAGCTGGGAGAAAAGGCTGGGAAAGGGTCGGGCCACCCCTTTTGGGTGGTGGACGCTGGAAGGCTCAGGATCTGTTGGAATCCGCCACGTGCATCTGCCTATGTTGTGAGTTATTTCTCCCTTAATAAACTTCTGTTCAGCCTAATTGTTTATCCTGATTCTTATTAAATCACAATAAATTATATTTACTATAATTATAATAAGTAATTTTGCAGAGGACATAGTATAGATGAACATAAGCTCTGTAAGTTCCTCTTTGATCTCTGTGAACCCCTAGAATCCTATTGAGATGATGCTGTGGGCTCTGTTCTCCTGGTGTCTATGATCCCTTTGTCTTCTACATTCCTTCCTCTCTCTTCCCTGGGAGTCTGAGCATTGCCTAAAGCCTGTCATTGGGTCTCAGTATGTACTCCCATTAGCTTCTGTAGAGTGTGGATTGAGTTTAGTACCAATCTCTGAGTGTAGCAGAATTTCATTAGTTGACATTTCATTGACTATTTTATATGTGACATGGAGGACTGTGCACAAATAACTAAGCAGAGCTGGACAGACTAAAATGGGCTTCTTCAAACAAAGCATGTTTGGAATCATAAAATGACTAATGATTTTTATTTATTTTATATTTCATTAAAATATTTTCTACAGAGACAGAGGTGCCCATGAGGATAACAGGAGAACCTCATATTTTCTGGCTATACATTGACAGGTAGTTGAAAAGTCCTCTGTGTGTGCAGGGGAACTGAAAAAGGATCTTGTGCAAGAGCAACAATTCCTTTTGACAATTGAGTTTGGAGATAAATGTGGCTTTTTTCTCTTCCTTTTCTCTTGTAAAAAACATTCATGATTGTTTTATCCTTGGATGTGAACGCTTCATCATATCTACTTTTCAATACATACAGCTTTCTGTAAGGAAACTCTTTGGGGATGTGCTAAGGGCCAGCAACTAAACGAAATGATCTCAGTTTTCAAGTCATTAGACAAAATTTAAATGATTTGAGCAACAGGGTAGAGATGGGGTATTGTACACCTGAGTCTTCTTTTTCCCCATCTCTCACACCAACCCACAGTTCCCACTCATTTACTGTTCTGTTACATCCAGAGCTTTCCAAGATTCAATGTAAATGCTCCACGGACACCATTGTGTCTACCCAATGTGTCCTTGGGAACAACAGTGGCTCCCAGATGAAAATTCTAGGCCACAGCTGAAAGGGAGCTAGGAACTCTTCAAGCATTTTAGGGGGACATCCAGGAAAGGACCTTGTGTAAAAGCCATGCTAGGTAATGCTTCAGCTACTAAGTGGGGACATGAGCCCACCATTGTCTTCGAGCCTGAAGTCTCAGAGACCTCAGAAGCATGAGCTAAAATGAAATCCGGTGCCTGGGTTTTCAGCTGCCCTACAGTGTGCAGGTCAGCCAGGGTGAGAGTGTGGGCAGTGTTCTTCAAGGAGAGGTCCCTGCACAGGGCATCCTTGCACATGACCTTCAAACACTCCAGGCCATACATGTCATCAGCTGCCAACACAGTATCTGCCATGCTATGGAGGTCTGGTATCTTTCTGGTGTAAACAAAGCCCATCATTGCCTGGAAGACTTGCAGCTCCAGAACATGGATCTCAACGCAGTTTGTTCTGTCCTTCTTCATGTCATGTTGAAACAAGGCTCTGAAAACTGGAGAGCAAGCTGCTAAGATGGACTTGTGAGCCATGAACTCCTGGCCAGCTACCACCAGGCAGCAATCTGTGAATAGAGAATTCTCCCACAGCTCTCCAAGATCATCTACCATCGAGCATTTTGGCACCTTGATCCCTGGCTTCCTGATTTGATCACAGATGCTGAAGGAGTCTTGGAACACCGTCACCTTGCAGAAGAGTGTGAGCTGATCTTCAGAGAGGAGGCAATAGTCATGATCCAAAAGAAAATCCCAAAGGATGAACCCTTGAAACCCCATTTGCAGCCATGTAGGAACTTAAGAACTCGTGTGGTCCTCATTCCTAAGACTATCTCTCCTTCTGCACTTAAAATCTAGAGCTGGAACTTGACCCAAACGTGACTCTTTGGAGAGCTAATCAACACTAGGTAAACTGACAAGTAATCTGTGGTATCTTCGTCGACACTGAAAGTGTGTACTCTCACACACCATTTGTCATTGCCTCCTGTTGAAAACTTTGGGCTCTTAATGGGACCCTGCATTTCCTCCAGAAAAAATTGGAAATTGCTTATGGTTCATGTGTAGCTAAAATTCTGTATGCTGATTCCTGTGAAGTTCCAGCCCTAGGCTATCCTCTCCCCTGACAATTCTTGTAGTGGTAGTTTGAAGTTTAAACTGGATCCAAAACCAAGAACTGGGTTTTTTTTTCTCTTCACCCTTGGGACACAATAATAGACTTGATTTAGAGTTTTAGGTTATGTTTCCAATATGTTACAAGTTCTCTGAAGCTGCAACTTGGTTATCTCTGAAATTTTCAATGCAGATTTCAAGATTAGTTTCACAGACGACAGTCAAGGCTACTGGGGACTGTTAGATCATTCCATTTTTTAGATTGAATATTACATCAGTAGGTAACTGGTTTTGAGTGGTATGAACAACTTTTGAATAGTTTGGAACATTTTGTACACTCACATGAAAAAAATTTCTATTAGGGACCTCTAAAGTAACAGAACATATAGAATGAATCTCTCCATATATGAAGACAGGGGACTCATTATAATGACTTATAGCCACAGTCCTGCTAATCCCACTGTGGCTAGCTGTGAAGGGAAAGTCCAAGAATCTAGTACATACTCTGTCCAGAAGGTTGGAGTTGTCTGCTGGTCTTCAGTAGATGCTAGAAATCAAAGAAGTATTCTCAAATGTCAGTGCTAGGAATGGACTTGCTTCAAGGTGACTGCAAACAGGCAGACTGCAACAGCTTTCTTCTTCCAAGTCCTTTAATATGCTTCCAGCAGAAGGTGTGTCCCAAATTAGAGTGTGTCTTCTAGCCTCAGATCTGGATTAAAGGTGTGTGTCTTCAGCCCTATTGATCCTTATCAGATGTTATCTTCTACCTCCAAGGTCTGTATTTCAAGTGGTTCTACCTACTCCAATTAATGCAAAACATTTCTCACAGTTTTACTTTCCATTTCAGATTTTATTTAATTCCAGGTCTGTTCTCGTTCAGAACCAAGAATAACCATCACAAGTGCATTTTGTTTGACTGAGTTAATCTTTCATAAATAAATTGTGTCCATGCTTACACAATTGTAATTTACATCCTTTTGTTACTTTTTCCAACCACCACATGTCTTTAATCCCAGAACTTAGAAGGCAGAGGCAGGCAGATCTCTTTGAGTTCAAGGCCAGCCTGATATACAGAGGTTGTTCAGGGACAGCCAGTGCTGTACCTGAGGGGGAAAAAAAACGGTCCCTGAAAAACAATGTATTCTTCCCATAAACATGATCAAGGAGGTGGTCCTTGTCTTTCCTCAGAGGTCTCAGTGTTGACAATATGGAAGTCAGGGTGAGAGGATTCCTTTGTGGTGGTAGGCATTAAGCAGAGCCAGGCAGGACCATCTGAAAATGATTGTCTTCTTTCCTGCATTTTATTCCATTCATATTCACAGTCCCAGGCATGGCTCCACCCAATTTCCTTCGTGGTTTTGCACTTCTTTCTCAATTAATCCTTCAGTTAATGACACAATTAAGGGTGTACTATATGAAGATCCTAAATACCTCTCAATTGCCTCCTGCTGTCTGCTAAGATTCAGCTTCTCATTTCCTCATAATTTTCATCCTTCAGTACTGAGTTCTGTCCAATTTGATCTTTGAACTTTCAGACTTGCTCTGCAGGGATTAACATTGTAAGAGTATTCTGGTATTCTCTTAGCTGTTTTGTCAACAATCAGGTGTGTAAGTTAATATCAGGATTTTCGATTCAATTCCATTGATCTACCTGTCTATTTGTATGCCACTACCAGGCTGTTTTCAGGACTATAGCTGTGTAGTAGAGCTTAAAGTTAGGGATGGAGATGCCTCCTGTAGATTTTTTTTTACTGTACAGGGTTGTTTTGGTTATCCTGCCTCTTTTCTTTATCCATATAATGTTGATTATTATCCTTTCAAGGTCAATGAAGAATTGTGCTGGGATTTAATGGGGATTGCATTGAATCTGTAGATTGCTTTGGCAAGATTGCCATTTTCACTATATTTATCCTTCCTATCCACGAGCATGGGAGATCTTTCCATTTTCTGGTATCTTCTTTAATTTCTTTTTTTAAAGCCACAAATTTCTTATTGTATAGTTCTTTCACATGTTTGGTAAGCATTTTCCCAAGATACCTTATGTTGCTTGTGGCTATTGTAAAGGGTGATGTTTCTCTGATTTCTTTCTCAGCCTCTTTGTCATCTGAATAAAGTTGGGCTACTGATTTTTTTGAGTTTATCTTGTATCCTGCTAGTTTGCTAAAGGTGTTTATCAGCTGTAGGTGTTCCCTGGTAGAGTTTATTGGGTAACTTATCCCAATAAACTATTATATCATTTGCAAATAGAGACAGTTTGACTTCTTCCTTTCCCATTTGGATGCCCTTGATCTCCAATTGTTTTCTTATAGCTTTAGCTGGAACTTCAAGTACAATATTGAAGAGATATGGAAAGAGAGGACAGCCTTGTCTTGTTCCTGATTTTAGAGGAATTGCCTTAAGCTTCTCTCCATTCAGTTTGATTTTGGCTGTTGATTTACTGTATATTGCTTTTATTATGTTTAGGTATGTTCCTGTTATCCCTGATCTCTCCAAGACCTTTATCATGAAAGGGTGTTGAATTTTGTCAAAGGCTTTTTCAGCATCTAGGGAGATGATCATGTGGTTTTTCTTTTTCAGTTTGTGTATATGGTGGATAACATTGATAGATTTTCATATGTTAAACCATCCTTACAACCAGGGATGAAGCCTACTTGGTCATGGTGGATGATTTCTCTGATGTACTCTTGGATTCGATTTTTCAGTATTTTATTAAGTATTTTTGCATCAATGTTCATCAGGGATATTGGTCTGTAGTTTTCTTTCTTAGTTGTATCTTTGTGAGGCTTGGGTACCAAGGTGATTGTGGCCTCATAGAAAGAGTTTGGTATTGTGCCTTCTGTCTATATTGTGTGGAACAATTTGAGGAGTATTAGAATTAGCTCTTCCTTGAATTTCTGGTAGAATTCTGCACTGAAGCCATCTGGCCCTTGACTTTTTTTTGGTTGGAAGGTTTTCGATGACTGTTTCGATTACATTAGGGGTTATAGGTGTATTTAAGTTGTTTGTCTGTTTTTGGTTTAATTTTGGTAAGTGATAGTTATCCAGAAATTTGTCCATTTCATTTGAGTTTTCAAATTTTGTAGACTATAGGTTTTCAAAGTATGACCTAAAAGTTGTCTGGATTTGCTCTGAGTCTGTTGTTATATCACCCCTTTTCATTTCTGATTTTGTTAATTTGCATGATCTCTCTCTGCTTTTTTGTTTGTTTGGATAAAGGTTTGTCTATCATGTTGATTTTTTCAAAAACCAACTCTTTGTTGCATTGGCTTTTTGTATTGTTTTCCTGGTTTCTATTTTATTAATTTCAGCCCTCAAATTGATTATTTCCTGGTTCTACTCCTGTTTCTGCAGGTTTGTCCTACCTGCTGGCCTCCCAGTCCTGCCTCCATGGTCCCACCACCACGTGAGCCCCAAATAACACTCAGAGACTCTGTATTTGATACACTCCTGTTGGCCAGTTACCATTGTTGTTTATGGGCTAGCTCTGTCTTAATTATTAACCCATTTCTACTTATCTAATTATTTCCACGTGGCTCATCTTATCCGGAGCCACCGCCGGCATCTACTTTCTCCCAGGTCTCCATCTTGACTCCTCCTTCTACTTCCACTTTCCTCCTCCTAGTCTCCTAGCCCCGCCTATCTAGTTTTGTTTTGGCCACAGTGCTTTATTAACCAGTATGAGAAAAATATATACAGAATAACATCTCCCATCATACTCCTTTGGGGTGAGTTTGCTTCTTTGGGTTTTAAGGCTTTAAGTTGTGCTGTTAATTCTCTAATGTGACTATCTTCTATTTTCTTCATATGGGCACTCAATGCAATGTACTTCCCTCGTAACACAGCTTTCAAGGTGTCCCATAAGTTCAGATATGTCGTGTCCTCATTCTCATTGAATTTTAGGAAGTCCTAAATTTCTTTATTTATTTCTTCTTTGACCCAGGTGTGGTGCAATTGCCCATTGTTCAGTTTCCATGAGTTTGTAGGATTTCTGTGATTTGTGTTGTTGTTGAATTCCAATTTTAAAGTGTGCTGGTCTGATAAGATACAGGGGACTATTCCAATTTTTTGTATCTGTTGAGGTTTGTTATGCCACCTAGTGTGTGGTCGATTTTAGAGAAGAACAGAGAAGAAGGTATATTCTTTTGTGTTTGGATGGAATGTTCTATAGATGTCTGTTAAACCCAGTTGAGACATAACTTCTGATAGTTCTTTTGTTTGTTTGTTGAGTTTCTGATTGGTGGTCCTGTCTAGTGGTGAGAGTGGTGTGTTGAAGTCTACCACTATAAGTGTGTGAGGTTTTATGTGAGCTTTGAGTTTCTTTTACGAATGTGGGTGCCTTTGTATTTGGGGCATAGATGTTCAGAATCGAGACTTTTTGTTGATAGATTTCTCCTGCAATGAATATGAAATGACCATCTTCATCTGTTTTGATTGATTTGGTTTGAAGTCTAACTTGTTAGATATTAGGATAGCCACACCTGCTTGCTTCTTGGGTCCATTTGTTTGGAGGTCTGCGCCCTCTCTCTGGTAAGAGGGTATCATGTGGAAATACTTAGATGAATATAAATGGGTTAATATTTAAGACAGGGCTAAGTGATAAGAAACTAGTAATTGATCAACAACATTATATCTACTACAGAGTCTCTGTGTAATTGGGGTTGGCAAGGCAGTGGGTACAGGATGGTGGGGGGAAAGCTCATAAGCAATAGAACAAAAGAAGCTAGAGGCTAACCTCATTTTGGGAACACAGAATATTCTGATTGAAAAAATATAAGATAAAATATATATGATCCAGATCAATTGTACAGATTGAAGGAAAGATGCATCGTGCCCTAGAAAATAAACAATGGTTGAATATCATAAATTTTTTAAGGTTAAAAATATTAAAGAAAAATAGTTGTTGAAATTAAGACAATTTATAGATAACAGGAGAAAAACCACTTAGAAAGAATGATTAAAATCAAACTCCCACTTAAAAATTAAAATATCCATTGAGGCTTAGCAAAGAAAAATTAGTGAACTTGATAAATGGTCAATAACAGAAACCTCTTACACACACATAAACACACACACAGTGAGAGAGAGAGAGAGAGAGAGAGAGAGAGACAGTCAATGGTAAAACTATAGATTCTACCTGTTCACTTAGAATAGTTTCTAGTTGAAGTTTGAGAAGAAGGTATATTACTTGTGTAATTTAAAGAAGGGTTTAAAGGTAGTACTAAAAATTATTGTGGCTGGTCAGTGGTAGTAAACAACTTTAATGGCAATAATCAAGAAGCAGAGGCAGCCAGATCTCTATGAGATCAGGACAAGTACAAGTCAGTGCTCTATGACTAAGGTGCACATCGAATTTGAAGGTTCATCCAATTTTAGCTCCCACAGTATTTCCTCATTTCCCAGACTGCATCTACACTGCCTCTTTCACCATCTAGATGACATGTAATGTGGTCTTAATATTCTTTTAAGTCCAGAATGGCCAAAAACATCAATCTAGTATAAATTATTATATAAGTGAACCAAAGACATTCACACATGCAATTCTATCATATACATTTAATCCAATGTTCCTATGTTGACCTAACTCCATGATGAGGACATATGTCTGTTTATTTTAAGTCAGTGTAAACAGAAGTTACTAGATAATTACATGATGGTTGTATTAGACTGGGGCTGGAGTCTGAAGCAATGATAGCCATAACAGCACTTGAAAACTGGTTTTCCCAGAGACTGTCCAGTAGGAATAGAGAAGTGGGAGATGGCCTGGCAAAATACTACAGTAACAAGGACAAATGTACTTTCAGCACTGCAAACTTCAACAAAATGTGCCAAACTGGAAGAACTCATGTTTCAAACAAAATCCAAACATTAGTTTGATAAAACAAAATATTTAATTTTCCTGTGTCATTAGTACAAGAAAGCATGAATGACTAAGACTGTTATAGATACATGAATGATACCAAGAGCAGACTCATTATGATGTTTCACAATTCCACCTCTTCTATGTTTTTTCTTCAATTCCTCTGGGATTTCTGATCAATATGGTATTTCCAATTTCATTTTCTGCAAACTATGGACTGTGCATATTTCTTATGCCAGGCAAAATGAATTAGATCATATAATTTCCTGAATAGGTTGCAACATAGCCTATGTTCATATCTTTGATTACCAACCTTTCCTCACCCATCTACATCCTGCTTGTTTGCTGATGGTGTTTATCAGCTTTAGGAATTCCCTGGTAGAAAATCAGCAGAAATCACTAGTCACTGCAGGAGAGGAACCTGGCATAAATACGTAGAAACAAATGCAAACACACTTGCACACATTCAGGTATAGAAGAGATACTTAAACATGCAGAGACTTAGAGACACAGAGGGAGATGCAAACCACCCACAGAGAGACAGATCCAGAGAAAGCCACGAAGAAATAGCGAGCAAGAGAGAAAGAGGAGGAAAGAGGAGGGACATACAGCGACTTAATAAAAGAGAGAGACATATAGAGAAAAAAGAGAGAGATAAGAGTGTGACAAGTAGACAGACAGGTACACAGATACATTCATTCTAAACAGAAAAGCAATGGATGAAATGAGATAGATTGATAGAGAGAGATGCACATAGAGGTAGAGACACACATACACATACACATACACATACACATACACATACACATACACATACACATACACATACACATACACATACACATACACATACACAGAGAGACACGAAGTCACAGAGATAGAAAGAAAGAATCACACTTTCATTCTGAAAGAACACAGAGTGAGAGAATGAGAGAGATACAGACATAGAAAGAGATAGAGACACAATTGAGGAATACACAGAGAGAAATAGAATAGAGATTCAACCTGAACTGCTATACAAATACCTAGAAGATTTTTATTTTTCTGTAGGAATTTGGATTCTTCTCCTGTCACTGGGCAGTCTATTACTCAAGAGCAATCATGTGGAAAGAGTAAGTCCAATTGAGCTGGGAATTTTCTATCACAAAGCAATAATGATATGGATTCCTTTTTGTAGCATGTTGTTTTCCGCCAGACCGCCCGCCATCAGTCTGGGCCCACAGTCACGCCAGCCCCAAATAACACACTGAAACTCTCTATTTGATACAATCCTATTGCCCAGTTACCATTATTGTTTATGGGCTAGCTCTGTCTTGATTATTAACCCATTTTTACTTATCTAAGTATTTCCACATGGTCATCTTATTGGGGAGCAGTGGACCCGGCATCTTGCTTCCTCTCGCTCTACATGCTGACTCCTCCTAGCTACTTCCTCTTTCCTCCTTGTCTCCTAGCCGCACCTATCTTGCTTTCTCATTGGCCACAGTGCTTTATTAATTAACCAGTATGAGAAACATATTTACAGAATAACATCTCCCATCATCTCCTCTTTTCTAAAATAAAAGAAGGGGTTTAACCTTAACATAGCAAAATATATCATACAACAGTTATCAAATAAGAATCACAGTAAACAATATTTAGTCCATTAACATTTTGTAAGACTTAAAGAAAATATCATCTATCCTATCTTTGTGAGTCTAAAGTCCTATATGTATCTTTTCTTTCATCCTAACTAAGGAAAACTATAATCATACTATCTGTCTTCAACTCCTTTAAAGACCACAGAAGGATAATATATAAACTCTAGAAATGACAGAGACAACTCACTGTCTGGTCAGTCACCTGAAGTTTTTCTGTGATGTGTCATTTTTAGTCCATAGGCCAGGGTGTGTCTGGCAGACTCTTCAGTAAAGCAGGAAACTTTAAACTGTCCGCCTGTATTGGCAGTTTGTCAGTCATTTTTTTCTGTGTCCTGTAGACTGTCTGATTATCATTTCCATGAAGCAGGAATCCTGTAGCAATGTCCATCTTGCAGCAGCAGTCACTTTTCTGTGGGTCCTGCACGTCCAGTTTATTCAGCATATAATCAGTCTAGACAAGAGCAGTATCTTCTCCAAATGCTAGTCATGCCATATTAGAAGCAAACTTCATTACATGTTTCTTCGATGTCCATCTTTCTTTGTGATGCAGGTGGTGTTACCGGGAGCAGTTGTGTCTCACTGTCAAGAAAACCCTAAACCATTTTAAATGCCATATTCTGTAGGTCTTTGAAAGGTTTGAAGGATGACTATTCATCTCAAATACATCTCTGCATATCTAGAAATCTGAACTAACTTAACTCCAAGTTTTGACTATCATAGGTAACTCTCTAACCTGTACTAAATTATACATTACATTTTCCAATGAGCTATATAAACACAATACCTAAAAATAGGAGAAATATACGTACCACAAAATTGACCTTAAATTTGTATCAATAAATGAAAGTCCATTTCAAAACAAAGCACTCATATCTATACCATAATTCCCTTTTTGCCTTTAAAAAGTTTGCTTGTGGTCATTAACCATGTACAACAAAGCCCACTTAAATGAAAACAAACATTTATAAACAATATTTGGGAATTTGGGCATCGTTCTTTCCAAACTACTTCCTGCTGATAGGGGGCCCTGTCATGGGGGATCTAAGAAGATGCAGAAATCTTTGCTGTAGTCTGCAAGGCTGCATTGTCCAAGCTGTTTTGAGTGTTGGATCACTTGGGACTATGTTTCAGGGGGTCTGGCTTGATCAAACCATGTTAGCCTGGAAGGAATCCACAGCTTTTCATTTTCTCTGGAAACATAATTAGAAATCCTTTTTTTCCAGTAACTTGTCCTTAGGCTTAAATTTTGGAGTCAAAGCATTTTTAAAATATATAAATTGAATTAATCCAGCAGCATTTCTTTTATCAATAGTTGTTATTTTCTCAGCAATCAAATAATTTAAAGACAGCAGAATCGCGTATAGTATCCAAAATTTCTCTGTGCTTTCCATCTTTACGTGGCTGTTTTATTATTTCTTCTACTTTTATTTTTACATATTTTGAGACAGGGTTTCTCTGAGTAACTTGTATCTGTCCTGGAATTCCCTCTGTGTACCAGGTTTACTTTGAAATCACAGAGGTCTGTTTGCCTCTGCCTCCCAAGTGCTGGGATTAATGGCATGCGCCACCACACCCATCCATTTTACTTCCTTTTTTATTTTTTAATCTTCAAACAACCAAGAGACAAAAAACATGTAGGTACCTACAAAAGATAGCTCTCCAGAAAAAAAATCATTTAATAAAGAGTAATCTAATTTATGGTAAAAATATTTAAGTCTAGTAAACTGTTTCTATACTGAAATCTATTTCTCTTTACTATTTAGTATTCCTGTAGTTCCAATTCATGTAAACCAATGCTGGCTTTGGAGTTGGATTTGGCTTTCCTTCTCTAAATTCAAGCATGTTGTTAAGATTAAATTCACAGTTTCTGCTTTATATCAAAAAGCCAATTGGTGTAACACAAAAGAAAACAAAATCTAGGGACTCATTTGCTTATACACACTTTTCTCTCTGAAATCCTCATTTTCTCATATACTTGTTAATGCTCATTGTTGCCTTTCCCCTAATACATACCGTAAAATTTAAAAATTTTACTTTGATATTAATATTTAAGTTTTCCACAAGTTTTAATAACAGTTCCTAACAGCAATCCTTAAACGCTCTGAAAAGAAGATGGGGCCCCAAATGGACATTTCCATTCTACTCAACCTGATACATCTGAGCTACAAACTTCATGTTATAACTGGTTTGGGACTGCTTTGCTCAAAACAACTCATGACTAGCTAGCTGTAATGGTGAACCTTCTTATTACAACCTGGCCAGAGTTCCAAATAAAACTCCAGTCAAACATTTTCTGCCACACAATAAATACCAACATAAGTCACAGCCAGTTCTGTTGAGAAATTTGGTTGATAAACATTTTCTTCCTACAGGATCCCATGGAACAATCATCGTCCCATTTCAGCAGAAAGTAATCTTAAGATAACGATGCCCCCCTCCCCGCTCTTGGAATTTAGGGATAATATTCATCTTCATAAGGTTGGTTTTAATTATTTGGGATTGGGTATGGAAGGTGATATTTAGACTCGGTTATCTCTTTTAGACAGGAATAGGGTATGGTTGGGAAAGATATGGTTCAGAATGATATAGGTAGATTGGCCTACCTTCTTGTGAATTATTTAGTAAGAGTGAGATATTAGTATTACAGCTTACTTTGTTATATATTCTTATCTCTGGTAATCTATGTACTGGAAGAATTGTATATTATATTTTGTCATATTGTGTGAAATCTTTTCATCTATGTTTTATGCACATTATTCTCACTATATTCTATGTATGTATACTTTGTTTGTGTTCAAGACATTTTGTATATTGATACAGTTTGGGATATTTATCTTGCTGCCCTTTAGAGCTATCTCTTGTCTAGACATTTCTACTCTACCTTTACTTTAGGAATTTACATGTGCATAATTATATTGTTTAGGTATGTATCCTTGCTTTACTCAAGGAAGTTTTATTCAGGTTTTTAGCTAAGTTCCTAAGTATTACAGATTATCCTCACCCATGTTTCCTTTACCTATGAGATGAGTCAGACATAGAGGCTTAATCTCCAATCACTTCATAGATCTGCAGAACACGGCATTTAAATGTTTTAATATTAGTACTCCATTGACATGAGACACTGTTGCTCCTGACAGCACCATGCACTTTCCCGAAAGTATGTTGGACACTGTCATTGCTCCTTCTGGAGTTCATCCTCGCTTCAACCATGGCCTCTTGGGCAAGGAACTGTCCATACCTTAGCCATTGATCTGAATATATGGTCCCATGTGCTTGCAGGAGACAAACAGAAGACTGCTGAACCTTGCCAAGTCAGGGTAAGACAGCCTTTCTTCCTCCCTGCTTTTGTTGTGGTCTGTCAGGTACTCTTGGCCTTAGCCAAAACTGGCTGTACCAACATTGCTCTGAGACCTTGGGTGACTGTAGCTTGCTGCTTCTGTCCTCACTGCATCTTTTGGAAGTTGCCCATACACACTTCCTATCTACCCTAGTATCACTATTTTCCTTCTCAGGTCTTGATGAGGTTGTAGATTAAACTATCACAACTATTATTCTCTCTTCCTAGTTAGATATACTAGGTACTAGACTTAAGCCTTCTACCTTAGGATAACTCTATTGTAAACTCTGTTATGCCTTCACCCTAGGACTAGATATGTAGGTCGTTTTGTTCTCAATTTTCCTTTTCTTAGAGCACACTTGTTATTCACTGTTTTGTATATTGTTTGTATCAAGCCCAAATCTTTTCTTTAGACTAAAAGGGGAATTGTAGCGAGATATTAACTTTGTCCGCAACTGTGGTTTAGGCCATGCCCATTGGGGGTGGAGACAGGGTGGGACGTGACCTGAGGAAAAAGGCTGGGAAAGAGTCGGGGCCACTCTTTTAGGTGGTGGATGCTGGAAGGCTTAGGATCTGGTGGAATCTGCCGCATTCATCTGCCTATGTTGTGAGTTATTTCACCCTTAATAAACATCTCTTCAGCCTAATTGTTTATCCTGATCCTTATTAAATCGCAATACCTTTTGCTTTTTTTAAAATTACCTGAATCTGTATTTTGTTTTTAATAAGAAGTGCTAGAAATAAATAATCATAGTCTCCCATAAAAGCAAATTACAAACATAACCACAGAAACTAAGGAAAGCAATTTTCTTTCTGCCAAGTGGGTGTGATTTGACCTTAACATGGGTACAACACACACATATGGACATGTTATCTTCAATCTTTGGTGCCTAAATCAACAGTGAGCTTGGTTGAGATTAACTACTGTATCTATGGGTCCAGTCTACTTTGGAAACAGTTATCATAGAAGAACCAAAAGAGTCAGGCAGAGGAGAACATGTGAGGTGACACAAATACCCAGCCATTAACCTGTTTTCAGAAAAGTTTCTATTTCTGGCAATACTGAAGGCAGAAGAATCATTTTCCCAATATCTAAAGACAGAACCGCAGTTGAGGGGGGGGAATAAGGACTCTCGATGAAGCAATTTCATTCTCCTTTTTCAAAACCAATAAAGCCTTTTGCAAAGACCAGTCTATCTAAAGACTCTGCCAGATGCAGTTGACTTCTTCCCCTATGGCACCCGCATCTCATTTTCCACAAGGGCATCAGGGGCTGTTATCAATTACCCTGGCAATTGCAAGTACAAATGAAGGAGAATGAGAGCATTTGGCACTGGTGTGTCCCTGAGGATTCTATACAAACTCCCAATACCTAGCAGACTTGGATGGAGTAAAATGGGCTTCTTCAACAAAACCAGCACGGAATCCAAAAACTTATTGTAAATTTTTTTTCACAATGTATATTGTCTTTGGTTAACAGAGATGGATGCACACACAGATAAGAGGAGGCCTTCATCCTTTGGGTCTCCAGTTAGAAATGGTGGAATAGTCACACATGTATACTGAGAGCTGAACTCATGAACTGCTCCTCTGCAGGAGCAACAATTGCCTTGGTTACTGAATCAACCTAACAGTCCCAACAAACTGAGATTGAAATAAATATATCTCCTTTATCGTCCAGATCTCCTGTAAGCAAACATTCGTTTTTCCTTCCTCCTTTTGTGTAAATCCTTGATCGTATGCTCTGCTCAGTCTAATACAGAAAGGTTCCTACAGAGAATCCCTGGTGGTATGTTCTTGGGGCAAACAACTGTACTGAATCCCAGTATCCCACTCTTTGGCCAGGAAACAAAGCAGTACAGCCACTGGGTAGAGTATGCTAGAATACAGTACTCCCCCTTACCCATTTAGAGCAGTATTAACGGCCTGAGCCCCCATGTTGTCTTTCCTCAGAGCCTCTGTAAATGCTACACAAGTACCGCAGTCTACTCAAGGGTCCTGAAATGCACCTGTAGGTCACAGCTGAGAGGATCCTAAGATTGCTTCAGGTGTTTCAGAGGAGTGATGGGAGATGTTATTCTGTAAATATGTTTCTCATACTGGTTAATGAATAAAGCACTGTTGGCCTATAGGAAAGCAAGATAGGAGGGACTAGGAGACTAGGAGGAAAGAGAAAGTAGTAAGGAGGAGTCAACATGGAGAGCACTGAGAGGTATAATGCCAGCCACTCTGGTTAGTAAGATGAACCACGTGGAAATACTTAGAATAGTAGAAATGGGTTAATCATTAAGACAGAGCTAGCCAGCAGGTAAGAAACTATTAACTGGCCAACAGCCTTATATCAAATACAGAGTCTCAGCATATTATTGGGGGCTGGCGTGGTGGCAGGAGCAGACCAGGCTGCAGGCGGGAAAACAACTAGCTACATATGGCACCCAACATGGCTAATAAGAACTTTAACTTAAAACTAAGAAAAGCTTAACAAATGTTTAAAAAAAAAAAAAAAACAAAGAAACAAAGACAAGCAAAACTTCTTGGTAGCAGCATTTTTCTCGGTTGGACTTTGTTTTACCAGACACAGAGATTTGCACAGCTCCTTTAAAAGAGGTTTCCAAAATTAGCATAAGCAGCAAAAAACTGCATTGCTTTTAAAGAGCACCGCTAACAATTCATTGGTGTGTATGAGAGCTGGCAATGAAGGTTTACAGTGTGTTTTAAAATATACGTAGGCTTGGGAGAGAAAAAGAAAAACATGGTTTAAAAAAGATAGAGTGTGGCTGGGAGTGGTGGCACATGCTTTAATCCCAGAACTCGGGAGACAGAGGCAAGCAGATCTCTGTGATTTCAAAGTAAACCTGGTATACAGAGTAAATTCCAGGGCAGATAAAAGTTAAACAGAAAAACCCTGTCTCAAAATATGTAAAAATAAAAGTAAAATAAATAGAGTAATAAAAAAGCCACATAAAGATGGAAAGCACAGAGAAACTTTGGATATTGTAGGCTGTTTTGTTATCATTAATTGTTTGACTGCTGAGGAAATAACAACAACTGATAAAAGAAATGCTGCTGGATTAATTCAATTTATATATTTTAAAAATGCTTTGACTCCAAAATTTAAGCCTAAGGACAAGTTACTGGGAAAAAAAGGATTTTTAATTATGTTTCCAGAGAAAATGAAAAGCTGTGGATTCCTTCCAGGCTAACATGGTTTGATCAAGCCAGACCCCCTGAAACAGAGTCCCAAGTGATCCAACACTCAAAACAGCTTGGACAATGCAGCCTTGCAGACTACAGCAAAGATTTCTGCATCTTCTTAGATTCCCCCATGACAGCGCCCCCTACCAGCACGAAGTAATTTGGAAAGAAGGACGCCCAAATTCCCAAATATTGTTTATAAATGTTTGTTTTCATTTAAGTGGGCTTTGTTATACATGGTTAATGACCACAAGCAATCTTTTTAAAGGCAAAAAGGGAATTATGGTATAGATATGAATGCTTTGTTTTGAAATGGATTTTCATTTATTGATACAAATTTAAGGTCAATTTTGTGGTACGTATATTTCTCCTCTTTTTAGGTATTGTGTTTATATAGCTCATTGAAATAATATAATGTATAATTGAGTACAGAGTATAGAGGGTTACCTATGATAGTCAAAACTTGGAGTTAAGTTAGTTCAGATTTCTAGATATGCAGAGATGTATTAGAGATGAATAGTCATCCTTCAAACCTTTCAAAGACCTACAGAATATGGCATTTAAAATGATTTAGGGTTTTTCTTGGCAGTGAGGCATAACTGCTCCTGGTAATTCCACCTACATCAGAAAGGAAGACGGACATTGAAGAACCTCGTTATGAAGTTTGCTTTCAATATGGCAAGACTAGCCATATGGGCAAGATACTGCTCTTGTCTAGACTGTTTGAATTTATGCTGTATAAACTGGACATGCAGGACCCACAGAAAAGTGACTGCTGAAACAAAATGGATAGTGCTACAGGATTCCTGCTTCATGGAAAAGTCTGCCAGACAGTCTACAAGACAAAGAGAAAAATGACTGACAAACTGTCAATACAGATGGACAGTTTTCTGCTTTGCTGAGGAGTCTGCCAGACACACTGGGGCCTAAGGGCTGAAGATAAAACATTACAAAAGAATTTCGTGTGACTGACCAGAGAGTGAGTTGTCTCTGTCATTTCTAGAGTTTATATATTATCCTTTTATGGTCTTTGAAGGAGTTGAAGACAGATAGTTATGGTTATACTTTTCCTTAGTTAGGATTAAAGATAAGTTACATATAGGACTTTAGGCAGGATAGATAATGAAATATTTTCTTTGAATCTTGCTAAATGTTAATGGACTAAATATTGCTAACTGTTATTCTTATTTGATAACTGTTGTGTGATATAGTTTCCTATGCTAATGTTAAAATCCTTCTTTTTATTTCAGACAGAAAAGAGGAGATGATGGGAGATGTTATTCTGTAAATATATTTCTCATACTGGTTAATGAATAAAGCACTGTTGGCCAATAGGAAAGCAAGATAGGAGGGACTAGGAGACTAGGAGGAAAGAGGAAGTAGTGAGGAGGAGTCAACATGGAGAGTGTGGAGAGGTAGAACACCAGCTGCTCTCACTGGTAAAATGAGCCACATGGAAATACTTAGGATAGTAGAAATGGGTTAATCATTAAGACAGAGCTAGCCAGCTGGTAAGAAACTATTAACTGGCCAACAACCTTATATAAAATATAGAGTCTCAGCGTATTATTGGTGGCAGGAAAATAACTAGCTACAAAGTGGACTCCAGGAAAGAGCTGTGAGCAGAAGCCAGGGAGCTGTATGCTTCAGCCACCAAATGGGAATATGAGCTCAACATTGTCTTCCAGCTTGACATCTCAGAGACCTGGGAAGCATGAGCTGTAATGAAATCCAGTGCCTGCGTTTTCAGCTGCCCTGCAGTGTACAGGTCAGCCAGGATGAGAGCGTGGGCAGCATTCTCCATGGAGTGGTCCCTGCAGAGAGCATCCTCTCATATGGCCTTCAAAGCTCTAGGACTTACTTTTCAGCAGCTGCCAGCATAGAATCCGCCATGCTGCGAAGGCTGGTGCCTTTCCCGTGTAAATGAAGCCCATCATTGCCTTGAAGCCTTGCTGCTCCAGATCATGAATCTCAATGCAGTTTGTTGTGTTCTCCTCTGTGTCATGTTGTAACAGGACTCTGAAAACTGGAGAGCTGGCTGCTAGGATGGACTTCTGAGCCTGAAACTCCTGGCCACCTGTCACCACGTAGCAGTCTGTGAGAAAAGATTTCTCCCACAGCTCTCCTGGCTCATCTGCCATCATGCATCTTGGAACCTGGATCTCTGGCATCGTTCTCTGTTCACAGATGTCTAAGGAACCTTGAACCATGTTCCCCTAACATTGGAAGGTGAGTTGTAGTCTGGGAGAAGCCAAGACTCCTAGGATAAAAGTAAATCTCGAACGATGAACTTTTGGAATCCACAGTGCAGAAACCAAAAATATGTTGTGCTCTTCATGACTTGGGATTTCTCTCCTTTGCCATTGATAATCCAGAACTGGAACTTTTTCCATATTGGGTTCTTTGGCAGCTGATCAATCATAAGAAAACTGACAAGTAATCTTTGCTTTCTCCATCGACTCCTTTCAGATGTACATTCAAACATTTATGTGTGTCATTGGATCCTGATGAAAAAGTAGAACTACTAATTATTATTGCTTTTGCTCCAAGCAAAAACACAAGTTGCTGATGGTCCACTTGTAACTGAATTTCTGTATGTTGATTGGTGTGTAGCACCAGCTCTTTCCTGCCAATTCCGCTGACATATCTGCTTGTGATAGTTTGAAGGTTAACCTTGACACAAAGTGAAGAACTAGGATTTTTTCTTCTTCAACCTGGAGGTCACAATCAGAGATAATTTTTAAATTCTTAGTTTCTTTTTTCTCTCTAGTCCCACTTCCATCATTCTGAAATCTTGGGTCTCTCTATAGTTTTCTTTCCCAATTTAAATGTAGGTTTCAGAGAAGGCAGTCTAAGCTGCTGGAAACAGGTTTATAACTCCATTTCTCCAGATTTCATCTTAGGACAGTTGGTCAATTTTGACATTTACATACAGCTTTTGAAAGAACTTTAACATTTCATACATTCTTATTGGAAACATATAGTAATGGGGTTCTCTAGAGTAACAGAACACTTGCAATGAATCTCTCTATTTGTGAAAAAATCGGAATTCATTACATTGACCTAGTTCTGGGGTCATACAATAGCACAATGGGTACTTGTGAAGGAAAAGATCAAGGATCCAGTACTTAAAAAATCTAGATTAGATGTGTCTTTTGGCTGGTCTTCAATAAATGATCAAAGTTAGTATAACTATTCTCTAATGTCAGTGAGACAATGGACTTCCTTCACAATTAGGGGAAGCACTCAAAAAGAAATAGCTTTCTTCTTTAATGGTGCTTAATATTCTGACTCTGGAGGGTGTGGCCCAATTAAAGGTGTGTCTTCTCAGCTCCAGTTCTGGATTAAAGAGGTGTGTGTGTCTGTGTGTGTCGTGTGTGTGTGTGTGTGTGTGTGTGTGTGTGTGTGTACAGGCCTCCAGTTCAGGACTAAATAGTTGTGTGGGTTTGGGGGGAGGGTATAAAAATGGCTTTGGTTCATTTTGCTTAAGATCAAGAAGTACAAAACTATTCTTATTCTTCCAAAGTTAAAGTCATAAAATCATGAGGTTTAAGGTGTGGCTCTTATAGGATATAGGACTTAGGCAGGGGTATCTACTCGAAATAACAAAAGGTTTGTTCTGTGGTGTGAGCTGATCAGCCTAGGGATCATATGTAGGGAGACGTATCTATGTCTCTGTGTTGGTCTCAGCTGTTGGCAGATTTGGCATAAAGAATCAAATAACCAAGTGATTCTTGATGCTTAATTTGAAGTAGAAATTCTTGAAGAATGATGACACAACTTTAATCTGGATATATAGGATGAGAAATACAGATATGATTGTGCCACTTTATTTTTCCCATCATTATATATAATTCATTACTTACATATATTCCTTGATGATCATATACTGAAAAACTCTTGTTTAAAAATAATGTAAAACCAATGTTTTAATTTTTCTTTCATTAAATTTTATTGTATAATCCTACCTGGAATCAGTCTCCAAGACTCATCTTATAGTGTGACTAATGAGTATCCTAAATCCCTCACCTGTCAGTCATTAGATTGATTCAAAGTAGCTCATATTCTCTCTTTTTCCCTGGTTGGTTCTCTCCTCTTCAACCTCACCAGTGCCATTGTAAGACCCTAATTCTGGGGTCCTGACAGGCTGATGGGAGAGCCCCATGACAAAACAGAAAAACCAAGAGATGCAACAAGTAAGAGGCATTTATTAAAAGAGTGCGCACTTGGGTGTCAGCAATTTTGGGGAAAGCTGCCTACCCCTCAAAGGGTAAAGGCTCCTTTTTTGTAGAGACAAACTGCAAATCAGCATACATGCAGGGGGCACAAGGTGACTGATGACAAAGTATGATCTCATGTTTGAGAGATCACCCAGGTGTGACCTGTTCTTCTTTAAAAGAAACTCCATAGAATGTGCCTTAGAAAGTCCCCAGAATGTCCCTTGGCCAGGTGTGATCCAGACCTAGCTGGTCATCTGGAATAATTTGTTCCAGGGTCGGGACTTATTTCCTTGTTGTGGGCCAAGACCTGTGAGAAACTTCTTATCCTTTGTTTTTGTTTTTTTGTTTTGTTTTTTTGGGGGGGGTTGTTTGTTTGTTTGCTTGTTTGTTTTTTGGTAAACTAGAGTCTTTCATACTCTGGCATTTTCTTAGCTGTATATTTAGAGCTTTCAGTTATTCCTCAAAGGTTTGATGATTCAGTAACTAGGCTTATTTAACAAGATCAGCCTACATATAACCACTAGCCCCATCACCATAGTAACTATTCTTGTTCTCATAATTTCTGATCTTTCCACCCATGTCCACGTCAATTCTTTTTGATTTTCTATATTCTGCTTGCAAGAACTATTCTCCTTCTACTTTCCTACATCCTTGCTCTGCAAACTAAAGTCTTTCACCATAAATATTCTCCACATCGCTAAATGTGAGAGATGATTCTTATTTCCATGAAATATAGATTATATTCAACACAAATACTGGAGCGAGTGGCTTTAGGATGGATCTCCCTCTATAGTGTGATGAGAAAATTCTCTCTATATGTCATGTCTCTCCAGTTACTCCTGTCTTGGACATTCTCTCTAAAACTAGACCAAAAGGAAATAAGTTCGTTAATCAAATCAGCTCAGCCATTCCCAGTTTGGCTCCCCCCACCTTTGGTTTCCTTTTCTGAATTTATTTCAGGTGGCCAGCCACTTAGTGGCATAGGTGATTCTTCAACAGGAAGGTTCAGGGTCAGGGTGGTGGGTACCCTATCTCAGAAATCACTGATTCGAAAGGGATTGTACTTGTTGATTTGCAGACTACAACTTAGAAGATGCTCTTCAGTAACTGTTGAATATATTCTGCACCCTTTGCAAACCAGAATGCCCATACAATGTTAAGTCCAGCAGAGTAAGCCTGGAAGTTCAAAGATTAAAGAAGACAGAACTCAGTAGTGAAGAATAAAAATTATGTAGAAATGAGAAGCTGAATCTTGGCAGTCAGGAGGAGGCAATTGAGAGGTATTTAGGATATTTTTATAGTACAGCCTTAAGTGTAACAGGAAAGGTGAATTCAAGGAGAATTGACTGAGAAAGACAGGCAAGACCACCAAGAAAATTTGTTGGAGCCATCCCTGGGACTGTGATTATGGATGGAATAAAAGGCAGGAAAGAAGACAGCCATTTTCAAGGGTCTTACCTGGCTTTGCTTAATACCTACCAGGGACAGATATTTCCACCCTGATCTCCATATTGTAAACACTGAGACAGACAGACCCTGGAAGGAAGACAAAGACTACTTCCTGGATCATGTTTATGGGAAGAATACATTTTTTTCCAGAACCACAGTTTTCTGTGTAACAGCTCTAGTTGCCTTTCATATACCTGTATACAAAATACCTTTGTGTATAAGGCTGGTTTTATACTCAAAGAGATCAGCTTGTGTAAGCCTACTAATTGCTGAGAATAAAGATGTGTGCCATTACAGTGGGGTGGTAGGAAAAATTCTTTCTTTTTTAGTTTTTTGAAACAGGCTTTCTTTGTCTTATTTTGGAGCCAGTCCCAGAACTATCTCTGTAGAACATGCTGGACTCATCTTATACGGATCTGCCTGCCTTTGCCTTCCTAGTGCTGGGACTAAAGGCATGCGACAGCAATGCCTTGCAGTAGGAATAATTCTAAAAACAGGAAAGAAGTAAATAACAAATGTGTAGGAATTGCCATTATTCCTTTATTTATGGGAGATTAACTCCAGTAAGCAATGTACGCTTGTGATGGATATTCTTTGCTCCCAACTGCACCATACCTGGAATTAACTAAAACCTTAAAATGTAGGTCACAACTCTGAGAAAAGTTTTACATGAGTTCGAGCAGGTAGATCTACATGAAATTCAGATTCTCAGGGTAGAAGACAAGAATATTTGGCTCAGATCACAAGATCTGAACACACACACACCTTTAATACAGATCTAAGTCTGGGAGACACAGCCTAAATTGGGACACACCTTCTGGTTGAAGCAAATAAAACAACATGGAACAAGGGACCTTTTGCACTCTGCCTGCTTGCACTCACCTTGAAGCAAGTCCATCCCAGCACTGACATTAGAGACTATTCTTTGGATTCTACCACTTACTGAAGACCGGTTGACAATCCAGGACTTCCCCTTCACAACTAGCCAAAGTGGGATTTGCAGGTCTGTAAACATAAGTCATTCTAATTAGTTCCTTTTCTTCATATATGGAGACATAAATTCTATATGTTAATCTAGAGGGCCCTAATAGAACATTCTTCCTTGTGAGTATACAAAATGTTCCAAACTATTCAAAAGATGTATATATTTCTTAAACCTAGGTTCCTATTGATGTGGATTCAATCTAGAAAATGGAATGATCTAGTAGCTTTTACTGTCTTCTGTGAAACTACTCTGGAAATCTGCATTGAACATTCCAGAGATATCCAGGCTGTAACTTCAGAGAAATGGTAACATATAGGAAAAATAACATAAAACTCTAAAATCATGTCTATTAATGTGTCCCAAGGGGGAAGAAAAAATAAATCTCAGATTTAGTTTTGGATCCAGTTTAAACTTCAAATAAACCCTAGCTGAAATGTCAAGGGAAAAGATGGCCAAGGGCTGGAACTTCACACAAATCAACATACAAAACTTCTGGTACTAATGGACCATCACCATCTTCAAATTTTTTTCTGGAGGAAATGCAAGGTCGCATTACATTCCCAAATTTTTCATCAGGAGGCAATAACAAATGGTGTTTGAGAATATAAACTTTATGCTTTGACTAAGAAAACATAGATTACTTGTTAGTTTACCTAGTGTTGATCAGTTGTCCAAAGAGTCATGTTTGGGTAATGTTCTAGCTCAGGATTTTAAGTGCTGAAGGAGAGATAGCCCTTTAATGAGGGCCCAAGACACTTTAAGTTCCTAACAGGCTAAGAATGGAGATATAAAGATTCATCCTTTGGGATTTCCTCTTTGATCATGAGCACTGGTTTCCTCACAAGAGAAGAGGATGAGAAAGAAGACATTTTTGTCTCCAAACTCAGTAGGCAAAAGAATTTGTTGCTATTGAAGAGTACATTTCTTAACTTCCCAGCATACACAGAGAATGTTTCTACCACATGAAGCTATACTTGCAGTGATTCTGAGCTTCTCTTGTCCTCATGGGCACCTCCATCTCTATAGAAAATATTTTAATGAAATATTAAATGAAAAAAAATACTTAATCATTTCATAATTCCAGTGGTGTTTCTGTTTCAGGAAGCCTACATTTGTCCTTCAAGTTCTCAGCTTTTTATTTAGGGTCCTCCCTATCACACATAAAAAATCATTGAAATGTCACCTAATGAAATTCTTCTACACTCAGATTGCTGTTGATCCCAGTCCACACTCTCCTGCAGCTGATGGGAGCAGAAACTGAGATGCACTGAAAACCTTATTAGGCAGAGCTCAGACCAAGGGAAAATGGGGGTGGAAAGCATGTAGGAGCCAAAGGGATCAAAGACACCAGGAGCACAGAGAATACAGGATCAACTCAGCAGAGCATTATGTGCTCACAAAGACCAAAGATGTACTCACAGAGCTTATGTGGGTCTATACTATGTCCTCTGTACACATGCTGTGGTTATTGAGCTTGGGCTTTTGTGAGACTTCTAGCACTGGGAGTGTGGGGAGTCTGAATTGTTTGTCTGATATTGGGAACCTTGTCTTCTTTCTGGGTTGGCTCCTTTGGCCTTGATATAATGTTTTGTGCTTACTCTTTTTGTAAGTACATCTTGGTAGAGCAGAGGAGGGGGGGAAATTTTCAGAGAAAGATTAATAAAAAGAAAACTGGTAAGACTTTTGAAGTAGTATATGGGCAGACACACAAAGAAACAAAAATGTAAAGATCTCTGTGATCCAGTGAGCCCATGGTCAAAGAAGCAATGATAACCGAGATGGAGGTTATTCGTGGACTTTCCCTTATCAGGACTAACATGACTACAGTTGCTGCTGGATGTCAGATCTGCCAAGAGCAGAGATCAACACAGAGACACAGATATGTCACCATTCCCCCAGACTGATAAGCAAACAACATGGTCATAGGATGACTATATTGGTTCACTTCAGCTGCTGATGGGACAACAATTTATCCATACTGGAATAAATACATTTCTAGCTATGGATTTGGCTTTCTTGCATGCAAAGCTTTTGCCAAAACTACCACACAAGTACTAACAGAATGCCTTGTCAAATATCATGAATTCATGGAGTATATATTCTGAATAAGACAATAAATTCACAGGGAGCTCTCTTTCCCCACATTCTCTGTAATGCTACACATGTCCCACTCTCTACCCAGGTGTCCTTGGTAAATATGCTGGCTGCTGTTTCTAGAATGTATGTGTAGGTCACAACTGAAAGGAACCTAAGGTTGCTTCAGCTGTTTGGGAGGGGTTTCCAGTAAAGAGCAATGAGCAAAAGCCAGGGAGCTGTATGCTTCAGCCACCAAATGGGGATATGAGCCCACCATCGCCTTCCAGCCTGAGGTCTCAGAGACCTTGGAAGCATGAGCTACATTTGATCTTCTTACTATAGTATTTTTCCAGGCCATCTCCCACTTCTCTATTCCTACTGGACAGTCTCTGGGAAAACCAGTTTTCAAGTGCTGTTATGGGTATCATTGCTTCAGACTCCAGCCCCTGTCCTATATGACCATTGTGTAAGTATTTAGTAATGCCCTTTACATTGACTAAAAAAAAAAAAAAGGCATATGTCCTCGTCATGGAGTTAGGGAACATTGGATTAAATGTGTGAGAGAATTGCATGTGTGAATGCCTTTTTTCACTTATATAATAATTTATACTAGATTGATATTTTTGGTCATTCTGGACTTAAAAGAATATTAAGACCATATTACATGTCATCTGGATGGTGAAAGAGGCAGCATAGAAGCAGTTTGGGAAATGAGGAAATACTGTGGGAGTTAAAAATGGATGAACCTTCAAATAGGAAGTGCACCTTAGTCATAGAGCACTGACTTGTACTTGCCCTGAACTCATAGAGATCTGGCTGCCTCTGCTTCTCGAGTATTGTCATTAAATGTGTTCACTATCACTGACCAACCACAATCATTTTTTAAGAACTCCCTTTAAAGCTTTATTTGAAATTACAAAAGAAATACACCTTCTTCTCTGACTTCAACTAGAAACTATTTTCAGTGAACTGGTAGAATGTATAGTTTTACCATTGACTTGTGTGTGTGTGTGTGTGTGTGTGTGTGTGTGTGTGTGTGTGTGTGTGTGTGTGTGTGTGTGTTCTGTTATCCACCATCTATCTATTTCACTAATTTTTCTTTGCAAGCTTCAATGTGTATTTTTAATTTTTAAATGGGAGATTGATTTTAATCATTCTTTCTAAGCTGTTTACCTCCTGTTATCTATAAATTGTCTTAATTTCAACAACAATTTACTTTTCTTAGTTTTTTTTAACCTTAAGAAATTTATGATATTCAACCATTGTTTATTTTCTAGGGCATTGTGCATCTTTCCTTCAATCTGCACATTTGCTGGATCCTATGTATTTATGTTTAATATTTTTTCAATCAGAATATACTGTGTTCCCACATTGAGGTTAGCCTCTAGCTTCTTTCCTTCTATTGCTTGTTACAAGCATTGTTTCCCACCATTCTGTGCCCACTGCCTTGCCAGCCACAATTAACACACAGAAACTCTGTAGTAGATATAATGTTGTTAGCCAGTTACTAGTTTCCTATCAGCTAGCTCTGTTTTAAATATTAACCCATTCCTATTAATTTAAGTATTTTCACATAGTCTCATCTTACCAAAGAGGGCCCAGACATCTGTTCTCCCCAGTCTCTCTAGGTTGACTACTTCCTACTACTTCCTTGAATCCTCCTTGTCTACTAGTCCTGCCTATCTTGCTTTCCTATGGGGCAACAGTGCTTTATTCATTAACCAATACAAAAAAAAAAATCATGTTTATAGAATGGCCTCTCCCATCATCTCCTCTTTTCTCTCTAAAATAAAAAGAACAGTTTTAACTTTAACATAGTAAAAATATATAACAAAACAGTTGTGAAATAAGAGTCTAAAGTTTTATATGTAATTTATCTTTAATCCTAACTAAGGAAACTATAACCATAACTATCTTTCTTCAACTCCATCGAAGACCACAGAAGGATAATATATAAACTCTAGAATGACAGAGACAACTCACTGCCTGCTCAGTCACCACAAAGTTCTTCTGTAATGTTCTATCTTCAACCTATAGTGTGTCTGGCAGTCTCTTCAGCAAAGCAGGAAACTTTAAACTGTCCACCTGTAATGGCAGTTTATCAGTCACTTTTTTCTGTGTCCTGCAGACTGTCTGGCAGAATCTTCCATGAAGCAGGAATCCTGTAGCAATGTTCATCTTCTGTCAGCTGTCATTTTCCTGTGGGTCCTGCATGTTCAGTTTATACAGCATAATGTCAAAGAGTCCAGACAAGAGCAGTATCTTGCCCAAATGGCTAGTCTTGCCATACTAAAAGTAAATTCCATAATGAGTTTCTTCAATGTCCCATTTCTTTTCTCTCCCAAGCCTACATATATTTTAAAACACAATGTAAAACTTTAGAGGTTTTTCTTAATTTGAATCTATCTTTACTGTAAATCTTTATAATTTTCTGGCCATGAGTCTTTTATCTAATAAACAACAACATTGCTAACATGAAATTCACAGCTGTATTATTAGCCTTGGTCTAGCCAAGATGGCGGTGGGTACTTTCACCTTCAGAACTGAGAGCTGTGCTGCTATCCGGCATCATGCTGCCAGCCTGGAGATGGCTGTCATTGTCACTCTCCTACACACTATTATGTTGTTAGCAGAGCACTTTAAAAGCCTTGCAGATTTTTGCTTCTTATGCTGAGTCTGGAAACCTCCCTTAAAGGGAGCGGAGCAAATTTATGCTTGTCTCTCACCAAAACAGTGTCCAGAAAAATGCTGCTATCAAGAAACCTTGCTCGTCTCCTTTTTTGTTGTTGTTGTTCCTAATACCTCTTTTTAAGCTTTTGTCAAGTTTTAAGTGAAAGTTTTTAGCCATTTATATTTTCTTTAATAATAAATTTCTTTTTCTTATTTTACATATGGACCCCAGTTCCCTCTCACTCCATCTCTTAGCCCCTCCCATGACACAGACCACCCTCCCATCCCACCCCCCCTTCTACTCCACAGGAAGGGTGATGCTTTCCAGAAGAGGTCAACAAAATCTGTCAAGTTATTTGGAGTAGGGACTAGGTCCTCCCTCCTGCCTCTAAGTAAGGGTGAAAGACTTTAGTTTGAAGAGCTAAAATGTGGGAAAGGAGCAGGAAAATAGTTCTTGCAAGCAGAATAGAGAAAATCACAAAGAATGAATGTTGAACAAGAAAGGTTACTATGGTGATGGTGCTGGTGGTTATATGCTAGGCTGACCTTGCTAAATAGGGCTAGTTACTGAATCATAAAAACTTTGAGGAATAACTGAAGGCTCTAAATATACAGCCAAGAGAAAGCCAGAATATAAAAGATCTTAGAAACAGTGATAAGAAGTTTTTCACAGGTCTTGGCCCACAACAAGGAAATAGGCCCCAACCCTGGAAGAAATGATTTTCAGATGACCAGCCCTGTCTGGGTCACTCCTGGCCAATGGACAGTCTGGGGACTTTCCAAGGTACATACTAAGGTTTTTCCTTTTTCCTTTGAAGAAGAACAGGTCACACCTGGGTGGTCTCTCAAACATGAGATCATAATTTGTAATCAATCACCTTGTGCCCAATGCATGTATGCAGATTTGTGGTCTTTTTCTAAATAAGAGAGCCTAAACCCTTTGAGGGAGTGTGCAACATTCCCCAAGATTGCTGACACCCAATTGCACTCATTCAATAAACACCTCTTGTTTGATGCATCTCCTGGTTTTGGTGTTTGTGTTGTGGTGGTTTCCCATTGGCCTTTCAGGACCCCAAAATTAGGGTCTTACAGAGAAAGTAACCCCCCATGGAGAATGTGCTCCCAAAGTCCTTTTCTGTACGAGGGGTACATCCTGGTTTGCTGTCAGAGGTCCTTTGGAACGCCCAGGCCTTCCAACTGAGACCAATGTTCAAGGGGTCTGAGTTGTTCCATTGCTGGTTTCCCAGCTATCAGTCTGATGATCCATTAATTTCCCCTTGTTCAGGTCAACTGTCTCTGTGGGTTTCTGTAGCCTGATCTTGTCCTCCCTCTCTGCATCAGGATTTCAGTTCAGCTCAGTGTTTAGCTTTGTGTGTCTGCTTCTGTTTCCATCAGCTACTCGAACAGGGCTCTACGATGGTGGATAAGTTAGTCATCAATCTAATTATCATGGAAGGGCATTTAAGGTAGCCTTTCCATGGTTGCTCAAATTGTTTGTTTGGGTCAGACTTGTAGGTCTCTGGACATTTCTATAGAGTCAGTTTTTTCTTCAAATCTATAATGGCTCCCTCTTTTCTGGTATATCTCTCTCTTTCTCTCTCTCACACTCTCTCTCTCTCTCTTCTCCCCTCAATTCTTCACCTGACTCAATCTCCCTAGTCCATGTGCTTTCCTCTTCTCCCCTTCTCTGTCTTCTAGCTCACTCGCCACTCAATGTTAATAGGTATTGTGAAAATCTGGCTTTGTCATTGAATATCTTGTTTTCTCCATCTATAATGATTGAGAGTTTTGCTGTGTGTAGCAGCCTGGGCTGGCATCTGTGGACTCTAACACTTGTAAAAGAACATCTATTCATGACATTCTGGCCTTGAGAGTTTCCATGGAGAAGTCGGGTATAATTTGGTAGGGCTGTCTTTATATGTTACCTGGTATTTTCCCTTTGCTGTTCTTAAATTCTTTCTTTATTCTGTATATTAGGTACTTTGATTAGTATGTGTTGAGGGGTCTTTTTTCTTTGACAAGTCTATTTGGTGTTCAATATGGTTCTTGTACTTTCATAGGCATGTTCTTCTTCAGATTGGGACAGTTTTCCTCAATAATTTTGTTGAATATGTGTTTTGCATCTTTGGGCTGGACTTCTTCTATGCCTATTATTCTTAGGCATGGACATTTCATGTTGTTCCACATTTCCTGGATGTTGTGTGTTAAGGATTTGTTGGATTTATGATTTTCTTTGATGGATGAAATGAATTTCTTCTAGTTTTTCCTCAGAGCCTGATATCTCTCTTCAATCTCTTGTATTCTGTTGGTTGTGCTTGCATCTGTAGTTCCTGATTGTTTGCCCAGTTTTTCTATTTCCAGCATTCCTTTGGTTAGTGTTTTCTTTATTGTTGCTATTTCAGTTTTCAAGTCTTGAACTGTTTTCTTCATCTGTTTGATTTTTCTTTTTTCTTGGCTTTAAGAGATATGTTCAGTTGTTGCAATTTTGTGTGTTTTTTTATTCTATTTCTTTAAGGAATTTTCTCATATCCTCTTTGAGGGCCTCTATCATTTCTGGAAGTTATTTTTAAGTCATCCTCTTCTGCTTTATCTGCTTTATCTGCTTTGTCTGTTTTGGTCTGTTCAGGTGTAGTTGTTTTAGAGTCTCTAGATTCTGGTGGTGTCATGCTTGTCTTTCTATTGTTGGGTGTTTTCTTGTATTGCTGTCGTCCCTTTGCTTCTTCCACTGGTGCAGTTGTAGTCTCTCAACCTCTACTCGACTCTCCCAGTGGGCAGAGGTGGGTCAGAAGTTCAATGTATGTAACTCTAGATGGTCTCTGGCAGGTCTCTCTTCTCAATAGAAGAAATCAACGAGGCTGAAAGACACTTAAGAAAATGTTCAACATCCTTAGCTATCAGGGGAATGCAAATGAAAACAAATTTGAGACACGATCTTACTCCTGCCAGAATGGCTAAAATTAGAAATACCAATGACAATTTATGCTGGAGATGATGTGGAGAAAGGGGAACACTCCTTCATTGCTGGTGGGAGTGCAAACATGTACAGCCATTTTGGAGATCAGTATGGCAGTTCCTCAGGAAAATGGGAATTAGCTTACCACAGGACCCAGCAATTCCACTCTTAGGTATATACCCAAATGACCCACATCCATGCAACAAAGACATGTGCTCAACTATGTTCATAGCAGCATTATTTGTAATAGCAAGAACCTGGAAGCAACATAGATGCCCCTCAACTGAAGAATGGATAAAGAAGATGTGACACATCTACACAATGTAATACCACTCTGAAGAAAAAAAAAATAACAGAATCTTGAAATTCGCAGGCAAGTGGATGGAACTTGAAGAAACCATCCTGAATGAGGTAACCCAGTCACAAAAAGAGGAACAGGGTATGAACTCACTCATATGGATTTTAGACCTAGAGCAAAGGATCACCAGCCTATAATACACACCACCAGATGAACTGGGATACAAGGTGTATTCTAAGATAGTTATATATGGTCCCTCACAAAAGGGGGAAGGGACAAGTCCCCCAGAGCACATGGGAAATGGGGGGGCAGTGAATTGAGAGAGAACTAAAAGAAAGAGAAGGGGAGGAGAGGAAAACACGTGTGACATGTGTGAGGAGGGTGGGGGGGGACATAAAAGAGGGAGCCATTATTGGTTTGAAGAGAAAACTGAACCTAAAGAAAGGTCTAGAGAACTACAAGACTGACTCCAACTAATAATTTGAGCAACCATGGAAAGGCTACCATAAATGTCCTTCCCTGATAGTGAGATCATCAACTAAATTATCCACCATCATGGACTCCTTATCTAGTACCTGTTGGAAACAGAAGCAGACACCCATAACTAAACACTGAGTCAAACAAGAATCCAGATGCAGAGAGAGGGGACAAGACCAGGTTGCAGAAATTCACAAACACGGTTGACCTGAACAAGGAGGTGCTTGGGCCTCCCAGACTGATGGCTAGGAACCCAGCAAGGGACTGACATAGACCCCCTGAATATGGGTCTCAGCTAGAAGGACTGAGCAGTCTGGGGGACCTCAGACAGTAGAAACAGGATCTATTTCTGCTGTAACAAAATGGTGTCAGAAGCGGGATTGAGAACTTTCACTTAAAACTTAACAAAAGCTTAAAATAGTTTTTAGAAACAAGGGAACAGAGACTAGCAAGACTTCTTGGTAGCAGCATTTTCTCAGTTGGATTTGTTTTTCTGTAGACAGAGAGTTGCATGGCTCCTTTAAGGGAGGTTTCCAAAATTAGCATAAGCTGCAAAAAGCTGACTTGCTTTTAAAGAGCTCTGCTAACAATTCATTGGTGTGTACAAGAGCTGCAATGAAGGTTTACACTTTGTTTTAAAAAATATGCTGGCTTGGGAGAGAAAAAGAAACATGATACAATGGTTTAAAAAGAAAAAAGAAAGTAAAATGGTTGGATGTGGTGGTGCACGCCATTAATCCCAGCACTCAGCAGACAGAGGCAAGCAGATCTCTGTGATTTCAAAGTAAACCTGGTATGCAATGAATTCCAGGACAGATAAAAGTTACACAGAGAAACCCTGTCTCAAAATATGTAAAAATAGAAGTAGAATAAATAGAGTAATAAAAAAGCCATGTGAAGATGGAAAACACAGAGAAATTTTGGATTCTATATGTGCTTCTGTTGTCTTGAAATTATTTGATTGCTGAGAAAACAACTACTGATAAAAGAAATGCTGCTGGATTAATTCAATTTATATATTTTAAAAATGCTTTGACTCCAAAATTTAAGTTCAAGGACAAGTTACTGGGGAAAAGGATTTCTATTTTTGTTTCCACAGAAAATGAAAAGCTGTGGATTCTTTCCAGACTTATGTGGTTTGAACAAGCAAGACCCCCTGAAGCAACGTCAATGGGAAATTGCAACCTTACAGACCACTACAGCCAAGATTTCTGGGTCTTCTTTGGAACCCCATGACAGCGCCCTCTACCAGCAGGAAGTAGTTTGGAAAGAATGACACCCAAATTCCCAAATATTGTTTATAAATGATTGTTTTCATTTAAGTGGGCTTGGTTATAAATGGCTAATGACCACAAGCAATCTTTCAAAGGTAAAAAGGGGATTATGATATAGATATGAATACTTTGCTTTGGAATGGATTTTCTTTTATTGATACAATTTAACGTCTATTTTGTGATATGTATATTTCTCCTCTTGCTAGGTATTGTGTTTATATAGCTCATTGAAAAATGTAATGTATAATTTAGCACAGATTAGAGAGTTACCTATGATAATCAAAACTTAGAGTTAAGTTAGTTAGGATTTCTAGATATGCAGAGATAAATAGGCATTCTTCAAACCTTTCAAAGACCTACAGAATATGGCATTTAAAATAGTTTAGGGTTTTTCTTGACAATGAGGCACAACTGCTCCTGGTAACACCACCTGCATCAGAAAGGAAGATGGACATCGAAGAAATGTATTATAGAGTTTGCTTCCATCATGGCAAGACTAGCCATATGGACAAGATATTGTTCTTGTCTGGACTGTTTGACTTTATGTTGTAGAAACTGGACATGCAGGACCCACATAAAAGTGACTGCTGATGCAAGATGGACATTGCTACAGGATTTCTGCTTCATGGAAAAGGCAGCCAGACATTCTGCAGGACACAGAGAAAAATGACTGACAAACTGTCAATAGAGGTGGACAGTTTAAAGTTTCCTGCTTTGCTGAAAGTCTGGACACACACTATGGCCTATGGGCTGAAGATGGAACATTACAAAAGAACTTGAGGTGACTGACCAGGCAATGAGTTGTCTCTGTCATTTCTAGAGTTTATATATTATCCTTCTGTAGTGTTTGAAGGAGTTGAAGACAGATAGCTATAGTTATAGTTTTCCTTAGTTAGGATTAAAGATAAGTTACATATAGGACTTTAGACTCACAAAGATAAGATAGATGATATTTTCTTAATTCTTACAAAATGTTTATGGACTAAATATTGTTTACTGTGATTCTTATTTGATAACTGTTGTATGGTATATTTTGCTATGTTAAGGTTAAACCCCTTCTTTTACTTTAGACAGAAAAGAGGAGAGGATGGGAGATGTTATTCTGTATATATGTTTCTTATACTGGTTAATAAAACCCTGTTGGCCAATAGAAAACTAGATAGGCGGGGCTAGGAGACTAGAAGGAGGAAAGAGGAAGTAGTAGGGAGGAGTAGAGATGTAGCCCGGGGAGGAAGGAAGACGCCCGCCGCGGCTCCCCAATAAGACGACCACGTGGAAATACTTAGATAAGTAGAAATGGGTTAATAATTAAGGCAGAGCTATCCCATAAACAATAATGGTAATTGGCCAACAGGATTGTATCCAATACAGGGTCTCAGAGTGTTATTTGGGGCTGGCACAGCTGTGGGCCCAGACTGGTGGCAAGCAGGATGGCACTGGCGGGTAGGAAAAACATGCTGTAACAAAATGGACCTTGTGGACACATCCCTCATGGAGGGATACTGCCTTAACCTAGAGACAGGAGAGAAGTCCTAGTCCCTACTTCAAATGATTTGACAGATTTATATGACCCAACCTGGATAGCATAGCCCTACAAGTGGAATGGGGGTGGGGGGATGGGAGGAAAGGGTGGCCAGGGTGCATGTCACAGGGGAAAGAGGGAGGGAGGGTTGGAGGGAGGAAGGGAGAGGAAACTGGGATCCACATGTAAAATTTTTTAATTATATTATTAATAAAAAAAGAAGGAAAAAATGCTGCTGGAATATATATTTAAAATGCTTTGACTTCAAAATTCAAGCCTAAGGACAAGTTACTGGGGAAAAGGATTTCTAATTTTGTTTCTACAGAAAATGGAAAACTGTGGATTCCTTCCAACTAATGTGGTTTGATCGAGCAAGACCCCCTGAAGCAATATCAATGAAAAAATGCAGCCTTGCAGACCACTACAGCCATGATTTCTATGTTTTCTTAGGATTTCTCTTGGTCCTTGCCTTATCTTAGTATAGGATTCTATCCTCTCCCCTAGTTCATGAACCTTGTTCCAAGCATTCAAAGCTGCTGTACTGCATAGAGACAAGGTGTGGTCATCATAGGCAGCTTGAGTTTCTGGGTTAGCATAAAGACCCTCACCAATAATTTTATCTTGGGGAGCTTTATAACCTTTCTTCAAGCCCTATATTTCAAGAACTTTGCTTCTTCTCTCCATAAAGCCCTCCATTCTAATTGAGAGGTGTTTTCAAGAACAGCTGATATTAATTGATCCCAGTCTTTAGGGGTTACCTTGTTATTCCTTGCCCATGATTCTATTCATTGCTTTACATATGGTGAGTGCATGCCATAAGAGACTACTCTTTCCTTTATACCTTTTAAATCTTTCATACTTATTGGTTCCCACTGATATGCAACACCACCTTTTGGGTGTTTTTTCATTTTTGTTTTTCACTAATAGATACAGGGAAAACTCCCCTGACCCTAAATGGTATAGAAAATTTTAAGTCTCTTTTGTGCCCTGTTCCCTGTAATTCTCCTGCTGATGTGTCAGATCGAATGTCTTCTAAGACCTGAAATCTATTCACCATTGTCTCTTTGAGTGTCTGAACTTCTTGAACCATATAACTTTCTAGAGGTTTCATTGCTTCAGTCAGTTTCTTACTTTCTCCAACTACGAATGATTCCATGTTTTTAATATTCTCATCTTTAGATATAATCTGAATGGCATGTAAACTGCCTTCCAGAAACAATGTTCTATCCACTAGCTTGCCATTATCCTCAGACATGGAACAGATTCTATCTGCTAGTCTTTCCATCTGATGTTCCAGTTTTTTAACCTTATTAGCAGATTTGTCCAACCAGGAATGAGCTGTTTCTGCTAGCATGTTAATGCATTGCATAGTTTCCATTTTGGTTATTGAGGTATCAGATATGAAACAAATTCTGTTTTCTAGTTGGTCGTTTTTATGCTCCATGTTTTGCATTCTACCTGTCAGCTCTCTATTGCCATCTTCAATATTCTGAACCTTTTCCTCTAAACATTTTCTGTTTTGCATTCTAGTTTTAAACTCTCCATTGTTGTTTTCAATATTCTGAAACTTTTTTCCTAATGAATTTATGTTTTGTGTTCTAATTTTCAGCTTTCCATTGTCATTTTTAATATTCTGAACCTTTTTTTCTAAACATTCTATGTTTTGCATTCTAATTTTCAGCTCTCCATTATCATTTTCAATGTTCTGCATTCTGTTTTTAGCTCTCTATTGTCATTTTCCATATTTTGAATCCTTGTTACTAACTCTTTTATGGTTTTTACAAGTTTCTTATTGTTTGCTCTAATCTCAAACCATTTCTTTAAAAATATCGTAATAATGATGAAACCCATTGCTATTACAAAAAAAAAATGTATATATTGGTTAAGTCATGATTTTCTTCTGTTAAAATTCCTTCTATACAAGAAGTAAAAGAATTCCTGAAGTCCTGCATTGTAAGATTATCCGCCATAGATATGGGACAATTTATCTCAGATATTATATCAAATTAAATTGCGAAGAATGTTGCAATTACCTTAGGTGTGATTCTGCTGTCCTGGAACTTTGGTGCTTTTAGTTGTAGATATCAACACCTTCAGCAGTAACAACCAAATAGCTTCTGGCAGCAGACGATCCTTCTGATCTTGGTCTCTGTAGGATAGTTCTTAACAAACTATGGCAAGTGAGATTTTGTTAAATGAGTAAGTAAAAGGAGCCTGTGCGATTGCTGGGACTGCAGGGCTAATAGTTGTTGCTGGCAACGCTGGGCCGTGAGATACACACAAGCAGGGCAGGCACCAAGCAGCACGAATGCAAAGTGGGGAAATGGGCAAAAAAATGAGAAACAGTGAGTGTCTTCTCAGGGCCACTGTGGAGGTAAAGGAGTTGTCAGGCAGAGGCAAACGTCCCACAAGTTGTGGTGTGTCCACCTGGTTAGGCAAGGGACCCTGCTCGTTTGGGGATGGTGGGGGGAAGGGAGCGGCTTCTGTGACCTGGGTGAAAACCAGGTCCAGTGAAAATCCAGCTTCCGCTTCTGACAGCAGATATTGATGTTTAATAAGGATCAGAAGAAACAAATAGGCCAATTAGATGTTTATTCAGGGAGAAATAACTCACAACATAGGCAGATGAACACCAGCAGGTTCTACAGGATCCTCTTCTCTCCGTGTCCCACCAGCAAGAGAGTCTCTGACCCCCTCCTCAGCATTTTCCCCCCAGGTCACATCTGACCATGTCTCCACCACCAATGGGAGTGGTCTAAGCCACTGGTGCGGACAAGGTAAATATCTCAGTACATCTGTTAGTTCCTTTGTTTCTTTGTTGAGTTTCTGATTGGTGGTCCTGTCTAGTGGTGAGAATGGTGTGTTTAAGTCTACCACTATAAGTGTGTGAGGTTTTATGTGAGCTTTGAGTTTTAGTAGCGTTTCTTTTACTAATGTGGGTGCTTTTCTATTTGGGGCATAGATGATCAGAATCGAGACTTTGTGTTGATGGATTTCTCCTGTGATGAATAGGAAATGACCATCTTCATCTCTCTTGATTGATTTGGTTTTAAGTCTAACTTGTTAAATATTAGGATAGCCACACCTGCTTGGTTCTTGCATCCATTTGATTGGAAAGTCTTTTCCAAGCCCTTTACCCTGAGGTAATGTCTATGTTTGAAGCTTAGGTGTGTTTCTTGTAGGCAGCAGAAGGATGAATTCTGTCTGTGTATCCATTCTGTTAGCCTGTGTCTTTTTATAGGTGAGTTAAGATCATTAATGTTGAGGGAGAGTAAGGACCATTGATTGTTAATGCTTGTTTGTTTTAGACTTGTTGTTGGAAGTGGTATTGTGAATATATTTGTCCTGCTTTACCCTTGGTTTCCGGTGAAGTGGGGTTATCTGTTGCCTACATCTTTGTGAGTGTAGTTAACTTCCTTGAGTTGGAGTTTTCCTTCCAAAGCTTTCTGTAGGGCTGGATTTGTAGATAATTATTGTGAAAGTCTGGCTTTGTCATTAGATATCTTGTTTTCTTCATCTATAGTGATTGAGAGTTTTGCTGGGTATAGTAGCCTGGGCTGGCATCTGTGGACTCTTAGTACTTGTAGAACATCTATCCAGGACCTTAAGGGTTTCCATGGAGAAGTCAGGTGTAATTTTGATAGATCTGCCCTCATATGTTACTTGTCCTTTTTCCTTCGCTGCTCTTAATAATATTCTTTCTTTATTCTGTATGTTAGGTGATTTGATTATTATATGTCGAGGGGTCTTTTTTCTTTGGTCCAGTCTATTTGGTGTTCGGTATGCTTCTTGTACTTTCATAAGGGCATGCCCTTATTCAGATTGGGAAAGTTTTCCATGATGATTTTGTTGAATATGTTTTCAGCCCCTTTGAGCTGGGCTTCCTCACCTTCCTCTATGCCTATCATTCTTAGGTTTGGCCTTTTCACAGTGTCCCACATTTCCTGGATGTTTTGTGTTAAGGATTTGTTGGATTTATGATGTTCTTTGGTCGATGAATCTATTTCCTCTAGTTTACCTTCTGCGCCTGAGATTCTCTCTTCCATCTCTTGAATTCTGTTGGTTATGCTTGTGTCTGCAGTTCCTGATCGTTTGCCCAGTTTTTCTATTTTCCAGCATTCCTTCGGTTTGTGTTTTCTTAATTGTCTCTATTTCAGTTTTCAAGTCTTGAACTATTTCCTTCATCTGTTTAACTGTTTTCTCTTGGCTTTCTGTACTTTAAGAAATTTGTTCATTTCTTCCAATTTTTTCATTTCTTCCAATTTTTTGTTAGTTTTTCTTCCATTTCTTTAAGGGATTTTCTCACATCTTCTTTGAGGGCCTCTATCATTTTTATGATGATAATTTTTAAGTCGTTCTCTTCTGCTTTATCTGCTTTGTTGTGTTCCGGTCTAGTTGGTGTAGATTCCCTAGATTCTGGTGGTGTTATGCTTGTCTTTCTGTTGTTAGGTGTTTTCTTGTATTGCAGTCTTCCCATAGCTTCTTCCAGTAGGTGTTGGTGGGATCTCTCCCTCTCTCTATGGGCTTAGGTAGGTCAGAGGTTCGATGTCTGTAGCTCTGGGTGGTTCAAGCTCTCTAGGAGGTCTCTATGCAGGCAGGAGCCTGGCGATGGGGGCCAAAGATTAGGCCCCAGCAGAGGACAGCTGAGGCCTCTTTGGCAGAGGCCAACCTGTAGGCTCTTTCCTCACCGATAGGCGGGTCTAGCTAGGACCTGGCACTCTCCAGCTGAGGCCTCTTTAGCAGAGGCCCTGCAATGGGAGTCAAGGATCCAGCTGGCAGGAACTCAGAGTGGTCCCATAGAGATAGGCAGATCTCTGGGAGGGGCCCAGAACTCCAGTAGAAGACTGGTGGTGGGGGGTCAGAGACCAGGCAGGTGGAAATTACCGGTGGTCCAGGGTGGATTGGCAGGTCTATTGTGCTCAGATCAGCTCCAGGAATTTCTCCTGAAGGTGGCTGGATTGTTGGCTCCACCCTCTATCTCAGTGTCAGTGCTCAACTAGAGCTGTGGGATAGTGGGCAGGGTAGAGCAGAGGGGGAGGGAGGGCAGGCTCTTGTTGGGGGTGGGTGGGGGGCGTATCAGAGCTTCAAGAGAACTCTCGATGGGGACAGGACACAGGGGCAGCAAGATCTGGGACCCACCCAGGGATTTCCCGGGGAAGGGTGTAGGGGAGAATCCATCCGGATTGGACCCAAACTCACGTCTAGCCAAGGCCTGGCAATAGGGAGTTAAATACAATATTTTGTAGGTGTCTGAAGTTTTTGAAGACTATCTATTTGAAGTATGTCTCTGATTGATCTTGAAAACATACCTATATGACTATAAGTTCGATTGTTATAGATAACTAATTACTAACATATATTTCCTAAATATCTTAAACACTTTGTGATAGTAGCTTTTAAGGACCAGAACTTTACATTTCAAAATGAGCTGCATAGGTGCAATACCTTAAACAAGAGTAGAAGCACATACATAATATGTTATAACAAAAATAACCTTAAATTAGTATCAATATACAAAAATCCATAGCAATGTAAAATATTTGAGACTAGTAGTTTTTCAGTATAAAAGTAGATTCAATGATCTACCCTTTTATCCTATCATCCCCCATATCTTCCCTCTTTATTTTCAGAAAGAATCCAACCTCCCTTGCTTAGTTTCCTCCCTCACCATGATCAGTAACAATTTGCAACCAACCTCTTAAACAACATTTATACAAGCAAACACCTATAACCCACCAAGTGACAAAAAATCATCCACCCCACCTCTTGGCAATGTGTGCATCATGTCCTTAAATTTACTTCCTATTGTATGGATTTTATGGCATCTTTAGGGGACCCTGAGAAAATTGAGATAATGATCAAGTCTTGGGAGAGCTAGCTGTATCATTTGTGGTCCAGTTTCTGTGTAACAGAAAAGTGTAGAGCTTATCTGAAGTCCTAGCTTCAGGAGTAGTTTGTGAGGCTGGACCATGTCGTATGCCAGATCCTGGTAGCTGGGTGTTTCATTGCAGTCCTGACTGTATGGAACTCTGGAGTCTTTTTGAGACCTTGCAAGGTGTTAGCAGAACAGAGGACAAGGTTAAGTTTAGAAAACAAATTTTTTTTCTAGGTCCTGGTACTTGAAGGGAGAATTGTAAGATGAGGGAGGAATTCCCAAGGGGAGGGAAGGGAGTCTTGGGACCAGGGAAAGGTTGAATATTTGTTTGGAGTGAATCTGACCTGTTTGGATGGGTCCAATTCAGCTCCCTGGAACCTACAAGAATCCTTTGAGTTTGTGAAAACATAAATATTAAGACACATTAGCAGCATATTCATATTAGAAATGATTTAGCTGTAAGAATTAACACATACAGATCCAAGGAAGCAGCCCAGACTTTGTCCCCATCACCAGGCCTTGGCTACAGGTGAGTTTGGGTCTAATCCCACTGGGGTGGCAGATTCTCCCCTACACCCTCTCCGGGAATCCCTGGGGGGTCCTGGATCTCCCTGTCCCTGTGCCCTGTCCCCACCCAAAGTGCTCTTGGAGCTCTGATATACCCCCACTGACCCCCAATGAGAGCCTGTCCTGCCTCTACACTCTTCCCTAACCTGCCCACTGTCCCACCATTCTGGTTTAGCACTGAGACAGAGGGTAAAGCCAATAATCCAGCCAACTTCAGGGAAATTACTGGACGCAATCTGAGCACAATAGACCAGCCTATCTATGTGGAACCAAACATAATTTCCACCTGCCTGGTCTCTGACCCCCACCACCGGTCTTCTACTGGAGTTCTGGGCACCTCTCAGAGATCCACCTATCTCTGAAGGTCCACCCTGAGTTCCTGCAGGCTGGATCCTTGACCCCCATAGCAGGACCTCTACTAAAGAGGCCCTACTCAGTTGGAGAGTGCCAGCTAGACCCGCCTATTGGTGCAGAAACATCCTGAGTATCAGCCCAGCCTTTGTCCCACAACATCAGACATGGGCTAGAGGCCTTGGCTAGAACTATACCCGACTATCCCTTAGGAAACATCCTGCATGCTAGCCTCTGCCAAAAAGGCCTCAGCTGTCCTCTGCTGGAGCCTGATCTTTGACCCCCCCTCATGGGGCCCCTGCCTATGGAAAGACCTGCTAGAGAGCGTGGACCACCCAGAACTACAGACTTTGAACCTCTGACCCACCTAAATCCATAGAGAGAGGGAGAAACCCCACCAACACCTACTGGAAGAAGCTATGGGAAGACAGCAATACAAGAAAATGCCTAACATCAGAAAGACAAGCATAACACCACCAGAATCTAGGGAATCTACACCAACTAGACCAGAATACAACAAAGCAAATGAATCAGAAGAGAACGACCTAAAAATTATCATAATAAAAATGATAGAGTCTCTCAAAGAAGATATGAGAAATCCCTTAGTGAAGTGGAAAATAAAACAAATAAAAAATGGAAAGAAATGAACAAATTTCTTAAAGAAAGTATAAAAAGCCAAGAAAAAAACAATTAAACAGGTGAAGGAAACAGTTCAAGACTTGAAAATGGAAATGGAGACAATAAAGAAAACACAACCCAAAGGAATGTTGGAAATAGAAAAACTGGGCAAACGATCAGGAACTGCAGACACAAGCATAACCAACAGAATTCAAGAGATGGAAGAGAGAATCTCAGGCGAAGAAGATAAACTAGAGGAAGTAGATTCATCGACCAAAGAAAATCATAAATCCAACAAATCCTTAACACAAAACATCCAGGAAATGTGGGACACTGTGAAAAGGCCAAACCTAAGAATGATAGGCATAGAGGAAGGTGAAGAAGCCCAGCTCAAGGGGTCGAAAACATATTCGACAAAATCATCGGGGAAAACTTTCTCAATTTGAAGAAGGGCATGCTCTTATGAAAGTACAAGAAGCATACCGAACACCAAATAGACTGGACCAAAGAAAAAAGACCCCTCGACATATAATAATCAAATCACCTAACATACAGAATAAAGAAAGAATATTATTAAGAGCAGCAATGGAAAAAGGACAAGTAACATATAAGGACAGACCTATCAAAATTACGCCTGACTTCTCTATGGAAACCCTCAAGGTCCTGGATAGATGCTCTACAAGTACTAAGAGTCCACAGATGCCAGCACAGGCTACTATACCCAGCAAAACTCTCAATCACTATAGATGAAGAAAACAAGATATCTAATGACAAAGCCAGACTTTCACAATAATTATCTACAAATCCAGCCCTACAGAAAGCTTTGGAAGGAAAACTCCAACTCAAGGAAGTTAACTACACTCACAAAGACGTAGGCAACAGATAACCCCACTTCACCAGAAACCAAGGGTAAAGAAGGACAAATATATTCACAATACCACTGCCAAAAGCAAATCTAAAACAAACAAACATTAACAATCAATGTTCCTTACTCTCCCTCAACATTAATGGTCTAAACTCACCTATAAAAAGACACAGGCTAACAGAATCGATACAAAGACAGAATTCATCCTACTGCTGCATACAAGAAGCACACCTAAGCTATAAAGATACACATTACCTTAAGGTAAAGGACTGGGAAAAGATCTTCCAATCAAAGGGACCCAAGAAGCAAGCAGGTGTGGCTATCCTAATATCTAACAAGTTAGATTTCAAACCAAAATTAATCAAAAGAGATGAAGATGGTCATTTCCTATTCATCACAGGAGAAATCCATCAACAAAAAGTCTTGATTCTGAACATCTATGCCCCAAATACAAAGGCATCCACATTCGTAAAAGAAACGCTACTAAAACTCAAAGCTCACATAAAACCTCACACACTTATAGTGGTTGACTTAAACACACCATTCTCACCACTAGACAGGACCACCAATCAGAAACTCAACAAACAAACAAAAGAACTATCAGAAGTTATGTCTCAACTGGGTTTAACAGACATCTATAGAACATTCCATCCAAACACAAAAGAATATATCTTCTTCTCTGCTCCTCATGGCACCTTCTCTAAAATCGACCACACACTAGGTGGCATACCAAACCTCAACAGATACAAAAGAATTGGAATAGCCCCCTGTATCTTATCAGACCAGCACACTTTAAAATTGGAATTCAACAACAACACAAATCACAGAAACCCTACAAACTCATGGGAACTGAACAATGAGTAATTGCACCGCACCTGGGTCAAAGAAGAAATAAATAAAGAAATTTAGGACTTCCTAAAATTCAATGAAAATGAGGACACGACATATCTGAACTTATGGGACACCTTGAAAGCACTGCTACGAGGGAAGTTCATTGCACTGAGTGTCCATATGAAGGAAACAGAAGATAGTCACATTAGAGAATTAACAGCGCAACTGAAAGCCTTAGAACAAAAAGAAGCAAACTCACCCCAGAGGAGTAGATGCCAGGAAATAATAAATTTGATGGCTGAAATCAATAAAATAGAAACCAGGAAAACAATACAAAAAAATCAATGCAACAAAGAGTTGGTTTTTTGAGAAAATCAACAAGATAGACAAAACTTTATCCAAACTAACAAAAAAGCAGAGAGAGATCATGCAAATTAACTAAATCAGAAATGAAAAGGAGACATAACAACATACACAGAAGAAATCCAGACAAATTTCAGGTCATACTTTGAAAACCTGTACTCTACAAAATTTGAAAACTCAAATGAAATGGACAAATTTCTGGATAACTATCACTTACCAAAATTAAACCAAGAACAGACAAACAATTAATTTGACCTATAACCCCCAAAGAAATCAAAACAGTCATCAAAAGCCTTCTAACCAAAAAAACCCCAGGGCCAGATGGCTTCAGTGCAGAATTCTACTAGAAATTCAAGGAAGAGCTAATTCCAATACACCTCAAATTGTTCCACACAATAGAGACAGAAGGCACATTACTGAACTCTTTCTACAAGGCCACAATCACCTTGGTACCCAAGCATCACAAAGATACAACTAAGAAAGAAAACTACAGACCAATATCCCTGATGAATATCGATGCAAAAATACTCAATAAAATACTGAAAAATCGAATCCAAGAATACATCAGAGAAATCATCCACCATGACCAAGTAGGCTTCATCCCTGGGTTGCAAGGATGGTTTAACATATGAAAATCTATCAACGTGATCCACAATATACACAAACTGAAAAAGAAAAACCATATGATCATCTCCCTAGATGCTGAAAAAGCCTTCAACAAAATTCAACACCCTTTCATGACAAAGGTCTTGGAGAGTGCAGGGATAACAAGAACATACCTAAACATAATAAAAGCAATATACAGTAAACCAACAGCCAACAACAAACTGAATGGAGAGAAGCTTAAGGCAATTCCTCTAAAATCAGGAACAAGACAAGGCTGTCCTCTCTTTCCATATCTCTTCAATATTGTACTTGAAGTTCTAGCTAAAGCTATAAGACAACAAAAGGAGATCAAGGGAATCCAAATTGGAAAGGAAAAAGTCAAGCTGTCTCTATTTGCAGATGATATGATAGTTTACATAAGCGACCCAATAAACTCTACCAGGGAACTCCTACAGCTGATAAACACCTTTAGCAAACTAGTAGGATACAAGATAAACTCAAAAAAAAATCAGTAGCCCTACTTTATTCAGAAGACAAAGAGGCTGAGAAAGAAATCAGAGAAACATCATCCTTTACAATAGCCACAAACAACATAAAATATCTCGGGGTAACACTTACCAAACATGTGAAAGACCTATACAATAAGAACTTTGTGTCTTTAAAGAAAGAAATTAAGGAAGATAGCAGAAAATAGAAAGATCTCCCATGCTCTTGAATTGGAAGGATAAATATAGTAAAAATGGCAATCTTGCCAAAATCAATCTACAGATTCAATGCAATCCCCATCAAAATCCCAGCACAATTCTTCACTGACCTTGAAAGGATAATAATCAACATTGTATGGAAAAACAAAAGACCCAGGGTAGTCAAAACAACCCTATACAATAAAAGAACTTCAGGAGGCATCACCATCCCTGACTTTAAGCTCTACTACAGAGCTATAGTTCTGAAAACAGCCTGATATTGGCAGATAAATAGACAGGTAGACCAATAGAATCGAATCAAAAATCCTGATATTAATCCACACACCTATGGACACCTGATTTTCAACAAAACAGCTAAAAAAATACAATGGGGGGAGGAAAGCATCTTTAACAAATGGTGCTGGCACAATTGGATGATGGTGTGTAGAAGACTGCAGATAGACCCATGTCTATCGCCATGCACAAAACTCAAGTCCAAATGGATCAAAACCTCAACATAAAACCAGTCACACTGAACCTCTTAGAAGAGAAAGTAGGAGGTACCCTTGCACAAATTAGTATAGGAAACTGCTTCCTGAACATAACTCTAGTAGCACAGACACTAAGATCAACAAGTAACAAGTGGGACTTCCTCAAACTTAGAAGCTTCTGTAAGGCAAAGGACACAGTTAACAAGACCAAACAGCAGCCCACAGACTGGGAAAAAAATTTTACCAATCCTACATCTGACAAAGGGCTGATCTCCAAAATATACAAAGAACTGAAGAAACTAGTCAACAAAAAACCAAATAGCCCTATTAAAAAATGGGGTACAGAATTGAAGAAAGAATTCTCAATAGAGGAAATCAAAAACGCTGAAAGTCACTTAAGAAAATGTTCAACATCCTTAGCTATCAGGGAAATGCAAATGAAAACTACTTTGAGATACCATCTTAACTCCTGCCAGAATGGCTAAAATTAGAAACACTAATGACAACTTATGCTGGAGAGAATGTGTGGGATCTGGTACACTTCCTTCTTCTGTGGCCTATCCGTGATCGCCAGGTGGCATGAGCTGGTTGGGCTGTGAGAGCACATTTAAGGGCTTGCTGGGGCTGTGAAAGGTGGAAGCTGATGTACAAGGTTCCTGTACATCAGGAATAAGCTGCTTGAAGAAGAGTTGTGGTCATGTTTCCTTGCTGGCTGAGGTAGATGCATGGGTACAAGTGGTGGCCCATACAGGGAGCCTCTCCATGGGTGAATGGCTCAGAACTTCCTGCAGTCAGGGCAGTCAACTGGTAAGTCCCAGGTAGGTTGGGACCAAGCTAAGGCCCTCGGTAAAGAGGCAATAAGGTCTCCGGTAAGGAGCAATAAAGTTCCGTGTTCGGACAAAGTAGAAGAGCGCTCCATGAAATCAGAAAAGGAAAGTTCAGAAGAGAGTAGCTCAGAATAAGACGAACTAGAAATGCTGGTAAAGAAAATGGAGAAGTCATCTTTGCGGAAGTGCTCTGAATCTTGTAAGGTGGAGCTTACCGCTCCAGGACCACCTTCTCCTCTGTATAATGTAGCTTCCTTCCCTGGAGGTTCTGGGGGGTGGTCCTTTTGCCTGGAAGTATGGAAGAAAGTGAGACATGAATTGTGTTATCCTGTTTTTCAGAATAACGCAGGGCAATGCTTGTTTAGGAAAGTCCCTGAGGCCTTTAATTTGATTTCAGATTCCAATTATGTTGTTAATTTGGTTAGAGAACTGGAGGTGGCAGGGAAGGTAAAAGTAAATAGCCCTCTTCGGCCATATATAATACAGCTGCAAGAGTTAATTTGGAGGCGTTTACAGCCTTTTTACATTTCACCTGATGCTGCTGATAATGATGGTGATGCTGATCGACGAGATGAAAGTGGACCAGTGGTGGGGAATCCCGTTGGTGTTCCCAAAGCCCATGCCAATTAGACACTCAGCTCAAGTTTTTCCTAGGTTTTTTAGTAGCAATTGGTACTGAATCAAAGCATTGACCTTGTTCAGGAACAAGTCGATGCTCTGTGGTAGTTGGCACAGCTGGGCTGTGAATGGAAGATGACCGGCTTGTGCGTGACCGCAGTATCCTACCAGAATTATTCTTTAGCAGCCAATATATCTAAACAGCTCTCACAGTATCTTTTAGGTAATTTGATAAGTTGATGCACAACTCGAGGCTCTCTATTGTGAATGTGAATTCCACCCAGGTTGATGTCTCTGTTGCTGAGGGACTGTCTACATAGAACACCCAAGCCACAAATCATCTGAAAGAATGAGCAGGAATGAGTGCCCTGGGAGGGGTGCTTATCCTAGTCAGTCTCATTGCCTTATGGTGTATCTGCAGGATGAGGGTTACACAGAGGAGAAGTAATGCTGTAATTGCTCAAGCCTTCACAGCCCTGTAGGCAGGGCAATCACCTCAGGCTTGGTTAACTGTGTTAAAGGGCTAAGCAGTCATCAAGCTCAGGATGTAAGACGAAGTACTGCACTTGAGGCCAGCTTCTAATAGCTTCATGGAAGGCAAGTCTGATTGCATATGGTTTGGTGTCCTAATCCCATCTCTGAGAAAAGATACTGGACCGGTGTGGCACCAGCTTGACTGATAACTGGGCATAGGGCCATTACAATGTTCCCTTGTTCATCAGAGATCAGACCTCTACCCTTGCCTGTTGCATTTAAAACATAAAAGGGAGAACTGTGGGAAGCCACAGCCCCAAGATGGTGCCTGGCTGGATGCCCAGTAGTTCAAGCTTAGCTGTAAACAAGCCTTATTTGGAAGTGCTTGATGGATCTGGTATACTTCCTCCTTCTGTGACCTATCCAGGATCGCCAGCTGGCATGAGCTGATTGGGCTGTGAGAGCACATTTAAGGGCTTGCTGGGGCTGGGAGAGGTGGAAGCTGATGTACAAGGTTCCTAAATAAGCTGCTTGAAGAAGAGTTGTGGATGTGTTTCCTTGCTGGCTGAGGTAGACGCGTACAAAAATGTAGAGAAAGAGGAACACTCCTTCACTGCTGGTGGGAGTGCAAAAACATACAGCCATTTTGGAGATCAGTATGAAGGTTCCTTGGGAAAATGGGAATTAGCTTACCGCAGGACCCAGCAATTCCACTCTTAGGTATATACCCAAATGACCCACATCCATGCATCAAAGACATGTGCTCAACTATGTTCATAGCAACAGTATTTGTAATAGCAAGAACCTGGAAGCAACATAGATGCCCCTCAACTGAAGAATGGATAAAGAAGATGTGACACATCTACACAAAGAAATACCACTCTGAAGAAAAAAAAAAAAAAAAAACGGAATCTTGAAATTCGCAGGCAACTGGATGGAACTTGAAGAAACCATCCTGAATGAGGTAACCCAGTCACAAAAAGAGGAACAGGGTATGTACTCACTCATATATGGATTTTAGACCTAGAGCAAAGGATCACCAGCCTATAATACACACCACCAGACGAACTGGGATACAAGTTTGTGTATTCTAAGAGATTCATATATGGTCCCTCACAAAAGGGGGAAGGGACAAGTCCCCCAGAGCACATGGGAAATGGTGGGCTGTGAATGGAGAGAGAACTAGGAGAAAAAGAAGGGGAGGAGAGGAAGAGAGACTAGATAGATTGAGTCAGGGTGAGAGGGGAGTGAGGGAACATAAAAGAGGGAGCCATTATTGGTTTGAAGAGAAAACTGAACCTAAAGAAAGGTCTAGAGAACTACAAGACTGACTCCAACTAATAATTGGAGCAACCATGGAAAGGCTACCATAAGTGCCCTTACCTGATAATGAGATTATCAACTAAATTATCCACCATCATGGAGCCCTCATCTAGTACCTGTTGGAAACAGAAGCAGACACCCATAACCAAACACTGAGTCGAACTAGAAACCAGATGCAAAGAGAGGAGACAAGACCAGGTTGCAGAAACACACAAGGACAGCTGACCTGAACAAGGAAGAGCTAATGCCCCCCCCCCAAGAATGATAGCTGGGAACCCAGCATGGGACTGACTCAGACCCCCTGAATATGGGTCTCAGCTAGAAGGACTGAGCAGTCTGGGGGACCTCAGACAGTAGAAACAGAATCTATTCCTGGTGAACAAAAGGACCTTGTGGACACATCCCCCATGGAGGGATACCCCCTTAACCTAGAGACGGGAGAGACGTCCTAGTCCCTACTTCAAATGACTTGACAGATTTACATGACCCAACCTGGATAGCATAGCCTTACAAGTGAAATGCGGGTAGGGGGATGGGAGGGGAGGGTGGCCAGGGTGCATATCACAGGGGAAAGAGGGTAAGAGGGAGGGAGAGAGAGAGAGTTGGAGGGAGGGAGGGAGAGGAAACTGGGATCCACATGTAAAATTTTTAAATTATATTATTGATAAAAAAAAGAAGAAAAAAAAACAAATGCTGCTGGATTAATTCAATATATATATATACATACATATATATATATACATATATATATATATATATTTAAAATGCTTTGACTTCAAAATTTAAGCCTAAGGACAAGTTACTAGGGAAAAGGATTTCTAATTTTGTTTCCACAGAAAATGAAAAGCTGTGGATCCCTTCCAAACTAATGTGGTTTGATCGAGCAAGACCCCCTGAAGCAATGTCAATGGGAGGACATTGCAGCCTTGCAGACCACTACAGCCAGGATTTCTGCATCTTCTTAGGATTCCCCCATGACAGCGTCCCCTACCAGCTGGAAGCAGTTTGGAAAGAACGACGCCCAAATTCCCAAATATTGTTTATAAATGTTTGTTTTCATTTTTAAAAAAAAATACACTCCAAAAAAAAGGATTAACACATACAACTGGCAGATTTTTAGCCCAATGAAAAGCACCTTAATTGTGAGCTTATAGTTACAGTTATGATCGTATAGTGGCATAGTATGGTGTTTAGGACTCTGTCAGAATTGGATTAGTAGTTCATTAAAACTTTATTGATGTTAAGAGTATAAACAATAGCAACCTTAAAATATCCATTTCTGAAATCTGTTTTGTAACAATTGGAACCTTAGCTGCTGCTTTAAACTGAAAAAACTATCAGTTGTCAAAAGCATCAGAGTTCTTGAGAAGGATAAAATTCTACCTGAATGATTAGAGAGTAATAGAGACTCACTAGCTGGCAGCATGGACAACCACCCCCAGGTCCTCTACAGTTGTTGAGGTTAGAGGCCTTAAGGACATCTGCCTTCTGCTGATGGCACGCACGCAACCTGTGGATTAGGAGCTTTTGGAAGACTTTCCTACCTTTGGCCCAAGCAACATGGAGAAAGTCGATTCCACTGCCCTTTTGTCCACAATCCTTAGTTGAGTTGAAAGGCAGGATTGCTCAGTGGCTTGCGTTGCCACTTTTGTGGGTGGAGTTTCTTCAGTGTCCACCAGTTTTCTTGGAGGAAATGGGTGGTACCAGCAGCTGGGCTGTCTCTCTGTTATAAAAGCTTTTTAATGAAACATTTTAAATGCCATATTCTCTAGCTCTCTGAGCATTTGAATGCTGTCTGACTGTTTAGTATACCTTAATATACAAAATTTGTCTTTAGTTACTTGCCTTAAGGACATAGGTGGCTCAGTAAGGCTTTATTCCTGTAATTAATTAATCTGTCTGAAAAACTGGGTCCAAAGTATGAGAAAAAATTATAAGCAGTTATGTTAATCATAACTAAAGTGTTGTTTATAAAGGCTTATGGGTATATTAGTGCTTTATATTCACTTTTTTTTAAATGTTGATTATGCCAGGTGTAGTGGTATATAGTCCTTAATCCCAGTACCTGACAAGCAGAGGCAAACAGACCTCCGTGAGTTCAAGAAAACCAATCCTGTTTAACATAGAGTTCCAAGTCAGTCAAAAATACATAGTGAGACCAAACAAGATAAAAAAAAAAATAGTTGATTTACTTTTAGTAAAATAAGAAAGGAGCTGACTTTAAAAGACAGGAATTTAATGTCTATATTTCCTCTTGTTTAGGCTAAAGTCCTTATCAGCTTCATAGCTCTAGTTAGGGGGGCTATCATGTATGTGAGATACACTTACACACTAGGTAATAAACCTGTTTATGATCTGTTAGGTTTTGAACTGGAAGGTAATTCAACCACACCCACTTGCCACCCCTCTTTCTTATAGCCCCTGTAAAGGAAATGTCAATCCTGCTACAGAGAACCTGTATGTGAATTTCTGCCCCTTCTAACAGACTTGCCAGGTGCCTGAATTCCAGAAGAATGGCACACACTATTCTCACTTCCCCAAGGCAGTTTACAGACTCAGGCCACAGACTCCAGGACATCAGAGGGCTGCCAGTATAATGATGCAACTGAACTAGGTGTTAAGTTCTTCCTCACTCCCTACAACATCAGAGTGGCACAATCCCCCCAACTCCACCCCCCCACACACACACACACACAATGAAGATCCCTGCTATGTACTAAATTACCTCGCTGACAGGAAACTTTCAACTTCTGCAGAGATGAGGTCTGAGCTCTCATCAGAGGCCCTCCTGAGCTACATCTTTCTGTCTGTCTATACTGTTTGTAATTTTTGTAATAAATCTCTTACTAACAATGACAATTCCATGTCCCCATTTGTAGGAAGTTACAGCCTACCAGGCAGAGAGATGAGCCAACCAGGAGTTTGACAGTTGCTGTTAGTAATCCTGATCATGCCTAGCCAATGAAGGGCAACTTCACAATGTCAATGGATCAGACAGAACGCCTAGATGCTGGGAAAGTATATAACTTTGTATTCATTGCTAAATAAAGGAGTCTGATGTTTTTCTTTCACCTGACTCACGATGTCTGTGTGGTTGACTTCTCTCCCCCTTCCCCCAGGGAACCGTTAGTATCATAATACCCATTAAACCCCAAATCTGAAAAATTTTATGATCACCAGTATTATTTTTTAAAACATTATAAGATATTTTTAAAATGTAAATTTATCGAGGGCTTTTTCTCTGGGAAAATTTGATGCATCGATATAAAATTAAAACCTAATTCTTACATCTGAAGCAGCAAGACTTTCTGGAGGCTAATGCTCTGCCCTTGGTAACATTTACAAAATGTATTAGCTTATAGGGCAAGACTTGATTTTTTGTTTTGTTTTTAAGTTTATAATCACTGTTGACTTTCTCAGAGCTTCTGGGGGGGGGGGTCTTATTGACCGTAGCAACTCTTTAAAGGAAAATATTTAATTAAGGTGGCTGACTTACCATTTCAGAGATTTAATCCATTATCATGAAGACAGGGAGCATGACAGCATACAAGCAGATGTGGTGCTGGAGCTGAGAGTGCTACACCTTGCAGGCAAGGAAGTCAACTGGCAGTAACACAAGTCACACAGCTTGAGCAAAATCAACCTGAAAGCCCACCCCCACAGTGACACACTTCCTCCAACAAGGCCACACCTCCTAATAGTGCCAATCCCTTTGGGGGGCATTTTCTTTCAAATCACCACAGATACCTTTTCCTAGTTTAGCAAAGCCATGGTCTTTAGCAATATACTTTTAATTGAACATTTATAAGCAGCAACTTTAAAGTGACTTTAGCACTTTTAATTCCCCAGGTATCTGTGACAATCACTTTACTAATTGAGCTTCCCAGTTATTGCAATTTTTTTCTTTTAATTTGTTAAGATTTGCTTTGTGAAGAGTAGTGGTATCACACACCTTCAATCCTAGCATTTGGGAGGTAGAGGCAGGTGAACTTCTGTGAATTCAAGGCCAGCCTGATCCACAGAACAAGTTCCAAGACAGCTAGAACTACACAGAGAAACACTGTCTCAAAAAAGACAAACAAAAAAAAAGATTTGCTTTGCAGTATAATATATCTACTTTGGAAAACTTCCATATGTTAATAAAAAAAAGAGCTTGCATTCTGTCACTACTAGATGGACTATTCTATAGATATTTTGTAAATTCATTTAGTTTATGATGTAAATTGTATTTAAATTTTTAGAATTTAAATATAATTACATCATTTCTCCCTCCCTCTCCTCCTTTTAACCCTTCTATGCCCCCACTCCAACTCCCACCTCACTCCCTCTCAAATTCATGGCCTCTTTTATTTTAAATTATGACTTATATATTTACTTTAATATACATATATACATATATAAACATATATGTACCACCTGATGAGTTTAGTCACTTGAGAAGGAAGGAAAAGTGATGAAATTATATTTTAACTTTTAAAAATTGTAAACAGTCCCTCCAAATTCTGTATGTGAAGTGCCTTCAGTAATAGAAATTCACCTGCAACTTCTCAGAGGCACACCAAGGGCATCAGCAATAGCCTATATTATTTAGGGAGTGCTGCAAAATATTTGATTATACTGTGTAAATATATATCACTGTGATTGGTTTAATGAAAAACTGAACAGCCAATAGCTACTCAGGGTTTCTGAGTGCAGGGGATGCTAGGAAGAAGGGAGGTGACACAAAGAGACTCCATGAGACTCAGAGCAAGAAGAATCGGCAGTACATAGATGAGGTAAACAAGCCTCAGGACAGCACATAGATTAACATAATAGGTCAATTTAAGTTATAAGAGCTAGTTAGAAGCAACCCTAGGCTATCAATAGAGGTTTCATAATTAATGATAAGTCTCTGTCATTATTTGGGCTGGCAGGACAGAAAAAGACTAGTTACAGGGGTATGTTGATTTTTTTTTATGATATAATAAAACTTGCCTAAAGATCATAATGCAAAACTAGCTACTGCCGTAGATGACAGACAGTGGTGGCCACACCTTTAATCCCAACACTCGGAAAACAGGAGCAAATGGATCTCTGTGAGTTCAAGGCCATCCTGGACTACATGAGAGTGAATCAGTCTAAAAGAAAAGCAGAGCTTATACCTTCAATCCCACCACTAGGGAGGTAGAGACAGGAATGATATGGCTGGGTGGAGAGAGGAATATGAGGTGGAGGAAACAAGAACTCAGTGCAGTCTCAGTGAGGCTAAGGAGCAGCGCAATCTGAAGATGCAGTCTGAGGATATGATAGCCCCTTCCATATGAGCAATGGTAGAGGTGGGCACTCTCTAGTGGCTAGCCACTTGTTTCTCTGATCTTCAGCTTTAACCCCAATATTTGTCTCTGGGTTTTATTATCTGTGCTACACAGGGGACTCTCTTTAGACTGACCAAATGCTTGAAAGGAGATCTCTCATGTCTAACACTGTAGTTTTTGTTAGATGTTCTATAGATCTTAGGTGAATTATTATCACTCAAATTGGCATGACTTCATTTAAACCATGTACATGTGTACATACATGCATTTATATGTACTATATATAATTTTAGGCAAATATAAAAATAACATCATTAACATTATTTATCCCTCCTCTTTGCCTCTCCTTCAGTATTAACCTCTCTCCCCCCAAGTAAAGCCCCACATTAGTCCCTTAATATCACCTCTGTCTTGCTATTTCCTTCTCTTGAATCCCACTTCCCACTACCATGGTTCCTTTTGCTTTCCTAGTTTCTGAGGTTACTCCAGGTTATATACCCATATCTTAACATTTGGGGCTAGGAACCACAGATGAAAGAGAACATATACCATTTGTCATTGTTGGCCTGGGTTACCTGCTGCAGTGACTTGAATAACAATGGTTCTCATGGGCTCATATATTTGAATGCTTAGTCACCAGGGAGTAGAATTCTTTTAAAGGATTAGAAGGATTAAAAGGTGTGGCCTTATTGGAGAAAGTGTGTCACTAAGGGTGGGCTTTGAGATTTCAAAAGCCCATGCCAGGATCTCTCTCTTCCTGCTGTGGATCAGGATATAAAGCCATCAGGTACTTCTCCAGCACCATGTCTGCCATGCAAGCCACCGTATTCTCCACCATGATGGTAACGGACTAACACTCTGAAACTGTAAGCAGGCCCCAAGTAAATGCTTTCTTTATAAGAGTTGTCTTTTATAAGAAGACTAACACCTACATTCAGGGTTCAGTCCTATGCTGGTTTTCCAGATGTCAGAGTGGGGATCCATGAGCTCCCCCTTGTTCAGTTCAGCTGTTCTGTGGGTTTTCTCTACTTTATCTTGACCCCTTTGCTCATCACTCCTTCCTCTCTGCAACTGGATTCCAGGAGTTCAGCACAGTGCTTGGCTGTGAGTGTCTGCTTCTGCTTCCACCAGCTATTGGATGAAGGCTCTAGGACAGCATATAAGGTAGTCATCATTCTCATTATAAGGGAAGGGCATTTATGGTAACCTCTTAACTATTGCTTAGATTGTTAGTTGGGGTCATACTTGTGGATATCTGGACATTTCCCTAGTGCCAAATTTCTCTTTAAACCTATAATGGCTCCATCTATTATGGTATCACTTTTCTTGCTCTCCTCTATTCTTCCCCCAATCAAACTTCCTGCTCCCTCATGTCCTCGTCCCCCATCCTATTCTCTCATTCTCTTTCTCCTAACTTCTTCTCCCCTCCCCTGACTGGGTCATTGTTAAGGCCCCATGTCTATGAAGAATCATGTTTCCTCTCCTTTTTTCTGAATTAAAAGTTGGATCTCAGAAGTATCCTTCTCCTCGATGCCCCATTCTCTGTTGCAGGATATTTGATCACACTGTAACACTCTGAGACTATTAATAAAGTTGACTTTGAATCGGGGGTGGAGTCAGTGACTATTGGACCAGAATTACCCATAAAGATTTTAAAGGACTCAGGATACAACAGAGAGGACAGGAAGGAGTAGGGAGAGCTTTATTCATTAACCAATAAGCGAAACATATTTACAGAATGACATCTCCCATTATCTCCTCTTTTCTGTCTAAATAAAAAGAAGGGTTTTAACTTAAACATAGTAAAATATATAACAAAACAGTTATCAAATATGAACTATAGTTAACAATATTTAGTCCATTAACATTCAGCAAGATTTAAAGAAAATATTCCATCATCTATCCTATCTTTGTGAGTCTAAAGTCTTATATGTAACTTATCTTTAATCCTAACTAAGGAAAGCTATAACCATAACTATCTGTCTTCAGCTCTATCAAAGACCACAGAAGGATAATATTTAAACTCTAGAAATGACAGAGACAACTCACTGCCTGGTCAGTCACACAAGGTTCTTCTGTAATGTTCCATCTTCAACCCATAGATCATAGTGTGTCTGGCAGACTTCTCAGCAAAGCAGGAAATTTCAAACTGTTCCACCTGTGTTGGCAGTTTGTCAGTCACTTTTCTCTGTGTCCTGCAGAATATCTGACAGACTCTTCCATGAAGCAGAAACCCTACAGGAATGTCCATCTAATTTCAGCAGTCACTTTCCTGTGGGTCCTGCATGTCCAGTTTATACAGCATTAAGTCACGCAGTCCAGACAAGAACAGTATCTTGCCCAAATGGCTAGTCTTGCCATATTAGAAGTAAATTTCATAATGAGTTTCTTCAATGTCCATCTTCCTTTCTGATGCAGTTGTTATTACCAGTGCCTCACTGTTAAGAAAAACCCTAAACCATTTTAAATACCATATTCTGTAGTCTTTGAAAGCTTTGAAGGTTTGATCTCAAATGTATCTCTGAATATCTAGAAATCCTAACTAATATAACTATAAGTTTTACTATTATAGGTAACTATCTATATAATCTCTACTAAGTTATACATTACATTTTTTAAATAAGCTATATAAACACAATACCTAAACAAGAGGAGAAATACACATATCACAAAATTGGCCTTAAATTTGTATCAATAAATGAAAATCCATTCCAAAACAAAGTAATCATTTCTAAACAATAATAACCTTTTTACCTTTAAAAAGAGATTAATTGTTATCATTAACCACTTATAACCAACCCCCATTTAAATTAAAACAAGCATTTATAGACAATATTTGGGAATTTGGACATTGTTCTTTCCAAACTGCTTCCTGTTGCTAGGGGATGCTGTCTTGGGAATCCTAAGAAGACGAAAAGATCCTGGCTGTAGTGGTCTGCAAGGCTGTCTTGTCCAGTTGTTTTGAATGTTGGATCACCTGGGACACTGCTTCAGGGGGTCTTGCTTTATCAAACCATGTTAGTCTGGAAGGAATCCACAGCTTTTCATTTTCTGTGGAAACAAAAATAGAAATTCTTGTTCCCATTAACCTGTCCTTAGACTTAAATTTGTAAGTCAAAGCTTTTTTTTTTAGATTTGGACTGAAAGCTTTTATTCATCATTGTTTTTGATTCCTTTTTTTTAACATTTATTTATTTTATGTTGGACATAATTATACATGCTTTTTTTAAATGAATACAAACATTTATAAACAATATTTGGGAATTTGGGCATCGTTCTTTCCAAACTGCTTCCTGCTGGTAGGGAGGGCTATCATGGGAGAATCCTAAGAAGATGCAGAAATCCTGGCTGCAGTGGTCTGCAAGGCTGCATTGTCCCATTGACGTTGGTTCAGGAGGTCTTGCTCAATCAAATCACATTAGTCTGGAAGGGCTCTACAGCTTTTCATTTTCGGTGGAAACAAAATTGGAAAACCTTTTCCCCAGTAAATTGTCCTTAGGCTTCAATTTTGAAGTCAAAGCATTTTAAATATATATATATATATATATATATATATATATATATACATACATATGTATATATATTGAATTAATCCAGCAGCATTTGGTTTTTTAATCTTCTTTTTTATTAATAATATAATTTAAATATTTACATGTGGATCCCAGTTTCCTCTCCCTCCCTCCCTCCAACTCTCCCTCCCTCTTACCCTCTTTCCCCTGTGACATGCACCATGGCCACGCTCCCCTCCCATCCCTCCACCCGCATTCCACTTGTAGGGCTATGCTATCAAAGTTGGGTTATGTAAATCTGTCATTTGAAGTAGGGACTAGGACGTCTCTCCTGTCTCTAGGTTAAGGGGGTATCTCTCCATGGGGGATGTGTCCACAAGGTCCTTTTGTTCACCAGGAATAGATTCTGTTTCTACTGTCTGAGGTCCCCCAGACTGCTCAGTCCTTCTAGCTGAGACCCATATTCAGGGGGTCTGAGTCAGTCCATTGTTGGGTTCCTAGCCATCGGTCTGGGAGGCTCAAGCTCCTTCTTGTTCAGGTCAGCTGTCTTTGTGAACCTGGTCTTTTCTCCTCTCTCTGCATCTGGATTCTAGTTCGACTCAGTGTTTGGTTATGAGTGTTTGCTTCTGTTTCCAACAGGTACAGATGAGGACTCCATGATGGTGGATAACAGGGAAGGGCATTTATGGTAGCCTTTCCATGGTTGCTCAAATTATTAGTTGGAGTCAGTCTTGTAGTTCTCTAGACCTTTCTTTAGGTTCAGTTTTCTCTTCAAACCAATAATGGCTCCCTCTTTTATGCCCCCCTCTCTCACCCTGACTCAATCTATCTGATCACATGTGTTTCCCTCTCCTCCCCTTCTCTTTCTCCTAGTTCTCTCTCCATTCACTGCCCACCATTTCCCATGTGCTCTGGGGGACTTGTCCCTTCTCCTTTTTGTGAGGGACCATATATGAATCAATTAGAATATATGAATTTGTATCCCAGTTCGTCTGGAGGTGTGTATTATAGGCTAGTGATCCTTTGCTCTAGGTCTAAAATCCATATATGAGCAAGTACATACCATTTCCCCTTTTTGTGACTGGGTTACCTCATTCAGGATGGTTTCTTCAAGTTCCATCCACTTGCCTGCGAATTTCAAGATTCCGTTATTTTTTTTTTCTTCAGAGTGGTATTACATTGTGTAGATGTGTCACATCTTCTTTATCCATTCTTCAGTTGAGGGGCATCTATGTTGCTTCCAGGTTCTTGCTATTACAAATAATGCTGCTATGAACATAGTTGAGCACATGTCTTTGTTGCATGGATGTGGGTCATTTGGGTATATACCTAAGAGTGGAATTGCTGGGTCCTGCGGTAAGCTAATTCCCATTTTCCTGAGGAACCATCATACTGATCTCCAAAATGGCTGTATGAGTTTGCACTCCCACCAGCAGTGAAGGAGTGTTCCCCTTTCTCCACATCCTCACCAGCATAAGTTGTCATTGATGTTTCTAATTTTAGCCATTTTGACAGGAGTAAGATGATATCTCAAATTTGTTTTCATTTGCATTTCCCTGATAGCTAAGGATGTTGAACATTTTCTTAAGTGACTTTCAGCCTTTTTGATTTCCTCTATTGAGAATTCTTTCTTCAATTCTGTACCCCATTTTTTAATTGGACTATTTGGTGTTTTGTTGACTAGTTTCTTGAGGTCTTTGTATATTTTGGAGATCAGCCCTTTGTCAGATGTAGGATTTATAAAAACTTTTTTCCAGTCTGTGGGCTGCCGTTTAGTCTTGTCAACTGTGTCTTTTGCCTTACAGAAGCTTCTAAGTTTGAGGACGTCCCACTTATTAATTGCTGATCTCAGTGTCTGTGCTACTGGAGTTATGTTCAGGAAGCAGTCTCCTATACTAATTTGTTCAAGGGTACCTCCTACTTTTTCTTCTAAGAGGTTCAGTGTGGCTGGTTTTATGTTTAGGTCTTTGATCCATTTGAATTTGAGTTTTGTGTGTGGCGGAAGATATGGGTCTATCTGCAGTCTTCTACACACCATCACTCAATTGTGCCAGCACAATTGTTGAAGACGCTTTCCTCCCCACCCTCCCCCATTGTATTTCTTTAGCTGTTTTGTCGAAAATCGGGTGTTCATAGGTGTGTGGATTAATATTGGGATTTTCAATTCGATTCCATTGTTTTGTGTTAAGGATTTGTTGGATTTATGATTTTCTTTGGTTGATAAATCTATTTCCTCTAGTTTATCTTCAGCACCTGAGATTCTCTCTTCCATCTCTTGAATTCTGTTGGTTATGCTTGCATCTGCAGTTCCTGATCGTTTGCCCAGTTTTTCTATTTCCAACATTCCTTCGGTTTGTGTTTTCTTTATTGTCTCCATTTCCGTTTCCAAGTCTTGAACCTGTTTAATTGTTTTTTTCTTGGTTTTCTATACTTTCTTTAAGCATTTTATTCATTTCTTCCAATTTTTTATTTGTTTTATCTTCCACTTCTTTAAGGGATTTTCTCACATCTTCTTTGAGGGCCTCTATCATTTTTATGATGATAATCTTTAGGTCGTTCTCTTCTGATTCATTTGCTTTGTTGTGTTCTGATCTAGTTGGTGTAGCTTCCCTAGATTCTGGTGGTGTTATGCTTGTCTTTCTGATGTTAGGCATTTTCTTGTATTGCTGTCTTCCCATAGCTTCTTCCAGTAGGTGTTGGTGGGGTTCCTCTCTCCCTCTCTCTATGGATTTAGGTGGGTCAGAGGTTCTACGTCTGTAGTTCTGGGTGGTCCAAACTCCCTAGGAGGTCTCTTCGTAGGCAGGGGCCGAAGATGGGGGTCAAAGTTCAGGCTCCAGCAAAGGACAGCTGAGGCCTCTTTGGCCAAGGCTAGCCTGCAGGATGTTTCCTCAGGGATAGTCGGGTCTAGCCCTAGCCCAGGCCTCTAGTCAAGGTCTGGTGTTGGGGGACAAAGGCTGGGCTGATACTCAGGATGTTTCTGCACCGATAGGCGGGTCTAGCTGGCACTCTCCAACTGAGTAGTGCCTCCTTAGCAGAGGCCCTGCTATGGGGGTCAAGGATCCAGCCTGCAGGAACTCAGGGTGGACCTTCAGAGATAGGTGGATTTCTGGCAGGTGCCAAGAACTCCAGTAGAAAACCGATGGTGGGGGTCAGAGACCAGGCAGGTGATATTACAGTGGTCCCACGTGAATAGGCTGGTCTATTGTGTTCAGATAGGCTCCAGGAATTTCCCTGAAGGTGGCTGGATTGTTGGCTCCACCCTCTGGCTCAGTGCTTCAAGTCAAAGCATTTTTAAAATATATAAACTGGATTAATTCAACCAAATGATTAACAAGTGTATTTTAACAGTTATTCCTTCCTTAGCAATTGAGCAATTCAAAGACAACACAATAGCATAAAGTATCCAAACTCTCGGTGTATTTTCCACTTTTACATTGCTTTTTAATACTCTATTTCTTCTACTTCTATTTTTTCATTTATTGAGACAGGGTTTCTCTGTGTAACTTTGGCTGCCCTGGAATTCACTCTATACACTAGGTTCACTTAGAAAGCACAGAGATCTGCTTGCCTCTGCTTCCCATAGTGCTGGAATTAAAGGTGTGTGCTACCACACCCAGGTACTCTCTTATTATTTTTTAAATCACTCTATCCTGTTTTCTTTTTCTTTCCCAAGACTATGTATATTTTAAAACACACTGTAAACCTTTAGAGGTTTTGCTTTATTTGAATCTGTCTTTACCGTAAATCTCTATCTTTCTCTATCCAGGAATTGTCTCATATCATCTTTGAGGACCTCTATCATTTTTTATGAAGTTATATTTAAGTCATTCTTTTCTGCTTCATCTGCTTTGGTGTGTTCAGGTCTAGTTGGTATAAAGTCCCTAGATTCTGGTGGTGTCATACTGGTCTTTCTATTGTTGAGTATTTTCTTGTATTGCCATCTTCCCATTGCTTCTTCTGGTGGGTGCAGGTGGAGTCCTTCTCTCTACCCTGCTTTTCCAGTGAGTGTAGGTGGGTCAGGAGTTCAATGTCTGTAACTCCCTGTCATAGGGCAGGTGATGGGGCCCAAAGATAAGGTGAGTGTGGCCTCAAGGTGGTCATATGTGGATAGGCAGGTCCAGTGTGCTCAGAGCAGACACAGGAAGTTCCATGGAGGTGGAGGGGTGTTGAACCCACACTCTGAACCAATACTCACCCTGAGCAGTGGGCCCACCAGGACCAAGGGTGAGGGGGAAACAGGCTCTGGTTGGTGTAAGGACCAGAGTACCAGGACTATACCAGTCAATGCAAGGTTATTGGGGGGGGGGGCGTGAGATGTGGAGCTAACCCAGGGTGTTCCCAGGAAAGGATGTAGGGTGGGGGGGATTCAACCTGAACTGGTCCCAGACTCATCTCTGTCAGAGGGCAGGCAATTGATTCCAGTTCCCTCTCCCTTCCTCCCTTCCTCCCTTCTTCTCTTCCTCCCTTCCTCCCTCCTTCCCCCCCTCTTTCCCTCTCTCCCCTCCTCACATGCACACTGACCACCCTCCCCTCCCATCCCCCCCACTCCACATATGGTAGGGTGATACCATCCAGAAGGGGTCATCTAAATCTGTCAAGTCATTTGAAGTAGGGACTAGGACTTCTCTCCTGTCTCTAGGTTAAGGGAGTATCCCTCCATGGGTGAATGTGCCCACAAGGTCCTTTTGTGCACCAGGAATACATTCTGGTTCCACTGTCTGAGGTCCTCCAGACTGCTCAGTCCTTCTAGCTGAGACCCATGTTCAGGGGGTCTGAGTCAGTCCCATGCTGGATTCCCAGCTATCAGTCTGGGGGCCCCATTAGCTCCTCCTTATTCAGGTCAGCTGTCTCTATGTGTTTCTGTAACCTGGTCTTATCCTCTCTCTCTCTCTCTCTCTCTCTCTCTCTCTCTCTCTCTCTCTCTCTCTGCATCTGGATTCTAGTTCGACTCAGTGTTTAGTTGTGGGTGTTTGCTTCTGTTTCCAACAGGTACTAGATGAGGGCTCCATGATGGTGGATAAGTTAGTCATTGATCTCATTATCAGGGAAGGGCATTTATGGTAGCCTTTTCATGGTTACTCAAATTGTTAGTTGGAGTTAGTCTTGGAGGTCTCTGACATTTATTTAGGTTCAGTTTTCTCTTCAATCCTGTAATGGCTCCCTCTTTTATGTTCTCTCTCTCTATCTATCTATCTATCTCTCCTATCTCCTATTCCTCCCCTGACTCAATCTTGAATGTGTCCTTATAATTGTCACCTCCCCATCCCTTCTTCCAGTGAGTGAAGGTGGGGTCACTCCTTCTCCTAGGAGTATCCACGGGTCTAACATTCTCTTCCGGTGGGTGCAAGCAGGTCAAATACTCTGATGGCTCTCCTGGTGGGTGCAGGTGGGTCTGAGACACTCCCTCTCCTGGTAGGTGGAGGTGGGACTAATACTGCAATGTTGGCAGACTCAGGATGGCTTGGTCTGCCAGGGCAGGTACACCTACACCTGTGTGCAGTCCTCAAGCCAGGAGACACCAAGGAGGGCAAGCGGAGGTCAGACTTGAGATGGGCCTACACTCACCTCTATAACATAATTCTTCTATAACATAATTCTTTATTGATTCTTTGGGAATTTCACATCATGCACCCAAATCCCATTTACCTCCAAGTCCCTCCATTACATACCATCACCCCTGAAGCATCTCCCCAACAGAACCCCCCACAAAAAAAGTTTCACTCCTCAGTCTTTCCAACACCTCTTCATTCATCCTAGCAGTATTGGGAGTTCAGTATGTCATACAATATACCCCTTTGTCCAATCAGCCACACAGTAAAATATTCATTGCAATAAGTCATTGGTTTGGTTCAGGGCCTCTGGCACACCATTATTACTGTACCCTCACCTAAATTCCTCTTGGGTATCCTGCTCTTTCCTCGAGTCATGGAGATCCTACAGCTTTCATTCTGCAGTACCAGTTGCTTCTCACATTCCAGTAGGTCCTAGATAGGGTAGATGTTAGAATGGACCAACCCAAGTCCCAGGATATAGGTCTGGATGGCAGCTGATCCTGTCCATCTGGGCCACTGGTATAGCGCCCCCCCCCCAGGATAGAGGCTGAATCAGTTTTCCTAGCCCAGTTCTCTCATTACCATGGTGAGAGGTGAGGCTATCTCTCCCAAGTGTGGGGGCCAGCTCTCCAATGAGAGGCAAGACCAACTCTCCTACTACAACATCAAGAGAGGGCCAAGGGCAGCTATCCCAGGGCCAGTGAGAAGTGGGGCCAACTCAGCACAGCCCTCAGATTTCAACACACATGATTGCTATGACCCACACCCTATGGTTACATAGACCATGGACCTCAACACAGACCCTGGATGCGGCAGGATCATGAACCCAGACATAGCCCTTGACAGCAGCTCAGACCCAGCAACATCAAGATCCTAGGACACCAACATGGTCTCAGAAAGCTGATCAGCCCCTGGGAATCTGCACATCTCTTCATGGTAACAGGAGCCATGAACATCAACTTAGATCCTGGTTGCTTCAGGGCTACAGAACCCAGACATGACCCTAGGCAGCATTCCAGACCCAGATGACACCATATCCTTATGTGGCAGGACAGGCCACCCAGACTGGCATGGCCCCAGTGGAGGCACGATTCTCAGACACCAACATGGCCACAAATTTCAGCCTAGACCCTGGGTATCTGTGTGGCCTTCGGTGACACCATGGGCCATGAACATCAACCCAGACCTTGGCTCTCCATGGCAGCAGTCTGGACACAAATGTCACCATGGCCCCAAGTGGCAGCACAGGCCACTCAGATAGGCATGGCCCTCAGACATAAACATGGCCCCAGATGGAGGCCCAGACCCTTTGCCATCAGCATGGCCTTAATGGCAACATGGGGCATGGATGCCAACACAGACTCCAGATGCAATAGAACCATGAACATAGACATGGCCCTAGGCAGCAGCCCAGACACCAACATCTTGTAATTAAAAACAATTTAGAGGAAATTTTATAAGGATGCATTAAAATGCCCATGAAATCCTGTATTTGATGATAGCATGAAAATGTATGCTTTTCCCCAGATGCCTGGACTGTAAAATGGAGATTATAATGGATACCTCACATAATTAACCTAGTGATTAATGAATAGAACTTTGAGCTAATGATTTAAAAATGAGACTTAAAGCCATATGTTACAGAAAGTCTATTGAGAAAAGATACTAGCCCTCCTTCCAAATGTTTCTCCCTCATTTCATTCATTCTATAACTACTTTTGAATGGAGGATGGAGGAGAAGGGCTTTATTAGAAATATAACCACACCAGGAAGGACCAAGTTTATGACAAAGTAAATGAACAAAATCCATCTTCAAGGTGTTTAACAGCAGACTCAGCATAATCTAGAAAAGAGAAACAAGGGCAAGGACATTGCGGTTATGCATAGTAATACAGGCTCTCTTGGTCTGGCTGTGGTCTACCCCATCATTAGCTTGGTCCATTGTCTGAGGATCAGCCTTGCAGAGCTATGTTGGTTCCAGGAAGGTCTCTGTTGCTTAAGAAGTAAATTATGCCCTTTGGTTTTGTTCAGCAGTTGGGTGTGTAGTTCCTGGGAGCAAAGGTAACTGTCAGAGAGAAAGGCTCAGGAGAATTCAGAACTCTAAAGGAAAGCAATAAGGTAAAGTCTGAACTAAAGTGGAATTTTGATAGATCAGTACTTGGACACTATTTCAAATCCCCATCATCAAGTCATAATTCTATTTTTTATAAAGCACTTACTGATTTATGGTATGGGGGTGGATGCATATACACGTTCATGTCAGAGCACACATGGTACAACCCATGGAAATGGTTCTTCTCTTCCACCTGTAGGTCCCACAACAGGTACTCTTACCCACTAAGCCATCTTATCAGCCCCTATTCCATTACTATTAGAGTGATCTGGAATGTAAGACCCAGCTATGACTCCATCTTTTTCTTGTCCATTCTTCAGTCTTGAAAGATTTTAAACACAGTGTCATTGACTTGACTGTCTATTGCTGGACTGGTACAAAGATCATATCTACAGCACCTGAAGCATGTATGTCAAGAGAAACTGGATGTTTATGCATGTAACCCAGCACTTGGAGAGCTAAGGAAGGAGGACCAATAGTTGAAGAACACCCTGGCTATATAATTTGTTCAAAGTCAACTTAGACCTAGTGAAACCCTACCTTGGGTAGGGCTTCCTTTTTCTCCTCTCAGTAGCTGCATTCAAGTGCCTATGATCTGGGCTAGGTACTACAGATGCTGAAGGATGCCAAGAGACATTAAAAAAAAAAAAACAAAACAAAACAAAACAAAAATAACCCGATGGTTTCCTGAAGAAAACAGGCAGCTTACAAATTTATATTGAATTACAAAGGAAAATTTAATGAAGGTCTAACTCAGATTAAATTATCATTGCACATGAAGCAATTATCATAATGACTGTCACATTGTAAACACCTTGCCCAGGGAAGACCTTACCAAGAAAGGGAAAGCTACACTGACACCAAAGGAATGGGAGGGGTTAGCTACGGGAGAAGCTGGGTCAAAGTGTGGCAAGCAGAGAACTGATACTCTTGAAAACATCATGACAGAGAGGCCATGAGATATTCAAGATGTTGAAAAGAGACCTGAAAAGCCAAGACATATATCAATAAATGACACCATCTACCAGACTACCCCAGAAAGAAAGAAAATGACTGAGAATATACATCTCTAAATACTGAACCAAAATACCAATGATGCACATAAATTGCAGTGACCTAAAAATGAGCATACACTTCCTCCTTCCAACAACCTCTTCAACTGTCACCCTCTCCCATCACTCAAGGGAAGATTTGCCTTTCCCTGACCCAAAATCTCACTCCAGTGCCTTCCCCATGCTTAACAATTCAAGGGTTCGTCCTTCCTGAGGGATGTCTGGTGAGAACACATCCAAAGGAAGTGCAGAAAGAAACAGTAAAGGGCTGTAACGGCAATTCAGCTTAGCCTCTCTTCTGAAAGAATGCCTTGTTGCCACACAGACAAGATACATGAAGGCCTTGTGCTACAAATATTAGTGAGGAGAATAAGCACAGACACACAGACACGCACACATCTCATGTATCTCGGGGTGGCCTCAAACCCAACAGATGGCTGAGAATAACGTTAAACTCCTGATCTTCCTGTCTCTACACTCCGACTGCTGAGATTTCAGGTCTGCCATACCACATCCAGGCTGAAAACCTAAGTTATGGTTGTGCCATGAGTAGCAATTTCCATCTGCTCCTCAAATCACTGCCCTGTTTACACTCTGTTTCTCTGGCTTGTTCATTCTCAGTGTTATTTCTATTTCCCAGGTTACCTCAAATTCCAGAAACAGTGAACCCTGAAGGCTTTCATCCTATGATGGGAACTGGAACTAACCTGCAAGAGAGAATGATTTTGACAGGTAAAACCTAAGACAAGGATCTGCCAGACCAGAGTCTAAGATCGCTACAAATTTCTGGGAGAACTTGCATAGCTTTCCCTGTAAGACCCTCAGAATGAGGAGTCTCCCCATTTTGGTTGGTACACCCAAAAACTCAATGTCCAGTCCAGTTGATGCAACATGCAAGAGGCTTTAATGAATGGGAAACGTTTGCACAAATGGGCCCCCTCAGCACGAAGGCTAGAGAGAAGCAACATTCTCCCAGCATGGGCATTTTTAAAGGAAAAAACCACAAGCTTAGGGAGGGGCTGTGGCCCTCTGTCCGTTAAGTACCAGAGTCATGGGTTTTCTTTTTGAGGCTAGATGGTCTCACTGTTCAGGTCAGCAGGACTCAGGGTGTGGTAATTGATCTTGTCTAAGTAAACCAAAGTTGCAGCTATCTCTTTGTTTCTTAAGGATCCTATTTTCCACCTGCTGACACACTGACCAGAGGGCAGTTTGAATTCTTGGTATCCTGCTATCTTAGGTCCTTGTGAAGGAAAGTTGCGGGTGGTTAGAAAATTCCAGGGAACTGGGTAATACTGGTCTGGGTTAGCTTTCCAGGTCAGACTGTCCTTCATTCCAAGTGGGGGGCTTTCTTTAACTGGACTTTACTTTTTGTCTTTCATCCCCAACACAATATGGTTTTACCCTATAAAATCTTGCAGCTATTCCAAGTACTTTGAAGGTGGTTCTCAGGATGTCACTAGACTACTGTCCTTCTGACCTTGAAAACTTGGAAATTCCTTAATCCCTTTTCTGTTTACTTCCCTCTCTCTCTCTCTCTCTCTCTCTCTCTCTCTCTCTCTCTCTCTCTCTCTCTCTCTCTGTCATTTGTAATTATGATAAGTAAACAACTCTAGTCCTTTAGGAGCCTTCAAGTCAGGCATCTCTGGCTCTAGCTTCCAAAAAAAGGGAAGACTTTCAAACAAAAATGAGTTTTATCTTAGGTAAAAGATACTTGGTGGGCTAAACAGAAGATTAAATGTTCCTATTAGGGAATATGAAGGCATGTAACTACCCACTGTGAAACAGAGTAGAGAAAAAATATTTTATAAGGGTGTTTTGTCTGTGCACCACATGCATGCCTTGAGACCAAAGGGGGTCATCAGATCCCCTGGAACTGGAATTGCAAATAGATGTGAGCTGTCTTATGGGTGCTCAGAATCAAATCTGTGTTCTCTGAAAGAACAGTCACTGCTTTGAACCCATCTCTGAACCAGGGCTCCAGCTCTATGAAGATTTTTGTTCATTTGTTTGGTTGGTTTGGGGGTTTGTTTGTTTGTTTGTTTGTTTGTTTGTTTGTTTGTTTGTTTTGAGACAGGGTCTCACTAGGTAGCCTTGGCTGAGCTGTACTCAACCAGGTTGACCTAGAACTCACAAAGATAGATCCTTCTGCTTCTGCCTCCCAAGTGCTAAAGTTAAAAGCATGTGCCACCATTATCCAAATGTTAGAATATCCCCAACCAGATAAAATTTTTGTTTACATAAAAACTGCAGCCTTCTCTGAGCTTAAGCGACTTAAGTCTTAAGTAACCAATCCCTTCCATTTTCTTCGTGATTATTATTTTAGCAAATCATGATAGACTCCAGTCAACGGTGGGAGGCAGGGGTCTTGCCACCTGTCCCTGTGTGTTTGCTAACCCTGGTTGGGTGTTGATGCACTCTTCCAAGGAGAAAAAAAAAAAAAAGTCTTGCTAAACTGCTCCCCTTATTTCTGTGTTCCTTTGTGAGATAATTGTCTAGCAATCCCCAGCACAGAAATGAACAACAAATCGGTGGATCATTACATATTCTTTAAATTAAGAGGTTCCCATCAGACAGTTCAGGCTAACTATCGAACCAGTTCAGTAACACAGACGCTTGGGACGGATGGATGCATACATACATACACACACACGAGGGGGGAGGGGGGGAGTAACTGAAAAGTGTATATATTAAATAGAAGGGACTGACTTTTTGTTTGTTTGAGACAGGTTCTCTGTGTATCCCTGGCTATTCTAGAACTCCCTGTGTAGACCAGACTGTCCTCCAACTCAGAGATCGACCTGCCCTCTGCTTTCTGAGTGCTGAGATTAAAGCTGTGCGCCACGGCCTGGCGGACTAATAATTTTAAATGGGCAAGTCCATGTTTTAACACCGTCAACCGGTTCCGCTCTTGTGCGCCACAGGCGCTGAGTCTTTCGAATGAAGAGCTAACTGCCTGGGGGACAAGGAACTGAAGATGTCAACTGACTCTCTCTGCGCATGTGCAGGAGTCGGTGCCTGCATTACCGCTAACGGTGGAGCCGGGTGCAAAGTGTCCCGGAACCAAAAGCGGATGGGTGAGGAGTTGGTCCACCCGGGTTAGGGGAGGCGCCAGCATCCCTTAGCGGCACAAGGCTCCGCCCTCCACCCGCCTCCACAGTTAATAGTCCCGGGCCGGCGAGTCGGCGGCGTGTGTGGTAATGCGGCTCTTTCTGGATGAGAGGAGAAAGCAGCGTCCTGTCCTTGGCCTGAGCGATGCTGAGAAGCTGCGTTGCGCGCCTGCGCATTCTTGGGGCTCCGCCTGCGAGGCGGCCCGGACCATTGTGGGTGAGTCCCGGGATGCGGCTAAGCAAACACCGACCCTCGGTTGTAACAGGGAGCAGGGGCTCTTCAGCCTTGAGATTCGAATCGGGAGGAACCTGAAGGCAACGTAACTCAAGGCTGAAATAGGTCAGCAGGGATTGGACCGCCACTACTACCGATGTAATAAGAAAGGTTTACAAGGTCACCCAGAAAACCCGTGAATGAATCAGCCATTACAGACCCCTGGAAAAGAGCACTTATCCTTTCCAGGGATCTAATCTTCATGGTCTCTGATTCGTTATAACCAACTTGGGAAGGGGCTTCTAACTGTCAGATAATCAATTATGCCCTCTCTTGCCCATCTTCATCGTCTTAGAGGATAAGATTAAATAAGATAATGCAAGGGAAGGGTTTAGCATGCCTGGAATGTAAGTATTAAATAATTCCCTGCCCGTATTTACATCCCTACTTTGTTCATTGATGTAGTCAGTACTTGTTGAGCTCCAACAATATTCCAGGCATCATTACCCATTGGTGGTATGTAAGACATATTACTGTTAGAAAAAGAAAAAGAATAAAACTTTCCTCCAAAGGAGTGTATGCTCTAGTTTGGGAAAATGGGGTCAGTTTGCCAAATCCAAATGCCTGTATTCTTTGTGTTATAATAAATGACTAAGAAACAACAGGGAACAGCTCTGTTTTGAGCAAGAACCAAAAGAGAACTTTGGTTATTTTTGATAACTGTGGCATCTCTCTCAAGCTGTTGCAGCTTCCTGCTGGACAGAGAGACCTGAAGGTATAGCTCAATGGTGGACAGACACACACAATTTTAAAAGAATAATGAATGTAGATTGATTACTAATCAGGTATCATTTAGCTCACTAGAAAAGAAAGTGCATTGTGTTAATCTTACAACCACAAATATGGATTCGTTTCTTTAATTACTTGTTGGTGCCTGGCAGTCTGTGCTGAATACAACTAAACATTAGTTTTTACAGGCTTTCCCGTCTTTAAGGGGCATGAAAGTCATAACTTCACTTACAACTCCAGCTCTCATAAATGTATAACTAAAGATCAAGCATGACCTTTCCTCTACTGAGAACAAAGGATAATGATTACCCTAGGATTCATCCTTCATTCACTACTGTGCTATGAATTTACAAGTACATTTACTGCAAGTAGCTCTTAGTTCTCACCTCTTTGAACTGAAAAATGAGTTGTTTTTATTTCCCACAACATTGTCCATCTAATGTAACTCAACATGCCTCAAATTAAAATTAGTGGTTCCACTCCAGTTCCATCTGACCCACACTTTCTCACGAACAGACATCTTTTCCTTCTAACCATGTCACCAAAGCCATAACTCCAGAATCATCTAAGACTCTTGTGCTTTCTTTTTCCGGAAGTTAGTAACTCCCCATTTCCCTGGGTTCTAGTACTGAATGTCACTTGTACCTTTCCTTCTTACTCCTCCATACCTAGTTCGGCCTTGGACCATATCTAACTTAGACCTTTTAACAGTCTTTGGCCACCTTCCCTTTTTTCTCACCATTGTAACTCACTTGATGAAACTCTGAAAACCACTGTTACTTTGCTGAAGGCTCACTGTGGAAAAAGGCATTTCAACTCTCAAGTATTACTTTCATGATTTTTTATATGACTGCTTTTTATTTAAAAAAGAAGAATAGTTTTTTTGTGTGTTGCCTCATGTATGTCTGTATACCATGTATGACAGTCCCTACAGAGGCCAGAAGAAGTTGTTGGATCTCCTGGGAATCGAGTTACAGACAATTGTGAGGCCATGTGGGTGCTGGAAATTGAACCTGCATCCTGTGGAAGAAAAGCCAGTGTTCTTAACCTCTGAGTTATGATTGCCTCTTTAAGTAACTTCATCCTAAGTAAAGACATTTGTGATATAACAAGTGTGATATGCTCCTCATGTCTTTCAAGTTATGTAAGTATATGATGTAAAGGATTTTATTATTACTATAATTATAAATTATGTTATTTATAATATTAAACATATATCTATCTTTGTTCTTGTGCTACCTACAATCATCTTTCACACTAAGTTTTTAAATAGTTGATTGACCTAGAAGGTTAAACTTAAGACCTGTGGTATGATCCCTTTTCTGTTTTGTCGACCATATCTTGCTGTGCCTCTTTCCTCTGCACTTTCTATCCATGAAGGCTGAGATCATGTGGTCATTTTATCCTCTTTGTCTTTGCTGAGTGTAACCCTAGTTCTCATTTTCATGAACTTTAGCTGCAAGAAATCCCTCTGGGGTTTTTTGTTGGTGTGTGTTTGTTGTTTTCAAGTGTTCCCTGAAAGCACTTGTGTCTTTATGTCTGTAATAATACTTCCCATATCTGAGGCTACTAACACTTAAAGGCAGGGCCTAGATCTTTTTTCTTTCCTGTCCCTGGTATAAAAACAAGGCACATAATAGAACTTAAGAAAATTTATTGGATTTTATTTAAAAGTTAAAATCAGACTGGGTATGATAGAACACACCTTTAATTCCAGTACTCAGGAAGCAGAAGTAAGTGGAACTCTGAGTTCCTGTCCAGCTTGATTTACATAGTGAGTTCCAGAACAGCTATATAGTGAGATACTGTCTCCAAAAAATAAAAAAGTTTAAACTAGGTAGGAGAACTAAGGGAGTCATTCTGATTACTAAGGCTTCAATTAACTATGTTTCATTAGCCCATAAAAGGATGTTACAAGCTGGGATTTCCTATTTAAGAGATCTGACTGGGGCCAAGATACTGTGAGGATACCTTGACCAAGGCAACTCATAGAAGAAGGAGTATATTTGGTGCTTATACCTTCAGAGAGTGAGTCCATGACCATCATGGTAGAGAGCATGGCAGCAGCAGGCAGGCATGTGCTGCAGCAGTAACTGAGACCTTACATCTTTTTCTACAAGTAAGAGGCAAAGAGAATTAACTGGGAATGGCATGAGCTTTAAAAGTCTCAAAGTGCTCTCCCAATGACACACCTCCCCCAATAAGACCATTCCTTCTAATCTTTCGCAAATAGTTCCATCAACTGAGAACCAAACATTAAAATATATGAGCCTGTAGGGTCCATTTTCATTCAAACAACTATGCTGCTCTTCCAGAGGACCCAAGTTCTGTTTCCATTCAGCACCTCATGGGATGGCTCACAACTTCCTGGAACTCCAACTCCAGTTGATTCAATACCTCTTCTGGTATCCACAACCACCCATACATACATTGCCTACACTCATACACATACACAGAAATAATTGTGTGTGTCTAAGTTAGATATGGTCCTAAAAACATGGGAAAGTGAATATTAAATAATTTTAAATGGCAGCACAGAAAAATCTCTGAGACTATGAGTATATTGAAAAAAAATATATTTGAAGAGCTTTAGGGAGGTACCAGAAGGCAGTACCAAGAGCTCCCACTCATACATGAAAAATAAAAAAGCTGATTTCATAGAAGCAGAGAGTGCTGGTTGCTAGAGACTAGTAAGGGAGGAGGGAGTAGAGAGGCTGAATAACCAATACTAAGATACAGTCACATGGGGTATAAACATTATAGCACATGTAGGTGGTAGTTTAAAAAACAGGTTCAAATTGGTGTCCTACCACTGAGCTGAATCCCCAAGCCCTGACTTGTGTGTCTGTGTGTGGCACATCCATCACATGCTTACAGAGGCGAGGGTACCCTCCTTTATCAAGTACCCTCCTTTATCACTCTGCCTTATTTTTGCCTTAAGACAGAGCCTTTCATTGAGCTAGAAATTGGATATTTTTGCTAGGCTGGCTGGCCAACAAATGTACCTCTTTTGTCATCAATTGTTTTGAATGCTTATATATATTTATATGTACTTACATAATTCCAGATATAACTGTCACATCCTTATAATGTTAACTGTATGTATATTTTCAGCACTGACTGTTTGGAATTGGATAATCAATTGGTGCTCTTCCCTGGGAGGACCACCTCTCCCTTCCATTCCCAGACTTACTCAGTTGCCTGTGGTTCTTTGTATATGGTTGAAGCATCTGGGATGTTCACTGTGTAGTTTACCATGTCCGCTACTGCCATCCTTGTTCAGCTCACATTTGGACAGCCATGTTGGTGAGACTTTACTGACACATACTAGGAAATATAACCTCATGCCAAAGTCCTTGATCTCTAGCTTTCACAATCTTCTCACCCCTTTAAAACTTTTTGGTTTTTTTTTTCTTTTTTAACATGTCCATCCCAGTTTTCTCTCCCTCCTTCACTCCCTCATTCTTACTCTCTCTCCCCCCTCACATGCACCCTGACCACCCTCCCATCCCCCCACCCCCATTTCACATGTAGGGTTATGCTTTCCAGATTGGGTCATGTAAATCTGTCAAGTCATTTGAAGTAGAGACTAGGCCTTCTCTCCTGTCTCTAGGTTAAGGGAGTATCCCTCCATGGGGGATGTGTCCACAAGGTCTTTTTGTGCACCAGGAATACATCCTGGTTCCACTGTCTGAGGTCCCTTAGACTGCTCAGTCCTTCTAGCTGAGAACCATATTCAGGGGGTCTGAGTCAGTCCCATGCTGGATTCCCAGCTATCCCGTTAGCTCCTCCTTGTTCAAGTCAGCTGTCTTTATATGTTTCTGCAACCTGGTCTTGTCCTCTCTCTCTGCATCTGGATTCTAGTTCGACTCAGTGTTTAGTTATGGGTGTTTGCTTCTGTTTTCAACAGGTACTAAATGAGGGCTCCATGATGGTGGATAAGTTAATTGTTGATCCCACAATCAGGGAAGGGCATTTATGGTACCCTTTCTACTGTTGTTCAAATTGCTAATTGGAGTCAGTCTTGTAGGTCTCTAGATCTTTCTTTAGGTTCAATTTTCTCTTCAAACCAATAATGGCTTCCTCCTTTATGTTCTCTCTCTCTCTCTCTCTCTCTCTCTCTCTCTCTCTCTCTCTCTCTCTCTCTCTCTCCTGTCTTCTATTCCTACCCTGACTCAATCTTCCTAGTCACACGTGCTTTCCTCTCCTCCCCTTCTCTTTCTCCTAGTTCTCTCTCCATTCACTGCCCCCCCCACTTCCCATGTGCTCTGGGGAACTTGTCCCTTCCCCCTTTTGTGAGGGACCATATATGAATCTCTTAGAATACACCTTGTATCCTAGTTCCTCTGGTAGTGTGAATTATAGGCTGGTGATCCTTTGCTCTAGGTCTAAAATCCATATATGAGCAAGTACATACCATTTTCCCCTTTTTGTGACTGGGTTACCACATTCAGGATGGTTTCTTCAAGTTACATCCATTTGCCTGCAAATTTCAAGATTCCATTATTTTTTTCCACAGAATAGTATTCCATTGTGTAAACATCTTCTTTATCCATTCTTCAGTTGAGGGGCATCTAAGTTGCTTCCAGGTTCTTGCTATTACAAATAATGCTGCTATGAACATAATTGAGCACATGTCTTTGTTGCATGGATGTGGATCATTTGGGTAAATGCCTAAGAGGGGAATTGCTGTGTCCTGTGGTAGACTGATACCCATTTTCCTGAGGAACCACCATACTTATCTCCAAAATGGCTGTACGAGTTTGCACTCCCACCAGCAGTGGAGGAGTGTTCTCCTTTCTCCACATCCTCTTTAGCATAAGTTGTTATTGGTGTTTGTAATTTAGCCATTCTGGCAGGAGTAAGATGATATCTCAAAGTTGTTTTGATTTGCATTTCCCTGATAGCTAAGGATGTTGAGCACTTTCTTAGGTGTCTTTCAGCCTTTTTGATTTCCTCTATTGAGAATTCCTTCTTCAGTTCTGTACCCCATTTTTTAATAGGGTTATTTGGTATTTTGTTGACTAGTTTCTTGAGTTCTTTGTATATTTTGAAGACCAGCCCTTGTCAGATGTAAGATTGGTAAAAATTTTTCCCAGTCTGTGGGCTGCTGCTTGGTCTTGTCCACTGTGTCCTTTGCCATACAGAAGCTTCTAAGTTTGAGGAGGTCCCATTTATTAATTGTTGATCTCCGTGTCTGTGCTACTGGAGTTATGTTCAGGAAGCGGTCTCCTATACCAATTTGTTCAAGGGTACCTCCTACTTTCTCTTCTAAGAGGTTCAGTGTGGCTGGATTTATGTTGAGGTTTTGATCCATTTGAACTTGAGTTTTGTGCATGATGATAGACCCAATAGCCTCCAAGTAGAAGCCTCCATTTGCAATCCTGGACATTACCATTCTCTTTCCTGTTGTGGCCAAACCTGAGTATGTCACTCCCTGCTTAAATAATCTGAGAGTGCTACAGATATAATTCAAACCAGCTAGCTTAGCATTGAGGCTTTGCCTTTTAGTCTATATCTTTCTGTTCCTTCTCTTACACTGTGATATTGCCTAGCTTGTTTTAGATCTTAATTTCATCATCTGTAAAATGGGGATAATAGTCTCTATTGCATAAGGCATAATAAAACCCTTCAACACTGTCTCATGCCTCCTTATGTTTGCATACATTGATTTGTTGCGGCAGGTTGTTCCCGCCGGCGCCAGCCTGCTAGCCCGCCCCCAACTGCCGCCAATCTGGGCCCATAGCCACACCAGCCCCAAATAACACTCTGAGACTCTGTATTTGATACAGTCTTGTTGGCCAATTACCATTACTGTTTATGGGCTAGCTCTGTCTTAATTATTAACCCATTTCTACTTATCTAAGTATTTCCACGTGGTCGTCTTATCGGGGAACCGAGGCTGGCGTCCTCCTTCCTCCCTGGGCTACATGTCGACTCCTACTACTTCCTCTCTCCTGTCAGAAGTGTCAGAGACTCTGTATTTGATATAATCCTGTTGGCCAGTTACCATTATTGTTTATGGGCTAGATCTGCCTTAATTATTAACCCATTTCTACTTATCTAAGTATTTCCACGTGGTCGTCTTAACGGGGAGCCGCGCGGCAGGCATCCTGCTTCTTCCCGGGCTACCTCTCGACTCCTACTACTTCCTCTCTCCTCCCCCTGGTCTCCTAGCCCCGCCTATCTTGTTATCTCATTGGCCACAGTGCTTTATTAACCAGTATGAGAAACATATATACAGAATAACATCTCCCATCATTGATTTTGTTGTTATTTGTTCCTTTTTGTTTTTACATACACTACTGTTTCCAAATGGCTAGTTTCTATTTATCAATGTGCAGGTCAATGAGTCAAATACTACCATTCCCTGGTGTCCTAGCTTCCTGTGTAGTAGTTAGGGTCTCTATTGCTGTGAAGAGACACCATGACCATGGCAACTCTTATAAAGAAATTGGGGTGGCTTACTTACTGTTCAAAGGTTCATTCCTATATCATCATGATGGAGTGCATGGCAATGTGTAGGCAGACATGATGCTGGCAAAGTTGAGAGTCCTACATTTTGCAGGTAACAGGAAATGGTCTGAGGCACTGGGTGGTATCCTGCGCACAGGAAAACTTAAAGCCCACCCCACAGTGACACACTTCCTCTAATAAAGTAATACCCACTCCAACAAAGTCACACCTCCTAATAGCACCATTCCCCATGAGATTATGGGGGCCAATTACAGTCAAACTAACACACCTGTGTATCTCACCCGTCCATCGCTCTATGCCTGGTGACAGACTCACCTGGGTTTAATGCTATCTCTGCCAGTAACTATCAGGAAGAAGATGGAAAAAACATTGGCCTTTTGTCATTCTCTTATTTCCATGAAGGTATATAGGACAAATGAGCTCTGAAGTTCCTGGCCATTTTAAAGTGATCATCTTCTAGCAGTAAGAAAGGCAATAATGGTAGTCTTAGGAAGTTGTAGAAAATATGAAATAGTATGTACCTCCTATTCCTCTTTTTCTTTCTTGTCTGTCTTTTAGAGATTGTTTTCTTCTGAAAAAGTCATTCGCAAGGACTATAGTCTCCCAAACCTCAGCTGGAGCAAGGACCTAAGACTCCTCTTTGACCAGTTCATGAAGAAATGTGAAGATGGCTCCTGGAAACGTTTGCCTTCATACAGACAAAATCCTACTCAAATCCTTAAAGACTTCCAAACCCGCTTTGTTGGTAAGAACAGCCACTTTCCCATAAATAATATATAAATAGCAATGTAAAGTGTAACAGGCTGAAGTACTAATTATTACTTAAAGAGAAGGAAGATTCAGACATGGTAGTTCTTTCATATGTATAGTCTCTCTCAGTAGGCTGAGGCAGGACGATCATGAGCTCAAAGCCAGCTGGGACCACATAGCAAGTTCATGACCATCATGGGCTACACAGTAAGACCCCTTTTCAGAGTGAGGAGGAAGGGGAAAAGGAATGGGGATTGAAAGAGAAAGAGGAAAGAAGGGAAATGGGAAGGAGATTAGGGAGAGGGGAAAGAGAGAGAAAAAAACAGTACTGGGGTTCTATAGTACCCAGTTTTATAAGCCAGAAATCTCACAAAATTTTGTGGATTGCAGGAGAACATAAAACATATCCAAAATAAGATGATTCCCAACCTGGCATCTTGAAGCTGACATCACCAATCTCATTTCTCTTTCTCAAAATCTGGTTCCTTCCCTTTGAGAAGGTCAGAACATTTTAATTCATCTCTGTAATTATTGAATTACCCTCTGTTACTATTGCTATGATGAAACACCTTGACCAAAAGCAAGTTGGGGAGGAAAAGGTTAATTTGCCTTATGCTTCCACATTGTAGTCCATCACTGAAGGAAGTCAGGACAGGAACACAAGTGGGGCTGGAACAGAGGCCATGGAGGGATGCTGCTTACTAGTTTACTCCCCATGGCTTTCTCAGCCTGCTTTCCTATAGAACCAGGACCACCAACCCAGGGGTGGCACCTTCTATGATGGGCTAAGCCTTCCCTATCAATCACCAATTAAGAAAATGCCTTACAGGCAGATCTTATAGAGGCATTTCCTCAATTGAGGCTACCTCTCTGATGACTCTAGCTTATGTCAAGTTGGCATCATAGCCAACTTGACATAGTTGCATCAAGTTAACATAAAACTAGCCAACGCACCCTCTAATCTCACATTTTAAACCCAAAGACAACCTACCTCACACTGTTGCCAGAAGTTTCTGTCCTGCCCCATCCTGTAGCCATTTAGTATGAAATAAACACACAGGGGCTTATATTAATTATAAATGTTTAGCTGATGGCTCAGGCTTCTTACTGGCTAGCTCTCTCTTATTAACCCATTTCTATTAATATGTGTATCTCTACATGGTCTTGGTTTACCAGTGATGCACAGGCCTCTTGATTCCTCTGCAGCAACATGGCATCTGGCTCCTCTCTGCCCTTCCTCTTCCCAATATTCTCCTAGTGTGATAGCCACACCTATACTTCCTGTCTGGCAACTGGCCAATCAATGTTTTATTAAGCCAATATGTGTGACAAATCTTTACAGTATACAAGAGCATTATTCCACATCATCATATCCAGCACTCACAAATTATACTTCCTGTCATTCTGGGTGGTTTGTTTTTTGTTTTTTTTTTTTAACACACTTTGTATTAAGTAACTATTTTAATCAATTCTATTTGATGATTTCTAATTAGCCCTTAGTATTTCCTGATAGCCTGTCTCCTGTTTTTCTAGTCTATTGATTCTCCTGCTCTCCTGGATGTCTGCTTCCTGCCTTTCTTTCTACTTGCACCTCTAAATCTTTCCCATTCTCACTCTCAGCAGGTCTTGCTCCCTATTTCACTAAATGAAAATAGAAGCCAGCAGAAGAGCATTTCCAAGTTCTGACCACCTCTCGTCCCCTCCTCCCTGTACCTGATCTTGATCTGCTTCTATCCTGTATGAATGAACTAACCATGAGCAAAGGTCATATGCAGTGTTCCCCTCCCTTGGCCTGCTCGTGACATTGCTCCCTGTCATATCTTTCTCAGCAGCAGACAGACCTGCCACAATTACTCATCCTAATCGCTCAGGAACTCAACAATACACAGCCATCAGAGTCTCATAGGGTGTACCCATTTCTCAGTACATAATACTCTTTATCATTGTAATCCATTCAATCTCATGGTCTGGGGAGCCAATCAAAAGCTGACTATTGCTCAATTTAATCATTGGAACTTAGTGTCCTGGCTTGCTTCCTGTTTTTGTAAACACCATGACTTAAAGCAATGTGAGGAGGAAAGGGTTTATTTTATGTTTACTACTTAAAACCCAGTCATGAAAGGAAACAGGAACTAAAGCGGAAGTCACTGAGGAAGACTACTTTCTAACTTACTTTGGCTTGTTCAGCCTGTTTTCTCATACCACCCAGGACCCAGGGGTGCCACCACCCACAGTGGGCTGGGTCCTCCCAAACCAATCACTAATCGGGTCCCTCAAATTTGACTATAGGCAGTATGATGAAAGCTGTCCCTCAGTTAAGATTTCCCCCTTCCTGAATGACTTTGGCTTGTGTCAAATTGACAAAAAAAATGCTACCACATTTAGTTTTACAGGTGTTTAGGTTGAAATTCTGGTTCTACACAGCATAGAAAACTGTGTGAGCTTGGGCAAAGTACTTTACCTTTCCATGTCTCAGCGTTCTTGTGATGAAGGAATAAAAGAGACAAAACTCAAATTACTTTAACCAAGAACAGTTGGTCCTTTTCAGGTTTCTGTTTAGATTCTTCAGTTTAGAGCCAAGATTTATTCTACCTTATCAAAAAAGTAAAAAAATTAACTTTTAAGTAAGCTACATTATTAAATTTTAACTATTAAATTACTTAAAAGTATATTTTAATGCTGGGCATGGTAAAGGATGTTTATAGTTTTAATACTTAGGCGACTTAGACAAGAGGATGAGAGTTTGAGGTCATCCTGGGTTACACAGGGAGACCCTGTTCTAACTGAAACTAATCCCCACCCCAGTCCACAGCATTAACTTTTTAGAGGATTTGACAAGTGTGTTCAGAGCCCTGGGTCTGATCCCTAGCACTATAAAAATAGTGGGTTTTTTATTAAAATTATTCTGATACCATACAATTCATTGAATATTCTTAACCTGATACAACCTGTCTTCTGCCTGCTCAGCTTTACTGGAATGATCTATGCATGGAAACTATTACTGATCCTTGTGCTAATTTTGGTGGCTGTTGTTCATTTTATAGTGTAAAGTTAGCCCTCTCACCTCTTGTATCTCTATCAAAGCCCTCATCCCACCAAGAGTGCCAATCTCTTATTGTTCCTCTACAGCCTTTGGCTATATCCAAGACTTGGGCTTTAACCAAATCTTAAACCCCTGGGAATCTTTTCAAAGAGCAGATTCTGCCTCAGTTCTGTCATATTCTGTTTAGATTTTGTTTGTTTTGTTTTAGTTTGTTTTTGAAACAGGGTTTCATTAGTCCATACTGACCTCAAACTCACCATGTAGCCAAAAATGGCCTTGAACTCCTAATCTTTCTGCTTCTACCTACCAATTGCCAACATTGCATTCAGTCATGTACTACCACACTCAGTTTTATGTGGTGCTGGGGCTTGGGAATCCAGGGCTTTGTGTCTGCTGGGCAAGCATACTGACAATCAAACTACATCCCTAGCCACTGTACTGTTTCTTTCCATTACTGTCCTTGACATTTTAATCAGTTATCTATCCACATACGATTTTTTATCAGGATATGGGTGCTTAGTTCTGTCATAGCATTTTCTTATATCTGTGTTTTGCTCTCCTGTTCCCATACCCCTATTTCTATACAGACCCCAAGTTTACAAAAGAAGAACAAATGTCAAAGGCCCAACAGTTCAGCAGAAGCTTCGAGGAAGGCTTGGGCTTTGAATATGTGATGTTCTATAATAAAGTGGAGAAGAGGACGGTTTGCTTGTTTCAAGCAGGTCTTCACCTGCAAGGGGTCCCTGGGTAAGAATTATCTTAGCAACATGGAGTTCAAAGAGTTTATTCTCTTTATAAATATTATTTAACAATGAATACACTGAACATATCCAGAGACTACAAAGACAACATTAAAGTGGCAATATAGATACATATTTGTTAATAGAAGATGTTTATAACACAATAATGAATATTTTAACATAATATTGAATGATGCATATAATACATTATTATAGAACATAGAGCAACAGAGTATGATGGACATGTTTGCAGTGATTTGGCCAGGACTTGGTGGTGGTATTAAAGGCCTTACAGTACTTCCTAAACTTTAAAAATTCCTTTTATTATTATTTTAAACTGTGTGTGTGCACATGCGTGTGTGTGTGTGTGTGTGTGTGTGTGTGTGTGTGTGTGTGTGTGTGTGTGTGTGTGTGTGTGTGTGTGTGTGTGTGTTGTGTGTGTGTATGCGTGCGTGCGTGCGTGCGTGTGTTCTGGAGCCCAAAAAATCTGGAGGTGTCGGGTTCTCCTGGAGCTGGAGTTGCAGGTGATTGTGAGCCACCCAACATGGATGCTGGGAACTAAATTTTGGGTGCTGTATGTATATATACAAGCATAATGTTTCTTAATTAAATTTTATCTTTTACATGCTATAATAGGATTACTACTGAACCCCAGTTTGATTACAAGTAACCCTTCTGCTGTGAACAAAGTTAAGGATATGGATATTATTTAACATTAAATACACTGAACATGAGGTAAATGTAAAAAGACACTTGAATAGTTTATATCTTGAGAGGCTATTTCCTGAACTTCTGAAACTTTCTCTTCTGCTGCTGTTGTGACTAGGTACGTTCATGGAGGTGCCATTGCAACCATCATTGATATCACGACTGGCATGTGTGCACTTGCTGAGGGAATTGCCATGACTGCCAACCTCAATATTGACTATAAAAAGTAAGTCTATGATAATTCTCCTTGTGTTCTTTTTTTTGTGGGAAAGGAGCCAATTTATGAGGGAGTGAAAACCTCAGGCCAGAGTAACTCTACCCTGGCTGGGCCCAGTACAGCTGGTGCTCAGCATCCTACACCCCATTTTCTACCCTTCTGTGAGGGAGGCTTAAATAGGCCAAGCCCCAGCCTGGCCACCAGGGGTCAGAGAACCTCCGCGGGACAGAAGTCAGAGAAGTAAGGGTGCTGAAAGGCCTCCTCTGCTAAGACGTGCTGCTCAGGGTTACACTTCATTAGGTTGTACAACAGGTCTCTCCCTATGGCATTGAGCTTGGGTACGATGTTCACTAAGGATGTCATAGCTAGGTACATTGGGTAGGGCTTATAGTCTGGCGGCTTGGTCATGGCGGGCCATTGTCCCTAGCAGTCGAAAAATCCTCTTCAGTTGGTCATCCACATCATTGCCAGGGAAGAGAGGCTGCCAAAATCAGCCAATTTCAACTCCCCATTCCTGTTTATGAGCAGGTTCTAGGTCTTCAGGTGCAGCACATTGCAGCTATGACAGAATCCCAGGCCTTTCAGCAGCTGGAAGAGGAATAACTTCACAATCTCAGGGTCCAGGTCACCATTGCATCTGTCAAAATATTTCTTCAGGTCCTGCTTACAGAACTTATAAACTAATGTCAGCTTCTTGGCACTATGCAGGACATCGTGAAGCCTGATGACGTTTGTATTCTTCAGTTACTTGAGTAGACAGATCTCCAGGAGGACTGAACTTGGCACACCCCCATTGTCATCATCCAGCCTGACATGCTTCAAGAGCCACAATCTCATGGCCTTGCCGGGTTTTGGCCTTGAACACAGTTCCCTAGGTGCCTTCCCCAATCTTCTCTAGTTTCTCGCATTTCTGTGTTGCAGTGGCCACGGGGTCCCTTGCGGACCCTCAGTTCTAAGACACTCTCCTTATGTTCTTAGCCAGATTCTCCAACAGCAAACCCTGAGTTGAGGTGTATGTCTATTACTGTTGAGAAAGTGCTCCCGAAGGACTAACAAGGGAGATGGAGAAGCAGGACAGTGAGGAAGCCACCAGGCTTGAGCTCTCAAAGTCCTAAAAAGAGTAGTCTCTGCCAAACCACAGAAAGAAATTCTGGGAAGTGAATTCATGCTTCAGAGTCATTCTTCTATCAGTAAGGAGGCTGGAATCTACACCAGTTATAGGATGGGAACTGCCCTGGAGCTCTGTGTTTCAGTAAAGCATCATCTAGAGAAATGATTCAGTTTTTATTTTTTATTAACTTGTATATATGTGAGAGAAGGACACATGCTGTGTTGTGCATATAGAGTCAGAGGACAACCTCTAGAGATCAGCTGTCTCCTTCTAACATGTGAGTCCCACATATTAAACACAGTCCATCAAGCTCAGCAGCAAATGCCCCAACTAGCTGAGCATCTCACTGGCTTAGGCAAATACATTTTTAAGTTATAAAAAGTATTCAGTAAGAACTAAATGGAACCCAAATATTCCCTACATGTTTTTAAAGAGAGAGAGAAAGATTTCTCATAACTTCACACAGAGAAATAGAGTGGAAATAAGATGAGTTTGATATTCATCAAAAGTATGATCTTTACCATCCAGCTATAGCTTCTAGCAAGAAATAAAGAATGAACTGTATGGCAGAAAAAAAATAAAAGAGTAAGAATAAAGGCTTCAAAATATAAAGTCTCCAAGGGAAACTCCACTTTATATATCACAAAACCTGGATTACTTGAGTACTAATTTTTGGAAGCCATGCTTTATAGATTACAGGTCTGTTATCTATAGACAATACTTAGGTGTATTATACTAAGGCTATCCAGAGAAAACTTTACACACACCTTTAATCCCAGTACTCAGGACTCAAAGGCAGAGGCCTCTGAGGTCAAGGCCAGCCTGCTCTACAGAGTGAGTTCCAGGACAGCTAGGACTACCCAGAGAAACTCTGTCTCATATCCCTCCTCCCACCCAAAAAAAAAAAAAAAAAAAAAAAAAAAAAAGTAAGGAAGGAGGAAGGGAGGCTCAAAACCATGGCCCAAGCTTTCTTTTCATTTTCCTGTTGTAACTGCCTCGCCTGTGGTGTATGAAGATTATGAATGTAAATCCTCAGTGTTTGGGAAATCACTCTTCATTGCTAGTCCAGTGCAGTCATTTAGAGCAAAGCTTTGCTCCTGCTCATTGTTGTTGTTGTTATCATCATCATCATCATCATCATCATTATTATTATTATTGGATTTTTGTGTCAGGGTTTCTCTGTGTTAACAGTCTTGGTTGTCCTGGAACTCACTCAGTAGACCAGGCTGGCTTCAAACTCAAAGAGATCCTTCTGCCTCTGCCTCCCAAGTGCTGGGATTAAAGGTGTGTGCCACCAACGCCCAGCTCACTCCATTATTTCAATGAGATATTCAAGTATATGCAACATTTTTATTAACATACCCACTACAGTTAGACCAATGGCAGATATACTAAGCTTAAATGCAAAGGAGAAGCAGAATTCCAGTCAGATTGACATGGATTCAGTTTGATACAACACTGACTACACTCTGACGCTCAGGTGGCTCACCAGTAAAAGATGAGAACACTTTCTCTAGAACAGTGTTGGAACTACTGATGTATTCAGAGATGGCCATTTAATATGTTAAATGGTGACTTGGAATCGTTTTGAGAACAAGAGGGAGGGAGAGAGATGCTTTGAATCCAGAGAGAAAAGGAGTTGAGATATAAAAGTATAAAAGGAACAGATCAATGCTTGAATAAGAACCCCAGAGCAGTGGGGGGAGGGGAATGGTTTAAAAATGGTGAGTAAGTATGTTCTGATCTAGCATGAAAGAAAAACACAAATCCACAGAAAATACAATAAATATCAGTTAGTATATATGACAGTAATTCTAGAAAGGTTATAGAGCTCTTAAAAGCATCAGACACAAAAGAGTATCCATAAGAGAGCTGTTTCAGAAGCAAGAGGGCGCCATTACCCTAGCAATAAACCTCCACAGCAGCAGAAGAGGCTCAGAGACCAGCCAGCCTGGAACCATGCTCCCAACCTGCCGAAGGGCTGTCAGAGGGCAAAGTCAAGTTGTCTTCATTGAACCAACAATTGAGAATGGTTATGGAAAAATAGGGCAATGCCTATGTAACGTAGAGCAGACTACCAGAGGAAGGAAAGCAATGACAGAATGATCAGAGGCAGGATGACGGAAGAAGGCAGTGAGCAACTGACTGGTACGTGTGCAAAGCATGGCTGTCAACAGCAAGGCTAATGTCCCAATCCTGGAGAACAGCAAGAAGCTGAAACACTCAAACAATAACAGAGTTTGGGAGAAGGCAAACAGAATTCCTTTGTATTTTTTCAGTAGGGAGGGGATTAAAATGAGTGATAATTAATACACAAAGCAGTAGGGAAATATAAGTAAAGAGAAAAAAAACTCAGTTTTTAAGACAAAATAAGTTCAGAGAATGTGATTCAAATTGAAAACAAAGTAAGATAGTGCCAAAGTAAATCAGTACACTGACCAAACCATCAGTCCAAAGACAGGTTATCGATTGAATTTAAAAAGCTGAGAAATGTGTGAAACATTTAAAAAAATGATAGAGAAAAAGTTTGTTTTTGAGACAAAAATCTCTCTGTTGTAGCCCTGGATGGCCTAGAACACCATATATAGACCAGGCTGGCTTTGAACTCACAAAAATCCTCCAACCTTTGCCTCCTCGGGGCTAAGATCAAAGCTGTGTGCCACCATGCCTAGCCTGACACAGAAAAGTTTTAAAGAAAGAAAAGTGCATGAGAAAAAAAGCTAACCAGAAGAAAACTGAGATCAGCAAAAAAAAAAAAAAAAAAAAAAAAAACAGTTTGTACCCCCAAAAATGTAGTAGTAGGTACAGAGAGAACAGCTTCAAAATAATCAAGCGGAGCATGGCAGACATCTATAATTCCAGAACTGTTTCATTAAAACTGGAGGCAGAGATACTTACCCAGCTGTACACATGCCAACTAACCTGGAATAGATCCTATCTTAGCAAGGCAGGAGGAGAGAAACAACTAAAGATCTACTTTAGCAAAGCAAGAAGAGAGAAACAACTCCCTATTGTCCTCTGACCTCCCTGCAAGAATGTCTACCCTTACACATCTGCATATGCTTACAAAATAGTAGATAAACAAATAAATAGAATTTTTAAGGTTAAGAGCACTTACTGCTGTTGCCAAGAATCTGAGTTCAGTTCCCAGCACCCACATTAGGTAGTTCAGGGCTACTTGTAATTCCAGGTCCCAGGGGATCTAGTGTCCTCTTGTGGCCTCATTGGGAAACTGCACTTACCTGCACATACTATCACACAGATAAACACAATTTTAAGATCTGAAAAAGAAATGTTTAAAAAGAAAAAGAGATGGATGCTGAACAGGTAAGAACACCAGATGTCCCCAGGATGTTGGCAAATTTTGAATAGACACCAATAGAAGGTGTCTGGATCATGCCCATATGCAGGCAGGAGTGCAGAGAAAAAAAGCAGGAGGGACAGGAGAAATTGTTGATGTCAGAGCCCTTAAGGTGTGTTCCATCTAAGATAGTCAGCACTCATTAGCATCAGGTATGTATCCACCCTGTTGTAAGTCTGATGGTCTTTCAGTATTACATAGATTTAACAAAAAATTGTTTTGTTTTGTTTTCTCCCTTCTGCAGACCTATACCCCTTTGTTCCGTTGTGGTGGTAAACTGCCAAATTAGTAAAACTGAAGGAAGGAAACTTTTTGTTTCCTGTAATATTCAGAGTGTTGATGAGAAGACTTTACACACAGAGGCAACAGGTGAGAAATTCACTGTTTTGGGGGGGGTTGGCCTAGGTTAGAATTACATTTGCTTTCATTTCATAACACACAAAACAAATGTTTTGAAGTTGGATTTTAGTTTGAGTATTTTAGACAAGGTTTCATGCAGCCTGGGATGGTCTTGAAACTACTATGGATAACCCTGAACTCCTGATCCTCCTGCCTCTACTTGCTGAGTGCTAAAATTATAGGCTTGAATCATCCTGCCACACCTGGCTTAGGTTGGTTGGGGTTTGGTTTTGGTTTTGTTGGGGCGGGGGTGTCAGTGCTGGATCCAACCCCAAAGCTTTGTACACATTGGGCAAGCATTCCTGTCACTGAGCTACATTCCCAGACCCATGGCTAAAGGCATTCTTACATATTGCTAGTGGAGGACCTGTTTGCCAATATCCATTATTGGAAGTGAGAGAATATTTAATCCAATCCCAGAACTGTATCTCATAGGTAACATAGGAGGTTGCTATGGTTCAATAGTGGTGCCTCCCTCACTTGCAATTGCAAAAGAATGAGCAAAGCATTGACTCACTTCAATAGAAAACTGACAAAGAACTATAGTTCTTCTCTAATTTATGCCACAGAAATACTGTAGACATTTTTGTGGCATAAATTATGTAGAAGTGAAGAAAGTCTTTGATGTGAAGTGAGCTCATTAGCATATACTGGGTGAGAACTACAGAGGGCAGGGCAGAAATCCAAGATGTATCACTGGCTTGGAAAAAAAAGCAGAAGTCCTACCATTTCTTCCCTTTCCTCCCCTTCACCTGTACTTGCCTCCCTCCTCCCAATCCTCCCTGTATTTATTGTGAGAGTCATTATGTAGACTTAGATGTGATACGCCCAGGGACATGGAGACCCACACACACACCAGGGAAGAGCAGCAGCAGTGGCCAACAGTGTCAGAGACTAGACAGGATAAGGAGGGTATGTGTACAAGGGAGCAACCCGCCACAGGATGACAAAGCCCAAGGAAGGTGTCCCTGGAGCATGGCAGCAGTGATGGGAGCATGCTCACTTAGACACAGTCATGGACATGTGTGTTTTCCCATTCTGTAGTTCTTTCAAATACTGTAAGAACTTTTGAGAAATCATTTTTTACACACTTTGCTAAATTATTTTCTAATAGTCTAGAGAGAGATATACCATTGTAGCAATCTCACAATTTTTCTGTAAACTTGAAATTACTTCAGAGTAAAAAATACAAAATAGGAGGAAAGGCAACTGTCTACAGATTTTTTGCATATGCATAAACTAGGTCTTGAAAGGTGCATGGGTGACTATTCTAGAAAGGAACTGGGTGGGCAGTTCACTATAGACCCTTTGTGCATCCTGAAAGTGAAGACATGGGAAATGATTACCAAGGAGGGAGTTGAATTTTGTGAGTTACAAAACTTAAAAGAAGCCCAATTTAAGAAAAAAAGAATTCAATCATGGTTATAAACATGAAAACTTAGTTATGATAAGAAAAGAAAACATAACTTATTTCTGCTGACATAGAGAGGCAACTTCATTCCTGCTGAAATCTCTATAGGCAGCTTGCTATAAATTTCACCTAGAGTTGTCTCCTGTTTGTACTTTGAGCAATGTATCCAACAGGGACTTTGCAGGCCAGAGCCCTGGAAGCCTCAGCTTCAGATGCAGCTAGCTTACACAGCACTAGTTACATTTTAAATTTTTACTTAGTGTACCTCAGATATACATGTTTATACTAATCACAATTCTTGAGTTATGACATGATCCTCACTGATATATAACTGTTTATCTACTAAATAATAAATAATACCCTAAGGCCTACCACCAAATAGGAACCAGATTCTTTATCATATTTTATCTCTGCATAACTGCTATCCTCACCTTTCTTCCTGCTTAATGATAACTCTGATCTTGAATTTAGTAGTCTATATTATTTTTAACCTTCTAACTCTTATTTTTAAATTTTCCTTAAGAATGGTTGAGTATGTCAGGAGTAGGAGCACACACCTTTAGCCCCAGCAATCAGGTGACAGAGGCAGACAGATCTCTGTGAGTTTGAGGCCAGTCTAGTCTAAAGAGTGAGTTCCAAGACAGCCATGGATACATAAAGAAACCCTGACTCAAAAAAATAAAAAAGAAAAGAAAATGGTTGAGTGAAATGGTTCATGCCCATAATCCCTTTGTTAAGAAGGCTGTGGCCAGCTTGAGCTATGATAGTAAGACTCGCTCAAAAAAGAAAAGAATAGCACACATCTAAGGGTGTCTTCTTCAGTTCATTTTTTTCACCCTGTAGGAAAGTGAGTGTGACATGTGACTTTTTTCTGGGTTTGGTTTTCACTTAACTGTATGTTGCTGAGGTTCTTCTGGGCTGTGTGGTTCTCTTGTTTTTGCTTCCAAGTGATACTCCATGAGCCACCACACCACAGTGATTTTGCTTGTCTGATGATGGACTCTGATTCTGCTGTTGCTGCTCTGCCTGTCCTCTGCTTATATCCTCTGCATGGCAGAAGCTTGGCATCTGCTTAGAAGCAGAGTTTTTGCTTGTGGGATGTGTTTGCACAGGAGCCCACCTTGTCTTCAAATGCTGTCCCCAAATATATGGCATTCTTTTGATCCCTGTCTTCTCTAGCAATTGGCAGTCAGATTTCTAAAGTTTTACCAATAAAAGGGTTTTAAATAGAATTTTTTTTTTTAAGACGAGGTCTTACTATGTAAACCAGGCTGACCTCAAACTCACAGAGATCCACCTGCCTCTGCTTCCCAAATGCTAGGATTAAAGTTCTGTGTCATCATGCCTGGCTAAAATGGTATCGGGATGTCATTTAGATTTGCATTTCCCAGGTAACCTATAGAGTTGAATATCACTTCATATGTTCACTGACCACATTTGTTTCCCATTTTGTGAAATTCCTGTTGGTTCATCTTTTCTTTCTTATTTATAACTCAGTAGAAATACCGAGTTATTTTCAGTTAAACCTTTGTTAGATAGGTAGAGACTCCATGCATCTTTCAGTGTGTAAGATGGTTTCATTTGCTTTAAAGCATCTCTTTATGGACAGGAGTTTTTAATGTTAATGTAGTCACATTTGGTCAATTTTTTCCCCTTTATGACTAATGCTTTCCATATCCTGTTTAAGAAATCCACTTTCCCCCTTAGCATCAGCTTCTTACAAGAACAATGGGTAAGGGAGCAGGGGGATGGCATTAATAGTCTGAATCCACGGTCAGTTTTCAGCTCCATGCCAAGGCTTTCTGTTTTGGGTTGCTTCTGTTGCTGTGATAAAACACGCTGACCAAATGCAGTTTAGAGAAAGAAAAAGTTTATTTCAGCTTATACTTAAGGTCACCACCATTAAGGGAACTCAGGGCAAGAACTCAAGGCAGAAACCATGGAGGGACACTGCTTCTTAAGCAGGCTCATACCTAGCTGCCTTAGATAACCTAGAACTGCCTGCTCCCACAGACCAATCTGATGTGGGCAGTCCCCCAATTGAGACACCCTTCTTGGGTAACAAGGCTGTCAGGTTGACAGTTAAAGCTTATTAGTGTGTTCACTAAACTTTCCGTATCAGTTGACTCAGTTGTAACCGCACTTCTCATTTCCTAGGCTACCTCTCTATAGAAGTAGTAATGAATCAGAAGTAGTAGAGGACCTGATAGAGGTGAGGGAAGGTAATGACTTTGACAATCAAAAGTTGATTTATTTACTTTTGAGACAGGGTCTGAGTGCATAGAACTCACTACATAGCCAGACTGGCCTTGAACTCACAGAGATCCACATGTCTCTGCTTCCCTCCCGTATGCTGGTATTAAATGTGTGCACCACCACCACCACCCCCCCAGCCAAAATTGGTTCTTAAGTCTTCTGAGAAACAAGAATAGAAAGATAGAGATACAAGAACTCCCTTTCTAGTGTCTTCCTGCTTGGTCTAATCAAATGGAAAACAGCCGACTTACTATCGTCTACTATTTTGTTGGTTTAGCTTTATTTATAAAGCTGGATCCTGACAAGCGTTTGACATAAAAAGAACTTCTGCTGAATCCCACACTGTTCTGCATGAGGTTCTCCTCCAGAAGCATCACCGATCTCCACTCCTGTCCTAGCTGCTGAATCCCTGGAGGAAAGCCTGGCTCACGGACCCTTGAGAACAACCTCTGAAATACAGGGCTGCAGGAACTCACCATCCCCCTCTCAGACTTCATAAGGAGCACTCCCTGGGAGAGTCTCAGTATCATTTGTATCCCTAGAACAATGTGTGGTCCTGAAATGTGAACAGACTCCAAAGCTAACAAGCACAGCACCTGCTCCACCTCAGATTGCAGGAAAAAAAGATTGTGTAGAAACTTACTGCAAGCATGGAGAAAATGGAGTGGTGTGTATGGAGTACACTCGTGCTTAAGCACATACTGTGTGTTACTAAGCTAGGTCTGTTATATGTGAACAAACCTCTTTCTGGCCATATTAGGGAATACAGCTCATCCCTATAGGAATGGATCACACACATCTGTTGTCTGGTGTCCTAGAGATTAAACTGTTGTTTATTTTTTCCTTGGCCTGTGCTATTGTATCTTGTATCACTGTAGTTTGTCATCACTGGAAGAAGGCTCTGTTAGCTTTCTGGGATTATAATATAGAACTACAAACTAGGTAGTTTAAACCAACAAAAACTTCAGTGTCATAGTCCCAGAGGCCATTATTAATAAAGTATTAATAGTGCCTTGCTCCTTCTGATGGTTCTGGGCGGGAACTGTTTACAACTCCCTCCTAGCTTCTATCAAGGAAGCCTCCAGCATTCTTGGTTTTTAGACACGGCATGATTTCCCATCATATCTCTACATCATCTCTCTGTTGTCCCTCTATCCAAATTTCCCTTTGAAAAGGCCTCTCTCTCTCTCTCTCTCTCTCTCTCTCTCTCTCTCTCTCTCTCTCTCTCTCTCTCTGTGTGTGTGTGTGTGTGTGTGTGTGTGTGTTCAAGTGCTCAAATAAATTAAGAAATTAATGTGCTAGAAAACATTGCTTCTTATTTTTGTTTTTATTTATTTGTATATGTATGTGTGGGAGCATGTATTGCCATGAAAAGCATATGTGTAGAGGTCAGAGGACTGATATATGGAGGAGCTCAAGGATTGAACTCTGCTCATCAAAGTTAGTGGTAAGCACACATCTCTCCATTCATCTTTTGTTTGCTTTTGTTTGTGTTTTTGTTTTTTGAGATGGGACCAAGAGCTTTCTAAGTCTATCAGGATGGCCTACAACTCACAGAGATCCACTTGCCTCTGCCTCCAAATGCATGGCTAAGGGTGCTTGTCACAACAGCAGGCTTAACCACCATATTTTGCTGCTGCTTTGTTTGCTTTAAAGATTTATTTCTGGTCAGGTGAGATGATGCACATCTTTAATTCTACTGGTCAGGAGTCAGAAATAGATGGATCTCTGTAAGCTCTATGCCAGCATGGTCTATACAGTGAGGCCCTATCTTTAAAAGATTTATTTATCTGTATGTGTTAATGTGTCTAGATGTGTGAATGTGAAAAGGCCAGAAGAAGGTGTCAGACCCTCTGGGACTGGGAGTCAGGCTCAGGTCCTCCACAAACAATATGTAATAAGATTCTTTACTTAATAAATCTGCTTGTGCACAAGCCATCAGCTTCTACAAGACCTTGATCCCAAACTTTCCTGTCTTCTTTATCTTCTCACCCCCTGGTCATCATCCCCCAGGTCAGGTAGCCATGTGCCACCCTACCAGTCATTCTTCCATAGTCATAAATAAGATCAGCTGGATGCTTGCTTCAGAACCAGAGCCAGTTAAACCTGGGGTGGCCAAGCCACAGGAGGACCCAAGTCCTGGGAGAATTTTTGGTACCTGCCTGTAGCCCTGGAACAATAGGGAAGGCTCAGCAGATGAGGTTGAGGCCCCGTACAGGTGAAGCTAGCAGCTGTTCCTCCATGGAAACTCCAATAGAGTTCGAGGAAGTGCCTGGGAAGCAGCAGGACTCACAGCTTTGCAAGTAACATACCTTTGAGCAATGGCCACCATTTATTTCCATGCACCGTTTCAACTGATTCTGAAACCTATAGGAGAGTGGTCTGTTGTGACAACTTGCATTTCCTGGAACTTGGCACATTAAATGTGAAGCTGAAGGAAAAATATACCGCTGCTATCTGTTGTCTGGTTATGGATGGAAGCTGAGACAGTGCAGGTTCTTTATGCCTGTCTTTTGTCTTCACTGGACAGTCTTGTAGAATGTGTTTCTTCTTCCTGATAACAGTCACACCTTTATATGGACCTACTTTTTTCTCCCTAGCCTACCTCCCCGGCTTCCATTCCCACTCTGGTTTGATCATGAGCAAAATGCATTGCAACATATGAACAAGCTCAGTCCAGAGAAAGGTGTCAGCTGCTGTCAATGGGAAAATTGTTTCCTTACTTTAGGGCAGATTTCACAGGTGTTGTCACAAAGCCTTGGCAGTCTTGTCTTCAAGATGTATTTGGCGTACATATTAGGCCACTGTGGTAATTTCTCATCATGATTAAAAGAAATAATTCAAAGGACAATTTACTTTTGTTAAGTTTGGGGCTACCAGCTAACTGTGCCATGTGCAGCTGTAGCAGCCTCTTTCTTATTGCCACCACAGAGGAAATGACAGCTTTTCTACTGTGACTCTCTGAACTCCTAACAGATTCCTCAGGTGCCCAGATTCCAGAAGAATAGCAAACACCATTCTCCTTCCCTAAGGAAGTTTATAGACCTCTGGGACTTCAGCAGGCCACCCATATAGTGGGTGCCTGTCAACTAGATATGCCACTCCTTCATACTTCCCTCACTCCTTCAAGTCTCCTCAGAGTCCTTCCAGCTAGCACAAGACTCCCTCTCCTCCTGCTGCCACCCACCAGAGAACTAGAGATAGCCTCACCTCTATATGAAGCCTCCCAGTTCTTCTGAGACATAAATAGGGAACCTTCACTGTGCCTCATGGGCAAGAACATCCCCCTGCCATGCCATCTGCCTGTTGTTAACAACTCTTCTAATATACTTTTACCCAAAAGGACCATCTTTTTCAATGTTCCCCTTAAGCCCAAAACCTTTCCATTTAGGCTCACCATTTCGAAAATTTCAGTGAATGGTCATTTGGGTTCATCATTTAGGGCTATGCTTAGGTAGAACAACATCATGGTGGGGAATCACGTGGTAGAGCAGACAGGAAACAAAGAGACAGAGAAGGGCCCAAGAAATGACATAGCCCCAACAACACAACTGCTAGTGATCTGTTTCAACTAGGCCCCACCTCAGACAGTTTCTGTCAAGTCCCAGTAGTGCCATCGATTATGAATCCATCAAGGGATTAATCAATTGATTAGGTCAGAGTTCTTATACTCAAGTCACCTTCAGTGATTATATCCATAAGGTAGAAACCAAGCCTTTTACTCTTGAGCCTTTAGAGGAAATATTTCATTAATATCAAACTGTAATTGTGCACAAGCAATAAAATGCAGTTACGGCTTTATTGGGGCCTAGGCTGTAGCACCAGCTGAGCAGTGCACAAGAGAGGTCTCCTTGAGTGCTCCAAAAGAAGTGAGAGGGAGGACTTCTACTTATATGTAAACATGTGTGTCAGCCATCATGGACAGATGTGCACCTCCTGACTCCCTGAACCTAAACAGGGTCATCTAAGGGTGATCTGAAGTTGTCTTAGTTGAGGAGTTGAGGAAAGTCTTCCAAAGCAGTTGCAGATCATCTGAAGCTGCCACAACTGAGGCGCGCACGCACACACACACACACACACACACACACACACACACACACTGTATGCATGAGAAATTGTCAATGCAGCATTCTGAGCTAGAAGTCCTACTTGTCTGCCTCACTGCATTTCACAGATAAGAACTCATTTCCAATTGAGCAGGGATCCAGACACCAAGACATGGAGGCTGGCCTTGGGTTTCCATCATCGCCTGGTCCCTGTTGTCTGCAGACGACCACCTCCTCTGCCCACAGGGGCAACTGCACCTAGGGCAGGAACATCCTTCTCAACTAACTAGTGGCTCCTTTGCCCCAGCCCAAAGTTTTTCTTCACCCAGCCCAACCTCTGCCATGCCACTGAGGCAGAGTACTCACGAACTACTTCTAGCATCCATTCTATGCATTATGTTTTGTCAAGAACATATTTTCCCTGACTTTGACTAGTGCTCAGGACTTGGACAGGCCTGAACTGTCTGAAACTGGATCTAGCCTTCCCCCAGATGCCCATAATATTCCCCACACTCACAGCAAATGCCACAGACTTAGAAACTGGAAGATGTTAAAACCCATAGGCAGCATAGAGCCAAACTGGTTCATAGATTCAAGATGTGAAAATAACTTTTCTTTCTAAAGGGCCTACTATCATGGTTTAATAAGGACCAGGATAAACAAATAAGCCGAACAGATGTGTATTCAGGGAGAAATAACTTACAGCCTAGACAGATGAACACCAGCAGGTTCCACTGGATGCTCTCCTCTCCACATCCCGCCAGCAAGAGAGCGTTCTGGGGCTCCTCCTCAGACCTAGTTTCACAAGTCACTCTGCCTCTGGCTCCACACACCCCCCCCAATGGGCATGGTCAGTACCACAGAAGCAGACAAAGTGAATATCTCACTACAATTCCCCTTTTAGTCTAAAGAAAAGATTTAGGCTTGATACAAAACTATATACAAAACAGTGAATAACAAGTGTGCTCTAAGAAAAGGAAAATCAAGAACAAAATGACCTACATATCTTGCTCTAGAGTGAAGGCATAACACAAGTTTACAACAGAGTTGTCCTAAGTTTAAGTCTAGTACCCAATATATCTAACTAGGAAGACAGAATAATAGTTTAGTGATAGTTTAATAATAGTGATAGTTTAATCTTCAATCTCATCAAGATCTAAGAAGGAAAATAACAATACTAGTGTAGACAGGAAGTGCAGATGGGCAACTTCCAAAAGGTGCAGCGAGGACAGAAACAGCAGGCTACCTGGACAGTCACCCAAGGTCTCACAGCAACGTTGGTACACCCAGTTTTGGCTAAGGCCAAGAGTGCTTGAGATACCACAACAAAAGCAGGGAGGTAGAAAGGCTGTCTTACCCTGACTTGGCAAGGTTCAGCAGTCTTCTATGTTTGTCTCCTGCAAGCACATAGGACCGCATGTCCAAATCAGTGGTCAATGTGGGGGCAGTTCTTTGCCCAAGAGGCCATTAGCCAAAGTGAGGATGGACTCCAGAAGGAGCGACAACAGTGTCCAACATATTTTCTGGAAAGTGCATGATGCTGTCAGGAGCAACAGTGTCTCATGTCAATAAAGTACTAATAATGAAACATTTAAATACCATGTTCTGCAGGTCTATGAAGTGATTGAGTATTAAGCATCTATGTCTGACTCATCTCATAGGTAAAGGAAACATGCTAATACTCAGGAACTTAGCTTAAAAAAAAACTGATTGAAACTTCTCTGAGTAAAGCAGGGACAAATACCTCAACAATATAACTGTGTACATATATGTACGTGTGTGTGTGTGTGTGTGTGTGTGTGTGTGTGTGTGTGTGTGTGTGTGTAAATTCCTAAAGTAGAGGTAGAGTAGAAATGTCTAGACCAGAGGTAGAACCATAAAGGGCAACATGATAAAAATACCCTAAATTGTATCAATACACAAAATGTCTTGAACATAAGTGAAAGTATACATACATAGAATATGGTAAGGATAATGTGCATAAAACATCATAAATGGAAAGATTTCACACAATATGACAATATATAATATACAATTCTTCTGGGAAGGGAATATAAACTTAATTTTACATAGGTTACCACAAATAAGAATTATAACAATGTAAGCTGTATAATACTCATATCTCACTCTTACTAAATAATTCACAAGAAGATAGGCTAATCTACCTATATCCCATCTAAACCATACCTTTCTCAACCATATCCTATTCCTGTCTAAAAGATAAACCCAAGTCTAAGCATCACCTTCCATACCCAACCCTAAGTAACTAAAACCAACCCTAAGAAGATGAATATTATCCCTAAATTCCAAGAGTGGGGAAAGGGGGCAACGTTATCTTAAGATTACTTCCTGCTGAAATGGGATGATGATTGCTCCATGAGATCCTGTAAGAAGAAAATTTTAAGCAACCAAATTTCTCAACAAAACTGGCTGTGACATATGTAACCAGTCATTGTGTGGCAAAAAATGCTTAACTGGAGTTCTATTTGAAACTATTGTCCAGGGCATAATAAGAAGGTACACCATTACAGCTAGCTAGTCAATGAGTTGTCTCGAGCAAAACAGTCTCAAACTGGTTTTAGGGTGATATTTGTAGTCCAGATGCATCAGGTTGAGTCAAGTTGAAATGTCAAATTGGGGCCCCATCTTCTTTCCAGAGTGTTCAAAGATTGCTGTTAGGAATTGTTATTATTCCTTGTGGAAAACTTAAACATCAATATCAAAGTAAAATTTTCAAGTTTTAAGGTATGCATATAGGGAAAGGCAACAATAAGCATCAAAATGTATATAAGAAAATTAGGAGTGTGTTTTTTCCCCTGCTGGCCTGGATCCACCACCTCGCCAGCCCCAAATAACACACAGAAATGCTGTATTAGATATAATTCTGTTGGCCAGTTACTTGTTTCTTAATGGCTAGCTCTGTCTTAAATATTAACTCATTTCTATTAATCTAAGTATTTCCATGTGGTCTCATCTTACCAGAGAGAGGGACTGGGTTCTGCTCTCTGCAGTCCTCCATCTTGGATCTCCTCCCTACTATTTCCTCTCTCCTTCTTGTCTCCTAGCCCCGCCTATCTTGCTTTCCTATTGGCCAACAGTGCTTTAGTCATTAACCAATAAGAGAAACATATTTACAGAATGACATCTCCCATCAGCCTACTGTGAACATATGAGGTATAAATCAGAACAAGAAAGCTAGTCAGACATAGAAAAGCCCTAAGATAACCAGAATCAAGTAGGGATGAGTTTAGAGGCAGGTGACATGGCCAACCAAGAAAAAAGCTATCAAACTCCTTGATTTGCAGTATTTTTGCTGCAAGATCAAAAGGTTACAAGGTTTCACTTAAAAATCTGGATTGGGATTTTCGGCGTCATGTCGACCACAATGAACTTCGGGACCAAAAGCTTCCAGCCTCGGCCACCAGATAAAGGAAGCTTTCCACTGGACCACTTCAGTGAATGTAAAAGCTTTTAAAGAAAAATTCTTGAAGTGTCACTTCAACAAGAATTTTGAAAATGCTTTGTGCAGAAATGGATCGAAAGAGTACTTAATGTGCAGAGTGCAAAGGCAGCTATGGCCCCAGTAACTACTAGAAAAGCTGGGCTTTAGAGATTTGATGGATGAGAAGCAGGAGGCAAAGGACAAATGTTGAGAAGAAAGCCATAGCACCAAGTCCCATGCAGCCTGGAGCAGAGCTGAGCCCTTCTACCCACAGGGCCAGGAGACCTGAGATTCAACTGTTCTGTCCAATGGAGGGAGTCCCCACAGGGACTTTAGGCTCAGCCCTGCAGCACACCCCAAAATGCTTCCTCAGTGTCCTCGGGTTCCCTGCAGACAGTGGTCTTATTCTTCCATCTGTGTATGTCACAGGATCCTCTCAGGGCCAAACTCCAGTATGGCCCTCACACCACAGAGCTCTGATTAGCTTTCCAGTGACTCAAGCCTGTCTCAGACCCGAGTCTTCAGACCAGAACCGGGCAGTGAAACCATGCCACAGCAAAACGTCGGCCTTTGTGCGCATAGATGACGAATACCAGCTTGTTTCCCTTTGTCTGTGTTTCTTTCTTTGAACAAAACTGGAATACAAAGTAGGGAGTGAGAAATTAATTAGCTTTTGACTTATTTGTCTTCTTGTCACCTGGGCTACAGGAGACCATGTCTCCAGGCTAGCCTCAAACTTCCTATATAGCCAAGGATAACCTTGAACTTCTGATCTTCTGCCTCCATGACTGCTGTGCTGGGGTTACAGGTGTACATCATTACATCTGGTCATTGGGTGTTGGGGGATGGAACCCAGGGCTCCCTGTGTGCTAGGCAAACAGTACCACCTGACCCATGTCTCCAGCACAATTTCTTGCTTTTTAAATTGCTTTTATTTGGGGAGGGAGCTGATTTGAGACAGGGTTTCTGTGTGTCCTGGAACTAGCCCTATACACCAAGCTGGCTTTGAGCTCACAGAGATCTGCCTGCCTCTGCCTCCTGAGTGTTGGAATTAAAGGTGTGCACCAGCACTGCCCACAAAAAAAAAAAAAATCTGGATTGGCATTGTCTGGTTGGCAGCATCCTGCAACCAAGACTTGTCATGAGGAGGCATAGGAACACTGAAAAGTATGGGAACATGGGAAACAATAGAAGCCTCTCCCTGGGGCCTGAGGGAAGCTTCTTGCCAGCTAAAAATCAAGAATTTCAAAACAATTCTGAATGTTGCTGGCACCCAGACAACATCACTTTCATATAGAGTTATTTGCAAATAAGGATGTTAAAGTAGGCATTGACCCATCCTTAATGCCGAGGTCTATTTGACCACTGATAATGATCTTTCCCAGATACTTTCTAGAAATCTGAGGAACAAGGCTATCAACTTCCGTTTAGCATGAAAACACCTTCCAGTGACACTCTCATGAGCTAAAGTTTTACACAGTAACCACCCTGTAATATTATTTAAGTTTCACAGCAGTTCTCAGGGATAACAGGAACATACCTAAACATAATAAAAAACAATATACAGTAAACCAACAGCCAACATCAAATTGGATGGAGAGAAGCTTAAGGTGATTCCTCTAAAATCAGGAAGATGACAAGGTTGTCCATTCTCTCCATATCTCTTCAATATTGTACTTAAAGTCCTAGCTAGAGCAATAAGACAACAAAAGGAGATCAAGGGGACACAAATTGGAAAGGAAGAAGTCAACCTGTCACTATTTTCAGATGATATGATAGTCTACATAAGAGACCTGAAAAACTCTACCAGGGAACTCCTACAGCTGATAAACACCCTCAGCAAATTAGCAGGGTACAAGATTAACTAAAAAAATCAGTAGCCCTACTATATACAAATGAATAATGGGCTGAGAAAGAAACCAGTGAAACATCACCCTTTACAATAGACACAAAGAACATAAAGTATCTTGGGGTAACGCTTACCAAACAAGTGAAAGACCTATATAGCAAAAACTTCACATCTTTAAAGAAAGAAATTAAAGAAGATACCAGAAAATGGAAAGATCTCCCATGCTCTTGGATTGGAAGGATAAATATAGTAAAAATGGCAATCTTGCCAAAAGCAATCTACAGATTCAATGCAATCCCCATCAAAATCCCACCACAATTCTTCACTGACCTTGAAAGGATAATACTCAACTTTATATGGAAAAACGAAAGACCCAGGATAGCCAAAACAACCCTGTACAATAAAAGAACTGCAGGAGGCATCACCATCCCTGACTTCAAACTCTACTATAGAGCTATAGTCCTGAAAACAGCTTGGTATTAGCACAAAAATAGACAGGTAGACCAATGGAATCGAATAAAAAATCCTGATATTAACCCACACACCTATGAACACCTTGTTTTTGACAAAACAGCTAAAAGTATACAATGGGAGGAAGCACAACTGGATGATGTATAGAAGACTGCAGATAGACCCATACCGCAGACTGCTCAGTGGGTAACAGGTCTGCGTGGAGACCAAGACTCAGATGACCAGGTGAGGAGTGGCTTCAGCTTGACAGACAGACACAAACACACTTGAGGAGGTTTGTGAACTGCTGCAAAGTTTACTTCAAAATATCAGGTTTTATACAGAGAGTTCAAAGAACAGATCTTTGGTCACAGTTTAAAGATAAACAGGCATTCTATAGATGTTAGCAATTCCCTTTGAAGTATAAGATCGTAAATACTTCTAAGCAAGTGCATAATTGGGAGCCTCTGTTTATTTTGGCCTGCTTGTGGTCAGCGTATCAGAGATTTGATTTGTTGAGTTTAGAGAATAATCTTTGTCTCTGGATAATAAACTTTAATAGTATTGATTTAGGGACCCTAAGATCCCAAATTAGAGTATTGTTGTGAATCCCACAGCAGGTTTGTTGTGGGTGGGCTAATTACAGGCAGGGTCTCATTGTGGGCTGCTTCCTATAGCCTTAGCCCTAATTGATTTATCAGGCCCTGGGCTGACATCTGAAGTCACAACTGGAGCCTTAGGATCTGTATCTGAAGGCACAGAGGGCAATATCCAACTATTGACTGCTGATCTGTATCTCTTTTAGTTCCTGAAACTATGTCCAAGTGTTTTCTAGGCTTCTCTGAATTAACAGTGGAGCTACAGGCTAAAATATCCATGAATAAAAGGCAATATTGTTATTATAGCACAATATACATCTAGCACCCATTCCAAACAGCCAGCCAAGCAAGCACCTGCAGGGACCTGGACCACTTTTCCTGAGGAGGCGTAACCACATGTGGTGCGAACCTCTGGACAGGTAGCCATTGAGATTTCTCTCAGCCATTGCTACACTGTCTCCACTGGGGCTGGTGTGGCAGACCCATGTCTATCACCATGCACAAAACTCAAGTCCAAATGTATCAAAACCTCAACATAAATCCAGCCACACTGAACCTCTTAGAAGAGGAAGCGGGAGGTAGCCTTGAACAAATAGGTACAGAAGACCACTTCCTGAACATAGCTCCAGTAGCACAGACACTGAGATTGACAATTAATAAATGGGACCTCCTCAAAATGAGAAGTTTCTGTAAAGCAAAGGACACAGTTGGCAAGACCAAACGGTAGTCCACAGACTGGGAAGAGATCTTCACCAACCCCACATCTGACAGAGGGCTGATCTCCAAAATATACAAAGAACTCAAGAAACTAGTCAACAAAACACCAAATAACCCTATTAAAAAATGGGGTACAGAATTGAAGAAAGAATTCTCAATAGAGGAATCCAAAGTGTCTAAAAGACACTTAAGAAAGTGCTCAATATCCTTAGCCATCAGGGAACCGCAAGTCAAAGCAACTTTGAGATACCATCTTACTCCTGCCAGATGGCTAAAATTAGAAACATCAATGACAGCTTATGCTAGAGAGCATGTGGAGAAAGGGAAACATTCCTCCACTGCTGGTTGGAGTGCAAACTCATACAGCCATTTTGGAGATCAGTATGGCGGTTCCTCAGGAAAATGGGAATCAGTCTACCACAGGACACAGAAATCCCCCTCTTAGGCATTTACCTAAATGATCCACATCCATGCAACAAAGACATCTGTTCAACTATGTTTATAGCAGCATTATTTTTAATAGCAAGAACCTGGAAGCAACCTAGATGCCCCTCAACTGAAGAATGGATAAAGAAGATGTGGCACATTTATACCATGTAATACTACTCTGTGGAAAAAACACAATGAAATCTTGAAATTCGCAGGCAAATGGATGGAACTTGAAGAAGTCATCCTGAATGAGGTAACCCAGTCACAAAAAGAGGAGCATGGTATGTACTCACTCATATATGAATTTTAGACGTAGAGCAAATGATCATCAGCCTATAATTCACACTGCCAGAGAAACTAGGATACAAGGAGGATCCTAAGAGATTCATACAAGGTCCCTCACAGAAGAGGAAAGGAACAAGATCTCCTGAGCATATTGGTAGTGGGGGGGGGGGTGCAGTGAGTGGAGAAGGAGTTAGGAGAAAGAGAAGGGGAGAAGAAAACATGTGGGACCAGGAAGGCTGAGTCAGGGAGGATTATAGGTTTGAAGAGACTCTAGAGAAATGTCCAGAGACCTACAAGGATGACCCCAACTAACAATCTGAGCAACAATGGAAAGTCTATCTTAAATACCCTTCCCTGATAATGAGACTGATGACTAACTTATCTACCATCCTAGAGCCCTCATCTAGTAGCTGATGGAAACAGAAGCAGACACCCACAGCTAAACACTGAGCCTAACTTCTGGAATCCAGTTGCAGAGAGGGAGGAGTGATAAGAAAAGGGGTCAAGACCAGGCTACAGAAACCCACAGAGACAGCTGACCTGAAAAAGGGGGAGCTCATGACCCCCCCCCTCCCGACTGATAGCTGAGAAACCAGCATGGGACTAACTCAGACCTCCTGGATGTGGGTCTCAGTTCGAAGGCCTGGGCAGTCTAAGGGACCTCTGACAGTGGAACCAGGATGTATTCCTGGTGCACAAAAGGACTTTGGGAGCATATTTCCCATGGAAGGATACTCCCTTAACCTAGAGGCAGGAGGGAGGGCCTAGTCTCTACTCCAAATGACTTGACAGATCTTGATGATCCCTTCTAGAAGGCATCACCCTCCCTGTGGAGTGGGGTAGAAGGAAATGGGATGGGAGGGGGCAAGGGGGCGAGGGAGGGAAGGAGGGAGAGTGAACTGGGATCGATATGTAAAATAAAAGAAAATAATAAATATGTATTTAAAAAGTTTCATAGCAGTTCTTCAAAGAGAATAATTTCAAAACCCAATATACTCCTATATACAGCTATAGAAGTCCAGTGAAATGCAACTCTACCATCTTTGGAGAAGTTTGTGGCTACATTCCAAGTACAGGTGTGTACTTCATGTTTATCCGAGCACCTCTCTTTTTATTAACCCACACTTACATCAGTGTTAAAAGCTGCTTTGGTGCCTATAAGATGGCTTGGCAACTAAAGACAGTTGCTACCAAGCCTAAAGATCTAAGTTCAATACCCAGGATCCACATTGTAGATGGAGAGAACCAATTCCTTTGAGTTCTCCTGCTAGCTCACACTGAAATTCCTTTCTGTATAGAAACCAAGGATCAGCTTTACCTGAGTGGAAGTCCCTAAATAAGGGAACTCTTTAGGCTGCTGTGTTGCAAGCATGGGGCTGTGTCTCACCACCACTGCAGAGAGGGTGTTAAGCTCAGCTCACTACAGAAAATATGATGAGAACAGACAGCACCTCCAGAAAAACTGGCCCTGGTACCAGAAGGATGCAATAAGAAACCAATATGCAGCCAGGTACGGTGGCTCATTTTGAGTGTCTTAGGTTTGGTTTGGTTTGGTTTGGTTTGGTTTGGTTTGGTTTGGTTTGGTTTGGTTTGGTTTGGTTTGGTTTGAAGCAGGGTCTTACTATGTAGCCATGGCTGTCCTAGGTCTCACTATGCAGATGAGGCTGGCTTCAAACTGACAGAGCTCTGCCTGCCTCTCTTGGCCTTCTGCCTGCTGGGATTAAAGGCCTGTGACATCTCATCTGCCTTCATTTTTAGTGTCTTTAGATACTCAGTCTCTCTTTCTCTCTCTCTCTCCTTCAATCTCTCTCTCTCTTTAAAAATTTATTTTACTTTTGATTATGTATGCATGGGGGATACACACATGAGTGCAGGTGCTTCTAAGGCTAGAGGCATTATACCCCCTGGAGCAGTTATAAACTGCCCAGTATGGGTACTGGGAACTGAACTGGGGTTCTCTGGAAGAGCAGTGTGTACTCTTAACTGCTGAGCCAACTCTCAACTCTCTACATTTCAGTTAGTGTCTCTTTAGAGTGTCTTCTTTCTTTGTCAGGCTGGTAACATTTTCCCTACTGTTTTTACATCTCAGACTTATGGTACAATGTCTGTGTCTGAAACAAATATCTTTATCAGAATGTAAGTGGGAGTTAGGGTGACGCTCAGCTAGAGATAGGTATAAGAACTGTTTCTGGGCTGGAGAGATGGCTCAGAGGTTAAGAGCACTGGCTGATGTTCCAGAGGTCCTATGTTCAATTCCCAGAAACCACATGTTGTCTCATCTATAATAAGATCTGGTGTCCTCTTCTGGCAGGCAGGGAGACATACAGGCAGGACACTGTGTATATAATAAATAAATCTTGGGGGAAAAAAAAGAATCATGTCTCCATACTTTGGGAAGGTATTGTGAGCATGCTATGCCAGAACCGTGGATGAAGATTTCTGTGGTCTCCCACAATGTCAAAATTTATTGACTGACAATAAATCAGTAAGGTATATCTAATGACTGCAACTTGCCAGTTAACCCCACCCATCTTGGTAATCTGGCCTAGATGAATGTAGATTCTTTTATCCTAACCTTAGTTGCTATTAACTCTTGTATCACACAGTGACAATGCATATGTGTTACGGCATGTTGTTCCTGCCGGCCTCCTGGTCCTGCCGCCATTGTCCTGCAACCACATGTGCCCCAAATAACACTCAGAGACTCTGTATTTGATACAATCCTGTTGGCCAGTTACCATTATTGTTAATGGGCTAGCTCTGCCTTAATCATTAACCCATTTCTACTTATCTAAGTATTTCCACGTGGTCTTCTTATCAGGGAGCCGCGAGGCAGGCTTCCTGCTTCTTCCCGGGCTACATCTCGACTCCTCCCTACTACTTCCTCTTTCCTCCTTCTAGTCTCCTAGCCCCGCCTATCTAGTTTTCTATTGGCCACAGAGCTTTATTAACCAGTATGAGAAACATATATACAGAATAACATCTCCCATCATCTCCTCTTTTCTGTCTAAAATAAAAAGAAGGGTTTAACCTTAACATAGCAAAATATACCATTCAACAGTTATCAAATAAGAATCACAGTTAACAATATTTAGTCCATTAACATTTTGTAAGACTTAAAGAAAATATCATCTATCCTATCTTTGTGAGTCTAAAGTCCTATATGTAACTTATCTTTAATCCTAACTAAGGAAAACTATAATCATAACTACCTGTCTTCAAATCCATCAAAGACCACAGAAGGATAATATATAAACTCTAGAAATGACAGAGACAACTCATTGCCTGGTCAGTCACCCGAAGTTCTTCTGTAATGTTCCATCTTCAGCCCATAGGCCATAGTGTGTGTCCAGACTCCTCAACAAGGCAGGAAACTTTTCTCTGTGTCCTGTAGACTGTCTGGCTGTCTGGTAGCCTCTTCCATGAAGCAGGAATCCTGTAGCAATGTCCATCTTGAATCAGCAGTCACCTTTTTGTGGGTCCTGCATGTCCAGTTTCTACAACATAAAGTCAAACAGTCTAGACAAGAGAAGTACCTTGCTCAAATGGCTAGTCTTGCCATATTAGAAGCAAACTCCATAATGTGTTTCTTCGATGTCCATCTTCCTTTTTGATGCAGGTGGTGTTACCAGGAGCAGTTGTGCCTCATTGTCAAGAAAAACCCTAAACCATTTTAAATGCCATATTCTGTAAGTCTTTGAAAGGTTTGAAGAATGCTTATTCATCTCAAATACATCTCTATATATCTAGAAATCCTAACTATCTTAACTCTAAGTTTTGACTATCATAGGTAATTTTCTAATCTGTACTAAATTATACATTACATTTTCCAATGAGCTATATAAACACAATAGCTAAACAAGAGGAGAAATATACATATCACAAAATTGACCTTAAATTGTATCAATAAAAGAAAATCCATTCCAAAGCAAAGTATTCATATCTCTACCATAATTCTCTTTTTACCTTTAAAAAGATTGTTTGTGGTTATAGCCATTTATAACCAAGTCCATTTAAATGAAAACAAACATTTATAAACAATATTTGGGAATTTGGGTGTCGTTCTTTCCAAACTACTTCCTGCTGGTAGAGGGCGCTGTCATGGGGGTCCAAAGAAGACCCAGAAATCTTGGCTGCAGTGGTCTGTAAGGTTTCAATGTCCCATTGACGTTGCTTCAGGGGGTCTTGCTTGATCAAACCACATAAGTCTGGAAAGAATCCATAGCTTTTCATTTTCTGTGGAAACAAAAATAGAAATCCTTTTCCCCAGTAACTTGTCCTTAGGCTTTAATTTTGGAGTCAAAGCATTTTTAAAATATATAAATTGAATTAATTTAGCAGCATTTCTTTTATCAGTAGTTATTTTCTCAGCAATCAAATAATTTAAAGACAACAGAAGTGCATATAGTATCCAAAATCTCTCTGTGTTTTCCATCTTTACGTGGCTTTTTTATTACTCTATTTATTCTACTTCTATTTTTACATATTTTGAGACAGGGTTTCTCTGTGTAACTTTCATCTGTCCTGGAATTCAGTGCATACCAGGTTTGCTTTGAAATCACAGAGATCTGCTTGCATCTGTCTGCCCAGTGCTGGGATTAATGGCATGTGCCACCATAGCCATCCATTTAATTCCTTTTTTCTTTTTTAAACCATTGTATCCCGTTTCTTTTTCTCTCCCAAGCCAGCGTATTTTTTAAAACACAGTGTAAACCTTCATTGCAGCTCTCATACACATCAATGAATTGTTAGCAGAGCTCTTTAAAAGCAAGGGGCTTTTTGCCGCTTATGCTAATTTTGGAAACCTCCCTTAAAGGAGCCGCACAACTCTGTCTACAGCAAAACAAATCCAATCAAGAAAATGCTGCTACCAAGAAGTCTCTGTTCCCTTGTTTCTAAAAACTATTTTTTAAGCTTTTGTTAAGTTTTAAATGAAAGTTCTCAATCCCACTCCTGACACTATTATGTTACGGCATGTTGTTCCTGCCGGCCTCCTGGTCCTGCCGCCATTGTCCTGCAACCACATGTGCCCCAAATAACACTCAGAGACTCTGTATTTGATACAATCCTGTTGGCCAGTTACCATTATTGTTAATGGGCTAGCTCTGCCTTAATCATTAACCCATTTCTACTTATCTAAGTATTTCCACGTGGTCGTCTTATCAGGGAGCCGCGAGGCAGGCTTCCTGCTTCTTCCCGGGCTACATCTCGACTCCTCCCTACTACTTCCTCTTTCCTTCTTCTAGTCTCCTAGCCCCGCCTATCTAGTTTTCTATTGGCCACAGAGCTTTATTAACCAGTATGAGAAACATATATACAGAATAACATCTCCCATCACATATGCATGCGGTTTGCAGAACAAATACAAGTTAAAGAGGCTTTGACACAGTTTAAGAGGCTTTGGAAGCAGGCTGATAGAAATGCGAGTCTGTACTGATAAGATGAACCCCAAATCAGCTACAAAGAAGATAGTGCTGTTCACTTGTCTGTTCAAGTGTGCATAATTATCCACCCTCAAAATGGTGTCAAAAGCCATTGTAAAATGAAGTTTGTCAGGGCAGAGCACAGTCATAATTCAAGTTGTATAAAAATATGGAGTGACTTAGAGCAGACAGCCTGGCCTCAGCAGAAGGGCTGGAACAAGCAGCTCCATCGCAGTGCTGGCTTCAGACAGGGTCGCCTATACAGCCCAAGCTGACCTGAAAGCCACAGTCCCCTGCCCCAGCCCCCCAAGCGTTGGAGAGAAACACTGCCAAATCCAGCATGACTTGATCTGGATTCTGACCACTCCTCACCCTGTGTCTCTGAGGACATTGATGATTCACCAGCCATGCTTTAAACACAACCATCCTTCATTGCCAGGATGAGATCTGTCTTGATTGGTCTAATTGGATCCCATAATATGTGGGTAAGTGATATGTTGTAGAATATTATTTTAACTAAGCAAAGTGTGTTGCATTTACGTGCAGAATATTACTTTAACTGTGTAAAGGTGTGTTACTTTTGTTTACGATGCATTTAATTATGTAAAGATTTGTTGGCATTTGTTTCACATTGCCTGCCAAGGCACCTGATTGGTCTAATAGAGAACTGAATGGTCAATAGCTAGTCTGGAATAGGATAGGAAGGGCTGGCAGGCAGAGAGAATAAATAGGAAGATGAGGAGGAGGAGGAGAGAATGAGGGACATGCCAAGGACAAGAAGCTAGACAGACACAGAGAAGCAGTAAAAGTGAGATATACAGAAGTAAGAAATGTGATAAGCCCTGAGGCAAAGAGTAGATAAAGAGAAACAGGTTAAGTTTAAAAAGCTAGACAGAAACATGCCTAAGTTAGACTGGGCATTCATGATTTTGTAGCTGGTTGGTGGCCAAAAACAAAAAGCCTGGTAGCCTGGTGCAGTAGTATATGTCAAAGATCTGTTGCAATAAAATCATTTAAAGCCAATTTTAAGTAATGAAGAGTTATAGATGTGGATTTTTTTTTTTTTTGAGACAGCCTGACTGTCCTAGAACTCACTCTGTATCCCGGGCTGGCTTCAAACTCACAGCAATCTGCCTGCCTCTGCCTCTGAGTGCTGGGATTAAAAGAATGCACCATAATTCCCAGCAAAGAAGTGGATCTTAAATAAGCCCTACCTTTTGTCTGTCCTACAGGTGAAGTCTGAGCATCTGAAAAGTAATACCCAGATCCTTTTGTTAGAAGTTTCATTTCTGCAGAATATTAATGGACATTTGCTTACAAAGCTTTCCAAAAACACAGCCATCTGCTGTATATGGTGACATGCTTCTTTGGTGACAAGACATGGGAGGCAGAGGTAGGAAGATCTCTGAGGTTTAGTTTGGCCTGGTCTACATATGGAGTTCCAGGACAGCCAGAGTTGCATAGTGAGACCCTGTCTAGAAACAAACATACAAGAAACCAAAACCCACAACCATCAAAAACAAATACTGCTATAGAATGTTAACAGACAACAGTTAAAAAGTTTTACAAAAACAGCCACCAAACCCTTGGAGTTGCAAGTGGATGTGAGCCACCCAATAAAGGTGCTGAGAATCAAACCTGAGTGGGTCCTCTGGAAGAGCTTCCCTTGCTCTTAACCACTGAGTGGTCATAACTTCAAAAACCAGGAGCAACACCAAGATGTTGCAAAGTAAAAATTTACTAGCAGCCAGGCCATATTTCCAGTCTCCCATAGTAGAGAATGAAAATGACCCAGATTAAAGGCAGATTCCCCTCTTTATACCAAGGGAGCAAGTGATTAAACGTGGGATTTTACAGTCCTTTTTATGATCATGGAAAAAGTATATGTTATGGGTTTATGGTCAGACAGTTAACACGCCACAAAACATCTTATGGTCAGCTCATTCTTGAAACAAGATTATTGCAGAAGAGAAAATTAAGAAAAAAAAACCGAGTTGATCTCTAGCTAAGGGCATGATCAAAGTCCATCATTGTTTAACTAAAAAGAAAATAAAGGGGCTGGAGAAATGGTTCAGCTGTTAAGAGCATTGGCTTTTTTTCCAGAGGTCCTGAGTTCAATTCCCAGCAACATGGTGGCTCACAACCATCTATAATGAGATCTGGTACTCTCTTCTGCATGCAGAAATACATGCAGGTCGAGCACTGTATACGTAATAAATAAATAAATCTTAAACTCCAGCACCACAACAAAAAAAAGGAATTAACTATTAAAAAAAAGAAGAAGAAGAAAGAAAGAAAGAAAGAAAGAAAGAAAGAAAGAAAGAGAAAGAAAGGAAGGAAGAAAGAAAGAAAGAAAGAAAGAAAGAAAGAAAGAAAGAAAGAAAGGGAATGGAGTCAGCTGTCCCTTCACAGAGCCATTTCTGCAGCTTGTACAGATATACTTTCAGTTATTAGGATAGACTGTTCAGACTGCACAGTGTTAATGTAACCAGATGGTTCAGACATTTGTGTAATAGGCTTCTCTGACAAGGAAGTGGAACACTGAGGCTTCTTTTCCAAGATGCATTGTTTTACACCATCATACAGACTCAGCAGATTAATACCAAAAGGCTAGTTGGGTGGTGCTGGTGCATACCTTTAATCTCAGCACTTGGGAGGCAGAGGCAGGCCAATCTCTGTGAGTTTGAGGCCAGCCTGGTCTACAAGGTTAGTTCCAGGACAGCCAGGGCTACACAGAGAAACCCTGTCTCGAAAAAAGTCAAAAGCTGAACAGGTTGTCACAATGGGTTCTTAGGGAGGGGACTTTGTTTCCCATATTTGGTCACTTAAGTTGATAGTTTTTATTTTATTTATGTATGTGGGTAGGCTTGTTCATTCGTTTGTTTTTTCTTGCTCTGGTACCTTCAGAGATCAGAAGAGGGGGGTCAGAACTGGAGTTACAGATAGTTGTGAGCTGCCACATGACTGTTGGGATCTGCTGGGCCCTCTAGAAGAGCAACCAGTGCTCCTAACTGCTGAGTCATCTCTCCAGCCCCTGACTGGGTGTTTTCAAACTACAGGGTTGTTATACTCAAAATGTCTGAAAAATTGCTTGGGTGATGTGGCAAGGCTGCAGTCCTTGACAGACCCTGACTAGACTACATGGCAGCTTGTCTCCCCCTTCTCAGCTCAGGAGTGGTCACCACACTTCATCCCTGTGAATGAAAACTCCTGAAAAGAAACTATCTTCAGAGACTGATTACAATTTCAGTACTGCCAAAAGGTTGGATGCCGCAAGTCCAAAGGCTAGCTGCCTTATCTTGGGCTAATTCTAGCCCTCTGAAATAGCCATTCCTTGCCCACCTCTGTGTCAAAACTAATATCGTGTGACTAATAGAAATCTTTTGGAATCACTAACTTAGGAGACCGTTAGCTTCCACCAACCCAAGAACTAAGAATGTCATCAGATAGCATCTTGAGCCTATAGAAAATCTTCCTCCATCTTGCTGTACCTTCCTCTCTGGTGTACCCACCAATGTATTTTAAATTCACTTTGCTTCATGACATTCTTTGTTCTGTAAAACTATAAAAATGTCATGGAGCTACTCCCACATTGAAATGTGTAAATTGGGGTACCTATATCTCTGTTCTCCTGCCATGGATACTCACTCAAAGGGGCTCCAGAATAAACTATCTCTTATTCCCTTTAAGATGAGAGCTGTGGGGTTTGTGTTGACATCCCTTATTTTGTCTATCGGATTATTGAAACAGTGCACCGCAAGAAGCTAGAGTCCTCCCAGTAATCTCATGCTGAGAAAAGAGGAATTGGAAACATCACTGGTAAGAAGGGTGTTGTCCCTGATTTGAAGAATGACACAAACAGCTGAAGCAAAGCTGGTGGGAGGTAGGAGCACAGGGGAAATCTCGATATGGTGGACTGTCATTATAGAGCCTGGGGGGTGGGGGCAGTGGCAGAGACGTGGACAGTGCAGAGAGTAGTGAGGTATGTCACTAAGGTCGAACCACCTGAGTAGCTATCTGGGGGGAAACACTGGGGTGGCAGTCTTTTCCAGGTGGTGTGTCTTTTTCCATGCCTACTTAATGGTTGGAGTCCACCCTGGCAGTGTAGAAGTGCTTTAAGAACTCCTGGAGGTCCAGAGCAGACATCCCAAGCCTTCAGTGTAACACAGGAGTGGAGGTGTCAATCAACAGCTCAGGAGCAGCCTGCCCGCTGTGTGCATAAGAGATCTGAGGCCAAGGCTCAGCCTGGAGGGTATGCATAGGTTTTCTGCCCCACTACCCTGCCAATGTTTCACCGACAATGCAGCAAGCCAGATCAAGCCAAAATGAAAAAAGTATTAAAAATAGGTGTATTAAACAAAGCAACGCCCAGGCAGGTTCTCTGGTCCCAGAGATCCAGGCCACAGAAGTTGCATGGCCAGGCCAGGACAGAAAAGGTTTATGGATTGTAGGTGAGTAATAATGACAAGTCTGACACAAGCTGGGTTTGTGACCAAGTATGGTCAAAAGATGAACACTTAGGCAGGGACTTAGGCAGCTGGCAACTTCAGGGGAGGAAACTGCAATAGACATGGAACTGGGCTTTTGGGTGCCTTCCCTTTGTTCAGAGACCTTGGGAGGATGGGGTTTGGGAAGGGGGGGAGGGGGAATAAGGGCTTCCAGGACCATGCAGGGGTGAGCCAGGCTCCAACCAACCAGGTGTAAAGAAAGAATTGTAGCAAAAGGTGTAGGCAGAGTTTTCTCTTCCCAGCAGCTGCTTCCAAATTACCACACTGAGTCTTCTGTTACTTATAAATGCTCAGTTGATAGCTCAGGCTTATTACTAACTAGATCTTACAATTTAAATTAATCCATTTCTATTAATCTACATTATGCCACATGGCTTGTGGCTTTGCCTATCCTCCAGCATGTCCTGCTCCCTCTGACTCCACCCTCCTTTCTCCCATCATTCTCAGTTTGGCTTTCCTGCCAAACCTCCTGCCTGGCTACTGGCCTGTCAGCTTTTTATTAACCAATGAAAGCAATACATATTCACAGTATACAGAAGGATTATTCCACAACAAAAGGAGTATGAGGTTGGTGTCCTCAGTATTGGCCTCCAACTTAAGGAGTAAATTGGATAAAAGAGGAGAAATGGAGACATTAGACTGCCATTCTTTGGGTGAGCCAATTGTGTAAGGCCCATATTAGACCAGTAATACAAAGCCCCTTCTGAGTCTCGCAAAACCAGGAACCCATGAAAGGAGTCCAATATTAATGAGAAAGGGAGTGACCTAGAAGCAACAAAAGATACTCAAGAGTCTGACCTTTGATACCAAGAAAGGGAAAATCCATGAGCCTTCATGTGTGTGGGGATCCCACACAAGAGATCGTGGTAACCAAAGAATATTCTGCACTGGAATTGCTGGAATTAGGGGAAAGCTTTAAACAAGCAAAGAAAGACTCTCCTGCATGTACCTTGTGAGGCTGTGGGCTGTTGTAGCAAACAAGATCAGTCTGAGTGCTGCAGAAGCAGAAAAACTGAGACATGTAACCATCCATCAGTCCTTGAGTCACAGGCTGCACATCCTGAAGCAATACAAGGGATTTGGTGCTAACCCAGGGTCTCTCTGACCCAGAGAACCATCAGATGTATCTGGGGAGACTGAGTCCATACTCTACCTTGACCCTGGGCAGGGATGAGCAGCATGAACCAGCCCCACCAAGCTCAACAAGGGTGAAAAAATTCAGGGAGGTTCCATGGAAGAGTCCCAGTGTATGGAAGAGGAACGGCTCAAAGACAATGACTGAGGGCTATGGAGAGCTAGGTTAGTGCCTCCTGTCCATAATACTGTACCCAACATGGGTCTATGGAGGGAATAACTGTTACTAATGGATATATCAGCTTCTCGCACTGTGTTAGACTTTGCTTATGTGTGATGTTAGTATCTCCTTTGTTGTGAACTTCTGTGATCACAAGACACTTGCATGGAACAGATGATAAAGAACAGTCAAGAGTTTTACCAGCATTACTTCCATAGTCCCATTATTCATTATGAGTGACTCTGGACTTTGGGTCAATGTTCTGCCACACCTCTGTATAAACGTTTTGTTACATCTGGATAGTACAACACCACACTTTGAATGTTTTTGTAGATATGGAGACTCAGTTAAAACACATTAGAGTGCACCTGGCAAAGCAAGCCTGGGGAATTAATTTTAAAAAGGTGCAAAGGCCAGGTGTCTGTGGGTTTCTTGGGAGCTTTATGGTTGGGTAAGGCACAAGTGATGATGACTGAGGAGAGTCTGCAATAGCTTGTGCCTGTATAATGTTAAATGATCCAAAAGATAGAACCAGATGCTCCTAGAAGCAATGAGCTGATTAACTGAAAATCTCAGTATTGGAAGTGGGTTAGTCACTGTTCTATTGTTTTGAAAAGATGCCATGGCCAAGGCAACTTATTAAAGGAAAGCATTTAACTAGGGGCTTGCTTATTTTTTCAGAAAATTAATCCATAACCATTAAGGTGGAATGTAATGGCAGCTGGCAGCCAGGCATGGTGCAGGAGCAGTAGCTGAGTGCTTACATGCTGATCCACAGGCAACAGACATATAGAGTGCAAGACTGGGCCTGGCATGGGCTTTTGAAACCTCAAAGCCCAGCCCCAGTAACACACCTACCTTCTTCAAAAAGGCCATACCTCCTAGTCCCTCCTAAACAGTTCCACCAACTAGAGAACCAAACATATGAGCTCATGGGAGTTATTCTTATTCAAAATATCATACCTTCCGGGGCATTTTATCTTCAGAGACTCCTTCTAGAGACCCACTATTGTTGTATTGTTTGTATTTCATAATTGATAAGACCCCATTGCTGAAGGGAATGCATACTTCAGCTGCCAGACTGGGAAAAGTAAAGCCCAAAGTGTCCCCACCCTGTGAGTTAGCTTCAATAGTACCATAAGTACTAAGGATGCTGGAGAGAATTAACCTTGTTGCAGTATATTTGGTCACACTATGAACCTTGAGATTGTGATATTTACTGGAAAAACCTGGTTCTAGTTGTGGTGTGGCTCCGCCCCTAGCACACACCTTTAATCCAAGAGCTTTCTGGTTGAATGTTGTAAACAGGATTAAATAAAGTCAACCATAGGGCAAGAGGAGAAGCAAGCAACTAGTTGACAGGAAATGAACACTAAAACATTGTAGAATAAGAATGAATCATGAGGATGGACAGAGAGACACACAGAAAGTAAAAGGGAGGAACATTCAGTTTGAGGAGTTTTATTTGAGATGGCATAGGAAAAAGATCCTTTTCTGGAACTTTGGTGGAAGAGGAAGATCAGCTGGGTGTTTTCTCTGACTCTGTGAGTTAGCAGGCTTTCACCCCATCTCTGGCCCCCAACTCTTTATCGGTAAAATTGAATGATTGAGATTTTGTTTAAAACAACGTAAACCCAAAAGTATTACTCACTTGTGGATCATGAATGTTTCATGATAGAAGTCCCTGGCACGATGTGCCAGCTTACACAATAGTGGTTCTAGTGGTTGTGGATAGAACAAGAGTTCTACTTGGACTTAAGGCCTCCTTCATAAGGAGAAATCCACATTTTGTACTGAGAATTTAGACAAAAAAAAAAAAAAAATCCCAAGGAAGTCATGAGCTCCTCTGGAGAATCAATTGCTATTGACTGGTAAATAATGTACCAGCCAAAGTGCTTCCCCACATGTGGCTTTAACATCACAGGACCTCAGTCCATGTCCCTTTAGATGGTTTTCTATTTCCTCTGTTTTGTCCTTTTCCATGCTCATTTTTGTAGGAGGAGAAATAAGCACAAGACTCACCAACCTGAGCAATTTCCCCAGACTTGGAGACCATACCAACAGCTGTAGCTGCAATACTAAAAGTAACTTCAAGATTAGCTGATATAATAAAGCAGAGTTTGTCATTTTAATAATGTTTTAGCCAGGTGGTGGTGGCGTACACCTTTAATCCCAGCACTCAGGAGGCAGAGGCAGGTGGATCTCTGAGTCAGAGGCCTGATCTACAAAGTGAGTTCAAGGACAGTCAGGGCTATTATCAAGGAAATCGAGGTTCCTTTGGCATTTTTAGTCTCATTAACAAAACAATTTAGAAAGTCCAAAGACCGTCTTATCTGAGTTTGGGACCAACTATAAATCTTGGCAGCGTCTAGGAGAAAAGCAAGCAAGTCATCGATACCTTTTGAGTTAGGGTCTGTAAGACCTGCAGAGTGTGGACCTTCATGCTCCCACTCAGGAAAGACAACACCCCCAAATCACTCATGAGAAGCGGTCTTGATGCAAATAGCATGAGGAGTTTTTATTCTAAGTGCACTGGGTCCACAGTCATATGCCACGCAGGGGTAGAGGACTGAGGACCTCTAGTGCAGAATTGAGATAGCTTTTATAGGATTTACATCAAAGTTAACAAAGCCAGTTTCAAAGCTAGCCTGTTATTTTCACTAGGCCTAAAAGCAAGGTCATGGGACTCAAACACGGTACATGTACATTTATACAAATATGTATACAAGTAAAATATTTATACAAATAAAGTAAAATAAAATATCTTTTAAAATAAATTGTGCTTTGAGTCCTAGCTCCAAAATTACCAAAAAAAAAGAGTAACAGTTGTGCCAAAAACAGCCATGGCCATTTGTAGCCAATGCTATGCCCAGTACATGCCCAAGGGCAAGGTCATTAAGAATACCCTTTTGTGGAACACAGCAGTGGCTGCTCCATCAGGAACATTTCTAAAGCAAATATCTTTAATATTTATGTGCTTTCCCAGGCTCTATAACAAGCTGCATTACTACATAAGCTGTGTTGTTCATCACAAAATGGTCAGGATCTCAGGAAGCCAGGAAGAACCCAACATTGCCGCCATGAATAAGACCTGCTGATGCTGCCCCACAGCCCCACCAAAGTTCATGTAAATTGCTGGCTTCATAATGACAGAAGATCTGGCCTGGATGAACACTTCATGCTCCTGCCATGAAAGAAAACACGGGTACACAAATTAAAACTAGATCTTAATTTTAAATATATAAATACAAATAGTTTTGATTCTTGAAATCCATGAAAAAATAATATATTTGGGTCTACTTAGAGTATCTCATAACTCCTGACATACAGAAAAATTTGGGATGTGCTATTAAAAGATACATTTTCTTGAGGCTGGGGAGATGGTTCAGTGGTAAAGAGCACTTGTTGCTTTTGCAGAGGACCTGCATTCATTTCCCAGCACCCACTCACAACTATTCCAGGGGATCTAACGTCCTTTTCCGAATCCTGTGGGCACAAAGCATGAATGTGGGGTGCCTATATACACATGCAAGCACATAAATATTAAAGATATTTGCTTTAGAAATGTTCCTGATGGAGCAGCCACTGCTGTGTTCCACAAAAGGGTATTCTTAATGACCTTGCCCTTGGGCATGTACTGGGCATAGCATTGGCTACAAATGGCCATGGCTGTTTTTGGCACAACTGTTACTCTTTTTTTGGTAATTTTGGTAATTTAACACTCTTGCACCAAATCTTATCACTCTTTAAGCTGCAGAGCAACTATTCTAGTGGGATGAGAAATGCCTGGAAATAAAGGTGTTAAAGTATATTTTCATGTAGTATAGTGCAATCATTTAAGAGCATAAGCTTTAGGCACTAAAGTTTTAAAGATGGTGGAACATTGTTCTCTAGGCACAGTACAGTTGTTGCCATCAATGTCAGAGCCATCATGATTACCCACACAAGACTTTTGTAAGATTGGGCCCACTAATATTCCCTCATGTGGAGAAGGGAGTTCATGAAGTGTATAAGGTGGCTCTCAAACATTGCAGGGGGCAGGGCTAGAGAGACATCTCAGTGGTTAAGTGTATATTTTGTGTTGCATGAAACAACCAAAGGAGAGTCACTCCAGAGTGTAATTAGGCTCTGTGGCAGCAGGGATGTCCAGCCTCTGATAGGCTGAACCTCAAGCCACTGTTCAGAAGCATATTTATTGATCATGACACAAAGGTTGTTTTTGTGTAAAACATGATCCTCATACCAAAGCCCCTTTGATCTACTCTAAATTCTCTCCGAAGGAAATCATCACTCCCCTGCAACTTCAGACTGCAATGCAAGACACTCCAGGGTGACAGGACAGTCTTGTGACCAAAGCTATGTAACGGATGGAAACTTCCCTCAGAAAAACAACTCTATAAGCCACAGAAAACAATCACTTTTCCCTACAATGATTTCTTCAAGGTCTAAGTACCTCAAATAAACAATTATTACAGTCTAAAGTTACCCTGGGTACAGTGAGAAACAACTATTTCATTCTAATGTGTACCGTAGATACAATGACCCTACTAGATTCCTAACACAGTTAAGAGCATTAGCTGTTCCAGGAGACCTGGGTTCAAATCCATAGATACAATGACCCTACTAGATTCCTAATACAGTTAAGAGCATTAGCTGTTCCAGGAGACCTGGGTTCAAATCCCAGCACTCTCATGGCCACTCATAATTGTCTCTAACTCCAGTTCCTGAAAATCCAACTCTATCTTCTGACCTCCATGGGCAAAAGATATATCCGGGGTACAAAATTTAGTTCCTAGTTACCTGCTTCAAACTCAAGCCTGAAATCATATACAAGAAACTAGATGAAGCTTATATTTAGACATGGTAGTACCCTATATGGCCACTAATATCGCAGCAGAAAGTTTATATATAGATATATAATAATCTTATAAATTTTGACGTAATATTTGTACCTTAAAAGTTTTAAAGAGTCAAAATAGAACCAAAGAATTATGGTATTAGTGGCAATAGAAAAGTCCCTTAATTCTGGTTTTCTTCTGCCCCATACCAGGTGACTCTTCTGACATGAGACAAGATTTTGGATTTTCCTTTAACAAACATACTTAGATTTAGAGAAGGAGAAAGCCATGTTCCAACTCCAAAGTCAGCTTTAGTTTTTAATTAAATTGGAACCACAAAAATACCTTTTGCCTTTTATGTTTGTAGAGAGCAGCAGAAACAAATATTTGGGAAGATTTATGAAATTCTACCCTGTTGAATGTGTACTATACCATTAGACCAATTTTCTCTTCTTCTTGGGACATATTATCTTTATGATTGATCCTTCTTCAGCTGTCTCATTTGTCCAGTGGTCTTCAGATTTCTCAGTTGGATTATCTTATTCTTCTGGAAATACAAAAACAAAACCCTGCCCCAACCATAGCTTTGGGGAGTCCTTTCGGGGAGAAGGTTATATCTGATCAAATGAAAGGCATTTGTTAGTCTTATAAGTTAGTTTAAATTGAATGTCATGCTGTTTGATGAGCTATCACCTCTCCTAATAAAGAGGTCTCTCCAATTCAAACCTAACTTTATCAATCTTGATGGTATCCATAGTTTTTCTTCTCCTGTGGAAACAAATGCAAAACCTTTCCCCAATGTAACACATATCCTGGTTGCCATTCTGAAGTCAACACATCTTTAAAGTATACAGGCTGATTTAATTCAGCAGATTTTTTTTCTTCCTACTAACCAATGTCTCTCTGCAGCCATTGTTCCTTTCTCATTAGCAATTAAAATATTTAAAGTTAATAAAGCACTATGTAATCTATCTCTGGGGGTCTTTATTACCACTTTCTGTTTATTAGCATATCCTTAAAGTGTGATTAAATCTTTCTATAACTGTCCTGTAGAATTGTGTCATATAACTATGCTTTATATTGTAGTATGCAAAAAACTTTCATTTTACTAGAGACATATGCTGTAGCATTGCCATTGTTAATTAATTAATTCCCATAATGGTCATGACTTCTAATAAATGTGTAATTGCAGAATTGGCCTTTTCAGAACCTAAAACAGTTGCCCATTAAAATCCTGAATATGTATCTATAGTATGGTACACATACTTTAATTTCCCAAATTCCACAAAATTAAACACATCCATTTGCCAAATTTCATTTCTTTGAGTCCCCTTTGGTTTACTTCCTATAGGTAATGGAGATTGGTTATATTAAAAACAAGTAGAACAAATTTCCTTGGCTTGTTGCAAAGTGATAGAAAAAAATCTTTCTTCAAACTTTTACTTTTAGCATGTCACGGTCACGGTCTCATTGGCTCAAAAGACCTCGCCTCAGTATTGGAGCCATGGGATTGGCTAGGGAACGAGCAGGCGCGCTGGAGTGCAGCCGCCAAGCTGGTGTATGCCCGAATAAGGTAAACAAGAAAGAGGAAGTTCGCCATCTTGTAATGGCGTCCTGCAGGCGGCCGCCTACACATATGAATGTGTGTATATATGTACTGAAGTCTCTTGCTTTTGGGGTATTTGTTGTTTATCTCTCCCAAAAAAAAAAAAGTTACTTCAAGCTCTTTTCCAATGTTCATTTTCTGCTCACATTGAGGAAGTTTCACCAGTAGTAAAAAAAGGTGAATTTCTGCTGAGTCTATTCCTGCTAATTGATAAAGTCTCAATTTTCCTTTCAGAATCATTTCAGAAATCTTTTCTACATAGGTTTTTAATTCTTTACTCTGTATGACAAAAAAAAGAATTCATTCTAAAATATTATCTTCTTTCTGCTTAGAATCCCTATAGGAAAATGCTTAGAAGATAAAATAACCAGGATACAGTCAAGCTCTGGATCCAACCAATCCATATGTGCATTCTGTAATTTCTTTTGTATCAAAGCCAATTCCCTCTCAGCCCCAGCTGATAATTTTCTTGAATTATTTAAGTCCTTATCACCTTGTAAGATTTGAAATAAATTACTTAGTTCTTAAGATGTTAATCTGATTATAGGCCATAGCCAGGTAATATCTCCCAGCAGTTTTTAAAAATCAATAAGACTTTGTAATTGACCTCTCTGGATTTGTACTTTCTGTGGTTGAATTTCTGTAAATCTTTTTATGTCCTAGGTAATTAATAGAATCTTTCTTTTGTATTTTTTCAAGAGCAATCTGTCATCTCCAATAAAGCAAAATTCTCTTTACATTTTTTTCTGAGGTATCTGCATCTGAATCAGCTAATAAGAGATCATTCATATAATGGTAAATTATAGGTCAAAGGAAACTGTTTACAAATTATTTCTAATGGCTGTTGTACAAAAAATTGACACGAGATGGAGCTGTTTGTCGTGCCTTGTGGAATAATTGTCCACTGATATCTTTTAACAGGCTGGGAATTATTATAAGTAGGCACTGTGAAGGCAAATTTTCTGTCTATTCTCATAAAGGTGTAGTAAAAATAGTTTTTTAAATCAATCACTATAATAGACCATCCTTTAGGTAATTAGAAAGACAAGGGAATTCCAGGCTATGAAGAGCCAATTGTCTGGATCATCTTAACAATAGCTCTCACCTCTCTTACCATACTCTATTTTCCAAATTTTTTCTTAATGATTTATTTAATTTTTATTTTTGTGCATTGGTTTGAGGCTGTCGGATCAACTGGGCCTGGAGTTGTAGACAATTATGAGATGCCATGTGGGTGCTATGAATTAAACTCAGGTCCTCTAGAAGCATACTCAGAGTTCTTAACCATGGAGTCATCTCAGCAGCCCCCTAATTTCTTTTTAATGACAAATACAGGGGAATTCCAAAGATTAGTCAATTTTTCAATATGTTGAGCATTTAGCGTTTCCTAATGACAAAGTGTTGTGGACATTTGGTCAGATTTGTTTTGTTTTGTTTTTGTTTAATAAGAAATAATTCCCGGGCTGGAGAGATGGCTCAGAGGTTAAGAGCACTGGGCCCAAGGTGGGCGGCAGGAGGTGCTTGGGCCAGTGTGTGTTAAAGCTAGTGGCTGCTGTGGCTTTGGAGGCTGCAGAAGCATACGGGAACAGTGTGTCCCATTAGTGGCAGCAGAAGCTGCTGTGAGCCAGTGTGATCTGATGCCATGCATTGGATGCCAAATGAAGTGTTTATGTAAATTGTTCGGTTACAAACTTGGGAGTCAAATATTGGGGTAAAAAACATGATAAATCAAGAAAGCAGCGGAGGACGACCCTCTCCACATTTCTCAGATCATAAAGGTCAATAATCTTATTAAGCCCATCCCTACTCCTTTCTGTCCTCTTTATCTATCCTGAGTCCTCCAAAATCTCTATGGCTAATTCTGGTCAGCTAGTCACTGACACCACCCCCTGATTCGAAGTTAACTTTATTAACAGTCTCAGAGTGTTACAGTGTGATCAACAGAGAATGGGACATTGAGGAGGATAGAAATGGCGGACAATACCTCTGAGATCCAACTTTGTATCCAGAGAAAATGAGAGGAAACATGATTCATCATAGACATGGGGCCTTAACAATGACCCAGTCAGTTAGATGGTTAAGCATCTAAAATGTTTGAATTGGAAGAACTTTAAACAAGAAATGAAGGAGCCTCGGACAGCATGGCTCATATGGCCATGGGACATGATAGCAGAGTGCCATGGAATAGGGGAGACTCGGCAATTTAAGTAGTCATGCATCCTTGAGTAGTATATACATGTAAATTGAATAAGAATGGCCTCCTCAAGAGGCTACCTTAAATGCCCTTCCCTTATAATGAGATTGATGACTACCTTAAAAAATGCCATCCTAGAGCCTTCATCCAGTAGCTGATGGAAGTAGAAGCAGAGATCCACAGCTAAACACTGAGCCAAACTCCTGGAATCCAGTTTCAGAGAGGGAGGAGTGATGAACAAAGGGGTCAAGATCACACTGGAAAACAGCTGACCTGAGCAAGTGGGAGCTCATGGACCCCAATCTGACAGCTGGGGATCCATCATAGGACCAAACCAGGACCCCCTCCTCAGCTAGGAGGACTGGGCAGTCTATGGAACCTCTGGCAATAAAACCAGGATGTATCCCTAGTGCACGGACTTTAGGAGCTAATTTCCCATGGAGGGATACTCCCTTAGCCTAGAGACACGGGGGAGGGCCTAGGCCCTACCCCAAATGACTTGACAGATTTTGATAATCCCTCATGGAAAACCTCACTATCCCTGGGGATTGGATGGGGGATGAGGGGGTCAGCGGGGAGCATGGGAGGATGGGAGGGAGAGAGAACTGGGATTGTTATGTAAAATAAGATTGTTTCTAATTTAAATTAAATTTATAAAATAAAATAAAAAGAATGGCCTCCTGAGATGCATATCTTTGAATTAAGGAGTGGCATTAGGAAGTGTGGCCTTATTTAAGTAGATGTGGCCTTGTTGGAGAAGTATGTCATGGGGATGGGCTTTGGAGTTTCAAACGTCCAAGCCAGGCCCTGTATGGTCTCCCTTACTGCTGACTGCCCATCTGGATGTAGAACTCTCAGCTACCTCTCCAGCACCATGTCTGCCTGCATGCTATCATGCTTCCTGCCATGATGATTACAGGCTAAACCTCTGAACTATTAGCCAGACTCAATTAAATGTTTTCCTTTATAAGAGTTGCCATGGGCATGGTGCCTCTTCACAGCAATAGAAACCCTAACTGAGATAATATATAATCTGACACAATGTGGGAAAAATAATTACATAATAGATTGGTTTACAGGCCCTTAGGAACCCGTGGTTATTGGATGTAGGAGGCATGTAGGTCCTTGTGCTCACAGATAACCACTGGGGAAACCACGAATGTTAAACACAGAGAGCTGTCTCTTCAAAGGGAAAGATGTGTAACCTTCTGCCCAGAAGGCTAGGATGCAGTTACTAACCTGGTGACCTTTTCCCTATGTGCATGGCCAGGCCACACTGGCTCCACCAGCCCCTTATCTTGAAATTGTGTGTCTCAGTCAATCTATAGCACTACCCACCCCTATCCCCATCATGAGCTTGTTTTCCTTGAGCCTGATCTATTTCCTTATTTAACCTATCTTTGTGGAAGATGTCACTTGTACTTTACAAGAGTTTTGGTGTAGTAATGTCTTAAGCTCTGTCATGCATACCAAACTGAATTACTCATCACCAGGAAACCTTTTCCCAAATTGTTCTGTGCTTAAATATGCCTAAAACAAACTCCCTGGTGTCAGACCCTCAACATTTGAACCAACACAGCTAGAGTCCTGTTGAATTTTATTTCCTTCTTGCCTTTCACAGATTAATGCTCTGCTGGCCATGGTGTTTGTAGACACCCCCACCCCTACCCCCATACACACACACACACACACACACACACACACACACACACACACACACACACACACACGGAGATTCAGGTTCCTATCATTATCAGTAACTAGAATACAATAGAGGAAGGACTAGCTTTTGTATGGAACTGGCCAGTGAGGGATGGTGTGCAGTTCTCCAGGATGGATAAGACTGTGGTCAGAGAAGAATAAAGAAAGAAGTTGGGACTGGAGAGGAGAGTTAGTGGTGAAGAACACAGCTCTTCTTGCAAAGAACCCAGGTTTAATTCACAGCAAACCGACATAGCAGCTCACAATTGTCTGTAACTCCAGTTTCAGGCGATCTCATGTCCTCTTCTGATCTCTGCTGGCACTCCATGCATGTGGTGCACAGACATGCATGCAGGCAAAACACCCATGCACATAAAATAAAATAAAAAACAAATCTTTAAACATAAAATAATTTTTATAAGAGTTATTTATTATATGTACAGTATTCTGTCTGCATGTTTGTCTGCCTGCCAGAAGAGGGCACTAGATCTCATTACAGATGGTTATGAGCCACCATATAGTTGTTAGGAATTGAACTCAGAACCTCTGGAAGAGCTCTTAACCTTTGAGCTATCTCTCCAGCCCCTAAAAATAAAGTAATCTTTAAAAGAAGTTAATTCAGCAGCATCTTCAGGAATGGTACAGGACTTTGGTGGCTTTGCTAGACCCCATTGTAGGTCATGACCTTATCAAGTAGGGGAGGTTCTGACAGATGGGAATGATTTAGATCTGAATGATTAGACTGAAATGTAAGTCTTCTAAACGGTTAAAACCATTATTACCATTGGGGGAGGTTTTTTTATTTTATTATTTTTTTTCTTATTTTACATATTGATCTCAGTTCCCTCTCCCTCCCATGCCCCCAACCCCCTCCCATCACACCCATCCCTCCACTGCACAGGGAGGGTGATGCCTTCCAGGAGAGATCGTAAATCTGTTAAGTCATTTGGAGTAGGGTGTAGGCTCTCCCACCACCACCACTAGGTTAAGGAAGTATCGGGAGGGGACTTTTTTAAAAAACAGAAAGAAAAAACAAGAGAGCCTGTCTCTCAATTGAACACAACTACAGCAGGATTTGTGTTGAGGGAAAGTTGGAAGTGAAAAACATGACAGAAGCTAAATGCAGTGGTTACAATCCTCTAGAAAGCTTTAAAGCCTGAGAAAAAGTTGAAGAGTTTATAGGGAGAGGTGCCAGCTGGTGCCACTTGTAGTTCATGATCAACTATTACTGTGCAGCTTGTATTGAAGAATTAGTTCAAGCTTATTTTGTTCCTTTAAAAATTCCTCTTTAACCAGGTGTAGTGGCTCATACCTTTAATCCTGGCACTCAGAAGGCAGAGGCAGAAAGATCTCTGAGTTCAAGGCCAGGCTGATGACAGAGCGAGTTTCAGGACAGCCAGGACAACACAGAGAAATCCTGCCTCAAAATAAATAAATAAATAAATAAATAAATAAATAAATAAATAAATCCAAAAAAAAGATCTCTTTGCTAACCATTATTGTTCTTGTAGACACACATTCTAGTAGTATATCTTCTTGTAAAAATAAAGATATAACTGTGTCCATTTCTATTCCTTTGCTAAGTTCAACTACCATTATACCTTTCCTAGTCTTATCACTTTACTATTCAACCTATGACCTCACAGTGTTCTACACCCACCCCAGCACAAATATTTACTAGTCTAATCCCTTCTAATCCGTGACCTGTGAGGGCCGTACAAAACACTAAACATTCTAAACACTAAGGATCTTTGAGTGCTTCTAGAAGGACCTCTCATTTTCAAGGGTTTATAATAGACAAAAATCTCTTTTCATGGCAAAACTGCTATGAAAAGTCTTGGTTTAGGAAAATAGATGTTCTTTTCAATTAGAAATCTAGGTACTTGATATAGTGTGTCATATAAGAGTGGATGTGGAAAAGTTTTATGTTGTACTTTCAGTGCTTTAAAAACTGCAATTAGTAGCCGGGAGTTGGTGGTGCAAGCCTTTAATCCCAGTACTCGGGAGGCAGAGGCAGAAGGATCTCTTTGAATTCAAGGCCAGACTAGTCTACAAAGTCAGTTCCCAGACAGCCAAGGCTATAAAGAGAAACCCTGTCTTGATAAAAAAAAAATCTCCTTATGCTACTGGTGTCAGGTGGTTTTATGAGGGAATAAGAGCAGGCACAGATGTGGCTAGCACCATGGGTGTGGTGGGTAGAAGCTGTATTCCTCCTCCTTAGTGCCCCCTACTTAGCCTCAGGCTAGGTAATCATTGCAAGTTGCCAAGATCTTCAAGATTTTGAGTCAGAAAGATGTAAGCAGACTCACAGAACTGCCCCCTATAAAGAGCTAAAGAAGGCTGTGCCTCCTACTGTCACTGTCAACATCGCTCATTGTAAGAAATGATCCCATCAAACAAAGGGATCTTTCCCTGCTGTATTCACCCATGTTAATATTTTGTTTTGTTTTGGTATCCTATAACTACTGAATTCCCATTGGCATGTTCGTAGAATGGTCAGTAGTGAGTCTTCGGAGATCTTACCCTTGATCAAAACATTTTGTCACATAGATCAGAAGAAAGCATAAGACCAGGTAAGAGTGGTCTTATAGTCATGAACATGGGAACCAGCTATAGGCTGAGAGGAAAATGAGCCATTCCAGAGCCTTACAAGATGTCTCATGACAAGACTTCAGAAACACACATTCAGTGGGGTTTTGAACACAGCAATGGTGTCTTGGCTGGAAGAGTAGCTCAGTGAGTAGAGGACTCGCTTAGGAATGGCATCTGGGAAGTCCATTCCTCATCCAGAAAGGCTAGGTAGGGAGTCATCTGCAAAGTCTCTTCAAAATGCTGGGATTTCCACATCATAGCACAGAGCCAGCCCACATGAGGGGAACACTGTCCTGTGTTCAGATTGATTTAAGAGGGGCTTCCCCAGCCACCCAAGATGAGGTAGACCTGGCAAGATTTCTTGAAATGCCGATAATGTTTATTCTTGGTGATTAAATGTCCTAGACATTTGTTTGAGGGACAACAAAATGGATAGGCCTACCCTTTAGTCATCACTGGAGAGACAGGAATCCAAAACATACTGTAGTGAAAGTGAGCTCAGATCTAGGTCAGATATTAATCAACTGAACCTGATGAGGCCTTCATCAATGCAGCTGCTTTACTCCCATAACTCACCACGACCTGTAACAAGAAGTTCCTACCACTCACCAGAGCTGGCCATGCACATGGCTGTTCAGATGCGCAGATTGGACAGTGACTTAAAATCAGCCATAAGGGGGCTAGAAAGATGACTCAGAGGTTAAGAGCTCTGGCTGTTCTTCCAGAGGTCCTGAGTAACCAGCAACCACACAGTGGCTTACAACCATCTGTAATGAAGTCTGGTGCCCTCTTCTGGCCTGCAGGCATACATGCAGACAGAACCCTGCATACATAATAAATCAATAAATCTTTTTTAAAAATCAGCCATAAGGGAATTTTTGTTTATCCCTAACTTCAGAGCAGATCATTAAATATGCCTCAGCATACCACTGCTAGATTGTCTTAGAACTACCAGCCCAGGATGTGGTTGTAAAAAAGTCACAAAACTCACATTTGAGCAGCAAACTGGGAACAAAACAGGCAGGGTAACAAACTGAGTCAGAATTTGAGGGAATTTTTCAGTTGTGTCAATCCCTCACTGGTTTCCCTTTTTCCATTTGCTTTTCCAAAGAGGTCAAAGTGCAGACTTTCTTTACTGTGACCTGAGTTGTCTTTGTTTTTTGTGAAACTAAATTCTTACAGATGGAGAAGGGTCTGAACTATCTGAGGCATTCATTAGCCAAGCCCCTTCTACCTCCCTGGACAGCTGACCGAAAAGCGCTAAGAAGGGCCCTATTTTACAGAAAGCCCTCAGATGTGTGCAGCTGTAGAAGGCAGCTTCTTGTGGTCCTGTTCTTCCTCCTCTGTGACAGCTGTCCTCTTCTCCAGCCTTCTAAGTCAGAGTCTCTTCTCTCTAGATACCTTTCTAGTTACCACCGTTGTGCATGTCCTTGAGTCCACTAAATCTGTTCTTCAAATGTCCTTCCTTCCCAGCTAGGATATTAAGGGTGGTCACCACAACTACTTGGCTCCTCTGTTCCTTATACTTGCCTGCACCACATGACCTGCCAAACCTTAGTAATTATCAACTCAAGAAAAACAAAAGTTACACAAGAAAGAGAATATGCCTAGGTACGTGGAAAGGCTGAGAACAAAGTTACATAAGCATAATTATGCAAATATCTGAAATTTTACTTCGCCAGACTTTCATCACTGACAAAACACTTTAGAAAATCAACCTAGAGGAGGGAAGATCTACTGTGGCTCGTGGTTTCTGAGGTTTTACACCTACACTGTGATCAGCTAGTTCCATTGTTTATAGATCTATGGAAAGGCAAAGGTGTGATGGAGACAGCTTACTCACTTCATGTAGCTTGGAACAGAGAAAGAGAATTTAAGAGGAAGGAACGACGGAGGGAGAGGGAAATATATATATCAGGAACAAGACATGGTCCTCAGGATGTGGCAACAAGGACCCACTTCCTACAATTAGGACCCCCCCCTTCTAAACGCCATTTCCTTCCACTCCTCCTCAAGTTATGAATCCACCTGCTAATTAATGCACAGATTCAACCCCTTTCCCAAAGGCACCACCATTAAATGCCAGTTAGCCTTCAAATCATGAACATTCCACACTCAAACTGTGACATTTCATTTTTGGCTGCCAAAGGCTCAAGGCCATTTCACAGTGCAAAGTCTGTTTGAAGGCTTTCTAAGAGTCCCCAAAGTCTTAATAATCCAAATATTGCTCAAAGTTCAAGCCCAACATCTTTTCTGAGACTCGACAAACTCTAAGCTGCAAGCCCATGTAAAATTTAAAAAAAACAACCTATATACTTCCATCGTGAGATAGGCGCGAGTGAACATTCTCATTCCAAAGGAAGAATAGACGTAGCCAGAGGGATGGGACTAAAGCAAGACCAAACCCTGTTGGATTTATCCAAGTAAACTCTTTCTTGAACCCATTTTCTCCATGGTTGGTATTTTGTGTGGCTGACAAAATGTTTGGTAATGAGACAAACCCAAACCTTTACCACTCATACTAAATCACTTTGGTCTTTCAGGACTTGCCAAAATATCATTACCATTATCCTATCTTTCAACAGTTCTGTTTTTAGAACATGCTTTATTTTAAGAAGTTTAAAATCAGAACTTTTTGTTGAAAGCTGGAAGTTTTGCTGGGTCTCTTAGTACATACCTACAATTAATCCTAGCTCTCAGGAAGCTGTGGCAGGATGATCGTAAATTCAAAGCTAATCTGGGTTATATATCAAGACCCTGTCTCAAGAATAAAAGAAGCTGGGCATTGGTGGTGCACACCTTTAATCCCAGCCCTCAGGAAGCAGAGGCAGGAGGATCTCTGTGAGTTCGAGGCCAGCCTGGTCTATAGAGCAAGTTCCAGCACAGGCTCCAAAACAAAACAGAGAAACCCTGTCTTGAAAAACCAAAAAAGAAAAAAGAAAAGAAAAGAAAGATGGGGAGGAAGAGAAGAAATCAGTTTTAATTCAATAGAAAACCCAGTGCTAGCAAAGAAAAAAAATTGACAACCTTGTATCAAGTCTGGACACTTGATAAAGAGTAGGGGTCTTGATTGGGTACATTTTTTTCTGCCAGTTAAAGAATTAAAAGTCATGTAAAACCTGGATGGAGCACAACATGTGGCAGCAGAGAAATCTTAAACACCTCAGACAGCAGTAGACAAAATCAGCAGTAGAAAAAAATGTGTTTATTTGGGGGTGAATAAACACATACACACAGCAGACATACAGAGAAAAAGACCCTGTGCAAAGTGGATCAAAGACTGTGAACAACCTGTAAAATGCAAAATCCAAACTATATGCTTCTGATATACAATGATGAGACAGGCACATGGTGGACCATCTGTCCCAAAAAGTCAAAATAGAGTGGAAAGATATCTCTTATTGGTGGGGGCTGAAAATCCTCTGAAGAGTTTTACTCCTTTAATATAGGGTTGGTCAGTTGGAAGACAGATAGGATGGTTGATTGGTTTGCAACTGTAACATGTCCAGACCCAGCCTTGAACTTGCTGAACCAGTTCATCAGCAGGGCTTGGTGGAAAACAAAGGACTATAAGGTCTTCCTTTTAAGCAGTCACTCTTGTGAGGAAGATGAGGAAGAAGCTAGCTAGCTTGGAAATCCACCACCTCTATAACCTAGCCATGGGCCCTCTCCTTATCTGTCTGCCTACTGGGGATTCCATCTAACTCCTAGTTTCACACTCACATAAGCCACCAAAGCTTCTAGGCTTGCTCATGTCACTGGGAAAAACAGTGCAGAGGTTCCTCCATCTTGTATTTTTGCTGAGGCCATTTCAGGTTTAACAAGAATTTGGTCGCCTTGATAGACTATCCCCACAGAAAATTACACAACTCCATTCTAGGACCCAAGGCCAAGATGTCCCAGATAACTTATCTTCGCTTCTGTTAAATTGCTTGCTTGTGCAAACCTCCCCCTGCCGCTGCTGAGCAAGATACCAGGGTATAGTTTTTACCTTTAAAAGCCGCTTTGTGTAAATGGGGGAGGCCACACTTGGGTCCCCAAATACATGTGTCGTCCCACACAGCCAGAATAAAGATTTTCAATGAGCTATAAACTGTGTCTGAGGGGTTATCTCTGGCAGGCACCCAGTAGAACTTGCACAATGCCTCCACTGCCTACCCCACCTCATTCCTGGAGCTGTCTGCTGCCTTCACCCCTTCCCTGGAGTTCCAGTCACACAGGTCCCTTGCTAAGCAGCTTCCTCTCAGTGATCTCCTGTACCCCCTAACCCCTGCCAACTCCTATCACTAGCCAAGAACCAGCAAGTAGAGGTCCCCCTGTACTAACTCTTACTTGGGACACAAGAGGAAGGTGTCTAAGGCTGTGAGCTGAGTTAGTTAGTTAGTTTGTTTGTTTGTTTGTGTCCCCATATCATATTAGAGTTTTCAAAATCATGCCACAAATGCTCCACCAACACAGATGTGAAAGGTCTCAGAAGTGGGGCTCAAGAGGAACAGTGAGACAGATTGTTGAGGGTATGGAGTTTATTAGAAGCATTATTTGCCATGGACAGACTGACAGAAGCATAATGGTAGGGGCTCTGAGGAGAGTTCAGGGACAGTGTAGCAGCTTCTTCTTGGAAGTAGAATTGAACCCAGGAGGCAGAAGTAAGGTCCCTTTCTCTGAGGAAGAAGAGATATTCATAGCATGAGACAGCACCCAGGTTCTCTGATTTCCCAACAGGCATCAGGGAAGAAGGATGGAGAGAGAGCAGGGTTTGTAGCCATACAAAGCCTTGGCCCAGGTGAGGAATCCGGGCACCTGGGAGTCATCAGCTAGAGTGCCACAGGCAATGCTCTCAATAGGTACCTGTCAGTATCTGTGGGTAGGGAAGGGCGGCTGCAGGTATGGAGGCTTGCGCTGCCATCCAGTCTGGATTCTAACAGGACAAACTGTGATCTTTCTGGAAATTGTCTTGACTCCTGCCCACGAAAGTGCAGGGCAGCTCTCTGAGGCCCTGTGTGCTCCACACTACTCGTTTGTGCACAAGTCCGTCCTCCTGCCCATTCATGCTCAGGAAGCATCTATCCCTCCCCAACACTGGGCAGGGCTCTGAGATCAGCTAAAGGCCCCAAGCCTGTGGGTGTTGTACCAGCCCAGCCCAGTCTTGCACAGTCACCCTCTCTTCAGTGGCAGCTCCCTGCTAGAAGAAAGCCTGCATCAGGAGCACCTGGTGGAAGGTGTTTTCACCATCATCCCAGCAACACTGCCTGATACTCACTTGTCCTTGGGAGTCAGCCTCTATCTTCTGTCCAAGCAGAGCCAGGATCCTAGCATTCAGTCATGATGAGAACAGGCTTCCAGAGGGTGGCAAGACTTGTCCACCGCAAAGCTCTCCCAAGAAACCCCCATCTCCTGCCCAAACTCCACCAGGCCTCAGCATTCGGATCCTCCACAGATTCCCTGGTAAGTTTCTAAGGAGTCAGATGAGCTCCCTTCCTCTCTAAGGGTTCAAGCACCCTCAATCCTCTTTTCCTGCCTTATGTCCGGGCTGATACGGGAAAATGCTTTAGGGTACTTACTAAACCATATCCCAAACTAAATCTAGTAGGATAAATCCTGGTCCAATTCCTGTGTGGCCACCAGCAAATCTCTTATAGGGTTCACACTGCAATAGCTGAGGCCTGTCTGTGGGTTTGCAACCAGATGCTTATTACCCTCAGAAGTGACTAATGCATGACATGTGGCAGATGACCACACTGCCCACTGACCCTGGCTGTGATATTACACTTCCTTGGGGTTTGAAAGCATTTCGCCAGACAGGTCCTGTAGTGAGGAGATAATAAATATCTCTCACCAACTGCAGGTTTACCCCTCAGTGAAACAGTGTCTAAACTGTCCTTCTCCCAAGTGTGACAACCTTAATCCCCATTTTCCCCACCTGTTCAGTGGCACTAATAGTAGCAGTCCTTCATTTCAAGAAACTACTCATGCTAACAATGTTGCACCTCTGCACAGTGTGGCTGGAATTGCCAGTCCCTATCCCTATCCCAGACATTCCCATTTCTTTGCTCTTTAACACCTTTAGCCCACTCACCCACAGGTGTCTCCAAATCCCCTTCAAGGATGATGGGCTCTTTCTTCTAGTAACACTCCAGGACTGAAAAGCCCAGAAACAGACTAAACAATGGTCCTGTAGCCCAAGAAAAATCCTCACCTTCCAAGATGTCATCATGCCACCCTGATTTTTCTTGCCTAGATTGCAAGATTCTGTCCAGAGAAAACAGATTTAAAGGATTATGCCCTTCCCAATGCCAGCTGGTGTCCAGATATGCTGAGTCTGTACCAAGAATTTCTGGAGAAAACCAAGTCAGGCGGGTGGATTAAACTGCCCTCCTTCAAGTCCAACAGAGAACATATCCAGGGACTTAAGCTCCCATTTGAGCTGGTAACTGCCTCAGGTAAGACCAAGTCTGAAAGGGTCCAGAAGAACACACACACATAAACTCCCCTCACACACACATATACACCTATACATACACATATCTTCACCTACAAAAATAACACACACATACACTTTCACTACTACCCACACCACACACACACACACACACACACACACACACACACACACACACACCACACACCTCTACCCACAGTGGGGGCCCTTCCTGAAACCCAAGATCAGTTCAGACTGCTGCCATTCTCTGGTTTGAAAACATTCAGGAAGGCTAGCCATTCCAGCACTCAGAAGGCAGAAGCAGGTGAATGTGAGAGTTCCACTCCAGGCCAGCATGGTCTGCAAAGTCATCTAGGACTACATAGGAAAAACTTTTCTCCAAAGGGAAGAGTGTGAATATTATCAAAATAAATTGTATTAATTTCCCCAAGAATTAACACAATAAAAAGCATTAAGACATCCAGGAAGGAAATTTGTGAGCCCCACACACTGGAGGCTCTTCCTGCTGTCTACTATGGGAAGCATGTCTGCACTGGTATCTCTGCCTAGCTCCTTTACTTCGCTGTGAAAGGGATCACATACAAGTAGTACCTTTGCTCCCAGCTGGAGGGCTGCCAGTACAGGGCCCTGCTCTTTTTGGCTTCTCACCAATGGCTCATCCCTCAGGTAAACTGTGTCCCCACCCTTCCTTTCCAGTCTTGTAAAAAAAAAAAAAAAAAACCTTTGGGCCTCCCTTACCTACTGCAGGCCTCAACACGCCACCTTTGCTCTGGTGAGGCGGCACTCTGAGATGTGCGATGAATTTGATTGTCAAAGCAGCCACCTTTACCCTGCCCCACCCTCTGTGTGTGTATCTGTCTGTATTTTCTTTCTTTTTCATTCATACAATATGGTTGCTTCGCAGTGATGAATGGATGACATAACTAGTAGGTGACCTTTGGATTCATGGTATAAGCCAAGCAGAGTCACCAAGACAGGCATGGTGGTATATGACTCAGTCCCTGGAGAGGCAGGTAGATAAATATAAGTTCAAAAGCAGCCTGGTCTACAGGGTGAGTTCCAAGACATCCAGGGCTACACAAAAAAGTCCTGCCTTGGAAGGAAAAAATGTTATTTCCAGGCTGATGATATGGCTCAGTTGGTAGAGTACTTGCTAGTCCTACACTTTATGAACTTTGTACCCTTAGGACACAGGCTTTCTGAAGACAAGGGTTAAGGATCATATTTTGTTCCCTTCTCCCATGTAGAAAGGCTCCATAACAACAGATCTGGGGTGTCTGGTTCTCTCCCCTTGTTCCAGTTAAGCTCATGATGCTGTATCCTGACAAGTCCCTTGAAGTATCTCTGCTTCAAAACTGTCATCTCTCCCCAGACAAACAGGACTGGCGCATCTTTACCAGATGCATCCAACTGGAAGGACAAGGCTATGAATATGTCATCTTTTTCCATCCATCTGAGAAGAAGTCAGTCTGTCTTTTCCAGCCAGGCCCCTACCTGGAAGGGGCACCAGGGTAAGGCCTCAGACAGGCCAGGGTAGATTCCTCGAAGGCTTGGCTCAGCTGGGTCAGTCCAGCACCCTCCAGGCTGTGCAGTCTCTAAAGACCTAAAATGGGGTACAGGGAACTGGGATTCATCTTCTCCATGCCAGGCCTGTGAGGACAATTTGAGTTAGCTTCTCCAGGCTCCACTGTGCATGTATGAAGAACCCCCTTACTGAAGTCTCAGAATGTTCCAGAAATAAAAGTCCTGAGAAGCCAAGGATCCTTTCCCTTCTGAAGAAGAAATCCCAAGGAAACAGGGTGGAGAGAAGTGTGCATGCATTTCATTCAGGGGTGTGTGCACTTATAAAAAGGGGAGGAGCAGATGATCTAACACTAAAGCCAGTCAGTGGGCTGAGAGTACAGAGAACAGGTAACATCCACTGGGTCCCAGGCAATACAAGTGAGCAGGAACTGCCCATTGGCTAAGAACTGCTCTGCAGAATAAGCATTTTGCTGGTGAATCCTTTGTCTGTCCAGAGAACACAGAGAAGCAAGTACAGGTCATGGCACCAACTCATTTTCTCTTCACAGCAATAGAGGCAAGTGCCCAGAAGTCTGCATGAGATTTGAGGCACTTAATCAGTGAATTCTTTTTATTCACAATACCTGGTGAGAATATGAAGGCTCAGAATGGTTCAGCAAGGTGTTCAAGAACACAGAGGTAGTGAGTGGCAGAACCAGGACTCCAGCCAGGTGGTGTGATGTCACTAAAGCGGGAAGGGAGGGCCTGAGGATCCCACTGCAGCCTTGGCAGAACAGCAAGACCAGCTGGCCTGGGTCCATGATGAATTGCACTTACTTTCAAAGCCCAGGTCTGTTTTATGTCATCTGCATATTCTCTCAGGGTGCCTAGATAGTCTTTCCTAGCTTAACCAACAGTGGCAAAGCCTTATCATGAGGGTCAGTTTGCATAAATGACAATGAAGGTTTCACACACTTGAAGAGACCAAGATGTCTTCGCTATCACACTGAAGAAGTAGACTCTGATGTTTTCCAGGCAGTGCTTCTCAAAAGCCTAACTTGTTGGCCCTTTAATAAGTCATAAGTTAATTAACCTGCCCTGAAACTGTGGGTCCAACATTGGCCGAGTGACTGGCAGGGTGAGAGATGGCCCACACTCGTGTTTCAAAGACCAAATCAAACTAAACATGGTTGTTCACACCTACAATCCCAGCTCAGGAGACTGAGGCAGGATTGCCATGAGTTCAAGTTTAGACTGGGCTTCAGTGAGATCATGTCTCAAAAAAGCAAAACAACAAAAGACTAGTCCAAAAGTTCAGGGTTTTTTCCACTCCTTTCAATGTATGCATCCTTCTAAAATGTGGCAACTGCAGCCAGCAATTAGGTGATGCATCAGAAAAAAAGGTCTCTATTAATTTTGTGAAGAAAAAAAATTTCTTTTGGTGCAATAAAATAGTTGTAGCAGTGGTTAACACATGCTGAAGCAAAAAGGAGGGAAGTTGGGTTTCTTTTGAACTACTGAAGCTCATGGGGTGTATCTCTCTGTGTGTGTGCCTCTCCTGTTTGGCTGACTAAGATGGCAGATCCAAGTCTGGGGGACTCAAAGAAAAAGAAAAGCTTGGGAGGTTTGCTACCTCCCAAGGTATTGAGAAGCAGCCCAGGAAAGGGGTCAATCTAAACAGCCCTAGCCCAGTCTTACTCCCCCTCCTGATTTCCAGGTTTGCCCATGGAGGGTCACTGGCAGCCATGATGGATGAGACATTTTCTAAAACTGCCTATCTGGCTGGAGAAGGACTGTTCACACTAAGTCTCAACATCAGGTTTAAAAAGTAAGTGTGGCTGAGTGTTGGTGGTGTACGCCTTTAATTCCAGCACTTGGGAAGCAGAGGCAGGCAGATTTCTGTGAGTTCGAGACCAGTATGGTCTACACAGCTAGTTCCAGGACAGCCAAGGCTGCACAGAGAAATCCTGTCTTGAATAAAAAAAGCAAGTGTGAATCCTTGGGCCAGGGCTCTATTTTATGAACCTGTGCCATTCAACAACAAACAGCCCCTGAACCTAGGGCTGCATATGAGTCCTGAGGGCAGGGTGAGAGAAGTGGGGAGGCCAAAGTGGGGAGGTATGGAAATGAACTCAGTTGCCTCCTCTCCCAGCTTGATCCCCGTGGGCTCTTTGGTTGTCCTGGACATTCAAGTGGAAAAGATTGAGGACCAGAAGCTTCACATGTCCTGCATCGCCCAGAGCAGAGACAAGCAGACAGTCTATGCCAAGTGCTCTGGTAAAGACACCCTCATCCTCAGGCTGGGCCTGCCACAACCCAACCCACAACAAAGGGAGAGGGGAGAGCTAATGATCTAGTCCCAAGCTGGGTCTAGCCCTGTTAGGAGTGGGACTGGGTACCTGCTGGAGACATGGATGGAGAGAAAGAGAACAAAACTGTTTTCCTAAGTGAGGTATATGCAACCCGCATCACAGGACAACTTCAGGTGATGGATAATGTGAGGCAAATGGTCCATGCCCTTAGTTCACTCCTGCTTTCCTGGTCCTGGCTCCCAGCACTCACTTCACTTTTTCCTTGCAGGCGTTTTCCTTCAGATGCAGCTGGAAGAAGATCCATCCCAGTAGCAATGACTACACTTTCAGCAGAGTGGACGGTGGTGATGACTCGGTCTGCCTGGGACTACCACATAACAGATAAATGTCCCCAGGAATCAGGTGGCAAATGAGGGAGTAGGCATTTTTACCAATCTATAATCAGCCCCAAACCTTCTGTAGCTGGAAACAAAATTGTCCATTTTGCTAAGAGACAGCTCAGCAATTAAGAACACTGGCTGTTCTTTGATTCCCAGCACCAACATGGTGACTCCCAACCATCTGTTGACTCCTGTCCCGGGGGATGGAACTCCTCTTCTGGCCTCCATGGAGTACCAGGCATGCATACGGTACCTTACATGCAGACCAGGCACCCATACGCATAAAATAAACTTTTTAAAAGTTATTTTAGTTGAATTTTTTTTAATCTTCAAATGCCCACTTCCCACCAGCACAAAGAGGGGACACAAAGCTCCCGCCAAGTGCCAGGCACCAAACGAGGTATCTGGTTCTCTGCATGAAAGTCAGGGTCACTGGCCTGGAGATGTAGAACCGTTTCAGGATCATCTCACCCTTCAGTGTCTCTATGATCAAGGAGAAAATCTAGAGAAAGCTTTATCTAAATTGAATTAAACTCAAAAGTTAAGTAGTGTGAGCCAGGTGGTGGTGACGCATGCCTTTAATCCCAGCACTCAGGGGGCACAGGCAGGCTGATCTCTGTGAGTTTGAGACCAGCTGGTCTACAAGCGCTAGTTCCAGGACAGGCTCCAAAACAAAACCACAGAGAAACGCTGTCTGGAAAAAAAGCCAAAAAAAAAAAAAAAAAAAAAAAAAGTTAAGTAATGTGGTGACACCTGGCTGTAATCTCAGCATTAGGGAGGGTGAAATGGGAGGAGGGGACCCTGAGTTCTGGGCTGTGGAGGTGGCTCCATGGGTAAAGCGCTTGTATGAGGACTTGAGTTTAGATCCTCAGAACCCATGGGGAGAAAAGAGAGTGGCAGGAAGGATCTTGACTCCAGCTGGGGTGAGGATGAAGACCGGCATGACCTGGAGCTTGCTGGCCAGCCAGTCTAGCCTAAATAGTGAGCTGCAGATTTAGTCAGACTTTCTCAAAACCAAGGTAGACAATGATGGAAGAAGACCCCTCCTCCAGGGTTGCTCCCTAGCCTCCACACGTACACACTTGGACCTACACACTGACACACATGTGCAGAGAGAAAGACAGACAGTTGGCGGGCTGGGAACATAGCACAATGGTAGGGTGTTGGTCTAACATAAACAAGACCTGAGTTCCAAGACCGGCACTGCAAGAGTTAAGTGGGACCAGCTGGTAGGAGGGAAGGTGAAGCAGGGGGAATGTAAGAGCACAGGCACAGTGGGATAAAAGAGCCCAGGGGATTTCAAGAACCCAAAAGGACTAAATGGCAAGAGACTGGGAAGAGACCACAGAGGACAGGTGCAGACACTGAAGCCTTCAGAATCCTCACCCTGGGGACTGTACACAACAGGAGCCTTAAAGGATCTGGTGGAGGAGGGGTAGCATTAACATTCTGTTTTTATAAAGGTGACTCTGGGGGCAGAGTCAAGAAGTCAAGAGTCAAGAGTCAAGAGTCAAGAAGACCAAAGGCAGAGCATTGGCTGGGAGACCCCTGCAAGGCTCTGAACTGAAGATGGTAGGGGCTGCACAGGTGAGACTCACAGAGAGGAGAGCCTCGGGAAATAAAAGATGATCAGGACTAACACAAGCATCCATATGGCGGCTCACAAGGACATCTAACTCCAGTTCCAGGGGATCTGATAACTCTCTTCTGGCCTTTATGGGCACTAGGCATAAAAATGGTGCACAGACATACATGTATGCAAAACACCCATACACATAAAATGTCTTTTAAAAACAAAAATTTAAAAGATAAAGAAATAGAGGGAGGAGGAGAAGAGGGAATGATGTAATTGTATTTTAAATTTAAGAAGAAAAGAAAAATAGAAAAGGGTTTCATGGGTACACTGATAGAAGTAGCCCGTGCCTCTGTTCAGAGAAGTCAGTAGGAAGGTCTATGCTTAAGATCTTAGACTAGCAAGTGAAGGATTTGGTTTCAAACCTGTCCTGGGGTTCTAGGATCTGGGAACTCAGGAAATCGGAGAGAATGAAACCTTTTGCAGGGGCAACATGGAGTTATGCACATGAGCAACAGTGGTGAGGAAAATGGATCTTTCCAGTAACTAGACCACCTGCTTCTAAGCAGTCAATCTCAAATGATGGCCAAAGAATAGGTAGACACAAATTTGAAGGCCTTGACCCAATGCCTCCCAAAAGCTGGAGACAGATGTTTTGTGATGCTCAACACAGTCTCCACATACACACTCCTATTTAAACATTTTCTCCTTTCTGCTTTCATGATTGCTCTTGGTATTCTGTTAAACACAGTGTCTAAATACATTGAAAAACATGATTTCCTCATTTCATGATCAAGGTTAGTCCATTATTCATCCAAACACTCTCAGAAGGGGAGGGGGAATATATATATTTTATCCCTCTTAAGCAGTTTTTAACTAAAAATAAATAAGGGATAGAGATAGTTATGTTTGAGTTCCATATTAAATAGGTTGGTTGCAGCTGGGTGTTGGTGGCACACATCATTAGTCCCAGCACTCGGGAGGCAGAGGCAAGCGGATCATTATGAATTCTAGGCCAGCCTGGTCTAGAAAGCTAATTCCAGGACAGGCTCCAAAGCAGTACAGAGAAACCCTGTCTCCAAAAAAAAAAAAAAAAAGAAAAAAAGAAAAAAGGTTGGTTACATCCTGGCACTTTGTTATACTGTGGAAATCTACAGGGTTGGGAGCCTTTCAAATACAGTTCCATGTCCAGGCATACACAGGGGTCAGCAGAGAGTAGCACTATTTGAGAAGGATTAGGAGGAATGGCCTGGTTGGAATAGACATGGTCTTGTTAAAGGAAGTATGTCACTGGGAGTGGGATTTGAGACTTCAAAAGCCCAAGCCAGGCCCAGTTCCCTCTCTTGGTCTGTGGATCAGGATGTAGCCTCAGCTACTGCTCTAGCGCCATTCATGCCACCATGATGATAATGAACTAAACCTCTAAAACTGTAAGCAAGTACCTATTTAAATGATTTATTTTATAAGCATTGCCTTGGCCTTAGTGTCTCTTCACAACAATAGAACAGTGACTAAGACAGCCATCCAGGCAAAAGTGCCAACTTATTCTCCTTGAAACAAATGCCTGAATCCTGAACAAAAAGAAACCAAAGTTAGTAGCCATTGTCTTAGGGTTTCTATTGTGAAGAGACACCATGACCATGGTAACTCTTATAAAGGAAAACATTTAATTGGGTGGTTTACAATTTAGAGGTTCAGTCCATTATCATCATGGTGAGACATGGCAGTGTGAATACAGACTTTGTGCCACAGAAGTAGCTGAGAGTTTTACATCTTGTGCAGGCAACAGGAAGTAAACCATATGGCTTGGGCAGATATGAGACCTCAAAACCGGCCTCCACTTGGAGGAATTGACACACTTCCTCCAACAAGACCACACCTACTCCAACAAAGCCACACCTCCTAAGAGTGCCACTCCCTTTGGAGGTCATTTCCTTTCAAACCATTGCATCATTGCACACAACATCTATCTATCCAAGAAAGCAAGAGGCTTTATACCAGCTTCTAAAGAAAGAGCCTTCCTGGAACTAAGACTGCTGAACTAGGCCAACAATTAAAGGTTGTGAGTGATAAGCCAGACAGACTGTAAGACATAGTTTATCATCAGTGAGCATTAGCAGCCAGTTCATACTGCCTGAGGACACCACACAAGCCCTCACTAAATGGAGCAATACTCAAAAGCAGTGTTTTGTTTTGTCTTGTTTTGTTTTGTTTTGTTACAGGAGCCTTGTAGCAGTTGCCTGCTGACCTAGAAACAAAAGACCTACCCTGCTCTGCATCTCTCTCATCTGGCCTGAACCCAGGAAAGCACTCTGCACTGGCTCACTCCTCTGAGCAAGAAAATCAGGACACCTAAGAAGTCTCTATGGTTTGAATATGCCTTCTCTCCTCTAAAACTCTTGTTGAAATTTGATTGTCATTAGATGGGTGCTGGGAAGTAAGGCCTTTACGAAATAATTAGGCCATTAGGAGAGTTGACTTTTTCATTACATGACATTATTACTGTGTGTGTGTGTGTGTGTGTGTACATATGTAAAATCTGCAGGAGTCAGTTCTCTTTCTCACCTTCTCAGCACCGTGTGGGTCCCAGATAAAGGAACCACCCCAAAGCCAGGACTATTAAACAGGCCCAAGACTCCAAGAAAACTGCTACCCATGGAAATTTCAGAAGAAGTAGCCAACAGTGAGGGTGACCGAGGCAGGGGACAAACATGCCAGGCAGACAGAGCTTAAGTGAGTTTTATTAGAAAGGGACAACAGTTGGGGGGGGTGAGGTAAAAAGACATAGAGAGGACAGAAGGGAAGGACAGGAAATGTCCTGTCTGCCCCAGGGAACAGCAGCAAAGAGAGAGGGAAAAGAGACCGTTCATGTGGGGACAGAGGGTTGTTGTCTGTCTTTTAAAGGGGTCCTTTGCATCTGCGTACAGACTACGCAACCATAAAACCATGGGCTGACCCGGGTACTGCCTGAGTGAATTCTGCTGGGTGACAGAGGCAGGTCAGCATAATGCTTGATCCTTACAAACAGCCCTGGAACCAGAAGGTTGCAGTTTCTGTCTCCTCTCTCTCTCTCTCTCTCTCTCTCTCTCTCTCTCTCTCTCTCTCTCTCTCTCTCTCTCATTCTGTAGGGTTTTTTGTTTGTTTTTGGGGGGGGTCTCAGAAAAAAAAAATGATTTTTCCAGAAAAGCAGTTTCTGGGTCTGGCCATGCCCCACCACCTTCTCCCTATCCTCAACTTCAAAACCTGTAGGGCAGGGTGCTGCCTCTTAGACCTGTAAATCTACTCTCAGTATCAAGGTCAACCTGAATTCTCATGTTTTATTTTACCTATATACTAAAACTCTCCTTTCTTCCTTCATCTTCCTCCTCCTCCTTCTCCAAAGACTTTCCATGTAACTCTGGCTATTCTGGGTCAGACAGGCCTTGAATTCAGAGATGAACCTGCCTCTACCTCCTGAGTGCTGGGATTAAAGACTGGCAATTCCATGCCCAACTCTTAAATTCTGTGCACAAAACTTCTGAAAAATTGCATCTGGTTGTGAAAATTCCTAAAAGGAATCTGTATGAGGGGCTGATTAGCTTATTAGAATTTCGTACCTGGGAGAGATTGGAATGTGGCTGGACCAGAGGCAACATTCCAACCTTATCTTGTGCTAAATTCTGTCTCCCCACCCCCACTCCAGTGTTTGAACTAACATCTTGTGACAATAGATTTTAAAACCTTTTAGGATCTATTAACGTAAGCAGGCAACTAACTTCTATCAATCCAAAAGCTGCGAGCACCACCAGATTGCATCTTGAGCCTAAAGGCAGGTTTCCCCGTGCCCAACTACCTGTCTCTCTGATGTACACACCAATGTAGCTTGAACTTGCCTTGATTTATGAATTTCTCTGTCCTGTTAAAACTTTAAAAATTCTGTGACATTGCTTCCATGATGAAACATGGAAGGAGGGTGATAAACTAAATCTGTGTTCCTGGGCATGGTCAATCAACATGGCTCCAGAATAAACTATCGCTTATTCCTTTTAAGATGACAGATGTGTGGTTTTCATCAACAACTCGAATTCTTACAAGAGATCCAACTCAGGTCATTAGCCTTGGCAGCAGGTGCTTTTATCTACTGGTCTATCTTGTTAACCCATTTGTTAAAAGGGCTCAAAGCCATCCACAGCCAAGCACTAGGCTGAGCTCCTGGAGTCCAGTCAAAGAGAGGGAGGAGGGATTATATGAGCAAGGCAGGGTCAAGGCCAAGGTGGGAAAACCCACAGAGACAGCTGACCTGAGTTTATGTGGGAGCTCATGGACTCTGTACCCACAGAGTGGGTAGAACTAGGCTCTCTGCATGTGGGTGACAGTTGTGTGGCTTGGTCTGTTTGTGGGACTCCTGGCAGTGGGAAAAGGATCTATCCCTGGTGCATGAGCTGGCTTTTTGGAGCCCATTCCCTATGGTGGGATGCATTGCTCAGCCTTGATGCAGAGGAGAGGGGCTTAGCCCTGCCTCAACTTGATGTGCCAGGCTTTGTTGACCCCCATGGGAGGCCTTACCCTTTGTAAGGAATGGATGGGGGGTGGGGAGGAGTAGGGAAAAGTGGGAGGAGGGGAGGGAAATGGAACTCTAGTTGGTATGTAAATGAATAAAACATTTTAAATAAAAAACAAGAGAGTTTGTTCTTGTGAGAGTGGGTTGTTACAGTTAGGCCATTCTTGGTGTTCAGCCTCTTCTCAACATGCCCACTGTCCAAAGTCCCTCACAGAGGCCAGCTCCAACCTCTGGGATTTTCCAGTCTCCAAAAACTTGAGCCAAAACAAATTAGTCTATGAACCACCGCCTCCAGATCTTTGCTATAGCAATGGAAATGGACTGAAACTTTGTCAAGAATAGCATCAGTGCCAAGTGCCTTCACTTGCTGAGCCAGCTCACTGAATGGTTTCTGATGGGGGTGCTTCAAGAGGGACACTGAGATTACAGGGGAGAAGGAGCTTATTAGGAAGATTATCAACACTATGGATAGACAGACGGAAGTAACAGCATGACAGGGTCTCTGAAGAGAGGTCTCAGAGACCCCATGGCAGGAGAGTGTTTTCATACCTTTCTGAGGATAGGTGTTACAACCAGGGTCTCTGACTCCACACAGTTGGCAGGAAAGTGGGTGGGGAGCAGAATGAATGACCAATACCCCCTTTGATGTTAAGTCACTTCCAGGTTGAGAGATCATGGCACCCACAAGTCTGTTAGGGACTCACAATGTCTCAGTGTATTAGTCAGTATTCTCTAGAGTCACAGAACTTACAAAATGTGTGTGTGTGTTTCTCGTGTTTCTCCGATGACACAGTAAACCAGATCCAGCTGAATTTAAAAAGTAAAACAACAGGTTTATTTAAGCAAAGCAACTAACTCCTGCGAGGATTCTGATTCTCCAGACCCAGAGATGGAGGCCAGAGAAGCCGCATCCACAAACAAAAGCAAGGAGACTAGGATGTAGACAAGAAGTGAAAATGTGTCTACCACAAGCCAGGTTTGCTCCCAAGTATGGTCAAAAACTGCACGCTTTAGACAGGGACTTAGACAGCTGGCAACTTTAGGGGAGGAAGCTGCCACAGCCGCCAAGAATGTGGAACTAAGCTTTTTAGTGCCTTCCCTTTGTTCGAAGATTCTGAGTGGGTGGGGTTTGGAGGGAGAGACGGGAATGGGGCTTTCTGGGTCATGCAGAAGATAAACTGGGTAAGCTGGAGGTTCCAATAGGCTGGGAGTCTCAACTGGTCTGTATACGCTGGAATCCTGAAAAATGTAGTAGGCTCCAGTGGATGAAGGAATGGATGTGCTAGCAAGGCAGCAAGCAGGCAAAAGCAAAACCTTCCTTCTTTGATTGCCCTCATATGGGCTTCCAGCAGCAGGGATGACCCAGATTAAAGTTGTGACTTCCCACCTCAAGATCTAGGTTAAAGGAAAGTATCTTCCGACCTCAAGAACAGGATTGGAGTTGTCTTCCGCTCCAAAGGTCCAGACTAGAAGTGGACTCACCACTTCAGACCAAGCATCCTAACCCTCACAGGTGTGGCCTCCCCTTATGCACTGTAGTTCATCCCAGATAATCAAGTTGACACCACGAACAGCCCTCACACTCAGCAAGGTACCCATGGTATCTGTAAAGGGGAAAGCTGATGCCGAGTATAGTGGCCTGGACAGCAGATAGAGTCTAACATTACATTCTTAAACTCAACTCTCATCTTTTTATGTGGACTTTATATCAACATACAAACATGCTAATTGTTTCTCTTAGTTAAAAAAGAAAAAAAAAAAAAAAAAACTCTTGAGCTGAGCACGACGGCATATATCTGTAATACCAGCACTTTGGAGTCAGAGGTGGAAAGATGAAAGATAAGGAGTACAAGGACAATCTCTGCTACATACTGAGTCCCAGAGTACATGAGACGCTATCTCAAAAAAAAAAAAAAAAAAAAAAAAAATGCAACAGAGATCACACCTTCAATCCCAGCACTCTGGAGACAAAGGCAGGTAGATCTTTATGAGCTCAAACTCAAGGCCAGCCTGGCCTACATAGCAAGTTCCAAGATAGCTAGGGCTATATAAGGAGACTGTCTCAAAAACATAAATAAATAAAAATTAAAAAATCTCCCTCTCTCTCTCTGTCTCTGTCTCTCTCTCTCTCACACACACACACACACACACAGAGAGAGAGAGAGACAGAGAGAGAGACAGAGAGAGAGACAGAGAGAGAGACAGAGAGAGAGAGACAGAGAGAGAGAGAGAGAGAAACATCTATAACAGAAGGCTAAAAAGATCTAAAGATCTTAGTTAATAGTACTAGCACAGACTGGTGGCTCATGCCTTTAATCCCAGCACTCGGGAGGCAGAGGCAGGAGGACCTCTGTGAGTTCAAGGCCAGCCTGGTCTAAAAAAAAGAGCACTTGTTGCTCTTCCAAAGGACCCAAGTTTGGGTCCCAGCACCCACATTAAGCAGCTCACAGCAGCCTGTAACTCTAGCTCCAGGGGATCAGATGTCCTCTCCTGTCCTCCACAGGCATTCTTGTCCCACTTCCACTTCCTGACACACAAATAAATAAATACCACTGTATAAACTGAGTGTCATAGTGTACATCTGTAATCCCAGCATTTGGGAGCTGAAGGCAAGAGGACCAAGAGTTCAAACTCATCTTCTACTACATGGAGATTTCAAAATAATTCAAGAACAGCCTGTCTCAAAACAACAAATTCTCTCTTGATTCTCCTCCCCCTTGAGCCATGGTCCCATTTTGCCTTACCCTTTCAGCCAACTCTCCAGCAGAATTTTGCCTTTGCTTTCTTCCATCTTTTTCAAAAAGCTTTGGTTTATTTTAAATGTGTGTGAGTGTGTGTGTGTGTGTGTGTGTGTGTGTGTGTGTGTGTGTGTGTGTGTGCCTGAAGGCTTGCAGCCTGTAATGGGAAATAGAATTCTACCACCAAAAATAAAGATTTTGCTGCTGCCATAAGAATCTATATCTCATCTCTAGGCACAAGATTGATATAACCAAAGTCAACTCTACATTCCCACATAAGTGTCTAACATTAAAGGGTCTCAAACAACAGATATGAAACTGAGTACCTGATATTTCCTCTCTTAATAAAATGATAACTCCATTCTTTCAGATGCTTAAGCCAAAAATGTTTAAATGGGAATGAATCCATCTGGAAGTCCTCTCTTCAGAGTACATCAGAAACAGACTCTCATAGTCCTAGATCATGCACCCATCATCTCATGCAATGTTATTTCAGCAGTGCCCCCCCCTCTCTTTCTACATCCTCAACAGACACCAGGCTTCTTTAACACAGGAGAAATGCCTGGACATCACCCTTCACCTCCTTGATGCTTAACCAATGCATATGTCATTGTTGCCTGCCCTCCCCCAGGAAATAATAAACTATATCTGGCCAGGGGGGATTTGTTTTCTTGTTGGTATATACCCAGATCATGAACTGAGCAGATATTCAACAATTGTAGATGAATGAAGCCCCAAGATCAAGTTTCCACAAATCTTACTCTACTTTTGCACTTATTTGACAAATCAAAACTCTCCTTTTCGGGGCAGGAGAAATGGCTCAACAGTTTAGAGCACTTGCTGTTCTAGCAGAAGACCCTGGTTTGGGTTTCCAGCACCCATAGAGCACCTCGAAAGTACCTATAACTCCAGTTTCAGATGGTCCAATGTCCTCTTCTGGCCTCCTCTGGCATTGCACCCACTTTATACATGAAGACAAAACACTTATTCACATAAAAATAAATCTTTTTTAATGTCCTCATAACTCCATATTAAACTGGGTTTTGTTTTTTTGCTCAGTCAGCCTAAATAATGACCATGTGTTACCCTGTATAATTCTCACACATCTGAGAATTAGGGACATTCCTTCTACCCACCAAAGGGAGAAGTAAACTGCATATGAGAGGTCACAAGCTGGCATCTCAAAGCCAGCATCCCCACCCCCACCTCCCAGTCCATCTGACAGTTGCCCAGACTATGAAATGTGATAGTTTCCCCTGAAAACCAGTAAGACTATACAGACTCAGGGGCCTTGGGCCAACAAGGTAGGAGATTACAAGGGGAACAAAGCATGTGACCCTCAAGTATCATCAGATGACAAAATCATCACTGCTTTCCTGGTTTATTTCACGCCCTTGCATTTCAGTTTGTCTTGGGGCTATGTATGTTGCAGGCATGTCCCTTGTCCCTCTCTTAGGTCCCCATTCTGTATACTCAGTACTGCCTCTACTACAATTTAGACTTTGAGTAAACAGATAGACAATGTGTTTCAAGTGTAATTCTGCTTAATAACATTCATTTACACCTTAAAATCCCAATTGAAGAGCTGGAGGGATGATTCATCAGTTAAGAGTACTTGCTGCTCTTCCACAGGGCCCAGGTTTGATTTCCAGCACCCATCTGGTGACTCATAGCTGTCTGTAACTCCAGCTCCAGGAGATCTGATACCTTCTTCTGGCTTCTGAAGACACCAGACATACACATCATACACAGACATACATGCAGACTAAATACTCATACACATAAAATATTTTTTTAAATCCTGGCTGAGTACATGGCTTGTGCCAAGCACTCTCCTTATGACATTTACATCCTAACAAGGATGCAGACATTTAAAAAAATAATAATAATAATCACATAATGGTTTATACCTGTAGTCCCCTAATTTGGGGGCCTGGACCAGGCAGGTTAGCCTGGGCTATACGGGAAATCCCAGGCCACTCACTCTGACCTACATAAATAAATAAATTAATTAATTAATAAACAACCAATACCATAAAAGAAAAAGATGGGCAGTGCTGTGAAATAGAACAGGAGGCATCCCTAATTAAGAAGAAAAGCTGTCAATCAGGAAAAAAGGGAAATTGTCCATGCTAAGGAAGGAGTAAGCTTCTGTCTTTAAGAGAATGAGGGTGATGAACCTGTAAAACTGATACTCTAATCTTCCCAGTGGCTACCAGTGCTTCCTAAAGTCTGCCAAAGATGTAGGATTTAAGTCCACCGGTCCTCAGTGTCTTTATATCCAGAAATCCTGAGCTTAGCCACTTTTTGTTTGTTTGTTTGTTTGTTTGGAAGGGGGTGCTGGAGATAATTTAGAGAAATGAACTGGTCACTGAAAGCCAAACTGCTGAGGAGTTTCTGGAGTGCCTCCAGAACCTGTAATTAGGGGCCAAGACAGGATCCCAGCAGGGAGGGTATTACAGAAGACAAGGCTGTGTGTGAATATGGCTAAAGGCTTTGCCAGGAAGGGTTGGGACAACAGCTAGTCACTGGCCACTGATGGCAGTGTCCCTTTTCTCTGCCACCATCCCAACCTTGGCAGCACATGTTCAGGTCTAGCAGGCTGCTGCTGCTACTGGAAATCTGGCTCTGACTAGAGGAAGGAGTTAAGAAAGCCCTGCTGAAAGCCAGAGAGACAGACCTGTGTTTATCCAGGAAAAGAAGACGTAGGCAGCAGAGGCCCCTGCCAGCTCCTCCCAGAAAGACTGGAGGGGGGGGGGAGCAAGCTAGAGAGGAAGCTGATCCCCTAGGCTCTGCACTGTGGGGACAGAAGCCAGCTGCCACCCACAGGTAAGATTTACACTCTGGGTGCCTGACATGCCCTCGGAGTCCCTGGCAGACTATCGGTACTTTCGTTGCTCCTGGTGACTCCATGCAGGGGTGCCTTGAGCCTGCTGCAAAGAAGTCTTCCTGGCCCCACATGGAGGGGTGCGGGGGTGGAGAATCAATGGTGCCTTTGTGTTCTGAGGTTCCCTAAGAGTGGACAGTGGGAGGGACCACTCAACTGCCCAGCTCTGCCTTACAGCCTCAGGATGTGGCAGGGCTGAGAAGCTGGTGGGTAAAGAGGAAGGGAGAGGGGTTTTGTGACTCACCGAAAGCAGTGAATCTCTGCAGTGGCGCTGAGTGTCTACAGATCAGCAATCAGGAGCGTTCCCAGCTGCTAGGAGCAGAAGTGAGTCTCTTTCAGAAGCAACTTGAGAACGCCAAGGGTGATTTGGGGGAGGAGACAAGAGTCAGATGGGGCTAGAACTCAAAAATAGGTCAATCCAGAGAAGCAGACTCAGAAGCTGCCTGAGCAGGGAAGGAGCCTCGAGGGCCCCAGACCAGATCATGAGTGTAGGACAAGGGGCCAGCCTACCTAGGGCAGCGGTGATCTTATGGAGCTAGAATACACATATGAGCAGGATTCATATATGGATCCATGATTGTGACTATAAACCTTTGGGTGATATGGGTGTTGATTCCATCTAACCGTGATGTGGGTGGAGTAAACTAGGCCTCCATCTGAAAATGGTTTTTTAAAATTTATTTTACATGTATGAGTGTTTTGCCTGCATGTATGTATGTATGTGCACTATGGCATGCCTGGTGCCTGCAGAGGTCAGAAGAGGGTGTTGGATCCCTTGGTACTGGAGATATGGGCGATTGTGAATCACCATGTGGGTCCTGGGACCCAAAGCCAGGTCCTCAGCAAGAGCAGCTGTTCACAGTGTAACACAGTGGTTAAGTGTTCTTAACCACTGAGCCATCTCCAGACCTTCCATCTGAAAACCATACTGTCTAACCCTGTGCTCCATTTCTCCAGTTTCCAGACCTCACCGTTTTCTTTTACCTGCTTATAAATACCAGCCTTGTGCCCCATGAGTTTGGGGACAAGGCCACGGAGGCAGACCGCCAAGTTTGGCTCTCAGCAGCACCACAGACCTTCACACCCCCTTCTCTTCTCTCAGCACACCCCTGTCCAGGACTTCCAACCTGGAAGCTGGATTTGGACGTTCCCAGGCTCGGTGCTTCATTATCCCCACCCACTGCATGTGGCTCTTGGAGAAAGCCGGCTACAGGGTTCGGACCGCAGAGACCGGGGCGAGGCAGGCGCACTCCAGCCTGGTCCCCAGGCGCCGGGCCCCAGGCTCGCCCTTGCACTGCAACCCTAACATCCTCACCCCGGACCGCATCCCGCAGTTCTTCATTCCGCCTCGGCTCCGGGACCCCAGCGGCGCCGAGGCCAGGGTGGACTGCAACCTGGGCGGCCGGAACCTCCCCGTCACCTGCTCGCTGCCTCACCTGGCGGGCCGCGAGGGCTGGGCCTTCCTGCCCGAGAGCCCGCACACGCGCCGCCGGGAGTCCTTGTTCCACGTGCCGCGCGGCCTGGCTGCAGGTCTAGCCCCGGCGCAGTCGCGGCTGCACGTCTCGGCCCCGGACCTCCGCCTCTGTCGGGCCCCTGACAGCGACACGGCCTCGTCGCCTGACTCGTCTCCCTGCGGTTCCCCGCGCACGCCGAGGCCGCACTCCTTGTCCCCCGACGAGACTAGCTCGGTGGACACCAGTCCGTACGCGGCGCGCCGCACGCCACCGCTCTTCCACCTGGACTTCCTCTGCTGCCAGCTGCGGCCGATCAAGGACAGCGTGCTGCGCCTGGAGCCCCGCGGCGGGCAGCTGCGCCTGTCCACCGAGTACCAGGCGGGGCCCGGGCGCCTGCGGCTGCGCCTGGTGAGCGCCGAGGACCTTCCTCGGCCGCGGGCCCGCCCCGGGAGCGGAGGCGGCGGCTGCTGCGTGGTGTTGCGGCTGCAGCCACGCGTTAGGCCGCGAGCTCAGCGGAGCCGCGTGGTCCAGGGCAGCTCCAACCCGATCTTCAATGAAGATTTCTTCTTCGAAGGGCTGGGCCCGCCAGACCTGGCCGCCCGCAGTCTGAGGGCCAAGGTGCTGGATAGGGGCGCCGGGCTGCGCAGGGACGTGCTGCTGGGAGAGTGTGAGACGCCCCTCGTCGCCCTGCTGCCCCCACTGGCTGGAGGTCTAGGCCCAGGGTCTTCCCTGGCACCTGCACATCTCAGCCTGTAGACTGACACCACAGCTTCCTTGGTCCCCACTGTGTCTGCAGCCCTCATTCTTGTCATCTGCCTAACGTGTATTTATTTTTGTTAATAAAACATCAGTTTGTCTCTAACTGCATGCTCCCCAGTGGGTACCAAAAATACTAGGCTTTACAGCAACTCTTTTCCTTCCTTCTGCCCAATCCACAGGATGAGCAGGAGCAGAACTTCAGCAGTGATCCAAAAGACTGAGAATACACCGCCATCAGAAACTCTGGAAGTGCTTGCTAAACATGCAGAGCCTAGTATCCATCCCCAAGAGATGCTACTTCAAAAAGACTAGGCTGAATGGGGTCGAGGGTCCTGTCTTAGTTTTATTTCTGTTGCTGTGATAAACTACCCCCCCAAGCAATTTTAACAAAGAAAGGGTTTATTTGGTTTACAATTGGAGATGATAGACCATCATTGTGGAGAAACCAAGACCAGGACTTGAAGCAGCTAGTCCCATTCACAGTCAGGACCAGAAAGAGAGAGAACTGGAGAGGTTCAGTGATTGAGAGCATTGCCTTTCTTTCAAAGTACCCAAGTTCCGTTCCCAGCAACCACAGGCAGCCTGTGAGACTCTGGTTCCACAATGCCCTCTTCTGGCCTCTGAAGGTTAACATGCTTATACATCCATGAATAAACACACATGCATATAAATAAAAATAAAGCAGAGCATGGTGACTTATGCCTTTAATCACAAAAAATTTGGGAGGTAGGGGCAGGTGGATCTCTGAGTTTGAAGCCAGCCTGATGTACAGAGCGAGTTCCAGGCCTGGAAGTTGGAGTTTTCTTTGGGCCACCACACAGACATGGAGGCCCACTATCAATTATGAATACTCAGCCCTAACTCAGGCATGGTTTTAGCTAGTTATTTTTTTTAACTTAAATTATCCCATTTCTATTAATCTATGTGCTGCCCCAAGGCTTATTTACCTCGTCTACATACTGTCCTTTCCATTTTCCTGCTTCCTCTGTGTCTGCCTGGGCCCCCACCCCCACCCCTGCTATCTAGCTAATGACCATTCAGCTTTTTATTAGACCAGTCAGGTGCCTTAGGCAGGAAAGGTGAAACAACAACACATCTTTACATAGTTCAACAAATGCAGCATAAACAAATGCAACACATCTTTACATAGTAAACAAATACTCTGTCCCACAGTATGGGTAGATCTTTCACATTAATTAATTGTAATCAAGAGAATCTCCCACTGACATACCCATAAGCCATCATGATCGAGACAATTCTCTTACCAGATTCTAGACTGTGTCCTGACAATTAAAACTTCCCATCACAGGTTTCTAGAGTCCAACAAAAGCCTGCACCTTCAGAGAGTCCTTGAGTCACTGAGTCACCCCAACGAGAGCTCTAGGAATAGAACCAGAACACAAAGCCACCCTCCCCTGATGAAGGTGTCTTGGATCTGCACAGAGGAAAATGGCCCTTCCTACATACCCCTTGGACCAATGTCTGTCCTAAAGACAAATGAAAATTTGAACTTTAAGGGTGAGTCAGGGGAGCACAGTGCCCTTTAAACCTCCCTGCCTCTCTCTGGCCAGTCCCATCCATACCTGTTCACCTGAGTACCTGTGCACCTGTGTATCTGTGCACCAGCTCACTTGTGTACCTGTGCACCAGCACACCTGTGTACCTGTGCACCTGTGTTACGGGAGCAGGAAAAATGGCTGGAGTCAAGAACTATGGAGTAGCCAGCCAAGCATGGTGCCAAACCCCCTTAATCCCAGCACAAAGACAGGCAGATCCCTGAGTTCAAGGCCAGTCTAATCTATAGCTCCTAGGACAGCCAGGGCTACACAGAAAAATCCCTGTGGGAGAGAGGGACACAGAGTAGTGCTTGGGTACCCAGCAGTACTTGGGGTTGTAGGAACTGGGATCTGGAAAGAGGATGCTATCAGGGAGTGAAAGCTACTATCAGGGAAGCCAGAAAAGGCTTCAGCCAGGAGGAGATGAGGTTGAAAGACAGTGAAATAAAAGTGGGTCAGCCTGTGTGTACCTTTTACCTGAAAGTCTTTGACGTCAACAGTGACCTTCTCTCTACCTCTGCTTTCATGGGAACTGGTTCCTCCTGGCTCAAACCAGACTCAGTTTCTTCCTCCTCCCCCTTGGACATTTTCTCACTTTCCATGGTGCCAGCTTTGCCCCCACAGGGGCTAAACCTGCTTGTTCGGAACAAAAATGTCAACAGCAGCCTCTCCCCCCCCCCCCCCGCCTCTTCTCCCTCTCTCCCTCCCTCCCTCCCTCCCTTCCTCCCTCCCTCCCTCCCTCCCTCCCTCCCTCCCTCTCTCCCTCTCTCTCTCCCCTTCCCCAGTCAAAAGGCTCCCAGTTCCTTTTTCCTCCCACCAGCAAGCCCTTGCTCATAGTGTCCACCAGGTGGTAGTATTGACCAAACAATTCTCCCTGCTGATAGGATGACTTGGTCAACAGCTTCAAACGTTTGTTCCTCCTGGTAACTGCCATAAGGTGAGTTTACAGCTGTGATTCAATGTGACCTTGGGCCTTAGTCAGATAATAAAGAATAAAACTAAGTAGCATGGCTCAAGGTACTTGTTGCAAAGCCTGAGAATCTGAGTTTAATCCTAAAGACCCACATGGTGGGAGGAGAGAGCTGACTCACACACATGTAAGTAGATACAATTTTTTAAATGTTCATTAAAAGACTAAGGTGTCTTTTCCACTGGATGATAGTTCTTCAATCATTTCTCATCTTGGCACTTTGGGCTCACACCTAAGAAGTCCACCCCCACACATCGCTCTGTCTCTACTGTGCTGAACTGTACTTCTACATCAACCCTGAATTTCTCTCATAAAAACCCTTAGTAAGCGATAAGACTTGAAAGTATCGGGGAAGATGTCTATAGGTCAGATCACTTTCATTCATCCATTCTTCAATAATGCTAAGGAGGATCTATGGGGTGCCAGGCAGTGGAGATGGCCACAATCAAAATAAACACAGGAATCAACTGAGTTATAAAATGAACAAGTAAGAGTAAAAAATTAGTTGGTGACATTTCATAAGCAAAAGTAAAGTAAGAGAAAGAGGGAGGCAGGATTACAGGAGTGGAAAAGAGAGGGAGGGCCTGAAATACTCCTTTTTTTAGCTGCAGCACTTTGTACCAGACCCTGTACTTTACCCATTGGTCTTATCTCATCACCACTGGGTAAGGGAGGCATTATTATTCCCAGTTCACAAAGGCAGAAAGAGATTAGAGAGGTTAAATAAACTTGCCTGAGGATTGACTTTGGCTGCAAGGAAGATTCCTGACAGTGACTCTAGACAAATATCCCCTGCTACAACCCACCTTAAGGGTTTGAGGAGTCTATGAGGTACAAAGGCTCCCCAAAAGAAGTTCTGCCACATTTCCTGGGAGCTCACATTTCCTCCGGGCTCATGACAGGGACACAGAGTCCCAGACACAGATATATGCCTTGGGAGCAAATGAATCCTAAGTACCTATCCTGTATGCAAGCAGCTCAGGCCACAGCGCCACAACACTGACACCCATGGTACCGCACCCCTTTTGGCTGAAAGTTATGACAAAATTCAGGGCTCATGGCTGTTACCCAGCAGACCATATTGTTAAAGTCTTCCTTGTCCCCAAAATCAGAGCTCCCAGTTTTGTTCTTTGTAATTGTTTCTAGGAGGGCTCTAATGTAACCCAGGCTAGCCTCTAATTCCTTATGCAGCTGGGATGACAAAGAACCCCCTGATCTTCCCAGCCTCATCTCCCAAGGGCTGGGCTTACAGGTGAGCTCCGTCCTATCAGGTTATAAGGTCCTGAGGGTTGAATCCAAGGCTCCACTTCCAACCCCAGTTCCTGATTTTGAACCCTCCTCACCTCCAAGCCCACCCCAGTTTTAACTGGGAAATGAGAGCTATAAGCAGGGTCATCATGTAGAGCTCCAGGACTCGACCACTCCTCCTCCACTGAACCTCTGTGAAGGTGACGGGGCTGGAAGTGGAACAGTAGAAACCACAAATGTTCCAAAAACCTTGCATTGTCTGTTTTGTTGCTGTTGCTTGTGTTTTTTGTTTTGTGTTGTCTTTTTATGGCCAAGACGGCATCCTCTCCTCTAAGTCATTCTGGAGAGTTGAAGTCTTCCCAGATATGAAGCCCCTAAGACTCAAAGGAAGGTGGTCCTGAAAGCACTGTATTAGGCTCCAGAGGGAGCTGCCCCTCTGGGCTAAGCCAGGCTGAGATTGGCATCAGGCTGCCTGGACCCCACAGGTTTCTCTCTACTCACCACCTTGGGTCCTCCCTGGAAGGACAGGCCTGTGCTGAGCTTTAAGTGGTTTCTGTGGTTTCAGGGGTGGGGAGGAAGGGAAAGAAGAGTTGGTGGCTGCTCCCCATTTCCAAGCCACCACCCGCCCCCTCCAGGTCGTTTGGCCCCTGCTTTGAGATTTCTGGGTCTGATAAAGGGGACTGGGCATGTGAGGGTAGAATGACTCTCTGATCCCTATCAGCCTCTTCCTTGCATAAGAATGTATTTGAGAAAAAAATAACCCCTGCCCTGCTTAGAAAACACAAATTCCTACTGGAAAGGAGCCATGGTTACCAGAAGAGGGGGAGAGGCCGGTAGGGCAGCCAAGAGGGGGAGCATCCCAGAGAGGCTAATCCCAGAACCGACTCTGCTCTCTTTCCCAGCTGAGCAAGGTCCAAGGTCACACTGGATAACCATGGTACACTCACTCATCCTATGGCCACTGGGGGCAACAAATGACTGAAGCTGTCGAAGCAGTTGCCCCTGTGGTCTCCATCTCCTGGGAGTTGTGAGCAGGGAGGATTCCTGATCATGGTGTCAATCTGGGTAGGGGAAGGAACCTAAACCCCTCCACCCACCCACCTCCCAACACACACCCAAGCCAGAGGCAGTGACCAAAAGCTGGGCCGAGTACCTCATGCCTATCATCCCAGCCTTCCCTAAGAAGGCTGAGGGAACTGGAGCTTCATGAATGAATGTTCAAGGCCATCTTGGACTAGATTGGGACCCAATCTCAACAACAGCAAAGCAATGGATGTCAAGAAAGCAAATGGCCTACAGCCAGGACCCTGTCTTCCCAACCCCCACTCACCCCCTGGGCATCCACACAGGAGCATGAGGTGGTACAGCGTGAAAAGCAGCCATTGTGGCAATGTCTGCCAATGCCATATCGCGTGCCATCTGCAAGCACGCCACCCTGTGCCTCTGACTTGAGGGAGGGGTCATTTGGAAGGACCTGAGACCCAGAATCACCAAAGGGAAAGGATGTGGCCAGTGACTCAGGCCTGTAACCCCAGCACACCCAAGGAAAAGATCCACAAAGTGTACCTATCCCTTTTAGCCCTCCTCACAAAATGGAACACCAGTCCCCAAAATTAATAAAGTAATGCTTCTTCAAATATTTTAATAAGTGGACAAATATCACTAAAAAACATGCAGGCAAAATACCCACATACATAAAAAATTAATTTGAATAATAAAAAGAAGAAACAGGAACAAAAAGCAGGGGAGGTGGAAGGGGGCTGGTAAGGCACAGGAAACTGAAGACTGATGGACAGGGAAGGGGAACCCTGCAGGAACACAGAAAAGAGCAGGAGGGAATAATTCTGGGGTGGGGTGAGCAAGCAAGTTCCCTGTCCCCTGAACGCCCCAGCCTGTCCTCCTGCCTCTTTCTGGCTCTGGTCCTAGGTGGAGTGCTACCACCAGAACTTTGCCTCTTGCCTCAAAGCTCTCCAGACTGGCTTCATGTTCTGAGCAGAGAAGTCCACATGGGCCTTGTTTACCAAAGGCCATGGAGAGCCTGAGGTGATCTAGTCAGTGAGGTATTGCCACAAGGGCACCAAGGCCTAAATTCAATCCCCCAGAACCCACATAATAAAACAAGGGCTCTTGTAGTCTCAGCAACGTGGTAGTGACTGAGGAAGACAACCATCTAGCCTCCCCAGGCATGCACACTCACACATGTACACATACCCACATACATGTGCACACACACAAAAATAATACTTCTGTAGACTATGATTGGTTTAATAAACAAACTGTCTGATCAATAACTGAATAGGATAAAGTCGGGAAAGCCAAACTCAGAATGCTGGGATGAGGAAGGGAGAGTCTGAGGATTGCAGCCTGGCAGAGGGAGCAGAATATCAATGTGCCATATTAATGAAGGTACTGAAACATGGCAGAGGGTACATAAGGAATGTGGGTTAACTTAAAATATAAGAGTTAGCTAGTAATAAGCCTGAGCTATAGGCCAAGCATTTATAATTCATATTCAACCTCTGAGTAGGTTATTTGGGAGCAGGCAGTCAGGACAGGAAACCTGTTTACAAACATGTACACACACAAAGGACATGGGAATAGTCAGAGCCTTTAAGGTCTTCAAAAGTCATTTCATACCCCAAGCCCTTATCAATTACCCTAGGAGTCAGAAAGGCAATTTCTCCTAATTTTTGTTCCTGAGGCTTAGGGAACTCAACTCCCCAGAGACATAGGTGCTGATGGTAGCAGATAGTGAAGCCCTAAGAACGGGCAAGAGTAGAGAAAGGAGTGCTAGCAGAGAAGGGACAGCAGCCTGCCCTTTCCACGCCAGGTGCCACGTGCACCAGGTGGAGGGAGAGGGAGTGGGCGAGTCACGAGGCCCTGGTGTGGCTGGCTCCTGCTCAGCTGTTTACCAGCTGGAGCGAGCAGGAGGAGGGGCTGGGAGCCTCCTGATTGCAGCCTGGCCCCTAGCCAGTGGCTGTTGGGTAAGCAGGAAGGCAAGGCCCAGCTAATCAAACTCTGGGTAGAGAGGCCACACCGAACTGTGGCATCCAATATCCACAGAAGCCTTGGCTCTTGGCCCTCCTCAGACTGCCCTCCTCAGACTCCAGGGCAGGCCTTCATATGAACAGGCTTAGTTGGGGAAAGGAGGTGGGGGACTCCCCTCCTCCCAATTTATTGCCCAGGGCTATCCTTATCTTCTGCTCTCCGCTCCTTCTCTAACCCTGACTTTGCTCCTCCTCCACACATTTCCCCCACCCTCCATCCCTCCAGGAGTACGGGAAGCACCTAGAAGCCAGGAAAATCCAGAGGAGGGCAGCATGGGGTTAGATAGAGTCAAAGTAGACTCCGGGGAACCCAAGATGCAGAAAAGTATATCTGACCCCACCTGGAGATTAGAGTTCCCACCCATCCCCACCCCATCCGCACCCCTTCCCCACCCCATACTGTCTTTTCTTTCCACTCTTCCTCTCTTTCCCTTCTTGCAATTCTGTTACCTGTCCTAGGCTGGTCAAAAGTCACAAAAACCTGGGTTCAAATTTCATCTCAATCACAAATTGCCCATGTGAAGTTCTTGGCAAGTCTTCTCTATTCTGAGCAACAATGGATTCGTGGTTATGAATAATCACACTTGCCTATAGAGGCTATCATGTGGGTTTCCAAAAACCACAGTCCTGATTTACCTACAAGGCCTGGCAAAGGACTCAGCACACTGTAAGTAACTGGTAAATACTAGCTCCCCTTCACCTAGCTGTTTCTCCTCAAGACTCCAAACACTGGTCCACTGCTCTCTCCCTGAGTCCCTCCTAGTGCCAGGACACTCTGCCAGCCACTCCTTTCCCCTGCCTGCTGACAGGCCAGGTGTTCCCTCCCTCTTCCCTCCTCCCTCCCCTGGGCCCTGCTCCCTGCCCTCCTGGGCAACCAGGGCAGCAAGGACGGCACCAAGGGAGCTACCCCATGGACAGGGCCCCACAGAGACACCACCGACCATCTCGGGGTAAGAGGCCCTACAGCCCTGCAGGCACGTGGAAGGGGCTGCCAGAAGGCTCAGAGGAAAGGAAGGATGGGAAGATACTGGGAAAGAATTGGGGAGGAGAGACGGATTGGCAGAGGAGAACACAGAAGTGGGGTAGGACAAGTCTTCATATAAGCACAGGGGAAACAGGAAGAAGGGTTGAGGTTGCAGCAGGAGACTAGGGAAGACAAAGAAGGCAAGAAGGAAGAGCCAGGTTGGAGTGGGGGCGGGAGGGAGGAGCTGTGTTAGGGAAGTTAGATCCAGAGAAAGGATGGGAATGTGGCTGGCTCCCAGGTATGAGCAGGTCCCTCCCTGCCACAGGACCCTGGCAGTAGTAACTTGAAGGGCAGCCCTCTCCACCTTCATTTACAGTGGAGGACCATGTCTGCTGTAATGGGGGGGGGAGGGGGCAAGTACAGGGGAAGTGCAGCTGTACCCTTCCAGCTGCTCCAGCCCAGCGGTCCCACACTTTCCTCCAACTCCGTTCAGGAGTTTTATCTCTGCAGAGTGTGAGGCACCTGCGGAGCACAGAAATAGAGTGAACAATCCTTGGCTCCAATGGTATAGGGAGGAAGCCCCTCAGAGCAGGACACCCCTACCATGCTAGTCAGCTGGGAGTCTTAGAAAGAGCCTCCAGGGCTACGTAGAGGAAGGTTCCTGGAGCCAACAAAGGGAGTGCCCCCATGCAGGACTACTCAGAAATGCAAGGCTGGAGGCTTCACAGGGGCACCACGGCAGGGAGGAAACTGAGTAGGGCTAGACAGGATTGGCAGGGAGGTGGGCATGGCATGAAGCCACACCCTCTCTGGACAGAACTTCCCCTCCCCCATGCCAGGGAGCCAGGCCACTAGGCCCCATTGACCACCATGGCAATGAATTGTAGGAAGCCTGGTGCATCTCCTGGCAGAGGGACAGAGAGGGAGGGACAGAGTATGTGTGTCAGACTTGGTCCTCAGAAGGCAAAGAGTAACAGGACTGAGTCAAAGGTTAAGGACATTACAGGCATGGCTAGGGCTATCTGTGACAAAAGACTGGCTCTGGGCACTGTGTAGATTTTTGGAACTGGGATGGCAGTCTGGCAAGAAAGCCTTTTCTCCCACGGGGTCCCTCTCTAAGTGTTTCCCAAATAATGACTGCATGCATGAACAGCCCTGTAACAAAGCAGTAGCTAAAGCGTCCTTGCACAGCAAAGCATTTCTACAAACCTCTATGAACCACCCTGTGCCTCCTGCCTGATCTCCACACAGACCCAGTCACAAAGCAAAGCAGCAAGGAAAAGAGCTCTTTCCTCTGCAGCCTTGTGGACCAGTGAAACCCACAGCATTGGCCAGAGAGGGTCTGCCTACAGCTCTCTCCTTGTCTTCCTCTTCCACCAGCCAGCCCCACACCTCTGCAACTCCCTCAGGCTTCCTGGCCCAGATAAGCAACCAAAAGATTGCATTCCCATAGGAATGAAACTCTGGGTGCAGAATATTTGTGTACTTCAAATGTAACAGATACTAGAGGGTTCTGGGTGTCCCCAGAACAGCAAGCTGAACAAGACGACAGTGGCTCTGCCTCAAGACAAGCTTATAATCGAGAAGGGACTATGGCACACTTAGGGCAGCTGGCTGTTACATCAAGTGCAGGAAACAACACACAGTGCTGACTGAATAAACCCCAGGGCAGGGGAGAGGACATGGGCGGCTGTTCCTGAGTAAGACAGAGATCTGAGCCCTAGCTAGATGAAGGGGTGGGAGGGAGGGAGAATGGCATGGGGGAGTCCTAGAGGCAGAGAGAAGCTGGGCACTTTCGGGACCTGGAAGAAAGCCAGTGTGACCAAAGGGCAAAGAGATGGGCACTGCTGGGGGGGGGGAAGCTTCTCCCCCAGGCAGTGCTAGGGGAAAAATGGGGTAGGGTGGAAGCCGGTAACTGGGGGAGTCAGTGGCCCACCCCCCATGTCTTCAACTATTGACTGACCCCCTTCCTTCTCTTCTCTTTTCAGAGCTGCTGGCTGCAAAGAAGACTCATACCTGTGAGTGGGGGTCTGGGCTGAGATGGGAGTACTTAGTACTGTATAGCAGTTCAGTTCAGGAGGCTTGAGAGAAAGAACAGCCAAGGCCTGAACAGAAGTGAGAGGCAGGCCAAAACTGTACAGCCCAAGAGATGAGGGCCAAAGGAAAGGACCTACAGGCCGCGCCGACAGTGAGGGACAGAAAAGGAAGCCCGGAGTGTCAAGTGACAAGCCCTGTAAAGAAAAGGGGAACTGTGAAAAGAGGAGGGCAGGGTGCTGGACAGAGGCTCCGGCTGCTGGGCCAGGCAGGGAGGAGGCTGAAGGCCACCCAGCCTCGGAACTCAGCAGCCACAATGGGAGGCCTAGGAGTGTGCCCAAGGCTTTGTGGTGGCAGAGCCAGGTTTGGTGTGTTCATCTCTGTGGTTAACACATTCTGAGGTGTGAGCAAGCCTGGATCGAGGCTCTGCAGAACTAGAGAGCAGGAAGCCTGCTGTATGTAAGAAAGAATGGATGGGGACACTGTTTCTTGAGGTCCTGGAATCCCGAGACTAAAGTGTGTGAGAAGGAGCCTAGGGTTCCAGAAGGACTTCTCAACGGACTATTGCAGCACCCCCAATCCAGCCACAGAGAGACAGGCTATTCCCCCACCAAGTGTGTCCTGCCCAGCAGCCTGGGAGCACTCTGGAAAAAACTTACACAAGCATGGTCATTACGTTGATGATGATGTTCTCATCAGAGGAGGTAACTTCCACACCTCCATAACATACCCTTTTTCCACCAATTCCTCCCACTGCCAAAGCCTTCTGCAGCCTTGTATTCCAGCATCCTTCTTCCCTGAGCTTGGGGGTTTTCCATCCTCCTGGGGGGTCAGGCTGCGTGGCTCAGCATAACCCTGATCAGCTTCTTGTACCACAGGGCCCCCGAGGAAACGCTGAGCAGGCCCTGGGAGGAGATCAAGTCAGAATGATGAAAACAAGCTGGGGGAGGAGACCAGGGAGCACACTAGGGGGAAAGGAGGACTTCCGGAGCAGTGGGAATTAGGAAAGAGCAAGCCTAGCTTCCAGCCCTGCCTCCTGTCCTTTTAGTCCCCACTATGAATATCCTCGTAAGGATCCAGCTGGCCACCCTCACCAGTCCAATGCACCAACTCCCAAGCTAGCAGAGAGAGAGGCTTTCCTGGCCGAAGAACTGGGGGTTCCAGCAAGACTAAAGACCTCTCAAGGGGGCCAGCCCAGATGTGGAAATCCACTCCCCACCCCCAGGCCAAGAAAATAAAAACTGCTCCTCAAGTGAAATAACCTCGAGAAAGGGCTCCATGATGGGAAAATTAGGGGGCACACCCAGACTAAGAGGGAGTCTGCTGACTAAGGGGCCAGAAGAGGGACCTCCAAGGCTGGGGCTAGGGTACCCTACACAGCACACTGGAAAAATGAAGGGACCCATCAGTAAGAAACCTCACACCAACAAAACCTACAGAGAAACTGAAGTGCCAGGAGACTAGCCAGCCTGAGACACACTCAAGAGCAAACTTGAACCAAAAACACCCCCATGTCCCTCAAGTGGAACTGAGGTCACTTTGCCTGACAAATCTACTGTTCTCCACCTGTGTGACCTTGAGCAGGTTACTTAATCGCTCTGTGCTTCCCCTTACTCGTCTTTGAAATGGTAGCTATCACATAAAGTATTTTGTGGGGATTACATAATCCACCCAGAACTGAGTCACTCCCGGCACTGAGTTAAGCACTATTGTTAAGAGGACCAAGATGGTGGTGCTCACTATCTGTATTCCAGTCTAGCACTCTTGTTCCTAAAGGCCTTTCTGAAGGACCAACCCATCCTACAGAGTCTTGGGAATTTGCCTAATGATACTGCCACTGTCATTTCCTCAGCCCAGGATAGCATCATTTTCGGAGGAGGAGGAGTGTGGGTGTGGTGAGGGTCAGCAGTCTCCTGGTTATACCACACTGGGTATGGCTGTTGACAGTCCACAGGGTCTCAGTGCCACGTGACACCACCCAAGACAGATATCCTGTGACTTACCTCTGGAACATCCCTACCCCTGGTGTCACCTGGTGAAGAGGGCCTGGGGTACTCAGGAAGAGGGGAGCCTGGCCTCTGCCCATGAGCTCCACGAAGCTCCCCAGCTAGAACTGCCCTGGCGAGTGGAAACAGCTTTTACCGCGGCTGTGGCTGTGGTTTTGGAATTTTCCAACGCCCCCTGTGATTGGCTGCCCCGCCCCTCACACCCTGCCCCAGACCCAGATTGGCCACGTGGGGTGCCTGTCATCATACCCAGTGCATCTCTGGGGGATTGGGGGGCTGTCACTTGGCCACCTGTGTGGTGCAGAGCTTAAACCCCCCTGCCCAGAAACGGTGGGGAGAGCTTTGTACAGATCTGCGGGCTGAGGCACCTCTGAGAGCGCTTCACCTCACCCCACTGCCAGCTGCGCTGGGCTACCCTACTGAGGCCAGGGAGCCAAGACCGACAAGCCTAGGCTCAGTCATGAGAAGTAAGTGAATGGGGCCACCTGGTGTGGGGGAAGCCTAGGTCCTACTGAATAGGAGGGGTGTCTTGGAAACAGTGCCTCCTTGGCAGGGTGTGTCCCAGTCAAGAGGTCAAGATCTGCTGGGAGATGGGTAGAGTCCCCAGGGAGTTTCTCTCCCCAGGCAGCCTCCTTGGCAGCAGTGGTAAACGAATTGTTGAGGAGTCCTACCCTAAATTCTGGGAAGACTGAGCATGCTCCTTGATTCATGAAAGAGACCAAGACCAAGGGAGGGGAGTGCATCACCCAAGAGCTCACAACTGGGGCCTGGGAGCTGGTGCAGGTTGGTAGTTATCAGAATCAGTGAGCTGGGAAGCAGGAGTCACAGTAAACTGAGGTCAGCAAGCAGTGGGGGTCAGACAGCACCATTTAGGCCTTAGAACCTCCAATCTGCCTGACCACACACACACACACACACACACACACACACACACACACACACCATACACACACTGGGGCATGATGGCTAAGTACAATCCAGCCAGGGAGTGCTTACACATGTGTTTATGTATGCACTTGCATGTGCCTCCAGGTGCAATTCCCTGTCTGAGGCAAGCAGAGATGGGAGCAGAAAGCTCTTGGCCTCATTCTCTTCTTGTTTGGAACCATGGGTTGACAGCTGTAGGGCAAATGTCTGGGGCTCATTTGTCTCCCAGCTGAGCAATGTGGGCAAATGAGACCACCTCCATGTTCATGTAAGGGAAGCCAGAAGACCTCTCAGAGTCCAGGGTGAGGAAAAGGGAAGCCTGTGACCCTGAGGCCTGAGGCAACCCCAGCTTCAGCCTGGGGTCTTTCCACAAGCCACAGAAAGGAGGCCATTCTGGGTCCTGGAAAGACCCATGGACTAAAAGTCTAGTGAGCAGAGTCCAGCAGCAGGTCACCTGAGGCAAGCCACTGGGCTCTAGTCTCTGGCCACAAAACAAAAGAGGTGATTTTCACAACGAAGCCAAACATAGAAAGTCTCCCAGTTCTAAGAACCCAGGACCAAATGTCTAAGACCCCTTGTCCCCAAATGAGGCACCCCCAAGGATGAAAGAGAATTTACACCCCCACACACAAACACCCATAATATACAAGGAAAGCAGGTCAAGTTGGTGTCACTACTTGCATGCATGGGACAGGACTATAGTTCAGGGACTAGAGCCTTGGTGGGACAGGAGGACTGTGAGAGAGACAAAGGCCCTGATGATGGTTGTCGGAGCTACAGGTTCTTTTCTGGCTTCTTCCCTTAAGCAGCAAAAGCTGCAGACTAGACCTCACAGAGATAGCCCCAAATTACAAGATCAGCCCTGGGATGTCATGTTTCTGCATACTTCATGCCCAAGCAGGGGGCAGAATTCTCCGACAGTGGCTAAGGGAGATACTTGGGCAGCTCTGCATTAACACACACACACACACACACACTCACACACACACTCACACACACACACACACTCACACACACTCACACACACACTCACACACACACTCACACACACTCACACTCACACACACTCACACACACACACACACATACCCAAGCTTTTGACCCTATTGAGTGCCAGTTACTGCCAGCTTGGAAGAGTCAGAGTAGTAGAATGGGCTTGGGACCATGACACACCAAAGAGCAAGGCCAGAGAAACAAGGAATAGAACTGAACCCAGGAAATAAGTGATGGATTAAAGGTCAAGGAGGGGGCTAATTCCAGATGGAGGAATACCAGGTTTGTCTTAGAATAAGATGCCCTGAGACCACTGGCCACAGTTCATAAGCTACAAACACAAGGGAGGCAGTATAGAAACTAGACAGTATCTCATAACCAAACAGCCCCACTGCCATCACCAGCCATCTTACTGTTAGGAGCTGGTCAGTGTGGAGCAAATCATCAGGAGATCTAAAAGTGTGAGGTCCCATATCTGCATTATCATGGCTGGATTCAAAGAAGACAACAGAACAGTGGGCCATAAAGAACTCAAAGTCGTGTGTGTGTGTGTGTGTGTGTGTGTGTGTGTGTGTGTGTGTGTGTGTAGGGTGCGTATACAGGTGCCACAGAGTGCACCTGGCAGGCATAGGACAACTTTTGGTAGGTGAGTTCTTCCCCTAGAGTTCTGGGGATCAAACTCATGTCAGCTAGCTCTTTTACCCACTGAGCCATCTCATGGCCCTATTTAGTTGTGTGTGTGTGTGTGTGTGTGTGTGTGCGTGCGTGCGTGCGTGCGTGCGTGCGTGCTTGCTTGCTTGCTTGCTTGCTTGCTTGCTTGCTTGCTTGCTTGCTTGCGACCAAAACTCATATAGCTTAGGCTGGACTTGAACTCACCATGCAGCTGAGGGTGGCCTTGACCGTCAGACCTGCCTACCTCTGCCTCCCAAGTGCTGGGATTATAGGAGTGCATCATGAGCCTGGCTCCATCTGGGCTTACTCCTTCCTTCTTTCCCTGCTGTACCCTTCTCATTTCCTTTCTTCTCATTCCTAGCCAAAAGCCCACCTGCCTCAAGCTCAAGGGACTAGAATGGGAAGTGCTTCCATCTGTCCCATCACAATGAAAATGTATATTGATAAATGCTGTGCCTACCAGGGGCTTACTCACCCCTCCCTTGCTCTGTGCTGCTGACTCAAAGCAACAAGGGCAGGGACTTTCCCCGGACTGATTGCTCTCTAAGGAAGACAGCCTGGGGTCTCACTCCTGTCCCCATGAATATTTCCTGAGGTCTGATCTGTGCAGCAACACAGCCTCTTTCTTGAGACTCCAAGGCTCAGAGTGGAAATCTCTACTTGGGAGTAAAACAGTACTCCCATGGAGTGTCAGTGCCACAGCCAGGTGTTGTTTCTGGGTGTGCTCGCCTCCCAGACGAGAAGAGCCCAGGAGACGGGAAGCTGCTGAGTATGGTTCCCACTCCTCAGAGTTTCCTCCTGGTGATTCATCCCCTCCCCCCATCCACTGCTTGTTTTGAGTTCTTTTATTTCCCCTCCTTTCTCCTGTCCCAGACTGTGGGGGTGGCGGGGGCAGCAAGAGGGGGTTTCGAGTGGCTGGCTGGCTTTCATGGCTTTGCAAAACCCTTCTCTTCTCGCCCACCTGAGTTATAGCGTCACTAGTTTTTTTCAGTTCTGGGATCAGATATGTCAGTAGAAAATTCTCATGAGGGCTTGCCTGGTCTGGGGGCATGCCCACCAGGTAGATCAGTGGTTCCTGGCCCTGTGGTGGCAACCACCACCTTGGTTTCCAGCAGAAACTAGAGGAACTGAGAGCTAAGGAAGGAGGGAGGCTGATGACAGGCTGTGGTATGCGGGTACCACTGGCTGGAGCTGTGGTCTCCGTGGAGAGAGAAGGGGGCTAAGCTAAGAGATGCATTCCTTTCTCATCCAGCCATTCACTCATTTCTGCAAAGAAAGGCTAGTCCATACTCTAAGGAGCTGTGGACTTCCAGAGAGGAAGTGATGAGCAAAGAACTCTGCTGGGGTGTACAAGTGTTCTGATGGCTCTCGTGAGCAGATAAAGGGTGCTGGAACCAGCCAGGACCACTGAGGAAAGCTGGACCCAGAGAATGGTCTCTATCTATTCATCCATCCATCTATACTCTATCTATCATCTATCTATCTAGCCTCTATATATCTATCATCTATATAACTATCATCTAGCTAGCTAGCTCCCATCTTTGCACTAGGCATGAGTCCTGGCTTGTTCCTCCTCACCTAACCCATCATCACCCTCATTTCACAGTTGTTTACCTTCCAGCCAATGACTTTGCTCCATCCCACTCTCCTTTGGTATACTTAGGCATCTCATCCTCCAAGAGGATGCAACTTAATGATTGGAGGACTCTGTCTCCAGTTACCAAGACCTGAAAATATAAACTCCTTGATTGCCTTCTTCTTGCCATATAGGCTCGATCTAGTACTTTCTAGGCCTCAGTTTTTTGAACTGTAAAATGGGGACAACATTAGTAGATCCTACTCTACAGAATCATTGTGATAATTTAAAATATATGCAGAGAACCCCAAGGACGTGTGGTTCAGCAGCTATAGGACCTTGCAGTGCAACTTTGGCAGTTGATGTTCAATCTCTAGAACCCATGTGAGGGTGAAAGGAGAGAACTGATTCCACAGAGTTGTACTCTGACCGTCATGTGTAAGTTGTGGCATGTGCTCCACATGTATAGATAGCATGTACTATGCAGTGTAGTAGTCCATGGATTTTTTTAAAAGGAAGCTGAGTGTGACAGTTCACATGTATAATCCCAGCACTCAGGAGGCTGAAACAGGAGGATCTTGCATTCTAGGCCAGCCTGAGTACACAGTGAGACTCTGCTTAGAGGGGAGAGAGGGGCTGTGAGACTGCTCAGTGGACAGAGGCACTTGCTGCCAAGTTTGATAACCTGAGTCAGTCCCCCAGGCCCCCCATGGTAGAAAGAGAGCACAAACCCCTACAAGCTGCCCTCTCACCTCCACACATTCATTGTTGCATATGGCACGTGTGCATGTGCAATCAATTAATAATGTCATAAAAGTAATTTTTAAGAGACTGAGGCTGGAAATAGATCAGTTTATAAGGTGCTTATTTTACCTTGGGTACTGTCCCCAGCAGCACACACACACACACACACACACACACACACAGAATAAAGCCTGGCATACACTAAGAATTCTGGTAGTGCTTACTTTTACTATTCCTCTGTACTCAGTATCAATTGGAAAGCAGGAAGAGAGAAACAGGAGAACCCTAGCATGCTTCTGCCTGACCATTCCTTCCCTGCAACTGGGGCTTCTGGAGTGAGAACCCCTGGGTTGCAGCCCGTCTCTGCTCCTACCACTTCCTCTCTGTGGCTAAGCACCTGGTCAGGACCCAGGGCCCGGCTCTGGATAAAGTCAAAAAGCACTATCAATGAATCTTGCAGCTGCGAGCAGGGTGCGATTAGAGGAGGTAAGAGGCAGAGGTGCTTGCTTCTACTTTATTTCTCCTTGTAGGTACTCCCGGGGAGTCCTCTCTGGGGAAATGCTCCCTGGGAGTTTCTAGGGCTGAAGCAATCCAGAGGAGAGTCACCCTTGCTGCATCATAATTATGGTTTTCACATGCCATTAATAGGGAAAATAAAGAGATAACTCCGTGAGTGGGCCTATATAAGGAAAGGGCTTGGGAAGATCATCAAGCCAACCTTGAGGCCTTTGGAGGAGCGGCCTGGCATAAAAGCGGCCAGACAGACTGAAATCTTGCTATTCCAAGTGTAGTCTCAAAGCAAAGAGGCATCATCCTGGAGCTCATTAAAGTACAGACTGCTCTGAGCCCTGCCTTGGGCTACTTAAACAGACCTGTGTTGTTTTGTGGTACTGAGCCACTACACTCAGAACATTGTGAATGCTAGGCTAACCCTCCACTACTACGCTCCATCTGCAGCCCCAGCTCCTATATTTCAACAAGACCTCCAGGTTGCCCGACCATCACTAGCCTGCCCCAGGCATTTCTGCATTTCCATTTTTGTGAGACTGGAAATCAGAGCATTTTGCTGTCGTTTTTGAAACAGAGTCTCAAACTATATGCCCCAGGCTGGCCTGAAACTCATGGCAACCCTCCTGCCCCAGCTTTCTGAGAGCTAAAGTGCCCCAATTTGAAGGTTTTCTTTTTAATAACCTTCTGGAGGAAGGTTCGATGAGAGAGCCGCAAATAAGACACAAAAATCCTGAGGAATCGTATAAGCAGTGTTGGGCTACTGTAGGAGCCATGGGGCAGGAGCTGGCCTGGAGGCTCCTGACCTTTGATTGGCTCCAGTTCCTGGCACCGTTGGGCCCTGAGAGGTAAGTTCCTGGCAGACTAGGCTCCCAGGCAACAGTTTGAGTAATCCTGTGATTACTCAGCTCCCCTCCCCACACTGAGTTCCCATGGCCTGCTGTTCAGGCACTGGCTCACCCTGTTAAGTCTTCAAGGTTGGCTGTGGAAGGTGTTTCTCAGCTCCTCCACCACCTTCCTGCCAGCCCTTCCCCTACACACACACACACACACACACACACACACGCACACACACGCACACGCACACGCACACGCACACGCACAGGCATATAGGCACAGTAATTTGTTTGATATTTAAGTGTTTAGGGTGGATGGTTCTCAAAAGAGTGGAGGAAGGGAAAGACAAAAACAAGAAGCCTGATCATGTGGAGGGTCGGGAACAGGACCAGTACACAGCATGAGTTTCCCTTTATTTCTGTTGTCTCTCCACTGCTGTAACTGACTGTCCCCACCCCCACTCCCACACCCCCAGTCCCGAACCTCTTAGTCCTTCTAGCTCATTTGGCTATAGGGGCTAATACAGAAAGCTCTGATTCTATATGCTTGTCTCCTTGTGGACCACTGCCTTAGACTGATGATAGGGAAGCAGAGGAGGGGCTAGGCTAGTAGCTGAGGTCCAGGGCTCCCACAACCCCCAGATCTCCCAGTCCTTGACTGACCAATTTCTTAAGACAGGCAGGGTCTTAGTCACACTGTGCTAAGGTCCCTGGTCTAGGACCAACAGTGGGTCAGGTATGAGACAGGGAGGTAAGACTGGGGTCATCCATGCGGTCAGTGTACACACGCACACGGATGTGGCTCTTGGAGAAGGGAAGAGGTAGGGAGGCCTGTGGTTGCCTGCTGGGCCAGGGCCTGAGTTCCCACTGTGGCTTGGCCTAATCTCCCTACCACTTGCTTTTCTGGGTGACCTATGTTGGTTTCCCCCCCTCTAGTCTTAGGGCCACTAGAGAGAGATATACCACAGTACATAGATGAAACGGTATTGGGCAGGAACAAAGCCCATGGGCCAAAGTGCTTCAGCCAGCTTGCCATGTCCATCAATTTGCTTTGTCTCAGGCAGCAATAACCAGTCCTTGTAATGTTCTGCTCCTCCACGATGCCCCCACCCCAGAACTGTATGACCTACCTGACAGACAATATTACTTTCAGCCTTGTTTGCTGCCAAAGGAACTGAGGCTGGGCGTGCTGTAAGTGACTGGAAGTGTGCGTGCCCCCACACTTTCCACCCCTCTTCCAGGCACCCAGGTCCCCTCTTGTTCTGTCTTCCCCCCAAGCATTAAAGTCTGCTTGTAACTTACAGGAAACAATCTGAGAAGCGCACTTGCAGGCTGGTGGCTGCCGCTTACTGTGCAGTTGGCGGCTGGCACATACGTCTGGGGCTGGGTCAAAGAACTGAGTTCTAGTGGAAGGACTTCAGACACCTACTTAATCTGACCCAGCTCTAGGCTGGCTTGAGAAGATCATGGTTTAAGGATGGAAATTCTTAGAAAGTGGTGGGCACATCACAGTCTACCTCTCTCCCTCAGATCAGCAGGCCTATGTGTGGTTTTGTTTTTTGAAACGTCTTTCATACTTCAGGCTAGCCTAGAACTCACTATATACCAGGAATAATCTATAACTCCTGATCTTCAGGCATCCACTTCTTAAATGCTAGAATCACAGGGATGTGCAGCCCTGAACAGCTAGCAGGCTCACACGTGACCAGGCAACAGGCCCGGGTTGGAAGTAAGCTTGCTCTCCATGGGGCACTTCCTCTGTCCCTAGAGTGGGAGACATGTCACAGGTGAGAAGTAACTTTATTCTAGACTTTTTTTTTCCAAAATAGAATATTTTCTGTGTAACAACCTTGGTTATCCTAGAACTTGCTCTGTAGACCAGGCTGGCCTCAAATTCAGAGACCCTCCTGCCTCTGCCTGCCCAGAGCTGGGATTAAAAAGGTGCATGCCACCACACCCAGCTCATCTAGCCCCCTCTCAAGGAAATACTGGAAGAAGGCCTTTTTTTTTTTTTTTTTTCCGGTTTTTCGAGACAGGGTTTCTCTGTGGCTTTGAAGGCTGTCCTGGAACTAGCTCTTGTAAACCAGGCTGGTCTCAAAAGAAGGCCTCTGATGTCTTGATGCCCCTTGAAATGCTACAAAAGCTACAGGCACTGACAGTGATAAGATAGAATAAAGGAAACCAGCCTGGGAGTAGCATCCGCCACAGAGGGTGATCAGGCAGCACTTAGAATGAGTTCAGTGGGATTGAAAACTTGGTTTTTTGTTTTGGCTTGGTTTATTGGTTTTCAGTTGTTTGTTTTTGACTTTTCAAGACAGTTTTATTGTAACCCTGACTGTCCCAGAACTGGCTCTATAGAGCAAGCTGACCTTGAACTCAGAAATCCACCTGCTCTGCCTATTACGTGATGGGATTAAAAGCATGCGCCAACCACCGTCTGGCAAAAAACTTGAGTTTTAGTGACCAGTAGGTAAGGTCTACCTAACAAATGTTCACATATGCACTGATACAATTTACCATCCATCCACAGGCCACATATACTTTTCTCTCTCTCTTTTTTCTTGAGACAAGATCTCACTATTAGCCAGGTGGTGGTGGTGCATGCCTTTAATTCCAGCACTGGGGAGACAGAGGCAGATAGATCTCTGTGAGTTCAAGCCCAGCCTGGTATACAAAGCAAGTTCCAGGACAGGCTCCAAAGCCATATAGAAAAACCCTGTCTCGAAAAGCAAACAAACGAAAAGATCTCACTATGTAACCCTGGCTAGCCTCGATCTTGATAAGTAGATCAGGGTGGCCTTGAACTCACAGTGGTTTACCTGCCTCTGCCTCCCTAGTGCTGGGATCAAAAAGTGTGCCATCATGCCCAACAAGTCACATATACTTTTCATCTATGTACACACAGGTACACACAAATATGCGTTCAAACATGTGAAGAAGCCATGCACATAACACAAAATGAACAGTTCAGGAGGGTGGGGTTGGAAACCTGGCACTCAAGCAAACTAACTGTGTGAGCTTGAGCTAAGTAGTTCTTCATCTGTGAATGGAACAGGTACATGAGGTGGTTTTAATCTCAGCCAGTTCTAACCGTTGTAGTCTGTGCTCACACAGATGAAGGCAGACACCCTTGTACATCCTCTAACATGCTTATACACAGAGCACTACTTTGTGTTGGTTCTGGGGCGAACAGCCTAGAAATCCTATTTGGGTTCTTGGGCAGTCAGCAAAGGGTTGAGCCCTTCCTCAGCCAGGCTCGACCCATGTTTCTTCCTAGTCTCTCTGTACCCTACTGTTTTGGTCCCCCTCAGTGTGACCTTCCCTCTCTTCCAAGAGTGACTGACACGTCTGTCTAGTATCCAATGGCTTGGTGCACCTCATCTTCCTGCCATACCCTATACTCTGTTCATGGGAGCCAAACCTCAGAAGGGGAGGGGGCACAAAGCAAGGCCCTTGGGCGGGAAGCAGGTGTTATGAAGCAGTAAGGACTCTCTGACTCTCTCTCTACAGGATGGGGGCGGGGAACACTGGAGGTGTTCAACTTGAAGGGATAAGCAGGTGGGTTCTTTGCAGCTGCTTGCTGCCTCAATAAAAGCCGATACAACTCCCAGCTGCTTTGTGAACAAAGGCACGGCCTCCTCAGACCCTTTGCTGAGAAGCATTTCTCACTCCACAGAGGGAGTGCTGGAGCTCACGGGAGAAAAGGAGGGAGCAGTAGACACCTGCACCTGCACCCCAGGTTCATGGTAGCAAAACCCAGAAAAATATCCTGGGCTGATTTCTCTTTCTGTCTCTTCCAGCACAAATTGAAGTAATCCCTTGCAAGATCTGTGGGGATAAGTCGTCAGGGATCCACTACGGGGTTATCACCTGTGAGGGGTGCAAGGTGAGTTGCAGGAGTTCTGCAGACACAGGTGAGGGTCATGAACACGAGGAAGGAGGAGGACCTTCTCTTGGTGTGGGAAAGTGATCGTAGGGTCAATCACAACTATACAGTGGGGGCAGGGGGACTTTGGTGGGTGTCCAGATGTGGGCAGTCCTGAGACCAGGGCTTGTGAGTTAGAGGTCCTCAGGGCCACCTTGAGCTTGGCCTGGGTGGGGTAAGCAGTCTCTGTTTCCCAGGGCTTCTTCCGCCGCAGCCAGCAGTGTAATGTGGCCTACTCCTGCACCCGTCAGCAGAACTGCCCCATCGACCGCACCAGCCGCAACCGGTGCCAACACTGCCGCCTGCAGAAGTGCCTGGCTCTGGGCATGTCCCGAGATGGTGAGGATGTGAGGGCAGGCCCTCTCCAGAGGCATCCTGGCTCTTGCCAGACGGGGGGAGGGGGGAGAACACCCTGCCAGGGCCCTCTCACCATTCTTCCACCCATAGCCCTTTGCCCCATCTTTTTGAGGGTCCTCAAGGCTCTTCAGAGTCTCAACTCCAGGCTCTGCTCCAGAAAACTTTTACCAGCACCATATTACTCTTGTCTCTTCTTCCTCTAATGAAGTCTCTTCATTCTGCCTTCTCCTGGCTTACTTCCCATCCAGTTCCCACATTGTTGCTTCCTGACCTATCCTGCCCTGTTTAGCTCCATCTCCCTCCCAAAACCCTGTGTAACCATCCTCAGACACGGGATTGTGGCTGGGAACACCATCAGAGTTAACCTGAGAATGGCCCAGAAGGTGGGGATGGAGTGTGGTGTTCCTAGGGTCTTATCCACCCTCCTCACCCACCATCCTTACCACAGAAGGAGCCGGGGGGGTGGGGGGGTTGTGAGTTGAGGAGGAGCCAGAAGGAACCTGTCAGCACTTTTCAGTGCTCAAAATAACAAAGCAAAAGGAAACATGCAGGGGTGCAAAGGGGCAGGCGGGGCCAAAGGGCTGTGCCCCCACACCTGGGAGGGGTTGGGGGAGTGAAAAGGCAGGAAAGAGAGAGCAGAAGAGGATGTTCAGAAGAAGCCGCGGAGCCTGGGTTGGGCTGTGGTGAGTATCTAGGTCACCAGGGAGCCTACAGGCCTGACCACAGGGAGACCTATGTTCGCAGCCCTTCTCTTCCTCCAGCCCTCCCAGACAGGCACGCTGACCCCAATACAGCCTGAGGCCCCCTATTGGACCCCCACCTCAGCCCCAGTCTGAGACCAGAATCCCCAGCCCAAGATCATTGCTTGGTTTCTGTCACTATTCACATCTAGTTTAGAATTAAAAAGATTTTTCTAGGGAGATGGGATGCTGGTGGGGCAGATCCTAAAGAGACAGAACCGGTCACAGGAGGAGCCCAGAGCCTAAGCTCCAGAAAAGAAAGCTGACAGTCAGAGCTGGAGGAGAAATCCTACTGCGGGTCAGATTTGTGTGCCTGTTGACCCTGCCCTGTACTGTGTTCTCCTACAACCTGTACTGATTTCTGACCCTTCTTCAGCTGTTAAGTTTGGCCGAATGTCCAAGAAGCAGAGGGACAGTCTGCATGCAGAAGTGCAGAAGCAACTGCAACAGCAGCAGCAGCAGCAGCAGCAGCAGCAGCAGCAGCAGGAACAAATGGCCAAGACTCCTCCCACAGGGAGCCATGGAGCAGATACCCTTACATACACTTTGGGGCTCCCAGATGGGCAGCTACCGCTGGGTGCCTCCCCTGACCTGCCTGAGGCCTCTGCTTGTCCCCCTGGCCTCCTGAGGATCTCAGGCTCTGGGCCACCATATTCCAACACCTTGACCAAAGCAGAGGTCCAAGGAGCCTCCTGCCATCTTGAGTATAGCCCAGATCGAGGCAAAGCCGAAGGCAGAGACAGCATCTCTAGCACAGACAGACAGCTTACTTCCGGAAGACGTGAACTTCATTTTGAGGGATCCAGGCATCCTGAGCTTGGGAAACCAGAGCAGGGTCCAGACAGCCACTGCAGTCCCAGTTTCTGCAGTGCCCCAGAGGCACCATATGCCTCTCTGACGGACATAGGTGAGCATCTGGGAAGGCAGATGGGTGGTGAAAATGAGGGAGAACTTCCCCCAGTACCCCTTGTAACCAAATGTTAGTCCTAAGGAATTAGGGGATTCTGGCAAAGAGTCAAGGGAGGAGACACAGCAAGGCAGACCGGGGAGAGCCTCTTTCTGAGAGTCAGGATGGGAACTGGCTGACATCTAGCTATGCCTTCCTCTTCTGGCCCCAGAGTACCTCATACAGAATGTCTGCAAGTCCTACCGAGAGACGTGCCAGCTGCGACTGGAGGACCTGCTGCGGCAGCGCACCAACCTCTTCTCCAGGGAGGAGGTGACCAGCTACCAGAGGAAGGTGAGAGGGCAGGAAACAGGAGGGAAGGAGAGGGCATCACCCTCCACCACCAGAAGAGCCCAGAGATGGCTACTTGCACAGTATGGGGGCAGAAAGGTATCCAAACAGGCTGGCCAGGTGTCTGCCTATTCCCTGCCAGCTGGATGAGTGTTTCCCTAACTCCTACTCACTGAAAATGTACCCAGCTAGCAACCTGCCTCCTCGTCCATTTGGACCTTGCCACGATGCTTCCATACTCCATCAGTAACTGACACTAATGGGTATCCGAGGGCCGTTTACTGAATACCCTTTCTTGTCAGTCATTGTAATAGAAGCTTTGATGAAGTATGTCCAACATGCAACCTGTGAACTACATGTGTCTAAAGATAGTAATAAATGTGGCCCAAGGCCAAATCATGAGGCTATTTTGTTTGTTTGGCTGGTTGGTTTTTGTAAGTGCTGGAACTAATGGTGTATGTCACACCTGGCTTTAAAGCATGAGATTTTTAAAACTCGATTCTCAGGTGTGAATTTTGTAAATAACCATATAATATCACCATGTCAAAGGTTAGATATACCTGTGAGATCATCCTCAGCCCTTCCAACAACTGGCCTCTGAAAATAGCATTTACACTAAGGTAGATGTGCTAAGAATCACAAGGCAATAGAACCAGCCAAGTTCAAATCTGAGGGCTCTACAAAATCTGCTGTCCCTTCTGTCACACTTGGACTATACCAACTACTTTGAAATCAGCTGGCACTTCATGTCTGTATCTCTCTCCTGCTGAGACCTTCTTCAGGAGGAGCAGCAAGTAACGATGTATACATTGCTTGAAACTGTATCTTGCTTGGTTTTCCTTTCTCCACTGTAGCAGGAAGTCTCGCTTTCTACACCATGTTTCAGGAAATCCATCACCTCCTATCTGGAGTCACCCTCTAGGGGTCTCAGGCAACCTTTCCTTGCCCATAGCAGAATCCTAATACCTAGTATTGAATAAGCATCATGAAAGCTCAGGTTATCAGGAAGAGGGTAGCTTGGAGTTAAGAAATAAGTTTTCATCCCTTATATACCTCTCCAGGTTTCCTTGTACTGGGCTGGGGAAGGGGGGTATCGGTAAGTGGAACCCACTGATAGGAATTGGCCCTGGGTACCTTTGTGCTAATAGGCTTGAGAGTTGAAACATGGAAATGTAGAATCAACTGCCTGCAGTTATGGGGGTGCAGGGGCCTGGGAGGATCGCTGGTTTATGGGGGTGCAGGGGCCTGGGAGGATCTGGTTTATGGGGGTGCAGGGGCCTGGGAGGATCTGGTTTATGGGGGTGCAGGGGCCTGGGAGGATCTGGTTTATGGGGGTGCAGGGGCCTGGGAGGATCGCTGGTTTATGGGGGTGCAGGGGCCTGGGAGGATCGCTGGTTTATGGGGGTGCAGGGGCCTGGGAGGATCGCAAGTTTATGGGAGTGCAGGGGCCTGGGAGGATCGCTGGTTTATGGGGGTGCAGGGGCCTGGGAGGATCGCTGGTTTATGGGGGTGCAGGGGCCTGGGAGGATCACAGGTTTTTGGGGGTGCAGGGGCCTGGGAGGATCACAGGTTTATGGGGGTGCAGGGGCCTGGGAAGATCACAGGTTTATGGGGGTGCAGGGGCCTGGGAGGATCTGGTTTATGGGGGTGCAGGGGCCTGGGAGGATTGCTGGTTTATGGGGGTGCAGGGGCCTGGGAGGATTGCTGGTTTATGGGGGTGCAGGGGCCTGGGAGGATCGCTGGTTTCCTCCTCTGTCCCTGCAGTCAATGTGGGAGATGTGGGAACGCTGTGCCCACCGCCTCACTGAGGCCATTCAATATGTGGTGGAGTTTGCCAAGCGGCTCTCAGGCTTCATGGAGCTCTGCCAGAATGACCAGATCATACTACTGAAAGCAGGTGCACTGGGATGGGCAGGCTGGGGGCTGGGAGGAAAGCATGGGCTGAGGAAGGAAGCAGATCAAGCCTGGGAGATGGAGCCAGGACCAAGTGGAGGGAGGTGGCCTAAAGAAGCCAGGATACTGGGAAAGTCTGCCTGGCTTTGCTTGACATTGCCCACCCATCTTTCTCCCTCTTATCCAGGAGCAATGGAAGTCGTGCTTGTCAGGATGTGCCGGGCCTACAATGCTGACAACCACACAGTCTTTTTTGAAGGCAAATATGGTGGCGTGGAGCTGTTCCGAGCCTTGGGTGAGGGGGCAGGGGAAAATGAGAAATTCCTGTGCCAATCCTCTCTAAAGCCTCTATACAGGGCCCATGGTCCCCCTGCTCTAAACACCCAAAGGGTGGTGCCCTTGGGGACCAGCTACCATGCTTACTCTCTTCATCTCCACTCCGGCAGGCTGCAGCGAGCTCATCAGCTCTATATTCGACTTTTCCCACTTCCTCAGTGCCTTGCGTTTTTCTGAGGATGAGATTGCCCTCTACACGGCCCTGGTTCTCATCAATGCCAGTGAGTGTGGCTGGACCTGGGAAAGGGCACTCTGGTGACTAGGACATGGCAGCTAATGGAGAACCTAGGCCTTCGGACATGGTTAAATCTGAGAGATTGCTTGGAACAGCTAAATGAGTTCTGCCCAATGCTTCTGGAAAATAAAATAGATAAGCATCCAGAGGAACCTTAAGACAGGACAAGAACAGTATATATTGGGCAGTAGGAGCATGGAGAAGGGAGGCTGGGAGGAAAACAGGCCACTTCCCCAGTAGACTAGACATTAGTCCACTGGTCAGTGTGTGACAGTGTCTCCTTTGCCACATGGCAAACACCTGGGGAGTCTTAAGAACTGATTGTATGTCTGGGTCCCACTTCCAGATTCTGATGTAACTCATCCTAGCTGTACCCAGAATTCTAACAGCCACCTCCAGATCGAGCCACTAAGATTGAGAATGACTACTTGGTGTGAGCTCATTTTGAGACAGAATGCCTGCAGTGGCAGTAGGGCTCTAGGTATCCACTCCACTGGACTAGAGTCAAGTCAGCTGAACACTATCCAGAGGACTGAGGGCCGTGGGCCTGCTGCTCTGAGTTTGTTCATTAGCAGCACAAATCTTCCAATTCTACTAACATGGCCTCAAGCTGGAAGAAAGATGATTTTATAGATGACTTTTGGGTATTTGAGGGAAGCAAAGCCAGAGATAGCGTAGGAGTTGACCGAGCCACAGACTACTTTAGAGGCTTTGGTGCCCACCTGGACAGCTCACCTGAGTCACTCCTGTAGGAGTGGGGAAACTCTCTTAGAAAATTTTGCCTCCATGACAGAAATCTACTGAGCTACTGAAATCAAATGAGCTACATACATGAGAGACCAGGTTACCTGGACCAAGGTAGCTTGGAGTTGGGAGGCTAACAGTCCCCACCCTTTCATCACTACAGTTTCCCTAGTTGTTAGCTGCTATCAAACCAACACACACACACACACACACACACACACACACACACACACACACACACACACTCAGCTGAGGGGGCCTCTTCAAGAAGATACATGACACCATTTTGTTGGGCAAGACTGTCTGTGTTGTTTCTAGTTCACTCTGGTCCCATCCCTTCCTTCAGACCGGCCTGGGCTCCAAGAGAAAAGGAGAGTGGAGCATCTACAATACAATTTGGAGCTGGCCTTCCACCATCATCTCTGCAAGACTCATCGCCAAGGCCTCCTAGCCAAGGTATGACCAGTCCAAAAGACAGAAGAGACCAGACCCACTGCCAGTTCTGTGCTGCCAGGGCCAGGGTCTTCAGGAGCCCAGGAGGGAATGCTGAAGTGCTGTGTTATGTCAAAATGTTTGCAACATCAGTGGAGAGGCAGGAACAACTGTTTCTGTGTACCAAGAGATGGAAAGTTAGCCTGGAGTTGTAAGAGACCTCCAGGGAACAATTCAGTTTAATATAGCCAGCACTTTCCCAGCACCTGCTTACACAAAGCACTGTGGAAAGATACAGAGATGCAGTTCCTGTCCCCTCTAAGATACTTCAATCTGGTATAAAGAGATTTGCACACCTTGACATAACTGTAATATGGAGTAGAATGTGTGATATTTTAATAGTGAAATTAACAAAATGAGGCAACCCAGTTATGATCGGACAGGTGTTAAAATCTTCCTGTAAAAATAAAGCAACTTCTATGACATGTATTAATTGATAACATGAATCCTAATCCCAGTGCTCTTTTGACAATATCCCTGGGACCCCTAATTTAATATTATAAAAGCTCTTAAAAATCACAGCATTGGTGGTGCATGCCTGTGATACCAGCACTCAGGAGGAAAAAGGAACCAAGAGAAACAGGAATTCAAGGTCATCTCAGCTGCATAATGAGTTTGAGGTCAACCTGGGATACATGGAAACCTACCCCCCCCCTTTAGAAATAGGAGGCACTTTTGAAAAAATTATGATGGTGTGGACAGGGGTTCAAAATAATTTAAGGGACTGGTGAGATGGTTCAGTGGGTAAAGACATTTGTTGTTGCAAAACCTAGCACCGTGGCCTGAGTTTGATCCCTGGGACCCACATAATGAAAGCAAAACTAACTCCTGCAAGTTGACCTGTGACTTACACACACACACACACACACACACACACACACACACACACACACACACACACACACTGTAAAGATTCTCAACAATTTGAAGGTAAAGGAAGTAGAACATAAATGTGTAGAGGAAGATTTCTGTCTTACGTGGTCCCACAGCTGTTAGACCCAAATGAGCACACAAAGGCTTGTATTAATTATAAATGGTTTAGCTGATGGCTCAGGGTTTTATTGGCTAGCTCTCTCTTAATTATTAACCCATATCTATTAATCTATGTGTTTCCACATGCTCCTAGGCTTACCCAGTAATGCCCAGACCACTTGCTTTCTCAGCAGCTACATGACATCTCTATGGTCACTCACTCTCTGCATTCCTCTTCCCAGATTTGTCGCTAGTCCTGCCTATATTTCCTGCCTGGCTAATGGCCAATCAGCATTTACTCATCAACCAATAAGAGAAACATATTCACAGCATACAGAAGGATATCCTCCATCATCTCCTCTTTTCTATGTAAATAAAAAGGAAGGTTGTAACTTTAACATAGTAAAATTATATAACAAAACAGTTATCAAGCAAGAATTATAGTTAACAATATTTAGTCCACTAACATTTGGCAAAATTCAAAGAAAATAAGTTTTCTATGCAACTTATCTTTTATAACTAAGGAAAACTATAATCATAACACTGTCTTTAGCCCCATCAAAGATCTCAGAAGAATAATATGTAAATTCTAGAATTGACAGAGACATGTTGCTACCTGGACAGTCACCCAAAGTTCCTCTGTAACGTTGGGGCATCCATCTTCAGCCCATAGATCATAGTGTCTGGCAGACTTTTTAATGAAGCAGGAACTCTGAAGGACCATCCTGTCCCTTGGCAAGTTCAGCAGTCACTTTTCTTTGTAACCTGTTTATCCAGTTTGGACAGGGTGTTAACCATCAGCAGTTGAGGCAAGGGCAGTTCTTTGCCCAAAAGTCAGTTTTGCCACATTGAAGGCAAACTCCCTAAGGAGTGTTTCTTCAATGCCCATCTTCCTCTCTGACATAATTGATGTTGCCAGGAGCAATTGTGTCTCATTGTCATGAAAAACCCTAATAAATCATTTTAAATGCCATATTCTGTAGGCCTTTGAAAAGTTTCAAAGAATACCTAGCCATTTGAAATGTGTCTCTGTATATCTAGAAAACCTAATTAGCTTAACTATGGGTGGAGCAGTGGTGGTGCATGCCTTTAATTCCAGCATTTGAGAGGCAGAGGCAGGAGGATCTCTGTGAGTTCAAGGCTAGCCTGGTCTACAGAGCAAGTGCCAGGATAGGCTGTAAATCTACACAGAAATCCTGTCTCAAAAAACAAAACAAAACATAACTATAAATTTTGACTATAATAGGTGACTAACAATGATCTATATTTAATTATACATTACAGTTTTAAAAGAGCTGTATAAACACAATACCCAAACAAGAGTAGAAATATACATATAACAAGACTGACCTTAAATTTGCATCAATAAACCAAAATCCATACCAATGCACAGTATTCATTTCTATATCATATTCCCTTTTTTTTTCCTTTAGAAAGAGATTGACTATGATCATTAACCATTTATAGCCAATCCTGTTTAAATGAAAACAAACATTTAACAAACAATATTCGGGAATGTGGGCGTAGTTCTCTTCAAATTGTTTCCTGATGTTTGGGGGTGCTGTCAATCTCATGGGGATCTTAAGAAAACCCAGAACTTTGGCCAAATCCTGGCTGTAGTAGTCTATGAGGCTGCATCGTCTCAGCTGTTTTGGATGTTGGATCACCTGGGCCACTACTTCAGGGCGTCTTGCTTGATTAAACCATATTAGTCTGTAAGGAATTCACAGCTTTTCGTCTTCCATGGAAATAAAAACAGAACCTCTTTTCCAAAGTAACATGTTCTTAGACTTAAATTTTGACGTCAAGTCATTTTCAAAATATGTTGGATTACTCTAGCAGCATTTATAATCAACTGTCTTTTAGTGACTGTTGCTCCTACCTCAACAGTCAAACAATTCAAAGACTACTCAGTAACATACAGTATCCAGAATCTCTGTGTATTCTCCATCTTTATGTGGCTTTTTTTTTTTACTTTGTTTCTTTTACTTTTATTTTCTTTTTTGTTTTTTTGTTTGTTTGTTTGTTTGTTTGTTTGTTTGTTTGGGTTTTTTTGGTTTTTTTTGTTTTGTTTTGTTTTTTTGTGTTTTTTTTTTGAGACAGGATTTCTCTGTATTGCTTTGAAGCTTGTCCTGGAACTAGCATATATTTTTAAATATACTGTAAACTGTCTAGAGGTTTGGTTTTTTTTCTCTCTCTCTGAATCTATCTTTATATTTCTGTTTTTCTGACCACATGAGACTTTAATCTGCTAAGTAGTGTGGCTAAAGTTAAAGCAGAAACTGGCTGCTATCTACAACCAGTTCAGCTTTCCAAAATGGCCAGGTGTACATTTAGTACTATCTCTGGGAATTGTGCTCATCTCCTTGACTCTTGTCTATGCAGCCATCAAACAGTTTGTAGAACACTGCCAAAAAACCTTTCTTGTCTGTATGAGTAAAAGCTAAATCTGCCATGCAGCATGCTGTGCAGCTTAGAGACAGCCTCTGTGTACTGCAGTGGGAATCTGCTGTGCTGTACAAGCCTGATTGCCACAGGGTCTCTGCACTATGGCCTATATAAGACTGTGTGACTGGCAAGCCCAGTGCAGCTCCATTTCTGTGTATTCAGAACCTTTTTTTTTTTTTTTTTTTTTAAACTTTTGTCAGATTTTACACGAAAATTCTTGCCAAATATTTGGGAGGCATTTGTGGGCAGAAGTTACTGTTCTGCCTGGTCCCACAGCCCTTTAGACCCAAATAAACACACAGAGGCTTATATTAATTATAAACTGTTTGGCTGATGGCTCGGGTTTCTTATTGGCTAGCTCCCTCTTAATTATTAACCCATAACTATTAATTTATGTATCTCCACATGCTCTTGGGCTTACCTGGTAATGCTAGACCTCTTGCTTTCTCAGTAGCTACATGGTCTCTCTCATTCTCTGAGTTCCTCTTCCCAGACTCTTTGTCTGCTAGCCCTGCCTATACTTCCTGCTGGCCAAAGGCCGTTCAGCTTTTATTCATCAACCAATAAGAGAAACATATTCACAGCATACAGAGGTTTATCCCCCATCATAAATGTTTCCTAAAAAAAAAAAAAAAAAAAAAAAAAAGTTTTGAAGCAAGAGAATGAGGCCATAAAAGATTCAGGTTTCAACAAACATTCATGAGGGCAAGCAGTGATCCAGGCTTAGGAAAGGAGATGAATGGAACTCTAAGGAGGTCAAATAGTGTAGAGGGAAGATGGCTCATGGGACATATTCCTATGTATATGTATGTGTGCTTATGTGATTGGGTGCACATGCACAAGAGGATGTATATGGATGCCTGGTAGAGATCAGGTAACCTCAGGTATCATTCCTTAGTGCTGCCACATTTTTATATTTTTCATTAATTTACTTATTTATCTATTCATTTTGAGATAGGGTCTCCCCCTGGCCTGATCTGTGATTGGCCAAGGATTGCTGACGGCCCCAGAGGTGTGCCTGTCTCTACCTCTCAAATGTTGAGAATATATGCATGCACTACCTTGCCTAGCTTTCACTTTTTCTTCTTTCTTTTCTCTTTCTTCCATTCTTTTTGTTTGGTTTTTGTTTGTTTGTTTGTTTATTTGTTTTGTCAAGGTTTCTCTGTGTAGCCCTGGCTGCCTTGGATGCCTTGGAACCTGCTTTGTAGACCAGGCTAGCCTCAAACTCAGAGATCAGCCAGTCTCTGCCTCCCTAGCTCTGGGATTAAGAGAGTGCACCACCACACCCAGCCTTCACCTGGTTTCCTTCTTGTGGGTTCTAGAAACTGAACTCCGGTCCTTATGCTTGAAGGACTGCACTTCATTGACTGAGCTGTGTCTCCAGCCCTCGTGGTGCATTCTGATAAATGTGACACCAGAAGTGGGTAGGCTGGTGAAGCAGGAAAGTAGCAGAAGGTAGGTGTGAAGACTATTAGAGGAAGCACAGCATGGAAAACTTTTAGTGCCATAGGAAGCATGAAGGCTTTGCTGCTAGGCAATGGGGTGCCCCCAAAGACTAGAGCAATGCTGAACTCAGAGCTGCCATTGGGGAATTTACTTTGTAAAGGACCCACCTTTTTAGTCATCCTCTTAGGCCCTTGTGACACACAGTCACCATGCTGGTACTGAGACACAGAAGTTACCTCAAACAGTCTCTCCCTGCAGAATGTGTGCTTCAATCTACAACAAAACATATTAGCCCGGGCGGTGGTGGCACACGCCTTTAGTCCTTTAGTCCCAGCACTCCGGAGGCAGTAGCAGGCTGATCTCTGAGTTCAAGATCACCCTTGTCTACAAGAGCTAGTTCCAGGACAGCCTCCAAAACCACAGAGAAACCCTGTCTGAGGTGGGGGGGTAACGGACACAGATTTAAAGACAGAGAAACTGCTGGGCCTGGGAAAGTAATTGGAATGCAAATGCGGTTAGATCTACTTTTGTGTATTTTATATTGTTTGAGATTTGGTCTCATGTAGCCAAGGCTGGCCTTGAACTCATGATCCTCCTGCATCCACCTCCCAAGTGCTAAGATCACAAGCATGTACCACCATGCCGAAAAGGATCCACTTTCAAAATACATCACACCTTCCATGATGAACCACTAGTTACAACTACACTATTAAATTCCTAACTCAACTTCCCATTCCATCTTTGTCAGCCGGGTCAGAGCCACACAGCACTCACTCAGCATCCACACTAGCCCTTTTAAGGAAGCAAGACCATCACCTACATCTTTTTCTCCCCACCCTCCTGTGCTTGCCAAAAATTCCACCCTGGAGTCTGTGTATGGTCACCCCTGCTGCCTTCCTACCTGACTTCTCACCACTCTTTTGGCTCCCTACTCTAACCACGTGGTTTCTTTGCTACTCCTTCAACATGCCATGTCTGGTCCCATCTCTGTCAGGGCCTTTGTACCTGCTGTTGCCTCCTATAGGATTCCCTCCCCTGTTTCTAAATGTTTTTCTTCATGCCTTCATTCAGGAGAGGTTTTTCCTAAACAATTACCCAACAGAAGAACTCCATCCCTCACCCTGCCTTAGTGCTACATAGAGCAGTGTACTGTGTACTAACAGGTGTATGGTCTAAGAGCACAGACAACTTCACCTTGTAGGGTGCCACAGGATATACTCACAAACACTATAGTTTGGAACCACTGTAGTTAGAGATGCATAATTTCCCAAAAAGTTGTTAGGCAGCATATAGCTGTATTTAGGACTCCCTGGCTACTGTGTACATTTAATAAAAGCACAGTTTTTATTCACTGATGTTACATCAGAGCTCATGACAGTGCCTCATCTAGACTTATCAAGTTTCTTAACAAATATTCTTTGAATGAATAAAAGAAATTATTGTAGCAACCAGGCAAATTCAAAGCACTAAAACACAAAAAGATAATAAATTCAAGAGATATGGGGAGTCATCCCCATAAGCTGCCTGCTTTTCTCTGACTGGTACTGTTCTAAGGCATTAAGCTAAGAAGGGAAGATGGCAAGAGAGCAGTGTTTTTAAGTGTTGATTCATTGTGCTGGAAATTGCATAGGAATGATAGTGTCTGAATCTTTCTTCCTGTCTCTGTTCCATGGGCTTCTGCACCTTCCTTTGGCTGAAGGCTGACTCTAGGCTGATTTATATTTGCTGTGTTAGGTACCTGCTTAGAAACTCTGTTTAGTTCAAACAAGCAGTTGTTGAGCGTTTATGTCAACATTATAACAGGAACGGAGCTGGGCAGTGGTACACGCCTGTAATCTCAGCAGAGGCAGGCAGATCTCTGAGTTCAAAACCATCCTGGTCTACAGAGTGAGTTCAAGGACTGCTAGGGCTGTTACACGGAGAAACCCTGTCTCAAAAAAACAGGGGGAAAAAAAGACAGATGAACCTTATCTAAGTAAACGTGGGGCAGAAAGGCAGACTGGATCCTTTTTCTACAGTGTGGCAAGTACTACACAGAAAGAAGCCTGTTAGAAGGGCTTTAACCCAGCAAGGAGAAGGGGGTGTGGGGGTGGGGTGGGGAATGTCCTCAGAGGAGATAACACTTGAAGGTAAGGTAAGGATTAGCAAAGCAAAAGATAGTTAGAAAGGGACTCCGGAAGAGGAAACAATATGAGCCAAGGCAAAGAGCCATGGGAGTAAAGTCAGTTCAGGAGTAGACAGAACCATGTGTCATTCAAGCCCTCCCTCGCCAAGCAAGGCTCCATGCTAAGGGTGTGGAAGAGACTTTCAAACGTGAACCCAGGAAAGCTTCACTCATCTCACAGCAGTCCTCACCTACCCTTAGGTTTGCAGATACACATACATCTAACCAATGGGATTGACGGCTGGGGTGGGGGCAAGTGTGGGAGAAGGCAGCAAGGAGGGCTAACCTAGCTCAACAACAGCAGGAAGACATTTTTGCTCTGGTAAGCACTGAAGTACTGACCCTAATTCCCTCCTAACCATCCCCAGCTGCCACCCAAAGGGAAACTCCGGAGCCTGTGCAGCCAGCATGTGGAAAAGTTGCAAACCTTCCAGCACCTCCACCCCATCGTGGTCCAAGCTGCCTTCCCTCCACTATATAAGGAACTGTTCAGCACTGATGTCGAGTCCCCTGAGGGGCTAAGCAAGTGACCTAGAGGAAAGACAACTTTCTATTTCCTTCAGCCGGCTGTCTCCCTGGACTCCATTCCCTCAGCCTCCCCTTTCCTGTGTTCTATGGAAGGTGGTCTCCCTACGAGTGAGCAAATGCTAAGACTGGTTTTTCTGCTCCCAGGTTTGCCTGGCAGGACAACAGGAGCAGGTGATGAAGAAAAGGCTTGTTATGTTTGATTTCTCATAAATTCCACCCTGGCTTCTGGAAGATGTGGGGTAGATGGGATATAAAGGCCTATAGGGTGACCAAGTCAAACTAAAAACAAACAAGCAAACCAATAGGGGATAAATCCAGGTACCCGAGATGAAGAGAACTCAATTCTGGGCTCAAAAGCTAACAACAGTCCTTCGATTACCTCATTGTATTTCCCCATGGGCTCTGGCTGGGGGAGAGGGATCTAGCTCAGAGACTGGTGGTAGCAAGCAGTCAGAAGGACCTGTATGTATAGAGAGAATCCAGAGCCTTGAGATCTTCTGCCTTCCTCTTTCTTAGTTCAGTAAAGCAGTTGTTGGCCACCCTGCCCTTTTTCTGGAATATAAAATACCTAGATATGTAAAGAAGAAGGAAAGGAAATGAGGGCCAAAATAACGGTTTTATAGGGTTTGGGTGTGGAGAGAGGAAATGGCGGGAGATGCCAAGACTATCACTGGAAGAATTAGAATGAGAACCTCTTGTGTGCACTTTAAAAGCGGGCTTTGTTAGCACAGTCTAATCAGAGACATGCATCTACACACAGAGATGGAGCACAGAGCAACTCTGCCTGCAGTGACACAATCTCTTCATTGAAGTCCAAGCTCAGAGAAACTTGAGGGTCTTAGCAACGAGTTCCAATACATACAGGATGCCAGAACATACCATCCCAGCTCCAGCTGTTTCCTTTCTTCCTTCCTTCCTTCCTTCCTTTATTTTCTTGTCTTCTTTTTTTTTTGTTTTGTGTTTTTGTTTTTCAAGTCAGAGTTTCTCTGTGTAGCTTTAGAGCCTGTCCTGTAGCTAGCTCTGTAGACCAGGCTGGCCTCAAACTCACAGAGATCTGCCTGCCTCTGCCTCCCGAGTGCTGGGATTAAAGACTTGCACTTCCAACACCGGGCTCGGTCCAGCTGTTTTCTATACTGAGAACGATCCCTAAGAGAAGTGGAGGACTGGATGCTAATCAGCCAGAAACCCAAGGACCAGCACCGTGGAGGGTACACTTGACCTCAGCCTCTACCCTGCTCTCTCTATGAGGAAGGAGGGCAATGCCACCCCCTGTTCTGTGCCTGTGTGCCACTGACTCCAGCATGAGAGAATGACTAGGAACAGGGCAAGGACCTATTTCTCCTCCATAATCTTGCTCAGAATATCTCTCAGAATTTATTTCCTCTCAGGGAAAGGGTTTACCTAGGTAAACATGAAGCCTTACTTGCCCATTCTTTATAAAATGATTTTAAAGCCTGGAAGTGAAATGGGTGTATGTGTGTGTGTGTGTGTGTGTGTGTGTGTGTGTGTGTGTGTGTGTGTGTACTTGTGGAAGGGTGCAGAACACATGTGTTGGGTGGTGGGAGACTTGAATGTGACCGCCCAGGGTACACAGCTGCTCTGCAGTCTTGTTCCTGTATCAAGTCAACAATCCATCTGTTTTATAGCAATTTTAGTTCACCAGATTCTCCCCCAAACTAAGCAATACCCCCAGGGAGACTTGGAAACTGATGCTCAGGTACCTGGCATTGGAGGAATGACAAACTAAGCTGCAGGAAGATATTCTGGACTGAGAACTTCCGACAAATGATACCCACAGGACCATTTAGATTTAGAGATTGCACAGAATTACCCTGCATCTAAGAGACTAGAAGCTGTGCAAGTGGCATCCCGGGAGCTCTGTAGCTCCCCAGGAGGAACCAGGATGTCAGAACTCTTTCAAGCTTCCCAGAAAGTCTCAGTGGCAGACCCTGCCCCTGCCCCAGCCCCAGAGTCCCCCACTTCATTTCCTCCCCCACCCCATTCCATCATCCCATAGTGGCGCTTGCTACAGCCCTTCCTGGTTGCTTTATTTATTTATTTTGCACCAACAGGGTTGCTGCAGACTCATTCTCTCCTGGTTTTAGAAGAGAGAAGAGAAGGGGGGGGGAGAAGGAGGAGGAGAGGAGGAGGAGAAATGCTTTCTGGCTCCTTTTCTCTCTCTTGGTCTTGGCAGCGAGGCCACAGTAGCAGTAACAACAGCGGCAGCAGCCGGAGGCAGCAGCAGCTACCGCAGCAGTCCTGCCAGCCAGCTGATGCTGCAGACGGCTTGGCAGTGGGGAGTGGGGAGTCATACACACAGGAGAAGTGAAGGGGCAAAGGTGCAGCTCGGATGGGACAGACCCCCAGCCCCAGAGAAATGCAGCGTTTAACTTGATGCCAGCCTCTAGCTTCTCCGGTAAGTGCCCCTGCCCTCTTTGCGGAAGTCTCAGTTGCCCTTTCCCATGGCTTTCTCAAAGACAAGGCCAGGCTAAGTGTGCCTGTAAAGGAAAGGGAGCTTGTGCACGCTCCACCCCAGCCATTCATCCTGCCCCATAGGACTGTATGGGAAAACTAAAATGTCCCAGATAACCCTGGTGGGGGGACTCCAAGGAGACCACCCTTCCTTCTCCCTAGTGTCCCATCTACCTCTAGAAAGGATTTCCCCCCACAGTTAATGGGATACTTCAAAAGTCTCTCTCCTAAGTGACCCCTCCCCATGCAGCTCTCCATGCATAGATCAGGTGTGCTTTAAAGTGGATATGTGTTTCTATGGGTCTTGCTGTCACATACAGACAAAAAGAAATTTCCATATCCCTGAGGGGGCAATGCCCCAGACTCCAGACCCCAGCAGAGGAAGCACTTTTGTAACGTCTGTCTCTTCCTGCAAAGTGCCCATAGGCCAGTCCTATAGCCACAGAGGTTAAGAAAGGAAGACTATGATTAAATTAGCCACCTTATAAATAAACAAAAGATGTTAACCCAAAGTCCCCCAGCCACTGAGCCAGCAGGCTTTGTGGACAAAGAGGAAACTCTGGAAGCAGGAAGGAGGGAGCTGGCACACATGCTTCACTGCCCTTTTGCTGAGTGCAGAGCAAAGAGATGAGCAGGGACTGCAACAACAGTGATGGAGAGTAGCTGTCAGGTGAACTTCCCAGAACAGATGCAGGGAGACGAGAGGCTGAGAATTCTTTGCACCCCAGAGATGCCTGTTGGTCTGAGACGGGGTCAGAAGGGTCATGATTTAGCACCCATTGCCCCTTGCCACTCTGCCCCCTCCCCAAGTCACCCCACATCAGTTTCCCTGCAGCCCTCATCTCCTGCTCTTTCCTCTAGCCTCCCTACTGAGGATTCAACTTGGCATTTTTGGTCTCCCAACCACTTTGGTCCTCTTAACTGGCTAGAGGAGAACCTCCAGAATGGTTCTCCAAGAATGCAGGAAGGACAGGAAGTCACATCTCCTAACAGCTCCTCCTGGGTCCTACATGGAAGAAAATAGGGCATGCAGCAGAAAGCTGACTCCACAGGGCCCAGAAAACTTCAGGCCCCAAAGTCCAGAGGTGCAGGACCTGCAGCCAGGGGGAACACAGCAGGTGGCCAGCAGGAATGTCAGCTGGTCCTGCTCCTGTCCCCCTGCCATATCTCTCTAATTCTAGTATTCCTCCTCTTTGAGGTCCCTATTGCAAGGCAAACAGAAGCACTCGACCCTTAAGGTGTCTCCATCTCGATCACCTTGCCCAGCTTCTCAGTTATCATGGTCACCATCTGCTGATACTGCCCAGGCTTCTGGTACCCAGAGACCCACTTTATATAGATGGGTGCTGTGTATTGCTTAGATCCAGGTGTCCCCTATCCTAGCCAGTGGCTCCCTGCCTCCCAACCACGGCATCTGGTCATTGCTGTCTCTCTCTATCTCTATCCATGCTTCCTTGGATCACAAACCATTTCTTGTGTCTTCTCGGGCAGCTCAGGCAGAAAGGGTTCAAACTCTCCTTCAGATGCACACACAAACTAGACTCAAAACACCAGTAAGGGAGGATAGAGGACTAGCCCAAGGCTGAGGACCCATGCAAATTCTCAGTACTTTTTAGATAGTTTCTTGGGGCTCTTGTAAGGGATCCCCAGACTTGTCATCCAGTGCCCCTGCTAATATACAACCAGGCTTGTCATGCCCACAAACATTCTGGGGATACCACATTGGCTCGTCCAGAGCCTGGGCCCTGGGCCAGGCTAAAGGAGTTCAGAGACTGGAACAAAGCTGGAGTTTGCATGTCCCTTTGCTTCTGATGACTGGTCAAGGTGAGGACCCTCTTCCGGGTCAGCACAGGGTCAGAAATTCTAGTCTGAGCCTTAGGGAAAATTATAGGCATAAAATACAGGAGGACAAGAATGGGAAGAGAGAACCAGGCCTTGGTGGCACATACCTTTAATCCCAGCCTGGGGCAGAAGCAATTGGATCACTGTGAGTTCTAACCCAGCCTGGTCTCCAAATTGAGTTCCAGAACAGCCAGAGCTATTTCATAGAGAAACTCTGTCTCAAAAAGAAAAAAACCAAAACAAAAAAAAACAGGGGGAGGAGTGAGAGGAAGAGAAGAGAGTTTTCAGAGAGCAAATATCATGAAGACAGAACCTGAGGTATTCCTGGTCTCATAGATATAGATATAGGAAGAAATGCAGGGAAATGCAGAGTTTTTTTTTCCTACTACTCAATCCCTTAAACCTTCCACCACAGAAATCAGCTTAACTAGGAACCCATGCACAGGAAGTTCATGGCTGGTTATCCAGGGCTGCAAAGGAGAGATTTCCCCATAAAAGGGCCTTAAGATGCCCCAGGGAGGTGGTACAGCAAGTGTGCACACTTGCTGGCAAGATCGAGGCAACAGACCACTTTTTCTCCCCTTTAAGGAGGCTCAGGGGAGTACGGGGTCACCATCATCTAAAGCCACTTTCCAAAAAAGGCTATTTCATCATCTATTCCAGGCCTCAGGGAATGGATGCAGCCACAGCTCCAAAGCAAGCCTGGCTCCCATGGTCCCCATTCCTTTTCCTGCTCCTCTTACCTGGAGGGAGCATCAGTAGCTGTCCTACGGTGTGTGACTGCACCTCCCAGACCCGGGCAGTACTCTGTGCCCACAGGCGACTGGAAGCTGTCCCTGGAGGGCTTCCATTGGACATAGAACTCCTGGACTTGAGTGGAAACCGCCTGTGGGGGCTTCAGCGGGGTATGTTGTCCCGACTGGGCCAGCTCCAAGAACTGGACCTCAGCTACAACCAGCTCTCTACCCTTGAGCCTGGGGCTTTCCATGGCTTACAAAGTCTACTGACTCTGAGGCTCCAGGGCAATCGACTGAGAATTGTGGGTCCTGGGATCTTCTCAGGTCTGCCTGCTCTCACACTGCTGGACCTCCGCCTCAATCAGATTGTCCTCTTCTTAGATGGAGCTTTTGCTGAGCTAGGCAGCCTCCAGCAGCTGGAGGTTGGAGACAATCACTTGGTGTTTGTAGCTCCTGGGGCCTTTGCAGGGCTGGCCAAGTTAAGTACCCTCACCCTGGAACGCTGCAACCTCAGCACAGTGCCTGGACTAGCCCTTGCCCAGCTCCCAGCACTAGTAGCTCTTAGGCTTCGAGAACTGGATATTGAGAGGTTGCCAGCTGGAGCACTTCGAGGGCTCGGGAAGCTAAAGGAGCTGGAGATCCACCATTGGCCATCTCTGGAGGCCCTGGACCCAGGGAGCCTGCTTGGGCTCAATCTGAGCACCCTGGCCATCACCCGATGCAATCTGAGCTCAGTGCCCTTCCGAGCACTATACCACCTGAGCTTCCTCAGAGTCTTGGATCTATCTCAGAATCCTATCTCAGCCATTCCAGCCCGAAGGCTTAGCCCCCTGGTCCGGCTCCAGGAGCTAAGGCTGTCAGGGGCCTGTCTCACCTCCATCGCTGCCCATGCCTTCCACGGCCTGACTGCCTTCCACTTGCTGGATGTAGCAGACAACGCTCTTCAGACTCTAGAGGAAACAGCCTTTCCTTCTCCTGACAAACTAGTCACCCTGAGGCTGTCTGGTAACCCTCTAACCTGTGATTGCCGCCTCCTTTGGCTGCTCCGCCTCCGACGTCACCTGGACTTTGGCACATCCCCCCCTGCTTGTGCTGGGCCCCAGCATGTCCAAGGGAAGAGTCTGAGGGAGTTTTCAGACATTCTGCCTCCAGGCCACTTCACCTGCAAACCAGCCTTGATCCGAAAGTCAGGGCCTCGGTGGGTCATTGTGGAGGAGGGAGGGCAGGCTGTTTTCTCCTGCTCTGGAGATGGAGATCCAGCCCCCACCATCTCGTGGATGAGGCCTCAGGGAGCTTGGCTGGGAAAGGCTGGGAGAGTAAGGGTCCTAGAGGATGGCACACTGGAGATTCGCTCGGTGCAACTGCGGGACAAGGGGGCCTATGTCTGTGTAGTCAGCAATGTCGCTGGGAATGACTCTCTGAGGACCTGGCTGGAAGTTATCCAAGTTGAACCACCAAATGGTACTCTCTCTGACCCCAACATCACCTCACTAGGGATCCCAGGGCCTTTTTTTCTGGACAGCAGGGGCGTGGCTATGGTGCTGGCAGTGGGTTTCCTCCCCTTCCTCACTTCAGTGACCCTCTGCTTTGGTCTGATCGCTCTTTGGAGTAAGGGTAAGGGCCGGGTCAAGCATCACATGGCTTTTGATTTTGTGGCACCTCGGCCCTCTGGGGATAAGAACTCTGGGGGAAACCGGGTCACTGCCAAGCTATTCTGATCTTTTCTCCCATGCTGATGACTACCCAAGTCTACTTCAGAAGCCAAAGGAGAGGTAGGACTGAAGTCTCTTGAACCACAGCTTCATGTCAAACAACAGGGGCTTCCACACCTATCACCTGCATTCTTAAAGCTGCTCTAGTCTGAAGACAGCATTGTCACCTCTTCGCTAAGGGCCCTAAAGAGCTGTCCATACAGACCTTATTGCCAAGACACCCCTCACTTGCCAAGGCACCCCCACACCAGACAGGAAAGAAATGCAGGCTCCAGTCTGCTCTTCGCACACATATCCTTTAATATTCAGGACCAGTTGCCAAACACAACTGTAAGATTATTTCAGACTTGGGCTGGGAAATGCCACGAGCTTCTTAGAGTCCACTCATCTTGCAGGCATTCTCCCTTTCTTTTCTGCTACTCAATACCAAATCCACCTAGTGCCCCTGGGTGCAAGAAGGATCTAGAGCCAAGGATTCAGAGGATGCCTGGGAGTATGGCCTGACTACACTCTGGCGCTCTGCCACCTTCCTATCAAAAGCCACCACAGTGGCAGCAAGAATGAATCATGATCTCGGGAACTTTATTTACTTGGATCTACTTCTTTTCCTCCCTCCCATTTCAGCTATTGACCATTCAGTTTCCACCTAACCAAGCCTGGCACAAGGGGTGAGGATGCCCACCAGGCAAGCCTGCAGAGATCAGCACTCCTTGCTCCTCTCAGTTTCCACACTTTCCCCTTTACTCTTCTTTCTAGGGCCAAAGAAGACAAGATTCCCTGACCTTCTGACCTTTGAAGGGATCCCTATGCAGAAATCTCCTATTTCACATCTTCAGTATTCCAGTGTTACAGATCCCAAGCATGCTTGGCAAGGGGAAAGCCAGAGGGAAACTCCTAAAAAAAAAAAAAAAAAAAAAAAAAAAGGCTAACAACACAAGAATGTGCAGCTGTGAACAAGGAATGGGCTCTGTTAACCACAGTGAGGAGTGGAGGGAAGAGGGCAGCGGCTGCCTAGATGCTTCACACCAGCCTCAGCTCCCCCATCTGGATTTAATGTGGCCCCAGTGGATAGCTGTCCCTGGATAAATGTCACCCCAAAGAGGACCTGGAGAGGTAGAATTGCTGACTGCTACAGTGCACTTCCAACAGAGGGCAGAGCAGAGCTTCAAAGCACAGAAATGCTGGCAGCTCTAGACAGTGACAGCATCAGCATCAGAAGGGGAGGAAGAAAGGGGGGCAGGGAGGACAGAAGGGGGTCTGACAAATGGAGAGTTGTGCAGCCCCAGGGAGCCTTTTCTCTTGGCTGCAGCATCTACCCAGTGTCCTTAGTTTGCTTCCTCCTTGCTGAATCTCTGCCCACCTCACACCATGAGCTTTCTAGTGGCTGTTGTTGCCTTGCTAGGAAGAGATTCCACTCACTGCATGATTCCTAGCTCAAACTGTCCCTGACAGCTGGTGGCACTGAGCCAGCAAACCTGGCCTGAGAGGACACAAGCTCACAAGCACTTTGGAGCACCAGAAGTGGCAGTAAGATGTTTAGATGTTTATACAGCAAGGTTTGAGAAATAAGCAACTCTGAGACCCCAAGCTCCTCTATGCCCAAACAGTCCAAAGAGCATTTCAGCAGCCTCCTCTCCTTCATCTTCTACCAGCAGCTTATTAGATTGGGACCTGGGAGATGCCTGTGGGCTTAGAATCAGGGCCACTACCCTGATTCTAAGGTTTATCTTATTTTGTGTGTATGTATGAGTGTCTGCATATATGTATGTGTGCCATGTGTGTACTTGATGCCCACAGAAGCCAGAAGAGGACATTAGATACCTGGAACTGGAATTCACATGGCTGTGAGCCAACCTCTGGGTCTCGTAAGAAACCCAGGTCCTCTACAAGAGCAACAAGTGCTCTTAACCACTGAACATCTCTCCAGCCTCCCTCCCAACTCCACCTATCTCCACCCCCTTTTAAGACAAAGTCTTACTGGCTGACCTGGAACTCAGATTGACTAAACTCACAGAGGCCTGCCTCTGCCTCCAAAACACTGGTATTAAAGGCATGTGACACCATGCTCACCCCACCTACACCCCAGTCCTTATTTTTTATTTTAAAACATTCTTTTCTCATTTTACATACCAACCCCACATTCTACTCCTTCTCCTCCTTCTGTTCTTCCCCCTCCCCACCTTCACCTACTCAAAGAGGGTAAGGCTTCCTACGGGGAGTCAACAGAACCTGGCACACCAGTCCTTATTCTTGCATAGCTTTCCCAGGAAACCTTGGAGAAGTGGAGCCCATTCATTTAAGGCCACTGTGTTGAGCACTTTCATAGCTTTTCTGATAATCTGTAAACCAGTCCTTTATCTGATCTGTCTGGAAATGGTGCTCTTAGCTCAGTTGTGTGATCACACAGGTTAGGATGTATATATGTGTTTAATTCTCATATCAAACCTAAAGATAAATTAGATTAAGTTGTTCAAGTGCACAGAGCTAGTACTTGAATTCAGAAGTGACTGACACAAAGCCTACCATTTCTACTATACCACATAGTCACTATTATGCGCTTCTCAGAGCCTCTCAGTTGTATGGCATGAACTTGTAAGAAAAGGGACATTTTCTGTCCTATACACTCCACTGTTAAGGGGTTCTGTGTCCAGCTGTTGATTCTGGCTTCTTTTCTATAACTGATGTGCCTGACTTGGGACACTGTTTTTCCTTTCTTCCTTCCTTTCTTTCTTTTTCTTTTTTTTTTTTCTTTCTTTCTTTCTTTTTTTTTTTTTTTTTTCTGAGACAGGGTTTCTCTGTATTGCTTTGGAGGCTGTCCTGGAACTCTCAGTAGACCAGGCTGGCCTCAAACTCACAGAGATCTACCTGCCTCTGCCTCCCAAGTACTGGGATTAAAGGCATGAACATCACCCCCACCCATCCACCCAGCTAAATACTGTTTTTCAAAGGCTTATACATCAGTGTTAGTTGAGAAGACCATTGACATGTGTCTGGGGAAGAGAACACTGCCCAGAGCTCTGAAGCCAGGCTACCTTTGAGAACCCCATGCTAATCAAAGTTGGCTTTTTTTTTTTTTCAAGTACATGTCACTGTATGGGCACGTGCATACTAGTGCATGTTCACACAGGGACCAGAGGCTGTGGGTGGCTCTGAATCTGGAGTTACAAATGATTATGAGTGGCCCAGGATGGGTGTAGGGAACTGCTCCAAATGAGCATTATGAACTCTTAACTGAGATGAGCCAGCCCCCAACCCTTAACACCAGCTTTCTGGGTTGGCTTATTAAGAACAAACATCTGTCCATTGAATCCCAAGCTGCCTAGACTTGAACTTGTTTTACCTACAGCCTCCTAAAGCCTATTCAGAAGCCTCTTTCAAGAAAAGAGCTTTTTAAAAGAAGCTAGAAAATAAAGAAATCACAATGCATACAATCCAGCGTCTCACACAACTTCAATTCTTATTTGTGTTCCTGAGGGAAATGAGATGACAAATCCAAAAGTCAGTGACTTGGGAGTGAGTTTGAAAACATTTCCCTTACTCCCTCTGCTCCCCAAACTCCCTACCCAGACAGCCAGACAGGAACCCATTGGGAAGCAGTAACACCAGAACTTTCATTTCCCTGATTAAGGAGTCCCTCCGGGGCTGGTGAGATAGTTCTGCAGGTAAAGACTCACAGTGACCTGGGTTCAGTCGAGAATGGGCTCCCACAAGTTGACATCTAACACATGTGCACTAGCATAAGCATGACCACACTCACACACATTATTAAATAAATTTAAAAATGTGTTCAAAAGACATTCTTCCTGTGTTATAATTTTAGTTTCTAATCCCTACTTTAAACTTCTATTTCATTTCTTTCCTTGTTCTATCCTCATCTGCCCTGGAGCTGGAAGATATAAATTAATCATGTGCTCTTTATAGCAATACTGGACATTAGTCCTTGGATTTAAATATGCCTCCTTTTAAAATTAAAAATAGCTTATAGTGGCTAACAAGGTGATTTATTTAGGTAATGGCAATTGTCACCAAGCCTGACAACCTGATTTGATCCCCTGGACCTATATGGTTGGTTTTTTTGGTTTTTTGTTTTGTTTTGTTTTTTCCAGACAGGGTTTCTCTGTGTATCTCTGACTCTCCTGGAACTAGATTTGTAGACCAGGCTGGCCTACAAATTGTTCTCTAACAGCCATTCATATACCACAATCATTCAAGAAAACACAAACATACTTTCTGACTGCCATAGTCCCACCATAGCATGCACTTACCCACAACCTCACAATAAATAAACTACTCAATTATTTAATAAAAAACAAAAAATTTAGAGGGGAAACTGGAGAGATAGTTCAACAATTAAAAGTGTTTGCTACATTTGCAAAGAACCTGAATTCAGATCCTAGCATTCATGTCAGGTGGCTCACAACTGCCTGTAACTCCACAGCTACCCAAATTTATATAAACATACCTACATACACGTGAAAATGTATAAAATATATTTAAATTTCTATAGTAATTATATCATTCAAATACCTAGGAATAATCTTAAGATACATGTAAATAACTGCAAGATGAAAACTTTAAAACACAACAATGGGACATCCAAGACTTAAACTTAATAGGAAGATTCTATATTATAAATACAACAATGACCAGGCGTTGGTGGTACATGCCTTTGGTTCCAGCATTTGGGAGGCAGAGGCAGGTGGATCTCTGTGAGTTCAAGGCCAGCCTGGTCTACAGATCAAGTGTCAGGATAGGCTCCAAAGCTACACAGAGAAACCCTGTCTCAAAAAACAAAGACAAAAAACAAAACAAAACAACAAAAAAAATGGTATTTCAATAAAAAATGACATCAATAAAAGAGAAAAGTAAATTGTGGGAAGTTCTCACAATATAATATGACACAGCAAGGAGAATGACAAAAATTTATATAAGGTTGAATCTTATTGAAATAATTTAAACTAAGGAAGCCAGACACAAAAGAGTGACTCCCTCTTGAGGGGAGTAATGATGAGAAAGGTACTCATAAGTACAACACTGGTAATGTTGCTTCTTGATTTGCTGCTGGTTATAAAAATACCCCATTTTTGAAAGTTCATTAAGATGTATATGTGATAGCCATGCATGGAAACTCATGCTCTAGTCTCAAAAATCTTGAGGATGAGACAGGAAGATTACCTTGAGTTTGAGATCAACCTAGACTACATAGTGACTTCCTAGCCAGCCTGAGCTACAGAACAAGATCCTGTCATGAACCAACACAAACGTACATTCATCATTTCTACATGTACTTTGCATTCATTTAAAAAATTGTGTCAAAAAACATAGCATGTACCAATGTTTAAAATAGTGTAGTATTAGAATATGAATAGCTAATGGGAAAATAGGCTTACAGAGAGGGCTGGAAAGGTGGTCCAGTTATTAAGAGCACTTCTTATCTCTCGGGACCTGGGTTTGATTCCCAGCACCCACATGATGGTTCACAACCATCCATAACTCCAGTTATAGGAGATCTGACAACTTCTAGCCTCTTCAGGCACCAGGCATGCACGTGGTACACAGATATGCATGAAGATAGAATACTCACACACACGGGTTCCAAGGTGGGTTCCCCAGCACCCACAGAAAAAGCCTGTTGTGATGATGCGCCTGGGGACTGAAGGGACAGGCTGGTCTCTGCATCTCGCTGACCAGTTGGCCTAGCCTAAATACCAGCTCCAGTGTAGTATCCTGTCTAAGTGGGGCTTCAGACAGATCCAGGGACTTGCCCAGTTCGTGCCTGTGAGGGGGGTGGTGGATTGGGAAACAGCAGGTAAAGATACTAAGGAAGAGATACACAGAATAGACTCAGGAGGGCAATCCAGTGAATACTGAATGTCCCAAGTTTATTCTTCAACATTTGCAACATTTTTTTTTTCAGACAGGGTTTCTCTATGTAACAGCCCTAGCTGTTCTGGAACTCTGTTTACCAAGTGCTGGGATTAAAGGAGTGTGCTTATTTTTCAATATTCTTAAGTACCCTAACAAAAAAGGGGTAAATAGCAAAAGACTTCTTTATCAAGACACAAGGAAGAAACAGACTTTCTTCCTTAATTCTCCAAACAGTTGGTAACCACACCTTAGACTAAATCTCTCGCTATCTGGCTTTGAGGGTTAAGAGTAACCACACCTCAGACCAAGGCTCTTGTTATTAAGGTAAGAGATCTATCCCTAAGACCAAACATCCTACAGTAGATCTTTAAGTTTTATGCCATTAACCTTGGAAGAGTAAGGATAATTTTGAACTCTCTTACCTCAAGCAAAGATGAAGCAAAGCCTTTTTATGGGCCCTGACACTAGAGGTTCAGGGAGAAACCTGGTCTTAAAAGGTGGGGGGGGAGGGTTGAGGAAGGTGTCTGGGTCCTATCTTTGACCTCTGTCCCCCACCCCTGCCAGAAGTATGGTACACCAGCACACACACATATGTACCCATAAGAGCATGTACATAGCATACACATACACATAAAGAGCTATTATACAGCAAAACCATAAAGTTTAAAATTATATAAATCAGGGGTTGGAAAGATTGCTTATCAGTTAAAAAGGCTGGCTGCTCTTCCAGAGGACCATGATTCAGTTACTAGCACGCACATGGCAGCTTACAACCACTCATCACTCCAATTCTGGGGGATCCAAAGCCCACTCAGTGCACAGACATGCATGTAGGTAAAAATATGCATAATCATAAAAATAGTTTATTTAAATAAAATGAAAGTCAGAATAAACTGGGAAAGGGCAAGTATTTCTAACTTAATGTGCAATGAACAAATATTATGATTCAATTACCAGTAAAATATTAACAAAGCATGGGAACTAATTACAAAAAAAATACAATTGCACATAAACATATTACATGCAACCCTACTTACAATGAAATGAAAAATAAAATTGAAACGACATAATTTACACTAACAGATTGTCAAAAAATATCCAGATGTGTGACAACATATGGTTTAAGTATGCTATCAAGACTGGGGGGTGGTGGCACAGGCCTGCTTTGAATCCCAGCACTCAGGAGGCAGAGGCAGGCAGATATCTGTGAGTTCAAGGCCAGCCTGGTCTACAAGAGCTATTCCAGGACAGCTTCCAAAGCCACAGAGAGACTTTGTCTTAGACAAAAAAAAAAAAAAAAAAGAAAGAAAGAAAGAAAAAGGATGCTATCAAACTGGTTCTTTTCAATGAATACCTGATAAGTGTGAAACTTTTTAAACATCTATGGAAGACTATCTAGCAATACTAAATCAAATCTTTTTCAAATATTAATTGAATGAAAATTGAAAAAAATCTTTGCACAGCTGTGTACATCCAAATGCAGTAACAAGGCACACTTCTTTTGAGCTATTTCATTCTCAAGTGTTTGCCATGGAGATATAGTCATATAGAAGCAAAATGAACCTGTGCATGGTGACGCATGCCCAGGTGGATTTCTGAGCCAACCTGATCTACATAGAGAGCCCCTGTCTCAAAACAGCAAACAAAATTGATCTACACAGGGAGTTCCAAGTCAGCAAGGGCTACATAGACATACCTTGCCTTAAAAATGTTTTCTTTTTTAAAAAAATACAAAGTGAATTATGTTTGAAAATGAACATATTAAAGTTCTAGTAAATACATTGTCTACATCCATGTCATATCGAGATTGAACTATGAAACTTGGAGGTATTTTGCTGTGGAAAACTTTCTAGATTATATAAAAAGAAAGTTACTAAATTATATGTATAGCATGTTTCCAATTGTGTACAAAATACATTACATGTGTTTTAACTATGGAATGGCTTGTGAAAATTTCCCCAAGAAACTGGTTGTACTGTTTGCCTCTGAAAAGACATTTTCTGCAATAACCTTTGGTTACTTGTGAATCTCCTAAAAGGTGCACATATTATTTATAAGTCGAGCATGTCTGTACGCCCCAGGTACTCAAGAACCTGAACAAACAGAATTTGAAGACAACCTAGGCAACATAACAAGCACCTGTCTCTAAAATAGCAGTAATAACAATAATAACGGAAAAACTGATCCAAAGACATCTGAATGACCAAACATATTGTTGTAGTCACTTAACATTTATTGAGTGTTCATCACGCTCCAGGCATGACAGACGATAGATAGTTCAAAACATCTCCCGGTGTCTGGGTGCGACTGTGCCCTCACCACAGTAAGAAGGGAGTAGCAGGGCCAACCGTTCCTAACGGTCCTGGAAAGACCCAGGCGGCGGCTGGAATTCAGTTTTTCAAACAAACTGTTGTTTGCCAAAGCCTCCCCTTTTCACCGGCCAGGATCAGGGCAGGCGGGTGGCGGGTGCGCTCAACCCGAAGCTCCCTCACCCAGGTGGTGGCCACGGTGACTTTCTGTCCACGTGGAGTGTCCAGGGCTCGGCCGCAGTCCGTCCCCATTTCACTCCTTTAAACAGTTGTTTTCCTGTCCCCTGGCCAAGATGGCGGTGGGGAACTATCCAGGCAGAAATTTTGTTTTGTTTTTTGTTTGTTTTTCGAGACAGGATTTTTCTGTGTAGCTCTGTAGACAGGCTGGCCTCGAACTCAGTGATCCGCCTGCCTCTGCCTCCCGAATGCTGGGATTAAAGGCGTGCACCACCACCATCCCAGGCAGATATTCATAATTGATAAGTGGAGCCGCACCGCCCATATCGAAGCGGCTTTCCCCGAGGTCAATAAAGTGATTCAGTAGAGCCGGGAACGCCCACGAGTGGTTCAAGCCCCGGAGCCTCGGAGCGCCCAAGTCCCTGGCGGATTGAGGCCATGCTCAAAGAAGATCCGAGTACTACAAGAACCTCCAGTTGGTTATTTAATTCTCAGCAGGTGTAAGGTTCATTAACAGCATCTGCTTCCCACTGCTCTAACTGGCTAGTGAGGTGGGCTGGCTCGGACTTTACATCCGGGTAATTGGACTTCAGAGCACATCGCACACGTCGCTCACGGAAGTCCGTGCAACGATTGGCTGCGGAGTGGGAGCGCGATTGGTCAGACTTCAAGACAGGCGTTGATTGGTGCTGGCGCGCCGCGGGGGCGGGGCAAGCGGCTGCTAAATAGCCGCCTGCTAGCCTACTGCGCCGAGGTTGCGACGGGGCAGCTGCGCGAGTGAGGTGCGAGGCGAAGGCGCGGGACTCCGGCCGAAAGGGGAAGGTAAAGGCGGCGCTCGAGAGAGGAGTTTAGGGCTTGGGAGAGGCTGCGTGGTGGGCAGCCTGGCAACTGGGAGGCAGAAGTGCTGGATTGAGTATGGGACGCGTGGGGCGAGGGTAGGGTCCCGGGGCTAGCTAGAAGCTAGCAAAGGCTCTGACCCCAGGGTCTAGTTCCCCAGGACGGGTAGGACACTCGAACTGTTTGCACTCCTAGGCTGGCTTCTTTTGAAACGAGGGCTCTTGTTATTAATTTTCCTTTTACCTTCCTCAATTTAGTCTTTGCAGCTGCAGGCTATTTCGTTATTTATTTAGTGACAGGGTCTGTTAAGGTGGTTTTGAACTCGAGCTCCTCCAGCCTTTCCTTCAAAAGAGATGGGAGTACAGGCAAGCGCCATAACCCCCTACTTTGAATTATTTTTCCTGTAGTCTTCCTTGCTCTTTGTTTGTGAGATATAGCACTACTAATAAAGACTCAGTGACAGATAATGGGGGTTAGAGCTGAAGATCAGAGAAGCAAGTGGCCAGCCATTAGAGTTCTCACCAATGTTCAGGTCGAAAGGGCAATCCTGTCCTCAGACTACACCTGTCTCCACCAAACCTTAGAATGCACTGAGCTCCTGTCTCCAATGGACTTGTGCCGGGATTAAAGGTGTGAGATCCCAAGTACTGGAATCACCTTTGTATGAGCTGGTTCTGTTTTAAATTGGATCAATGTCGTGGTAGAGTTGTAGTTCAGGGTGGCCTTGAAATATCTGTCTGCCCCCTGAATGTTGGGATTAAAGGTGTGAACCACCACTGCCTAGCCTCTTTGACAACTAATGTGGCTGCTGGGATTAAAGGTGTGTGCCACCATTGCCTGGCTTCAGATCCTCCTGCCTCCACTTCCTTGGTGCTTGGGTTATAAGCATGTGCTTCCACACCAGGTTCAGTCCTCATCAGTGTTTAAGTAAAATCCTGTTGGCTTGCCTGGTTTGAGTTCATTAACCCATTCCTTAATGTAGCAATCTGTAACTCAGCACAAATGTATACTATCTGAAGTTAGATTTGCCTGTTGGTTCAGATGGGTATCAGTCAACAAACCTGTCCTTGTGGCAGAACAAAAAATCAAACAGGTTTTCTCTATTGCTTTGGAGCCTGTCCTGGAACTAGCTCTGTAGACCATGGTAGCCTTGAACTCCCCCAAGTGTGCCACCAACGCCCGGCTCAGCTATGAGACCTTAGGAAAGTCCATATATATATATATGCATATGCATGTCTCAGACTTACCTATTTGTAACATGAATAGAACAAAATAATCTTTATGCTCCATATAAGATTCTTTGATTTCTTTGCCATATGACATGGATTATGAGACCAAAACTAGCATAAAAGGATACATGAAAATACACAGGACTAGATTTACTTTTTTTCCCTCTAGGATATATCCACACCTTCCCTGATGTTCAGAAAAGCTGCTTAAAGTTAGCTAAGTCTGTCTTGGCAGGTAAATGCTGTATCTTTTCCTAAGAGTTATCTTAGATTTATGCATGTATGTCAGAAAAGAGTCCTCTTGGAGTGAATTAACGATGGTGATAGGGATCCAGCTCAGTTCCTCTAAGACCAGAAGACACACTAAGCCACTAAGATGGCTTTTCTGTTCTGCCTTATCTAGGAATTAAACCTAAAAGGTTTTAACTTCTCTTTATTGTTTTGACAATATTTTGTTTTGGTTGGTTTGGGGTTTTTGTTTTGCAGAGTGTTTTTCTGTAGCTCTGGCTGTCCTGGAATTTGCTTTGTAGACCAAGTTAGCCTAGAAATCCTCCTGCCTCTGCCTCCTGAGTGCTGGGATGAAAGGTGCTTCCTACCACTCTGCCAGAGCAGGAATTTTTTTAAAGTGTTTAACTGCGTTAGTGCACCATGTGCATGCAGTACCCACAAAAGCCAGAAGAGGGCATTGGATCCTCTAGAGCTGGAATTACAAACAGTAGTGAGCTGCCAGGTTGATAATGGGAGTGAGCTGCCAGGTTGATAATGGGATTCAAACCTAGGTCTTCTGCAAGAGCAGCATGTGCTCTTAAAAACACTGAGCCATCTCCATCCCCAGAGCAGGAATTATAATTGTTCTTTCTACCCTCAGCACATGTAGCTCACAACAAAGTACTGGCAGTATTTAACTGAACCAGGAGCTAAAAAAATAAATTTTCTATACATCCAAAGTAAATTCAGAAGTTAGTATTTGGAAAACCTCCTTTATGAAGCCAAACATGTTTCTTTTCCTTGAGTACATATTAAGCTGTTTGTATAATAATACAGTTTTATTTACTGGCTGTTGACTAATGGGAAAAACTATATCCAGTGATTTGGGGGGATGTACCCTACAAAAAACACAGAACCTTAGGCCACATAAATTCAACTTCTCTTTCCCGTGAATTACTGGGAGGCTAAAGCACAAGTGTTCAGAGATCAGACCAGCCTGGGCAGCCCCATTGTGGGGGAAGAAGGAAGATTAGGTCAGTAATAGAATACTTCCATAGTATCATCCATTCTTCCCTCAAAATGAGTTTGGGTGGGTAGTTAAAGACTGTTTTTCCTCAGTATTAATGTTTAGTGGTATACTAAATCTAAGTAACTGTCCCAAATTGACCAGACTTCTGAATGTTCAACATAATATCCCCCACCTCAGGCCATAAGTCTGATCAAGAGGGTAGATTAAATTTGTTTAAAACTACTGCCTGCCAAGTGGTGATGGTATACATAACACCTTTAATACCAGAACTTGGGAGGCAGAAGTAGGCATAGGCTTGTCTCTTGAGTTCCAGACCAGTCTGGTCTAAGTGCTAGTTCCAGGACAGGCTCAAAAGCTTCACAGGGGGACCTGACTAGGGCCAAGTGGTGGTTATGGCTGCATGTCTTTATCCCAGGCAGAGGCAAGCAGATCTGAGTTCAAGACCACCCTGATCTATGGAGAGTTCAGAAAAATTACTGACTAGGAAAAGACTTGGTAAACCAGGATTCTATGAATTTTATTTCATTCTGGTCAGAAAAGACCAAGATACAAGTGCTTATTTATTGATGCAAGCAAGCTTCTGTGGTTGTTTGTGGTGGTGCTAAGCTTGGGACCTTGAGACACAGGTATAAAAACTCTACCAGCTGCCAATTGTAACCCTTAGTAGGAAAACAAATCCCACTCTAACCACCTTACCAGTCTATCTACTCCTGGGAGTGAGGTTTCCACACTAGTCTCTTGCCTCCATTTTTCCTTCTGGCTTCCAGGGAGTTGTATTCATGTATATAAAACTAATTTTTTTCAAGATAAAGATAATTTAATTTCATGTGTGCATACCTGTATGCATACATGATCATACGTTGTTCGTGGTCTCATGTGTATGTGTGGATATGTGTGCATGTGGAAGTCTAAAGTAGACACCAAGTGTCTTTCTCAATTTACTGAAACAGGATACCTCACCCAGAGCTCCCCATTTCTGGCTAGTCTAGCTAACCAGTTAACCCCAGGAATCCAGTCTGCCTCTCAAGTGCTAGGATTAAAGATAGCCATTGTACCTGAGTTCACATAGGTTCTGGGTTATTATCTGGGTTGAATTTCTGTAACATTTACTCCTATTTAAATAGTTGTTATTAAACTACATTCTGGAGATATATATTGTTTTTAATCCCTGCACTTTGGAAGCAGAGGCAAATGGATCCCTTGAGTTGTAGGACAGCCTGCCTGATCTACATAGCTTCAGGCTAGCCAAGGCTACATGAGAGCCTGTCTCAATTTTTTTAAAAGAAAGCACATGTTTGGGTTTCCTTTTATTTCTTTAAGGCAGAGCCTTACTGTGTAGCCCTGGCTGATCTCAGTTGTTCTGCCTCAATCTCCCAAGAGCTAGGATTACAGAGGTATGCTACCTTGCCTGACCACATTTTGGTGGTCATGTATTTCATGTAATGACATGTAATTTTTTTATCATCTATGTTTTCTACCAGTGATTATTTTTTTTAATTAAAGTTGGCCACACTAAAGAACTATGGCATATTCTATGCCATAGAACTATGGCATATTATTTAAGAACTATGGCAAAGTTACCCTGTACCTTTTAAGTAAAAGGAAAATTAAGAATGAACTTCTGAAATCACTTGACTAGACATTTTTTCTGGAAGGTTTTATTGTTAGGAAGACTAATGGAACAGGAGAGATTTGTCTTCATTGGTAGCGCTAGTGAGCCACTCCCAGAAGTTGACTAGACTTTATAGGCAAATAACTCATTCTGAGCAATAGGTTAGCAAACTTTTCAGGTAAATGTATACCTCTATAAAAAGCTTATTTCCTACTTTGAATATTCCTAATTTGAGTATTGAATAATTTGTGCATATAAAGTGTCTAGGATAGTAGCTACTCAGCACTAGTAAAACCTATTTAAGAGGAAGCAGGATAACAGACAAGTACTGTGAAGTAAGTGGTGTGACCTGCATTAGTCAGCTCTAGGAATCCCTAAAGCTTCAGGAGGTAGTATTAAAGGTGATCTCTTTTGTTTTAATTGGCATCTGTGTAAGAATCAAGTGGCCTGACCATGGAGATTTGGTCCAGTCTTATGCTTGCCTCCTTGGCACTGGGCACACTTTTTGACTTTCCAACATCATCCATGTTTAATGCATTCTGGGCTGCACAACACCACAAATGCTTTGACCTGAAAGTGGATATATGTATTTATTTATTTTATTCCTGTCTTTAGGGGTTATAGTTTTCAGGGGAAAAGTGAAAGGTGTGTGTCTATATAAGTCCTTTCTATGAAACAGACTTTTTTGTTTTGGCTTTTTAAAGACAGGGTTTCTCTGTGGCTTTGGAAGCTGTCCTGGAACTGTAGAGCAGGCTGGCCAGAGAAATACTTTTGCTAGTGCTTTTGAAATGGGATTTTTGCTGTTTTGGTTATTTTTTATCTTTTTTGAGACAGGGCTCTTTGTATTCCTAGCTGTCCTGGAACTTACTCTGAAGGCCAGCCAGGCTGCCTTCAAACTCAAATCCTCTTGCCTCTGCCTCCTGAATGCCAGGATTAAAAGCATGCACTACCACTGTCTGGTTTAGTAGTGGGTGTTTTTGTTTTTTTATTTTAATAGGGTTCTCATGCCTCTCTGCCAACAAGACAAATAGGTGGCAGAAAAGTACTTCTTAATTTGTTTGTTTCAGAATATAGCAGAAAATGGCAACTGAACAAACTTCATGGACAAGCTTTTCTACTATTCAAAAAGTAGCCCTAGCCCTGGGAATCCCGGCAAGTGCAGCAATTGCCTACATCCTATACCGCCGATATAAGGAAAGCAGAGGTTTGTAATCCCATGTCGTGCCTGCAATCGTGTCGTCTTTTTAAGTTGTCACACCATTACTATTTGTTAAATAATTCATTTTCTGTGAGAAATGTTTTGAAAAGTCATTTCTTTTATTGGAAAGCTAGTATTTGAAAGGAACTTATAATTAATTTTTGAATATATATACTCATTCTGCTGCTTCTCTTCAGCTGTCAGAAAGTAGAGCACAGCTGGACCCCAAAGAAATGATTTGTATAAAAGTTTTTAGACTAATGAATGCCTCAGATAATCTCTATCCTTTATTGCTCTGTAGGAGTTATTTTAGAGTAGCATCCTAAAAAACTCAAACTTTATTTCTCCAGAAGCTTTTCCATTTCAGCACCTGAGATAGTATCCCAAAGAAAATGCCAAATTGTCTTTGGAGGAGGGGAGTGGAGTGCTGGGGATTGAAGTTGCCCTTGTGTATATGCTGTAGCCTTACTTCTGATCTGTTACACCCAGGCCTAGCTCTGGTCTTTGGGACCTTCAAATTCCCATTCAGATTCCATGTCTTGCACTGTGGTTGAGATCCACAATTTGTCTCTTAGATTAGCATCTCTGACAGTCTGACTCAGGAGAGGGAGAGTAGTAGTAGCTTTAATGTATTTAAGTTAAGTCTGGTCTGTTGTGGTCTACACAGAAGAACGATTGACATTTGTTGGAGAAGATGATATTGAGATAGAGATGCGAGTTCCCCAGGAGGCTGTGAAGCTCATAATTGGTCGACAAGGAGCCAATATTAAACAGGTGAGTATGTGATCAAGGTGGCTTTCCAGGTTTCCTTTCTCTGACCACATTACACAGAACACACATGCTGCACATTGAAAGAAAGAAAAAAGAACTTATTAAATTTAAGAATTGATGCCTAGCTGTTCCATCTTTGTTTAGCTGAAATGTCAAGAAAGCAAATTCTTTACTGGTGATGTGGGTCATTGCTAAAGTACTTATTAGCGCTGGGAGGACCTGGGTTTGTCCCCTAGCAGAAAAAGAATATTTGCTATTCAGTCAGATATACTAGTCAGAGCAAATGAGTTGTAAACACAGAGAAATGGTTTTAAGTTAACTACTGTTTGGGTTACCTTTGTTACTAAATGAGGCAGTTGATAGTTCCTTAAATAAGTCTTAGCCCAGCTCCACCTGCTTCCAGGTTTGATAGAATGTCATTAACTAGGCCCTTCTCTGCAGCTGCGGAAACAGACAGGCGCTCGGATTGATGTGGACACAGAGGATGTGGGTGATGAGCGAGTGCTGCTGATCAGTGGTTTCCCTGTTCAAGTGTGCAAGGCTAAAGCGGCAATTCATCAGATCCTGACAGAGAACACCCCGGTTTTTGAGCAACTCTCGGTCCCCCAGCGATCTGTGGGCAGAATCATAGGTACCACTGGATGGGATCCTCTTATTTACCTTTTCTGTCTTTCTCACCTTCTCAAGGGCTTCCCCTTTACTTTATTAAGGGAGAAAGACAGACACATGGTATGAGTGGGCTCAGTAGATAAACAGCTAAGCTTGGCAACTCCATATGAGGCCCCACATGATCGAAGGAAAGAACCAAGTTGCCCTCTGACCTCCACAGATGCTGTGGTACACCCTGATTTATACAAACTGCACATGTACAAACAAAATAAGTAAAGATTTACTTCTTTACATGCCAGGACAGAGAAAGCCACACAGAGAAACCTTGTCTGGTGGTAAATGGAGGCTTTTCTCTGTCCTGCCCAGTCCTACAGCCACTCAGCCTGATTATAAATGCTTGGCTAATGGCTCAGACTTTTACTAACTAGTCCCCGCATTGGGTGCCAGATAAGGTGACAATCCACAGAAGTATAGGGATGAAATGGAAATACAGAATGAAGTGCACCACTGCTGAAAGCTCCAGACCAGGTCACCTGGCAGTGCCATCAGGAAGCCTTCCACATCCAAGAGAACATGGGGCTCTCACACCACACCCATCAGGCCAAACAGTTCATTCCATTAGACCAAAGGGCCAAATTCCCACAACAGCTAGAGATGAAGATAGTGATCCAGAGTCCTTGTTAAGATTTTCCCTGGACCATTCCTTAGTGCTGCTATTACAAATATCATGTCCTCAGTCCAGGGTTCTGACATACCATGTCTTACAGATGAAAATAGAAAGTATAGCTGCTGTGTAGCCAAAATGTGGGGATGTCCTGAAGTTTATATGTCAAAAATATAAGTTTAAATAAAATGGTTAAGACAATCCTATATTTCCTTTCTCCAATAATTGATTATAAGAACTGACTTCTTTTTGTAATACATACAAAACAGTGATTTCTCTTATAGTGAATGTTGGACTAAGGAATGAGATTTTTCTTTATTAATATAGGGAGAGGTGGTGAGACGATTCGTTCTATCTGTAAAGCTTCTGGAGCGAAAATCACTTGTGATAAAGAATCCGAGGGAACATTACTACTGTCAAGACTTATAAAAATCTCAGGAACACAGAGGGAAGTGGCAACAGCTAAGGCAAGTATACCTAAGAATGAGGGTGGCCTTCCTTTCTGGCCATCACATCAGTATCTGGCTTCACAGAAATGAAATGACCCATCTCTTATTTCTCACAGCATCTGATACTGGAGAAAGTGTCAGAAGATGAAGAACTTCGAAAAAGAATTGCCCATTCAACAGAAACCAGAGTTCCTCGAAAGCAGCCAATTAGTGTGAGAAGAGAGGCAGTGATGGAGCCAGGCGGAGCTGGTGAAGCAGCTTCATGGAATAATACAAGTTCTAGCATGGGGCCAGCTGTACCCCTAGAGGCTCCTTTCTATCAAGGTAGTGGTGATATGGTTGCAGGACCAAAAGAAGTTTCCTGGGAGAAACCTGATGACAACCTTGAGAATTTTGGTACCCAGAGCAGTCCAGAGACATACATGTTTCAGGGTATGTAATGAAGAGAAGCCTATGTATTAACCATTTGAAAGACAAGAATACTGGATTAACTGACCTAAAATAGGAAACAATTAAAAATTCTGTTTTTGCATCTCAGTCATCATAGATAATGCCTTTCTGCTAATACATTAATAATTTCCTGAGTACAGCTAATGAAGAAAGAAAATGTTCACAAAGGAAACATCTGAGTAATCAATTTTATTAGTTGCTACACATTTTGTGTATTTGCACTTGCATGCACACGTGCATATATGTATTTATGCAGGGATGGGATGTGGAATATACATGTGAATGCATGTGCGTTCTCTAGGAATAATTCACCCCTTTTGAGCCTTCTTTTACTGGGGCCTAATTAGACTAGACTGACTGACCACTGAATCCCAGGGATCCCCCATCTCTACCTCCTTGGTTGGTTGAGGTTACAATGCCATACCTCATGTGGGAGCTGGGAACAATCCTCATGCTTGCATGGCAAGTACTTTATTATTAGCTGAACAATCAATCCCAGCCCTACACATAATTTCTAAGTTACTTTAAATCATTTTATTTTGTCCTGAATTTCAATTCAATGACGTTTCTCCCAATGGCATTTTAGAACCCACTGAGTCCAATTATTGCTACCTATATTTGCGTGGGTGTGGGTCCATCCCCTGGGTGTGGGTAACCAACCTACAAGTTGATGCATTCCCAAAGAATAGTGCCTGCCTCCCCTACCATCTAACAATGCCAATATTTCCTTAACCGGGCATAGGGATCTTATGTAGGTGACTGTAACTTCTGTGCGGTTGCTATCTTTTCTGTTGCTAAATACTCCTATGTCTAGGCATACTTTGCCTATCTTGTCACTATTTCTATCTAAAATGTCATTATTAAATGAATTGGCCATGCTTCCTCTTCTCTGCACAGGTGCTACCTTGAACGAAAGGTCAGAACCCACAAAAGAAGCTTGCCTAGGTTCACATTATAAATCTCTGGTAGAAAGAATCTATAATAAGCAGAACTGTTACCTGTTTCCTTATTGATCCTGTCAGGCCTAACAGATGAAGGCTTAACCTTTACTATAATTGCTGCCTCATTTGAGTTCATGGATAATGACAGTGTAATGTAGATAATGACTTGGTTATATAGAAAGATATAGAATATAATTTAGTACCTTTCTTTGGGGCATTTTTGTATGAGTCAGCAAATTATCATTCTAGTCATTTCTAAACTGGTAAACAGCCACTGGGTCTCTGTTTTTCATCTTCCTGATGCAGTTTCCCCCATTCCAACCAAAGATGGTACTAATAGGGTCATTATACTTGCCCTGTGTTCAGTTCCCAGTCCTGACTTCAGTTTCCATGCCGATGAGTACCTAGAAGTCTATGTTTCTGCTTCTGAACACCCTAACCACTTTTGGATCCAAATCATTGGCTCCCGCAGCATCCAGTTGGATAAACTTATCAATGAGATGACCCAGTACTACGAAAATAGTCTGGTGAGTTGCTACAGGGAGAGAGTTAGGCTGGGGTTTATTTATATTTAACTGTAAAATGTTCCTTACTGTTCTCTATTAGCTACCAATTCATAATACCCCTTTTGACTTCCCGTCCCCACACATAGCCTGATGAAGACTTGACTGTGCAAGTAGGAGATGTTGTGGCGGCACCTTTACCTACAAATAGCACCTGGTATCGAGCCAAGATTATTGGTACCCTGGAAAATGGGAATTTGGACCTCTATTTTGGTGACTTTGGAGATAATGGAGAGTGCCCACTGCATGATCTCAGGGCTCTCAGGTGAGTAAAAGTTAGTGTGGAATCTGCTAGCATCCCAGCTGTTGGCTCACTTTTGATAAAGTGGTGAGCTATTGGCATGGCACATGGAGATTTAGAAAGAAACTTGTATACCTGGGATTCTAATTTCAATTTATTTAATTTTAGGAGTGACTTCCTGAGCCTTCCTTTTCAAGCCATAGAATGCAGTCTTGCACACATTCGCCCCTCAGGTAAAACAGTCATGCCACCTATTTATTGACTAACTCTCATACAGGATGTCAGACAGAAACTTGCCTGGCAAGTCAGATACAAACCCACCAGAGAATATAAGAACATTCATTCCTGGGAAGAACATTCCTGAAATATACCCTGGATGAATTCCTGCTCTTTTCAGCTCTGAGGCTCAGTCCCTTTTTCCCACTTGTATTTCAGGTGAACGGTGGGAAGACGAAGCTCTAGATGAGTTTGAAAGACTCACTCACTGTTCTGGCTGGAAGCCATTGGTGGCCAAGATTTCTAGCTATGTCCAGACTGGAGTCTCAACTTGGCCAAAAATCTATTTATATGATACCAGCAATGGGGAGGTAAGGAAGAGTGAGGTTCATACATTGCTTTGCTATATTTTCTATCTCTGAAAGATCTGGCCATCTCATCTCATTTTGGTTGCAAATTTGCTTTCCCTTATAACAGAGCATCACTGCATTCTCTCATTTTTCCTTTTCAGCAACTTGACATTGGACAAGAATTAGTTCGTAAAGGATATGCAGTCGAAATTTATGGATATGAAAGTGTGGAAAATGTAGAAACTGCCCCAGATGCATTGAAGGACGTGGTGAGTCTGGAAAATCCAGTGTTTTGCCTACTTGTGTATCTTTACACCACATGCATGTGCCTAAGGAAGCCAAAGGGTGTTGGTGTTCCTGGAACTGGATGGTTGTGAGCTGCATGTGGATTTTGGTAATGAACCTGGGTCATGTGGAGGAAGAACAACCAGTGTTCTAACCTGTGCCCATGTCTGTAGCCCCTAATTAGTTTTTATTGTGTCTTTATGCATTGGATCTCCTTAAGGTGAAGTAACAAGGAGGTTATCATCTAACGTGGGTGCTGGGAATCTGACTTGGGTCCTCCAGAAAAGAAATATGTGCTCTTAACCACTGAGTCCTCTCTAGCCCCATTTCACCAACTTTAATGCCATCTCGAGAACCTTTAGATTACTTCCAGAATGATTAAAATGTGATCAAAGACCTTGTCTTTCTCAGTTTGAGAAACTTTCTCAGATTGAGCAACTGCCTTAACCAAACCTGTGATCAAATGACAAGCAGGCTTCTCCCTTCTCACCAGTCAAGATACTTTCCTTTTTCTCCTTCCATGCCCTAAGGCCACAGAAGATGCTTCTCTTGCCAGCGTATTCAATGACACCAAAGAGAGCCCTGAAGAGTTACCACATACTTTGTCCTGCTTCAGCTTGTCAGGTACAAACAGCATCTGTGGAAGTTACTTTTTCTTAGTCTGTCCAGATGAGGGAGGTCAGTTCTGGGACTGGGGAAAGTGACTTGGTTGGTTAGAGTACTTGACAAACATGCACAAACCCTGGATCAGATCCTGAGGCACACATGCCTATAATTCCATCATTGGTAAGTGGAGGGAGGAACATCACAAGGTCAGGGTCATATAGCTCAAATAGTTTGAGGCCATTGCATGCAACCCTATCTAAAAACAAAGCACCAAGTACCCATTTTCCTGCTGAGCTTCACTGACAGTGCCTGCTGAAATAAAGCAATATGATCTCCTTTCTGCTCACTAGAAGCTGCCTCAATGTCTGATGATAACATTGAAGATGACTTTTACTGAAGTTGGCTGCAGCTGCTGGACCAGCCTTCTGCTTTGCAGTGAGTGGTACTGTTCTGTCATCTGTCTGTATGTAGCAGCAGGAAAATGAGGGTGACAAAGGCCTTTGTTCTTCCTTTGCTCTGCTCTTTTGTGTAGTAAGTTTTTTGTCTCTGTCTTTGGCAGGATTTGGTGCCAGGAGAAAAGTCTATGATAGAGATAAATCCGTGAAGTTTTATTTCACATGGCATTGGCTTGCTGTGAATCCATTTTTCTGTTCCATTGGACTACCAGAAAGTGCCAGATGGAGACAGATTTCTCCACGGTTGTTTGGATGCTGCTGTGCAATTCCCAGCCTCTTCATATCAGGTTTAGTCTCCTGCCAGCAATAATTTGCATTACTTACTTCTGGGCTGCATTCTTTTTGAGGCTGGGAAACAGCCAGAGTTTGGGCATGGGACCCACCATATCAGTATTTGGACTATGAAGACTACAGTTGTCAAAGGGGAAAATCAGCACAAATAAACTTAATGGTCTCATGGAGTGCTACCTCTTTCACCCTCCGTTGCTGAGGTTATTGAAGATTTTTTTTTTTGAAATAGTCCTTTGGCTATTTATGAACTTTAGTTTAAGTACAAGAGGAAGAAAAAGAATGTGTACTCCTGCTTGGAGGATTGTTTGCTGAATAAAGTTCTCTAAAAACCATATATTCATCACTACTTGGAAGTAGACCTGTGGGTAATCAGAATCTAAGTAAATCTTGGTAGTAATTGCAAGCCACCTCACATACAGAGGCCCAGGCCCATTATGAAAGATGGGTCCTTTTCATAACATTCACACTATCCAGTTTCAGCTATGCACACAGCCCCACCCTACAGTGTAAGAGGCCTGGATTAGAAACGGGGTTCTAGAAGTAGCTCACAGTAAACTTACTGAAAGACCTGAGGTGCACTCAGGTCTGCAATCTCCCTTGCTGATGGTATAAGACTACACTGAGAATGTGACAGTACTTAGAATTAAATATGGATGCACAATAATATAACATGGTTAGGAAACAAGGTGAGATAAACTGATACCAAAGTGAACTCTTGGTCTCTAGGGTTAGTAGCCATACATGGTAGCCCAGGCCTAAAACCCCAGCTACTTGAGACCAAGGCAGGAAATTGGACAGAAGATCTTGCCTGAACAACTTAGTAAGATGCTATTTCAAAATGTGAGAAAAGACAGGAAGCTCAGTGGTATAGCACTTCTGTATCATTTACAACATCCTAAACTAGAAGTTCTTAAACATAATTAGCAAAAACACATCAAAGAAGGAGCAGTTGAACATAGCATGAGTCCTTCCTGGAGGAACCATGGCATGTGCTTAGTCTGGCAATGGGGTTACTATACAACAGGGTCTGGAGCCATTCAGTCCTTTCTAGATCTAGTGCTCTCCTAACCTGTGGGCACCAGTTACATAACACGGTGTACCTATATACGTATAGGCGTGCATACACATCTAAAAAATTTTAGGTAGAAATGGAGGGATCACTGTGAGGTCCCCTCTCTACTAAATAGTGTGTCTCAGGCCAGCCTGAGCTACGAGACCTTTCATGTGTTCATTATGTCTTGAATCCCTTGCCATTTTTCCAGTACACCCCCATATTTGCTGTCTGGAATATGCTCTTCTATCTGTTGTAATACTATTCATTAGGATGTATACACTTTCTCTGGTTTTCACCTCCAAGAAGAATTTGTATTTGTATAGTTTGAATTGAAATATATGAATGCATCCCAGCAAGGCTTAGTCTTTGTGTACTTTCTGGTTGGCTGGTCATTGATCTTGGCAGATGCTCAGAGTAAACTGTGATGGAAAAATGGTTTAGGGACGAGAAGGCAAAAGTAGCCCTCCCATGTCTGAAGTCAGGTCACTAAGTATGTCCTGCAGTGAATTTATCTCTAGCAGGTTCATATTCCATGTCAATAACTCCCCCCCCCCAAGAAACAGTGAACACTTTGATTGCACTACCCTTTATTTCCTAGGATGGAGGTGTCTCAAATCACATCCTGGGCCCCAGAGTCCCATGTGTTAAGGTTTCTGGCCCCTCACAGAGATGGAATAAACATGTTTAGGGAGGCTCACTGGCCAGGCTGGCCAAGGTCCCTTTCAAGGGGATACACCATGAAGATGACATTGTCCCAGGGAGGGAGGGCAGGATGATCTGGTCTGACCACCTCAAAGCCCATGTAGCTAAAGGCTCGAAGCAGGGCACCTGTAGGACAGAACAAATAATTAGCACATCCACTGAAGCTCAGCCCATGTAACCATAAATTTTCTACAGGGGGCACTCTAGAAAAGTGTAGTTCAGGCTTAGAGTTAGGGTATGCTTTGGAGTGATAGACATAGGCCTACCCTGCCTTCAGGATTCACGTTAACATTTGAGTTAACCTTTCAGATCTCCAGTTTGTAAAGTGGGCATGAGAAAATGATGTGATTATTTAAGCACTTAGTGCAATAAATGCACTCTAAACTCTAAAGTGCTATTTGTTACTGCTGGCAATTGTCCAGCATCTGATTTTTTAGGTTTTGAGATCTGTAGCCAATGTGACCTTGAGTGTGGAATTTTCATGCCCCAGATTTCCAAATGCTAGGACACTGACTTATACTGCCATGCCCAGTTCATCTTGTCTTATATCCAATAAGTATAAACTCTGAAAGATAAGCACTAACATATTGCATCTGGTTAAATACATTCCTGTCCTAGCCTTTTACACGTTCTTCCCTACTGTGAAGGCTTGTTTGACACCTTTTATCAGTCCACCACACCCCTTAAATGGATCCTGTGTAATTTCTCCAGTGCTCCCAGCCTTGGGCCTGACACCACCTGCAGGGGCTTCTTGTTAATCCAGTTGTAATGGGACAAAATAGAAAGCTGTGTGCTTTCATTTCCTTTCCAGTAGAAGTGGGGATGGGGTACAGAGAGGAGGGACTTATCCCAGGAAGCCTAAGCACACCTCTGTCCTTCCGATCACTTTGGAAGTTCACAAACACAGAGTCCACATTCGTCTTCTCCTCCACATACTCCAGCGTTGCTGTCAAACTAGAAGCCAGAGAGAAAGTTAATGCTCAGCTAACTCAGAATCTAGAAAGTCAGAAGTACTGGCGAGTGTTTGCTCTCTACCTACAGAAACTGGGAAGTTGCTAGTGAAGTGGCCTTTCTCTGAAATGAAGGGATTCCACCTGACTGAGGTGTATGTCACAGAAGGGGTCATGGTTGAAGGGACTGCTGAACAGCAAAAGTATTCAACTGTTCAGATGCTCACTTTGGTGTTCTGAGTCCAGCAACTGGCCCTCAACCTAAAATTATTCCATGAACCCCAAGATCTTTTCTGTGTGCTACTAGAGTGCTGTTTCTGGCACAGCTCCTAAGTCATTGTGATGTAAATGGTGGGATACCCCATCTCTTCCCCACACCCTTCCATCTCACCTTTCTCGGTTGCCTTGATCCAAGGCCTGATACGGGATATCTAGGAAGAGTTGATGGTCACACAGAAGGCCATGCCAATGAGCAGAGGAATGGGGGGTGAGACGAAAGTGGAAATCTAACTGAACTGGATCTTGGTGAAGCAGTGGGTCAGTTGATAGCACTGTCAGGTTCCCAGCCTGAAAAAGAAGTAAATTGAAATGCCAGGCATTGGTGGCACATGCCTTTAGCCCCAGCACTTGGGAGGCAGAGGCAGGTAGATCTACAGAGCTAGTTCCAGGACAGGGTCACAAAAAAAAAAATAAAGAAGAAGAAGAAGAAGAAGTAAATTGAAGTAATAATCACATCTAGGGCAAACTGAGGTGCTTTTGTAGAACCACGGAGAAGCAGATGAGGGAGGCTGAGCAAGTCAAAATCTTAAAAGATGTAACAATATTCCTTAGTCCTAGGAATAGCCATCCGATAACTGAGTTCTACTTGATGCCAAATACCTAGGATTACTTTCTAGTGCTATATTCCCAGCACCATTTTTACGTTGTTTGTTTGTTTTGTGGGGTTGGGGAATAAGGTCTTGCTAAGTTGCTGAAGCTACCCTTGTATTCACTTTCTATCCTAGGCAGCCCTTTCAAGAAACTGGGATTACAGGCCTTTTACCACAAGATACATCTCTGAACTACTTTGTCCCCAAGTCCTACCATAATCTGCTATACCTTTGTTCCTACTTTTCCCATCCTGCTGTTTGCTACCAACTATATGCTTTAGATCTCTGGGCCAGAATCCATCTAGAAAGCAAGTAAATTTTACACATAAGCTCAGGGTCCCAGCTAGCTCTAGTTTTTATGGTTATCAATGTTCCCTCAACAAAGTCATTACAGCAATCAAAAAGCTGCCCTGTAGTATCACCAGCTCATAGTGTACTTACTGAATACAGTTCTTTAAGCTGGCTGTGGTCTTTCTCCTGCTCAGTGCTTCTGCCCACCTGGAGGCCTCCTAGGGACTCAGGAGCACTGGAGGCAGCAATGGGGCCGGAGTGTCAGGTCCTCCTGTTCTTTGTAAGTGATGCTTGTTTGGGAAAGAGAGACAAATTAGTTTACCTCAGAGCCTAGGATGAATAAACTATGAAGGTAGCTTTCTGACTTCAGCTGCGCAGGACCAGTCTTCAACACTGTTTACTGTATCACCCAAGGGCTAGTTTATTTTTCCAAGCCAAATAGGAAAAGTATACCAATCCATGCCAAGGCTTCTACCCTGCCACTTAGGAAATCCTTTCAAGTTGTTTTCTTATATACTTTATGTAAACCATAGTTAACGGTAAAAACAAGTACCTTTTGTAACACCAAGGCAGCATCTTCTCCCGGAGGGTGAGCCGGTATTTGTAGCAGTAGAGGTAATAGGCGTATGGTGACCAGATGGGATAGAGGTAGTTCCGTGTTTTTCCCCTCTTGATATAAGAAAGGGAGTAGAGAGAGGGGCGGGACCTGTTACAAGGCAGTTTCTCTGTTCAGTGCCTCCCTGCGGCAAAGTGAGGTTCAGAGGATGAGTGGCAGAAGTTCAGGCAACCTTCTCATTGTGACATGGCAGGCACTATGACATAAGCAAGATGTCAGTGCTTATGTCATTCCAGTTTTACCCTATCCTGTCCCATTAACCAAGGCTCATATTCAACAAGTATACATTTTACAACTGTATTGATAGTTAAAAATGCTTTAAAACTTGCCTGGTAGTGCTGGTGCATGCCTTTAATCCCAGCACTCAGGAGGCAGAAACAGGCCATCTCTGTGAGTTCAAGGCCAGCCTGGTCTAGAGACTGAGTTCCAGGACAGCCAGGGCCACACAGAGAAACCCTGTCTCAAAAAACAAAACAAAAGCAAAAATAAACAAAAAACAAAAAACAAACCTTTAAAACTTATCTACTATTGCCAAACAGCCCTGCCTGAGCTCTTGTACCCATCACCCTGGCCTTCCCTCTGGAACACTTCTAAATCCAGCAACTGCAGAGTTGGTGTCTAATGCCACAGTAAGTTTCTAAGACCCTGCTCCAACACTGATCTTATTAGTAGCTCTTTTACAATTCTTTTTACTATTATTCCATAGCATATAAAAATGCTACAAACTGCAGAACTTTCTCTGTTGTCTTTATAGGGTAATAATTTAAAATTAAACATCTCTAGGATGTGTAATGCTACATATCTTTAATTCCAGCAATCAAGAGGCAGAGATGGTAGGATTGCTCAACACCTGGAACCAGTGTGGTTCGCAATAGCAAAGTTCTGGCTGGACAGGGCTACATAGAAAAATCCTGTTTCAAACCATACACACAAATTCACAGGCCCAGCCAATGAAAATTAGTGGGGTTACAGAATAGATATGTTAAAATGGTAAAACGCTCACACCAACAAAACCAGCAACAAGTTGCTGCATCAGAACACAGAATCAGTGCTAAATCAAAACTTTTCAACAGAAGCCAGAAAGATTTTATGATAAGTCTCTCTCTCTCTCTCTCTCTCTCTCTCTCTCTCTCTCCCTCTCTCTCTCTCTCTCCCTCTCTCCCCTCTCTCTCTCCTCTCTCTCTCTCCTCCTCCTCTCTCTCTCTTCTCCTCCTCTCTCGTCTCTCTCCCTCTCTCTCTCTCTCTCCCTCTCTCCCCTCTCTCTCTCTCCTCTCTCTCTCTCTCCTCCTCCTCCTCTCTCTCTTCTCCTCCTCTCTCTTCTCTCTCCCTCTCTCCCTCTCTCCCTCTCTCTCTCTCCTCTCTCTCTCTCTCCTCCTCCTCCTCTCTCTCTTCTCCTCCTCTCTCTTCTCTCTCTTTCCCCTCTCTTTCTCTCCCTCTCTCCCCCCTCTCTCTCCCTCTCTCTCTTCTCTCTCCTCTCTCTCTCCTCCTCCTCCTCTCTCTTCTCCTCTCTCCCCCTCTCTCTCTCTCTCTCTCTCTCTCCTCCTCCTCTCTCTCTTCTCCTCCTCTCTCTTCTCTCTCCCTCTCTCTTCTCTCTCCCCCCTCTCTCCCCTCTCTCTCTTCTCTCTCCTCCTCCTCTCTCTCTCTTCTCCTCTCTCTCTCTCTTTCTCTCTCCCCTCTCTCTCTCTTTCTCTCTCCCTCTCTCTCTCTTTCTCTCTCCTCTCTCCTCTCTCTCTTTTTCTCTCTCCTCTCTCTCTCTCTCTCTCTCTCCCTCTCTCTCTCTCTCTCTCTCTCCTCCTCTCTCTCTCTTCTCCTCTCTCTCTCTCTCTCTTTCTCTCTCTCTCTCTCTTCTCTCTCTCTCTCTCTCTCTCTCTCCTCCTCTCTCTCTTCTCCTCCTCTCTCCTCTCTCTCTCCCTCTCTCTCTCCCTCTCTCTCCCCTCTCTTCTCTCTCTCCTCCTTCTCTCCTCCTCCTCTCTCCTCCTCTCTCCTCTCTCTCTTTCTCTCTCCTCTCTCTCCTCTCTCTCTCTTTCTCTCTCCTCTCTCTTTCTCTCTCCTCTCTCTCTCTTCTCTCTCCCCCTCTCTCTCTCCTCTCTCTCTCCTCCTCCTCTCTCTTCTCCTCCTCTCTCTCTCTCTTTCTCTCTCCTTTATCTCTTCTCTCTCTCTCTCTCTCCCTCTCTCTCTCTCCCCTCTCTCTCCTCTCTCTCCTCCTCCTCTCTCTCTTCTCTCTCTCTCTTTCTCTCTCTCTCTCTCTCTCTCTCTCTCTCTCTCTCTCTCTCTCCTCTCTCCTCTCTCTCTCCTCTCTCTCTCTCTCTCTCTCTCTCCCCCTCTCTCTCCTCTCTCTCTCCTCCTCCTCTCTCTCTTCTCCTCTCTCTCTTTCTCTCTCCTCTCTCTCTCCTCTCTCTCTCTCTCTCTCTCTCTCCTCTCTCTCTCCCTCTCTCTCTCCTCTCTCTCTCTCTCTCTCTCTCTCTCTCTCTCTCTCTCTCTCTCTCTCTCTCTCTCACACACACACACACACACACACAAGAACATGGCAAATAGAGGCTCTAGCAATCTGGTTGTACTAATGCTAATTTTATGTCAACTTGATGCAAGCTGGAGTCATTTGAGCAGAGGTAACCTCAACTGAGAATTTCCTGTGGGCAAGCCCTGGGGCATTTTCTTGATTGGTGAGGGAGGTCTCAGCTCACTGTGTTTGGTACACCCTTGAGCTGGTGGTCCTTAGTGCTATAAGAAAGCAGTCTAAAGTTGAGCAAGCCATGGGGGCAAAGAAACAGCATTTCTCTAAGGCCTCTTCAGCTCCTGACTCCAGGTTCTGCCTCAAGTTCCCACCCTGATTTCTCTCAGTGGTGGAAACCTGAGAGTTGTATGATGAAGTAAGCCCTTTTCTCCCTAAGTAGTTTTTGGTCATGGTGATTTATCACAAAAATAGAAATACCAACTAAAACACTGATAAAAATTAACATTAAGGGCAAAATTTGGTTCTAGAACCAACAGTTGGAGACTTCTTCAAATTTATTATGCATCAATTCAGATATTGAGGGCCCACTATAAGCCAGGCATCTCTATGGTTCTTAGGACACATCCGTGAACTACAGACCTGTGCTCTATAGAACTTTTTAACATGAGAAAACAAAGTATGTAAGAATATAGAAAATTAGTATATCAGAAGAGAACTGTTATGGGGAAAACAGGTTAAAAAAGGACAAACCTTTAGTGTTCACACTTGGGAAGCAGAGGCAGGCAGATCTTTTGAGTTTGAGGACAGCCTGGTCTATGTAGTGAGTTCCAGGCCAATCACAGCTACACTGTGAGACCCTATCTCAAAAAAAAAAAAAAAAAAAAAAAAAGGATTGGGAGTATGGGATGTGCAGTAAGGTTTCAGCACAGGTGATCCAAGTAGGCCTTACTGAAAAGATGATCAAAGATGCAGGGAGTTGCCAGGCAGAGGTAGGTGGATCTCTATGAGTTCAAGGGCAGCCAGGTAGTTCCAAGATAGGCTCCAAAGCAATACAGAAAAACCCTGCCTTGAAAACAATACAAAACAAAAAAGATGCAGGGAGTTAAGATTATTAACCAGTCAAGCATGATGAAGCACATCTTTTATCCCAGCTCTCAGGGGGTAGAGGCAGATCTCTGCGTTCAGAATTTCAGGACAGCCAGGGCTATAAAGAAGCACTGTCTCCAAAAAAAGAAAGGGGGGGGGAGGGGACTGCTAGAGGTCCTGAGTTCAATTCCTAGCAACCACATGGTGGCTCACAACTATCCATAATGAGATCTGATTTCTCTTCTAGCCTACAGGCAGAACATTGCATAATAAATAAATATTTTTGTTTGTTTGTCGAGACAGGATTTCTCTGTATTGCTTTGGAGCCTGTCCTGGAAGTAGTTCTGTAGACCAGGCTGGCCTTGAACTCAGAGATCTGCCTGCCTCTGCCTCCCAAGTGCTGGGATTAAAATCATGTGCCACCAACACCTGGCTAAATAAATCTTAAAAAAAAAAAAAAAAAAAAAAAAGGCTAGGGCCTAAGAGACACGTAGTAAGGCTCATCTGGTAAAACTACTTGCTGCCAAGCCTATTAGCCTGAGTTCAATCCCTGGAGCCCATGCAAAGATAGAAAAAAACAGACTCCCACTGATCTGCTGATCTGTATATATGCCCTGTCTCAGACATCCACAGATGCAAACATGCATATACCACACACACACTAAGTAACTGTAAAATTTGATTGGGCTCTGGTGTCATATGCCTTTAATCCCAGCATTTAGGAGGTGGAAACAAGGAAATCTCTGAGTTGGAGACCAGTCTGGTCCACGAAGCAAATTCCAGGACAGCTAGGACTACACGGGAAAACCCTGTCTCAAAAATAGTAATAAAAAACTGTTAACAAAGCTAGGTCTATGGATGAGGATCATCCCATTCAGAAGCAACAGCTGATGTAAAAGCTAAGAATGCTGTTTTCAACAGCGAGGTAGCTACTATAGGTGAATGGGGCAGAATATGCTACAGGGGATGGGAGTTAGTAGGGCATGATACAGGGCTACCTACACAATTCCATGAAATTTTGAGTAAAGAGAAAGTGGCTGAGCAGCGTTTTGCATGAAAGAATGACTAGTTATGGCGTGCTTTAAAAATGTTCCTTAGCCAATGGTATACACCTATAATCCCAGCACTTTGGAGGCTGGGGCAGGACAAAATTTGACATTGAAGTTAATTTAGGTTACCTATATGTCTCAAATGAGAAAAAAAAAGGGGGTTCTTTTTAAGACAAGGTCTTATGCAGCCCAGGATAGTCTAGAAATAAGTATATAGATGACTTTGAACTTGCAATTCTCCTGCCTCTACCTCCAAAGTGCTGAGAGTATAAGCATGTGCCAGCACCTCTGGCTTAAGGAAAGAAAATCTTGTAAAACTGTACAGTAGACAGAAAAAGATAATGTAGTATCCACATTGGAGCATTATAGGTAATGGTGAGGCAAGCAAGCATATGGATAGTTACACATCTTTCCCAACAAAGCACTTAGCAACCAGGGAACCCCCACCTGCATCAAGCTACACACACAGCCCTCTTCAGAGCAGTAGCTCCAACAAATACTCCCCAACAATCCTTTGTAATTCTTTTGTGGTCAAAGTCATGTCCTGAAACCAGGATCAATGGCTGATCCAAACTTCGCTGGTGTTGGGTGCATGTGCAGTAACAAAACTGTGTCTCTTATAGAAAACACCGTATTTGCTATCTTATGCCTATGCTTGATAGCTTATGTATATAGTCAAAACTAGATACCCTGTGGTTTTAAAACATGCACTATGAACAAAGGCTTATATAACCCATACTTAACAATTGAAACAAGAAACTTTGAGACTGAGGATGTAGCTCAGTGTGTAAGAACACTTGCTATACAAGCTTAAGGACCAGAGTTTGAATTCCCAGCACTCAAGTAAAATGCTGGAGGTGGCCACATGTCTAGAACGCCAGTGCTGTTGGGAGAGGAAACAGAATGGTAATGGTCTTGCTAACTGCCAACCTAGCTCCAGGTTCACTGAGAGACCCTGTTTCAAGGGAATACAGCAAAGAAGGTTACCTGAAGTCCTCCCTTGGCTTCTTCGCACAGGCATATGTGCACAAACAAGCCCCCCTCTCTCTCTCTCTCTCTCTCTCTCTCTCTCTCTCTCTCTCTCTCTCTCTCTCTCTCTCTCTCTCTCTCTCTCTCTCTCACACACACACACACATTCTTTCTCCATTCTTCCCTCTCTCCCATCTCTCTCTCTAATCTCCTTCCCCTTCTCCACCTCCCTCTCCTCTCTCTCTCTCTCTCTCTCTCTCTCTCTCTCTCTCTCTCTCTCTCTCTCTCACATCACACACACACACACACACACACACACACACACACACACACATCAAAAAGTCCCTTTCCCCTTAATAACCAACTGTTCTGCCTCTTGAACCCATAAAGAAAACCCTACACAGTGACCAGGCACTCTTGAGCTGCCTGCTTGCCATATATGTAATTTGTGCTTTTTACTTTGCCTCTGAGTAAGATCTCTCTTTGTGTATGCTTTTTCTTTTTAATCCTCTGAACAAAATGCCAAAACCCTGAAAACACTGGGACTCTAGAGAAACCACTAATAAAGTACCCCCAACCAGAAGAGAATAAATCCTGTCTCACTGATGCAGATTTCCCTCATACATTCTCCAGTCCCTTTCCAACCTGATGCCTATAGCTGTGCATGGTAGCTGTCAAAGAGTGGTCACTCTTCAGCCTCCCCATATGTCTGATTGATGAAGAACAGGTACCTGTGGCTGAATGGCCTCTCAAAGCTCTTTCACCAGGGAGTAGAGGAGAAAGAAGTGGGTGTGGCAGGCACCTTCCTAGTCAGGGTTTGAAACAGACTCACTGTCAACCAAATAAATTCCGTATGATTTTGAAGCAGAATAGAGATGTAAAGAGGTAGAGTTTCGTGCCTCATTCCAGTATTGCTTTTGTTCCCTGGTGTGAAAAGTTTGTTACCATTTGGATTTGATTTTTTCTTTTTTTTTTTTTTTTTTTTTTTTTTTTTTTTTTGAGACATGGTCTCGATATATAGCTCTGGATGTCTTGGGACCCACAGTGATCCTCCTGCTTCTGCCTTCTGAATGCTGGGATTAAAGGCATGCACCACCACACCTGGCCCACCACTTGGATTGTTTTAAATAATTTGTATGCCTGTATGTGTGAAAGTCCTTTCCTTTCCCAAGAGTCTGTTCTTTCACCTTGTTTTTTAACAGCATCTCTTGTTTTTTCTGCTGCTACACTATAAACTTGAGCTTCTGATCAATTCTATCTCTACCGCCCATCTCACTATAGCAAAGCTGAGGTGGGGTTACAGACTGGGCAACTCAAGTCATCTGGCTTTTGTGGGTTTTGTGTGTTGTGGGACTCTAACCCAGGTCATCAGGATTGTAGAACAAACGCTTTCCCTACTGAACCATCTTTCCAGCTCTGCCACTTAGATTTAAAACTTTTCCTTCTTCTTTCCTTTTCTTCTAGCCTTTTATGTGATCTCATTTGTGTCTGGGTTTCAGAGTGTACCAGGCTTACAGGAGCTTACCAAGGTAGTAGGGAACTTTGATAATTGCTCTGAGGCAGGACAGGGTGGGGGGAGTGGAGATGGTGAAGCTATTCCTAGAACTCAACAACTGAAAACATAATTTCCTATCATCTTTAGCTTTTCATAGATGAATTATGTGCTTATCTGCAGAGGCAAGCAAAAAACCCAGAGGAGAAGAAACAAATCCATATGTCAATGAGGCCATTGTTTGGACAGTTCTAGCCTTAGAGAACCTCCCTCATGCTCTCATTCAGGCAGTTGGCCAGCATACTTGTCAGCACCTTTCCCAAGAAGTTCTTTGGGTAGCAGTGGCAAATGTTTGGATTCTGGAAATAAGTAAAAGGAAGAACACATAGGGGTTCCTAATGGCCTGTGAGATTTAAAAAAAAAAAGTGTTCTCAGGACCCAGAGGACCAGAGGTGGATCTGAAGTGAAAGCCTCCTTCTTGAGGACTAGCTTTTATGGTACCAGAAGGTACCATGCAAGCTTCCGAAGCAGGGGAGCAACTGATAATTCTACCTACTATGATGCCTATGAGCTATAACAATGATCAGAATGTCATGCATATACCTTGGTAGTAACAGACAACTCTCTAATTGTACTTAAAGTCCTCTCATCAAGAGGGAAACCATGCCTGGTACTGGAAACCCAGCCTACCCAGGGCTAGTAGTCATGGACCTTGAAGGAGAACCTGAATCCTCTACCTTACTTAACCAGCACAATCCCTAACTATATCCTTATATCCACAGATAAGTGTAATTCTTGGTGCTTATCAAGGAAGGTGTCTGTAACAGGTGGATATCATTCCAGACAACCACAACCATCAAAAGGCAGAGTTGTGAAGCCAGGTCCCAGGTGATACATTTGTAACATAACTTCACCTAAAGTTTGAGGATTAAGGAACTGGGGGACTGAAGAGATAGCTCAGAGGTTAGGAGCACTGACTGCTCTTCCAGAGAGAGGTTAGGAGCACTGACTGCTCTTCCAAAGGTCCTGAGTTCAATTCCCAACACTTACACGATGGCTCCCAACCATCTTACATGATGGCTCACAACCATCTACAATAAGATCTGGTGCCCTCTTCTGGCAAATAGATAATTTTTTTTTAAAAAAGTGGGAGAGTGGGCAGATGGCTCAGAGGTTAAGAGAACACTGATTGCTCTTCTAGAGGTCCTGAGTTCAATTCCCAGCAACTATATGGTGGCTCACAGCCATCTACATCTTCTGGTGTTCAGGCAGACATGGGGGCAGAATGTTGTATACATAATAAACAAATCTTTAAAAAAAAAAAGGATTGAGGTAGAACAGAGGTTCTCAATGGGGCAGGGAGAGGGGGTCTCAGCAACTTCTTTGGGGGTCAAATGACCCAGGGGTTACATATCAGATATAATTTTATGGTTGGGGATCACCGCAACAGGAAGAACTGTATTAGCATTAGGAAGGTTGAAGAGGCAGAAAGATTGTAAGAGCCAAAGGAAAAGGAAATTTGCTATGAGATGGTGTCTCTTAGGAATGTCTCACAAACACAGCTGCCTAAATAAGACCTGAGCAAGGAGGACATTAATATACATGCTACTGAGAAATGAAGATGTTCACAAGGCCTCAACCCTGGATGAGGAACTACAGAGAACTATAGAATGCTGAGAGCAGAAAGTCTTCCCCCAGGGAAGAGCACACCAATTGGTTATCCAACACCTGTGTAGACCTTCTTTCAGCCCGTTTTTATACTCTATTCAGTACAAACACTCCACAGAAGGAACTGTGTGGCCCTTACCGTAGTTTCTTTTTCCCTATAGCTTATGTCTCCTGCAACTCTAAATATTAGCTTAAATATTAAAGTGTAACGACATCATGGACGGTTAGCAGAGCTTTTAGAGGATCCCACCCGTCGACCACTTTCAGATAGACTCAAAGGAAAATTGACAGTGGCACCATATTCTTTTAATGTTCAAAATTATAGCATGTCAAAACTAAAAATGAGCTCAACAACCAGAACTAAATCAATCAGTTTTTATTGTTATCATTAGTTTTTATTATTATTGATCTCGCTGGCCTAGAGCTTGCGGTGTAAATCACGTTAGCCTGGAAACTGTCCTGTTGTAAGGTTACAGGCAAGCGCCACCTCACCCCCTCCTTTTTAAGAGTGGAGCTAAAGAAAAGATACTATGTTTTCCGTTGTCAGTCTACTGGATGCTCATTACATTATCTGTGGAGAGGGATGACGAAAATAAATAGCAGTTCTCCCCATTGTCCTGTCGCGTGCAAGGTGCAGCGGCGGCCGCTGTCCAGCTCTGGGAACCCGGGTCTCCGGCGCGCCGCGGGCAGCCCAGAGGCTCGACTGCGCCTGCGCGGGGCCCTTCCTCCGTCTCCGTGCGGGCGTCATGGCCGCCTCTGTGGCTCTCCGGAGTAGGGATCTGCTGTGGGCTGGCGCTGCGTGGCTGCGGCAAGGAGGCATCGGAGAGCTACTCCGGGCGCCAATTGAACGGGGCACCCCGGGGCGTGACTTCAGTCTCTCTCATAACCGGGTGAGGGCCGACCCGGCTTGGGCTCGTAGACCGGGAGGGACAGGAGGGCTGTTCGTGCCAGTTTGAGACCGGCAAGACCGCTCCGTGGGGCGGCGGGCTTTCCCTGGGGTGCAGGTGACTGTGGCGGGGTGGCGGGGTGTTCTGTGGACGCTCGCTCACCCCAGCTCCCCTGGCCGCCAGAGCACGGTCGTCGTGGAGCGCTGGTGGAAGGTGCCCCTCGCCGGGGAAGGCCGGAAGCCGCGCCTGCACCGGCGCCACCGCGTTTATAAACTGGTGGAAGACACGAAACACCGGCCCAAAGACCTCCTGGAGCTCATCCTCACGCAGTCTGTGGACGGTACGCCTTGGGCCCAGATGCTGACCCCCTCGGCTGCTGCTGTATAACGTTAACCCCTCCTGCTTCTCATTTGCTTGCCTTGTTTATTTACTACTTAGTGGCTCCGGTGAAACTAAAGTCACGAATCTGTGACTTAGATACTGGCCTTTAGCACGGAAAATTTAAACGTGTGTGCAATACTGTTAACTGTTAAGAGAGAACCCAACAGTTTGCGTCACAAATAATGAAATCCTTTTATTGTACAACTCAGTGTACACTAGTTTTTAAACTAGACTTGTGACAAGTGCTCCTAATAAATATGATGGCCCGGGGTGGGGTGGAGTGGGCAGAGGGTGGCCAAAGGTCCACCTTATCCCTCTGATATAGGGCGTAGAGCTGAGCCCCAGGAATCTGCCTGATTCCTCCCTATAGTGCTAAGGTTATGGACCATACTGAAATTAGGGTCCTCAGTGCCTTATAACCTGCCCCAGAGAACTGACATTTTTGGTTTTGGTTTGGTTTGGTTTTGGTTTTTCGAGACACGGTTTCTCTGTTTTGCTTTGGAGCCTATCCTGCAACTCGTTCTGTAGACCTCAAACTCACAAGGGTCCACCAGCCTCTGCCTCCCGACTCTCTTTTTTTATGCCCCTCCATCGGTTGAGGCTGGGGATAGACCCCCAGGGCCTAAGTATTCTAAGTCAAGACCTTTACCAGACTGTACCCGACTAAGATTCATCTTTCTGTAAGGACTCCCACAGAGTTTTCATATGTTCCTGTTCTCATTGGCAGAAATTGGAGTGAGGGGTGATCTGGTCTCAGTGAAGAAATCTGTGGGTCGAAATAAACTCCTTCCTCAGGGGCTGGCTGTGTATGCGTCCCCTGAAAATAAGAAGCTGTTTGAAGAGGAGAGATTGGTGAGCCCAAAGTATATGGGGTAATAAAACATTAAGGTTTTTGCTGGGAATTTGTTACTTAATTTGAAAATGGAGTAGAAACTAGAACAAGAACCCAGAAGCCCAGCAGAGTTGGACTGTTATTACTTGGTGTGGGCACATTTCTTCTCAGTTTTCTCTTTTTCAGCTGAGACAAGAAGGAAAACTGGAGAAGATCCAGACAAAGGCAGGAGAGGCAGTAAGTTGGTTTTTACTGATACCTTACAGAGGTCACCAACCTCCTGAGAGTCTCCCTGATGTCCTTTGCTTACTATTACAAGGATGACAAAATATTTTGTTCCAGAAGTGCTGGGTTTCCCTGTGTGGCCCTGGCTGTCCTGGAACTCATTCTGTAGACCAAGCTGGCCTCAAACTCAGATCTGCCTGCCTCCACCTCCCAAGTGCTGGGATTTAAGGTGTGCTTTTTTACTTTGCTTAGGAAAATGTGCCAAATTTTTAATTTGCTAACTTCTTGCATTTGAAGTACTCAGTGACATCCTTGGCCTGGGATTCTTTGCCAAAAGTGCTCTAGCTTTTGAAGGAGTCCCCATTCTGGGATCAGGATCTGTGGGAAAATGTAAGGTGAAGACTCTGCCTTTTGGGAGTATTCACAGACAAGGTGAAGAGGGTGTAGCTGCATGAGAAGGTAAACAATAAACTGAAGGCATTAAAGCAGGAAAGTGGGCCCTGGTGGGTTTGGAGTTACTGGGGGGAGGGAGACTTTTTTTTTTTTTTTTCTAGTTTTGGGCAAACTGGGAAGTATGAGTGAATATTTAAGGTATGTTGGGGAGAGAGGTTCATATAGCTCAAACTGGCCTTGAACTCCGTATATAACCAAGGCCTGTCCTGACCTAATTCTGCTTATTCTACCCTTCAGTTAGTGGGATTATAGATGTTACCACAAAGACCAGTTATGGATGTTCAAACCCAGGCCTCGTGTATGTTAGGCACACATCTATCAACAGCTCTAGGGCATACTTTAAAATGAAGATAGTTCAATCTACCTAAAGTAAAGGTTTATATAATGTAGTATTAGAAAATATATGGCTGGAAAGAGGGTTGGGAGAAGATGTAAAAATTGGCTTGAATCTTTAAGTGATTTATACTTCATTTTATAAGTATAAATGTCAGGTTAAAAAGCTATTGAGAGTCACTTCATCCTGAGATATAGTAAGAACCTTCATAGATGACCCTACATTTATTACATTTATGTGTATGGGAGCAGGGCACATGTGCAGTCGAGGGGACAGCCTGCATGAGTCACTTCTCTTCTTCCTCTGTGTGGGTCCCTGGGTCAGATTCAGGTCATCGGGCTTGGCAGCTGGTACCTTCACCTACTGAGCCATTTTGCCAGTCCTAATTCTGAGCTTAATACAGACTGTTTCTCTTTGCCTAAAACATCAAGGTATAGATGAAATCCCTGTGAAGTCTTGGAAAATATCTTTTTTTCCATATGAAAGTTGAATAAAAAGAATACTTTTTTTCCCATTAATGTTTTGTTTTCACCTATCTTAGCTGCAGGGCAAAAATTATGCCCTTTTCCTGAACTCCCAGACCTGGTGACTCTAACATATCCACCACCCCCCCCCCTGATTGTTTGTAGACAGTAAAATTTCTGAGAAGCTGTCATCTAGAGGTGGGAATGAAGAACAACGTCAAATGGGAGCTAAACCCTGAAATAGTTGCTCGCCACTTCTTTAAGAATGTGAGTGTTCCCTTATTGGTACCCCCTAGGTCAGAGCTGCCTCTAGGTAGAAGATCAGGCTTGAACCCTTTACCAGCTGGAGATGGGAGTTTCTTACTCTTGGTTGGTTTGCAGGGAGAGAGGGGGAGTGTAGCTAAGACCTAAAGTAGTTGCAGCCTTAAAGTCTAGTAGGAAAAAGCAATTCCATTTATTTTATTGCTAGCTGGGAAGAACCTGGGGACATGTGACTTAATTAGAGAATTGTTACTTTTTTGGATAAAGTAGTATTGGTCTCAAGACCTAATCTGTTTGCAAATTTACCTCCTGTGCTGTAACCTGTGGGCATCTGTGCCCTCCAGAGGTCAGCCAGAATCAGTTCCCCAAATGTATTCCTTCCTGTGTAGAAAGTTCCAGAGCAGAGCTGTCTTTATAAGATTACCTGGAGGCTGAAGTAGAAGGGTTTATCTCAGTGGTTCTCAGCCTGTAGGTCATGACCCCCCATAGGGGCCACATATAAAATATCCTGCTTATCCAGTATTTAATTACAATTAACAGTAGCAAAACTACAGTTAAGTAGCAACAGAATATTTTTATGGCTGGGGGTCACCACACATGAGGGACTGTATTAAAGGGTCTCAGCATTAGGAAGGTTGAGAACTACTGGTTTATCTGGATGTTGGTTCTATTTTTCAGCTTGGTGTTGTGGTTGCCCCACATGCTCTGAAATTACCAGAGGACCCTATCACTCGGTGGGGCGAGTACTGGTGTGATGTGACTGTGAGTGTTTCAAGGATTTTCTTCCTTTGTTTGGGAGAATAGTCAACATGAGAAGCTGGATTGGGTGGTGTCAGTTCTGCCTGACTGATCTTTGTCTATTCCTGTTTTTAATGTGTGTTCAGGTAAATGGACTCGACACTATAAGGGTTCCTATGTCTGTAGTGCTCTTTCAGAAGCCCAAGACCAAAAGATACAAGCACTGGTTAGCCCAGCAAGCTGCCAAGAGCATGACCCCCACCAGCTCCCAGGCAGCCTGAATGTCCTCTGCCTTCAAGCCAAGCAGTCAGAAGAGCATTGGGCAGAGCGGGCCAGCACTTGAAGCCGTCCTAGCCCGAAGTAAGCGTGGATCATAGAGAACCTGGACTCAGCAGACTGAACCGCACATACATGTAAGGCTGGCTGTGTTTGTCATCTCTGCAGTCAGTGTTATCACAGCCAGCTATATCAGAGCGTTCTACAGGCAGTAGATTTCCTACACTGAATATCAGTGAACTGAAACAGTCTCTTAGCCCTTCCTTCCATTGGAGAATGCATGGGAACAAGTGAAGGGCCCAGCTATGGTTCTAACAATCACTGTGTTATCCAGACTGTGTCCCATGCAAAAATAAAGACTGGACTTTATTTTTCTGGACTTCAGTTGACTGTGGGCAGGCTATTCAGGTAAGGTGTGTTGAGCTGCAAAGGAAAGTGTAGCAGTTTGATGTGTCCATGGTTGCCATGAGCAGACTGCTGTAATGTAGCCAATTATGTCTGCTCTTTATCTCCATGTGAGTGATGCTGCCGGTTCCACTAAGATCTAAATAAGGCCTAAGGATGATTGACGGAGAAAGTGACTCCAGGTGGCAGGTAGTCACACTTTGCAGCCTCTCTAATTAAAGGAGCCATTTCCTACACAGCCGGTGCCTGTATGTGTGGTTTCCATTTTTTCTGAGACAGGGTTTCTCTGTATAGCCCTAGCTGTCCTGAAACTTGTTCTGTAGACCAGTAATCTGATCTTGAACACAGAGATCCATCTGCCTCCTGAATGCTGGAATTAAAGGCTGGCTGGGCCACCACTGCCTGGCTTGTATGTGCAGTTTCTAAACCAACAAATCTGACCATGTGTAGATGGCACATTTGAGGTGGGGGTTGGGGGGACACTAGAAATTTTCCAAAAAAAAAAGAAAACATTGACTTTGCATGCAGCAAGCTCTACATTAAATCTCTACAAATGAAGTGATCTGTGATGCTCCCTGAAGTGATCTTTGGTGAGCTCTGCTGCTGCCTCTACCTTCTGACAGATCTTTCTCCAGCTCTCCAGTTACTGTGTCTCCTCCATACAGGTTCATGTGTACTGAACATATACTATATGAGCCATCTTCCTATAATACAAGACTTAATATGCTGACAAGGGTCCTGCTTGGTGTTATTTTCTACAGGATGGCTCTGAGCTTGGGGAAAGCCAGGGCTTCCATAAATGACAGAAATGATAGGACTTCTGTGGCAGTATGTGGTAGAAGAGGTGTGGGAGTGGCTCCAAAGAATGGGCAGGTGGTGATGGATGCCTGTAAGCCAGGCACCCAGGAGACCAGGGCAGGAGGGTTGGAAGTTTAAAGATAGATAGCCTGGGCTACATATTGAGACCCTATCTCAAAAAAAAAGAAAAAGAAAAGGAGGACGGGTTGGACATGGTGTTCCATGCCTTTAATTACAACACGCGAGAGGCAGGCAGGTCTCAGCTGGATCTCTAAGTTTGAGGCCAGCCTGAAATGAGTTCTAAGATAAGCCGGGGCTACACAGAGATACCATGTCTCAACAAATAAAAAATGTATGTAGGCATGTTTACTAGTTAGCTTTAATTGCCAAATTAATTCAGCCTAGAATCATCTGAGAAGAGTCTCACTTGAGGGAGTGGCTAGATAAGATTGGCCTGTGGGGATTGTCGTGATTGTTAATGGATGCAGGCGGACCTAGCCCACTATGGGCAGTGCCATCTCCTGAGCAGGTGGTTCTGGGCTGGGTAGAAAACTATCTAAACACAAACCTGTAGATTCCCATGGGTTGTTGCTCACCAGTCTAGCTGATATGGTAAATCCTAGATTGGGTCAGAAACCCTGATCAAAAAATAAGATGGAGTGTAAAAGAGGAAAAGAACCACATTGATCTGTAGCTTTACACACACACACAGACACACGTACCCACATGCACATGTGCGCACACACACAAAGGAAAACTGCTGTGGAATAATCCTTTTATACACTGTGAGGATACTTTGCCCTCATTTGTTTAATAAAGACCTACTGGTCAATATCTCTGAGGGAGAGCCAGACTGAGACGTAGGAAGAAGGACAGTCACCAGCCAGATGCAGAGGAAATAGTATATGTAGGATGACGTAACAAGCCATGGCAGCACATAAAATTAATATGGGTTAAATTTAAGTTGTAAGAGCTAGTTAGTAACTAACCTAAGCTATTGGCCAAGCATCTATAATAAGTCTTTGTATGGTTATTTGGGAGCTGACTGGCAAGACAGAAAGGTCTGACCACAGAAAACTATAGAAGCTTGGTCAGAGGTCTCAAAGACCTAAATGAAGAGACATTTACCATATTGATAGATATCTCTAGGATTCTTTAATAGAATGTGATCACTTGGTGACAGCATTCTCTGGAATGCTCTTCTACTTCCCTTCCTGTTGCTGACCAAAGGCAACATAGGGGAGGAAATGATTTATGTGGCTTGCATTCCAGGTAACAGTCCATCATTGAGAGATGTCAGGGAGTAACTCAAGCAGAAACCATGGAAGAAGGCTGTTTGCTGGCTCCCTCCTGTGTCCTCAGCATCCCGACCCAACCATTCTCTCCCATCCCCAGCCTAGATATGGCACATGCTGGCTAAACTCTCTAGTAGCTCTAAGAGGCCTTCAATCAATCAATAGCTCTCTCCCTTTTCTCTCCTCTTCTGCCCTCCCCGCCCCCTCCAACTCCCCTCCCAGTATTTTGAAACAAGGTCTGTTTGCAAAGCCCTGGCTGTTCTGGACTCTGCCTGTAGACCAGGCTGGCCTCGAACTCACAGAGATCCGCTTTCCTCTGCCTCCCAAGTGCTGGGATTAAAGGTGTGTGCTACCACACCAAGCCAGATGAGGTCCTCTTTTCTCTTAGGGGGCTCATAGCTGGGGTTTTTTAATCTTTAGTACATTTATTCTCTTCGTGAGAGACAGCAACTGGAGCATATTTGCAAATGTCAGGAAGAGCTAGGAGTCACTTCTCTCCATGTGGATCCCCGGTATCCAACTCAGGTGATCGATCAGCTGTCAGTGAATGCTTTATCCACTGGGCCCTGCACAGGCAGGCCCGAGCATCCCATACTAGCCTGTAACTCATATAGCCAAGGGTGACCGTGAGCTTCTTTGGATCCTGATCCTCTTGACTCCACTTCCTGAAGTTTCGCCACCACCCGGTTTGGTCAGCTGGGTTTTGATGAGACTTAATCCTAATTATTGCTTGGAGGTCACTAATGAAGGTGAGATAAATTTAAAAAGGAGCTTGTGAGGTAATGGGTAGACAGTTTCAGTCAGTGAAGCACAGTGAAGTCGCTGCAAGCATGAGGACCTGAGTTTGGGTCCCAGCACCCAGGTAAAAAGCCAGGCATGTAAGGTGGAGAAGCCATTGGCGGGAGACAACTATGTTGCCCTCTGGCCTCTATAGACACGAGCACACATGTATCCACAAGCATGTATATACCCACACACAAAAAGGACGGAGGGAGGAAAGGGTATCTTGCCAGGAAGCAATGGTACCATGAACAAGAAATAGTGCCTTTGCAGGCCCAAAGGATGAGAGAGACTGATGGAAAGCATCATCAAGCCCTGGGCTTTATGCTCAGTGTTTTGTGCCCAATGAATGCAGGAGGTCTGAGTGCCTTTGTAAAGCTGGGGGTGGAGTTCCACACAGCCCAGTCTTGTAGACTTGGCTTTGTAACTTGAGGAACTCAGACACTTAGCTCTTAATTGGTGATCAATCACCCTTAGCTTTTACTGCCTTTCTCCAGTGTATTGGTTACCTCTAGCCATATCCTTTATGAAACCTGATACATTTCTCAAATCTGAGCTATTTCTCTCCAGTAGCATCCACTTTCCCAGGCACCCTTCCCCCCTCACCAGCGTTAAGTGAACGCTGTACAATTAAAGTGATTGGCACTCACTAGATCTGCTTCCCTTGCAGGGGGATCCAGGCTGATGGTGAATCTACAGGTGATTCTGCTTTTTAAATCCCACTTTAAATCTGTTCCCCCAGCAGTTTGTTTGTGTTTTTTTTTTTTTCTGAGACAGGGTTTCTCTGTGTCAACAGCCCTGGCTGTTCTGGAACTCAGTGAAATCTGCCTGCCTCTGCCTTCCAAGTGTTGGGGTTAAAGGCAGGTGCCACCACAGCCCGGCTTTTTTTTGAAGATTAATTTATTTTATGTCTATGGGTGTTTTGTCTGCATGCCTTTCTGTATACCACATGCATGACTACCTAGTCCAGGATAGAACATCAGATCCCCTGGAAATGGAGTTACAGGTGGTTGTGAGTTCCCATGTAGTTGCTGGGCAGTCCAGGAAAGGGCTCACCTAGGAATAATGAGGCACAGAAGGTTCAATGGTACTTAGAGTTAGCACCTGGGTAAGTGGTGGGGTTAGGATCTACAAGGACACCTCAGCCTCTACTCCAGAGCCTTTGAACAGAAGAGGGATATTTTCTCACCCTAATTAGCTCAGAGACACCAGCTGAAGGGAAAGTGCATATGGAGGTATACAGCAAAGCCTCGCCTGATAACATCAGGTGGAGCCTGTTGAATACAACTAGAGTGCACTGAGAGTGTTGTGTTTTATTTTGAAACTGTCTTTATCTGTCTTCACTCACTAGACTGAATTCCTTGAGGGTAGGGTGTGCCCACGATTGCCTCACCAGCATATGATAAGTCCTGGTACTCTGTAAATGAATAATAAAAGAAGGGGTAAATCAACCCTGCAGGCTTTCCCCTCAGCTATATTTAAGAAGCAAGCACTGGGGCTAGAGAGTTCGCATTGCTTAAGAGCACTTGCTGCTCTTGCAGAGAAACCAGGTTCAATTCCCAGTACCCCCATGACCAGCTCACAACTGTCTATGACTCCTAATTCCAGGACATCTGGTGCCCTCTCCTGGCCTCTGCAGGTATACATGTCAAACACTCACAAAATCAGAGTGAGCCTCTTTTTTTTTAGGGGAAGGAGAAGGAAGCACCCAGGTACTGGGTGAGGCAGCACTGCCAGCAAGTGAACCCTGGGATTCTGGTATTTTCCAGAAAATTTCTACTTCGGAAATCTGAAAATGGGGAGTTGGAGAGATGGCTCAGGCTTTCAAGAACACTGGCTGCTCTCACAGAAGGGCCTGGGTTGAGTTCCCAGCACCCACATGGCAGCTCATAGCCACCTGAAACTCCAGTTCCAGGAGACATCACACAAAAATAGATTTTCCCCCCAGATGGGTTTCTCTGTGTAGCTTTGGCCTTGAACTCACAGAGATCCGCCTACCCCTGCCTACCAGGTGCCAAGATTAAAGGTGTATACCACCACTCTCCAACTAAAAAGAAAATAATTTTATTTTTGTTTGTTTTTTGAGACAGGGTTTCTCTGTTTCTTTGGAGCCTGTACTGGAACTTGTTCTGTAGACCAGGCTGGCTTTAATCTTGGAGATCCACCTGCTTCTGCCTCCTGAGTGCTGGGACTAAAGGTGTGTGCCACCAATGCCTGTCTTTAAAAAAAAGAAAAAGAAAAAGAAAAAAAAATCCAAAGATGAGCAGAATGGCACATGCCTTTGATCCCAACACTCAGAAGGCAAAGGCAGGCAGATCTCTGAGTTCAAAGCCAGTCTGGTCTACATAGGGAGTTCTAGGACAGCCAGGGCTACACAGAGAAATCTTGTGTCAAAAAGATTTTAGAAAGACAGAAATATGACAATGTGTATTTATTCTGCTCTCAGCCCTGGTTCCTCTGCTAGCTCTTGACTTTTGTTCTAGAATTATCCTGGTTTCATAGCAGTGCCCACAAGAGGGCAGTAGAAACCAGAGTAGGTTTCTACTTGGCTTCTAGCAACTCCCTTCCACCCTTAGAAAGCAGCAAGACTGCTTACTTGCACTGAGTCCCTTGAGGAAAGGAAGGATGTGCCCAGGACTTTGCATCATGGATATGAGTCCCGGCACTCGGTAAATAAATGCTCACAGGGGTGGATAATAAACGAAGGGGAAAATCAACCCTGAGTAAGTGATTCTTACTGCAAGTACAAGTGAGAGCTATTGCCTATTTGGGGGGAATGAAGCCCAGACACGGAAATCTCTTTAGGTCACTGGGTGACAAAGCTAGGAGCCCCTTACCAGCCTCTTTTTTATTTGTTTGAGACAAGGTATCTATGTGTAACAGCCCTGGATATCCTGGAACTCACTTTTTAGACCAGGCTGGTCTCAGACTCCTGCCTCTGCCTCCCGAATGCTGAACTGAAAGGCGTGCGCTACCACCGTCCAGGCCCTTATCGGCTCTTGGCTTGTTCCTGAATATCAGATCCCTTCTGAACAACAATTACAAAAGCAATATACAGCAGAGGAGATAAAAATAGCAAATCTCTAGAAGCTCTGTTGTCTCCCATTCTAAGAGCCTGCTCTAAATGCTGCTGGTCTTTGCAGTGACCCCTTATCCTGGCTAGTTTTACATTAACTTGACACCAGAGTCATTTGGGAAGAGGACCTCTATCGTGGATAAATAAGGATCTGAGAAAACAGATAGGCTGATGGATGTTTATTCAGGGAGAAATCACAACAGAAACAGATGACCGCCAGCAGTTTCCTGTCCCAAGGATGCCTCCCGATGCTATCTCCAACCAGGAAGCAAAAGAGGGCTGCTGGGGTCGTCAACCCCAGACTTAGTTCAAGTCTGCACCTGTCCCCACCCCCCAATGGGCGTGGTCAGTGCAACAGGTGCAGGCAGGGTGAATATCTCACTACAGACCTCAGTTAGAAAATGCCCCTATCAGGTGGCCTTGTAGGCCTTGGTTGATGATGGATGTGAGAGGTCCAGCTCACTGTGGATAGTGCTGTGCCTGGGCTGGTGATCCTGGGTTGCAGAAGAAAGCAGGCTGAGCAAGCTATTGAGCAACAGGCAGATAGCATTCCTCCATGGTCTCTGCTTTGACTTCCCTTGGTGACAAGCTATGGTTGGGATATGTAAGCCAAATAGCCTCTCTGCTCCCCAAGTTGCCTTTGGTCTGAATGTTTTTATCACAGCAACAGAAAGCAAACTAAAATCCTGCCTCTACTCCAGAGTGCAGGATCGCAGGTGTGCAACCCACCTCCAGTTTACTTAGCAGTGTTCTAACAGGACTTGATCTTAGTTGTTGAGTCAAGAGAGGAGTCGATGTCTCAGTAAGCCACCTACATAAGCCGTGCGGTGCCCTCTCCACACACTTGATCTTGTTATTGCTGCCCAGCCCACTGCTAACTTCTGCCTTCGCCACTGAAGCTCTTCATATTAATACCTGTCCTGACCCAACTGCAAAGCCATGCAAACCTGAACTAAGTTCATCCCTCAGCTCTGGTGCCCCATCGATTCTCTCCTGTACTCATGAATAATCCAAACATTGCTTCTTCCTGCAAGAAACCTTGGAAGCCTCTAGAGTCTATGCTTTCCCTTACATCTAACCTCCATTCAGATCTCAAGCCCTGCCTCTCCCTCTTCCTAACCCTGGAATTCATCTGTGTTTGTGCCACTGTGTAGATCAAGATGCACGCAGCCTGTAATTCAGTCTTCCAGCTGCCCACCTATCCATCCATCCATAAAAGTGTTGGAGCGATACCATGTGTCAGACAGTCGAGGGGCTGGCCATGGAGGGCTGAGCAGGCTCAGCGGGGTTGCCATCACTGGAACTCACAGGTTCATGTCACAGACATGACTAATAATAACACTGAGGATTACTGAGACGGAAACACACAGGCAGTATGAGAGGAAATACTGAGGCAGATACTTCTGATTTTGAACATTTATGTGAGTGTTTTGCTTGTATGTATGTGCACCCCATGTGTGGTGATTTGAATGAAAACAGCCCTCATAGGTCCATAGGGAGTGGCACTATCAGGAGGTGTGGCCTTGTTGGAGGAAGTGTGTCACCAAGCATAGGCTTGAGGTTTCAGAAGCTAAAGCCAGGCCCACCTTTGCTCTTTCTTCCTGCTGTCTTTGGGTCCAGATGTGAAACTCTCAGCTACCTCTCCAGCACTATGTCTGCCTGCACACCACCAAGCTTTCCACACTGACAAGCACGGACTAAGCCTCTCAAGCTATAAGCAAGCCCCAATTAAATGTTTTCCTTTATAAGAGTTGTCGAGGTCACTGTGAACAATAATAGAAACTGAGACACTATGAGTGCAGTGTCTGAGGAGGCCAGAAGAGGGCGCCATATTCCTGGAACTGAAGTTACAGAGGGTGTGAGCCACCATGTGGTTGCTGGGAAAAGAACATGGGTCCTCTGCAACAAGAGCAAGAACTCTCAGCCACTGAACCCTCTCTCTAGCTCCCTTGTTTGGATTGAGACTGCTCTCATACCGCCCAGGCCAGCCTCACACTCATCAGTGAGGACCTTGAACATTGAATCCCTCCCTAATCCTCATATCTTCACCTTCCAAGAGATTAGTTTATTTTTTAATTATTTTAAAAATATTTGAGGGAGCCGGGCGGTGGCAATGCACGCCTTTCATCCCAGCACTCGGGAGGCAAAGACAGAAGGATCTTTGTGAGTTCGAGGCCAGCCTGGTCTACAGATTGAATTCCAGGACAGCCAGGGGCTGTACAGAGAAACCCTGACTTGAAAAGCTTGAAAAAAAAAAATTCTGAGGGAGAAATAATCTAGGGCACTGTTGCTGCCTAAATACTCAAAAATGTCTGACCTTCTACACATCTGTAAAGTTCTGAACATGGAATTTCTGAAACTCAGCCAGGGCAGAGGGAGATGTTAGGCTCCCATTGCTTATCAGAAAAGGAAAATAAAAATATATTGACAGTCCCTTCATGGTTCCACTTCTGCCCCTGCGGTCCCTGGAAAACTCCAGACACTGGTCTTGAACCAGCACCAGCCTGAGCCTGCTGCCTCCAGACAGCTGTGTGAGAAAAGCAAGCTGTGTGGGGAAGTTGCTCTCATTGAGCTTTTTATCCACCTCTCACCACGGAGCAAACATGTGGGGAAGAGAAGCAGGTAGAGTTCCAGACTCCCAAAGTGGGTACATTGGTGTGTTCAAAAAATGGAACAAGATGAGGACAGCTGCTGTAGAGTGAGGAGAACCTCCGTCTTTGGAAATTTTGTGGCCCCAGGGTAGCCATCTGGGTTTAAGTTCATGGGACACTAATAAGGCCTTAGGCAAGGGCCAGAGAGATGGCTCAGTGATTAAATTACTCATTGCTCTTCCAGAGGACAGGTTTCAGCGCTCAACACCCACATCTATAACCCCAGCTCCAGGGGATTTGTCACCTCTGGCCTCTTCAGGTATCTGCATGCACATACCTATGTAATTTAAAATAATTTTTTCAAGAAGAGGCCTTAGGCAAGAGAGTAGCACATTCAGATGAGCGTTAAGATGCCTCTTGGCCTGAGGATGGGGCTCAGTGGGAGAGTGCCTGGTGGGCATGTTCAAGGCCATGGCTTAGATCCTCCACACCAAAGAGAAGATGGCTATTCAAGTTCCTCTCCCAGATCCTCCAGCTCGTACCAGGAGAATGACTCAGAGAGTACAGGGGGCTCCAACAGCTGCTCCCCACCTCTTTTTGCCCCATCTGGCCTCTGCTAAGTTCCTGGAGGCTCACATGACCCTGAGTGTGGCCTTGTGGACAGGGAGTCCAAAAGTGTGGCTCTGTCAGCTCTTGCCAGAAACTTAAGACATATACTGGGAATACAGGGCCCTTCTTGCAAGCACAGGTGACCAGCTGAGGCTGGTGGGGTGAAAAACCAAGAAAGGCCACAATCCCTGCCACCGTCCTGGAAACTCTGAATCTTGCTGCCACCGGAATTACTCAGGAAAATAATCCTAGCATCGAAGCAAGCAGACTTTCTAGTAATGAAACTAAGCCCATTCCCCGGGGGCACACTGGTGGCTGCAAGGGTGCCAGCGAGACACAGTGCTGGCTCATGCCTCCCCAAGGCCTTTTGTCCTCATTCTCCTTATTTCCTCTTCCAAACTGCATAAACTAATCTCTCCCTGGAGCTTATCATGATTTAAAATTCTTTGCTAGCTCTCTATCTCAAAGATAGAAATGTAGCCTTTGCCAAGTAAGGGTTTTTGTTTGTCTCCTCTTCTGCCATCTCCTCCCAAACTGCTCCCTTCCCTACCAAGAAGTCACCAAGGCCTGGGATCTTCTGACTTTTCCTCCCTGGTGCTTCATGTGTTCTTATGATAGCTGCCTGACAGGCTCCATTGCATGCAGGCCCAAATCAGAAAGAAAAGCAAGTGCTACACGTGTTCCACCAGCCCCACTCAAGCAAGCAAGGGCCTTCCCAGACCTCTCAGTGTCCTGTTACACACAGTGCACAGCTAGGGCTGATCCTAGCTGCAAGGGAGGCTTGAAAATGAGGAAATGTCAATGTTATGGCAATGTTTATTGGCCTAGATCCCATATGAACAAATACTTAAGGCTTTGCTAACTACTACCCTGGACAAATCTGTTGTCAGCAAGGTTTATAATCTGAGATGGATGTAGTGGTAATTCCTGTAATCCTAACACTCAGGAGGTGGAGACAGGAAGAGCAGGAGTTTGAGGTCAATCTTGCCAGCATAGCAGATTTGAGGCCAGCCTGGACTACTTGAGACTCGGGCCAGTTGTGTTGGCACACACCTTTAATCCCAGTACCCAGGGGGTAGTGGAAGTCTGGTTTCTAAATTTGAGGCCAGCCTGGTCTACAGAGTGAGTTCAAGGACAGTCTGGACGAACCAGTGAAACCCTGTCTCACACAAACAAAAAACAAAACAAGCTGGTGGCTAGAAACTGATAAACAGTCCCTGTCCCCACCTACCGTTCAGTGAACAGGAGTAATGGGTACTTGATTTCCTGCTGCTTTCCAAATCTACCTGGAAAACTCTCTCTTGCCCATCCCGTGCTCGGTCCCCCAGCCAAACCTGGTCTCTTTCTCCTTCCTCCTATACTACATACCTGCTTCTGTCATAGGTATATATGCTTGCCTTTATAGTTGTTGATATACTGAATCGTGATGGCACAGTCACTCTCTCCATAACTGTTCTTTCTCAGTCACTGCTGAGAGACAAACCTGGTTCCCACCCAGCTAAAGTTTTCAAGCTGAAAATGAAATGTTTAGCCAGGCAGTGGTGACGAACACCTTTAATCCCAGCACTTGGGAGGCAGAGGCCAGCAGATCTGAGTTCAAGCCCAGTCTGGTCTGTAGATTAAGTTCCAGGACAGACAGGGCTACAGACAAAAAACCCTGTCTTAACAAGCAAAAATAAACAACAAAAAAAGGGGGTGTCCAGGTAAAGTTTGGGAGGAAAGAATATCATCTCTCCAGGTCACAAACAACTTTAGAGGGGAGAGCCTCTTGTCCCAAGGACACAGAGAAACCTACCACCAAGGATTAAATTCCTGTATGAGATATGCAAGGAGAGGGGGCTGGAATACAACAGGGATAAGAACATATAACAACATGCTGTGGTGGCTGATTGTGGTTGTTAAACTTGACGCAACCTGGGATCAACTAAAACCCAAGCATGTGGGCACCCCTGTGAGGAACTTCTCTTGTCTGGTGGGAAGGCCCACCCCAAATCTGGGCCACACCTTCTGCTGGCACCCACATAAAGGACACAGAAGAAGCAGCTTTTGCTTTGTGCCTGCTTGTCCTCACTCTCACTGGTAAGTTCATCTGTCCTCTGCTGAGGTGTTCCTTTGCCAGGGTTAGAACCTACTTCTTCAGAATTCCAAGTAGACAGCCACTGCCAGACTACCAGACCCAAGCCTGTAAGCCACTGTAATAAATCTCCTCTTAATGTGTATAGATGAATTCATTCTATCAGTTCTGTTCCTTTAGAGGACCCTGACTAACACATACATGTATAAAAATATCACAGTGGAACCTATTTCTTTGAATACCAACATGAAAAGTCACATAAAACAGGTTGGTTAGGAACACTAGCTGCTCTTCTACAGAACCTGGGTTCCATTCCCAGCAACCACATAGCAGCTCACAATGTTTGTAACTCCAGAGCCAGAGCATCTAACCCCATCTGGTTTACTGTAATTCACATACATACATACATACATACATACATACATACATACATACGAGCAAAACACTCATACACACAAAATAAAAATAAATAAAACTTTAAAAATGTGTTAAAGAAAACCAAACAACAAAGGAGATATACATTCCTCATTTCTATCAGGGAACCACCCAACAATGAGCCATTGTGTACTCCATCAGCATTATAGCCAGCACACAAGCACCTCAAAATTTACCATGCCATCATCTTTGTATATTCTTCTCACTGGATGGGCCCAGAGGAGCAAGCATCTAAGCTGTGTTTTCTGATCAAAACTTGCTTTGTGTCGTTAAGACTTGCTGTTATCACTTTAATTGTGTCTCTGTGAGGAGAAGGGAGTATGCCTCAGCTTCATGGGTGCTGGATTATAGAGATGAGCCACCACACCAGACTTTGTGCCTGTGTATGTTTGTGTGTGTGTGCATATCAACACACGCGGAGGCCAGGGGACAGCCTCCAATGTTGTCCACTTTTATTTGTTTCACTTTGTATTTGAAACAGGGTCTTTCTCCTGCCTCGACTCACCTAGTAAGCCAGGCGGGCTCACCAGCAAGCCCCAGGAATCCCTGGTCTCTGCTTACCCAATTCTGGAATTACAAGTACACACATCACACCTGGGTTTCTGTGTGTGTGTGTGTGTGTGTGTGTGTGTGTGTGTGTGTGTGTGTGTGTGTGTTTTAATGTGGATTCTGGGGCTTGAACTCAGGTCCTTCAGCTTACAAAGCAAGCATTTCACCATCTCCAGAGCCCCCTTTCTGGTACTTCCTAAGCAAGGACACCCCACTGCCCATGCCAGACATGCTGAAAGCACAGAATGAACTCCTCCAAAGCCAGGTGCAGCGAGTAAGTGCCCACAATTCCAGCACTTTTAAAGCCATGGCTGAGGCAGGAAGATGGTAGCAAATTCTAGGTTAGCCTGTGCTATGGAGTGAGACCCTATCTTAAAAACAGACTAGCCTCCTGAGGGTTCCACTTCATAACTAATGTGGTTTCTGAGTCTTCCTGTTCCCTTTCCCTTTTTACCACTGCAAGTGAGGACAGCTAGGAGCAAGGGAATACAAATAACACCCAACCTGTATTTCTGTTGCCATGGCGATGCTGACATGTGAAACTAGAGCTCCTTTATATGGCAGAGCCAGCGGACTGCAGAGGCCAAAGACCTGAAAAATGTGCAACACACACACACACACACACACACAGATAAACACACACAGACACATACAGATACACACACACACAGACACACACACAGACACACACACAGACACACACACAGACACATACACACACAGACACACACACAGATACACACACACACAGACACACACACAGAGATACACTCACACACACCGAGACACACACAGAGAGGTACACACACACAGAGGTACACACACACAGATACACACACACAGACACACACACACAGACACAGACACACACACAGAGACACACACACACACAGACGCACACACACACAGATATATACACACACACAGACACACACAGAAACACACACACACAGAAAACACACACACACACACACACACACACACAGAGGCTCCTAAATGTGCAAAGGGCTTTATGCCACCACCTGAACTATCTTGCTGCGTCTTAGCCAGACATCAAATAGATGAGCAGTTTGTCTCCAGAACCGAGTCCTCCCTCCACCCACCTCCCCAGCCGCCCACCAGGCAGCCAGTCAGGTATGTGTTTCACAATATCCTCGGCCCCTCTTGACTTTTCACTACGTGTCCTTCTCTCTTGATGTCCTCCCAGCCTAGTTTCTCTCACTACTGCTTCTATGAAAAGCAAAATAAACCACCACCTTACACTTAAGAAGGTCATTGGAGGTCGAAATATGGACTCACTTGTTTTTATCCCGCCACAACCAACTGTGGTTTTCTTAGGATCCCCAGCCCTGTTCACCGTTTGGTAAGTAGCTGGAATGGAAACAGTCCCTGACCCTCCAAGCCCCAGACCACAACCTCAAGGAGAAAAGGGTAGGTTAGAGTCAGGCACAGCAGCCCCCCACCCCCACCCCACCCCCACCCCTGGGTCCAAATGAAAATAAGAGATAGAGCAGGCAGGCCTGGATTTAATGAGAAGCTCTGAAGGCCTCTATGAGAGGAAGAGGCCCATACAGCTTGGAAACCCAGACTGATGGCAACTGGGCTCTCAGGCCTCCAGATGACCCTGCAAAACAGAAATGGTTTCACTAGAATTGGAGGGTGGCCTTTCCCACCTCACATTAAGAAAAAGCTACTAAAAAACCTCTCCAGCCCTCAAAATGGCTTCAGGAATCACTGCCGGGTGGGGTGGGGGTAGGGTGGGGTGGGAGTGGGGTAGGGGGGATTGATAAAACAAGCGCTGGCCTCCAGGGCACAACATGACGCCTAAGAGAAAAGGGGGAGGAGGGAAGGAGGAGGGAAGCTGCGCCCACCTGAGCACTCCTCACTCTAAGGCTCAGGCGAGGACCTGGGTGCTGGTTACTCCCCATCCCCCATCCCCCCTGGACACCTCCCCCACCCATCCCCTCACTCTGTTTCACAAGAATCTGTCACTGACACAGAGACACTCTAGGTAAGCCTCCTAAATTGTCAGGAAAACGGCATACTTGTACCACATTTCCCGTCTCCGGGAGTGCTTTCTTTCACAGCCTGGACCCATAAACCCGTGTTGCTTTTCACAAGAGTGAGGCTAACCACCCACCCAAGGCTGGATTCCTTCTGGCTTCTCCCAGCAGCTGAGTGTTGTGGCTTTGCTAATTAGGCCCCTTTCTTGTCTTTAATTAGCTGCATGTGAATCTTGTTGGGAAGTCTTGGATCCGTGAAATAGTCTGGGATGAAAATCAGAACGAAATCATCTAAACTAAAGCGAAAAAACTGGGCAACAGCGTACTCTACTAAAGAGTCTGATGTTTTGTCCTAGCCGCACTCACTGGTGGTCCCCACTTTACAAAACAATCTCTGCACTCGCAGCGAGTCCCTGGCAGCTGCCCTCATGAATGCCAGGAAATCATCCCTGGCAAGACGTATGCAGGTTGCCCAGTCTGGGCTCTTGGCCCTCCTGATGTTTAGGGAGTTACCAAGGACTCAGGGATTGTGAGCGCTCAGATCCAGGCCCATCTTAGAACCCAAATAAACACCAAGTATTATTCGGGTCTCCACTCAACTTGCCATCTATGGCCTCTGAAAAGCAGCCCTCTTCTGAGAACACCCTCTCCCAGGAGAGCCAGGCTCACAGCATGCCGACAGAAGAGGGTTTTTACACCAGGAAGAATGTGAGTCACAGCCAGCATCTGCTGTGGCAGTGCAGCGAAGGCGTGCTTAGAACGCCATGGGCTCCCGGGGTTAACCGCACCCAAGACACCGCCCAGCTCCCCACTCCACACTATTTGACCCTAAGCCATCTCGGCAGCCGAGTCCATTAAAAACCACCTAGGGAGCCTTCAAAACCTTGGCTGCTGGGCCCCGCCCCAGACTAATTAAATAAAACTCTCTAGAGGTGGGGCCTGAGCATCAGTATTTTTTAAACGCTCCCTGGGTGGTTCTAACGTGCAGCCTGGGTCAGGCACCACTTTAAGATCCATATGGACTAGGGCTGGCCCGCTCTCCTTTTGGGGATCTCAAAAATTTCTAATCCTCACCAAGAGAAGGTTTGCCTCATTTTGAAGAAAAGTCGGGGAAATGAAAGACTTCAAAAAACAGCTCCTGTGGGGGACACTAAGGGAAGATCCAGATCCCACACAAAATCCTGGGCTTGCCCAACTATAAACCCCAGATTCTGCTTCCTGAACAGGCACGTGAGACACCCAACCACCCCCCACTCCCACCCACCCCCACCCCACCCCCGTGCCTGCCGCTGTACTCACCGGCAGCAAATTCGAGGATGTTGTCTGGTCTTTTCAGTAACGTTTCTCTGGAAAACATTGAAAGATAAAAGGGAGGAGATAAGACTGGGGCTGTGCAGGCTGTGGCCGCTACCCCATCTTGCTCTTTGGGAGGCAGATTAATGGCAGGCCTGCCCATTCTAGAAGTCATCAATAAATCAGGGGATCTTAAACAAAAACCTGAGGGTCTAAGGTAAGGAACAAAACAATGCACTGGCTGGGAGTGGTGACCACACCTTCAATCTGGGCACCCAGGAAATTCAGGCAGGGGCATCTCTGTGAGTTCCAGGCCAGCCTGGACTACATAATTGAGTTCCCTGCCAGTGAGAGCTACACAGAGGAACCCTGTCTCAAAAAGCATAAACCAAGCATCTAAGCAACAATAAACATAGGTCACAATCATTTCACTCAGGCTGTGGAGCAAGATCTTACAGACAAAAGGAAATGGTAAGTTTCCTAAAAGGCCAAGGAACTTCAAGTAACTGCTGAAAGAAGACTATTAAACAGTGCTTTGGGAGAGAAGAATAGTGTGCTGGTTTGAATAAAAGTGGCTTCTGTAGGCCCATAAGGAGTGGCACTAATAGGAGGTGTGGAGGTGTGGCCTTGTTGGAGGAAGTGTGTTACTGAGGTCTCAGAAGCTCAAGCCAGGCCTGTTGTCTCTTCCTGATGCTTTCTGATTCAGAAGAACTCTCAGTTCCTTTTCTAGCACCATGTCCATCTGCATGCCACTACTCTTCCCATGGAGAAAATGGACTAAACCTCTGAAACCGTAAGCTGGCCCCAATTAAATATTTTTTTTATAAGAGTTGCCAAGACCATGGTGTCTCTTCATAGTAACAGGAATCCTGAGACAAATGGTTACTGAAAGTGGGACCCCAAAACCCTTCACAGAGTAATTGGATTGGAAGGGACCCTTGTGGTACAAATGGGATCTAATTGGGAAGAATAAAGGATGGGGGACAAGAACATTCCAGGTCCAGGGAAATGGCAAGAACCAAGGCCCAAAGATGGAAATAGTCCTGTGTCCTGTGTGTGACTGCCTTGAGGTTAGCAAGGTTAGCAGCTGGGCTGCATCTACTATTGTATCCCCAGGGTCCAGGACAGTGCTTGGGGAATAACTAGAGAGCTTGGTTTGGTCAGCATATAGACATGAAGGAGAAGAGAATCACTCATGATGGGAGGTGGTGGGTGGGCTGCTTAGCACAAGGCACCGGGCCGCCTGGCACCATGAACCCAAAAAAGGGAATAGGAACGGCAGTATGTGCTGGAGTTGCATAGTCACAGGATGGAGACAGGACTGAGTAGAAGGAGGCAAAGGCAGACTGGCAGGGATTCAAGAGTGCCATGTACTTAGACACAAAGGGTAATGGATGTGTGCTGCTAGAAGCCAGTAACATAACTCACACCATCACCTGAGAGACTAAGGCCAGCCCGGCCTGTATTGTGAGACTTTGTGTGAAATTGTAATGATAATGTAGATGAAAGTTTCTGTTCCGCCCAGTCCCGAAGTGCATTAGTTCCGAGTAAACACACAGAGGCCTATAATAATTATAAACTATCTGGATTATTGCTCAGGCTCATTACTATGTAGCTCTTACAACTTAAATTAACCCACAATTCTTACCTATGCTTAGCCACCTTTTCTTGGTACCTTTTCTCAGTGAGGCGTTCTCATTTGCTTCCTGCGTCTTTGGCTGGTGACTCTGTCCCTTCTTCCTCTTTCCAGAATTCTCCTAGTCTGCTAGCCTTGCCTTTATTTCCTGCCTGGCTACTGGCCAAATGGTTTTATTAGCCAGGTGTTGGTGGCACATGCCTTTAATCCCAGCATTCAGGAGACAGAGGCAGGTAGATCTCTGTGAGTTCAAGTCCAGCCTGGTCTACAGAGCTAGTTCCAGGGCAGGCTCCAAAGCAATACAGAGAAACCCTGTCTCAAAAAACTAAATCAAACCAAAAACCCAAAAAACAAATGGTGTTTTATTCAACCAAATAAGGGTGACAAATCATTACAGTGTACAAGAGCATTATCCCACATCAAACTGGATCACTCTGGCTGCTGGTAAACTTCAGTTTCTCCATCCAGACTGTCACATGTACGGGAAAGTTGATCTAACTTAAGATTTGTCACTTGTCCATATGTTTCAACAGGTTGTTTAAAACAAAAGAGCTGGAGTTAGGAGCCACTGAAGACAAAGAATGACAGACCAGAGCTGTAGTTTGGGAAGACTCCCCTAACATGTGCACACTGCATCCCCACCCCTAAGTCTGAGGTTTCTGGTACTTAATGTAAGTTTGGTCTCTTTTCTAATTTCTGAGGTCCAGACTGAAGGTATTAGGAGTTCTTCACACTGTATCTGAGGCATGGGGGCAGCATGGCCACAGATTACAGAATCCAGAAGCCCAAGCAGAGCTAGCCTTCCCAACAGGAGCTCTGTCAGCTCCCCACCCCTGGGGAAGAACTGAAAAGGCAAGCCGCCTTCCTCTAGCCCTTCCTCCTCCCTCCTCACACAGGACTGGGTAAAGCTGATTCTGGCTCACTCTGGTGCAGCTCAAGGAAAGAGCAGGCAAACAAAAACTAGCCTCACAAGTCAAACACCACCCCAAAGAGGAGCCTGAGGGGGCCAGGAGGAGTTCACCCAGGTGAGCTGCAGACTGGGCTGCTTGGCCTTGGGAGGAGGGAAGGAGGGAAGACACTGGCTTTCAGAGCTGCAGGGGTATTGCAGCAGCTGGGCCCAGACCCCAGCCTCTTCCTGGAAACCTCCTGGACAAACAGAGACACAGGGCCAGCCAGCACTCCATGCCCCCACTCACCACCCAATGTTCTGACCCTGTGTTTGCCGATGCCAGTGTAGATAAAATGCAGGGTCCTCAATGTCTGTTTTCACTTTCTCTGCCAGACCATGCTCAGCTTGGACTGCAAGCTCCCAGAATTGGAGCCACGTCATTCCTTATTTCCCTTTAGAATAAAAACTGCAAACATGACCCCCACATCAGACACTGGGAGTGTGTGTGTGTGTGTGTGTGTGTGTGTGTGTGTGTGTGTGTGTGTGTGTGTTTTCTGTTTTTTTTAAAAGACAGATTCTAAGTATGTAGACATGGCTGGTCTGGAATTCACAATGTAGATCAAATGGTCTTTGAGCACATATAGATCTGCTTTTCCTGCCTTCTGAGTGCTGGGATTAAAAGTGTGCCCCAGCACACCAGCTTGCCCCATAATATCATCTACCCCAACCATAATGAATCTGCCCTTCACAGAGACAAGGTTTCAAGGTTCACTAACTCCTCCCCTACCTGCTGTGTGGATTTGAAGCTCCTTGGAGAAATGGCCAAAATATGAAGACTAGTGAGACCCAAGGAAAAGTAAAAGGGGCTTGGGGACCCTGGGTACTGGGGCTTGAACCCGGGCCTTACACACGCCTAGCCAAGCACTTTGCAGCAGGGGTTTCGGGTGTACCTAAGCACATAGCACCATAAGGTGGAAAGAGCCAGAGGGTGGAAAATACTTGCTTCTTTGGTCAGCGGCTTGAGAAATGTACTCCCCATCCCTGAACTTAACTTGTCTGGTTTGCAGATATGGAAACAATAATGTAAGCTATCTTTTATTTCATTTTAAGATACATGTTTATTTTATATATATGTGTGTGTGTGTGTGTGTGTGTGTGTGTGTGTGTGTGTGTAGTTTTGTTTTGTTTTGTTTGTGGGTTTTTTGCAGGTAGGTAGATTCATTACATGCATGCCTGATGCCTGTGGAGTCCAGAAGTTGTCAGATTCCCTAGAACTGGAGTTACAGGCTGCTAGCCACTGAGTGGGTACTGGGACCTGAACCCAGTTCCTCTGTAAGAGCACCAAGTGGTCTTAACTGAGCCATATCTCCAGCCCCCATTAGAGGTCAGCCTGATCTACAGAGTAAGTTTCATTACAGGCACCAAAGCCACAGAGAAACCCTGCCTCAAAAAACAAAAAAATAATAATCATGGGCTGGAAATGATGGTGCACACTTTCATCCCAACATTTGGGAGGCAGAGGTAGGCAGATCTCTGTGAGTTTGAGGCCAGCCTAGTCTATAGAGAGAGAGTTCCAGGACTATAAAATTAAGCTCTGTAGCTTAATCATCTATCTTTTATAGAGTTACTGGTGGGGGTGGGGTGGGGGTGGGGAATCATGGAAATGTTACCAAGATGCCATCACAGTATGGATAATGTGGAGACACACATGGTACCTCTAGCTTGGAACATTGGACTAGTAACATAAGTCAAAGATTGACAACACCATCACAGTACAGTTTGATGACTGCTGATGGAGAGAAACAAAACAGTGCCTACAAGTGGATGCCAGTGTTATTTTAACTGTGCTGACTTGGCTGCAGCCAAAGAGAACTTGAGCTAGCCCTCTTGTTTCCATCCGTGCTGCTCCATGATTCTTTTCTCTGGTTCTTTTCCTGTTATCCCATTAGGAGATTATTTTGAGACAGGGTCTGGCTATGTAGAGCAGGCTGGCCTCAAACTCACAGACATCCACTTGACTCTACCTCCCGAGTGCTGGGATTAAAGGTGTGTGCCACATCCATTGTCTTAAGTCCAATGTCTTCACCCCTTGACCATTCTGGGTTCTGAGATTTTTCTATTCCAATGGAATGCACTGAAGAAACACACCTATGACACACTGGAAAATGGGAGTTTTATTTGTTTCTTTATTAATTTTTGCCCTTTTGAGGGTTCCACTCTGTCATTCTTGAATTCACAATCCTCCTGCCTCCACCTCCTAAATGGCGTGACCATGAGATTACCACCAAATTTTAGAAAACAGTATTCTTTTGCCTCAATCTTTTTTCTTTCTTCCTTCCTTCCTTCCTTCCTTCCTTTCTTTCTTTCTTTCTTTATTTATGAAATAGGGTCTTACTAATCTTACCAGCGAGAGTAGCTGGCATTCTACCTCTCCGGGCTCTCCATGTTGACTCCTCCTTCCTACTTCCTCTTTCCTCCTAGTCTCCTAGCCCCACCTACCTTGCTTTCCTATTGGCCAACAGGGCTTTATTCATTAACCAGTATGAGAAACATATTTACAGAATAACATCTCCCATCACACTAATGCAGTCCAGACTGGTCTTGAACTTATGATCCTCCTGCCTCAGTCTCCAAAAGTCCCTAAGCCTTGGCTCCCTGTCATTTTTCTACAGTGTTCTCAAGTAAGCAAGGGCCAAGTGTCTGCACAGTTGGAACACTCTCCTCCTCTGCCACATTCCCTCTCTCAGTGTCATGAGGTAAATATTAATGTTTATTTTTACAGTTGAATGAACATTAATATTTTAAAGACTATAGAGATAACTGTAGAGTTATGAAAGATAGAATTAAGGAATTTCCTAACTTTTATGAGGTCCAAACCAAGTTCAGCTGATGCATTTGTGTAGTTCCAACACCTGGGAGGATGTAGGCAAGAGACTGTCACAAGTTCAAGGCTAGCCTATGCTACATAATGAGTTTGAGTTCAAGGCCACCCTTGGCTATATAAAACCCTGTCTTAAAAAAAAAACAAACAAAAAAAAAAAACAAACAAAAAAAAAAAAAAAAAAAAAACCCAAGCAAGCAAACAGTCAAATGAACAGGGAACAGTTTTGCTGTTCTTTTTGTTCGAGTCTCACTGTGTAACTCAGGCTGGCCTCAAACTGAAGATTCTCCCTGTGGCTATTAGAATGTCTAAAGAAAGAAGAGGCACACACATTCACCCATTCATCGATTCTTAATAGCCACCTAAGGCCAGCCTATCAATCCACCTACCTGAAAAAGCCACTAATGAGCAGCGATACCTCTTTGTGGGTCCTCAAGTACTTTTCATTTGCGATCCGAGTCTGGATCTAAGGAGCAACAGCCAAGAGTCAAAACTCTGGGGAGACAGATCCAACCTGGGAAGGAGGTTGCAGAGGGGGACAAGCCAGGTCTTTTCCTGAGCTATTTGAAAGCCCAAGCACAGTCTTCAAATTTTCCTTTGAGGCAGCCCCATTTCTTTTCTCTTCAGGCAGAGATTCATAGTGCCTGGGCTGTTCTGGAGCTTGGTGAAGTTGACCTCGAACTCCTGATCCTCTTGCCTCTACCTCGGCGTGCTAGTTTAAGCGGTGGGGGAGGTGGTGGTGGTGGTGGTAGAGAAGACTGGAACTTAGTGGTTAGTGCAAAACTGACTTACATCCCCAGCCACTTCTCGGGCCAGACCCCTACTTGACTGTCTTGCACTTTCAAATGCCTGGCGAGTTGGGCTCAGGGACGCTCCACCCATCATCCTCTGGCATTCATCTCGGGGAACAACCCCCCCCCACTCCTCCCCCGCCGCCCTCCCCCCCCCGCTCCCCTCTGCAGGGGTCCTCTTCCTTGGACCTTTGTCCTGAGGAGCTTCACTTCGATCGGTATTAGGGGACGCCAACTCACGCACCTTGAAATCTCGCAACTGCTCTAGTTGCTCCTGGCTCAGAGTTCCGGGATCCGGCCCCACTATCCCTCCGGGTAACGGCTCCATCTCGCTGCAGTCGGTTGTCTAGGCGACCGGCCGCTGAGAAACGAAGCACTGCCCCGCTGTCCGTCCCGCCCCTGGCCCCGCCCCTCTACAAATCCAATCCTTTCCTGGCAGGGAAGGCAAATCCTAAAGACTGAAGTGCGGAGGAGGCCACTCTTCAACTGAATGAACTTAGATTTGGGGTCTCTAGGGGATCACTTTCCCCACACTTAAAGACCGATTTCTGAGCTGAATTGTATATGAAATGAACCTTTCTTCTTGACCCCACTCGACCTCGAATCGTGCATTTACTTAGCTTGAGCAAACCACAATAGAAGTTGCTAATGCAGGGTCTTTCTGAATCTAGCTCCCAGCTTGGGCAGACTCTGTGCTTGCATAGAAAAATGCAGGCTTCTTTCCTTCCTACTGGCCCAGAAGCCAAGCATTCCGTCTGTTCTGTAGACAGGCACTAGATATTGGAGGCCTAGTTTCCTAAAAAAAAAAAAAAAAAAAAAAAAAAAAGCACCCCAAAGCATGGTGGGAGCCAATCTCTGCCAAGATAAGAACATTCTCAAACTCAGAATGCTGGACCTGGCCAGCCCTCTGGCAGAATTTCCTTTTTTGGAATGACTTCCTCAGGTTGATCAATTTTCTCCTTACCCTGGTCTCCTCATAAATCGTAAATTATTTCTTTCACTCTCGACTGAAAGAGAGAGGGAATGAACTAACTGCAAGATTTGTTCTTCTCGTATTTAATTAAGAAGGGTAAATGAAATTTAAACCCACAGTTCTCAAAATAGCTTACTGGAAAGGGCAGGAGCCTGTGTCAACACACACACACACACACACACACACACACAAGCCCACAGTGCACACCAGCTTTCCCTGCTTACAGAGATGGTGCCCAGCAAGAGACCTTCTGAGGTGGAGGAGACAGAATCCCAAAAGAGTTTGGGACTTGTGAACAACTGCCCCTCAGAGCAAAGACAGCATAGCGTGAGGAACAAGATAAATGTCAGGCCACTGAGGGATCTGTCTGTGATCTTCAGCTTTCCACATTTCCAGACAGAACAGTAGGTGCAGGTGAGTCAGTTAGTGGCTACAAACCTCTTCCCAGGAACCCATCTGGGTTAGCAATCATTTGGGTTGTTCATGTTTTTTAGGAGAGAGAGTTAATGGGGAGAGGGAGATAAGCCACCATCTGTCAGAAGTAATGTTTTCCCAGCCAGAGCAGAGGGTTACCCTCAGGTGGTAGTTTCTATCAGCTAAGGCGGACTTCCTCCTACCCTGAACAGAAAGAGGCTACAATGAAATCCACAGACTTGTAGGTAGTGTGGCTGCCACAGCCTCTCAATTCTTGAATGTCTGAGAGGTGGCTATGTTAGGTATGCCAGAAATTTAAAATACACTCTGGATCTTGAAGACTCAATAACTTTATGTGCACTGCATGCTGAATTAGTATTTTGAATAAAGTGGACCGTGTGTGTGTGTGTGTGTGTGTGTGTGTGTGTGTGTGTGTGTAAACAAGAGGTCATTGTCCATTGTTATTTGTTCACCATCTCTCTTTCAGTGAACTTAGAGCTCACTGACTGGCCAGACCAACTAGGAAGGCCCAGAAATGCAAAAATCCACATTCTCTGGCTGCCTAGTGGAGGGATTGCAGACTCAATACTGCACCCCACACTTTCTGTGGGTGCTGAGGATTTGGACTCTGGTCCTCATGCATGCACTCTACCTCTGAGCCAATCTCCCCAGCCCCATAAAATGATTTCAAAACAACACAGGGTCTCACTGTGGCCCTGACTGGCTTGGAGCTCACTATGTAGACCAGGCTAGTCATAAACTCAGAGATTTGCCTAAATCTGCTTCCCAAGTCCTGGGATTAAAGGCATAAATCATCACTCCCAGCTCCATAATTTATTTATTTGTTTATTTTGGTTTTAGTTTTCAAGACAGGGTTTCTCAAGCAGGTTTCTCAGCTGTCCTGGAACTCATTCTGTAGATCAGACTGGCCTTAAACTCAGAGATCTGTCTGCCTCTGCCTCCCAAATGATGGCATTAAAGATATGAGCCACAGCTGCCCGACTCATAAAATTATTATTTTATTATTTTGGTTTTTCGAGATAGGGTTTCTCTGTATTGCTTTGGAGTCTGACCTGGAACTCACTCTGTAGACTAGGCTGGCCTCAAACTCACAGAGACCTGCCTGCCTCTGCCTCCCAAGTGTTGGGATTAAAGACATGTACCACTAACACCCAGCTCATAAAATTATTTTTAAAAGTAATTTCACAAGCTGGACACAATGGCTCAGACCTGTAACCTCAAGTTCTTGGGAAGTAGAGGCTGGAAGATCAGAGGTTCATCCTGGGCCACACAGTGAGGTTCTAGATAATCATTAAAAAGTCAGGAAAGAAGGCAGACACGGTGGCACATGCCTTTAATTCCAGCACTCCAGAGGCAGAGGCAAGAACATCTCTGTGAGTTTGAGACCAACTGGTCTGTGTAGAATCACAGGACAGCCAGGGCTACACAATGAAAACCTGTCTCAAATAAATAAATAATAAACAAACAAGTCAGCAAGATGATCAGTGGGTAAAACACTTGCCACATAAACCTAAAGACCTACATTCGATTTCCCAGAACCCATATAAAGGTCAAAGGGAATAAAGGATCCACTCTTAAAAAAACTGTTCTTTGACCTTCACACATGCACTATGGTATGTGTTCGTGTGTGTGTGTGCACACACACACACATGCATGCAGGACACACATAAATCAATAAATGTAATTTTAAAATGTTTAAAGGAGGAAAATAACTCCACAAAGTTTTCTTCTGACTTCTACATGCAAGCCATGGCACACTCACCCCCTTATTAATTAGATAATAATAATAAATAAAATATAAAATTCTAAAATCAGCAGCTTTCTTGGGAATTGAGACAGGACCTCTCTATGTAATTCTGGCTGTCATGGAGCTTGCTATATAGAACAGACTGGCCTGGAACACACAGAGATCTGCCTGTCTCTGTCTCCCTGTGCTGGGATTACAGGCATGCCCAACCACTTTTGTCCCCATTTAAAAAAAAAAAAAAAAAGATATTTTTAAATTTTTTATGTACACAGGTGTTTTACCTGCATGTATGTTTGGGTGCCATGTTCATGTATTGTTGCAGAGGCCAGAAGAGGGCATCAGATGGCCTGGAACTGGAATCACAGATGGTGGTTGGTCATGATATAGGTGCTGGGAATTGAACCTGGGTCCTCTGAAAGAGCAGCCAGTGGTCTTTAACTGCTGAGCCATCTGTCCAGTAGCTTAAAGTCAGTAACCTCTTAATACATGGCATCTTAGCTTTGCCTGAAAAGGACTAGGAAAGAGCAAGCTTGTGGATGGTGGGCAGAGAAAATCTTGTGGGGAATTAAGACCTGAGCCTCATTTCTCCTGAGTTATGAGGCTCCCCACTTAGTCTTTACCTCACAGAGCTTTTCCTCCCCCCAGACTGAAAGGACTTCAGAGATATGCCCACAGCACTCACTCAGCCTGGGGAGTCTTCCAAGCACCTTCTTTTCTCCCCACTGGCAGGACCAATAAGGACTGGAAACTGAGCTCAGGATCCAGAACCTTCACTGTCTGCAGCTACCTCCCAGTTACTGCCTGGGAGGAGGAGGGAGAGGGGTTCATTGAAATTCATTTTTGTGGATGTTTAATATTTCAATTAATGTGATTAGGCCCAAGCCTGAATGAGTAGCAGGGCGGCAGATCTGCTGAGAAGACACAGAATAATGAGATCAGTGGGCTCATCCATGGGGTCTCCCATGTTCACAGGGCGTGATCTGTTTAGCGTCTCCATGAATGCAGAGATCAGATTAGAAAGAAGGCAAGAGAGGAGTGGGGGTGGGGCGGGTGAATGGAAAGTTACTGTGGAGAAAGATAGCTTTCCACTTCCTGGTCCCCTGGCATCTCCCAGCCACTCATCATGGAGTCCCCTATTACCTCACCCTCTTGTTCCATTTTAGGGCACCCTATTGGGAAGACGTGGGCATCTGTGAGATGAAGTGTAATCAAGTCTCCACACAGACATTCACTGTAATATACGCACCTGCCAGAATGTAGCTTCAGGCCACAGAAACCCAGGTTAAAGAAGGCAGAAGTGGTCACCAGGGAATGGGCAGTGGGAGGAGGGGCTAAGCTAGGTCTTAAGCAGTGCTTCAGTGAGCACAAGGGAAAGAAAGGCCGGCTTCCCACATGGAATGCCAGGTGTGGCAGTTCAATGTGTGAACTCGGGACCCACCCTACACAGACTGGAATCTCAGCTAGATGTGTTTCTAGCTGTGAGACCTTGAGCAAGTTATTTAACCACTCTTGGCTTGGCTTCTTCATTCATATCATATAGGGGGGTCTGTTTAACAAGTTAGAAACTCTCATACATTTGGAACAATGCCTACCACATGGTTCCGTTACTTCAGTTCCAGAAGAGGAACTCAGGAATGGAGGCCTCTGAGTTGCATCTGGGCGTCTCAGAGACACCCACACCACTCTAGAGCTATCAGCTCCACCCTGGGTGGGAGAATGGAGTGACAGGGAAGCAGGGTATTCTACAGAAGCTGCCAGTGAAGTGTGGATGATGAGCCAGGACTGCTACCACTGAGAATTGCTGCTGACAGACCCGTGTCCAGCTTGAGCAGAGAGGGCCAGAGTTCCTCTGGGTCATGGAATGCATGATCAGGTTTAGAAGTATAATTGTTTGGGGGGAATAATAGTCCCTAAATGGTGTTTGTTTGTTTTGTTTTTTGTTTGTTTGTTTGTTTGTTTTTTGGTTTGGTTTTTGTTTTTGTTTTCTCTTTTCATCTGACTCAGAGCAAAGGAAGGGGTAGAACTGGTCCTGGACCTCGAGGGGAGCAGTGGTTGCTCCCATAGAAGGAATCAGGAATCGCCACATGTCACAGGTTCTTTGCATGAAATGTTTGTTAAGCACCTACTATGTATGAGAGCAAGACACCATGATAGACTCTGTGAGTAATAGTAGGATGCTGAATTAAATGGGTGTCTTGGTCTTCAAGTGTCTTACAAGTGAGAGCTGCCACCAGCTGCTGCCTCCCTGCCCATGCGTGCACTTATACATATAAACCCCTCAGAGAGAAGGAAGGGGGTGTCTGCAAATGCCACACTGCTATAGCTTCCTTTGCTTCCTTTTCTGGAAAAACATACAGACCTTTTTCTTCTGCACTCAACTCCACTGTCTCTTTCCCCACATCCCTTTGCGTTTTTTCCACTCTGTCTCACTTTTGCTCTTTTCCCCCAGACCCTGTGACTGCTTCCTTCATCTACACCTCCCTTCCTGCCCCTCAACCTGCCTGCCTTCCTGCTCTCTGTTTCTCTTCCTTGATTCCTTCCTTGGGTCCTCATTCTCAGGCTTCCCAAATGCCAGACTCTCCTCTACTCCCCACCCCCAGCTTCCATCTCCTGGGTCTTCTCTTCCTCTTCCAGCACCGGGGACAGCTCCAGCCCCCGGAACAATGGACCCCACATTAGGGCTCCTCTATAAATTCTTCATCTTAGTATATTGCCCAACTCGTGATTGGGGAGTAAAATGGGGGAAGGGTTGTTATCAAGACCAGCTGCTCTTCTAGGAGGAAAGAGAATCAGGGAGGATAGACAGAAAGAGGGAGTGGTTCTTGCATGGGTTGTGCGCCTCTCTCCAGAGTAGAGAATTTGTATTCCACCCCTGAGACTGACATCACTGATGTCAGGGGAAAGGAGGTGGGAGTGGGGAGGGGGGTGTGGAGGGGGGAGGTTTTTGTTGAGGAGAGCGCGCCGGAGAGCAGAGCTCCGGGACCCAGGTGACCGGAAAGCAGGCAGCCCTAGTGTAGCTGGCAGCAGCCTAGGCTGGGGAACTATCCAGGGTGGGGGTGGGAGGGGGGTCGAGGGAGAACCTGAAGGGGGCAGGTCAGAAGGGACCCCCGGAGCCCTGCCGCCATCAGAGATCAAGCATTTGGCATCAGGGATCTTCGGACCCAGCAGAAGGATCAGCCACAAGGGAGGTGTCCTCTCTAGGAAGCCAACAAGAGAGTCACCTGCCCCACATCAGGAGCAGGGACCCCTCATGTCGCTGCTGGCAACCAAATCAGGCCCCTAGCCCCTCAGCCTCCTTCCTATTGCCTTCCTCTGACTCTCTCCTCATCTCCTTTGGTATTTGTGCCTTTGCTCCTGATCTCTGAGCTCCAGAACTCCTGCTACCACCCAAACGCCCCAGGGCTTAGCTGCCCTGACCCCCATCCTGGGATACTTGCCAGATCTCTGGGAGAGAGATCATTTGTTTGGGCTATGCCCCCGGGTGGCCTGACAGTAGCTGCCTAGACCCCTGACCCCTAGCCTCAACTCCCCAGGCCTCCTTTGTGTGCCGAGCCCTCCTCTGATCAGCACTGTGGTTGGGGGCCAAAGGGGAAGCCAGCCCTGCTGGGCCCTTGGGCCCCACCACCTGCCTACTCCTGGTTGGGCAGCTTCCCTTGTCTTTGGGCCTCTCCCTGCTCCCCCCTGGCCCCTCCTCCTGGGCCGCCCCAATGAAGGAGCCAGATGCCATCAAGCTGTTTGTGGGGCAGATCCCGAGGCATCTGGAGGAAAAGGACCTGAAGCCCATCTTCGAGCAGTTTGGTCGGATCTTCGAGCTGACTGTCATCAAGGACAAGTACACCGGGCTGCACAAGGGTGAGGGGTCAGGCCAGGCTGGAGAGGAGGCAGGAAGGATGGATGAAGTCAGAAGGATGAAAAGGAATGATTCGGAAGAAGAGTTCAGGGCCTGGGGACTGGTTGGAGGAGCTGAATGAGAACTCAATTGAGTGACAGGGATTACAGGGGTGGAAAACTAAGGGAACTCTGCACTGTAGATGGAGGAGGGTGTTGACGCCATGGGATGAACTCCAGAAGTGTCAGAAGGACAGTAAGTTTTAGGACATTATTCTCATCAAGATCGATAATGTGAGTAGCCCCAGATAATGTTGGGATGGCTGGCCATATGTTTAACCTAGAAAGAGTGGGCTATAGCTAAAGCAAGGGAGCAAAGGAGAGGGACGTGGAGAAGAGAGACTGGACAAGGTTTGTAGGACTTAGAAAGTTATTGGGAAAGTACTCCTGAGGTCTCTCCAAGAGCTGTGCTAAGCGGGGCGGCCCGGGATCAGCACTTGGAGAGCTCCAGGGGCTGGGATCCCAGGGCCGCGCTACCTAGCTGCTAGCTCAGGAAAGAGCACTTCCGGCTCCTGCTTTCCCTCTTCCTTCTCCATGCACTCCCCACACCTGCCTCTGGTGGGGTCTGGGAGACTTGTGAAGCAGGGGAAATAGGAGGGGAGAGGGTGATAATGGCCACGATGGAGGGAGGAGAGAGAGAGAGAGAGAGAGAGAGAGAGAGAGAGAGAGAGAGAGAGAGAGAGAGAGAGAGAGAGAATATCACATGGCCCTGGTGCTTGGAAATCACAGCTCCTGCTTCAGTGCCAACTCTCAACACATCAAATGCTCTCCCATATCCCTCACCTCCTGGTCCCTGCCCCAGAGATGCTCTGAGATGCTCCCCACCCCAGCAGGCAGAGATGGCAAGAAGAGGGAATGCCTCCCCCATCCTCAGTCTCCTGGGGAAGCCCCCTAGGAAGTGGAAACTGGGAAGTCACCCCAACCCTGTCTCTCCACCTGTGTCTCCTCAGGATGTGCCTTCCTGACATACTGTGCCCGCGATTCAGCCCTGAAGGCCCAGAGTGCCCTGCACGAACAGAAGACTCTCCCAGGGGTGAGTGCTGCACTCCACAGGGTCAGGGGGCTAAGAGGAGCCTTAGGAGTGTCATGGGACCCACAGCCCTCCCAGAACTCTTAGCTATTTTCCACCTCTTGTCATCACCAGGAAGTCCTTCTAGTATCCCTTTCCTTCTGTAGATATGTGGGGAAAAAAGGATGCTTAGTGGAGTGTGACCTCTTCTGAGGAGCACATGCACCCCCCCCCATCCGTCTGTCCTCTTTCACGCTAGAGGGAGGACTTACTTAGCTGTATAGGAGGCATGCACAGGAGGCTGGACACCTGTGTCAGAGGGAGCAAGAGGCACCAGTCCTCTTTGTGGTGCTGGATAAGAAGGGCCTGGGGGTGGGGGAGGGGTGCTGCTGCCCTGAGAACAGGCAGCTGGGCCTGCTGGACTGTTCTGTGTTGATTTCTGAGCTCACACAGACTCCCTGCCTGTCTCCCAGGAAGCACTCCAAAACAGCCACAGGGCATCAAAGTAGAGCCTGGTCTGTGGTGGATATGAGTTTGGGGACATCAGGCAAGGGCAGAGCCAAAATGATCATGAAAAATCAGGCTTGACCCCAAGTGTCAGGGAGGTCAGGGAAGCAAAGGTGGCTCTGAGGTGGCTTCCCTTACATTTCTTTGTTTCTTGAGCCAGCCTCTGTCCAGCAAGCCTGGGCTGGTGACTGACAGCAGGCATCCAGAAGCCCCTTGCGCCTCTGGCTGTTGATCTGCTTCTGTTTTCTCTCAGACTGTGAGTTCCAGGTAACCCTTCCTGAAGCCTCACTGCCTAGGCAAACCTTTGCTAGGCACTGTCTGGGCGCTGGAGACATCTGGCCTAACCTCCATGCCTTCCCCATGTGGGACAGAGAATGGTACTGACCATGCATCCCCCTGAGAGGAAGCAGATAACACAGATGGGTGGGCATATAGAAAATAGAACTGCTTATACTGCCCCAACTTCAAACTCTCTGGAAGTCCCATCTAGCCCTCCCCACCATCTCATCCCAACCAACAGGAACCACCATTGCTCAGAATGGAGAGTCAGGTGAACGTGTGTTCATGCACACATGAATGTGAACACTTGACAGGCCAGATTAGAGGTACATGCAAGCTGCTGAATCCCAACTTTCCCTCCTCTTCATCTCTGGCTCTTCACAAATCAGGTTTTCACCCCCATTGCTGTGGGTTTCCTCATTTCAAAGCTCCTATAGGAATCGGAGGGTCAGTGGAAGGAGACCCAAAAAAGCCAGGGTAGGGACTTGGATGGATGACAGGTGTCCCAAAGGCAAGAGTATCAGCTAGGGACATATCCCCTACAGTGGCCTATGAAGCACAGGCAAAATTCTGTCCTGGATGGGACCCTGCCTGCCTTTTATCCTGGGATGGGCATGGGAGGGGGGAAGGTCCCCTGCTGAGACTGCTCCTCTCACTTTGCTCCAGACCTCCCAGGTGATCCGAGGTTCCCACAGTGGCCCTTGTCACAGCTGACAGAGTCCAGAGGGACTGATAGAGTTTCTAATAGGAAGTGAGTGTTCCATTCTTCCAGGAAGGGTCCATGCTAAGGAGTTAAGGGCACTGACACAGGGCAGTCCAGGGAGCAGATACTTGTAACCAAACTCTTGCCTTTGTACCCTACCAAGTGTCTTATCCTGACATTTGTCCCCTCAGGTAGGGTGTGTGTGTGTGTGTGTGTGTGTGTGTGTGTGTGTGTGTGTGTGTGTGTGCAAGACATCAGCCTATGCAAAGTTCTGTCAGTAAGTTTTTGCCCTGTCTCCAAGCCCTCCTGTAAGGTCTATTTTAACAAGTACATTTTAGCCTGCATCTTGCTCCCTCTCTTTATCACCCAGAATCTAGGAGGTGCTACCACATTGAGATGCTGTTTCAGGCTAGTCTGTGACTGTTGAGTCCCATTTCCTCTTCTCTCCAGTAAGAATTCCCAGGGTGGCTCTGTCTCAGGTCCCTGGATCCATTCTGAGCAGGCAGGGTGTGGCCTCTTGGAAGTTGGTTGTAAGGGATGCCGCTCCCTGGCTTATTCTTCCCCCATCTGTTCTGGATCAATCTTCTGCTCTGGAAATGTGAGCACTCCCATCAGCTTGAGGCAGAGAGGGTGGGTTCTGGAGCCCCAGGAACTGTGGAGCCAGGGGTGACAGGGCTCCCAACCTACACCCTCAAGAAGATTAGAGTTTTGAGGAAGAGTGAGCTCTCTTTGGAGGTGGGATCCTAACTGTTATAGTGGTCCTGTTAGGGAAGGCAGACCAGAGCTCCCTGGCTGGAGTGTAAATAGCCCCTTCTTTGGGAAGCCCTTGGGAGAGCTTCTCACCTGGTGAGTGGTAGCTAGGGAAGAGGTGCCTGCCTGGTTGCCAGGTAAACACAACACAGCTGGACTCAGGGGAGGGGGCAGGTGTGCCCAGGCAAGCTAACAAAGCTGCCCTTCCCACAGGAAGTGCCAGGCCAGGAAGGAGGGGGGCTGGAACCCGGCATTGGGTACTGTGAGGGCATTGGGGGCGTCTGTCCATACTGCTGTCTGTGCTGCCTCTGTGTGAGAATGTACATCAGCTGTGGGTATTTATTGATATGCTATTTTTGTGGTGGAAGATTGTACAAGGCGGCACGACATCATTTCTCTCCCAGGTTCTCAGTCTCTGAGAAAACAGTAACTTCCCCAGAGACTTGTTGGGAAGGGCATAGTGCCAATCCTAAGAATGCCCCATGCTGTGGCCCTGGTTCTGACTGTCTCCAGGGTCTTCAGGGGTGGATGTGTCTGGCTAGGGGCTGTGGTGCCTGAGAGAGAATTTCCCGCTTTGGCTAGAGTGAAGAGGGGGAGGTGAATGACCATAAACCTCTAGCCCACAGACCTCCCCTACACAAGTACTCCATCTCGAGCGCACACACACACACACATACACACTCACACATGTATGCACACACACGGACACACACACACTCCTTAGGAGATTGAATCTCAGATGGGATAATCCCAGATTGCTAGAAGGTAAATCTGGGAGCAGATTGGCAGGAGGATTTATGTGACTGTGACCTCCCCCCCTCCGCCCCCAGCAGCTGCTCACAGACCCAGAGATTTGGGGGAGGGAAGGCCAGGGCAGGAATATCATTGGAGATGAGTCTTAGGTTTGATCTATGGCTGTGAACACCTGGCTGGCAGAGTCCGGCCAGTAGCCGCATGCCTTTATTTTTCCATGTTAGTTCAAGTCACTCAAGGCTAGAGTCCCCGAGTTGAGGATGCCTGACGACTCCTGGTCTGTCCTCTTGTTTCACAGAGGAGGAAGCTGAAGCCCAGATGAAAGAAATGATAGCCATGGCACACAGCCAGTGAGAGGCAGGGCTCCTTGGACCCAGGTCTCCTTGAAGTTAAGACTTTCTTTAGAGTAGTTCCCTTAGCCTCACTCTTAGCATGTAACATTGAAGCTCTACACTTCCGTTTACTGCATTAGTCTCTGGAATTAAGATGGTCCCACCATCACATGAGTGAGGAGACAGGGTGTGACCCTAGCAGTCAAAGTCCTCAATAGCAAGGGAAGTTCAGAGCTGAACACTGAAGGCTCCATCCACTTTCCAGCCACTACCGTGCTGGCTGTCTTGGCTGAGGAAATCAACCTGTGGAAGTGTTTCCCAAGTCCACTCACCAAACAAGACATGGAGAATGGATCTAGGAATTTTTCTACCCACACTAAAGACTGAACTGTGGGTGATACTGTGGGTGTTGAGGAGAGGGTAGAGCTCTGGAGGACTTCTGAGCCAGGGAGGATTGCAGAGGAGCACAGATAGCCTCAGCTCCTTCAGCGCTTTCTCAGCTCTTCAGATACCAAGGATTGGTTCTGGAGAAGGAAGGCAGGAGAAGGAACAGTATGGCCCCTGCAGGGCTCACTCCATTTACCTCCCTCCAGGACCAGGAAGCTTTCCTGGGCTCCCTCCTCCACCTCCCAGCCCCCACCCAATCCTCCACCCCCAGCATACCCTGTTCCCACCCCCCACCCCTCCAGTTCTTCTGTGTGTGTGTGTGTGTGTGTGTGTGTGTGTGTGTGTGTGTGTGTGTGTAGAAGCAGAAGTGATGACATCACCACGGTCGCCAGGGCGACGGGGACGGATAAATCAGGCTGAGTGGGCGGTTGCCATGGTGCGCATTCTCCCGTTGCCACGGAGACTGGGCATCTGCTCCCTTTGTGCTGCCCGAGTGCCTTCCCCCTGGGGTCAATGGGTGTAGGGGAGCAGAAAGAGAGGCAGACACACCTCCAGTGGTCAGAAGGAATTCTGGGCCTCTGTGGGGTCTCCCTCATCCTTCCTCGGGGGTTTCTCCATGGGACAGCCTGTTTGCGGAATGGAGGCAGCTCTGGTTGATCAGTCCTTTCTGACCTCTGGCTTAAGACCTGGGTCCTATGCACAGGTATTTCTCACCTAAGTGAGCAACACCTATGGGTGGCCCAGGCATTATGAGCCCAGAGCTGCACCCCATGAACATCTTCCGACACATCCCCTCTCCCTTATACCTTTAATCCTTTCAGGTTTGAATTCTAGACAAGACTGGCCCTACCCTTTCCTTCCCATCAATTTAGAGGGCAGAAGCAACTTTGCTCCCGTCAATCTCTGGTCATCTCAGTTGGGGAGGACTCTTGGATATTCCGAGGAGGTCCTGGCAGCTTCCTTCTTTTCTCTCCTATAGATGAACAGGCCGATCCAGGTCAAGCCAGCCGACAGCGAGAGTCGAGGAGGTAGGTTCTACAACTTTGGATTTAGCCCCTTTTCCCAGGGCTTGAAAGAGATGAGAGGTGGCCTTTCTTATGCAAGGAAGTCTATTAGTACTGAAGAATTATTTAGAGTTGGGGTTAAGGAATGGGTGAGTGTGGTGGTAGGAGGCAAGATCTAGCCCATTGGTGGAGATGACAATACGGAGGCCAAAGTAGAGTTTGAGTTGTTCAGAACTGAGGGTACTGCACATTACTGAACCCCAATTCCCAACTAGGTCTTTCACACCTAGAGCTACTGTTCCCCAGGATGGGGGAAGTAGTGTCAGGAGCAACAGGTACAAGTGGGAGGTGAAGGCCTGAGAGTGGTCAGGAGGCCCTCGAACATTACTCCCTTCCTATGCCCCACCCCCCAGAAGACCGGAAGCTCTTTGTGGGGATGCTAGGAAAGCAGCAGACAGATGAGGACGTCCGGAAGATGTTTGAACCATTTGGGACCATAGATGAGTGCACTGTGCTCCGGGGGCCAGATGGTACCAGCAAAGGTAGTCCCTCCCGCTCCTCCCTTCACCCACAGACTCCAGAGGGTGCCCTCATGGTAGGCACTCACTCACCCCTGTTCTCCTCCCCAACCATTCACTCTAGGCTGTGCTTTTGTGAAGTTCCAGACTCACGCTGAGGCCCAGGCAGCCATCAACACCCTCCACAGCAGCCGGACCCTGCCGGTGAGCCCCACTCCCCTCCTCCTTTATCTTCCTACTGGCCCACCCACCAGGCCCTGGCATATAATTCCATTCAGGATAGAACTTCTAATTTATTTTTTTTTTAAGTTATTGCAAAAGAATCAATGAATCAAATGTCACACCCTCTACCTATTCCTCACCTCAGTTCAAATTCCCTTACAGCCTCCTCCATTCCTAGGCCTCTCTGCCTTCCCATAGCTCCTGCCTCATTTCCTGGGGTGTCAGGACCCTTGCTGAGAGGCCCCACCTGCTCAGCACACGCTGAGGTGATACTGCTGCCCCTGAATGTTAGTGTTAGGTCAGTTGAATGTGAGCTCCTAACTGGAACCTAACTAACTAGCTGCTACCAGAAGATGTGGGCCTTCCCACAACTCCAAGGATCTCTAGCAGAGCAGGACAGGCATGGAACAGGAAGAGGACTCGACATCGAACAGAGAACTGAACCTGGGCTCCTTCAGCTTTGAGAGTCTAGGACTATGACAGTCACTGCAAATATGCCGATCTGAATTTGATTTGGCTCACACTAGCATTAAAATGTGAAGTGGCATCCACTGAGCACTCCGCGAGACCTGCGGTGTGGGGCCAGAATCATGGCAGCTGTCGGATTACCATTCCCCACAGCTAATCCACTATGGGTTGCCAGCACAGATGCCTCTCAGCACGGTCCTTTCCATCCCCACAGGCCTGTCCATTTTTGAGCATTTAACTTCACATTCCTCAATTCTGTCTGTCTAGCCTTTTACACACCCCAGTGCAGGGAGATGGTAGGGTTAGGATCTTCCCATTTGGATTGGGCCCTGTGATGGCTGTGCTCCCAAAGCGGTCTGAGACTAGGCTCTGAGGCCCCTAGGGAGCAGATGTCAACTCTTCCTGTGATATGTGGGCCCATGGCCAGGGTGCCTCATCCAGCCTGGTGGTAAAGTTTGCTGACACAGAGAAGGAGCGAGGTCTCCGCCGAATGCAGCAGGTGGCTACCCAGCTGGGCATGTTCAGCCCTATCGCCCTCCAGTTTGGAGCCTACAGCGCTTACACCCAGGCCGTAAGCATGCCCCTCATGCCCAATGCTTGCTAGATCTTGTTCATCTCCGTGTCCTTTGTGGCTCGCCCTTCAATCACCAAAGCAGGGCTTGGGAGGGAGGTGAACACTGGTGCCGGAGGCCTGGCCCAGTGTCCTCTCCCCATTCCACAGCTGATGCAGCAGCAGGCAGCCCTGGTAGCAGCTCACAGTGCCTACCTCAGCCCTATGGCCACCATGGCTGCCGTGCAGATGCAGCACATGGCTGCCATCAATGCCAATGGCCTCATCGCCACCCCCATCACTCCATCCTCAGGTATGGCCTACGCTAGGCAGGTGGGGCTAGGGACAAACTTAGCTGGGCAGGTAATGACAGCATGGAAGCAGGGAGCAGGGGAAGCCATGGGGTCCAAGCAGGGCTCGGGGTCAGAGAACGGGCTGCTTGCTCCACTCTGCCCCCAGATTTGCCAACTAGTTCTCTGCATTTGTGTGCCTGTCTCTCTGCACTGTCGCTGTCATTTTCTCCTTCCTAGGAACCAGCACCCCTCCTGCCATTGCTGCCACGCCTGTCTCTGCCATCCCTGCTACCTTGGGCGTCAACGGCTATAGCCCGGTGCCCACCCAGCCCACAGGGCAGCCTGCCCCTGATGCTCTGTATCCCAACGGGGTTCACCCTTACCCAGGTGGGGCTCTCTGCCTGCCCACCTTGCTCCATCAGCCATCCAGGCCACCACTCCCATTGCTGGCAGCCATGACACACCTTCCCTCTCCAACCTCAGGGCTTAAGGTGCTTTTTCTTGCTCTTCCTGGGCAGAAATGCTCCTCGGGTTCTTTTCTTTTCTTTCTTTCTTTCTTTCTTTCTTTCTTTTTTTTTTTTTAGTGCTTTTGAGACAGGGTGTCTCTGTGTGACCAAAACCCACCACCCACTATGTAGACTAGGCTGGTCTTAAACTCACATAGCTCTGCTTGCCTCTGCCTCCTCAGTACTGGGATTAGAGCAGTGTGCTATCCCACCTGGCATTCTTTGGGTTCCTGGATGAGGCTTAGAGAGGTGATGCAATTTGGCCATAGTGGCAAGTCAGTCATAGACCTGTCTGCTGGACACTGGGCTGGCTTTTCCCCTTTTCCTGCCATATGCATTTCCTTCTCATCTCACCCTCCACCCCCAGATGAGGCTCTGTCTGCTGAGAGAAGTGCTGGTGGGGTTCCCATTGTGTCCCAGACACACTCATGGCTTGTGATATTCTCCTCAGCCCAGAGCCCTGCTGCCCCTGTGGACCCTCTCCAGCAGGCCTATGCAGGAATGCAGCACTATACAGGTAAGGGACTCTAGCCCAGGCCCTGCCCAGGTGGGAGGGATGGCAGGAGGAAAACAGGTCTAAAAGCTATAACTACGCTTCTACACTCTCTGCAAACCACACCCTCAGGCCTTCCTGACAAGCTGTGCCTGTGAGAATGGATGCTTGAGGAAGCATCCCCAGGACTTAGAGTGAGGAAGGCCCTCTCTGACACACTCAGCTCTGTGGATTCCACTGGACTGGGCGGATGAGGGAGACAGGGCTGGCTGTGAGGAGTCAGGGGAACCCCATTAGCCTTTTCTGTTTTCACCACCCCAGCAGCCTATCCTGCGGCCTACAGCCTGGTTGCACCTGCGTTCCCACAGCCTCCAGCCCTGGTCGCCCAGCAGCCCCCACCACCACCTCAGCAACAGCAGCAGCAGCAGCAGCAACAGCAGCAGCAGCAACAACGGGAAGGTGCAAGCCTGGGGCAGGGTCCTGATAGCTTCAACCCTGCAGGGTTCGGGTACTCAGCTCTGGCCCTGTGTGTGAGAATGGAAGGAGTGGGAGGACTGACCCACACTGCTGGGGGCCTGGATCGGCGGCTGCTCCCGCTGCAGCTGCTTTCCCCCCACACCTCTACCACTCTAGTCTGCAGTTCCCAGTCTCTGAGCTTTCCCTTCTATTTCTGCTGCCACTCAGGCCCAGATGGCTGCAACATCTTCATCTACCACCTGCCCCAGGAGTTCACGGACTCAGAGATCCTTCAGATGTTTGTCCCTTTTGGTCATGTCATCTCAGCCAAAGTCTTTGTTGACCGGGCCACCAATCAGAGCAAATGTTTTGGTAAGAACATGACCCAAAAGACAGAGTATGGACACTTTTGTTTGAACTCTAACTTAGAACAAAGTTTGTCACACTTGGAGGCATTTAGGGTCTCAATGAACTCAGCACTTGAAAGCCTGAATATACAAGGCCACAAAAGAACATCTTTGACACACCCACCATCCCACACAGTTGCCACCCAAGCCTATCTCTTGTAAAAAAGTCACAGCTTCATCTTTGTCCTTAAAAATCCAACCTCGGGGCTAGAGATGTAGCTCAGAAACCTGAGCATGTATGGTGGCATGAGATCCTATGTTCTATCACTCACACACACACACACACACACACACACACACACACAAGCCAACTCCATTTCATGTAGTTTGGGGACACTAAATTTCAAAGAGATGTAGGTTTCAGTTGGAAGCTTGCTTCAGACCCTTGCTTCAAAAGCCACTGATAGGGTTTTGTTTTTTTTTTTTTTTTTTAAAAAAAAAAGCAGGTTTCTTAGAACTCTCAGGCTAAGGGGTCTCCTTTCAAAGAACATTGGAAAGCACATCCTAGTTTGTGAATGGCTGAACTGGATTCACTCATTAAATCTATCACCAATGAATTCTTTCTGAATGCCTACTGTGTGCCAGGAGGCTTCTAGGTATTAGAGATGCCCGGAAGAAGTAGGGTGGTGTTGGGAAACCAAACAAGCAGCCCTGGCCCTGTGGCAGGACAGCGGCGTGGGGCAGGGCCGGGCCTTATGCCCTTCTCACCTCAGGCTTTGTGAGTTTCGACAATCCGGCCAGTGCCCAGGCTGCCATCCAGGCTATGAATGGTTTCCAGATTGGCATGAAGCGCCTCAAAGTCCAGCTAAAGCGGCCTAAGGATGCAAACAGGCCCTACTAAGGGCTGCAGGTGGGTGCTGCTCTGTCCTGTGACCTCATCCCCAGACTCCAACACTGCAGCCAGATCCCTTAAGTGAATCCCTACCCTCCTTCCACCACCAACCCACCCTGATGCTGGGCATATGGAAGAGGGATCTGGTCATTCCCCCAGCTGCGCGCGCGCACACACACACACACACACACACACACACACACACACACACACACACACACACACACACACACACAGAGTGAGGAGAGAGACCACCCCAGAGAGAACCAAATCTACATCTGTGTCTGCTCCCAGAGTTTTCCACAGAATCTGGTCTTGTTTGTCTGGTCAGTGTCCGTGTGTCTGTGTCTTTCTCTTTCTGGTTTTCCTTTGGGTTGGATGAAATTAGTGGAGTAGGCTTTGGGAGCTGGGAGGCTGCTTTGGAGACCGGGAAGGCCAGAGAGCCTCTTGGCTTTGAAACCGTGTTTCCTGTGAAGTGGAGACGCTCAGGTCCTGTTGCCAGTTGCCCTCAACTGGACTGCCGGTGACTTTCCCAGGGCAGTGGACTCTGGGGCAGAACACAGTACAGATGGGAGTGGGCGTGGCTTGGCTTAGTGGAGGAAGTGGAATAACACCTATCTGGGAATTGTACTGAGAAGTCCCTCCAGCCCAGAGAGGCTGCCATCCAAATTTGGGGCACAGACCTATGAGCCCTGGATACTTTTGATTTGTTTAATCTCCTTTGGACCAAACCTTGAAAAATCACAACCCAAGAACAATACCCACATTTCTGTTTCTCCCCTTTCCCCCCAATCCTGGCTGCTTAACTCCCCCCACCCTGGGGGCCCCCAGCCCAGGGTCCGTGTCCATTGTCGGCTGAAGCCCCCATCCCGGACCCCTGCTCCGGGCCCCTGTAAGTTGCATGGAACTAGCGTGTTGTCTTTGAAGCCAATTGTTTGTTATCTGGGGAGGGGCTGTGGAGGGAAGCACCCCCCAACCCAGGCTCAGGGCCGGGGGCAGCTCGCGGGATGTGCTTGGTCAACAGTGGTTGGTGACTGTGGTTTGTGGTCTGTGCATTTTCCTCTTGCTTCCTTTGTTCCTTTCCAAAAAGAAATGAGAACACTACCTAAGGGCTGGGAGTAGTGTCACCCTTTAAGACTCCACCCCAAAGCCCCTCCTGGGTCACCCCAGGCTCTGCAGATGCTCACTCTCTCCAGGTGTCTGTCTTGTCCATGCACCCCCTCTTCCCTTCTCCTAGTTATCTCTGCCTGCCTGTTTGTCTCATTTCTTTGCCTTTCCCCCTCTTGTTCTATCTTCCAGTCAATTTTTGACTTGTTTCTCCCTAATAGCTTCAGTTTCTATATTGTCTTACCCCTCCTCCCCATCCCTCTGCCCCTGTGTCCTCACCGCTGGAGGAATGGGGGAGGAGAGCAATGGTTTTGTCGGGACAAGGCCTTTCTGATGGCCGCCTTTCTCAGGCAGTTCCATCATAAGTGCCATCACGCCCTGCCACCCCTTCCCCTTTCCGGGAACCTGTGAGCAGTATTAGCTATCTTGCCCATGCTTCACCCTATTTCCTTCCTCCACAGGTCTGGAGATACCAGAGAAAGGGGCACTTGACACTCTCTTCCCATGGCTGGCCCTGGCCTTCTCTGCACATCGGCCCTGGGCCTCGATTGGACTCTGGGGCAAAAGCTGCTTCGTGGCCCTAAGGGCCCAGGACCTGGCTCACTCCCACCACCTTGCCTCTCTGAAGGGCCATGGTTTTGCTTCCCTGGCTCCAAGAGCCTATTTCCTCCCCAGTGCCCTTTTGGCCTTTGTGAGGAAGCAAGGAATAGGCTTGAAGGTTCAGGGGCATCTGCCTTCTGCTAAGGCTCCCAGTCGGGCCTCTGCACCCACCTTTCGCACTTCCTCCCCTCAGGGGGCCTGGAGTAGCTGTGCAGGCCCATGAGGGCCACCAGGCATCCTCTCTCCGAGTCCTCAGCCCAGCCTCCCCTACTGTAGGGGCTTCTGGGAAGCTGGCTCTCACATTCCCTTCCACCCTCAGCTAGAGGTAGGCAATCTCCAAATCCCAGACTCCCAGCCCTGAAACTCACTGCCTTCCCCAAGGGCCCCTCAAAGGAGGGTGTGGGGGAGCCCTGGGGGCTGCCTCTCTGCCAGTCAGTCACAGAGACCCTCCTTTCATGAGGAAAGACCTTCCCCAAATCCCTAAAAATGTTTACAGTCTCTGCTGGCCCCTCCATGTAAATACCATGACCACTAGGGCATTACCCAGCCCAACCAGCCAGACGCTGCCATCTCTTTCTGGGAGTTTAGACAATGTCACCCTTGGATTCTCTCTCTCTCTCTCTCTCTCTCTCTCTCTCTCTCTCTCTCTCTCTCTTGGTTTCTCCCTTTGTTTTTGGGGGTAATTGGGTATTTGGGAGGAAGGGTGTGGGGAGGGCTAAAGGGGTTTATTACCTGATCATTTTCTTTAGGAAGAAGTTTTAGGGAAAAGAACAAGGGTTGTGGGGGGGGGGCGGGATGATAAAGGGTGAGAAGGGGGAAGTCACTTCTGACAGTTCTCTACACGTTATTTATTTATTGAGTTTTACTTTTGAAGAGTGGGTCTTTTCTGTCTAAATAAAGAAAAAAGTTTAAAAGCACCAAATGTGAGTCTTGAAAGGTGGAGAGTAGGGTGTTCACATGGGAAGAGGGAGGGGAGGGAGGGAAGGAGGGGAAGAGATTATGATTAGGGAGAAAAAAATTTCAGGAAGGTCAAGTCCTTGCTGTGTTCAAACCTTGCTCATAACTTCATGATCCCATTCCATTCACCTTTGGGGCTCGATTCTAAGATGTTCTTCAGAGTCCAGCACAGGAGAAAACCTGCAGTCCAGTACAGGGGCAATCACTGGTCAGCAGACCTCTCCCTGGATCCTGCCATGCCTCTGGAGGTTGGGGTTCTGTGTTTCAGGGGATAGATACTAGGAGCTGGCTGTAACACACCATTGATGAGGCTCATGGTCCTGTGCTGGCCCTTAAATGGACAGGGGAGAGTATGTCCTTTTCCCAGAGTCTCAGTGCCAGAAGAGAGGAAGCTATGGAAGCTGAACATTCGTCCAAATGCTGCTGTCTTCTCACCTGGTGTTACCTGAGGTGAAGATCCCCAGCAGTATCAGAGGCTGCTGGAGTGCTCCATCCGGCAGAAAGGCTCATGATTCTTTCCCAAGTAGGTGGGCTCACAGGGATCAGGCCCACCTATGGTGGGCAGCATTTCTCCCCAGGCTCCTCTTACAAACTTGTCCCCATACAGTTATGACCTGGCCTTAGGCCAGAGCTGTTCAGTGAAAATGTGACTGCAGGCTGGGGATGTGGTAAAGCCCTTGCCAAGGGTGCCTAGGCCCTCTCTAAACCAACACAGAGAAAATGAGAAAGAAAGCAGGGGAGTAAGAAAGGAAGCATTCAGGGGAGGGGTAGGCATAAAGGCAAAAGAGAAACTACAGCCATGTGTAAATCCTCACAGCTAACCTCCACCTCTCCCCACTCCTCTCTTAGCGTGGCTAATAGTTTTAAAAAGAAGACAGGGCAAGCATGGCAGCACAAGGCTGTAGTTTCAGAACTCTGAGGATTGAGGCAGAGGACTCAGGAGTTTTGAGGTCATCCTGGGACAGACAGGCAGATGCGCACACACACACACACACACACACACACACACACACACATGCAAATCTCATTGTGACAGAGATCAAGAATGGGGTGGAGTCTGTAACCCTTAGGGTTCTTGTGACCAAACAGCTGATAACCAGTACATGCTCTCCTAGGTTGGTTTTAAATCCAGTCAAGCTGACAATGAAGATTAACCACTGCATGGCCTCAGAGTGAGGATCCAGGCAGGATACTGCAGGCTCAGGGCTATCTCAGCTTTTCAGTTTGTAGGTCAGAACCCAGATGAAAGGTGAGTTTCAGACCACGAGACTCTCCCAGAGTGACTGTCTCCTCCCCCCCTGCTATCAACCTGCTCGTAGGCAGATGGGGCAGCACCTCAGGGACTGCTCTATGTGTGCTTCTAGAACCCGCGGAGCAGATCAGATAGAGGTCCTTTAAACTAGAACCAAAACCGCAGCACTAAAGGAAAAATCCTCGTAGGGATTATTCTCTTCCCTTCCTATGATTTTAAAGCATGTGAGGTACCTTAAAATACACATGCATGTGAGGTGCCCCCACCTGGTCCCTGCTGACTTAAAGACCATGACCTTTCACTTCTTTGGTTTCAAGTATTTGTGACCCAAAAATTCCCTTCACGGCCAAGCTTCATTATCTTCTCTACGTATGAGAATTTGAAGGTCTGATTCAGTATCCTGGTTCTTAGAAAAGCTTTACTTTCTCACTTTTCAGCTTCTATCTTTAAAAATTATGTTTCTCTGTGTAGCTTTGGCTGTCCTGGAACTCACTCTGAAGACCAGGCTGACTTCTAATTCAGAGATCCACCTGCCTCTACATCCAGAGTGCTAGGATTAATGGCATACGCCGCCACCACCAGGCTCAGTCTCTATTTTTAAGCGTTTATTATTCAATGTGCACAAGCATGTGCCAAGGCATGTGGTAGGTAGAGAAAACTTCTGGGAGAAGTTGATTCTCTCTTTTCACCATGTGGGCCTTGAGGGTTGAATTAGGCCATCAGGCTTGACAGCAAGCAACTTAACTACTGAGTCATGAGTCAGTGGCCCATGAGTCACATGTAACTTAGAATGGTCTCCAAATCATTGTGTAGTCAAGGATGAACCTGAGCTCCTATGCCTCTCGGCTCCACTTCCCAAGTTCTGGAATCACAGGTGTGTACTGCCACACAGGATTTGCTGTCTACTTCTTCAGAGTCAACTCTCTTACCAAAAGCGAGATTTCCATCCAACTGACTAGATCCCCTGAGCTGCTCAATGCAGAGTTCCTGCCACGTATCCCTCTCTTCTCCTGAACTCACTTCGGTATTACTTTTTCTCTTAGTTTTCCTATTAGTAAACGTTACCACACACACCCACTCATATCCCAGTCTGGATTACAACCTTTCTACTTCTTTCTCAGACTCACAACCTTCCCTCCTTAACCCCTCAAGCGCTGAGACTATTGGCATGGGCCACCACTCAGCTTCCTCCACACCTTCTAGCCAGCTGGGTTCTCAGGTCTAGATGGCTCCACTACCTCCATCACGGTCCCTACCCGCTGCCCCACTAAAGAAGCCTGCAGTCTGCCCCTTTGTCCCCACATTCCTCCACCTGCTCGTCCATACACAACGTTTGCCACAGGTAGCGTCAACTCCACTAACATTTGTTGAGTAACTTTCACAGGCCTTGTTCACTGCTACAGCCCTACTGCACTAAACAGGTGCCCTGAACACCAGAAGCTGATGAGTAAACAATGAAGAAATGACCACTGGGGCTTGGTGGTTAGTAGTACTTATTGCTCTTTCAGACGACCTGGTTCTGGGTCCCAGCACCCACAGAATGACTCACAACTGCCTGCAACCCACACAAGTACACATACACACGCATAAAAAAGATCTCTAACCAGATGACTCCTAGGTATCAATACCAGATTTCCCACCTGTGCCTAAATCTAATAGTCCAACACTGAAACACTGTTCCTTCAAAGACTCGGGGCTTTCTGCTGTTCTTTTAAATAATTTATTGATTATTTTTGGTTTTTCAAGACAGAGTTTGTGTAGCTTTGGCTGGCCTAGAGCTTGCTATGTAGACCAGGACAGCCTCAAACTCAGGGAATCGACCTGTTCCCCTTCATGTTGGGAATAGAGGCATGTGCCACCATGCCTGGCTTTAAGATTCTTATGAGTGCTCTTATGTGTACCTGTAGACTACATTTTGCCTGGTGCCCAAAGAAACCAAAGAGGGGATTGGATCCCCTGGAACTGGAATTAAGATAGTTGTGAGCTTCCATGTGGGTACTGGGAACTGAACCTGGGTCCTCTGGAAGAGCAGCCAATGCTCTTAACAGATGAGGCATCTCTCTAGGTCACTTTGCTTTCTAGGTCACTTGAGATAGGATCTCAAGTAGTTCAGGCCGGTCTTGAACTTGCTAGGTAGACAAAGATGCTCTTGAATTCCTAATCCCCCTTTACGTCCCAAGCGCTGGCACTGCAGGCGCACCTGCCTGGCCCGGCTCAACTCTTGCTCCTCTACTCACACAGAGCATGGGAGCCTCTTACTCTACTAATGTAAATAAAGTGTTATTTCATCATGAAAGATAAAGATTTCTACAATTTTCCCTTTATCATTGCATCTGCTGCTTCTTTTTTTTTTTTTGGAGGGGAGGGGGAGTCGAGATAGAGTTTCTCTGTGTAACATCTATGGCTGTCCTGGAACTAGCTCTGTAGACCAGGCTGGCCTGGAACTCACAGAGATCCACCTGCCTCTGCCTCCAGAGGGCTGGGATTAAATGCGTACACCCAGCTTTGTGTCTGCTTCTTAATGGAATAATTATACCAGCCTAATTGATCCTGTCATCCATTTGGTGAAAGGAGAATCAACTGCCACAAGTTGTCCTCTGACCTCCCACATGTGTACTCTGACTTGTACATGTAAACACACACACACACACACACACACACACACACACACACACACACGTAAAAATGGTTGCTGGGGAACCCTTACCTCCTACTTCATTCTTATACATACCCCATATTCCGTTGAAACAATATTCTCACTGTGTTTTGGACAGTCTGGTCTTTCTTACCTCTGGTTTCCTTGTTCTCTACTGCTGCAGTACATAACAAGCCAATACTGTTTGAAAACTGCTTGATGAAATCCTACTCATGTTAAATAATTCACATTAAAATACCACTTTAAGATTTCCTTCATGCCTTCATCAGTGTCTTATATTTCTTTCATTTACTGCTGTATGTGCATGAGAATAGCTCATGTGTGTACAGAGGACAACCCATGGAAATCAGTTTTCTCTTTCCACCATGTGGAACACAGGGCTCTAACTCAGGTTGTTAGGTTTGACAGCAAGCATCTTTACTGAACCATTTTGTTCCTTTCCTTGATTTTGAGACAGGGTCTTATGTGGCCCAAGCTGGCCACGAACTTGCTGTATAGCTGAGGCTGGTCTTGCACTCCTAATCCTCCTGTCTCCTGACTCTTGAGGTTATAGACATACATCACCATGTCTGGACCTTTTCTTGTAGTCCCCATTGCCCTGAAATCTTCTACTGTGTATCAAGAGGCTGTCCTGTTTCCTCTGTAAGGCTGTCAGTATGCCTATGTCTACCACAGTTTCTCACACAATGCCCCATACACATGGTACTTCTTAATGGTGTTGGTTTTAACCTCTGTAAATCTAATTCTATAATTCTACCTTTCTATGGATCTTTCATTATTGAAGGAAAAAAAATATTTTTTAATGTCTAGTAGTTAGGGGAACAGTATTTGTCAGATTCCAAAAATACTGGATTGCTGGTGACTGGGTGACTGAGCTTGTGAATATTATCTCTCCTCAAATCCAAATATCAAACCTTGTGGTCCTTGCTCTTTAGGGTCAACTAGGTAACAAAAGCATGAGGTAAAGGACTATGAAAATACCAACAAATGAAGTCACAGAACAACAGAAATGTCTGACCCACTACAAATGCTGAGCTTTTTGGGGAGCAGCTATCTTCTGAGTAGAATATGGCCTGGTACCTGGGCTCTCTATGTAAATTCTCAGGCACATGATCAGAGACTGAATGCCACCCCAGACTTGGTGCTGCCTAGGCATCTGCTAGGGGTCATATAAAAAGTCTCCTTATTTACTTGTAAATGAGATATACACATGCTGGGGGGGAGGGCGTGGATGGACAAACATAATAACAAGCCCCAGAGGTTCTGCCTGGCTTTATCTGTGCTTGGTTGGTGAAGAAGTCTGTGAACAGTCACAAGAGTCTGTACAGAGTGCTCAAGAGAGCTGAGGAAGTACATGGAATTGCTGAGGGAGCCACTGGGAAAGGAACTGCTCCTTCCTGCCTCTATTCCCTGCCCCACTGGTTACCTGAAAAACCCAGTTAGATGTTGCCTATCATTTTCAGAGTAGCTATTTCAACTGAACTCTCAAAGGCCCCTCTTTAGTTCTTCCCACATAAGCCCAAAGGATTTGTAGTCTAGGAAACCAAAGAATTGTTTCATCAATAAATCAATTTATTTAAAAGAATATGTTACAATTAATTACACTAAGTGACATTACCAGACAATCTTAGAGTGGTTAGCTCTAGAGCAGGGGCTGGAGAACACTGGACCCAGTGTGGTCTCTGCATTTTCTCTTCACATTTCATAGATCACAAATAAAAATACAAGATACTGCAGTGAGAATACAATTAGAGTTTCTCTCAAATAAATTAAAAGGATGCACAGCCTGGGAAAAACTGAAGCCCAGCTTACTGGCTTAAAAGGGGGCATGATATCAAGTTGGCACCCATGTTAGCAGCTAGCCAAGTGCTCCTACCAGCAACAGTCCCTCTTCAGTCTTGTTCCTCCCCAGAGTCTGCTTTCCGTATACCCTCAGTTACTGCTGAGGAGCTGCTGTTGTCTAGGCAAAGGAAGCCTGGCAGATGCACTCAGGGTTAGAGCAAGAGGAACCCAAGGTGGAGGGCTAATGAGGCAATCTCCCTCTCACTAGATCTGAGCACTAGGCCACACTCTCCCTCATCTAAAAAGAAGTTAAAGTAACCCTTAAAACTGGTGAGGGAGCAGCAGTGTGCCGAGGCCATTCCCCCAGACAGTATAACGGAAAGGAGAGCAGGGAGACCCTCCAGTCCTGGAGACTTCATGTCCCTTTAAGAAAACTGCTTTCTAGGAGCTGGCCCTTAAGCTGGAAATTCTGAGACGAGAGAGGTGTCCCCTCTTATCAGTGCCCTATTTTGCTGCTCCAAACATTGGATTTGGAGCTATAAAAGGGGATAACTCAAAACTACTGGCCCAGGTAACTAAGGATAAAACTAAGTGGGCCAGGCAAGAGGATGCTGGAGTATTTGTCTTGTCCCTCCCCGAGAGCTCTGTCCAGGCTCTGAGCTGCCCTGAGCACTAATATATCGGTAGCTGTGCTAAGCTTAGGCTTCAGCATGAGGAGGGCAGAAAAATGGAGACCAGGATAAAAATACAAAGAGCAGCAAGCTCAAAGCACTACCCAAGCAAAGCTTCCTACAGGGCCAGGTTTCTCAGGGTCCATAAAAATCTCTTGAATTTTTGTCTCAGAGACTAGAAACTCAACATGGTGGAACCAATGGGAGACCAGGAAGATCCTGCTGGGGTGAAGTTGGGGAGAGGGATTCCCTTTCTCAGAGACAAACTGCAAAAGGAAAGAAGACTGGATAGATGCCACCCTGGGTAGAAGGAAGCCAGGACTAAGAACACACTAGGGACTAGAGAAAGGAAGTGTAGGGGAAAGGGGGGGGGCAGGGAATGGAACAGAGTTACATCTTAACACTGCTTCATGCAAAGGGACTTGATCCTTGGATCTCCTGCCACAGTGACCTCTGCCCCCATGACTTGAGTCCCACTGTGACTGTGAGCCTTCTGGGTCTCCCCCTTCCCACTTCATTGCTGCATTTGAGACTACAAGTAGGCTGCCACTACGCAGATTCTGTTATCAGGCTAACAGCTTTGGGGCTCATTCTTTGGAACCTCCAAAAAGCCCTGTCTCTACCCTAGAGTCTACTCTAGCTGTAGAGTAGACTCCTTCGTGCCTTTCCCACTGAGGGAACAGGAGCACACTGTTGCTATTTTTTTTAACAGTGTGAACAAAGATGGTCTCCAAAGCATCTTGGAGTGCAAATCAATGTATCTACTTTTAAGGTATTCAGATTCATTATTAAAGCCAGAAGGACGAGTTGGTCTTGGATTAAAGCCTTCAAATCAAGTATTGCTCTCTTCAACTTTAAACACTCACAATTCTTATACACTTTGTGATCCCACAGATTTGGAGAGGGAATGAATAGGCTGTCCTAAGAGGTTTACACCTTCCTGGGACAAGTGGCTGCCAGAATAATACAGAAAAGTGGCCTCATAGTGATCTGCAAAACCAGTATGAAAACTTTAAACCAAGTGCCAACTACACCCAATTCCAGTTGCCCTCCAGCTACATAAAGCCAAGGATGCCAGCCTATGGAGGCTTCTATTTGAAAGGTAAAGTAGGGAAGCAGGAACTCAAAGTCTAAAAATATTACCCTAGTGCCAGCCCTGGCCTATGCCCCAGATGTATCTCTTAGGTCCTATAAATCTAAACACAAGGGCAGACAAGAACCTTTTTTACTCCTGAGACAGGGTCTCATGGAATCCAGGATAGCCTTAAACTAACTCAGTAGCAGAGGATGGGCTTGAACTTCTGACATTGCTCCTCTCCCCTCCTAAGTGCTGAGATTACAGGTGTGCACTACCACACCCAGGTTTATGTGGTGCTGGGGATAGAACCTAGGACTTTATGCCTGCTAGGCAAGCATTCTATCAACTGAGGTCCAGCCCCAGCCCCAGCCCCAGATGAAGAACTCTTTGAGAGATTCCTATTCAGTTCCCTTTGAAGTAACAGGTGGAGATCAACCAAAATCAAACATACGTCCACTTCTTCCTGGGCCCTTAGCCAGCATGAATAGGGCAATGATTTGGTTGACAGAGACCCAGACTCTAAAGTTTACCCAAGCCACTCCCTCCCCATACAACTGTTTAAGGAAGTCATGGAGGATATAAAATATATTGGTTACTGGACAGGAATGGAGGAAGCATTGCTTTTTCCTTTCCTACAGATGTCCAACCGTTGTGCCTCAGATGTTAGGCTTTCTCTTAGTCCCTAATACTATCCATGTCACAGAAGAAAAGTTTCCTATGGTAACAGCTTCCTGAGACTACCCTCAACTCAGTTGTGGGCCAGTTGAAAGGAAGCATATAAAAGACCCTAAAGAAACAGGAAGAAGATGCAGAATGAACTAGTAAGTCGTAAGTGGGAATGACAGACCAGGAAAATGACTTGGAATTGAGACCTTAGGTCTTTTAGACTCCCTGTAGACCTGCAGTCTCATTGCTCTTGAGAGATAGCCTTTCTCCTCCTCAGCACCCTCTTGAAGGTAAGGACACTACTACACTCCTTGCTCCTCAGACTCTATGGCAAACCAATAGCCAGAAACTGTACTCGATACAAAAAAAGGGGAAAACCCAAGCAGGTTGTAAACTTTTCGAGTCCTTCATGAGGAGAGGTATTTTCCCTGTATTTTTTTTTTTCCTTTTTAAAGTTTGTTTCAAAATAAAGAGAGCAAGAGAGAGGTCATGAATTCAGTGAAAGGTGTGTAAAAACACAAGATAAAAAAGGTACTGCCATCAATATGAAATTTAAAAAGAAATATATATATGTATATACGTGCAGCTAATTTGTGTATATATAATTTTTTACATACATACATATATATGCTTGAACAGTGCAAATGGATGGAGTTCATAGTTCCAGTTTTAAAAATATAGTACAAGGAGAGTCTGTTGGTATGAGGCCCAGGGAAAATGACAAAGATGCCTTTGGCAAGTTGGTTGGGCTTGTTCCTCCCTGATCTCAGTGAACATCTGGCACTACCAACCTGCTGTTCTCTACCAGCTTAGTTCCAGAGGTGTGAAACTCACAGGGAGTTAGTAATAATATTTAGCTTGGGACTTTGGGATATATTGACTTTTTTTTTCCTTTTTTTTTCTTCTTTTGTGTTAATGGTTACTGTCTGATAAAAGGACTAAGAGGATGAGGGCAAGGAGAAGGGAAGGGATGAGGAAAGGCTAGGTGGCCACATCCCTCTGCTGTGACCTCGTCATCTGGAAAATATTCTGAAAGGGAAAAAAAAAAAAAGAAGAGTTACTTAGGAGCAGTGTGGCCTCTGATCTGGAGACAACCTTCAAACAGAACCAGAGCTGCAAGCCTGGCTGACAACTGGATCCGGCTTCCCATCCAGATACACAGCCTCTGTGAGCACGGAGGACCCTGAATATTACCACCTGGCACAGTCTTCCTGTTTTACAAGAGACTTCAGATCTAAGGATGTTGTTTAGCCCAAAATCACTGACAAAAGCAGCAGGAGAAATTCCAGATGACTTCCAGAGCCCAGTGTTCTTTCTACTATAGCAAGAACATCAACTTCCATGTGACTGACTGTACCTCTTCATCTCCTGATTCTTTGAAAATTAAGTAGCTAGGTACTTAGACAGTCTTCTAAATTCTGCTCCAGTACTGATGCCTATAAACAACAGTAGCAACAAATCTCCCCCACATATGTCCTTGGTTAGTGAAGAAAGACTCTACTGAGACTTATCCAGACCAATGGCTAAAACTCAGGGCAGGTGCTCTCCTGGGTCAGGAACAGCATGGTGGGTTATTTGATTAAAACAACAACAACAACAACAAAAATCAAACAAACAGGCAGAAGAAGGTCCATGAAGTCATGAGAGATGGGAGAGCCTGCAGCCAGTGTCCACCCTCTACACCAGGGAAGTAGCAGGGCTTTTTTGCATAGCCCATTCACCATCCAGAGGCCAGCCTCGCTGTGAGAATGTCCTGGCTCACATGGGGTAATCAGTCTCTAACTAATATTCCTAGAAAGACAGAAATGGAGGTGAGGGTCCCAGTATTTGGTCAAGGGCCTATAAATTTTAAACAAGAAGATGAAGAAACTAATTCAAGAATTCTTTAGAATTACCTCTTTTCTCCACTTGAGCTCGCAGAACACCCTCTCAAAGCACTCATGCATGTAATTGAACTGGAAAAAAAAAAGATAAAGGCAGCAATACTCACTGAGTCATAAGACCAGGCACAAGACCATACCTTTGAACTTCAGTTCTATCGTCCCATCTTCCAAACCCACCCAGGACAGAACAAAATCCTGCTGGGAACCATAAACTCAGACCTGGCACTCTATTGTTCTCTAGCTCCTCCTAGTGTTGACTATGATATACAGAATGCAAATTTCATAATCACAGCTGGACAAAATGTCAAACTGGTCTTTTTGATCTTATGGTTATCAACAAAAGAATAAAAGCATGTATTCAGGGGCTATAGAAATACTTCAGAGAAATCAAGGGTATGGTGGCATTCATCTTTAATCCCAGCACTCAGAAGGCAGGTGGATATCTTTGAGTTCAAAGTCAGACTGGTCTAAATGAGCAAGTTCCAGGCCAACCATGGCTATATAGTAAGACCTTGTCATAAACAAACAAGAGCAACAAACACCAACTATGGCAAGACAATGGAGACAAAGAGTTCTCTGAGATCATAACATCATTGCTTCCTAGAGCCCCAGATTCATGCAATTATTTCCTTCTGTTCCCGCTAGGATTTACTTCAAAAGCCCCATCTATTTCCCCCATGCCTCCCATCTCCCACTCACATATGGTGTGAAGATTTTAACCCATCGAGGCTTCTTCTCTCCTCGTGCATATTCAAAACAGAAGGCCATTCCTTCTTCATCTGTGTCCCATCGCTGCATCTCATCCCATTCAAATGCTATTACCTGGTTCTAGACAGCCAAGAACATCAGAGTAAGGTCTACCAAGGAATTCTGATGGAGAAATATCCTGTCTCAGGGAAAGGCTATGACAAGAGAATCTGAGGTTGGTGAGGTGGCCCAGTGGGTAAGTACTTGCTAGGCAAGTTGACCTGAGTTTGAGCCTCAGAACCCAACAAAGGTGGAAGAAGAACAAATGACTCCTATATCCTCCACACATGCTCCACAGCATAGGTACTTCTGTGTGCATGTGCGTGCACTTGTACACAACATACACACACACACACACACACACACACACACACACACACACACACACACACACACACACACACACCCCACACCATAATCAAAATGAGTAATCTGGTGTAAGAAGCCAGTGAAATAAGGATCAGGGTGGATTTGCTTATTTCATTTGCTCTACAAAGAGGAATTAAAACACAGACTTAAGTATCAAAGTGCCCTCTGACAGAGCTCCTGGCCCAGCCCCAGGAAAAACTCTTACCTCCAATTGCCCTTCTTCAGTGCAGGCATGAAGTTTAAAGTGCGTGATGCTGATGGCTGTGATAACATGCCCCTTCCTCCTGGAGTCACAGGCACAGTGTGGAAAGATGATTTCATTGTAGCCCTCACAAGTCCTTAGCATGTTGAGGTACTGAGTAAATAAATGAATAAAAATGTAAGCCACATCACAAAGACATTGAAGCAGTTACTGGGATGGACAGGAGTATTTCACCTAATGACCCAAAGACCTGGCTTCTCCTTCACATTTGTCCCTGTGTTGGGTCAGGCCTCTGTGACACTCTTTTATCCCATTTTCAGCTTTTACCCTCATCCTTCTAACACCCATTCTTCATTTAAAGGTGATATAGAAATGAAGTGACAGAAGAGACTATAGTTAAGACCTCTTATACTAGAAAGCAGTCAGTGTGGTTCTCTCTTTTCACTGAACTTAAGGGATGGGAATCTAATCTTTCTTCATAAGAGTTTACCCCATCTTCTCTAATCAAGTTACATTGATGATGAAGACTAAACTACTCCACAACTCACACTCATAACACGTAAAACTAAACTAAAAACAACAAAACCTAGTCATTTTACAGAATATAGAGTGAGGTAAACCGATCTTGAGGTTATTTGTCAGAAATGGAACAATTAGAACTAGATCCCTAGACTTTCCTTTCTTTGCCATCAACTAATTCCTAAGTGACCCAGCTGACCCCTGAGTCTCAAGTATATATGTGTGGTAGTTAGTTTTAATTGTCAACTGGACACATTCTAAAATCAACTGAGGAAGAAGGCTCAGTGGGGAACTGTCTAGACTGGGTTGCCTAGGAGCATGTCTGTGGGGAATTCCCTGATTAAACTGATACAGGAAACCCAGCCTAAATGAGAGTGGCACAACCCCTTGGGTTTGGGTGTTAGTCTGTCTAAAGAGAAAAAGGTGAGCTGAACACAGGCACGCATGTATGCACTGTGGGTGTGCTGTGACTAGCTGTTTCAAGTTCCCTGCAATAGTTGACCACAGCCTAGAACTGTGAACTATCATAACCCTTCCTTCCACTGCTTGTCAGGGTATCTTAGCACAGCAGCACGGATGAAACTAAGACAATGGATCTCCTCAAAAAGCATTTGAACTCAAATCAAGTAAAGGCATGACCCTCACTCTGAAGGTCACTCAGCCTTGCTCCTAATCTACTCTTACAGCTGGTCTCTAACTCAATTCCCATTCCAAGTTAAGCAAGAAAGAACAGAAAACACGTGGATGGAGTATAAAGGAGAAACAGACAAAGGGAGATAAAGGAGGAAATAGAAAGACTCATGGTCTCTGAGCGGATGTCCTTTCAAGGGTTGCCTCAGAAATAAGCATACAGGACTGAGCTTCCACACTCGCACATGAAAGTCACACAAGGCCAGGACACTGTTGGCATGTGCAGGAGCACACTACCTTAGGTGACTTCAGGATAAGGGTAGGGGTTCCAAACTGAGACAGGATATTTAATTGCCTTTTCTCTTACCAAGAAATGGCACAAGCACACACACACACACACACACACACACACACACACACACACACACACACACACACTCACACACACAAAAAGACACCAGGCAATCTATGGCTCTGCCTCTGGTGATTAACACTTAAAACACTGCTATTGCTGTTAGGGACCTGGGGGGATCATACCCTGACTTCTTCAGTAAAAAACTTAGAAGATGGGAAATTACAAAATGACAGCAAGAATAGAGGCAGGTGAGTTCAGAAGAGCCCAAATACTTCAAAGCCTCGTTCCCCCATTCTCCATCACCACACTGTCCCACTCATCACTTCCTCTTTATTGTCCTTCCTTTATTAGCAGACACAGATGCTGTTTACTGTTCCTGAGCTATGAGCAGACAAACAACCTTGCTGCACACAGGTAAATATGACAAGAGGTAGGTGCTATGCAATGGGTGAGAACTCTTCTGAGTCATAACCAGCAACAGGCCTGGATAGACAGCAGCACACAACAGAAGACAGGGTCACTGGGCTGGGCTCAGGTCACCTTGCACTGGAATCCAAACTGCATATTTCCTAGTTATGGAACCTCAGGCAAGTGATTCAACCCCAGAGCCTTAGTTTCTTACTTACTCTATAAAGTGGGATATAATGACTGCACTTATATCATAATGTTATTTATTTGTTAGCATCAAATATAAAATACTTAGCACAGAATTTGATGCATAATTATATAATTAACAAATTATAATTAAAATTTTTTTCATTTTTTTTTTCAAAACAGGATTTTTCTGTGTAGCCCTGGCTGGAAGCAAGCTGACTACTTGCCTGTGCCTCCTGAGTTCTGGGATCAAAGGTGTGTACAACCACTACCCAACAGGATTTCTCTGTGTAGCTCTGTCCTGGAACTTGCTCTGTAGACCAGGTCAGCCTCAAACTCATATAGAGATCTACCGGTCTCTGCCTTTTGAGTGCTGGGATTAAAGGCATGTGCTACAACTGCCCAGCAGTTAAAAACCTTTTTAAAAGCTCCATTATTATTAGCCAAAGGGCTCAACCATTTTTTCTCTCAAGAATGGTTTGAGAGCTCAGGGAGTGATGGTATAGCCACGTGGTGTACAAAAAAGAACAGTTGCGAAATGACAGATCTGGAAATTACTTTTAAAGACTCCAGAGCAGGGGGCTGGAGAGACAGCTCAGCATTTAGAAACACTTGCTATGCTTGCAGATTACCAGTGTCTGGTTCCCAGCTTGGGTGAGTGTGAGTGTGAGTGTGTTGTGTACGCACGCGTGTGCGCTCACAACTGTTAATAACTCTAGCTCCAGAAGATATAACACCGTCTTCTGGATTCTTCGAGCCCTGCATGCACACTGTACACATACAGAGAAGCAGACAAACACATGTAAAACATTAAAAACAAGAACAACTTCCAGGGTAGGGCCTGGGAAGTTAGCTCAGTGAAAGTACTTGTTAAGCATTCCTGAAGCCTGAGTTTAACCTTCAGCATCACAGAGAAACAAGTAAATAAAAAAAGCAAACACTCTAGTACAAGACAGAGGCAAACAAAGTATGCTGGTTAGAAAGGTGGAGACTGACATGCGGTGCAGCAGGTGGTACACCAGGCCTTTTGGACCTTCTGGACTGTCCTTTCAGCTTTTCCACGTGTTTAAAAGTTTACAATAAAATAGAAAAGAAAATGGAATACTCTGAACCCAGGCCTTCAACATCCAACCCAAACCACATTCCCAGCACAGTCATCAGAATCACTGACAGGCTCAATATACTGCTATTCTGCTCTACGGTGCTTAACAACCTGTAATGCAGGTGGGTGGGTGCCACAGGAACTTCGAATTAGTTCTGCTCATGCTTTTTTTATTTTTTTAAATAGCTGGCATGAAAGAAATTCACTGAGAATTGTCTCCTTCAGGACATACATCTGCCATATTCCTAATAGGGCAATTTTACTGCACAAATTTTTTGCAGGAGGAGGGGTAAAATGTCTTTGAGGTAGGGTCTTATTATGTGGATTCCAGTAAGGTGGCCTAGAACAGAGTAAGTTCACCAGGCTAGCCTTAAACTTGTACTTCTGTGTCTGCCTCATGGAGTACTAGAATCACATGCTTGTACCACCATACCCAGCCCTCTGTATAGATTGCTTTTTAAGCAGCATGCAGATAAAGGCAAAGAAAGAAAAAGTGACCAGACATATGAACCTCTGTGAATCCTGAATGTTCTGTGGTATCATGCAAGTATTTATCCTGCGGCCTTTCCCACTGCCACCTGGAAGCAGAGGTCACCCTCTCTCCTTGGATTCTGGAAAAATATGAACTGGAGTTCTAACACCACTCTGAATCCTAGCTCTACTCTGACTAGTCACATGACCCGGGACACTGTGGGTTGAATGTAAAACATATCTGAACACTCGGTCCCCAGCTGGCTGACACTGTTTTAGGAAGGCTATGGAACCTTCAGGAAGTGGAGCTTTACTGGAAGATGTAGGTCACTAGGAGCAGGCCTTGACCAGCTGTCTCCCACTCTTGTCACCATGATGGACTGTATGCCCTCTAACTGTAAGCCAGGGCAACTTCTTCCTCCCTGAAGCAGTTTCTTGTCTGGTATTTGGTCACAATGAGTAGAAGAGTAACTAGGACACTGGCTGAGCACTGCACTCTGAGCTTACTTTGTAAAATGAGTGGCACTTCACCAGTCTAGAACCGGACTAGCACAGCCTCAATCTCTTCTTCCTGCCCATGGATTCAAAGATGTCACCCTGAAAGCCAAACCTTCAAGAGAGTTCTTATTGGCCTGAGTTCTAAATATAATCTTATCAGAAACCAAGGGTACCATGTCCCCGAAGAGAAGCCAGATGTAGTCTCACTGGGACCAAGTTTGGAGACTCTCGGGTTGGCATTATTTCTCAGTTTTAAGAGGACAATCCCTACACTGATGAGTTTGTAGCAAATTCAAAAGAAAAACACATTGAAAAGTTACATAAATTCAAAACTAGAAAAGCTAAATTTTTATTTTCTAATGTATTTACAACATGTATTTAAAAAACAAAAATTTAAAGCTAGGCATGGTAGTCTACATCTGTGAGATGGAAATGGGAAGATGTTCAAAGCCAGCTTTGGTGAGACAGCCTGGGCATATGAGACCCTGTCTAAAAGAACAAAACAGCCACACAGAATTATTCTGTCCATTCCCAGTTTTGAATAGCTAAATATGAGCTTGAATCATTACATATGACTTAGTAAGTAGACCACTTGGAAAGGCATGGTAAAGGACATTTTATAAATGTTCAGTGGAGAGAGGCATGATACCTAACAGAGTGATCACTTCAGGTGAATGGGCTAAGGGCCCATCCTAAAGAATTTTGTGCTTTCCCAGCTGACCTGCCAAAGGTCAAAGCAGGTCGAATGGACACAACACCCTGAGAGGAAACTTGGGAGCCAAGTCTCCCCAAACTTGAATTGACATTCTGAAGGTCTTCAGGTTTCACAATCTCAAGTATGCTTTATTTTTATTTGTTATTTTTTTTAAAAAACAAAACAAACAAACAAACAAAAAAAAAAACCAAGGGTTCTCTGTGTAACAGCTCTGGCTGTCCTGGAACTTGTTCTGTAGACCAGGCTGGCCTTGAACTCACTGAGATCTGCCTCCCACGTGCTGGCATTAAAGGCGTGCACCACTACCACCCAGCTCCCAAGTATGTTTTTTAAAATGTAGTTTTCACTTTTATTGTACGTATATGCATGTATGTTTATATACCACATATGTGTCTGGGGCAGTGGAGGCCAGAAGAAGGCATCAGATCCCCTGGACTGCAGTTAGACAGTTGTGAACTACATGTGAGTGCTGGGAACCGAACCTCAGTCCTCTCCAGGAGCAGTCAGTGCTTTTAACCACTAAGCATCTCTCCAGCCCAAGACAATAGATTTTTGTTTGTTTTTTTAAAATAAGACCTTGCTAAGCAGCCCTGGCCATCCCGCAGCTCGATATGCAGGTTGGCATAGCTCTCAGTGATCTGCTAGTGTTGCTGTCACACTTGGTCCCAGTGCTATTATCTTAAACAACAGTTGTATTTTAAGATACTATTTCATAGACAGAAAAATTCCCTTAGCCAAAATTCTGCCAATATTTAATTATACTTAAAAGATTTTTGATTTTCTATTTAGCTTGCTTGTATATATTGATAAGATAGTTCCCTGATTTCTGGTGATTTTGTAGGGAAGAGAGATTTTCTTTTAATCATGTTAGTGATAAAATAACTATTCCTCTCTAGGTGTAAGATCATGCATGGGCTAAGGTCAACGATAATCTAATGGTTTTCTGTGTATGTGTATGGGGTGAAGAATGATATGGAGACACACTCTCACTATGTGTCTAAACTGATCTCAAACTCAAATTCCTTAGACAGCCCAGTCTGATCTAAATAATGATCCTCTTGCCTTAGCTTCCTGAGTGTTGAGTTTATAGGCACATACCACCACACCTGGCCTAATTAAATTAATAAATTAACTTAAATAGATAATAAGCACACAGAAGGTAAAAATAATGCAAGTAGTGTATCAGAATCATTACCAATGCACCTACTATCCTGTGTGACACACATGGGACACTGCAAAAATTCAGCTGTAAATAATCTGCCAAGAGAGAAATTTATAATGATTATATAGTATATGATTACAATATACTATATATTATAATTATTTTATAAGTATAAACCGTATTATATTTTATAATTATAAATTTATAAATAAAAATTTTATATTCTTTGCCAATTTTAGTTTTATTTTTTTAACTTTTATTTTTTTACAATGTCCACCTATATTTATGGCAGATACAAATTAAAAGCTAATTTAAAGATTTAAAGAACATGCTAGGCGGCACTGTCCAGCAGAACTACCTGCAATGCTAAAAATGTCCCATATGTGCACTGTCTAACATGGCAACCACTGGGCACACGTGGCTGTTTGGTACTTAAAATGTGGCCAGTATAACCAAAGGAATAAATTTCAAATAATGTCAAAATTATATTTAAATAGCCACATGAAGCCAGTAGTGTCTAAACCAAATACAACTCTAGGAGATAATACATAAAAAAAAAAAAAAAAAAAAAAGCACCACTGAGCATAACTGTCTAAACAAATGGAGGAAAATAAGTTGTGAAAGTAATGACTTCACTAACTCACAGCTAAACTAAATTCTAATGTTAAAGAACTAACTGAATGTGGTGGCTTATTCTTGTAACTTTACCAACTGGGAGGCAGAAATAGGAAGTTCAAGTCAAATTTCAAGGCTAGCCTGTTCTTTATAGAAAGTCTGAGGCCAGTCTGGACTACACACCAAGCTCCAGGCTAACCTGGGCTAAGACATGTTCTAGAATAAATAAATACTAATTAAAAAAAAATCTAAATACTAGGTTCTTACAGAATATTTATATTATAATGTTAGTGGTTTATTTAGATTTATTTATTTTATGTATAAGTGCTTTGCCTGCAAGTATATAAGTATACCATGTGTGTACTAGGGCCCACAGAGGTCAGAAGAGGGCATCAGATTCCTTAGAACTGGAATGGCAGACAGTTGTGAGCAGCCATGTGGGTGCTGGGAATTAAACTCAGATCCTCTGCAAGATCAACAAGTGTACTTAACTCTCCAGCCTACATTATAGTTTAAATATCACTCTGTTGCTGTTTTGTGTCAGGACTCATGTAGCCCAGGCTGGCCTCAAACTCAATAGACAGCTAAGGACAATCCTTTTTTCCTGCCTCGCCCACTTCCAGAGTGCTAGGATTACAGAAGTGGATCCCTATTCCCAGTTCTTCATACAAAAGTATATCATTTGGGTATTAGCAAAATTATATACCTATATATACACCAATCCAAGTTTTTGATGTAATAAATGGGGGAAATACAATGGGATTTTTATTATTTATTTATTTATTTATTTGCTTACTTATTTACTTACTTACTTACTATGTAGGCAGTGTTCTGCTTACATGTATGCCTGCAGGCCAGAAGAGGGCACCAGATCTCTTTTCAGATGGCTGTGAGCCACCATATAGTTGCTGGGAATTGAACTCAGGATCTCTGGAAGACCAACTAGTGTTCTTAACTACTGAGCCATCTCTCCAGCCCCCTACAATGGGATTTTTGCACAAATGTCTATATGCTCTTCCTCTTAATTAATTAAACCTCTGACCAGATTGTGGTCCTTTCAAAATTGACCAGAACAAGAAGTTTAAGAGGTAGGAGGGCATTCTATTAAAGTATCTGGAGACACAAACTTACCATGACCATTTTCCTTTGTTCATACAGCTTCTGTAACTGGTAAGACTTCTCCTCTGCTTTAATGTAACCTTTCTTTACATCATCAACAGCCTATCACAAAGCAAAAGCAGAAAAAGAAAGTTTATCTAGATGCATTTTCAGGAAAGCATGTATTCACTTTAACCACCATCATCATCGCCATAGTGATACACCTGTCATCACACAGGGGTATTTACTATAACTAGTGCGTAAGGAGGGTGGCATATGAGAAATCGTAAACACATGAAAACAATGGAGAGAGCAAGGAGAGAGTTCGCATCATCTATTAAAGGTAACAATGATATAAAGTGTATAGTGAAAAGTGTGCCATGTGCAGTTAGAACAGGAGAAGCCAAAGGTAGACTTCCCTGGGTAGGCTGAGTGAGAAAGACTCCCAGATGAAGCAGGAGAGCAGGGACAGGTGTGGCCTAAACACAGCTAGGATATAGATCTGCTGGGCTTAAATGAAGGCTATTCTGACTTAAGGCAATGAAAAGTGTGTGGCTAAAATAAGCATGCTTGTTGTCTCTCTCTCTCTCTCTCTCTCTCTCTCTCTCTCTCTCTCTCTCTCTCTCTCTCTCTCTCTCTCTCTCTCTCTCTCCACACACACACACACTGAGATGAGGAAGGGATGGAATAAAGAAGAACACTTTATTGTTGTAACACTAATGTACAAATCATATCCCATAGTTTTACTACTTCTTTTTTTTTTTTTTTTTTTCTTGAGATAGTTTCTTACCAAGGCCTGTTTGGAGTTCACCATGCAGACTATACTGCTCTTTAACTCATGATTCTCCTGTCTCAGACTTGAGTTCTGGAACCACACCTGGTTTCCCAGAATCTTAGACAAGAGAATGAGTTCAGGATTGAAGTCAGAAGAGTAGATCAACTCCTGGCTCTGTGCCCTGCTGTTGAGGAACATTATTTTATTTTTTTGTTTTACAAGGCAGGGTTTCTCGGTATTGCTTTGGAGCCTGTCCTGGAACTAGCTCTGTAGACCAGGCTGGCCTTGAACTCACAGAGATCTGCCTGTCCCTGCCTCCCAAGTGCTGGAATTAAAGGTGTACCTCACCAGTGCTGGATGAGGAACATTAATTATGTAAAGTGTGTTACATTTGTTCACACTATATTTGTTTTAATTATGTAAAGATGTGTTACTGTTTCACCTTGCCTGCCTAAGGCACCTGATTGGTTTAATAAGCTGACTGGCCAGTAGAGGATAGGCTGGTGGGCTGAGAGGATAAGTAGGAGAATTCTAGAATGGAGGAGAAAGAAGAGAGGACAAAGGAAAAAGAGGGAGACACCTGGGACCAGCCAGCCAGTCAGGAAGCTGCTAGCCAGACAGATATGGAAGACTCAGGAAAAGTAGGACACACAGAATGAAGGAAAGCTGAAAAAGCCCCAAGGCAAAACACAGATGAAGAGAAACAGTTTAAATTAAGTTATAAGAGCTACTGGGACATGTCTTGGCTGGTGGCCTGCCTGCAAGGTCACCTACACCCTTTCAGTTCAGCAGACAACCACACTTACAGATGACAACAAATGATGACAGAACTGTCAGGTAGTGGTGGCACACTTTAAACTCAGCACTTGGAAGGCAGAGACAAGTGGATCTCTAAGTTTGAGGTCAGCCTGATCTACAGAACAAGTTCCAGGACAGTTATGGCTAGGAAGAGAAACCCTACTTTGAAAAACCAAACAAAACGAAACAAAAAGATGGCAGAACTGAACAATTTTTTGAAGAAATAACTTAATGAAAATATATCTTGCATTCAAAGAGACAAAACTTTTTCTGGATGTCATAGCCAAATTAATAATGCAACCTGAGCTCACTTAAGATCTAACTTACTACCCTCTGCATGCTCAGCCTGTTTAAGTCTAACCCAACTTTAATATGCCTTGAATTTCCCATTTACAACCTAAGCTGATGCATTAAGTTATATTCTTTTCCATGTACCTAAATTCAGGTGTGTGTGTGTGTGTGTGTGTGTGTGTGTGTGTGTGTGTGTGTGTGTGTGTTAGAAGCAACCTTATAAAATAAATATCAACCATAAATACTGGAAACAGCATATGAATATATCTTAATAATCTTTGTTTGCAGTATTGTTTTTCTGAGTGCTTTGGGGTCAGGTGGAGCCAGGAAAGTTCCACCCCATGTAAAACTATTAAAAATTCCTATAAAGTACCTCTATTCCTTCCCCATGCCCTATCTCTGTGTTAGTCAATAAATATAGAGCAAAGAATCTGTTAGAGACAGTCCTTAGCAGACAAAGACAAACACAACAAACAGACTACAGAGAGTACAGTAACCAGACTACAGACAGAGGGAAGATGAATGGAGAGAAGTGGAAAATTCAAATTTGAACTTGCTCTTTTTCTCTAATGACCAAATAAAAGAACTTTATTTTTGTTTGGTTCTAATTAACATTATCTACAGTGATATCTGTCACAACATACATCATACCTAAGCATTTGAGGATACTTCCTAGGGCCAAGGCAGATCAATCTACTCTAGCAACTCTGACAACTCTTTCTACATATGGCAGTAAAATGTTATATTTAAGACAGAGCTAGCCAATAAGAAACACTAGTAACAGGTCAACAGTTTCATAACTAATACAGTGCCTCTGTGTGTTATTTGGGAATGACAAGGCTGTGGGACCAGGCTGGCAGGAAAGTACTCATAACAAAATGGCACCTGCAACATGGGTAGTAAGAACTTTCACTTAAAACTTGACAAAAGTGTTTAGACCTGCTGCGCCCTCTGCTTGAGGTGAGTGTTTGGCCAGTTCAGGTCCAACACCCCCACTCTCTCCTTGGAATTTCCTGGGTCAGCTCTGCACATAGTGGGCCCACCCGCCACTGAGGAACATCCAGAGCCAGCCCTCACCTGATCCTTGGCCCTCCTACACCCTCTGCTTGAGACCTCCAAGAGAGCGCAGACTATCCAGAATTACTGAAATCTTAGTCCTGGCCCACCTATTCCCACCAGAAGAGGAGAGTAGACAGAGACCCCACCTGCACCCACTGGAAGAAGGGGTGGGAAGATGGCAGGCAGTACAAGAACACATTCAACAATAGAAAGACCAATATGACACCACTAGAATTTAGGGACAATATAACAAGACCTGAATACACCAAAGTAGATGAAGAGGAAGAGAATGACCTAAAAGACAACTTCTTGAAAATGATAGAAGCCCTCAAAAAGAGGATATGAAACAAATACCTTAAAGAAATGGAAGAAAAAAGCAATAAAAAATTAAAAGAAATTGAAAAAAAGACCAAACAAAAAAAATGCAAGAAATCAACAAATCTCTTAAAGAAAGCAAGGAAAGCCAAGAAAACCCAATCAAACAGATGAAGGAAACAATTCAAACAGTTCAAGACCTGAAAACTGAAATAGAGACAATAAAGAAAACACAAACTGAGAGAATGCTGGAAATAGATAACTGAGTAAACGATCAGAAACTACAGATGCAAGCATAACCAACAGAATACAAGAGATTGAAGAGAGAATCTCAGGCATGGAAGATAAACAAAATAGATTCATGGGCCAAAAAAAAAAAAAAATCTTAAATCCAAGAAATCCTTAACACAAAATATCCAGGAAATGTGGGACACCATAAAAAGACCAAACCTAAGAATAATAGGTATAGAAGAAGGTGGAGAAGCCCAGCTCAAAGGTGCAGAAAACATATTCAATAAACTCATAGAAGAAAACTTTCCCAACCTAAAGAAAGTCATGCCTATGAAACTACAAGCATAAAAGACACCAAATAGAGTGGACCACAAAAAAGTTCCCTCACTACATAATAATCAAAACACCAAATATACAGAATAAATAAAGACTATTAAGAGCAGTGAAGGAAAAAAGCCAGGTAACATATAAAGGCAGACCTATCAGAATTACAATTGATTTCTCCATGGAAACTCTGAAAGCCAGAAGGTCCTGGATAGATGTTCTACAAACACTAAGAGTCCACAGATGCCAGCCCAGACGACTATACCCAGCAAAACTCTCAATCACTGTAGATGGAGAAAACAAGACATTCCATTATAAAACTAGATTTACACAATACATACATATCCACAAATCGAACCCTTCAGAAAGTTATGGAAGGAAAATTCCAATCTAAGGAAGTTAACTACACTCACAGAAATATAGGCAACACATAATCCCACTATACCAGAAGCCAAAAGAAAAAGGGGGGCAAATCTACTCACACCACCACCACCACCACCAAATCCAAAACAAAGAAGAATTAATAATCAATGGTACTTAATTTCCCTCAATATTAATGGTCTTAACTTGCCTATAAAAAGACATAGGTTAACAGAATGGATACAAAGACAGAACCCATCCTTCTGCTGCATACAAGAAACACCTCAGCTTCAAAGACAGACACTACCTTAGAGTAAAGGGTTGGGAAAAGATTTTCCAATCAAATGGACCCAAGAAACAAGCAGGTGTAGCTATCCTAATATTTGACAAATTAGACTTCAAACTAAAATCAATCAAAAGAGATTTAAAAAAAAAAAAAGTTATTTCACCACAGGAAAACTCCATTAGCATAAAGTCTCAATTCTGAACATCTATGCCCCAAAGGCACCCACATTCGTAAAAGAAACATTACTAAAACTCAAATCTCACATAAAACCTCACACATTTATAGTGGGAGACTTCAACATCCCACTTTCACCACTAGACAGGATCATGTGACAGAAACTTAACAAACAAAAGACCAGAAGTTATATCCCATTTGGATTTAACAGACATCTATAGAACATTACATCCAAACACAAAAGAATATACCTTCTTCTCAGCTCCACATGGAACCTTCTTTAAAATCGACCACATACTCCACAACATAGCAAACCTCAATAGATATTAAAAAATTGGAATAGCCACCTTGCTTTAAAGTTAGAATTCAACAACACAAATTGCAGAAATCCTACAAACTCATGGAAACTGAACAATGCACAATTGCATCATTCCAGGGTCAAGGAAGAAATAAAGAAATTAAAGACTTCCTAGAATTCAACAAGAATAAAGATACAACATACCCAAACTTACGGGACACTTTGAAAGCAGTGCTAAGAGGAAAGTTCATTGCACTAAGTGCCCACATGAAGAAAATGGAGAACAGTCACATTAGAGAATTAACAGCACAACTGAAAGCTCTAGAACAAAAAGAAGTAAACTCGCCCCAGAGGAGGAGCCAGGAAATAATCAAATAGAGGGCAGAAATCAATAAAGTAGAAACAAGGAAAATAATACAAAGAATCAATGTAAAAAAAAGTTGGTTCTCTGAGAAAAATCAATGAGATAGGCAAACCTTTAACCAAACTAACCAAAAAGCAGAGAGAACATAAAATTAACAAAACCAGAAATGAAAAGGGGGATATAAGAACAGACACTGATGAAATCCACAGAATCTTCAGGTCATACTTTAAAAACCTGTACTCCACAAAATTCTAAAATTCAAAGGAAATGGACAAATTTCTGGATAGCTATCACTTCTCAAAATTAAATCAAGGACAAGCAATTTAAATAGACCTACAACCCCTAATGAAATAGAAGTAGTGATCAAAGTCTCCCAATGAAAAAAAAAAGCCCAGGGCCAGATGGCCTCAGTGCAGAATTCTACCAGGAATTGAAAGAACAGCTAATGCCAATACTCCTCAAATTGTTCCACACAATAGACACAGAAGGTTCACTACCAAACTCTTTTTACAAGGCTACAATTACCTTGATAACCCAAGCCACACAAAGACACAACTAAGAACTACAGACCAATATCCCTCATGAGAACTGATGAAAAAATACTCAATAAAATACTGGCAAATTAAATCCAAGAACACCTTAGAGAAATCATCCACCACGACCAATTAAGCTTTGTCCCAGGGAAGCAGGGATGGTTCAACATACAAAAATCTACCACTGTAATCCACTATATAAACAAACTGAAAAAGAAAAACCATATGATCATCTCACTAGATGCTGAAAAAGCCCTTGACAAAATCCATCACCCCTTCATGATAAAGGTCCTGGAGAGATCAGGGATAAACATAAACATAAGCAATATACAGTAAACCAACAGCCAACATCAAACTGAATGGAGAGAAGCTTAAGGTGATTTCTCTAAAACCATGAACAAGACAAGGCTACCCACTCTCTCCATATTTCGTCAATATCGTACTTGAAGTTCTAGCTAAAGCAGTAAGATAACAAAAGGAGATCAAGGGGATACAAATTGGAAAGGAAGAAGTCAAACTGTCACTATTTGCAGATGATAGTTTACATAAGTGACCCAAATAACTACCAGGGAACTCCTACAGCTGATAAACACCTTCAGCAAAGTGACAAGATACAAGATTTAACTCAAAAAACAAAACAAAACAAAAAAATCATCAGTAGCCCTAATATATACAGATGATAAAGGGGCTGAGAAAGAAATCAGAGAAACATCACCCTTTACAATAGCCACAATCAACACAAAATATCTTGTGGTAATGCCTGCCAAACAAGTGAAAGACCTGTATAGAAGAACTTTGAATCTTTCAAGAAATAAATTAGAGAAGATACTAGAAAGATCTCCCATGCTCATGGATAGGTAGGATCAACATAGTAAAAATGGCAATCTTGCCAAAAGCAATTTACAGATTCAATTCAATCCCCATCAAAATCCCAGTACAATTCTTCACTGACCTTGAAAGAACAATACTCAACTTTATATGGAAAAACAAAAGTCCCAGGATAGCCAAAACAACCCTCTACAAAAAGGAACTTCTATCATTCCTGACTTGCACTACTATAGAGCTATAGTCCTGAAAACAGCTTGGTATTGGCACAAAAATAGACAGGTAGACCAATGGAATTGAATTGAAAACCCTGATATTAACCCACACACCTATGAACACCTGATTTTTGACAAAGCAGCTAAAATTATACAATGGAAAAAATGAAGCATCTTGAACAAATGGTGCTCGTACAATTGGATGCTGGCATGCAGAAGACTGTAGCTAGATCCATATCTATCCTATGTACAAAACTTAAGTCTAAATGGATCAAAGACCTCAACATAAATCCAACCACACTGAATCTCTTAGAAGAGAAAGTGGGAGGTACCCTTGAACGAATTGATACAGGGGACCGCTTCCTGAACATAACACCAGTAGCACAGATACTGAGATAAATGGGACCTCCTGAATCTGATAAGCTTCTGTAAGGTAAAGGACATAGTCAACAAGACAAAACGGCAGCCCACAGAATGGAAAAAAGATCTTCACCAATCCCACATTTGATAGAGAGCTGATCTCCAAAATATACAAAGAAGTCAAGAAGCTAGTCACCAAAACACCAAATAATCCAATGAAAAAGTGGGGTACAGAACTAAATAGAGAATTCTCAATAGAGGAATCTAAAATGGCTGAAAGACACTTAAGTGCTCAATATCCTTAGCCATCAGGGAAATGCAAAGCAAAACAACTCTGAGATACCATCTTACTCCTGTCAGAATGGCTAAAACCAAAAACACTAATAACAGTTTATGCTGGAGAGGATGTGGAGAAAAGGAAACACTTTTCCACTGCTGGTGGGAGTATGGCAGTTCCTTAGGAAAATGGGAATCAGTCTACCAAAAGATCTAGAAATTCCACTCTTAGGCACATACTCAAATGATCCACATTCATGTAACAAAGACAGCTGCTCATCTATGCTCATAGCAGCATTATTTGTAATAGCCAGAACTTAGAAGCAACCTAGATTCCCCTCAACTGAAGAATGGATAAAAAAAAAATGTGGGATATTTAAACAATGGAGTAATACTCAGCTGAAATAAAAAAAAAACAAAAAACAAAAACCAAAACAATGGAATCTTGAAATTCGAAGGCAAATGGATGGAACCAGACGAAATCATCCTGAGTGAGGTAACCCAATCACAAAATGATGAACATGGTATGTACTCACTCATACATGGATTTTAGACATAGAGCAAAGGATCACCAGTCTATAATTCACACCGCCAGAGAAGCTAGGAAACAAGAAGGACTCTAAGAGAGACATACTTGGTCCCCCACAGAAAGGGAAAGGGACAAGATCTTCTGAGCAAATTGGGAGCAGGAAAATTGAACCAGGGGAAGAATAGAAAAGAACAAGAAAAAAGATACCATAATAGAGGGAGCCATTATAGGTTTAAAGAGAAATCTCACACTAGGGTGATGACCCCAACTAACAAGATAAGCAAAAGTGGAGAGGTTATCTTAAATGTCCTTCACAGATAATGAGATTAATGACTACCTTATATGCTATCATAGAGCCCTAACCCAGAAGCAGAAGCAGACATTCACAGCTAAACACTGAGCCGAACTCCTGGAATCCAGTTGCAGAGGGAGAAGTGATGAGCAAAGGAGTCAAGACCAGGCTGCAGAAACCCACAGGGGGAGCTGAACAGGGGAACCTGAACAGGGGGAGCTCATGGACCCCAGACTGACAGCTGGGAAACCAGCATAAGACTGACCCAGACCCCCTGAACGTGGGTCTCAGTTAGGAGGCCTGGGAAGTGTATGGTACTTCTGATAGTGGAACCAGGATGTATCCCTAGTGCAAGAACGAATTCTAGGAGTCCAAGCCCCATGGAGGGATACTCCCTTAGCCTAGAAACACAGGGGAGGGCCTAGGTACTACCCCAAATGATTTGACAGACTTTGATGATCCCTCATTGAAGACCTCATTCTCCCTGGGGAGTAGATGGGGGGGGGAATCTGTGGAGAGCATGGGAGGATGAGAGGGAGAGGGAACTGGGATCGAAAAAATAAAAATTAAAAAACAAACAAAAAACTTGGCAAAAGCTTAAAAAGGGATTTTAGAAACAAAAGAACAGAAACAAGAAAGGCTTCTTGGTAGCAACATTTTTCTCAGGCAGGCTCTGTTTTGCTAGAGACAAGCAGAGATTCGAACGGCTCCTTTAAGGGAGGTTTCCTGATTCAGCATAAGCAGAAAAAATTGCAGGGCACTTTTAAGAGGCCCTGACAACAACTCAATGGTGTGTATGAGAGCCGGCAGTGGCAGTGACCACATTTCCAAGCTGGCAGCATGTTGCTTGATGGCAGCATAGACCAAGGTGGTGCTGGCAGTAAACATACCCTTTCCCCGACGAATCTCCCCACCCCATCTTGGAAAGACGGTGGCTTAAACAGCTGCCACTTTAATTTTAGCAATGCTGTTTAGCAGACACAAGACTTGTGGCTTCGAAAAAAAAAATGTAGAGATATACAGTAAAGACAGATTCAGATGAAGTAAAACCTAAAAGGTTTTTACAGTGTGTTAAAAAATATACATAGGCTTGGGAGAGAAATAAAAAGGACATTTGGTTAAAAAAGAAATAAAGTGACTGGGCAGTGGTGGCACACACCTTTAATCCCAGCACTCAGGAGGCAGAGGCAAGCAGATCTCTGATTTCAAGGCGAACATGGTGTAACAACTCTTCTTATCCTGGTCATGCTCAACTATTTTGTTTGTTTGTTTGTAATATTTATTTACTTTTTAAAATTATGTGTATATATCTATGTGTCTCAGGGGGATATGCACTTGGGTGCAGGTGTTCAAGGAGGCCAGTAGCGTCAGATTCCCTGAAGCTGGGGTTACAGGTGGTTGTGAGCTACCTGGTGTGGGTGCTGGGAATCAAAACCAGGTCTTAACCACTGAGCCACTTCTCCAGTCCCCATTTGGTTGGTTTTCTTTTTCTTCTTCTTCTTTTTTTTTTTTTTCTTGAGGCAGGATTTCATTATGCAGCTCTGGCTGGCCTGAAACTCACTATGTAAACCAGGTTGTCCTGGAACATAGAGGCCTGCCTCTGCCTCCACAGTACTAGGATTAAAATTGTATGCCACCATGCCCATTATACTCAGCTTTTTCCTTTTACTAAAAGTAAAAGCTGGGCTGTGGTGGTGCATGTCTTTAATCCTAGCACTTGGGAGGCAGAGTGTGGATCTCTGTGAGTTCAAGACCAGCTTGGTCTACAAGAGCTAATTCCAAGACAGGCTCCAAAGCTACACAGAGAAACCCTGTTTCAATAAACAAACAAATTCTCACATAATGTATGCTGATTACAGTTTCCCTTCCCAGTCCCTCCTCCCCTCCCCTCCCATCTGAATCCACTCATTAGAAAATAAACAGGGCCTTGAACCTCACCAGAGCATCACAACAGAGCCAACCCTGCTAGCACAGGCATGGGTGAGCCAGACCTAAAATTGTGAGCATGGGGGAGCTGCCCTCTTACCCAACTACCTTGTGATACCATGGGTTGGGGAGTGCTGTCCTCCTCAACCCCTCTCTGTCCATCAATGCCTGGGGCAGGTGGGAGAGCTGGCCTTGTGGTCATAAGAGAGAGAGAGAGAGAGCTGTCCCTGACCCCCACCAGCTGCAACACTCAGGAGAGCAGTTCTTGTATCTTGCCAGGGTCGCACAATAGAGCCAATACTGTTGGCACAGGTGTGAGAAAGCCAGTTCTGAAACTGTGACCACGGGAGAGCTATCCCCATTTCCCATCTGGTAGACCAACCCTACAGTTGCCCAGGCCCAGACTTGGCCTGCTCCAACTATGATTTGTTGGAATACATGACCCACAGATCCAAAGCTACAGGATCTCCACAACACAGGATACCAAGGGAATGTCCAGGAAGAGTCCTAGTGTGGTCCCGGCATCGAACATGTAGTGGAGACCAAGGGCCTTGAACCAGACCAATGTCTCTTTCTTTGCAATGAACACTTACAAGTAGTGATGTATGGACCAAGGGGTATACTGCATGACTTGTTGGGTCACATTGCAGCTTCCATAACAAGATTTTTAATTCCTTCCCCCTTTTTACTTTTCTCATTTTATTTTCTTCCTTTTGTCTCTTGAGTTTTGTTTTATTGGGTAAGAGTGCCAGGGTGCAGGGCAAATGGGAAGGGACACGAAATCAAGATACATGATGTGAAAAATATAGAATAATAGAATAAATTTAAATAAAAAACAAATGGGTTTCTAAGTGATAATAAATTATGTAAGAAAAACAAAAACTAACATATCAGAATTGGCAACAAACAGAAGGAAAAGAGCCCAAGAGAAGGCACAAGATCAGAAACCCAATTGTTGGCATACCCAGGCATAAGAACACTACACTGGAAGCTATGATATATACACAGAGGACCTGGTACAGACCCATGCTGGCCCTATATATGCTACCTCAGTCTCCGCGACTTCATTTGCTATGTTCTCCTTCTCAATGTGAGTGTTAAGGATTAGAGCTCCGGTCTGTATGATTGCAGAGCCAGGGCTCTTACCCACTGAGCCATTTTCCCAGGCCCCTGAATGTCCTTAGAGGGGCTGTGTCTTTCTATCTTTGAGTTGGCTATAAAGGGACCCTCTGAAGGTGCTGGGGAGAGAGCTCAGTTGGTAAACTGTTTGCTGTGTGAGCATAGCATCTAAGTTCAATCCCCAGCACCCATACAGATAGCTTCCTATAGGGCTGGAGATGGCTCATTGTAAAAGCATTTCACAGCACCCACATGGTAACTTATAACTATATGTAACATCCAGAGAACCTGGTCCTCTTTTTGCTTCTTTGGGCACCAGGAATGCATATGGTATACATACATGCACAGCAGACAGAGCATTCATAAACACTATTTAAGAAAAGAAGACAAGTGTGGCAGCACATGCTTGTAATCCCAATGCTGGGGAGACAGTGACAGTGGGATCCCTGGGGCTTGCTGGTCAGATAGTCTAAGCCTAAATGGTGTGTTCTGAGCCAAGTGAGAGACGCTATCTCAAAACTGAAGTGGTTAATTTCTTGTGAACACTACCCAAAGTTGACTTCTGGCTTACACACACACAGGCTCAGGCTCAAGTTTACCCACACTACTACTCTCTACACAGGAACACATACCCAAATGAAACAAAACCCTCTCATGACAAGATCCCAATTTATGAAGGGGGTCCTTGTTACGGCAAATTTTACTTTGATATTGATAAGTCTTCCACAAGGAATAATAACAGTTCCTAACAGCAATCCTTGAACACTCCGGAAGGAAGATGGGGCCCCAAATGGACATTTCCATTCTACTCATCCTGATGCATTTGAACTACAAACTTCACCCTTTAACCAGTTTGGGACTGCTTTGCTCAAGACAACTCCTGACTAGCTAGCTGTAATGGTGAACCTTCTTATTACAACCTGGCCAGAGTTCCAAATAGAACTCCAGTGAAGCATTTTCTGCCACACTATGAATACCTACATATGTCACAGCCAGTTCTGTTGAGAAATTTTGTTGCTAAACATTTTCTTCCTACAGGATCCCATGGAGCAATCATTGTCCCATTTCAGCAGGAAGTAATCTTAAGATAACGACGCTCCTCTCCCCACTCTTGGAATTTAGGGATAATATTCATCTTCATAGGGTTGGTTTTAGTTACTTGGGGTTGGATATGGAAGGTGATATTTAGACTCGGTTATCTCTTTTAGACAGGAATAGGGTATGGTTGGGAAAGGTATGGGTCAGAATGATATAGGTAGATTGGCCTACCTTCTTGTGAATCGTTTAGTAAGAGTGAGATATTAGTATTTCAGCTTACACTGTTATATATTCTTATCCGTGGTAATCTATGTACTAGAAGAATTGTATATTATATTTTGTCATATTGTGTGAAATCTTTCCATTTATGTTTTATGCACATTATTCTCGCTATATTCTATGTATGTATACTTTGTTTGCATTCAAGACATTTTGTATATTGATACAATTTAGGATATTTATTTTGCTGCCCTCTTGTCTAGACATTTCTGCTCTACATCTACTTTAGGAATTTACATGTGCATAATTATATTGTTTAGGTGTGTATCCTTGCTTTACTCAAGGAAGTTTTAATCAGGTTTTTAGCTAAGTTCCTGAGTATTACAGATTACCCTCACCCGTGTTTTGTTACGGTAGGTTCCTCCCCGCCGGCCTCCCGGACCTGCCGCCATGGTCCTACAACCACGTGTGCCCCAAATAACACTCAGAGACTCTGTATTTGATACAATCCTGTTGGCCAATTACCATTATTGTTTAAGGACTAGCTCTGCCTTAATTATTAACCCATTTCTACTTATCTAAGTATTTCCACGTGGTCGTCTTATCGGGGAGCTGCGCGGCAGGTGTCCTGCGTCTTCCCTGGGCTACATCTTGACTCCGCCTTCTACTTCCTCTTTCCTCCTCCTAGTCTCCTAGCCCCGCCTATCTAGTTTTCTATTAGCCACAGGGCTTTATTAACCAGTATGAGAAACATATATACAGAATAACATCTCCCATCAGTGTTTCCTTTGCCTATGAGATTAGTCAGAAATAGATGCTTAATCTCCAATCACTTCATAGACCTGCAGAACTCAGCATTTAAATGTTTTAATATTAGTACTCCGTTGACATGAGACACTGTTGCTCCTGACAGCACCATGCACTTTCCCGAAAGTATGTGGGACACTGTTATTGCTCCTTCTGGAGTTCACCCTCATTTCGGCCATGGCCTCTTGGGCAAGGAACTGCCCCTACCTTGACAACTGATCTGGACATGCGGTCCTATGTGCTTGCAGGAGACAAACAGAAGACTGCTGAACATTGCCAAGTCAGGGTAAGACAGCCTTTCTTCCTCCCTGCTTTTGTTGTGATCTGTCAGGTACTCTTGGCCTTAGCCAAAACTGGATGTACCAACATTGCTCTGAGACCTTGGGTGACTGTCCAGGTAGCTTGCTGTTTCTGTCTTCGAGGAATCTTTTGGAAGTTGCCCATCCGTACTTCCTGTCTACCCTAGTATTGCTATTTTTCTTCTCAGGTCTTGATGAGGTTTAGATTAAACTATCACACTATTATTCTCTCTTCCTAGTTAGATTAGGTACTAGGCTTAAGCTTTCTAGCTTAGGATAACTCTATTGTAAACTCCGTATGCCTTCACCCTAGGACTAGATATGTAGGTCGTTTTGTTCTCAATTTTCCTTTTCTTAGAGCACACTTGTTATTCACTGTTTTGTATATAGTTTTGTATCAAACCCAAATCTTTTCTTTAGACTAAAAGGGGAATTGTAGCGAGATATTCACCTTGTCTGCACCTGTGGCTTAGGCCATGCCCATTGGGGCGGACACAGGGCCAGATGGGAGCTGGGAGAAAAGGCTGGGAAAGGGTCAGGCAGCCCCTTTTGGTGGTGGACGCTGGAAGGCTTAGGATCCAGTGGAACCCGCCGCGTACATCTGCCTATGTTGTGAGTTATTTCTCCCTTAATAAACTTCTGTTCGGCCTAATTGTTTATCCTGATCCTTATTAAATCGCAATAGGTCCTAGCACCTATGAAAAAGGGAATGGTGTACAGAGAGGCCAATCACAGTTTAATATGGTTGCTTATATTTCAGTCACGTTCATATATTAAGTCTCTCTCTCTATACACACACACACACACACACACACACACACACACACAAACTCAAAACATGGAGCTCCTGGACAACTTAACATGACCAATTTGCAGGACAGTGAACATGAGAATTCTTCCACCTGCCAGGAAGGGAGTATATTCCCAGCCCTCCCAATATGGATGCTCCTATGCTCTAAATCTTTTTAAGCACACTATACATTACTGTATTTCTGTTTATTCATGTTCTTCAAAATATCTTCTGTAATGAAGTGATAAATATCAAGTTTCCTGAGCTCTGTGAGAAGATTAAGCAAATTACTCAAAGCAGAAGCAGTGTATGGTGGGGGAGTGAGTCATGAGAACTTCAATTGCAGCCAGCAGTTTAGGAGTTTCAGAGGACTTGTAATTAGGTCTAAAATGTTTGAAGAATTTAGCCCTTGATCTGTAAGGTTTGATATTTCCAGATAGACAATGTCAGAAATGAATTATATTTAATGATGCCTAGGGTGGTAGCCATTCAAGCATCACACACTTGCTGGTGCGGAGAAATCCCTATACCCTATGACATCACAGAAGTCTTTTGTGGTGATTATGATATGAGAACAGAGTAAAAAAAGATATTTTGCTTTTCCCAGACACACAGTATATATAATACCGCTTTTAAAACCCTGAACATGCATAAATAATAATAATCAATTTGTTGATTTAAAAAAAAATTGAACTTTTAAAAAACTCTGGTATAGCTCTAGCATTTATCTCTTACGAAATGGACTCACACTAAATTGTCATTACCAGCTATCTACAAACAGAAAAAGAAACTGGCTCTTAGGAGGAAGACTTATTTACCTACCTGATGAAAGAAATAAGTAACAGCAAGGTCATTGTCATTTAAGAGGATTTCTTCTTCCGTTGTAAAGAGCCACTTGCGAATGGTCAGGCAGGTGCCTGGCACAGCTGATGTATAATTCTGGACGTAGAGTTTATGAGGAAATTCATTAGGTGCCAGCTTACGTACTGAAGGAGACAAAATAAAGAAAAATGAAGTGGAGAGATATACAGGAGTTTCCCAAGTAGGAACTGTATAAGGCAGACCAATACAGTAGTTGTCATTAATTGCAGCATCAGCCCAAATTCATCAGAACTTCTATCTTAGAAACACATGACAGATGCATACCAGCCAAATCTATCCTTGCTAACTAAGACTCTGGCCAGTAAAGCGAATGGCTGAAATCTATTGCTTGAATAACAGCTCTTTCAACTAACAAAACAGCAGAGAGTGCCCACTCCAAAAATGCTTGATCTAATATCTGCTAAGCTACAAACGTCAAAGTGGGCAAGCTAAGTCCACCAAATGCTTTCAGAGCAGTCTCTCCTCTTACCCAGCTATGGGACATCTGGGGTCTCTCCAATGGCCACCTACAATGTACTACATTTATTTATGCAGAACTGAAAGGTCCTTCTTTCTCATCCACTCCCCAAACCCTAAGGCATTTGTCATAGTCCTGGCCTCTTCCGAGTAGGTTCCGAACAACCTGCTCCACTGGGCTGGGATTACAGGTGTCTGCCAACACATTTTACTTCTAGTCCCTGTAGGACTAGAAGGGACTTCCTAAGTCCCTTCTTGGAGCTCACTTGGCTTTCTAACACTACAAAAGACAGACTCCATATTTCTACTTTATAGAAAGTGAGTGGTCTAAGCTAAAGCTTAAGAAGGATAAGATTAGAGTCCAAGCAACTAGCATCTTACCAATTCTTTATAACACAATTTATATCTGTGTATTAGGCTAATGAGAGTTGGGAAGAAAAATAATAGAAAGATGGCTGCTCTCGAGGAATCAAAGTTGCTATATACTGACAAAAAAGAAAAGGAGAAGAAGATGACAGATGGATAGCGATCAGAAATCCTTTACAAGATCTGCCAGTCTGCTTGCTGAAGGCAGTACTAGTAAGTGGATTCTCCTATCATCCTTTGGCAGTATTACAGTATTAGAATAAACACCCCCAAACAAAATACAGTAACAGCCTCTAGCACTTACCAAAGGAATGATTGATAACTTCAAATAAGGCAAAGTAATTCACTGTTGTACTGTCCATGCCAACCTTTGCTGCAATAGCCTGAAGTTTAAACAGAATAGAATTATTTCAGGAAAACTAAGTTCAGACAATGCTATGGGGGCAGGTGTATATTTGAGAGGGGGAAAAAGGAGACATTCTGCATCCTGGATCATAAAATTCACCATGGCCCACAGCTATTCATAAGTTACACAAGTGCAGACATACACATGAACCCAAATATAGCTGTTCCTTGTGAGCGCCTCCCTTCCCATGTAAGCTGATAGTTCCTCCTTGGTGTCGAAAGTTCCTTTTTCAAATATGAATTAATTCCACAAAGGTACTTTTTTAATTTATCTTTACTAATGTGTGTGTGTCTGTGTGAATGAATGCCATATATATTTGGGTGCCTGCAGAAACCAGAAAAAGACAATGGATCACTCGAGTCCCCACCATGGTGTTTTTTTTTATCACTTAAAGAAATATATTTGACAGGACAGATCATAAAGTGAAAAGTTTTAAAAAATAATAAAGTTTGTCTATGTATATGTGTATATGATCAATATATATGGGTGGGGGGGTGAACTCATGTGGAGGTCAGAGAACAACATGCAAGAATCAGCTCTCCTCTAAGCATCAGACTCGGGTTGCCAGGCTTAGAGGAAAAAGCCTTTACTCACTGAGTCATCTCACCATATTTAATTATTCTTATTTTATTTTATGTGTATGAGTGATTTGCCTGCATGTGTATCTGTGTATGAGTGGTGCCCATGGAACCAGAAGATGTAGACCCCAAAGAATGCAGTTACAGGCAGTAGTCAACAGCCATGTGGGTGATGGGAATCAAATCTGGGTCCTCTGGAAGAGTAGCCACCACTTTGGTTGCTAAGCCATCTCTCCAGACCCCTCAACCTTTGATTCTTATTTTTTTGTTTTAGAGATAGACTCATTATGTTGGCTACATTGGCCTTGAACTCCCAGACTCAAGTGATCCTCCTGACTCAGCCTCCTAAGTACCCAGAACTATATATGTACATTTCTATGCTTAATTCTTGGGCTTAAAACATTGTCAATTCCATTCAGAACTCATAAATTATTTTTATTTTTCAGATGATTTATGTTCTAAACTGGGGATATCAGACACTGCCTTTCCCTAATTATAGTCACCCATATCGTCACAAAAGTAACAAAACATTGACAAGCAGCATATTAAACAGAAAGAAGTCCTCTCTGAAAACTATGGATCTAACATGACAGATGAGAAAGAGGACTCCCAATATGAGCAAGGTATTCACTAAACAATTCAAAAACAGCTAAAAAAGTGTTGAAGACTGAATCAATTATTATTATATCCCTTCTTCCTAGGTTCATCTGATGTTGTGTAGGAACTGGAAATTACAAGTATTCTAAATCACCCTCTGTATTGCACTGGATCAAAACCAGAATACTCTCAGGGTTTACAAAACGTCTCCTAGCTACAACATTCAGTAATATGATGGGGAAAGGAGAGTATTAAAAACACCCTAGGTTCGTTCTGGAGAGATGGTCCAGTTAATAGCATTGCTGTGCTTTCAGAGGACATGAGTTTAGTTCCCAGTACCCGGACTGGAACTCCAGTTTCAGAGTACCCAATGTCTTCTGCTAGTCTTTCCAGAGAACTGCACACAATGTTTACAAACATATTCACAGATATACAAACATAAAATAAACAACAAAATACCCTAGGCTTTTCTAAAGAAACATTGAAAAAAGTAGAGAACAAAACATCTGGAAACTTGCTGGGCATGGTGGCACATGCCTTTCACCTCAGCACTTGGGAGACAGAGGCAGGCCTATTTCTGTTTGAGGTCAGCCTGGTCTACAGCCAGAGGATAGCCAGAGCTGTTACACAGAGAAACCCTGTCTTACTAACTAAAAAAGTAAAAATAAACTTTTTGCAATTACCATAAAATTTCAAAGATGTCTGGAATCCTACATATCAATTGCCATGATATATTGCAAACAATTAAATGAAGGAAAGCTTTTCTTGTTTTCTATGAAGGAGTGCTTTGTATAAGCATTGGTAACCAGAAATCTGTTTCCTTGAAAATCTTGACCAAGTTAAAGGCAAATAAATGTAGTCAGTGCTAACACCTGAGACCCAGACTATTTATCTATTTTTAAGGATTTATTCATTTATTATGTATGCAGTATTCTCCCTGAATATATCCCTTATAGGCCATAAGAGGGCTCCAGATATCATTACAGATGGTGTAAGCCACCATGTTATTGCTGAGAATTGAACTCAGGACCTCTGGAAGACCAGCTAGTGTTCTTAACCTCTGAGTCATCTCTCCTGCCTCAACATGCTATTTATTAAATCACTTTTAATTAGAAATTTACCTATACTAAAAACATAGTATTAACAATTAGCGCACTGGCCAGGCACATGCCTTTAATCCCAGCACTCAGGAGGCAGAGGCAGGAGGATCTCTGAGTTCAGAGGCCAGCCTGGTCTACAGAGCTAGCTCCAGAACAGGCTCCAAAACAATGCAGAGAAACCGTGTCTTTGAAAACCAAAAATAAATAAATAAATAAATAAACAAATAAACAAACAAACAAATAAATAAAATTTAAAAACCAAACAATCAAAGAAAAACAATTACTGCACTGAACACTGGAATCAACTAAGGCATCAATTCTTTACTCTGAAAATTGCCAATAAAGGAAAGAATTAAATTTTTAACCTTTCCCTACAAACTGCTTTTCAGGCTATATCAATAACCTTAACTGATAAGGAAGAGTTACTTACAGAAGAATTCTGGCTATGTGAAAAAAATAGGAGAATTGAAAACCAACACTTTGCAACATTTATGGCATTATTGATTAAAGTAACAATCATCAATGAGCAGACATAACTGGTAAAAGATTGGTAGGAACTCTAAATTGAAAAGACTAGGTAAACACCATCAAACTACCGATTAATCATGTTACCACTAAAACGGACAACTAGACACTGAGGAGTGCCTACTGAGAACAATACATTATATTACTATAGCCTAATTATAAAATATTTGTATTTTGTATTAAAAAATAGAACTTGAATATAATCAAGCCTCTAGAGTAAATTTTTAAAAATTTACTTTATTTTTATTTTATGCACATTGGCGTCTGGCCCACATGCATCTGTGTAACAGGTATCAGATCTCTTGGAACTGGAGTCATAGACAGTTGAGAGCTGCAATGTCGGTGCTGCGAATTGATCATCAGGTCCCCTGGAAGAGCAGCCAGTATTCTTAACCACTGACCCATCTCTCCAGATCCTAGAGTAAATTTCTATTTATAGAATATACAGGGAGCTAGAAGGACATTAGAAAATGACCTACAAGGAAACGAGCATATATACATGGTCCAAGTTCATCAGAACACACATGTGCACCTCCACAAGCACATGCATGAGCATAAAACACACACACAAGGAACTATGGAGGTAGGTAGTTTAGTGGATAAGAGCACTTGTTGGACAAGTATGAGAATCTGAGTTTGAAAACCTAGCACTCACATAAAAAGGTGAGCACAGACCTACACACTCAACATTGTAACCCTAGCACTGTTGAGGTGAAGTCAGGATGATTGCTAGAGCTTGCTGGCCACCGGCCGAGAGATTCTGTCTCAAAGGAATAAGACAGAATGATAGAGGACAACACCCAATTTTAGGAAGACATCAATATCAACTTCTGATCTCCACAAGTACAAGTATGCACATGCACATCCACACATGCATACATGCAACCAGCTCACAAACCTGAACATATCAAAAAAAAAAAATTTTTTTTTTTAATTTTGGTCTTTGGAGACAGAGTTTCTTTGTGCAGCTTTGGCTGTCCTGGAACTCACTCTGTAAACCAAGCTATCCTTGAGCTCAGAGATCTGCCTGCCTCTGTGTCCCAAGTGCTAGGATTAAAGGCATATGCATCACTACTTGGCTACATATATCATTTTTTAAAAAGTTTTTTTTTTAAAAAAAAAAAAACAACAAAAAAGGAAGTTAATCATAAAAAGGAAGTTTATCATAACCACTGATTTATGGTATATTTATTGTACTTTTTTAATACAAGGTTTTATTATATAGTCCTGGCTACCTTAGTACTTGCAACATTCTTGCCTTAACCTCCCAAGTGCTGGGATTACAAGCAAACAAGCACACTCCCATATACCCAGCTCTCATATATACCTTTCTTTTAAGAAGGACAAAGTTGAGCCAGGCAGTGGCGCTGCACGCCTTTAATCCCAGCACTTGGGAGGCAGAGGCAAATGGATCTCTGTGAGTTCCAGTCCAACCTGGTCTACAGAGTGAGTTCATGGACAGCTAGGGCTACACAAAAATCCTGTCTTGAAAAGCCAAAAAAAAGACAAAGTTACTTCACATTAGTAATATGATTTAGTAAATGTACTCTGTGCATTTTGAAAGTATTAACTCATTTAATTTTGTACTTAGTTTCACATCATCCAATGTCAAGTCGACTTGCTCAAGTTTAATTTACCTGGTATACTTGGTCTGTAGTACTGTTCTTTTTAACTCTGACGGTAACTGCTGTTCCATCCGGTAATGCTACTCTCAGCTCTACATCAGACACACCATTGTAATTCTAAAGGAAAAGAAAGATTTGCAATCCAGTAAATTTTCACTTTCCTTGCTACATGCTAGTAAAGCAATATCTAACATAAGAAACAGGAAGTAAATTTTATTAAAATGAGGAAAAATTAAGTTTTAAAAGTTAATGTATTTACAACTCATAAAGCTGACTTTAGAGTGTAGAAGTTAAAATCATGCTCCCATTTCAAAATAGAGTACTGCTGAAAAAGTCTAGGTGAAACCCAGATGAGCTTTTGGTTCACTCTTGTCACTCCATTCAGAACCCATGAAGGAGAGCAAAAACCGACAGGAGCAGTCTCAACGCTGTTTGAATAATTAGACAGGCCTGTTTAAGGGATATGCTGATGTCCTTTCAGAACCTTGGCATGATCAGACTATCTTCAATAGGTAAAATGGATGAGACTTGGGGAATTCGTGTCATGCCCAATATTCTAGCAAAGACTATACAATTCTTACTCTACTTAATTAAAAACAGAGTTGGGGATATAGCTCAGTATGAGAATGCTTACCCAGAATGCTTAGGGATCTAGCACCAAAATTAATAAATAAATAGACAGATAAAGAAATAAATAAGTAAATAAACAACCAGCTCTCATTGCTTTTGATAACACATTTTCTCTTTTTAGTTTTTTATATCTATTTTATGTGTATGGTGTTGTCTACATGTATTATGTGTACCATGTTCATGTCCAGTGAGCACAGAGGTTAGGAAGATCTTTAGATCCCTTGGAACTAGACGACAGAATAGCTAGGAGCCACCATTCAGTTGTTGGGAACTTAACCCAAGTCCTCTACAAGAGCAACAATGGCTCCTAACTGCTAACTATTTCTGTAGCCTCAACATACTTTTCTACTACAGCTTGTCTTTTTGTTTGTTTTTGTGAGACAGATTTTTCTTGTAGCCTAGGCTCACCATGAACTCAATGCCATCTTCCTGCCTTAATCTCTAGAATATTGGGATTATAGGCATAAACTACCACATTCAGCTTCTAACAGATTTTTGACCTTGTAATTTTTTTCTCTTCTTTTTTCTTTTTATGTATTTATTTTATGGCTATTGGTGTTTTGCCATGGTGTCCAGTCCCCTGGAACTGGAGTTACAAACTGTTGTAAGCTGCCATGTGGGTGCTGGGAGTTGAACCTGGGTCCTCTGGAAGAGCAGTCGGTAGTTTCAACCATTGAGCCATTTCCCTAGCCTGACCTCATAATTCATATTACTGAGAAATAATCATCTAGAAATAAGTTCCTTTGCATTGACCATAAAAAATTACTATTCTTTGTCTAAAAGTACCCTAAACATTACAATAGCTTCCCTCTTACCCACAGGGATTATGTTCTAATAACTACAATGGATGCCAGGAAGCATACATAGTTGGTACTAAAACCCACAATGGATACTATTCCCATCTGCACTAAGCAATTATCATGCACTATGGCTACAACTTTTGTAGTTTAAGGTGCTTCAACATAACCAGCATACATTTACTTTCTCTTGTTCATAATTTCATAAACAGAAGAGCAAGGGGTACTTCTAATATAGGCCTTGGCAATCTTACCAGGATTCTTTTTCTTACTGTTGTAAGGGAAGTACTCCATGGCTCCCCTTGGGTGTATGTGATTGCTAATAATGTATTCTCACGAACTGAAGGCATCAGTAAGGGTTATTTAAATACAGCAAGCACTGTGATACTAGAGCAGGCACTCTGATAACTGATCCAACTATGAGGTGACTACCACACAGGGGACAGCATAAAATGACATAAAGCTTTATCATGGTACTCAGAATGCCACACAATTTTAAGCTTACAAAGTGTTTATTTCTGAAATATTGTATTTTATATTTTTAGATCATGGGTGATCACAGACAACAAGGTAAAACCATGGGTAAGGGGAGGACACTATTATACTTTATACCCTTAAATGCAAGAAGCCTATAATCTAGTCAGGAAAAAAAAAGATACATACATACTAAATAATTCATAGACAATACATTCGTATTACATATTCACCCTTCTATCCAATTAATACTTATGAAGCACCTCCAACATGCGAGACATTGTGGTAAGGCACTGGGAATATAAAGATAATCAAGAGTTAGCTCTTACCTACTGGTAGCTCACACACTCTTGTAAGCTAAAAATATAAAGTGACAAACTGATTACATGTATAAAAATTAGAAAATGTGATGGCAATAACATGATGATTGGGTAGTACTAACTACAGAAGCTCTTGGTAGGATGAAAATTGATGATTTGAGTCATCCAAGAAGAAAGATTTCAAAGAGAAAGTGGACCTGGAAAATGGTAGACTAGAAGCTGCCTCTGCATAGCACAGTGAACAAGGAAAGTCAAAGTAACAAAGAACGGATTCCATTCCAAAGACAGAAAGAGTAGAGCATGGGATAATGCAAGGGGCTTTGATAAAGACAGCTGAAAAGTACAGAGAACCAGAAGGGTGCTCAGAGAGGAGTGACCTTTAACCTGTTTTAAAGGATTAGCAGTACAAAAAAATGGATATGGAGGCAAAGTGAGGGGGAGATTCCCTGGAAGAGGACATAAACTCAAAGGACTGACATATGGATTAAAGAAATAAAAAGCACTCCAGAGCCAATGAGAGGGCCGGTAGGTTTGTTCAGCTGATAAAGGCATTTGCCATTAAACCCGATGACCTTGATGAATTTGATCCCACAAACCCACATGATGGAAAGAAAGAACCAATTGTCCCCTAAGCTGTCTACCATGTTGTAGTGTGCTGCACGGTGTATAGGCATATATACACAATAAATCAATCGACATTAAAAACATATTTCATGGTTTTGGAAATGTGTCACGGTGGCAGAGCATTTGCTGAGCAGGCATGTGTTTTGAGGTTTAAGTCATAGCACCATAAAGGAGAAATGAAAGTACCAAAGTACCTGGAATAATGATATTATCAGACAACAGCAGGGACTGAGATTAGAGATAGAGGCCAGACCATGATGGGTCTTGTGTGTGCCATGTAGGAATTCAAGCTGAATCCTGAAAACTGAGGGAAAGTTTCAAATTTTTAAGTAGGGAAATGGCAGTAAAATGGAGCAGCTTTCTAAGAAGCTTAGCTATGAATGCAGAAAAATGGATACCAGAAACATGAAAGAGGAGCCATGCTTTTATTCAGAGACAGAGAAGCAGGGAGGAGTGATGGAGGGGAAAGAAAGGGAGGGAGAAAAGAAGGAAGAGGAAAAGAGAAGGGAAGGGGAGAGAGAAGAGGATTTAACCATTTTTTCATAGCAGTAGAATTATGACAGCGAATTTTCAATTAATCCTGCCACATACACCATTAAGAAGGTTCCCCAACATAAAAGAGACCCTAAACCCAGTGCCTCGGAAGCTCTGAGATCAGCAGGTAACTATGTCACTTCTACACAACTTCACAGCATTCTAAAAGAAGTAAACTAATTTATTTATTGATGCATCAGGGTCCACCAGACAATGAAGAAATAATCAAAACATTACCTCAGAAATATAGAGAGAAACTTGTATCACAAGAAGAAATACAGTTTACCAACATACAGGTCCAAAATAACCACCATGGCTGCTGTTTGTCACCAGATAAAAAATTATCTTAAAAATAGCAAACAAAAGAGGGACATACAGGTAAGCATGCAGAGGGACAGTACAGTGAGAAGGAGCAAGTATCTTCTAGCTCGAGCTGAGAGGAAAACAGAAGACTCACAAGGAAAACGGGTAGCGCTGGAGACCAAAATCACCAGGCTTAGGTCAGAAGGAAGACATGTACTGCATGCTTCCTCATGTATTTTAATATGTGTACAGGACGTGAAGTGGAGAGGGGACCACGCAGAGGGAGTCTAACAGAAACAGGATGAAGGGAACAAAAGGGAACGATGCAGCAGGAAACAAAGACTGTGTCACATTTTCCTTTCACATGCAGACCCCAGACTCAAATGCATAAATACCAATGAAAAACAAAAGCAGGAGGGGACTATTTGGAGACAAGGAGAAGACCAGAGGGGAGGGACAAGGGAACATAATGAAGGGCAAATATGGACAAAATACAATGGTGTGTGCATGTGCACCTGCACATATACATGATGTGTGTAATTGAAAATACGGTCAATGTATTATTTTATAGCATAACTAAAAAAGAAACAAAACAAAAAAGACAGAGAAGGTGAACCTGGCTCTAGGTCTTAAAGGGTAGATATATATGAAAAGGAAATGGAAGTAATACAGTCGTTTGTAGAGTAGACTGCAACTTAACCCACAAACATTACCTACATTTTTGCCCATGAGGAGCTAAGCAGAAAATTATCATTGCAGGGAGTGTTCACCTACCTCATCAGATTCTGACAGGAACTCCTGCATGATGTCGCTCTCACCAATGACTCGGATTGAACACACTGTAGAAAAAAAGACAGTATCTAGCATCAGGCCCTAAATCAATAGTATATTAAGGTTTACATGTAAATTGTCAGGACTGAGCATGGTCATACATATCTGCAATTCTAGTACTTGAAAAGGCTGGCGCAAAAGGTTTGCTGCAAATTTCAAGGTTAACCTGAGCCAGAGTTATTTCTAGACCAACCTGAGTTATACAGTAAGACTTTGTATCAAAAAGTATACAGAAAATGTTGAAATCATCGGCAACAAGCAACTATAACCTAGTATATGTATCCTTAGCATATGTAATCTTAAGGCATAACAAGCAATTCACCTAAATGATATAGAACAGTATAATAAAAGGAAATATAAAGATGTAGTTTGCTAAAAATGTTAAATACAAAAAAGTATAGCACATTTAAATTTTCAGTGCTATGGGATCAATCATCATGTCAGAACATAGGAAAAAATAAGCAATGGAAGGAAGAGAAAGGTCAGCTAAGAATAAACCAAATATCGAATTAAAACACAAAGGGAAAACATTTATTTATCCTAGGAACAACAATTCAGAGAACAAAATCAAACATCATTTTGGAACAAGGGCAGGTAACCAAGGACTTAAGCTCAATATAGCATCTAATTTCACCTACCAAGTGATCTAAGAAAGACAGACAGAAAGACAGGCACACAGGGAAAAAAATTGAGAAGAAAGGAAGCAGGTAGCTAAGTAACTAGTTGTCTAATCTAAAAGGTAGTGCCCCCCAATGATAAATAACATTGACAGTTTTGTTCTTTTTTAAAGTAAATGTCCCCCATGGCATGTTCAGAGACCAGTTTACTTTTGGAAACATAGATGGGGAAGTCCCACAACTTCCAATGTGAGAAATAGTTCTTCAGGAATAAGGTTCACTGCCAAAGTTAATTTTATTGGGGTGTTCTGTTATGTTTTGTCTTAATTTTAAATCAAATTGGGTCAACTAGTCTTTACACTATTATTCTTTTAAACTAATATTCTAAAAAAATCTACTGCAGAGTGTGGTGATTTGAATAAGAATAGCCCCCATGGGCTCATTTGTTTGAATGCTTCATTCCTAGTGGTTAGAACTATTTGGTGGGGACTGGGAGGTGTGGCCTTGTTGGAAGAACTGTGACACTGGGGATGGGCTTTTGAGGTTTGTAATGCCTCTTTTGTGGGTGAGACACAAGCTCTCAACTTTGGTTCCCACTCCAGTGCCATGCCTGCTTGTTTGCCTGCCACTGTGTCCCATCATGATGATGGCCATGACTCTCCCTCTGAAACTGTAAACAAGCCCCATCTTCAATGCTTTCTTCTATAAGCTGCCTTGGTCATGGTATCTCCTCACAGCAATAGAACAGTGACTGACACACAGCTAGCAAGCCATATAGTTATGATATTAACAGCCAGGTGAGTCTCTTCCCACAACCAAGAGATTATCTTACTCGGATCTGTGTCATTTCTTTGTCTTTTTAGAGAAACACATATTTCAGTATCCACATCCATAGAATCCCAAGTTATCATTTGGAAGTTTCATTAATTCTACCTATAGGCTGCTGAGAACAAGGAGACTTTAGACAAACCTATACAGGAATTTTTATATAAGACACTGTCATGAGCCAAGAATCACTAATGTACCATAATATGTATTTATTTATATTATATTATAATATAACCCTATAACTAAAAATCCTCCAAGGACAACCAAAAACTATTTTTTTTTTTTTTTTGGTTACAAAGTTCTCTGCAAGCTAGCAAAGCAGGGTACTATCACTATGGTGAACATTTCAGCCTTGGACCCAGGTCACTTAATACTTCTTATCTGAAACATGACTTCCTTACACTACTGAGTTTTAGGAAACACAGACACACAATTAAAGAATCAGAAGTTATGCCCACTCAGCATAGTTTAATGGACTAGCCTACCTTTTAAACTTTTTTTTCCCTTGATTTTTGAGACAGGGTTTCACTATGTAGCTGTAGCTGTCCTAGAATTCCCTCTGTAGAGCAGGCAGGCTGGCCTTGAACTCACAGAGATCCACCTCCCTCTCCCTCCTGAGTGCTGGGATTAAAGGCATGTGCCGCCCCCTTCCCCTTTTAAAACTTCCATTTATCTATCTGTCCACTTGCGTAGAACACACACCTACCATTGCAAATGAGTGGTAATCAGAGAACAACTTGTGTGAGTTGGTTCTCTCCTATCATAGGGGTCTTGGGGACTGAACTCAGGTCATTAGATTTGGTGGCAAGTGCCTTCACCTACTAAGAAATCAAGCCTGGCTTACCCTTTTCTAGATATTCTTCCAGTCCCCGACGCCGGGCATCTAGCTGTTGTTCTGATAATGAGAATGGCCACTTTCCTGGAAGTCGAGGAAATGTAAAGTTGGCAAACTCTCTTTTCAGGTTTTGGTGCAGGATGGCAAATTCCCGGTACCGCTTAGAACACAGCTGCCGCCCTGCCATGTAAACGTTGTACACCTGGTGAGACAGAATGAAGAAGCCACAGTCATCTAATGTTAGCTCATACTGCCCTGGTATCTTTCTATGCATTACACTACAAACCGTTCACAGCCATTTTAAAAGGAAACTTCATAAACATGGAAAAAGTTCTACACACAAGAGGGCTACTCCTTTCGAGAGAGGTATAATCTTATTTTTACCAGTTTCTCCAACAACTAAGTAACTTCAAAGGCAAATGTCAGCTTTTAGGAGTGAATTTATTTTCAAAAGCCACTACAAATAAATACAAGAGTAAACAAGCTAATAACGAGGGAAATGAAAGCCTAGGGTTTATTATAAGACAGCACGGCTGCTGTGCATAGCTCAGACTAGCTAGCTCTACAGTCAATGTCAAAGGAGGTCAGAGGACAACTCAGGGGAGTCAGTTCTCTCCACCACATGGGTCCCGGGCAAAGTCAGGTTTTCAGGCTAAGTGGCCTTTTCCTGCTGAGCCATCTCATCAATCCCATGGCTGTTTCTGTTTTATTTCTTCTCTCACTGGTAGAATTTGGTTTGTTTCTGAGTTAACCTAGCAATGTGAACAATACTGCTATAAATGTTTGTATACATCCTGCTGTACACATAGATATGGGAACTGAACTCTTATGTGTATTTTACCTCAGGATAGTTTTCAACTAAGTTGTAGGATGCTTAACAACTTACACTCCTTTCCTTAGCATCTAAGAAAAAAATCCTTTTAGGGGCTGGGAAGGAAGAGTGCTCGCCTAACATGAAGGAACCCCAAATTCCTAGCAAAGTTCAGGGTCACCTCCAGCTATATAGCAAATTCAAGGTCAGCCTGAGATATGTGAAAAAAAATATATTTTTGCCAATGGAATGAATATGAAAAATCTTCAGAATGATTTTGATTTATTTTTCCCAAGTTACTAGCTAGGACAGTTGACCCTTTGTCAAAATGACACACAAATAAATATATTACTTACTAAGACCTTTCTTGATCATTCCCAAGACCTCATACTAGTATCAGCATCACAAACTAAAACATTCCAACTTTTAAAAAGTCCACAGGTGTTTGTGCACTCCTTTAATGTGAGCACTCAGAAGTCAGAGGCAGACAAGTTTACAGAGTGAGTCCTAGACAGCCAGAGCTACACAGAGAATTTAAATAAATAAATTACAGGAATTTAATAAATAAATAAGTTTCTATAGTTTTTACCAGTTCACTCTAATACACCCAAAGTATCTTTCAACATTCAAAACTTCTCTATGACAAACATTTCTTCCTATATTTATTGTCCAAGTATCCTTTTTCATAAAATACCAATTCTTGTGGTTCACCTACTGTTACCTTAAATTTGTGTGCACTTCTCATGGATTTGTACAAACTCCTGTGGTCTTTGGATTTTTTGGTTTTTTAAAAAGATGTTTGTTTGCTTCTCTATGTTGCCCAGTTGGCCCCAAACTCCTGAGCACAAGTGATTTTCCTGCTAGGGCCAAAGGAACAAGCCACAACTCCAAATTCTGTATGGTTTTTTTCCACTGGGATTTTTGTTTGGTTGTTTTTGAGACAAGGTCTCAATGTGTAGTACAGGCTGACTCAAATTTGAGATTCTTCAGCCTCTGCCTCCCAAATGCAATGTGATTACAGCTTTTTGCTGTTGTCCTTTGTGCTTAACAATATTTTCACTTGTGCAAAGTATTTTCTCCCATTTTTACTGCTACTTTTACTTTAAGGGTCTTTTGTATAATAAAAGCTCTTACTTTGATTCATTTATTTATTTGTTTTTTTTGGGGGAGGGTTGTTTTGTGATAGTCTCATATAGCCCAGGCTGGCCTGGTACTCACTATATAGCCAAAGTTGGCCCTCAACTCCTGATCCTACTGTTTCTATCTCTCTAGGGCTGGGCCACCACACCTGGCTCAGACTATAACCCTTTCTTCCTCACTAACAATTCCACCAAGAACAGCAAAAGGCTCTAAATTTTAAGAATATATCGTATCACTCTTCTTCATAGTGAACACTTTTCTGTCCAAACATTTTTTTCTGCCCATAGATTCAAAACTTTAGACTGTGGTAATGCATGCACTCAATAAACAGAGGCAGGGGGATCACTGCAAATTTAACTAAGGCCAGTCTGATCCACACAAGTTCAAGGCCAGGCAGGAATCCATGTGAGATCCTGTCTCTATAAAGTGGGAAAAAGATCTAAAAACTATTTGCCAATATTTACTACTAAGAGCTTGTAATTTTTTCTATAATATGGAGTTTTACTGGCAATTTTTCTCATTTTCTTTTTTTGACTTTTGCTATTTCCTTTAAAATCAAGAATATTTAAATTATTTTTCTTTTTGGTTTTTTTCAAAACAGGATTTTTCTATAGCTTTGGAGCCTGACCTAGAACTCATTCTATAGACCAGGCTGTCCTCTAACTCAGAGATCCTCCTGCCTCTGCCTCCTGAGTGCTGGGATTAAAGGAATGCATCACCACTGGCCAGCTTAACTTTTTAATTATTTTCTCTAAATACAAGTATAGGCCACCCAAGCTGGATGTCCTCAAGTGGTCTGTAATAAATCTCTTGTTATAAATAATAGAAAACTTAACACAAAATAAGAAACAACTTTTTTTTCAGTCCTGGGACAACAGGTAGCTAGGCCCTGTGATTCCCTAAGAAAAGGAGAGAAAAAAAAAGTAAGATGAGCACTACAGCTTCTTGGCTCTCTGCCTGGATACCTTCTAAAGCAAGGCTCAGGGAGGCCACGTGAACCAAGGGTATCAAGTGCACAGAGGCTGAAGTAGCTGGACTTGTGAGGCCAAGCACTCAGAGGGTGCTAAAAACAGGCAGGCTCCAGAAATTCCCACCAGGTCACCTTGAATTCTGACTGAACAGCAATCCAAGGAAAGAACTCTCACCTAGGGGAGCTGTAAATGAACAACTCTCAGAGTTCACACTAGGTTTAGAACAATTCAACTTTCCTCCAGACAGGGAAAAAAAAAAAAAAATAGAATTCCCTGAATTTCTTGAAGTTTAGAAGACAGCTCAAAAGGCCTGCTTCAGGAAGGAGACTAAAGTAATTCTAGACTAAGAAGTATTCTAGCTAGGGATGTATCTCATTCATACAGCATTTGTCCAGCATACTCAAAGACCTTTAGTTGATCCCCAACACTTACTATGATTTATTATGTTTTTTAAAAAAGCTATACAATGCCGGTATGTTGGTGCATGCTTTTAATCTCAGGATTTTGGAGGCAGAGGCACACGAGTCTTTGTGAATTTGAGGGTATCCTGGCTTACATAGAGAGTTCCAGAACAGCCAAAGCTATGTAATGAGATCCTGTCTAATACACATACCACCACCAACATTATCATTTCCTACAGCCAGTATACTAAAAAGTTCTACTTTTAAAAAGAATCTAGTTTGGTAGTGGTAGTGCATACCTTTAGTCACAGTATCTGGGAGGCAGATGCAGGTGGATCTCTGAGTTCGAGGTCAGCCTGGCCTACAGAGTGTGCTCCAGGACAGCCAAGACTACGCAACACAGTGAAACCCTGGGGGGGGGGGGGGGGGGGGATATGGTGGGGTGGGAATCTAACAAAAACTAGTGTCTAATAGAAATTTAAGTTTTTTGAACTTCTATATTTTTTTAATTTAAATGCAAAACAAGCTTGTTTTACATGTCAATCCCAGTTCCCTCTCCCTCCCCTCCTCCTTTGCCCCCACCAACCCCCATCCCATCCCCTTTCTGCTCCCCAGGGAGGGTGAGGCATTCCATGGGGGATCATCAAAGTCTGTCATATCATTTGGAGCAGGGCCTAGGCCCTTCCAACAAAAATTTAACAGACATATAAAAGAAGCATGAAGATTTTACATACAGCCAGAAGAAAAACCAAACAGCAGGAAGAGCCTAGGGAATACAGAAATAAGAATTTAGCAGGGCAGGAACTGTGATACGTGTGGCTTTGGCTTCTATTTAGGATTTAGGAAGCTCTATGAAAACTTCCATCACTTGAGGTAGAAGAGCACTGAGGTCTGAGAGACCAAGCAAAGGCTGAAAATGAGCACAGAAAAGAAACCAGTAGGCTGAAGGAGACTGGAAACAGTGCCGAGTATGTAAAGGTAGAGTTAAGATATCAATCAGACGTGTGACTCATTAAGTCTCCAGAAAGCCAGACAGTGCACCAGAAAAGTCACCCTTTGTGCAGCCCCAGTGAAGTATTCAACTCTCTACACCAGCCTTTTCCCTTTCTTCCAAAGTGTGCCATCTCTATCTAAATAAACTGTCTCTGCTTCTGCTAGTATCCACATCTCTGTCCAACTCCTCATCCATCAAACAAGAATCTGGAACCTCTCTGGAGGTATCTGCTGAATGCAGACATATCACACCTGCACAACATATCCCACTGACTTGCAAGACTTTTCCATGGGCCTCTACTGTGCTCACAATAAAAACTGGGCACACTGTAGGAAACTAAAGAGAGTTTCACCTGGTTGTCCAAGCATACTGGAGGTGATTTAGCAATGGTTGAGTCAGACACAATGCCCACCCACTACCCAGTTCCTTTTCTTCTACTAAGAAAAGATAGCAACAAACCCTGTAATGTAGAAGGCATGGGCAAAGACTTTTGAAAGAGTAAAAGCGAGTCACTCTGAATTCCTGGGAGTGAAGGGAAACCAGCCCACATTCCAACCATGACATTAATAACAAGAGATCTGATTCAAGGGAAACACAGCAGAGTTGGTTTGACTTCAATAAGGAGAAAAGGCAGAAGAATTTAAAAACCAGAAATAAAAACTAACCTAAAACAAAAGCTAGACAAAATAATATCTATCTCTACTATGCATCTAGCCCATATAAAAGACAAAAATAGTCCACCATGACAGAACAGGTGAACAGGGTCTGGTGAGATGGTTTAGCAGGAACAAGCACTTGCAAAAAGCCTAAAAGTCTGAATTACCACCTCAACATCCACATGGTAGAAAACCTGAGATACCCTCTGACCTCCATACATACCCACAGTAAGTAAATAAATAAATGCTGGAGAGATGAGAGAGAGAGAGAGAGAGAGAGAGAGAGAGAGAGAGAGAGAGAGAGAGAGAGAGAGAGAGAGAGAGAGAGAAAGAGAGAGAGAGAGAGAGAGAGAGAGAGAGAACTTGTCTGTTATACAGACTCTCAGGGGCAGCTGAAAGCTCAGGATGGAAGAATACAGAGAACCCCTGTGCTACCCAGCTTCCCCAGCTGCCAAACACCAGGAACAGTCAATAAAGTAAGGATAGCTCCAACAAACCCAAACCCACTTTACCACTTACTTAGCTCCTTAGCAGAAAAGACCCAGTCAATTCCATGTTCAAATGTTTTCCTATGCATGATACTTGGAGTCAAATACTAAAAACACAAAGCTGAGTATTCCTTCCCCTTCCCAATACCTATGATGCATCTATGTGAGAACACAGATGCTGTGGTGGTTTGAATATGGCCCCACAGGCTCAAATATTTAAATGCTTAGTCATCAGGGAGTGGCACTACTTGAGAAGGACTAGGAGGTGTGACCTTGTTGGAATAGGTATGGCCTTACTGGAGGAAGTATGTTAGTGGGGGTGGGCTTTGACATTTCAAAAGCCCAAGCCAGGCCCATGGCACTATCTCTTCTTGTGGATCCAGATACAGAACTGGCAGCTACTTCTTTAGCATCTTGTCTCCCAGCATGCCACCATGCTCAATATGACAATAATGAACTAAACTTCTAAAACTGTAAGCAAGCCCTAATTAAATGCTTTCTCTTATAAGAATTTTGTGGCCATAGTGTTTCTTTACAGCAATAGGACAGTGACCAAGACAGATGCTAAAACTTTCAAGGACATTAAAATGAGTATGACTAATGTGGTGAAAGTGCTAATATCAAAGTGACTAATGTGGTGAAAGTGCTAATATTAAAGGAAAATGTGTAAAATTCATATGAACAGATGAGAAATGTTAGGAAATACGAAAACCTCGTGCAAACATCAAATGGAAACGGCAGAAATAAAAGGTATAGTGTGAGAAACAGGTAATTCCTCTAACAGTCTTATCAGTAAACAACAATGACAAAGAATCAGTGAACTTAAAGACAGATCAGTTACAACCATCAGACAGAAACAAGAGAAAAAAGAGAGAAAACAGAGCATCCAAGAGTTCTAGCATAATACCAATCTAACAAAAAGTAACTGGAATCTCAGAAAGACAAGAGAAGGCTGGAGAAATAGCTCAGAGTTGAGAGCACTGGCTGATATTCCAGAGGACCCAGGTTCAGTTCCTAGCATCCACATGATGACTTACAATCCTCTGTAACTCCAGTTGGAAAAGATTCTACATGCTCTTGTGGCTTCTAAGGGCACTAGGCATGAACAAAGTGCACATATATGCATGCAAGCAAAACAATCATATACATAAATCTTTGAAAGATAAGAGATAAAGAATGGAGAGCTGATAAAATATAGATACAACAGCTGAAAATTTTCTTCAACCCACTTATAATTTAGGTAAATCAAATTAAAAAAAAAAAAAAACTTTGAAGACAGGTAGAGGGAGTTAAAATATTACATAAAAAAGACTAAAAAAATGAGCAAGCTTCTCATCACAAACTGTGTAACCAGAAGCCGACACTGTGTGAGTGCGTGCGTGTGTGAGTGCGTGTGTGCGCTCGTGTGTATATGTGTGCATGCATGTGTGCATGCATGTGTGCGTGTGTGTGTATGCGTGTGCGTGTGTGTGTGTGTGTGTGCGCGGGCATGTGTTGCACACAAGCCTTTCACCCATATGTGAGGGTGTCAGAAGACAGCAGTCAGGACTTGGTTCTCTCCTTCTACCATGTGGGTACTGAGGATGGTATTCGGTTGTAAGGCTTGGCAGCAAGCACATTTTTACCTCCTTAAGCCAATCTCACCAACCTATGGAGTGGCATTTTTATAGTTAAAGAAAACATAAACCCATAGTTCTGTGTCCTATAAAAATATCTTTCAGGGGCTGAAAGATGGCTGAGCGGTTAAGAGCACTGGCTGTTCTTCCAGAGGACCCAGGTTCAATTCCCAGCACCCACATGGCAGCTCACAACTGTAACTCCAGTTCCAGTGGATCTGATACCTTTATGCCAATGTGCATAAAATAAAATTAAGTAAATTATTTTAAAAAATCGTTCAGCCGGGCATTGCCTTTAATCCCAGCACTCAGGAAGCAGAGGCCAACCTGGTAGACAGAGAGAGTTCAGGACAGGCAGAAATAGTCAGATCTCTGAGTTCAAGGCCAGCCTGGTCCACAGCTGTCTCAAAAAAAACAAAAACAAATAAACAAAATAAATCTTTCAGCAGAGGTAGGCAGATTTCTACTGAGTTTAAGGCCAGCCACTGGCTTGGAAATTGATATGTATACCAGGCTTACCCCAACTCACATTCACCTGTTTCTGCCTCCCAAATGCTGAGGTTAAAAGTGTGTACCACCACACACTACATACAACCAAAACATTTGTTGCTGGGTTGTTCTCCCCCCCCCCCCGCCCACAACCTTTTTGAGACAGGTCTTACAGTCCAGGCTAGCCTGGAACTCCCTGTGTATTATTATAGGTTTGCAGAAACTGGCTCTCAACACTTTTTCTTTTTCAGACAGGACCTGACGCTGTAGCTCAGTTCTAGTAGCTAGACAAGTCTAGCTCTGCATCTTTGGATCGCTCTCTGCTATCACATAAACTGAGATTGGTGGTACACCCTGTAATCCTGGCACTCAAGAGCTTTAGGCAGGAGCATCAGGAGTCCAAGGTCATCCTTGGAGGCCAGCCTGTGATATGTAAGATACTATTGTTTTTAAACTTCAGACCCACAAAAACAAAAAGAATACATTGTCTATAAAAGATTTGCATTCAAAACTGTAACTGCAGTTCTTCTGTCAGTGAGAACATGGTATCAGAGGTAAACTAGACTTACACTAAGTAATGAACCACACTAAAAATGGTTATGAGGTTAAACATCTTTTATTGTTGGTTTGTTTGTTTAATTATTTTCAGTCTCTTTAAAAGTAATGGGGAGAGCCAGGCATAGTTCTGCAGGCACTCGAGAGGCAGAGACAGACAGATAAATCTCTGAGTTCAAAGCCAACCTGCTCTACACAGTGAGTTCCAGGGCTGTCTCAAAACAAACAAACATTGGGTTTGGGCCAGTAAAATGGCTCAGCACATAAAAAGTGCCTGCTAAGCCTAAGGCAGCCTGACTACCTGAGTGTGATCCTCAGAGATCAGTAACAGGTGAGAATCTGCTCCAAAAGTTGTCTTCTGGGCTCTAAAAGCAATACACACTAATAATACTAATAATTAAAATAAATATTTAAAGTAATAGGAGCCTGGCTCAATGGTGTACACCTAAGCTTAGAACCAAGGTAGATAGGTCAGTGAGACCCTGTTTCAAGAAAAAAAAAAAAAAAAAAAAAAAGAGTTAGGCTAGAGGTAGTTCAGTGATATACCTCACTTGCACAGGGTCTGAGTTTAATCCCAGAACCTCCTCCAAAAGTTATTATTTAAAGCAAAGCTAACAGTGTAACAAAATTTATAACATAAAGTAAATGAATGATAACAACAATACAAAGGACAGAGGCATGAAAAACACTCTTGTAAAAAATAAAATATTTAAAGGTAGATGATTATAAATTAAGAGGTATACTGTGGGCCGGACATTGGTGGTGCACACCTTTAATCCCAGCTCTCGGAAGGCAGAGGCAGGCAGATCTCTGTGAGTTCAAGGCCAGCCTGGTCTACAGAGTGAGTTCCAGGACAGCCAGAGCTACAGAGAAATCCTGTCTCAAAAAAAAAGAAGAAAAAATCTTATAATATTAAATGAGTCAGTCTATCAATAATAGCTTTTTATACATAAGACTATAAAACTCAAGCTTCTACTTCAGGTATTACATACTCCTACTGATAAAACTTCTGAATGAAATACACACACAAAACAAACCTGAAGAGTTTGAACAGTGTTCTACAAAGCTAGCAAACTGCAGGAGAGCCAAAGCACCAAGCAGAGATCTATCTGCACAGGGTATCCCACTGTTCATTGTTAGCTTGACACAACCTAGAGTAACTTCAATAAAGAGTCACTGAGAAAAATGACCGCACTAGAATGGCCCGTAGGCAAGCCCATGGGGAATTTTCTTTCCCTTTTTAAACGATTCATTTCTTTTTATTTTATGTGCATTGGCATCTTTCCTGCATGAATATCTGTGTAGGGATATGAGATTCCCTGGAACTGGAGTTACAAGTGGTTGTGAGCTGACAAATAGGACTAGAAATTGAACCCAGGTCCTAGGGAAGAGCAGCCAGTGCTCTTAACCACCAAGACATCTCTCTCCAGCCCTGGTCTAATCTCTCTTTGAATGATGTGTGCAGATGCAAAAAAAAAAAAAAAGCACAGCAGGGACTGGGGAGATGACTGAATGGGCAAAGTAGTAGATTAGAAAAACACTACAGAGCCCAGAGTCTATACAATGTAACAGTCACAGTATCCAGGATACAACCCAAAGTTAATGTAAAGAATTAGGATATGGCCCTTTCAGGGAAAGCCACTTAGTAGAGGACAACCCCAAAATGATGTAAATGTACAGATATAACTAGTCAATGGAACAGAATCGGGTCCAGAAAAAGGACCACATATTTATGAGCTGGTTCTCAACAATAATGCTGAGATCACGGGGAAAGCATAGTCTCTTCCAAACAAGTTGCAGAAACAACTGGCTATCTGCTTAAAAATAGATAAAAGAACCTTGGTGCTGTCAGTAAGATGGCTGATTAGTGGGGCCCAACATATTTCTCTCCACAACAAAGCATGAAACCAAAGAAAAAAACAGGTGTTTCACTGGAGTGTTTGAAGCACAGCTACTACATGCTGCCCCCAACCTGACTAGAGGGAATTTTATGTGACAGAGACAACCGACAGCACAGACATATGCACTGGCCTTAAAATGAAGGGGGCCGGGGGCTGGAGAGATGATTAAGGAGCACTTGCTGCTCTTGCAGGACCTGAATCTGGTTCCCAACACTTGTGCTGGGCACTCAAGACTGCCTGTACTCCAGGTTCAGAGGATTCAATGCCCTCTCTGGCTTCTACGGGCACTCATACACAATCAAATAAAAATTATATATTTAAAGGGCAGGGTTTTGTTTTTTTAAGGGGCAGGGTATGAGTGGTACATGCCTTTAACCCTAGCACTCAGAAAGCAGAAGCACAGGAAACTCTAACTTCAAGGCCAGACTGGTCTATATATCAATTTCCAGGCCAGCTGAGGCTACACATTGAGATGCTATATCCAAAACTAATAAATAAATTTTCAAAAGAGAACTAACAACACACTATATTTATCATTTTATCTCTCAAGATTAAGCCTGAGCCAAGAGGGTCTCTGTATAGCAACAAAAAGGTAAGTAGGAGGTCCCCAGTTATCTCCATGGATACCTGAAACATTTGCTGGTCAACAGATTGTAACCAACACAGGCCCTGAGCCCAGTTTGGGGAGCAGCCCATTTACTACTATCACTGTTCATTAGACTGTAATTACGTTGTATTCACCCATCCCTACCCAGCTCCTATACCATCCCGAGACTTCAACACCTGGACTTCATGAAGCTGCAAAACAGCTGCCCTCAGGCAGCTTGATGGGTCCAGCCCTGTGTGAACCTCTCCATGGCTTCCTTCACCTTGCCACAGGCCCTGGGTGCCCACCTTTTCTCTGTCCCAGGAAGTAGATATGAAAATGAGCCCTTGAGAAGCCCTGCAAAGTCACTGATGCAGCCCTCAAGACATTGACGGGTACCCCATCTGGACTTATGGGTACCACTTGGTGCCCGTGTAGCTCTAGATATTGGTAAATTTTCTGCTCTGCTAGCAGTCACGCAGTGGGTATGCATACTTATCTAAACTCACCAATATGGCCCTTAAAATGTGATGATAACACACCTCTGCTGGTGCACCAGCTGCACCTCACCTATATTCTAGTCCTTCTAGGGTAAAGCCACATCCATGTGACCCACAGAAACTGATAGGCACACTCTATGCCCAAACTAAACTGCCCAAAAGAGCTGCATTCCAGCTTGTATTACAATCATATAACTTATGCAACACTAAAACATTCAGACACCTGACTATACCTATAGAAGCTACATAGACATTACTTTAAACACTCACCCCAACCAATGTCAATGCAACATATTCAAATGACAGTGTAGAATACAATGACAGGAAAATTCTTCTCGTTTTCTTAATCAAAACCACCCTATAAAAGTGATACAGGCAGGGCAGGCAAGATGGCTCTATGGATAAAAAGTATTGGTCACACACGCCTGTTAACCTAAGTTTGAATCCCAAATCCCATGGTGAAGGAGGTAATGGACTCCTGAAAGTTGTCCTCTGACCATTACAAGCATACTGTGTACATACCCACACTCATACATATATAATACACACAGTAATAAATTGTTTAAATTTAAATTGGTACAAGCAATGATGTGTCAGATGAATAAACAACATACAGACACACAAAAACACACAAGAAGCATGAAAAATACGGCATCATGACATTGTATCTCCAAAAGAACACAGTAACTCTCCAGCACACACCCCAAATGAAAAGTGATTAGCAAAATGTCAGAAAGCAAATTCAAAGAATAAACTCCTTTCCTCAACTAATACTCTAAACAAGTAGAGGTGTGTGTGTGTGTGTGTGTCTGTGCATTGCACAGTCAGAGGACACCTTGGAGTAGGTTCTCTCCTACCATGTAAGTTCTGGGGGCTAAATTAAGGACTTTATTAGACTTGGCAGCAGGTGCTTTCCCTGCTAAGCCATCTGACCAGCCCCAGCCTCAACATATTTTAAGGTAACAATTATGATGCTAGAGAGATGGCTCAGCAGTTAAGAGCACTTGTTTTTGTAGAGGACCCAGGTTCAATCACCCATATGGAGTCACAACCATCTGTAATTCCTGTTTCAGGGAATCTGATGCCCTCTTCTGGCCTCTTTAGGCACTGGGCATTCACATACACCCATATAGACTAAATACTCATGCACTTATAATTGAGATGGAGGGAGGTGGGGGGGGGGAAGAGAAAGAGAAACCCTATTCAATAAACGAGCTGATAAAAAATTTCAAATCTTAGTGGGAAGATAATTCAAATTTAGGTCATTTAAGCACTAAAAGATCTTCTCTGAGCCACCTGACTGTCAAATGTCAAAAGAACAAGACAAAGAGGAGAATCCCTAGAAATATGAGCCAGGTGTGGTGGAGAATGCCTGTAATCCCAGCACTTTGGAGGTGCAGGGAGGAGGGCAAGGACTTTGGCATCAACCTCAGCTACTCACTGAGTCTGAAGCCAGCCTGAGCTACATACATAAACTGCCTCAAAAAAGGAAAAACACAGCTCTACTTCCAAACTGATGATGTAATGTCAGCCTCATACCCTTGCCACCATGCCTTCCCTGATGGACTGCACCATCTTCAGTGTTATGAGCCAAAATAAACCTTTCTCTTTCTAAAGATGATGTAAAAACCAAACAACTCCCAACGCCCATAAACTTTCAAAAATAAAAGTCAAATCATGAGAGCCAGGTGTCCACGCCTTTAGTCCCAGCACTAGGGAGGTAGAGGCAGGAGGATCTCTGTGAGTTTGAGGGCAGCCTGGTCTACAAAGTGAGTTACAGGATAGCCAAGGCTACACAGAGAAACCCTGTCTGGAGGGGGGGGGGGGGAGAAACTCACTTTACCAAGTAATGGCTGCATAAATAAATAAATAAATAAATAAATAAATAAACAAACAAATAAATAATAAACGAATGAACAAATAAATAAATTAATGTCATAGTAACTATTCTTACATAAAAATAGGTTTTATGTAAAGACCAAGGCTGTAAAATGAGACAAAAGACATCAATATATAATGATAAAGGGGAAAATTCAAGAAATAAAGACTGCAAGTACATGTATACCCCAAAGCATCCAATTATATAAAACAAATATTATTATAACTAAGAGGAGACTCTAATACAACTATAGCTAGAAATTTGACACCACACCTTCATTGGGCAACTACATAGACATCTCCAAAATACCAACAAAAAAATCAAGGTTAACCTATTCTAAGAACTAAAAGCACCCCCAAAATATTCACACAACATTCTATCTAAGAGTTACAGAATACACATTCTTTTCAACACCAAACAGAATTCTATAGAACTGACTATATGTTAGGCTACAAATCAAGTTTCAACAAAGTCAGAGAAATTAAAATCATAACCTGTGTCTTTTCTAATCTTCTCTCTCTCTCTCTCTCTCTCTCTCTCTCTCTCTCTCTCTCTCTCTCTCTCTCTCTCTCTCTCTCTCTCTCTCTCTCACACACACACACACACACACACACACACACAGGTGCGTGGGGGGGGAGGCATGCACACTGGCATATTCATGCATATACGTATGTGTTTTTGAGACTGTCTCACTCTGTAGTCCAGGCTGGTCTGGAACTCATGTAGACTAAACAAGCTTTTAAACTTGCACAATCCTCCCAGATCTGCCTTTCCCACTTCCAGGCTTCCTCCCAGTGCTGTAATTAGAGGTGTGCACCACTATGCGCAGCCACACATTTTTAAGTACATGTGTACTGATGACTGGAATAAATGATAACAATGGGAGGGTTTGTTTTGTTTTGTTTTTGAGAGTCAGGGTCTGATCATTTATTTGTTACTCTTACAGGCTTGTTTTTGACTGGACTCAGACTTAGAAGTAGCCTATGTTCTTAACAATCTTGTGGTTTTTCTTTGGCTTCCCTCACTCTTAACTAAAAGTTTAGCATACTCTACAGCCTCCTCGTTTTTCTTGGTGTACTGTTTCATCAGAGTAATATGCCAGCATTTGTGCTGCAGGACACATGGAGTAACAGAACACTGAATTTTGGGGCTTTCTGACAATATACTGATGGACAGCATTATCTTTTGAGAGACTGAAAATCTTTTGGATTATGCTTTGGACCCCCAACTGCCAAAGTACAAGTCCAGGAATATCCTTTTCAACAATAACCAAGTTGAGAAACAGTACTTCCTCTCTCCAGCTCTCCTGGGTCTTAACAAGAATGCTCCTACTCAGCAGCAGGTGCATATCCACTATGAGTGGAGACACTTTGTTTCATGGGAAAACCTTGCTTGCTATTCCCATCACTGAGTGGACCACATGACCCTTCCACTCTTCGCCAGAGCATCAGCAGCTACTTCTGTGGTCATGTGCTTCTTGGATAAAGTAAAACATTTGTGTTCATTATCCACTTCAATGGGGCAATGATATTGGCTTCATCCTGACTAAAACGACCTCCTAGAAGGTGTCACAACAAAAAGCTAACTGTGTGTGTGTGGGGGGGGGGTGGGAGAGAGAGAGAGAGAGAGAGAGAGAGAGAGAGAGAGAGAGAGAGAGAGAGAGAACCCCATAATACATGCAGAAAATCCACTGTTATACTGTATGTGATGGCTGATCTTGGTTGTCAACTTGACTATATCTGCAATCAACTAAACCTCAAGCTACTAGGTTCTTTAAAGGTTACTCTAAATCTGGCCACACCTGGTGGTAAACCACATAAAAGGCCGGGTAGTTGTGGTACGTGCTTTTAATCCCAGCCCTAGGGAGACAGGTGGGTCTCTGAGTTTAAGGCTAGCCTGGTCTACAGACTGAATTCCTGGACAGCCAGGGCTACACAAAGAAACCCTGCCTCACCCCCACCCCCATCCCACCACCAAAAAAAGACATGGAAGAAGGAAGCTTTGCTTTTTAGCCTGCTAGCACTCCTGCTGCTAAGTTCATCTAACCTGTAGCTACCGAATTTTTCAGGGTTCCAATGCAGACTCAAGACTAGCAGCTGTCCAGGGATCCTCCAGAGCTTCTGCACCAAATTGGGACTGCAGAGATATCAGCCTCATGAGGAACAACTAGTGGATTTTCAGCCTTTCCACTGTGAGACAGCCACTGTTGACAACTAGACCACATCCGGTAAGCCAGTCTAATAAATCACTCTCACACACACATTAAAAAGGAATTTATATACGTGTGTATGTGTATATATGTATGTACATATGTGTTATGTAACATATATATGTACATATATTATTCTATCAGTTTTGTTCATTCAGAAAACCCTAGTAAGTACACTATGCCATGGAATGCTAATGGAAGTTAAAATAAAATAAAACAAGCAACACACAAAAGTCCCATACGATTCCATTTATATGAAATGTTCAGTATATGTCAACTGATAGGACAGAAAGTAGATCAGTATGACCTAGTGCTGGAGGAAGATGGAAGGTTTAGGGGGATGGTGGCTACAGGGTATAGTATATCAAAGTAATGAAAATGTAAAATTGATTGCTGTGGTACAATCTGTGAACACTCTAAATACTACCAAACTATACAATTTATATGAATGATTATAGTAATGGTTTATACATCATTACAAAAATAGTTAAAATAATTATAAAATTTTATAAGACAGAATAATAAAGCCAAGTGTGGTGGTGCATCACTATAACCTCAGCTCTCAGAAGACTAAGGCATGAGGATCATGAGTTCAAGGCCAGACTAGGCTCTATGGTAAGACTCTGCTGAAGAGAGCTGAGGGGAGGGGACATTCTGGAGTTAAGAAGCTTTACTAAAACATGAAATGCATTACTAATAATTAAAATTTGGCAAAGTGAACTTCATCAAAATTCTAACTTTTATTCTTTAAAACACTTTAAAGAACCAAGGGCAAGCCACTGGCCAGGAAAAATACTTGCAAAACATCTAAGAGAATTTACATCCGTACACATAATAAATTCTTATTAACAAAATAATAAAAATCAAAATTTTAAGTGGACAGAAAATTAACAGAATCTTCACACCAATGATAGCAGATGAATGACAGTTACTCTTAAGGAAATTGATTCATTATCAATGAGTTGTTGGCTAAGTATAAATTAAAACTAAAGTGGAGTACCACTATATCCACAAGAATGCCTGTAGTGTGACTGGAGAGATGGCTCAGTGGTTAAGTGCACTTGCTGCTCCTGCAAAGGACCTACCAGGAAGTTCACAGCTTCTTATCATTCCAGCCCCAAGTATCTAATACCTTCCTTTCACCTCTGCAGGCACTTACATACAATTGGTGTACTCTGTCTCTGTCTCTGTCTCTGTCTCTCTGTCTCTCTCTCTCTCTCTCTCTCTCTCTACACACACACACACACACACACACACACACACACACACACACACACACAAACAAGTAGATTAAAAACAAATCTTAAAAAAATAAAAACCAGAATGACCAGTACTAGGGACTGACAAGACCACTCCATGGTTAAAAGAATGCACTGCTCCTGAAGAGGACCCAAATTTGTTTCTATCTAGTTGCTCACAACCAGCTCTAGGGGGATCTGACACCTCCGGCCTTAACACTGGCCACTGCACACAGACACAAACATACACACTCTCTCCCTCCCAGTCCCCATCTCAAAGATAACAAACATAAATTTTTTAAAACACGAGTAAGACTAAAGCTCAAGGATATAACTCAGTGTTAGCACACAGAACACGGGTTCAGTCTCCAGCATAAATAAAAAAGAACAAAGAATAAACAAAAACAAAAGCCAGGCCAGGCACAGTGCCTCACCCCTCTCTCTCTCTAACTGAAGTGCTTGGGAGTCTGAGGCAAAACCACTATGAGCTAAATGTCACCCAAGGATACACAGAAAGTTCCTACCTAGGGGAATAAAAAGTATTAAAATACCAACTATTGAGGTTATAGGAAAACTAGAATTCTCTATTGTAAATGAGAATGAAAATAAGACAAAGGCACTTTTGAAAAGGAGTTTGTTCCCTTTTTGGGGGGTTTTTGAAACAGGGTCTCCTACAGACTGTGTAGCTAAGAATGACCTTGAATTGCTGAGCCTCCTGCCCCTGACCCCCAAGGGCTGAGATCATGGGCATATTCTACTACACCTGATTTCTGTGGCACTGGGGACTGAATCCAGCAGAGTTCTTCCTTCTGAGTCACACCTTCAAATCCAAGTCTGGCAGGGATCTGTGTGTATGTGCAGTGAATGCCAGAGTTCGTGCGTGCGTGCGTGCGTGCAGACCTGTGTAATATGGGCATACAGACAACCAACGGCATTAAATGTCCTCCTCCATCACTTTCTGACTTGTTAGCTGGAGGCAAGGGCTCTCAATTCTCAGGTGGTCTGATAGCCAACAAGTTCTAGTAATAGTCCTGTCTCTACCTTCTACAGTGTTAGAGTTAGTTACAGGTGAGCAATAAAGCACATGAGGCTTGTTCCATAGGTGTTTCGATCTAAACTCAGATCTTCATGGTCATTCAGCAAGCACTCTTAAGTACTGAGCTATCTTGTCAGCTCTGCCAGTTTCTTTTAAGGTAGAGGGTCAATGAGATGGCTCAGCTGGTAAGGCTGCTTGCCACAATGCCTGATGACCTGCGTTCAATCCCTGGAACCTACATGGTGGAAGGAGAGAACCAATTCCCACAAGTTGTTCTCTGACCTCCACAGACCCACGTACACCCACATCCACACACCACCCCCAACACACAACTGACCTCCACACACCCATGTACACCCACATCCACACCCCAACCCCAACACACAAATAGTAAACATTTAATAATAATAGAGACAGAAAGTAATTGAGGAAAGAATGATGACCTCAGACCTCTACATGCACACACACAATATTGTAGTAATTAATCTTTACTGTTAATCTGACTGGATACAGAATCACCTTGGAGATAATGTTCCATTTCCAATGAAGTTTAACTTGAGGGGAAGACTACCATGAATGTGGGCATGACTCTTAGGCTAAATGAAAAGTAAAAAGAAGAAAGCAAGTTAAGGACCAGCATTCATCTCTTTCTGCTTTCTTGAGTATGGGTGCAATGTGACTAACCGCTTAATGCTTCCAATCATTGCAACTAGACCTATTCCAGCCACCATGCCTTCCCTAACATGACAGCACTCTCAGAGCCAAAATGAACCTTCAATTCCTCAGCTTGTTTTTGCCAGGTATTTTATTGCAGCAACAAAACCAGTAACTAAAACAAGTACATATTATATGTTTCCGTGTGTCTGACATTCAACAACAACAACAACAACAAAAAAAAAACCCTCAAAATACAGAGACAGAAAATAGATCTGTGGTTAACAATAAAAAATAACTACAAAACAGAGTAGGGAAATTTGAGGAGTGATGAAAATATTCTATCTTTATTGTGGTAGTAGATAAAAGTCTATGAACAGCATAAAACTGGTCATCTATCTAGATAAATGGTTAAACATACAGAAATCTGGCTAATAAAGTTGACCTTTTACAAAAGAACAATTAGTAGTTTCATTCCTTGTTTCAAAGCTACAGTAGTTGTCAAAGCCCTAGGTAATTCTCAAAAGGTTCCATAACCAATCATCTCTCACTTCTAAACTCTGTATATAGGTCTAAGAACAGGAACCATGCTGACACAAAACCCATGTGCAATTATCCCAGCTAATTTCCATATTTTGTTCCCCTCCCCACTGAGAGGAAGAATCCCACAGGCATTTTGGTGGCTTGTTCCTACAGAAGGAACTGAGCCAATAACTTCAGTCAGCATATCAGTCTTTTAAGTTATAGAATACTGAACCAGAACCTTGACATGTTAGTTAAATGCTCTACCCACTGAGCTATACTTCCAGCCCTACAGCTGTAAACACCTGTGGCCTGTTTGCCAGTATCTAACAGAATCCCTTCATTTCCACAAAGGATAAAAGGATCAATGTTTATTATGTCAACATTTCTGAAACAAAGGCAAATAAAAAATAGTGCAACCAAGACAAAAATAGTCTGAAGTATCAATAGCAACTACAAGACCAAACAGCATCAAGAAACGGCTGTCACATATCACCTAAAATTCAAGATGAAATCTACTTATTTACAATAGCTACAAAATAGTAATGTGTAAAACAGCTCAGGGAAATTGCTATCAGAATGTATTAGGACCATAGGAGTAGGAGGGGAGCTCAAGAGTAATTCAAGCACATAGACATCACCAAGAAACGAAAAGGGACAAAATGTGTAAAGGAATGAGTACAGGGATACACAGGTATCAAAATAACAAACCTCTGTATTATTCAAATATTTTGGAAGAATCTTAGTCTATAGCTCCAGAGCCAACAGTAAATCAGACTACAATTAGCAAAACGCATGGCAAAAGAAATTCATGTATTTTTACAAAAGACCAGAATACAAACTTGCAACTGTCAGGAAATAAAATGAAATTGTACTTAAACAAAAATAGGACTCTTCATTACTGTAGGTCACCCCTGCAGTGTCAGTGTCAAGATATTCTCTGAGTGACTCCAACTTCCTGACAGACAAACGGACCTAGGATGCAGGTTTTTGTTTTTTACTGCTTGAAATATATCCATGAGAATGAGGGAAATAAAAGCTAAATGTTTGAGGATTACGCTGGGCTGACACTCACCACAAACTTCTCACCATTCTGCTCCACATGTTTGTATGTGGGGACCGATATGGGCACTGCTTGCTTTTCTGTGTAATCATAAAATGATTGTCCCAAGGAGTCGTCACTGGGATCTAGGTTATCAGCCTCATGAGGAGGTACAGACAACACTGTCAAGATCAATTCCTTCTCGCCTGCTCGGATCAGGTCCACCACCTGCTTGTGTGTCGCCCCCTCAACATTCACGCCGTTCCTATGGGGGAAAAGGAAAGAAACAATCCCATAAACCAGAAGGGTCCAAACACTTTGTAACTCCACCCTCCTGTCCCCACTCCAGCTTCACAGTATGAACTATAAAATCAAGTCCATCTAGTTCCAGGAAAGCTGTTTGTGAACTTATGGCAGGGAGAAGAAATGCAGACAGGCAAGAGACCTACCCTTCCTCTAGTCTACACATGGCTTGAGTCAGGAAAGCATGTAGGAAAGAGGGTGCTATTGGGAAGAAACAAAGCTCTTTCAGCTAAACTAAAGTCTACTTTTCTCATCTTAACCAGCCATAAGAACAATACAATCAAAGTGGTTTAAATAATTCTTCTGTTTTTCTGTAATCTGTTCACCTAAACTCCACAAAAATTTCCTAAGGTTAATTTTCATTATTTTTAATTATATGTTATATGTGGGTATGTGCACAGAAGTACTGGTGCCTGTAGAGGCCAGAGGCCTGGTGCTAGAGTTACAGGCAGTTCTGAGCCATCCAGTATTGGTATTGAGAACCAAACTTGGGTCTTCTGCAAGAGCAGTATGCACTTTCAACCAATGAGTCATATCTCCAACCCCAGGAATTTTCTTTAAAAAACAAAACAAAACAAACAAACAAAGAAACAAACTTCCCTTAGCCTGGTGATAATGCCCACCTTTTAATCCCAGCACTCAGGAGGCAGAGCCAGGTGGATCTCTGTGAGTTTGAGGCCAGCCTAGTCTACAAAGCAAGTTCCAGGACAGCCAAGACTACACAGAGAAAACTTATTCTGAAAACCAAAAGAAAAGCAACCAACCAAACAAAAAAACTTCCCTTTATAGAGATTAAAGTGTATGTGTGGGTGTGTCCAAGACAGTTTCTTTATATTATATATCCATTTCCCCATATCTTCAAATTAACCTTCCTTTATATCAACTTATTATCATGATAATTAAAAGTATTAATCTGCACATAGCCTGGTTTCCTTTCTCTTGGCTTTTAAAGGAGCAATACTTCTCTAAAAGCCCATTATCTGACCCAACTTCCATTGCTCTCCCAGTCAGTCAGATGACCTCTCAGGATCCATTGACACATTTTCTGCTTCATACAGCTGACTTCATCTGCCCACGTCAAGAAATACACACCTACAGCTAGACAGTAAATCAACCTACTCATTTTCCTGCCTGTTCACTTGGATGCAAGGCTGAAATCATGAAAGTATAAGATTTGAAAGAACAGCACTTTTGTCAAGAAAGATGCTGAGTTTCACAAGCAATGAACAACCTTCCCAGCGTGCTGACCTCATGAGCCACCTCAGCAAAAACCAATGGGCAGCTGTCCCGGGAGGGTCCCTACCTTGACTCTCACAAGACGGACAGGAAAACATACCTGGCCTCTACTCACTCTTATTTAAAGCTTATCTGTCCTTTAGAGTTAAACTATGTTTTCAGTTCTGTTCCGACCATTAGGGTTTTCTCTTCCTGAAAGAAAGAATCCTAAGTTTAGTTACAAGCTTTCCACAGTTTCCAGTCATGGCCTGGCCTCTGTCAGAGTCTGGTATCTAAAACATCCATGTGTGTAAACAGCAGACAGGACAGGCTTCAGCTAGCCTCCTCCCTTATTTTCAATTCAACAATCTAGCCAGTACATTCAGCTGGGTACAGCAGGATGCGATTGTAGCACTCAGGAGGCTGAAGCAGGAGGACACCAGTTGTGAGACCAGCATGGACTATATGGCAAGACTAAAATTGTAATTATAAGCAAATTCTTAAAAGTAGTAATTTAACCAAAACAGTAAGTTCTATACACAAAAATCAAGGGTCCCTTTGCTGATGGAAATCCCAACTTGCACAATCTAAAGAGAAACCAGAGTAGGAAATTCCAACTTTCCAATGGTAACCCCAGCTTTGGAGGCAGATGCAAGAGTCCCCACTTCTGGGCTGACAGGATCTATGAGATCATTTGACAAGTCAAACAAAAAGACATGAGTAAGAAGGAAAAAAAACTGAGCAGGTACAGCTCAGCAGTAGAGTGCCTGCTGGCATAAAGATGCTTAAGGTAAAGACAGAAATTGAAACCTAAACTTATGAGTTGGCAAAGGAGTTCATCTAGTCCTTTGGCCTTAGTACTTCTGAGAAAACTAAACTGAAAAGGCTAGAAATAAGCTCAGAATTAATCTATTCCTAAAAACTTTGCCTTACTCACAAATGTCTACTTTAATTTTTTAATAAAATAAGAGATACAAGACATCTCAGAGACTGAACAATATCCTAGATGCTAACAAGATTTTTTGTGAATTTATCCTCAAATCTTTCTTTAGTTCCCGTTTTTTTTTTCCTTTTTTTCAAAAATGGCTCTAAAGAGCTCCACTTTTTTTTTTTTTTAACCTTTAAAGAGTTTTTGGCAGAGCAAACAGATTTATTAAAGAAGAAAGTAAGAGTAGAAAGGTCTTCAAAGAGCAATTTCCCCAGCTTTCCCCAATATGACCTTACAATGCAGTCACACCTGACTAGCTCTGCAGCTACAGCCCCCAGTATGAGCATTACTGGCATGTGTCACCCCACTCTGTACAGGCTTGGGAGTTAATGATGCTACAAAATGTATGCATAAAGGTGTATTTGTATCATGTATCCTGGGGAGGGGGTAGAGGAGTAGGGGAGAAGTTCCCTTGCTTTCATTGGTTTCAAAAAGGAGTGTGTAGTCTCCAAAAAGATTTTAAAAACTACTGATTTCAGCCAGGTAGTGGTGGCACATACCTTTGATCCTAGCAGAGGCAGAGATAGGCAGATCTATGTGAGTTCGAGGCCAGCCTGGTCTACAGAGCAAGTTCCAGGACAACTAGGGCTACACAGAGAAACCCCTTCTCAAAAAACAAAAAACAACCCCCCCAAAAAACTCCAAAAACCTGGGTACTGACTTCAAAACACAACTTTACCTAACTGCTCCTTAAGTCACTCACAAAAATTCTCCCTGAAACTGGCCACAGTACATAAACTTTTAATTCCTGCACTGTAGAAGCAGAGGCAGGAAGACAGATCTCTACTGAGTTCAAGGCCAGCCTGCTCTATATATAGTGAGTTCCCGGCCAGTGAGACTGTCAAAAATAAATAAATCTAGGAAAGACTCAAGAGAAATTTAAGTGAGTGATATAAACAGCCAGAGAGCAAAGGAGCAACTTAATTCCCTATCTTTGTTGTCAAGAATGTTCTTCCAATTGGCTAACATCCCAAAAGCTTTATTTAGAAAGAAAGAAAGAAAGAAAGAAAGAAAGAAAGAAAGAAAGAAAGAAAGAAAGAAAGTCAAGGGGTGGGGATGTGGCTCAGTGGTAGAACACTTGCCCAGCTTGTATAAACCCTAGATTCAACCCCCAGGATCACAAAAAGAATGAGACAACAAAAACAGAAAAGAACTAGTGTTTTATGTCATATCCTAAATACATCTGCTAATATTTACCTGGCTCATCTACAGAAGAAATGCTATATATGTCTCAACTTAATACAAAGAAAGGAATTCTTTTATTCTCCAGAGAATGAAGTCAGCAAAAAAAAAACTCCAGGCCATCTGATTTGAAACAGGGCCCTCCCTCCTCAGGAATTTCAAGGACTTCACAATCATAAAAGTATTAGTCATAGCCTGGAGAGACAGCTCAGCTGGAAGTGCATGTATATACCACTCTTGCAGAAGACCAAGTTCAGTTCCCAACACCCACATCATGTAGCTCACAACTACCTATAACTCTAGGTCCAGAGGCATATGACACCTTGGTCTCTGGAGAGCACTGGCAATCACATGCCCATATCCAAATCCAAATTCATACACACATATATTCTCTCTCTCTCTCTCTCTCTCTCTCTCTCTCTCTCTCTCTCTCTCTCTCTCTCTCTCTCTCTCACACACACACACACACACACACTCACATTTAAAAATAATAAATATTTTTAAAAGTATTAGTCATAAAAATGTTGGTATGATACACTGTTTTCCACAATAATACTACTAAGTTAAGCTAGGCCCCAAACTTATACAGACATGAACATGAAACATGAATAAATGCAAAGTAGAAAGGGAAAGTTTCAGCAATGCAGACATCTGGTTCAAAGAATGTGCTCTGGGGAATCAGACATGCTTGGGGTTTGAATACCAATGATGCCGTCTAACAAATAAGACCTTACTAAGTAACTTATTCTGTCTCACTATGCCTCAATTCCCCAATCCATATAAAAAGCCACCAATAACATCTATGGCTAATGAAGTAGCTATGAGAAATACAGTGAGCTGTAGCTCTAGAACATGGAGCCACTCAATAAAGCTATTAGTACTGATATCCACACTAGCAAATGAGCTGACAGAATTGAGTTCTTCATAGTGATAAAACTTCTTCCAACAATTTTGCTTGCCTTCTTTTTTTTTTTTTTTTTTTTTTTTTTGTAACATAATCTATCAGGAATTCATCTGAAAATAATGACCACAAAATAAGCAAGCATGAGAGAACCACACAAGTCCCACAAACAGCACAAAAGGATCTGGGACTGGTTAAGACATACCAGCCTATGCTTTCCACAAAGAAAGTCAGTATCTTCAATGAACTAGCAAAAATAATATAACCAGTATGTGCTGATTAAACAAATAAAACTGAATGTTAATTTTAGAATGAGGAGGGTACGTGTAAGGGCTAGAGAAATGGCTCTGCAGTCAAGGGCACTCACCGCTCTTGCAGAGGACCTGAATTCAGATCCCAGCAGCAGCTTACAACTAACTGCCTATAACTCCTAGGGATCCAACACCATTCTTTGGCTTCCTTGAACACTTAATGGATGGGCATAAATACACATATACACACAGATGCACACACTTCCATATAATTAAAAATAAATAAGCTGGGCAGTAGTGGTGCACACCTTTAATCCCAGTACTCTGTAGGCAGATCTCTGTGAGTTTGAAACCAGCATGGTCTACAAAGCTAGTTCCAGGACAGCAGGGGCTATACAAAGAAACCCTGTCCCAGGTTCAATTCCTAGCACCCACATGGAGGTTCACAAGCATGTGTAACTCCAGATCCTAGGGATCTGATGCCCTCTTCCGGATTCCATGGCAAGAAGCATGCACATGGTGCACATACATATATGAAAGCAAAACACTCAAACACATAAAATAAGAATACTTTTTAAAAATATGTAAACATGGAAAAAACTTATTTTAAATGCAAAAAAGGTAATAGTTTCTTATTCATTTAAAATTGAAATTACTATTCACCATGATTCTAAACATCAATTTTTTTGCCATAAAAAGGCATAACTAATGAACTGGGCATGGTGGCAAACACGTTTAATCCCAGCACTTGGAAGGCAGAGGCAATTGGATCTCTGTGAACTGAGTACAGCCTGATCTACATAGAGAGTTACAGGTTAGCCAGGGATACACTGAGAGACCCTGTTTCAAAACAAATAAACATAAATAAATAAATAAATAAATAGATAGATAGATAGATAAATGGATAGATAAACAAACAAACAAACAAACAAACAAATAAATAAATAAATAAATAAATAAATAAATAAATAAATAAATAGGCAGAAAAGGAGGCTGGAGAGATAGCTCAGCAGTTAGGAGCACTGGCTGTTCTTCCTGAGGACCCAGGTTCAATTGCCAGCACCCACACAGCACCTCACAGCGGTCTGTAACTCCAGTTCTAAGGGATCTAACACCCTCATATAGACATACATGTAGGTAAAATAACAAAGCATATGAAATAAAATAATATTTTTTAAAAAGAATAAGCAAAATATAAATAGATGAGTTAGGGTGACTAAAATACTATCTTAAAACTTCAGCATAGCGGTTATATTATCTCATATGGACAGAACTTTTAAATAAGCCCCTACTTTTCTAGAATATATTCTCTTGGAAAATGGGTAGAAAACTCTAGCTATATAGCCTCCTGTCACACCAGAAGAGAGAAGTCCTTTGAGTCTTCACTGCTTACTACCCAGCCATTCAGGTCAGCTATATAGCCCAGAAATAAGACTGTAAACACAGAAATGCTCTACACAAAGCAAAGTTCCATCCTTTCCATCTTCCAAGATAAATCACCTGAATGGCTCTGAGATGAGACTCAGACTCACACAAGCAAAAAACTTAGATGAAAGGGGTAGAGTTTGAACAAGCCTAAAAAAAACTATCAGTCCAGACAACTACTGTCCAAGAAGTTTTGGAATGTTTCAGAAATAATATGATTTTAATTTGTATTTTAGAATATCCTATTGATGGACCAAGAGAGACACACAAGTAGAAAAAGGTAACCAAAGGCTCCTAAAATATTCAAGTGTTTCCTGATAAGCAGTAAAATCTGATCAACATTATTTTTGGTAGTCAACAATTTTTAAAAGTATAAAGTTATCCCAATTACTATTTTTGTCTTATTTTGTTCTTAGTATCTCAGTATGCATCCCAGACTGGCCTCAGAGTTACTGTGACCCTCCTCCCTCACCTTCCATGCACTACTATTATAGGCATGAGCCCTTGCCAGCTCATCTCAATTACCTTATGCCAACTTCTATCATCCAGAACATAAGATAGTAACTTATGAATAGGTAAAAATCCTTGAGGAAAGTACTACAGACATAAAATTTATATTCTTTAAATTTTTAATTGCATTTCTGAGAACGTATATTTTTTAAAAATCGCCAATATAAGTTCAATAAACTTTTTTTTTTAATGGGATATGGCCTCATTTGTAGCTCTGGCTGTCCTGGAACTCACTCTCTGTAGACCAGGCTGACCTCAAATTCACAGAGATCCTCCTGTCTCTACCTCTCAAGTATTGAGATTAAAGGCATGGGTTACTATGTCCAGCTAAATGCAAGAATTTTTTTAGTGATGCATAAAACAGTCACAAATGTATGTCCAGAGAATAAATGTTCCTAAATATTTGTTAAGCAAAACACTTATTTGGATTGCTTCTAAATTTGTTCTTATTTTTAAAAGTCAGTTAAATTAGGAATGAACAGGGAACTAATGCTCAAGAAAATCACAGTGCAATAATACAATAAACTATAAGCTATTCATTAAGAATTATAACCATAAGAAACAAAATAATCTATGCTTGTGCCAATGCTGGCTCAGCAGGTAAAGGCACTCACTGCAAGGCCTGGCCACCTGAACTAATATGGTGGAAGGAAAGAATCAGCTCCTGAAAACTGTTCTTGGACCTCTACATGTTCACTGTGTCCTGCATAGTGCAGGCACACCCCCACCCACGCACCCACCACACACACACAACACACACAAAAACATGTTAAGAAGAATAAAAGAAAAAAGAACTAATGCCCGGGAATTATCTTGGTCAGTAAGTACTTGTCTTACAAGCACGAAGATCTGAGTTAGATCCCCACCCCCCACAAAAAACAAACAGGCATCCCAGCTGTGGCGGCCCATGCCTTTAATTCCAGCACTCAAGAGGCAGAAGCAGGTGAATCTCTGTGAGATCAAGCCTAACTTGGTGAGTTCCAGATCAGAGAGCAGGCGCACGATTTAGCAGAATTGTAATCTTTGTACTAGGGAGGTAGAAACAGGAAGATCCTTGGGCTTGTGGGCTAGCCAGTCCAGTCTAATCTGTAAGCTTTAGAACAATGAGAAACTATGTATCAAAGGAAGTAAACATCATTTTTTACCATGTATGTGTATATGAGTGCACGCGTGCTCAAGTTTGTATGCATATGCATGTGGAGGACTCAGGTTGATGTCAGGAATCTTCATAGATGCCACCTTTTCTTTTTGAAGCAGTTTGTCAGTCAAACTCAGAGCTCACCAATACTTTAGTCTGGCTAGCCAACTAAAGTATCTCTGCCTTCACTTTCTATGGCTGTAATTACAGGTGAGCCCCATACCATGTGGTATTTATGTGGGTTCTGGGAATCTGAACTCTAGTCATCTTGCTTTTGTGTCAAGAGCTTTAACCATTGATCCACCTTTCCCAGATTGTGAACAGCATTTCTAAGGTTGGCACTCAAAGTTGTCCTCTAGTACATGCATACACACATGTACACACACATGTTCATACACACTTGAATGAACAAATCCTTGAAAAACTGTACACAGACTAAGGTTATGATTCAATGGTAGGGAGCTTATCTATCAATACTCAATGCCCTAGTTTGGATCCCCAGTACAACCCAAATAAGTAAATAAACAGTTTAAGTACTGTAAAGTTTAAAATTTAGTTATACGGAGGAAACAGTGCTAGAATCCTAGCACTCAGGAGGCTGAGGCAACAGGATCCTGATTTCAAGGCTATTCTGGGCTACAAACCAAGTTCAAGACTACTGTGGTAGTTTGAAAGAAAAAGGCTCCCAAAGGGAGCAGCACTATTAGGACATGTGACTTTGTTGGGATAAGTATGGCCTTGTTGGATACATGTGTCACTGTGGAAACCGGCTTTGAGGTCTTATATATGCCCAAGCCACACCCAGTGTCTCAGACTACTTCCTGTTGCCTGTGAGTCAAGATACCAGAACTCTCAGTTCCCTCTCCAGCACCATGTCTGCCTGCATGCTGCCTTGCTTCCCGCCATGACAATGATGGGCTAAACCTCTGAACTATGAGCCAGCTACCACAATTAAATGTTTTCCTTTATAAGAGTTGCTGTGGTCACAGTGTCTCTTCACACAGAAACCCTAACTAAGACAACCTGCCTCAAATATAAAATGAGGCCTTGCCTCCAAAAAAAAAAAAAAAAAAAAAAAAGTCAAAAAAAGTTGAAAAATCTATGTGATTTGGTGTTTGAAGATGAGACTACAGATCCAACTAAAGACATGTTCTACAAATGAGAAAAAAAACAAACAATAAAAACATAGCAAACTAAACTTACCTAAAATTAAAAACGCCTCTATAGAAGACAGTTAAGAAAATAAGCTGGTGGGTGGTAACACAGGCCTGTAATCCCAGTATTTGGAAGGCAAAGGCATCTGTGAGTTTGAGGCCAGCCTGGTCTATATATTGAGTTCCAGGGCAACCACGACTAGTTAGAGAGGTTCTGTCTCTAAATACAAAACAAAACGAAAACAACAAAAAAGTACCCATGCAGAAAATTGACACTGGGCCAAGAGAATTTTAGCCACAGTAAAAAGTGGCCTTGGCAAGCTGATGAACTGTGTGGGTCAGCACCTGCCACTCCCAAACAACTAAGCTTCAACTTTACCTTTCTCATTCTTCTCCCAAAGCACCTGCCTGAGGCATGGAAAGGACATAACACCTCCAACAGAACAAACAGGGAAAGAATGCTTAGGAAAGAAATGAAAAGTGCCTTAAATCTGTAATTATGTAATTATGAGGCAATCACTTTACAAATACAATCTATTCAGGCAGATATATTTCTGGAAAAATTAATTCAACTGTCACTTGGGAAAATAAGCAGAAGGCTTTAAGATTTTTTCAGACAATACAAATATAATCAAGTTATTCAGAAAAAAAGTTTGTCAGTTACCTGTGAAGCCAAAATTTATTATCAATAATAAAATCAAACTCAATCATTTCACTCCCACTAGAATATAAAATTCCAGAGGCTGAAGACATGGCTTAGTAGTATGAAGGCTTATTGTTATTTGTTGAGACAGGGCCTCTCTATGTAACTGTGGTTGTCCTAACAACTTACTATGTAGACCAGGCTGGCCTCAAATTCACAAAGATCCACTTGCCTCTGCCTCCTGAGTACCAGGATTAAAGGGATTTGAAGATTTATGTGCATGTTTGTGTGTTTGCATGTATGTCCACAAAATATACAAGAGAGCTATGGATCCCCTGGAGCTTGAGTTACAGATGGTTGTGAGCCCACATATGTGGGTGCTAGAACTGAACCCTTTCCAAGAGCAGCAAGTGTTTTAACCACTAAGCCATCTCTCCAGCCCTAAGGGCTTACTGCTCTTGTAATTAAATAGCATCTTTTAATATGCATATGTAAATATATACAATAACCCTCATAGTATATTCAATACCTTGCACATTTTATAGATGAATAAACTAGCAAAACAAATGCATTTCCAAATTTTCCAAGGATATCACATATTCCACAATCTTCAAATATTTAGGTCATCTCCCAATTTAAAGAAAACACTAACTAAAACCTGGACAAACACCAACTTAATAAACTTTTGCTGTAGAGGAGCAATTTCTTTACTATCTCATTGAACAGTTCTATAATGACAACCTGAAAGCAGCTGGAGAGTATCCATGCAAGCAGCTAACTCCTACAGGTGGCTCTATACTTTTCCAAAGTGAAGTAAGCAATCACTTGAGTATATGGAGTCCAGAGAATTCATTGGTCTATTAGTCCTGTCTTGATCTGGGGTCTGACACACAAATAAAGTTGGGGGTACAGTTCAATAGAATGAGTGCTTTACAGCAGAGCTGATCCTGCTGAAGTGCACGTGAGATGGCTGTGAGGGTATGAGTGGGACAGCTGGCCACACCCTCTTCATTTGCTATGTGGTGGTGAGGGCAAGGGAAAGATGCCCCCCCTTGACCCTGCCACCAGTGGCAGTAGAGGGAGCTGACTCTCCCCCTTATCAGCTGTAGCCCTCAGGAAAGTGGACCCTGCACCTCAGTTGGGCAGCACAGTAGAGCTGATCCTATTGGCAGAAGTGTGTGTAAGTCAGCCTGAAGTTGTGAGCATGGAAGAGCTGTCCCCCATTACTCATCTGTCATGTGGTGACATAGACAGGGACAGGGGTGGGAGTGGGAAAGAAATGTCCCCCCATTAATGCCTGAGGTGGGTGAAAGAGCTGGCCCTGAAGATACAGACGTAAGAGAACCTACCCTGAGGACGTGAAAGTGGGAGAACTGGCCCCGCCCCTTGCTCATCACTGCAAGGGGTGAACCAGGCAGGGCAATGCAGGAGAGCGCACCCTGGTGGTGAAGACAGGGGAGAGCTGGCGGGCTGACCAGCCTTGCAACTACTCAGGCCCAGAACCAGGGTTATGTGTTGGTACACTCCAACATCCACCCCATTTGTGATTGCTGGAGTATTCGGGGCAGAGGGAGCAGTCAGAGCTATGGACCCAGGGCTGCAGGATCTCCATGACCCAGGACAGCCACAGAATGTCCAGGGAGAGTCCTAGTGAGGGCCCAGCATCGATGGTGTAGCAGAGACTAGAGGCCTTAAACCAGACCAATGATTCTTTGTAAAATGTATGGATAAAGGGTTTACTGTATGACTCACTCTATCACATTGCAGCTTCTGTGGTGAAATTTTTTCCCTTTTTTTTTTTTTTTTTTTTTTTTTGCTCTTAAATTTCATTCTGTTTTATTTGGGGGAGATGGGTGAGACACAAAGAGTAAATAAAAAGAAAGTTAAAAAAGAAAAGGAAAAATGAGTGTTTTAGCATGCATAGGCCCTGGGTCCAACTTCAACACAAAACAAAAAACAAGTTTTAAAAAGATTAAGCAAACAAACATTTTTAAAAAGATGTTTCTTAGCTGGCACATGCCTTTAATCCCAGAACTTGGGAGGCAGAGGCAGACAGATCTCTTAGAGGCCAGCTTGGTCTACAAAGCTAGTTCCAGGAGAGCCAGGACAGAGAAACGCTGTCTCAAAAACCGAAAAACAAAACAAAACAAAAACAAAAACCCAACAACACCTCATTGTTTCTCCATTGGATGCACTGGTTCATGCCTGAATCCCAACACTCAGGAGGTAGAGAAGGGAGAACATCAAGGACAGGCAACCTAGCTACACAGCAAGCTTGAGGCCAGTTTGAGCAGCCTACTAAAACAAAGCTGCACGTAGCAATACATGGGATACAAGTGGGAGGATCAAGAGTTCAAGACCTTCAGCTGAATAGTGAACTGAGGCCAGCCTGGACGAATGTCCCAAACAAAACAGAACATTTTCACAGAACACAAGGACACTCAAAACACAACGCCTCATTCAGCAACTCAAATATTCAATGATAGCTACATCTCCTCCAGTGAGGGGACCTTATCTGGCTGGCAGAGGACAGAAGTAAAATGACAGGCACACTACCTGACATTTAACTAAGAGCATCTCACAAAACTGAAGTAGTCGTCACATGCCTGACACAGCAGACGTTCACCCTTTTCATGCTGAAGACAGATGTTAGGACTATATTTTAGTACCATATCAACTTCTCATCTTTAGTCACCTCAACTCCCAACAAGCTATACCAAAACCGAAGATTTCAGATTTATTTTTAAGTAGGTCTCTGTGATCACACAAATGAGAGCCAACACAGGTGCCGAGAAGCCAGACATAGGTATCAGATCCCCTGGAGCTGTAGTTACAGATGGCTGTGAACTGCCAGGTAGGAAAGAAGTTTCTACTCTTAATGCCTGAGCCATCTTTCTAGCAATGCCAACAGAAAAGATCTAAATTCCAGGTGGCATCTTGCAGTCAGAGACAGAGAAAAGCATAACCAAAACCAGGTGTCATAGGCAGGGTCCTGCAACACATGAAGATGGAAATGCTAAAAATGCAGTGATAAGCATAAGCACATTCATTTACAACATAAGGTGACAGGAAACAGACATTTCAGAAGCCGCCTTGGCCTAGGCAGGGAAGAGCGGAAACAAATGAAAGGCGTCAGCCTGTCATCGGCTGTCCCTAGTGCTTGGTGTCAAAGCTTCCTGTTCTCCCCTCCCCTCTATACAGTACAAGACAGTCCAAGAGAAAAAATGGTCTGAAATTCTTTTAATTCTAATAGCAAATTTTTCCTCTCCAACCATGGGAATGTATTTAACCAAATAAAAGCAAAATTCGCAAGAAATTATGGGTACAAACATACACAACTGTATCCTTAGAATACAAGAACAAATCCAAACTTATTAGCCAGGCAGTGGTGGTGGTGGTGGTGGTGCATACCTTTAATCCCAGCAGAGGCAAGCAAATCCCTGAGTCTACAGAGTGAGCTCCAGGACTGCCAGGGCTACACAGGGAAACCCTGGGGGGGGGGGGGGGAGAGGAGGAACGACACCAATTTGTTGGCACTGCTTTCAAGGTCTTTTTGTACTTTATTTTAACTTTCCTTCAGTGTCTATGGCACAAACCTGCAAAACACGACTTAAGGACCCTTGCTATCTATCCTGAGAACTTCTTCCATCTTCCTCCATAGACCCTCAGCCTACGAAACCCTTCCTTTATCTACTGCTGAAATTATACTTGTTCTTCAGTCTCAACTTAAAAGCCTTAGGTAGGAGCCAGTGGGAAGACACAGTGGGAAAAAACACTCGCCTCAGAAGCCATGGTGGAAGGAGAGAACTTACTCCTGACAAAGTTGTCCTCTTACCTACACACAGGCACTGTCTGCCACATGCTCACAACACACATTCTTTAAACTACATAAAAGCCTTCCTTGAACTATCTAACCCTTATCAATCTTCTTAAGCATATCCACTCTTTTCTCTAAATTCTCACTCCGTTTCTTATTCGCCTCCATTGCTTTATTGTGTTTTTCACAGAGCAAACTGTTTCGAGAACCTCCCTGACTGACTACAAAACAAGTTTCTCAAGTGCAGAGAGCCAGGCTACTGACTCACAAACCTAGTGATACTTGACATAGGGTTTGTACCTAACCATGGAACCAGTTGACATGTAGTGGGTCAGCATGAGGGAAAAAAATGTCTAAAGCATGTGTTTAGAGCTGGAGATAAGTTCATGGATGGTGGACCACATTGCATCCTCAGGATGAAAATCAGTGTTTTCAGTATAGACATGACACAACAAGCAAGCACTCAAACAAACAAAACCCAAATAGTGAATAGTGGGCAGGCAAGATGATGGTTCACTGAGAAATGCCCTTGCCTGGAAAGTCTGCTCTGAGTTCTATCCCCAGAACCCACATAAAGGTAGGAGGAGAGAGAGTGAATTTCAAAGTTATCTTCTAACCTCCACACACACATTGCAGCACACATGAATACCTACACATGTGTGCATGCATTCATGCATATGCACACTACTAGAAATAAAAATGTTTAAGACACTGCTTTAAAAAGAAAAAAAAAAAAGAGTAAAAACTTGATCACTCTACAGCAAACCAAACAGTAAATATTTGGTGACACTTTGGGTGGTTTGACTGACAATTGCTGTTGTTAGTGTTGGTGTGTACATCACTGAGTTATAATGTAAAAAGTATTTATTCCTTCTTTGAGTTGCAATTCTGATTTTTCTGTTTTATTTTGTTGAGGGGGTCATTTTTTTTTTTTTTTTTTTTTTGGTTGTTTTGTTTAGTTGAGATGGGTAGCACAGGCTGGTCTCAAAGACAAGATTTACTCACATCAGCCCTCTGTGTGCTAGGATTACAAGCCTCCTTGTAAGTTTTTGAAAAGTTTTTTAACAATGCCTAAAGATTGTCCTTTGCCAGTTGAATAGAATGAACCTAGCTGGCTCTAAGTTACACTACCACAAGTCTCTGTCAGTAATGCCATCATCCAATAAATAAACTTAACCACAGACCCTGTTCTTAAAGCACTTTGCTGTGATCATAAATTAAAATGTCTGCTTGTCAGTTAACTCTCTCTGCTTATCTACCATTTCATAAGAATTATTCCCACTGAGGCTTAGCTTCTAAAATTCTTATCCATGAGAGCATGGCAATAAAGCCCTCACCTAAAACAAACTAAAATTAACTATTAGTGGTTAGTTAGTGGTAGCTGAAAAGACAACTGTTCACCACAAATTAAAAACTAGTCCTTATGCTACTAATCAAAGTGTCTCTCTCTCTGTCTCTCTCTGTCTCTCTCTGTCTCTGTCTCTCTCTCTCTCTCTTTCTTGGTTGGCAGGGGGGGGGTTAGATGGGGTTTCTCTCTGTAGCCCTGGATGGCCTCAAACTCACTATATAGACCAAGCTGGTCTCGAACTGAAGATTCCCCTGCCTCTACCTCCCAAGTATTGGGATTAAAGGCATGCACCACCACCCCCTGAAAGTTCTTTTCCTGGTCACAGCAATTCCATACAAGTGTTTTCTGAGGGAAGGCAATATCATTTTCAAGTTTACTATTATTTGTTTGCAACTTCACTACATGAGATGAAAAATATTTCTGAAGTAACAAGTATGACTGCCTTGTTTCCTTTGCTGGCAACAGAAAATCCAGCAATAGCAAGGGCACACAGAAAGCTTGCTTTAGCCCCAGCCTCTCATCTGAATTAACAACATGAGATATAGGATAAATAAAAATATAAGTCACATTTCACAAATAAAAACAAAGTTCAAATACTATCTATTTTTATAAGAATTTAACTTGATTTTAAGTGACCAATTATCATCAAGAATAATAAACTATCCAGAGACCTCCCGCCAGCTGTGGGGTTACAGGCAATTGATGGCTGCTGGGGGAGAAACCACCACTAGGACACTGGGAGGTTCTCCAGTGCCCCAGTGAATGACCTACATCCATGCCCATATGGACAGCACTAACTGGACTGTGTGGGTTAAAAATAATTAGGGGACTGGAGAGATGGTTCAGTGGTTAAGAACACTTGCTGTTCTTCCAAAGGACCCAGGTTCAATTCCCGGCACCCACATGGCAGCTCAAAAATGTTAACTCCAGTTCTAGGGGAACCAACAACCTCACACAGACATACATGCACGCAAAACACCAATATAAATAAAATATATATATATAAAATAATTTTTTTTAATTATCTATTAATTAATTATAGAAGGACATGAATTTGGGAAGGAGATGCCAAGGGGGAGGGTCCTAAGTAGAGCTGGAAGGAATTGGGGTAGATATGATCAAGATACATTGTATAGATCTGTGAAACTTCCAAAGAATAAAAATTAAAGAAGTTAACTATTAACAGCCAATAAACAAAACAAATTTAAAAAGTGGGAAAGAATCTTAAGACCTGTATTTAATTCTAGCTGTCACTCAATGCAGCACTTTTTCTCCTCACAAAACAGGGATAATTTTACTCCTATTCATCCAGCAAATACTCACTGAAGAAAACCAAGGTACCACTACACATTAATAGTTAACACAGTCTCTGCCCTGAGGAGCTTTCAACCTCCCTACAAGAAGCTGTCCTGAAGGTCAAATGTATCCGCACTGCACACTGCACTGAAAACTGTAATACACCACAGGTACTGCAGGATGATGACACAATGATTGGCATCATTTGTTCTCTCTCTCTCTCTCTCTCTCTCTCTCTCTCTCTCTCTCTCTCTCTCTCTCTCTCTCTCTCTCTCTCTCTGTGTGTGTGTGTGTGTGTGTGTGTGTGTGTGTCTGCTCTCTCTCTCCACCCCCTCTTTGAATTTTTGAGACAATATTTTTCAATAGCTTTGGAGGCTGTCCGGGAACTGGCTCTGTAGACCAGACTGGCTTCAAACTCACAGAGATCCTCCTGCCTCTGCCTCCCGAGTAATGGGATTAAAGGTGTGCACTACCAACACCCGGCTTATTCTTACAATACCTGGCTTGTTCTGTCTCTTAACTGTGCAGGACAACAGCAAGACCCACGGAAGTAGGTACAACTGGACAGACTACTTGATGAGGAACTGATTTCCCTTAGTCTGGAGTTTAGGCCCTTAATAGATCACCATTTGTTAGCCAAGTCCTAGCTAGTGACTCCCATTGTAACCACAATGAGGGTGCACATGAGCTGAGAATGCTCTACATCAGTCCATAACCACTGTGTTGTTCTGAGAACATAGCTTAGCACGGGAGTTAAATTCCCTATACCAGGCAAAGAAGGCAAGACACACGGAATCACAGCCATCAGAGTGTACCTGCCAACCTGTGTTTCTGCATACCCAAGTGTGAGAACTTTGCCATAATCATTCCCTTTGCTCAACAATCATTTCAAGCACTATTATCCAAGTCTACCTGGAAAATGTGAGCCAAAAAGAAATCAGTCAATTTTTTTAAAGGCTCCTAAGATACTTAACAATGTCTCATGACTCACTCAACTGTAAAAACTTACTGCAGCAAACTCTTTGTCCAATGATTTTCAAACATTCACATGAAATCAAACAAAAAATAACCCTCAGTAAACAAATTGTCATATACAACATAATTTACCTTATGCTTTAACCTTAACAAGGAAAAGCTGAGGGGTATATTATCTGGTAGCTATTAAGGAGGAAAGCTTATAATCCCTGACTAGCACATATAGATCACGAATTGGAATGCTTACAGGCCAACCCTAAGGGTCCATGCTTAAAATTCACTCCCCAGAGCAGATTTGGCAGGTAAAACTATATGCTGAGTCCCATTCCTGCACCTGCAACCCACCTCAAAGTCGAGTGCACTGAAAAAGATGTCTGTAAGCCCAGCCCCAGCCCCCCCCCCCCCCCCCCCCCCGTGAGGAGATAGGAGGTGGAACAGGAGGATTTGCCTCAACTCCTCAAAGTGTGTCCTGTGCATTCATGTGTGTGCATACACACACAAATCCCAGTACTGGGCCAAAAAAAGCCAACAAACATAATCTCAAAAAATGTGGTATTTCCATATCCATATCCATTGCACACTGCAACTCTCCTAAAGGCAACTCTCAAGAAATCAATCATGTGTCCTCAGACTTATCTAAACCTTACAGAAATTAACCTGAAGTCAGTTACACCACATACTATATAATTAGTACAAAGATATATTTATTTTGGTTCTATTTATTGAAAGCATCTTTTATAAACTGCCCTCAAGGTACATACACATCAAAGGGAAGACACGTAGTACACATTACACTTGGAAAAAAGTATAGCATTGTTAGTCAAGAAAACTCTCCATCTGTAGTAAAATCTGCAGCCCAGAGGGCTTCTTCATACTGTAGTACCAAGCCCTACAATATGACTCTTAAACCAGTCATAATCTAAAAAGGAAGAAGTAGAAAGTGAGCCAATACTGGCTCCAGCTGACAATTATCCCAGTATTCAATGAACCTTGGTAAGCAGACTCTAGGAGCAACACAAAGAAGTGAATCCTCTTACTGATGTTCCAGTCTGGTACCCACTTAGAGCTCAGTTACTGTTCTTTCACACCTCTACCAGTTGTGAATTGCAACATGAAAACTGAAGTAACAGTTGTACATAGAAAAAAGAGTTTAAACCTAAGGAGAAATCTCAAACCTCAATTACCAGTGTGCAGGCACCAGCCTGTGCTTGTGTGCAATCATAAAGCTACACAGTAATAATCCACCTTTGCCTAACTCAGACCCCACCACTTGGTATTTCATCTTGGGACAACTAAGAGGTTGACTTAAGAACTTGTAAGAAGACAAGTTGAAAAGCGCAGGCAGGGAATATAGTTGAGTTAGTAGAGGGCCTGCCTACCAAGCTTGAAGTCCTATATCCCTAGGTTCCATCCCCAGCACCAGGTACCACATAAACCCAATGAAGTGGCATACACCTGTAATCCCAGCACTCAGGAGATGGAGGCAGGACCACCACATGTTCAAGGTCTTCCTAAGCTACATAGTGAGTTTGAGGCCAGCCTGGGCTATATGAGACCCTGCCTCAAATAAATAAATAAATCTCTAAAAATCAGTTGGTAGCTGATTTTTCTCCTCTTACTTGAAAATCTAAGGGGCGGGAGGGGGGACGGAGAGAGGGAGAGAGGAAGGGAGATTCGGAGGTCTCAGACGTTATCAACCAGCTTAGAATTTTTACTACTACTACTTCTACAACAATACCATAGAAATGTCAAAGAATTTGGAAATCAGAACACAAACAGCAGGAAGGGTACAAAAGCAGTATCATGAAGATTTTCTATCATCATCAACGTTTCAAAGACAATTTTTCTAGGCAGTGTTTTTTTTCCCCTACCACCTAAAATGACAAAAATTACTCTCACCAAGGACAGTACCAAAAACACTAGCTTCTACTCGAGGCTCCTGACCTGAAATGTAGCCTAAGGCAAAGCCCATCACAGGGATCCACAGGATCACTCCTATCTTCTCTACAATGACAAGTTTACAGCTGGGCTATCTGCTGTAGACTACAATAAAGGCAAAAAGCCACCAACTATGTCTGTTGGCTTATATACTCATGACAGATGACATTAGCTGTAGTCATTATTTTGGATCCTACAGAGCAAATGACCTAAAACTTTAATACACTTATAACTTTATATGTTTTAAATCTAAAAATAAAAAGCTGAATCAAAGTTAATTTCCAAAGGAAAAGCAAAATAACTCTAAAAGTTTCTAACAAAAGAAACCATCAGCCAGAGATTTTTGAGTTATCTAGAAAATAAATACCTTATGTACTCAGGTACAAGGCATCAAAAGTCATTATTGTATTGAGTATACTAATGTTCCCCACAAAGACTAAGAATATATTGCCAGAGAATATTAGAAAATAGTCTGTAATATAGTAATAAAAACAGCAAGCACCTATTTCCAGAACAGTCAGAGGAAATCCTCAACATCTCCAAACACATGCATTAGTGAGCTACTCTTTATTGGAGTGGAAAGACTAGGAAGCAGAATACATGACTCCACAGAGCAAGAGTAATCGGTACAAAAATGGCAAACGAGGAATGTACTCCTCTGCTCTGCAAGGACAGACTCAACGTACAGTGACTACAGACCTGAGGCGAGTCTGTGAAAACAGGCAGCTGTGGAAATCAGAATTAAAATGAAACGTTTAAGAAGAAAGACTTATATGGGAAAATCTCATCATGGGAGAGAGGCTGTGGTGTGTGTGTGCGTGTGTGTGTGTGTGTGTGTGTGTGTGTGTGTGGCGAGGGGGGAGGGGTACACAATACAGATGTAGTAAGCAGAGAAATACAGGGGTTGAAGGAGAATGGAGACAATGAGTGGATACAGCACCTACAAATCAACCGGTAAGCACTATACACATTTAGTACAAAGTGCAAAATCACAAGCACAACACAGCTTAGGGCACTGAAACTGCCAAGGCAACATCCTGGGAGCTTTAAGGGATGTGGTGGTGACAAGTGTGGCTGAAGAAGTATGAAGGAAGACACTGCAGCAGAAGGTAGGTTGCACGAGCAGAAAGGGCCTTAAAAAGAAAAGGGAAAGCTATCTAGAGGAACAACTAAGATAAAGTGTGGGGTTGCAACAGCACAGAGCAGGAGCAAAATGGAGAAGGCAAAGACCTAAGGCGATTGCAAGGGGGAGGGGAGGGTTGAGTAGGAGCTAGGAAAGCACTTCCACAAATCGCACTCAAAAGTGGAAGGAGTGGTGCACGTGGGAAGACAGGGAGCCAGAAAAGGACGCACTCGGAGGAATGTGGCCATAGAGAAACCAGATTAAAAATCAGGTTGCAATAACAGGATCAGAAGGAAAACTAGTGTCAACCCCTCCCCTCAAAAAACGCATGCGATGATAAGGTATACTCGAGGTGGTGTGACTACAAAGAAGAGGGGAGAAAAGGCCAAGCAGTGGATACAAAAATGTCGGTGTGCTTTCCCATAACGGCGAAGTAACTAAGAAAAAAAAAAAAAGGTGGGAGGAAGAGATGATGCCTCCAGGGGAAAAGGAACTGACCACAGGTCCTTCTGGGTCTCAGGGTAGAAGGGACAATCCACCACAGGGTCTGAGGGGAGTGGCAGAGACCAGGAAACTATGATGCTACAGATGAGAACTTGGGAGGACACAGTACTGGATGGGTCGAAAAGGAGACTCAGTCAGTAAGGAGCAAAAAGCAGCATGCCATAGGAGAAGGCAAAGAGGTTGAGAACAGCGGGGAGACTACCGGGATGGTGAGGCAAGGACACAAACTGGAGACGCCAGGAAAAGCAGAAGGCTCCGAGCCGAGCCGCGAAGGCCCGCCGGGGGCGAGGGTCGCGGCGGGCTCGCGAGCTGGGGGAGGTGCGGCCTGGGTGACAGGGACAGGGACAGGGCTGGCGAAGGGTAGAGGGTCGGGGCGTGGCGGCCGCGATACTCACACCTCCAGGATGCGGTCCCCCTTGCGCACCCCGGCCCGGTCGGCCGCCCCCCCGGGCAGCACGGCGCTCACATGCTGCAGCGGCGCGTACAGCTCCCCGTTGATGCTCCGCAGTTGCCCGCCCTCGCTCACTTGGCCCCGCACGTTGAAGCCGTAGCCGGACTCGGACTTGACGATGCGCACGACCCGCGGGCCGCCGCCTCCCCCGCCGCCGTTCCCGGCGCAGTGGAGCCCAGAACCCCCGCCGCCGCCTCCATTCCGGTGAGGGGCTGAGGAGTGAATCCCTTCCCCGTCCTCGTCCGCCATCTTGCAAGCTAGCGAGCCGTCCCCCGCCCCCTGCGCCTCTACTCCTCCTGCGCGCGCCCGCCCCCTTCGGCAGCCGCGCGACCCCGGCGCGCGCCCGCTCCGCCGACCACTGGAGCTAGACGGACACCGCGCTGCGGGGGGGGGGGGGGGAATGGGAGCAGGGGCGGGGGAAGCTGACGGTTGGGCGCTGTGAGGTTTTCTGGGAAATGTAGTTCGAAGCGCGCAGGGCGGAGGTGTTATATGACGCATCCGGGAACAAAGCCTTCTGGGAGTTGTGGTTTATTGGGCTTTTGGCTCTGGTAGGGGTTTCCTTGGGTTGAGTGGTGAACAGATTTTATTTTGTCTTGTTTTTGTTTTTCGAGACTGTGTTTCCATATGTAGCCCTGACTGTTCTGGAACTCACGCCGTAGGCCAGGCTGGCCTCGAACTCGAAGATTCTCCTGCCTCTGACTCCCAAGTGCTGGGATGAAAACTGCATGGCTTTATTCCTTTCTACAGAATGGCAACATTTTCAAATTGGGTGTCTTTGGCTCTGATCCCTTAAGGGAACAGCATTCATCTGAGCTCTGATGCAAGAATTTAACATAGCCACTGTATCTGGGGTACACATTAGAATAGCTGTTTTTTAGACCTTGAAGAATCATTGTGGTAAATAGTTAAGAATCGTGGAAAACACAGATTGTTTTCCGTGGTTTGTAGAACTGTTTTATGGAAGGGGCATTATAGCCATGACTTTGGCTCTAGTATTATGTGTATTTCAAACATACATAATAAAGGACTAATGCCATGGGGGCATGTGATGTTCTCCTTTAGTAAGACGTAAGTTACATTACAGACCTTGGTATGAGGAAATACTTTGTCAGACAGAACTTTTTATCTACATTGTGCTTGGTGGGTAAGAACTAACATGCTGATGCTAATCAAGTTCCCTTTGTCTTTGATTTGTAGAATCTTGTGTGTTCTACAACATCTATTAAACAGTAACAGATTAGCATGTGACCCTCTCAGTAGGCTAAAATCAAACACTGGACTGGAGTGGTGATTGCTCAGATTGCTATCCTTATTGTTTCTGTGCTTGCTGTGACTAGGCATTCTCAACATCGTCAAGTTTCTGCTTTGGTAGGTAGCCAAAACATCAACTACTTTGTTTTCAAAGACTTCTCTTGGGAGAAATGAAATAAAGGTAACTTCAAAACTATTGCTAAATTGAAATTACTGACCACTCCAACACCCAGTTCTAAATCACAGAGGCTGTTGTTTTTCTTATATAGTTTATGTGAAGTTGCAATACATAAAAAGAAAGTTGTGTAAAGTAACTAAGTTTTACATGTTACATAATTGCTGACTTTGACCACACAAAGGTTCTGTTTCCTAACAGATGAAATAGGGAACAGAATTCAAGATCTGGTTTTATCACTTGACTGCTGAATCCTTGTCCAAGGTGAATATACATATGAAAGTGCAATTTAAGAGTGCCAAATCACAGACATTAACTAGTAACCAGGCATAATCCCAGCACAGGGAGGCAGAGGCAGGAGGATCTCTGATTTCCAGGCCAGCCTGGTCTACAGAGCAAGTTCAGGATCAACTGGGCTATAAATGGAAACCCTATCTTGAAAAACTAACAAAAAGAAGGAAAGGAAGGAAGGGAGGATGGAAGGAAACTTGTTCTTGGTCCTAAAGGGATACCATTACTTCATCTTTCAAAGCTACATGCTGACACAACCCCACAACTCTGAGAAATAACCCTAACAGAATAACTAGCCAGGAGTCTGCATTCTTGGTATACAGCAGAAGATGAGTAGAAGCACCAAGAACTCTCCTCCTTAATATTACCATGTGCCAAACACTGAAATCCACAAGCTCATTAACTACTTATAGCACTATCACATTCCCTATTTTGTAAATGAATAAAGATACTTGGAGAGGTTACACAACTGAAAAGTCATAAACCCAAAAGAAGCGGATGATTTATAAAAGTAACAAATACCCTCCCAAAAGAATTTATGGGCTATGTAGAGTTCTTAGGGGTATGGTAGATAGAGGAAGTAATAGACAGATTATGAGGTTTTGAAAAATACTGGAGACACAAAGCCATTACAGTTAGAGCATACATATGGAGGTAAAAAAAAATGTTTTGAATTATAAACAAAAGGAATAAAGGTGAACTTATTTTACAAAAAAAGCTAATGAAGAAGATTCTTAATTTTCTTTTTCTTTTTGAGACAGGGTTTCTCTGTGTAGCTTTATAGATCAGGCTGGCCTCCAACTCACAGAGCTCTGCCTGCCTCTGCTTCCGCAGTGCTGAGATTAAAGGCATGCACCACCACTGCCCAGCTTTTTTGTTTGTTTGTTAGTTTAGTTTAGTTTTCAAATACTGAAATAATAAATGTTCCATGAGTTTTGCTCCAACATAATGATGGAACTTGGTTTGAACATGAATTGTTTGCTTTGAACTGAACACTGGAGGGAAAGAACATGTTGCTAAAAAAAAAACCAGTTGTTTTTGCCAGCCCACACTTTTAATCCCAGCATTTAGGAGGCAGAGGCCAGCTGTTCTCTATGAGCTGAAGCCAGCCTGGTCTACTAGAGACTTCCAAACAACCAGGGAAGACCCTGATTAAGAAAAAAAACTAGTTGTCTTTATTTATTAATAATATACCAAATGGAGGCTGAAGAGATAGCTCAGTGGTTAAGAGCACTGACTGCTCTTTCAGAGGTCCTGAGCTCAATTTCCATCAATCACATGGTGGCTCACAACCATCTGTGATAAGATCTGGTGCCCTCTTCTGTCATGCAGGCATATATGCAAATAGAGTACTCATACACATAAATAAATAAATCTTTAAAAAGAATATATGCTGAATGGAGCTAAGGATGTTAGCCCCTGTTTTCTAGTAACACACAAACAAGATGTGATATACTCCCAGCACTCAGAACATAGGAAAATCAGAAGTTCCAGGTCATCATCCTCAACTATAGATCAAGTTCAAGGCTAGCCTGGACTATAAGGAGTTCTCTCTCTCTCTCTCTCTCTCTCTCTCTCTCTCTCTCTCTCTCTCTCTCTCTGTGTGTGTGTGTGTGTGTGTGTGTGTGTGTGTATAGACATATAAACATATGCATACATAAACACGCATGCACACACACATATTGAATGTGCATTCTGTCCTAGGTTGTATGACAGTGATGAGGGATGCAGAGATAAATGAGATATCTACAGACTCCAAGAAGATCAGTAGGATGTAGTCAAACACAAAACTGCACCTGCCCCTCATGGGTCAGCTCCACCTCTCAGAGTCCACCTCCACTCACATGCCTGGGAAATAACACTTCTATGAAGAAAGTCATGTCAGCATTGTGTGTACTCACAGTAGTTTGTAAACAGCCTAATAACAGTCATTGATTAAATCATGACACATCCACAATGGAAAATTTAATCACTTTAAGCAAAAGAAATAAGGAAGCTCTTTATGGCATGGCTTGAAATGAGCTCACAGGGACTGTGCAAAGTTACTTGAGAATGAGACAGAACCCAGGCTGTAGAACATAAAAGAGAAACCATGTAACTCTGTAACTTCAGAAGTATTCACAAGAACTTGATAGCATGGATTGCTGCTAGGAAGGGAGGCTGGACAGCTGGGTTGGGGACAGGAGTAGGAAAGAGACTTCACATTGTTCCTTTTCATTAACTCTTCTCTAACTTTCAAATTTTCAGTAGAATGAATGTGTTATGTATTCAGAGGGGATGTAGCTTAGCTGGTACAGTGTTTGCCTGGCATACAAGAAGCCCTGGGTTCCAGCTCTCATACCACCTGTAATCCCAGCACTGGGCAGGCAGAGGCAGGAGGACCTGAGGCTCAGGAAATCAAGGCTGCAAAACAAATTCAAAGTCAGTCTGGCATAGAGACTCTGTCTTATAAAAGCTAATTAGTTAATTAATTAGTTAAATGAGATAGGAGTGGGGGCTTACACCTGTAATCTTAGCCTCAGAAAGGTGAGGCAAGAGGATCACCACATATCCAGGTTAATTTCTTGCTTCAAAAACAGCATAATTAATTTTAGAAAAGATCAAACTGAAAGAAGAGGCCATCAGATCACACAAATTAGAAACTAAGAGGCAAGAAGATGGTAATGTGGGTAAAGGTGCCTACAGCCAAGCCAGATAGCCTGAGTTCCATCTAACTGAGGGAACCAACCCCACAAGTTCTTCTCTAACTGACACATACAGAAATAGATGTAATATAAAAATATTTTTAGCTGGGCAGTGGTAGCCACACCTTTACTCCAAGCACTCTGGAGACTGAGGCAGATGGATCTCTGAATTCAAGGACAGAGTAGTTCCAAGACAGCTGGGGCTACACAGAGAAACCCTGTGTCAAAAACAAAAAGAAAGCAAAAAACCAAAACCAAACAAAAAGGCTGTGTGTGAGTGTGTGTGTGTGTGTGTGTGTGTGTGTGTGTGTGTGTGTGTGTGTGTGTAAATAAGTTATCAAGCCCATGCAGTAGAACATACCTGTATTCCTAACACTGGAGAAATAGATACAAGGTTTCAAATCAGTCTCAGCTACATACTGAGCTCAGGGCCAGCCTTGGCTGCAATGAAACAATGTCTCAAAAATTCAGTCTAGAGCCAGAACTCAGGAGGCAGAGAGGGGCAGAACTCTTGTGAGTTCGGGGCCAGACTGGTGTACAGAGCTACTTCTAAGACAGCCCTATGTTACACAAAGAAACTCTGTCTTGAAAAGCAAAAGGCAAAAAAACCAAACAAACAAATAAAAAAGAATATGCAAATAAAAACACAGACTCCAAAGCTACAGAGATACAAACAAAAAATAAAAACAAACAACAAACTCATAGTCTAGCAGTCAAGATATCAAAAGACAAAACAATGCTGACAGTTCAAAGACAATGAGAGATGTGACAGAGGCTTGCACAAGCTAGTAGGAAAAGCCATCAAGCACCTGGAGGTGAGGACATAGGGGAGATGTGGTTATGCAGGAGAAGAGTTCACAACACAGAGCATGATGGTGGGGAGTGTTGAGGTCTACAAGACCATCAGTGTAGTGTGGGAATGTGCAGCTCAGTAGGGCTGGAGCAGAGGGCACAGAGCAGGACTCAGATCTTGGGAGGCTCCAGAAACTAGATATTGTTCATGCCTGGAGTTGGAATTTTGTGCCTAAGAACCCAGGAAATCCTCTCTCTGGCCACGGTGTGGAAGACTCAAAGGGGAAGGAAATCAGGGAAAGGCTAAGAGGAGGAGTTGGAGACTTAGGGGTGGGGACTCACACAGAGAGGAGTCTGGGAAGTCAGAAAGGCTATCTTCAGAGTTGGACTTGGACCATTCATTGTTTGCAGAGCACGTCCCACCTCAGAGCTCAGTTTACCCTCACAATAACAGTGTAAACAGAAAGCATCCTAAGAAACTAGCCTCAGATAACAGCAGACCACAGGTATACTGCTAATTAACCCAAGAACGGAATTTGTTCTGACCGAAACCAGGCCACGCTCTTTCCTCTGCCCACCTTCTTTTTGCTTGAATACGTTCTCCCTACCTCGTGTGCCCCACAGAGGCCGTGGTTCCCATCACCCTTCCAGTAGGGACACTTAGGTGGAAAACACACCTTGCACTACTGCTCACACAGCCTTTGGTCTTATGTTTTAACTTTGCTGCTCTGAATTCTCCCCATCCAGGCTCTAGCTGGGGTCTTCCTCCAGTGTCCCTGAAGACACCGGCTGCATGGGACTTTTTCCTTTTCTAAATTCCTGAGGCAAATACAGTTCCAGATGACCCCCTAATGAGTCATGCTCTTGCGTAACCCCCTCCCTTGAAGGTGAGTAGAACCTGTGACTTGCTTCTGGGCAATAAAATATGCCAAAGGTGACAGCTGTGTCACACCCACGGTTCTGCTGCATTATGTAATGTTCCTTCTTAGCAAGACTGATCCTGCTGGGCTTTGTGGAAGGTTGAGAACCCTCTAAGGGGAGAGCCACATATGTGAAAAATCTTCAGGGAACTTCAGGACCTGAGTGGCTCTTGGGGACAGCAAAAATGAAATAAAGTAAAATAGGTCCCTCCATCACATAACCTCCTGAATTCTGCCAACACACAGACAGAGACATGGAGGAGGATGCAAAGGAAGAGCCCAGCCGAACCTTGGTTGTAGCCAATGAGATCTGAGCAGAGGGCCCGTGCTGTTTTAAGCGGCTGAGTCTGTAGTAATTTGTTACACAGCAAAAGAAAAATCAATATAACCCCTTACTGCATTTATGGTCAACACAACTCCATTTAGAACATAACAGCAAGGCTCTAGTTGGGCTTTCCCTTTCCAAGCTGAATGCAAGCTTCTGGAAAACAGTGAACCAGCCCCCATGTGGTTTAAGAGCACTGTTCTTGCAGAGAACTGGGGCTTGATTCCCAGCGCCCACCTAGTGCCCGTACCATCTATAACTCCAGTTCCCTGGGATCCCAAACCCTCTTCTTACAGCCAAGGGCACCAGACCTGCAAGGGCTACAGACATACCTACAGGCGAAACTCACACAGGAAGGACAGCAAGCAAGCTCCCAAGCAGACGCCTCTCTTCAGTGTTCTCTCCTACCTCATACCTAATATGCTAAACCAACCATTGGTAAAACAAAACAAACAGACACACAAAAACAAAAACAACTACCATGGCTAGTTTCAGTCAAGACTTTCTTCTGGGGCTTAAAGTAGACATGTCACTGTGTGTATAGCTTCCAGTGAATACCAGAATCGAATTAAAAAAAGAAGGGTGGATTTGGATAAGCTGCCGTACTTTAATAATAATAATAATAATAGTTTATAGACCTCTCTTACAAAAAATAGTTTAATTTTTAAAAATGAAATACATGAGCCGGGTGGTGATGGCGCACACCTTTATTCCCAGCACTCAGGAGGCAGAGGCAGGTGGATCTCTGTGAGTTCAAGACCAGCCTGGTCTACAGAGCTAGTTCCAGAACAGCCTCCAAAACCACAGAGAAACCCTGTCTCAAGAAAAAAAATAAATAAACATGTGCTGTACAACAGGGTAAACCTTGAAGATGGCCCCCAAAGGGAGTGGCACTATTAGGAGGGGTGGCCTTGTTGGAGGAAGTGTGTCACTGTGGGAGAAGGTTTTGATTGAGGTCTCTTTTGCTCAGACTTCTCTTAGTGTGACTGTCAGTCAAGATGTAAGAACTGTCAGCTCCAGCACCTCAGCTGCCTGCACACTGCCATGCTTCCACCATGATGATAATGGACTGAACCTCTGAACTGTGAGCAAGCCACCCCAAGCAAATGTTTCCTTTATAAGAGTTGCCATGGTCATGGTGTCTCTTCACAGCAATGAAAACCCTAGACAATGCTGAATGAAATTAGCCAGTTAAAAAAGACAACCTTACAGTTACAGCATATGATGTATATATTTTTGTGTGTGGTGAGGGAGAAACAGGAAGGGAAGCTTTAAGAGCTTGGATTGGGAAAGATGTGAAGGAGCTCCAGAAATTAGTGAGGGTGGGGTGGGGTGCTTGCACAACACTGTGAAAGTAATTAATGCCACAACCACACACTTAAAATTTGTTAAATGTTAAATTTTATGTCATATATAACCTACCGTAATAAGAGAGACTTTATCAGAAGGCAAAGGCAGGTGATCTCCATGAGTTTGAGCCAGGCTGGTCTACATAACAAAATTCAAGACAACCTTAGCGATAGAGAGAAAGCAATGAAAATATGCAAGATATAAAGCAAAAGAGTTTTGCTAAGCTTGAAAACCGTGTTAGGTCACGGTCGTTCCTAACAGCCATTTATGATGAACTTCACCCACCTTTACCTGTGAATGATAACCATTTACCAGCATCAGCCATTACTGTTTCCCAACCTTGTACCACCTTCTGCTTTCCTCAGAATCACAATTGGGTTTCATGGGCTTTTTAATTTCCTATCTGTCTGTCTGTCTTGGTTTTTTTGAGATAGGGTTTCTCTGTGAAACAGCTCTTGTTGTCCTAGAACTTGCTGTGTAGACCAGGCTGGCCTGGAACTCACAGACACCCAACTGCCTCTGCCTCCTGAGTGCTGGGATTAAAGACTTGTGACTCCCTGCCCAGCCTTATTTATTCTTTTAATGTATTTACTGGCATAGTTTCTCTGTTTAGACCTGGCTGGCCTGGAATTGTGTGGACTAGGTTGATCTCAAACTGGTGTTGAACCTCCAGACTCTGCCTCTGCCTCTTGAATGCTAGAATCTGGTGGTGAATGAGAATGACCACCAGAAACTCACATGTTTAAATACTTGGTCCCCTGTGGATGGAACTGTTTGGGAAGGATTAGGAGGTGTGGCCTTGTTAGAGGAGGTGTATCACTAGGGGAAGGCTTTGTGATTTCAAAAAGTCATGTCATTTCTAGTTAGCTCTCTATGCCTTTTGTCTGAGTCTCAAGATATGTTATTGCACCAGTGCCTGCCTGCCTGCCTGCCTGCCTGCCGCCATGTTTTCCATCATGATGCCATGTTTTCCATCATGATGGTCATGAACTCTAACCCTCTGAAACTGTAAGCCTCAAATAAACTCTTTCTTTTATGAGTTGCCTTTGTTTTGTCACAGCAGTAGAAAAGTAACTAAGACATGTGGTTTATTATTACTGTAGTTTTATTTTATTTTTACTTATGTATGTATGTATGTGGGTCTCTATGTGAATATGTGTATGAATACAGTGATAACAGAGGGCAGAGACTTTAGATTTCCCTGGAGTTAGAGTTACAAGTGATTATGAGTCACATGACATGGGTGGTAGGGATTGAATCTGGATCCTCTGGAAGAACAGTATGTGCTTTTTAACCATGGAGCCATCTCTAGAGTTGTTTATTGTTGTTATTATTATTATTACTAATCTTGTTTGAGATGTGTTCTCAATGGCTTCACATACTTTGGCTGAAGTCATCCTCCTGGCTTAGCCTCACAGGTCCTGGGATTACCAGTGAGTGCTTACCATACCCAGTTACAGTTCCAAAGTTGTTTTGACTGAAATGCAATTCAAGAACCACCCTTAAAAATGTTTAAATAACAACAATAATAAAAGCACTGTAAGGGAATGTTGTATGCAGAATAGAATCAACTGCCATATTCACTTCCAATTCCCCTTGAAGGTCACCTGCTCATTTATTTCTTTGTTTTCTGTCCTCTTTCAACACAGCTGGCTCACTTCATATCTATGCCAAGAGCCTTTGGGACAGGCAGGCAGAGAGGAAGTCTCTGAGCCACAAAGAAGCCCAGGCACAAAGCCTGAGTAGGTGTTTTCAGCTCTCAAAAAGTCTATTTACTGACAACATATATGTATTAATGTCTGCAGTCCCTCAGAAGTATGCACATGATGCAAAGTTGTGTGAGTCATACTAAGAATGACATCGAGGATCTGACCCAACAGGCACTTGGGGAGCTCCAGGACACTCCAGAGGACACTGCTAAAACCCAGCCTGTGTCCCATGCCCAGAGCTGAACAAAGGGCCTATCCAGCTCCAGTCTATAAACATGGAATGGAATTAGAGATTGCCTATTTACTTCAATCTAGTCATTCCAGACAATTTTCCTAGAAAATAACGTTGACTAAGTCCTCTCCAGCCCCTTGAACTCAAGCCCTAGAGTTCACTCACACTCTGAAAAAGGTTTTTTGTTTGTTTGGTTTTTCTTTTTTGTTTTTCAAGACAGGAATTCTCTGTGTAGCTTTGGAGCCTGTCCTGGAACTTACTCTGTAGACCAGGCTGGCCTCAAACTTACAGAGTTACACCTGCCTCTGCCTCCCCATGCTGGGAGGCACTACCACCCAGGTTTTGTTTGTGAGGCATCATGTGGATTCTGGGAATTGAACCCAGGTCCTCTGGAAGTGCAATCAGTGATCTTAACTACTGAGCCATCTCTCCAGCCTACCCACCCCCACCCCAAAAGTTTAGTTCATTTAATCCTCTTCTGGAATTAAAATATGTTTTAATAAGCTTCTATCAAGTTTTCTGCTCTGTATGGTGCTGGTTTCTGAGACCATGTGGCCCTGGCTGGCCTGGAACTCTCTATGTCACCACTAATCTGGCACTTGGTTTTGGTTTGTGAGACAGACATTCTTCTATGTAGTCTACACTGGCTTGAAATTCATAACCACTGTGTCTCCCAACTGGCTGGGATTACAGGTGCCAGCCACACTACCCAGCATCATCATTTTAAAATAATATGTGCCCTCCAGTGCACGACATTAAACATCAGCACTCAGTTCTCTCCATTCAGCTCCTGGTGCCCTAGGGCTCGTTCCAGGACCCATTATCTTTTCTTCAGTGATCCAGGACAGCCACCTTGTAAAACACCCTGCTAGTCACAGATGAGTTCACTGCAGTTCTCCCAACACTGGTGCAGCACCCTCCAGCCACTAGGCACCGGACCAATGCTGGGACAGGGAGACAAACAACCCCTGCCTTTTAGGACTTCTCAGCCTAGGCTAGAGGCAGACAAGATGACCAACAGGTACTGCAGAGTGGGAGACTGTGTACCAGGTGCTGAGGGAGCACTAAAGAAGAGGATGATAAGCACTGTCTGGCATCCCAGGGAGCCATGTCACCAACACGTATCAGCTGTGGGGGTGTTGTTTTTCAAACAGGGTCTCCTATATACCAGGCTAGCCTCAAACTTGTCACATACGTTGGTTTTAGGAGGTGCTAGGGACTGAACCTAGGGTTTTGTGCATGCTAGGCAAGCACTCTATCAATTGAACTGAACCCACAGCCCTTGCTTTTGGTTTTTGAGACTGAGTTTTATGTAGCCTAAGCTAGCCTCCAATTTAGTATGTAGCCAAGGCTGGCCATGAACTCCTAAATCTACTCAATCTCTTTTTGAGTGCTGGGATTACGGGCATGTGCCATTACTATTTAGGACCGTTTGTTTTTAACATTATTCTTTTGGGAGGGGGTGTTCTTGGCATGTGCATCTGTGGAGGTCAGAAGGCAACATTTGGCAATCGCTTGTCTCTACCATATGGGCCCCAGGAATTGAATTCAAGTCGCCTGCCTTGGCAACAAGCCCTTTCCCCCTGCCAGCTACCTTGCTGGCCCAGGGTTTTGTTTGTTTTGGTTTATAGTGTGAGGGCAGAGGTTAAAGGACAACTTTCAAGAGTCAGTTCTCTCCATCACAAGGATTCCCAGGATCAAACTCGGGTCACTAGCCTTGGCAACACTACCCCCCATCCCCCCTCCACATACACCCCAAACCATCTCTCCTGGCCTCTGAGTTGGCATTGGAAGAAGACAAAAACATACAGCATAAAAGAGTGAGGAAAGGTATGTGGTATCTCAGAAAACAATCCGCATAGTAGCAGAGGTCCAGAGTGAGTAAGGCTTAATCTCAGCTGTCACATCTCCATGGCCTGGGGAGGAGGGGGAGCACAGGACCCCAGTGTTGCTGAGTGAGCAACACTATCTGTCTGTGCAGCCCTCACACCCTTAAGTCTGCTCTACAAGATTATGAGGCAGCGCAGGCGAGGACAACTTTGTGCAGTCTTCTCTCTTTCTGCTTTTGTGTGGGTTTCAGGCACTGATCTCAGTGGTCATGCTTTTTGAGTAGGTGTTTATTATTTCTCCCTTTATCTGGGAGTGGACGTGCACATGTGAAGGGCAGAGGACAAGTGATTTGACCCCCTAGCCCAACCTGAAACTCCTTTAAAAAAAATGTTATTTTTTGTTTCGTTATGTTGTTGTTTTTGTTTTCTTGAGACAGTTTCTGGAACTCACTCTGTAAATCAGGCTGGCTTTGAACTCATAGAGATCTGTGCCTCTGCCTCTGCCTCCTGAGTGCTGAGACTCAGGAGTACCACCACTACCAGGCTAAAAAAATGTATTTTATTTTTAGGTTTGTTTTTTTTTGGGGGGGGGGGTTGTACATGCATGTTTGCACACATGACTGTGAGTGCCCATAGCGGCCAGTAGAAGGTGTTAGATCTCCTAGAGCTGGAGGTAAAGGCAGTTGTGAGCCACCCTACATGGATACCAGGAACTGAACTCAGGTGCTCTAATAGAGCTGCATCTATTAGATGCGCATCTATTAGCCATCTCTCCAGCCATCTCCCCAACCTTCATCTCTTGATCCTCCATCCTTCACTCCCTCACGTGCTGGCATTACAATTGTGTATGTGCCACCACACCCAGATTGAGTCCTCAGGCAGCTTGTGATTATACAAAATGTGACAGTTGATGACTGGAACTCAAACAACCTGCTATTGGAGAGAATCAGGCCCTGGGGTTCAGATTAGTGAAACGCCTTACCACATCTCCTCAGGGCAAGCCATGCCAGCACCCAGCCCTCCTTACCACCCACACCGAGCTTTTCCCTGAGCGTGCTCAGGCTGGTGATCTTCATCCACTGAGCACATGAGAATCCCAGCTACATCATCCTCTCTAGAAAAACAAAAAGGCAAGGGGGGGCTATGGCTTGACAGAGCTTTCTAGAAACCTCCAGAACCAATTCTCTCATGAGCAAGAACTTATTTAACATGAGCAAATGAACTGGCATTTCTCCAGGAACTCTAAAAGGAGGTTAAAACCAAGTCTTTTTGTTTGTTTTTCTTTTTTCTTTCTTCCTTTCTTTTCTTTTCTTCCTTTCTTTTCTTTCTTTTTTTCTTCCTTTTTTTTTTTTTTTTTTTTTTTGGTTTTTCGAGACAAGGTTTCTCTGTATTGCTTTGGAGCCTGTCCTGGACCTAGCTTGGTAGACCAGGCTGGCCTTGAACTCACAGAGATTCACCTGCCTCTGTCTCTGCCTCCCAAATGCTGGGATTAAAGGTGTGTGTCACCACAGCCTGGCTTAAACACCAAATCTTATAAATGCGATTTATCTTTTTTTCTCTCTGTGTATCCTTGCCAGTCCTGGAACTCGTTCTGTAGAGCAGGCTGGCCTCGAACTCAGAGCTCCACCTGCATCTACCTTCTGAGTGCTGGGAATACAGGTGTGAACTACCATTGCCAGAAGTATCTGAGATTTTTGTTGTTGTTGTTTTGAGACAGGATACAACCCAGCTGTTTTCAAATGTGATATGTAGTCGTGATATCCTTGAATTCTGAATCCTCCTGCCTCCACCTCTACCACCTCCCAGCACTAAGACTGTGGGCATGTCCCATCCTGTCTAGCTACAAAATGAGATCTTAAAATCAGTTTCCATTTTATCAAAATGTTTACGGCCTTCTAAAATGTTCCCAGAGGTCTGCCTCTGATGATACAAGTAAGCAACCAAAACTAAGACAGAGAGATGTGTTCAGTTTAAAAACAAAACAAAATTTACTTTCCTATAATCCAAATTCTTTTTACGCCTGCCTGGCTTTTATTTTTCTAGTGCTGGTCCTAGTCTGCAAAAACACCCTAATTCAGCTGTTGCCTTTTGCTTTTTAACTCCTGAGCCGGTCAGCTTGTCCTGTGGGGCTCATAGCGGCCACCTGCCCAGATGCTCAAAGACATGCTGCCCTCTACTGGTTTCAACCTGGGCTGCAGAGTCCCTCCACAAACTCTTAGTTGAAAGGGACTTTACCTCTCCCTGCACCACCAATTTATTTATTTATTTATTTATTTATTTATTTATTTATTTATTTATTTATTTATTTAATAGGAGAGAACTGGAAGCTCAAAGGGGTTGGGACTTTCAAGTACACAGTGAGGTTAGAGAAAGAGCCAGGCAAGGAGCCTGCATGCACTCATTAGAGGACAGACAAGGAGAAATGGTTACCTCTTCAAAAGGCACGCTGGCACTGAAGAACTCCGGACTTGCAGGCTGGAGATATGTTCAATAGTTAACCAGTGCTTCCTGCCTTGGCAGAGGACTGGAGCTGGGTTCTCAGCCTCTATAACTCCAGCTCCAAGGAGATCCAGTGCCCCCTTGTGGCCTCTGTGGGCACCTGCCTTTTTATGTACATAGTCATGCACTCACACACACACACACACACACACACTCTTTAAAAAAACAAAACAAAGCACACACACAAGGGGCTGGAGATATGGCTCAGCAGACCCAGGTTCAATTCCCAGCACCACATGTTGGCTGATAACCATCTGTAACTCCAATCCCAGGGGATCTGCTACTGTTCTGGCCTCTGAGGACACTGCACATATGTGGTACACAGATATACATGCAAGCAATACACTAATGAACATGGAAATAAATAAAGCCTCAATGAAAACAATTTAATGTGGACTCACTGGGGATGCAGCTTGGTAGTAAAGCTATCGTGAGATCCTGGACTCAGTCCCCAGTGCATACACACACACACACACACACACACACACACACACACACAGAGCTCTTCAGGAGGGGCTTGGGGAAAGCAGGGTATCTCCTCATCTCTTGCTCTCCAACCCCAGTACTCTTAAGCTATGCCAGCTCAGGGTAGGGACTTCTCTCCAGCTCTTCCTACAAGAACAAAGCCTCTACTGTGGATCCTGTTCTTGTCCCAGTTCTAACATAAAGTAGCCCACACTTGCCCATACCCACCTATACCCACCCCCACCCATCTTTGTTTCCTTAAAGCTGGATTGTATTCTTGCTGAGTTTTCTTTCAGAAGTGTTGTGTGACTGCTTGCCTTTTAATAGCAATTTGAAGACAGGTTCTCTGGATTCCCCTGGTAACCCTTTAGCCATATTTGACATATTAAATTCTCAGAAATAATAAGTCACAATAACTCATGTATTCAGTGTTCACAGTGTGCCAGACATGTTCCATGATACACATGATCCTTGCATGTGGCTTTAAAAATCATTTATTTATCTTATGTGTATGGGTGCTTTTGCTCATGCACATGTGTGCAAATACCCATATGGGCCAGAAGAGGCAATCAGATTATCTGGAACTGGAGTTATAGATGATAATAAGGCACCATGTGGGTGCTAGGAACTGAACGCTGCTCCTCTACAAGAACATGTGCTCTGAACCACAGAGGCATCTCTCCAGTGCCTTTGCATATGGTTTTGTTCCAACCATTGCTTCAGCTATGAGGGAATAAAGCTCAACGTTATACACAGGGCTATGAGACCAGACTGCCTGTGACCTAGCTCCATCCATACTGTCTCTCTGTGCATCCTTCAACCTGGGACTTGCTCTCTTGTGTCTCGACTTCTTCATCTGTCAAATGGGAAACTATGGTGCCTAGATCACTATATTTAAACAATTTTTCCAACTGGCATGGCTAGTAAATAAGATATAAGATAAGCAAGCACCAAAGCCCATCTCAGCTCTGTGCTACACAATCTCACTACTGCTGGATGACCAAATGCAAGGACAAGTGAGTGACAGATGAGATTCTTCACTGCTGGTGCCTGCCAGCAATGACTCTTCTGAAAGGAGGATACTGGGACACACAAGCTATTTCTCATCCCCTGGGATCAACTAAGAGAGTAGACAAAATTCTTTATCATTGTTTTTTTTTTTTTTAATTTTATGTGTATGGGTGTTTTGCCTATATGTATGTGCACCAGGTGCATGCCTGGTACCCTCAGAGGCCACAAGAGGGTGACAGATCCCCTGGCATTGGAGCTGAAGACAGTTGTGAGCCACCATGTGGGTGCAGGGAATCAAACTGTTGAAGAGCAGCCAGTGTTCTTAACCAACTAACCATTTCTCCAACCCAACAACATTCTTGTTTTGTTTTGATGTTTCAAAACAGGGTTTCTCTGTGGAGCCTGTCCTGGAACTCACTCTGTAGATCAAGCGGGACTCAAACACACACATCTGCCTGCCTCTGCCTTCCGAGTGCTGGGATTAAAGGTGTATGCCACCACTACCCAGCACATTCTTTTTTTTTTTTTAATAATCTATTTTTATTTCATGTGCATTGGTGTTTTGCACGTGTGTATGTCTGTGTGAAGTTGTCAGAAGCCCTGAGGCTGGAGTTACAGAGTTGTTGAGCTGCCATGTGGTTTCTGGGAACTGAACCTAGGTCCTCTGGAAGAGCACCCCATGATCTTTAATTGCTGAGCCATCTCTCCAGCTCCCAACAAAGGTCTTTTGTTGTTGTTCTGCTTTTTTTTTTTTTTTTTTTTTTTTTTTTAAGACAGGATCTCTTTCTATGGCCCAGGCTGTTCTCCTGCCTCCACCTCCTAAATGCTGGGATTTCAGGAATGTGTCAGTTGAAAATAATTATTTAAAAAGAAAACTGAGGCTGGGTATGGTGCACATGGATCCCAGCAGTTTGGAGATAGAAGTGGAAGAATTAGATGTTATGGTCAAAGCTATGTTCTACATAGTCAGTTCAAGAACCAGACAGCCAACACTATGAGACCTTGTCTTTAAAAAAAAAAAGGCGGGGATGGTGCTTGGGAGGCCAAGGCACTTGAGGTCTTTCTGGGCTATACAGAAAGACCCTGTTAGAACTAAAAGAGGAGGGAGTTGGAGGGAGGGGAGGGGAGACAGAAGCTGCTGAGGGACAGCTCAGTATCAGCTGCTCTTGCAGAGGACCCAGGTTTGGTTCCCAGCACCCACATGGTGATTGACAACCACCTGTAACCACAGTTCCAGGGGATCTGATGCCCTTTTCTGACCTCCTCAGCCACCAGGTATGAACCTGGTGCACATATAGACATGCAGGCAAAAACCTCACATATCAAAAACTCAATAAACCTTAAACAAATAAGCAGTGCCTTCAGCACAGAAAAATACTGGTTTCTTCTAAATCATTGTGGCTGGGCACCGTGTGAACTAATGCTATCCTTAGTTTTTAATTACTTGTAGTCTAGTTAGGGAAAGAAACATGCAGAGTCTGGGTTATAATGCAAAATAGTGTGTTGCTATGTTCTACAGTGGGATGGTCCAGATGGTTTGCATGAACTGGGTGGGTTCCAGAAGGACACAGCTAAGGTTTGAGGTTTCTGGGACCACCTTGAAGGCATTGTAGTGCACGCCTTTAATCTCAGCACCAGGGAGCAGAGGCAGGTGGATCTCTGTGAGTTTGAGGCCAGCCTGGCCTACAGAGCAGGTTCCAGGACAGCCAGGCTAAATAGAGAAACCCTGTCTCAAAAAAAAAAAAAAAAAGAAAGAAAGAAAGAAAGAAAGAAAGAAAGAAAGAAAGAAAGGAAAAGGAAATAAAAGAAAAGAGGAAGGAAGAAAAGAAAAAGGAAGTAAAAGGAAAAAGAAAAAGAAAAATCAGAACCTGGCATGGTGCCACATACCTTTAATCCCAGCATTCAGGAGGCAGGGGTGGGTCTGTATAAGTTGGAGGCAGGCCTGATCTACATAGACAGTTTTAAAGTAGTCAGGGCTACACAGTGAGAGAGATACGGTCTCAACAACAAATAATTCTTTTTAAATGTCTAGGAATTAATGGGGAGGAAGTGAATATAAGCTACAACTGGTGGATTTTTTTGGTTTGTTCCTGTTTTTGTTTGTTTGTTGTTTTGAGACAGTTTCTCTGTGGTTTTGAACACTGTCCTGGAACTAGGACAGCCCTCACCCCCACCCGGCTGATTGGTGGGTTTTGACATTCAGGGAGACAAGGGAACTCAGGAATGTTCATTATGTATGCCCCACTACTTCTCACTGCTATACAGCCGTTGACTTAGTTACTTATGAGTGTAACTGTACACATAAAAATTATATTTTAATACTTCGTATAAAGAAAATGTTGGCTCATTATGTGACTTTTAATTTAGGCTCATTATGTGACTTTTAATTTATACTTGTAATCTGATATACAATGATAATTAAACTTGCTTCCCCAAACCACACACACACACACACACACACACAATTTTAAAACAAAACCATTGGGAATAATCAAATTATAAAGCTGTTTAATTTTTAAAATTTATCTATTTTTTGGCTTCTGTAATTACAGTAAATTACATTTTAATTAAACATAGTACTTTTTATATTAGGATATAATTATTTAAAATTCATCTGGAAAATAAACAGGAAAAAATAGCAAAGCTTAAAGACACTGGGACACACCTCATTTTGTAGAGCCTTTGCCTCAAGTGTATGAAACCCTGAGTTTGACCACCACATAGAAAGCAAAGCAAAGCAAACCCTTTGACAGAGCTTAACTGGCAGAGAATTAGGCTTGACAAATAGTAAGACATTATACAACTCCAGCTCCAGGGGACTGGTACACAGACACACATGCAGACAAAATAACTATACACATAAAATAAAATTTTAAAAAAATGGTTTTATCAAGATCACAAAGGGATTGTTTTAAAAAAAAAAATCACAAAGGAAAACATTTTAGCCCAAAAATATAAACTGAGATTCTGAGATTTTGGATTATTTTTAAGTAATGAAGTTAAAAATTCAGTAGCTGGAAGGGATGGTTTAGTGGTTAAGAGCACTGACTGTTCTTCCAGAGGACCCAAGTTCAATTCCCAGCACCCATATGGCAGCTCACAACTGTCTATAATTCCAATTCCAGGGGACCTGACACCCTCACACAGTCATATGTGCAGGCAAAACAGCAATGCATTAAAAACAAAACAAAAAAAAAAGACAGTGGCAACATTTAGTCAATAAACATAAACAAGGAATACTAAAGTCCCACTAAGTGCATGGCCAGCATAGCTCAAAAGAGGTCATGCCACAGCCTTTTTTTGTGCACATATTCATTTAAGCTCCTCCCCTCCATGAAGCACCAGGCCTTGGAGGATTTAGGAAGGGCTGTAGCTGTAAAACAAGTGTGGTCCTGCCCTTGGAGATCTTGTGTTAGGTGGAATAAGGTAGGAGGCAGTTCAGAGAAAATGTCACTGCAATTGGCCTGGGAAATAAAAAATATCTTACTGGCTCAGACAGAGACACTGAGAAGTTCACCAAAGCCTCAGCCACCCAACAAGATTCTGGAGCCTACTCATCCCACACGCCCCCACCCCCATCCCATAGCACTTGGCTCAATACTGTCCATATAATAGGGGTGGATTTTTCTTCCTTTTTGTTTTTGGTTTTTTGAGACAGGGTTTCTCTGTATTGTTTTGGAACCTGCCCTGGAACTAGCTCTGTAGACCAGGATGGCCTGGAACTCACAGAGATTAGTCTGCCTCTGCCTCCCGAGTGTTGGAATTAAAGGCATGCGCCACCAATGCCCAGCCTTTTTTTTTTTTTTTTTTTTTTTAAAAGATGTGTTTATTATGTATACAAGTGTTCTGCCTCCTTGACAGAAGAGGACACCAGATCTCATTACAAATGGTTGTGAGCCACCATTGATCACGGGACCACTGGAAGAACATCCAGTGCTCTTAACCTCTGAGCCATCTCTCCAGCCCCATATTTATTATTGCTAAACCTCTTCCTTTACCCCTTTTTCTCCATCTCCTAGCAATCACAATCTCTGCTGTTTCTTTTCTTAAAAGACTTACTTTTATTATTTGCAATGTGTGCATGGGTCTATGCAGAGTCACCGGGCTCACAACAGGCAGTTGTGAGCGAGCGGCCTTAGGCAAGTGCTTGATACTTTTAGACAAGATTCCAATAAATCTTTAGTAGTAACTACTAAAGGTATGGCTTCAGTAGTAATCCAGGCTTAAGGTGACAGGCTAAGGGTGGGTTGTTAGCATGGGTCAGGCCACATGGGAGATTTTCCAATAGAGAGAACTTTGGCATGTTAACAAACCAGATATAATTAGATTATGAAATGGAAAGAGGAGTGGAAGATGGCTGAAAATGTCTAGTCTGAAGGGCTATGATTCTACTAAGAGAAAGCAGAGAAACTGAAGTCTGATGACAACACCTGTTGTTGTAGCTCATAGGAGGTAGGAGGCTGACATAGGAGAAAAATCAGGGTTCAAGATCAGCCTGTGTACATAATGAGACCCTGTCACGGGAAAAGAGGGAGGGAGAGAGGGAAGAGAGGGAAGACAAGGAGAGAGGAAAGAGGGAGGGATGAAGAAAAGGAAGGGAGGAAGGTAAGGAGGAAAGGAAGGGAGGGAGGGAGGGAGAAAGGGAGAGATTGTGAAGGGACAGAGTAGATGAAAGCTGATTACTAACCCTGAGATTATAAAGTCAAGGCAAGAAGTCCATTTTTTTAATTGACCAATGTTTTTTGAAAATTTCCTCCCAGTAATATATTTTATATAGCAAGTCAGTTAAAACACAAAACCACACTGAAAGTTACAGGACAGACAGAGGAGCCAGAACCCTAGTGACAGGGAGAGAAGGGCTGGGCCTGTGACAGCTCAAGTCATAAGGACTAACGATTTCCTTTCCTTCAGTGCTCGGAGGTCCTGTGGTTTAAGACTTTCCAGGGTGACCAACACCCTAGAAATTAATTATCCTGCCACCATCTACCCTCAACCTCTTTGTCCACAGGCCTCCAGGGAGAGATTCTAGCATAAAGGCCACACACATCTTAAGAGTCCCAAGCCGGCCTTGGTGAGCCCAAAAGTACTTACTTCTAAGAACGACTTCTTTAATCCTCAGCCTGGATACACATTTTCCTTGGGAAAGGGGAGATATTTGGGTCTCCAACTTTTGAGTTTCAAGGCCACATGCTTATAATTGGGACAGAGCAGAGGGAACAATTGCTCCTTGCAAAGTCAGAGCTCTAAACCAAAGCGTGGAAAAGAGGCCAAGGGCCCTAGGCTAACATCTGTTGTTGAGTCATAGCCTGAGCAGATGCAGGCATTGGCTCACAGTGTGCTCTGTGGAAGCAGAGAGCTCAGGATCACACAAGCCCCACTGAAAACAGCTGCTCAGAACCAGGAGATGGCTAGAGAGGGAACACGGCTTTTTTCCGATGCAGAGGGCATCAGCCTCTCCTGTTAAAGTAAGTTCCCTGTCAGGCAGAGCTTCCACCCAGTGTGGAAACATTTCAGGGTGGAATGGTGCACAGTGATTTAAAACAGGGACAGCGCCAGGCATGTGGTGTACACCTGAAATCCCAGCACTTGAGGTGGTGGTGGTTAAAGCAGGAGGATGGTGAATTTGAAGCTAGCCTGAGCTACATAATGAGACCAAAGAAACAAAGAGACAGAGTACAGAAACACAAAGAAAAATGAACAAATCATCTTTGAGCCTTAGGAACCTGTCTGGCCTGGAACTCACTATGTAGACCAGGCTGGCCCTTTCACCCACAGAAATCAACCTGCCTCTGCCTCCCAAGTCCTGGGGTTAAAGGTGTGCACCGCTATACTCTGGGTTCTTTTTCTTTTTTATTTATTTTGGTAGACTTACAGGGCTTTGCTAAGTTGACTAGGCTGCCCTTAAATTTTCAGTTCTCCTGCTACATCCCCAAAGCAGCTGCGGCTAACCTACTCCACCTGGTCAAAACAGTCGGAATGTGCTACCACTCTCTTCTGCTCAGTGCAAGGCAAAACGAAGCCCTGGAATACGGGCGGTTGTTAAGGCAGGGAGCAAATGCTCCTGTGGACTTCTTGTCCCACACCAGGCTGCAATGGCGGCTGCATGTCTGGGCAACTCTTAACACCCTCATGGCAAAGATCCCAGAGAGGCAGAACTCAGAGCCTCCCTCCAGCAGCACACAGGAGTTGGCTTAAAACACCACAAACACAGGCAATAAAAAACGGCCGAAGCCAGGAGCTTGCCACTTCCTCAGTCCCGCCAACATTGCTAACTGGAAACTGTCAAGGTGCTGAGTGGTTGCCCAGCCACTCTCCAGCATCCTCTTTGGCCTTGCTCCTTTTAGCATCAGCACACAGTGGCAAACGAAGCAGATGCCAAAGATGCCCTAACACACACACACACACACACACACACACACACACACACACACACATTTTTGTCTAAGAATCTCTGAGAGACTTGCTTCTGGTCTCCAGAAAATCTCCTGCGCACCTCCTATCTGCACCCCACATCTCTGCTCCTCCCGTGTAGCCCAGCAGGCCCTGTGGGAGAGCCTCCCTTTCCTGCAGGGCAGTACACTCACTCCTGCATCCTCCAGCCAGGCCAGTCTTCTTGGCACCCTTGCCAACCCCACCCTGCTTCCACCCTGTTAATACTCTGAGACAAGCAGTCTGGATATACCTGTGCCAAGCAAGACTGCCAGGGCAAGAGAAACCCAGGAGTCAGGAGACAGATCCAGATCTGGGGTAGAATGTTTCCAGTGCACACTGAATCAGCTGAGGAAGCAGGGGACCAAAACCTACATTCTCAATTGAAAGAGAAAGGGGAACCACAGGGACCCGGCAACAGGAGAGTGTTATTTCCCGTTTCCTTGGCCCAGGAGAGCTTGCGTAAATTCAGCTATCTTGTTTGGCCCTGCAGCCAACTAGTTTCCTGGCAGAAAGGGGGGGGGGTGCTATACTAACCCAATGGTATCCAGAGACTGCCAGAAACTAATAAACTCTTGAAGAGTTGCAGTCAGCATTTCCAGGGACCTGCCACTTCTGCAAAGGCTGTGAGCTCCTCACATACCTCTGCTGTGACTGGTGTCGCTATGTGCAGGCTCCAAATCAGGACACAGAATGGCCAAGTTAAGGAATTCACAAGCCACTGCTCCAAACAGGGTCAAACAAAGCTAGGGTTAGAGACCATGGGACCTGGTGGCTTGTAACTTCTAAATTTCACAACACCCTTATATCATAGTCTGAGAGAGCTGTAACATCCCTTTTAGACATTGACAACAGGATTCCACCTTCAAGAGACAGTGTATTATGTTCTTTCATCCTCTCCAAGAAGTAAAAGGAGACTTAGGCCCATGGAGTAAAGAGACATATTAGCATAATTTATTAAAGTCACCATACAACGGCTGTGTCACAGACAGGAAAGGAATCTGAAGGGGCATGGAGATCGTGTTCCATACCCTCATACTGTGGAGAGACTGTCTGGAGTCTCAGGATACTATAGAGACAAAGCCAGGTCCTGCCTGGTCCTGACACAGAAATACTCAGACTTAAGGCAAGCCAAGTAGATCGAGGACTAAAGCTGTTCCTATGACCCCACATTCAGGAGCTTGAATGTTCCTGAGGCTACTAGAGCACACTACAGGAAACGCAATGAACTGCAGGGTCATTCGGGGCTGGAATACAGATTGTTATGGGGTGGAAGGGTTTGGAAAGGTTACAAGATCCCACCCCTGCCCCCAAAACAGTCCTGATTGTCCTTGGGGGCAGAAATTAGCTTCCTGAGTTGGAGACTGACTCAGGAGGAAGAAAGGAAAAGCAGCAGCTAGAGGGAAGAAGGCCCAGCGAGCCAACTAGAGTACTTTCCCCACATCCGGGTAAGCCCAAACACCTCAGCAGGAGACTGCACAGTACTGGTACTGAATCAACTCTGAGATGTAAGCAAAACCATCAATAACTTAACAAAATAAATACAGTGATGGTTTTGCTGTGACTGATGAAGCAGTCCTAGCTCTGGGTCAGGAAGACTGAGGTGTGCCTTTCAGGACACCACAGGGAAAACCTAAAGACTGGGAGTTTCCAAAGCGGGGAGAAGTCACATCAACTTTTCATGGCCTAAAGAACCTTCCTGCTAAGAACTTGCTCCCTAAATGTACATTGTCCCCAGCGAGGCAAGGCTGTCAGGTTTAGGTTCACTGGCTAAGACCAGGCCTGGCCAGCTAGCCTCCATTGGCTGACTGTGGGAGGCCGGAACAGCATGGCACAGGGGTGGAGCTAAGTAGAAAACCAGTTTGTTGCTAAAATCTGAGCTGTGTTTGCAGAAGGAACTTCATTCCCTCAGGACTTGCTCCAGTCACTGTACATCTGCACTTCCGGTTTTTGGGGGCTGAGACAAATTTTGTCACTTCTCTGGACTTGATGAGGGCCTGGCTTTGGGGCAGCTAGATTCCAGTGTAGGCAGCAGGGAAGCTCTGTTACACCGAAAAACAGTAACTGGGAGTAAGCAGATTGTCCTGTCCCTGCTAGCAGGAGAATGTCTTCCCAAGGCCTGCAATGTCCGGAGGAGACAGACTTCTGCTCCACCTGCCAGCAAGCAGAGGACAGGAGCCTGGGGCATGAGCCCAAGACCTGGGGCCACCAGGGTACTATCAGGAAGTCAGAGTCAGTATCAACAGCCTACAGGGGTGATGGGCTTCTCTGCAGGTCCGAGCAGCAACAGTGGCATCCACCTCCCGAAGCTCAGGTTTCCACCACTCGGATGAGAGGCATGGGCTTAGGGCTGGGAGGCTTGGATATCCTGATACTGGAGAAAAAGGAGTAAACATTGAGGGCTGTGCTATGCTGTCCCTCTTCACAGAGCCTGCCCTCCACGCTGTCTCTGGAACACTACACTTCAGTGCTGACTTGTCTCTTGAATTCTAAGAGCTCAGAGCGGTGGTTTTCAGTAATATTTATCGGGTGGCAAGTGTGATAAAGATAGGGACAGTTAACTGAAAAATGGATATAGCTGAGATTCTTGACCCCCCTTCCCCTCAAAGATTTGAGGCCTTCTTGTGAATCTCTTAGAAACAAAAGACTCTCCTCTAGAAATATGCAAATACATGTACAAATTTGCAGTGTGCAAATATTATAAATAAATTTTACAAACAGTCTCAGAGGTTCACATGCTTCCAGAAGCCATGCATGATCCTCCCAGGCTAGAAAGTAGCCTGTTGAGTGAAGTAGGATCGGAGGCTGGGGCAGAAAGCTGTATTTAAGTCTTCCTTGCCTCAGCACCAAAGGCTTTACAAGTTTCCTTGGCTCTCTCCCATCCTGCCTGGGCCCACACACTGCATGTGCTCACCTGCCCAGGTTCTCTGTCTTGGCGCGGGTTTGCGTGCTGAAGTTTCCGTGACTGATCTGCTTCTCTATCAGATGCTCCATGCGATCATGCATCTCTAAGTTCTGAAATGCAAGCGTGGGTTACAGTGGGTCTCTCTGGCTTGCCACATGCTCCTGTTAACTCCATCTCTATCAGTATGCCCCCGGCCAGGGCTGCCTCTCCCTTCATCCCCATCATCACCCGTCACTCTCTGCCTCTAGTACTTGCTCCTCGGTAACACTTGTCCCTTCTTTTCTGGGGGGGGGGGCATTTGGGACAGGGTTTCTCTGTGGCTTTGGAGCCTGTCCTGGAACTAGCTCTTAGAGATCTGCCTGCCTCTGCCTCCCGAGGTCTGGGATTAAAGGTGTGCGCCACCACCGCCCAGCTAACACTAGCTTCTTGTCTTCAGGTGAAACAGTCGTATGCCTTTGTCTGCAGCCTAGTTTTTAAAATATCTGTATTTATTGTTGTTTTTACTTCTACTTTTTAATTCATATGTACATCTGTGTGAGTGTATGCCACACGCACACAGGTAGGTGCCTTCGGAGTCTAGAAGAACATGTCAGATGCCCAGGAGTTGCACATATAGGTGATTGTGGGCTGCCAGATGTAGGTGCTGGGAACTGAACTCAGGTCCTCTGGAAGAGCAGCAAGCCTTAACCGCTGAGCCATCTCTCCAGCCCATACAATTTTGGTTTGGTTTGTTTTTCCCCCAACATATTTTATCTTAACTCTAGACTATACTTTCTCTAAATACCCTGCCTCACATCTGTCTCCCCTGTTACAGAAATCTTCACACAGGGTATTGCAAAGTGACTTGAAGGCGGTCAACACACGGGAAGGGCTCTGCAGTGGAGCAGATATTAGACTAAGAATTCACCTTGGTAGCTGACTGGGCCCATCCCCAGAGCTTCGAGGAGATGCAGCTACAGAATGTGCCCTCTTCCTTCAAAGCCTGGCCCCACTGTCAGCAAAGCTCACGTGGTCAAGTTGTGCCATGGGTGGTGGCTTGCACCACGAGGCTCTGCCCTCTCTGGCAGGGACAGGCCTTACCATCATCAGCTGCTTCCTGGACTCTCTCAAGTCAACTGACCATGGAGCAACACTCCCAGCTACAGTCCAAGCAGCTGCTGGACAGGACCAGCGCTGCCCCCTCCCTCCTGCCATGGCCAGGCTTCTCAAGAACCCAGTTCCCTGTTGGGGGCTGTTCCATATACAAACCTCAGCTTCCAAATAGGCAATTTTCTCTTTGAGCTCTTGAATGGTGGTGTCCTTGGACTGGATCACCGCTTTTGAATTCTGGAGCTGTGAGGATGAAAGAAACACGGAATTCATTCTGCAAAGACACTGTACATGCTCACCAAACCCCACTCTGACTGGAGGGAAGCTAGCTCTGCTCCTTTCAAGTTTCATTGATGTTTCTATAAAACCTTTATTTTCATCACTCATGAACCCAGAAGCTGGGATGGTAGAGTGAGAGGAAGTGCCATCTGTAAATCCAAAGCGTATAGCAGACGATGCAGAACCTAGTCCTTTGGGTTCTGCAAGTGTGGATTATTTATTTATTCATCTAGGAAACATTCACTGAGTGCTTGCCACATCATAGGTACCTTTCTAGACAATGAGAAATGGCAGTGAACAAAACACATGTAAAGGGGGCTGGCTGGAAGGGAGGAAATGATCCTTCCCATTTCAGGGAGAACCTTAGGATCAGCCTCCCAACAGGGCTGAAGCTCAGGCAGAGGCACAAACACTGATGGTCTTCACAGATAACTGTGAAGCTATTTACCAAAAGGATTGAGAGTGTAAGTGAGGCCAGCTCCTTTCCTTTTCCAATGGGAAAGCAGAAATGAAATGCAAAAACAATGTCAAGGAAGGGCAGAGGAAGCGGTAAGCCTGATCTCCATGTGTGTTCCCATGAGCTTTGTAACTCCGTTATGAAAGCACGGGCTTGGGATGTGTGTGCACAGAGCAGCTAAGATAGGACCCCCTTTACCTGCTCTATCATCTGCCGAACTTTCCGCTGCTGGCTCTTGAGCATGTCATCCAAGTGGTGGATCTTCTCCCGAAACCCAGCCACTTCCTTTTCCAGAGCAGCAGTCCTGGGGATAAAGACCAGGAGCTGAGGTGAAGTCACACTTGCCACCAAGTGTGAGTGAGTGTGTCCCTGTGCCCCAGTCACCACCACTTTAGAGAGGTCTAGTCTAAATGAGGAGAGGCGGCATAGGTCATTTGTGTGCCACTAGGGGGCACAGTGTTTTCTTTCGGCTTTTTTGTTTTACTCTTCCGAGTAGCCCGAAACCCACCAGGCTAGCTCTGAACTGCAGGTGTAGTCTCGCCTCAGCCTCCCAAGTTGCTGGAATTACAGGCATGCACTATCATGCCTTACCAGGGCCAAGTTTTTTGTTTTTTGTTAACATTATTATTAAACTTTTTCAGTAATAAAGCCAGGAGAAAGCTGGCTGCCTTGACTGTTACAAGTTTCTGATTACTCTAAGGATTTAAGTAGGGACTTGGATTATTCTAAACAAACAAAGCCAAGATCCTCAATAAGAGATATTTGTTCTCTTAACTCTTTTTAAAAAGTTTTTAATGATTTTTTTTTTTATTCTATGTGCAGTAGTGTTTTACCTGCATGTATGTCTGTTGGGTCCCCTGGAATAGGAGTTAAAGACAGGTACGAGCTGCCATGTGGGTGCTGGGAATTGAACCCAGGTCCTCCGGAAGAGGCAGTGCTCTTTACCCCTGGCCATCTCTCCAGCTCCCCTGTCCTAAACTCTTTTGTTTTAGACACGGTTCCTCCATGTAGCCCTGGTTGTCCTGGTGCTTGCTCTGTAGACTAGGCTGGCTTCAAATTCAAGGAGATCCACCTGCTTCTGCCTCCTGAGTGCTTGGATTAAAGCCACCTCCACCTTGCTATCCTCAAACCCTTATAAATTTACAAACACAGGAGTGATGGAGACATGTTTTACTATACAGTATTTGGTCTTGGTGTTTCCAGTCCCTAACAAGATGTCTAGACTCTCCAGAAATGCTGAGTGTAGTAAGCACCCTAAGAAAGGGAATATTGGCTAGGGTTTGTAGATAATTGCAGCATGGGGCTAGTTAAACTTCAGTCCCTCTCTAACCTCTAGGGGAGTGAGCAACCACTGGTCAAAGTGTTCAAAGATCTTCTGGATCCAGAAATGCATACACAGGTCAAGAGAACGGCATATACCAACCCCCTGGGGACACTCAGCCTTTATGCTACTTCATCTCTTGTTCACGGAATCCTTTAAGAATATAGTAACATTGTTTCATCAATTCTATGAGCCACTACAACAAACCCTGAACCAAAGGAAGCAACGGGGGAAGAACCACACCGCCATGCAAGTATTTTGTAGGTAAATGGGAAAGGTAGCCTTGAGCATACTAATTTTAACTGTAAGCTAATGTGTGGGCAGAACAGAAACCCTTAACATGTGGGGCCTACATTAACTCTGATAGTCTCGGCCTTGGATTAGATTGTGGGATGCACAATCAGTGTCAAGAGAAAAGTAGAAATTGCTTGATGTCACAATGCTCTGAGCATTTTCTAAGTTTGTCACTTTTGAGGATGCCCAGAGGGCCCTAAAGGGCCACAGGCACTGGTTACTCCCAGTTCTGCCTGAAGACAAGTGTGGTACTTAGGGCGAGGTAATTACAATGCACCTGCGCCTACATACTTCCTGAACTTGGAACATTCTAAATCCACACGAGGGTTCATGAGGGTACGCAGCTGTCAAACATTCCAGAGCATTAGTTTGGGATCATCTCACCCTTCACTTCTCTTGTTCTCTCTTAGTCTGCCCTTGGTACATCCCACAAAGAGGAAGGAGGGGGGTGGTTCCGAACACAGCCATCCCTCAACACCCAAGGGGAATGACTGCAGCCTCATCCCTCACTAGTATTTGCATGTGTTCATTACATGTGCACCCTCCCTTATATTTTACCTCCAGATTATTTAGGCTACCTAATATACATGCCACCCAAATAACTGTTTAGTGTTTGTTTTGAGGGTCAGTGGCAACCATGTAGCATATTATGCCATGTTTGGTTGAAGTCTCTAGGAAGCCTGCTCTTTTCTGAGGGGAGATAGACAAGGTGTTGGATCTAGGGGAAAGGGGAGGTAGGGAAGAGGGACAGGCCGGTGGGGGAATGGATCTCAGGATGTAATAAATGTGAGAATAGAAGAAATAATAAAGGGGTTGGAGAGATGGCTCAGAGGTTAAGAGCACTGGCTGCTTTTCCAGAGGTCCTGAGTTCAACTCCCAGCAACCACATGATGGCTCACAATCATCTGTAATGGAATCTGTTGCCCTCTTCTGGCCTGCAGTGCAGGTGGACATAAAGCAGAGCTCTATACATAATAAATAAATATTTTAAGAAGGAAAAATAATGAAAAAATATTTCTGATAACAGAAAAAACTGATGTAGAATATTTATAGCAAAAAAAAAAAAAAAAAAAAAAAAAAGACTGTAGATATTCAGTAAGGAGACAATTTCCAAATTCCCATTTTTTGTTTTTGAGACAGGGTCTCACTATGTAGTCCTGGGTGACCTAGATGTTGCTATGTAGACCAAGTTGTCCTCAAACTTGAGATCCACCTATATCTGCCTCCTGGGTGCTGGAATCAAAAACATGAGCCAGCTTCGACTGTTCTCCTAAAGTTCCTTTGCTATGAAGTCAACCCAGAAAGGGGCTACAATAAAAAAGATGCCTGCATTCTCCATGCCAGGAAGGTCAAGCTTGGGTTGTCCTAAAGCGACAGAGGGGCTGTGACAGTGTCTACTGATCTTGGTCCTTCAGAGCATGCCTACCAAGTTTGAAAAAGGCCACTTATACAATGGCAGTGAGTCCCACGATGGCCTACTGAGGTTTAACTGTTTGTTAGTTGTTCATTTGTTTTTTAACCAAATCTTGTTAAGTTGCTCAGGCTGGCCTGGATCTCATGGTCCTTCTGCCAGTGCCTTCTGAGTGCCTGGGAGAATGGACACCGGCTACCACTACTGCACCCAGAAAGGACATATTCAGTGAGGATTTCACTCTGTAGTACAAGCTAGCCTTGAACTCATAGCAATCCTCCTGCCTCAGCCTTTCTTTCTTTCTTTCTTTCTTTCTTTCTTTCTTTCTTTCTTCCTTTCTTTCTTCCTTTCTTTTTTGTTTTTTGTTTTTCGAGACAGGCTTTTTCTGTATTGTTTTGGAGCCTGCTCTGTAGACCAGGCTGGCCTCAAACTCACAAAGATCCGCCTGCCTCTGCCTCTGCCTCCTGAGTGCTGGGATTAAAACATGTACCACCAATGCCGGGCTTGCCTCAGCCTTTCAAGTGCTAGGATTATGGGCATATGTCACTACGCTCTGTCAACATTTTATTGGGGTCCTGAAGATTGAGGAGGCAATCTTTGCACCGACCTGAGGCTTCTGATCCCCTCTTCTCAGAGGAAATTTGTCAAACCTTCTAATCTGGGAGGCAGAAAACTCTCAGTAATCCCCTACAGGCCTGCAAATCAGCAGAGAGTTCTTGGTTTCTATCTAAACTGCTTAGAGCAACAGGAAGTCCTCATGGAGCTTTCGGTTCTGCCTTGAGAGCCTGGAGAAATTCCATGACCTTCAGGAACTTCTAGCGTTTCAACTTCAGGAGTGAGAAACTGAGGAGTGACAAGCCCAGTGAAGCCTCCTGCAGGGAGAGCTGCAGCAGTTCCTGCTTCCTCAGCTCTGCCTGACCTTAGCTCCAAAACCATAAAATCATCTTCTTTAGGTCACTGCTCCCATGCTAAATGAGCTCAAGAAGAAGGCAGCCTTCCGAACTGTATCTGCCTGGGTGGGGCTCCACCCTATGTGAGTACACTGAGCTGGAACTGGAAGGTCTGACCTCAGCGCCAGCTTCCTTCCAGCCCTGGCAGCAGGCTACACCGCCTGCCCTCTCTTTCCTACACCTGACTTTACAGTGAACAAGGGCCCTTACTTTTCTCTTTCTGCTTGGCAGTCGGCGTTCTTGATCCGAAGCTCCTCTAAGGCCATCTCCCCTTCCCTGACTTTTGACAGTAAGGCTTGATGCTCCTGCGTGGGACAAAAGAAAAGACGTTGTAGCAGGAATGGATGACAACAGAGTCTGTGCTTGAGGTGAAATGGGTGCCTGAACAGGGACTTGGCTGCTACCGGGCCTGGGACTGTTGCCAAAGAGCAGCAGGCCAAGCTGGTTTGATGGGCGCCCTCCCCCGTCAGGGATAGCCTTTCCACTCTCAGCATACAGACACTTCCCAGCCTCACCCAGCTGCCGCAGGGAGAACTAGATCCTGGGTTGTGCAAACCCACCTGCCAGCCCTGGTGGCCAGTCCTGGAGGAGCCAGGCAGAGTGACTGGCTGCTAAGAAGAGCATTCAGAAACGCAAAGGGGGCACCTGTATGACAACAGGTCTAAGGCGCGAATAGTTTCGCCTGCAGTGAAAGGAGACAGGGCTGGATGTCTGATCTTCCATTCCTAAAGTGCTGGAAGGTATCAGAAGGGATGTGCATGGCTGCTAGGAAGGGATGCTACTGAGCTACTAGAGAAAGCAGTCTCAGATCCCAGGGCTGGACACTGAAGCCAAAAACATCACTGTTACCGTCTCCATCCCCAGCAAGCGCCTCTGTAGCTCCCCGACTTCTGCCGATTTCTGCTCCACTCTGTCCTCCTCTCTCTGAAGGGCCACATTACTCTGTTCTGCTTCCCGCTGGTACTGTTTGAGTGTAACCTATGACGTGTGTTCAACGGTGAAAGGAACAAAGGCAAACACAGATAAGCCTTAGGAAGAGAACCTGTGGCAGATTCACAGGCATGATGGGACAAAGGAAGCAATTATAAGGAGCTTCCCATCTCTCCCCTCTATCCAGGGCTACCGTGGAGACTGACTGGCCCCTCACGGATTAACTCCATCTCCAAGGTTAACTGGCGCACAGTTCACCAAGATCCCGGTAGACATCTTCAACAACTCCATAACCCCTCCAGTGCTGACCAAGCTTAATCCAATGTTGTGGCTTCCCTGCTAATCAGAAGCCAATAGCCTGGGAGACACACTCCTAGTCAGCCATCTCCCCACTCCTCCAGCTCCACACCAAGACAAGCAGAGCACCTGCACAGGTCCTGCAGCACACAGAATCTACCCTTCAGCAGATGAGAAAGCACTTTGGAAAGAACAGCAGAGTTTTCAATCGTTAGAATGAGAAAGGAAGAACTTGCCTTGTTTCCTCTCCCTACAGCTCACCAACTCCTGTTTACCCCTCAAGTCTCACAGATAACCCTTCTAAACATCCTCCTAGCCCTGAGCAAGTCCTGTTCAAGTTCATGCCACTCGGGCCTGGGATCCTTCCACACTTCCAAAGAGCCACAGATTCCTTGCTTGCAGCAACTGCTGGACAGTTTGGGGCGGAGCCGGTGTTCATCTAGTCCATACTCTCCCTGCCACAAATAAAACTAGAGAATGCCAGGGTCCATGCTACCACTGCAACTTTACCATCCATTTCTCTGCTTCCCACTCACCCCAGACACCTCATCATTTGGTAAAAGAGAATCCAGATAGACTCTGTGGTGAATGACAGACAGAAAGCAGCCAGTCTGTCTGGATTTTTCTAATCTCAGAATCAGGGAAGAGAAAGCCCAGCGCAGAAAGTGTATGATGGGACCTGTCCTAGCCAAGCAAATTCACTGCAAATTCCTCCTGACAGCAGGCAGCTAGTAGAATAGGAACCCATGATACTTTGATAGTTATCAATCTTGCCCGTCATACTCCCAGGTTCAGAAAAGCAGACTGGACAAATCTCATTCATCAGGAGAGGTTAAGAAACACCCTCAATAAGGTATATTAACCTAAAAGAGGGCATCTTCTTGAGCAGAACCTTAGAAAAAGGGTTCTCATCTTAGTACATAGACGTCACGCTCAGGCTGATGTGTGCCAGAGCCAAGTAACAGAGCCATGATCTAAATCCAGTGTCTACCATAGAATCACAGAGACACAAAAACAAACCCACAACAACCAACAGGCCTAAATGAAAAAACAAAACAAAACAAAACAAAACAACAACAACAACAACAACAACAAGCCAGACTTGTTTTCTGAATCTGTCCCAGCAGCTCAGCCTGCCCTGTTCACACAGGAAGGAACCTGACCTGAGGGGCACCTGCGGCAGATAGGTAAAGAGGGAGCCCATCCACTACCCCAAACTGCTGCTGGCAGCTTATGCTCAGGCAATTCTTCCTTGCAGGCTCCACCACAGTCAGGAATGACAAGCATGTCTGGAATGCCACAACTTCTCAAGGCCTTCCAAGATCCTAAACCTGCTTCAACCTCCTTTCCTTGCATTTCTTCCAGAGAATAGAGGAAATAGGTGGTCATCAAACCGATACATAAATAACCAGATTATCTAAACTGTGTCACACAAAACGGTCTGGGAACTCCTTGACCAAATGCCTGCTTTTGCTCACAAACTGGTCTTAAAACTGTCCTAAGTCAAACTATGTATAGCAGGAAACCCAGCACCCAGAAAAACAAAGCCTGCCTCCTTCTGGACCCACCTGAAACAAATGCTCACACACAACCTCACACAGTCGGTCGGTGGGTCATGAATCCTTCCAAACAACCCGAGTCAGCTCAAAGGGAAGCTGTCACGACGGCTCAAGTTCCTTAACCCCAAGGCTCAGTGCTATCTTCTTCATCCTCAAACAGCCTCTCAAAACTCCCCTTGTTTAGGGTCAGTAGATGGCTCAGCAGGTAAAGGTGCTTGCCACCAAGCCTGGGAGACCTGAGTTTCATGCCAGGGAGCCATAAAGCGGGAGGAAAGAACCAACTCCAGCAAAGAGAAACCGAACCTCCCCAGAGGCACTGCCAACTGCCCACAATGAAGAAAAACACAAAAACCTTTCTAGCTCCATGAAAGAGTTCAGGCTGGTCTTTCTCCTTCCACAAGTTTCCAGTGTGCTGTGATGAATATAATCCTATCATAATATATTTTATTTGTGGGTGAACAATACCAGGTAACAGAAGGATAAATGCCCCCAGAACAGACAGAAAACTGCCCGATGCACTTCATTATATACCCAAAGAATTTTCCACAGTGAACTGAAGACCTTGCACACTTTTAATAGAAAGGGACTTTTCTTGTTTGTAGACTTTTTTAAAAAAAAAATTCTCCTTGAACAATCTAGGTTACTGGGGGTAGGGACTGGGCTGGTAAGATGGTGCAGCAGGGTAAATGTAGTTCAATCCCCAGGACCCACAAGGTGGAAAGAGAGAACTGATTCCTGTGGGCTGTTCTCTGACCCTCCAAATGCATGTCATGGCAGTCAAGTGTCCTCTAACCACCGCACAAATGACTGACTGAATGACTGATTGACTGAATAAATGAATAAATATACATAATTTTTTACAAAATCAACTACAGAGTCAGAAATGTACCTCACTGGTAGTATGTCTGCCTAGGGTGCATTCCTCTCCAGGACCACAAAATCAATCAATCAATCAATCAATCAATCAATCAATCAATCAATCAAACATTCCAGATTTGGGGAAGGTAAAGAATCAGGAGCTTTTCAAAGCCAGCCTGGGCTACACGAGAAAACAGCAGGGGCTGAAGATAGCTCAGTAGATTAGAGGGCTTGCTGCTCTTCCAGAGGACCTAGGCTTGATTCCCATCATCCACCTGGTAGCCTAAAACCATCTAGAACTCTAGTTCCACAGGATCTGATGCTCCCTTCTGACCTCCTCCGGCACCAGGCATTCATGTGACACACATACACATAGACAAAACAGCCACACATATAAAACAAATAAAATCTGAGGAAAAAATAATCAACTGTAAGAATAATAAAGGTGACAAAGGCCTGTGTATCCACCAGCATAGCTATTTCTTTGACAACACAGATTTACTCACTCACTCAGCTGATATTTATGAAAGACCTTCCTTACGTCATGTTTTATACCAGGCACTGGGGGTCTGTGAATGTGATAGTAACAGTCCCGTGATTCTTATTATGGTATACACAGCAATGACTTATGAATTATCTGTAGTTCCCAGACCAGAACTATTACTCAACTTTGGTAAATCAGAGAAGCAAGACCCGGCCTTGAAGGCTAGCCAGGAGGCCCAGAGGCAGAGCACTGACAAACATACACAAGGAAGGAATGTCCTCAGCACTGCAGGGAGAGACAAAGGAAAGACCTGTCCCTGATCTACGGCCAGATTTGGACAACAGACACTTGAACATTCAGGGAAAGCAGAGGCAGAGGGGGTGTGCAAGGCTTCAAAGTACTGCATTTCCATCATCCACCCAGAAAGACGAAGTCCATGCTGAGAAAGTCACTGCACTGCCTCTGGGATCCCAGATCTTACCTCAAAAGCCACACGGTCGGACTGGTGCCGCCGCTCAGCCTCCTGCAGCTTGGCAAGCAATTCCTGCACAGTCTTCTTCAAGTTCTCGACATCTTCGGGTATGCAGGTGTCAGCCTAGAACAGGAGCAGAGAAAGGAAAGGAAAGCTGCTGCCACATCTATGACTTGGTGAGAGAAGGTCCCCTCCCTGCCCAACACTGGGATTTGTACCACCTGTGGGGACCACCCTCACAAAAGAATTAACATCACACGGGGCACAGGGCACACAAAAACATTCTCCTTTGATCCCTAGGGGACTTGGCCAGTCTCAAATCACTCAACCATTTAGGACACAGTAATTTTTTAAAATAGATTATTGAATCTAGTTTAATCCAAAAAACAGCTATTAATCTCAAAGTATTTTACATTGGTATGGATTTTGGTTTATTGATACAAATTAAAAGTTATTTTTTCTTGTTTTTTTAATATATTATTTTATTTTTATTTTACATATCGATCCCAGTTCCCTCTCTCTCTCCCTTCCTTCCCCCTTCCCTCTCTCCCACCCTCACATGCACCCGACCACCCTCCCCTCCCCTCTCTCTTCCACTCCACATGTAGGGTGATGCCACCCCGAGGGGTCATCTAAATCTGTCAAGTCATTTGGTGTAGGGACTAGGACTTCTTTCCTGTCTCTAGGTTAAGGGGGATGAGGACACAGTAATTTTTAAACACATCAAATGAATATGTCTTTGAAAATACTTCAATTTTTTACACTTATCTTCTGTGTTGGGGTGGCAGTTCGTGTGCCACTGAACACATATGGAGGAGGCTCCCTCCTTCCATCCAGTGGGTCTCAGGGACTTCAGGACATACCCAGACTTGGCTACAGGCAGTGTTATCTGATCATCTCCATGGTTCAGCTGAATGATTTCACAGTGTGTGTGTGTGTGTGTGTGTGTGTGTGTGTGTGTGTGTGTGTGTGCTGTCTTTATGGGCATACCCTGCCTTTTCCAGATTAGAATGCTTTGTTGTTGTTTTGACATAAGGTCGCATTCTGTAGCCCAGACTGATCTGGAACCCACTATATATAATCCCAGTCTGACCTCAAATTTGTGGCAATCCTGCCTTGGCCTTCCTTGGCTAGGATTAAAGGTAGGAAATACCAGCCCCAGGTTCAGAGTAGAGTTCTCTGAGAGCAATGACTTTGCTCGCTTCTGGAGGAGGCTTATTTGGCTCACATGGAAGGCCAAAGGCACATCTTTTGCTGTTTTCATGACTCACACACAGATCCCCATGGAAAAGGCTGTTGCTGGATAGACAGGGTCAGAGCAAAAGCACACAGCTCTGATGTGGTGAAGAAAAGGGTGTTTCACTAAGGCGAATACTAGCCGTCCCTCCCAGACACACCCAGCCGTGGGCTGGTGGTAAGGCAGAGCAGACATGCAGGGTCTCGCTCTCATTTCTGCTGCTAAGGCAGGAAACACTGCATAATAACTCCTGAGGTTGGCACAGACTCTCCCTGGCTTGCACAGTAGGAAGCAGCAAGACCTTGACCCCAGCACAGAACTCTCAGCTGGGTGCAGGGAGACATTCCCAGCCTTTGCATTCTTCCTGGCTCCTGTGGGCCTCCATTTCTATGTGCAGGAAATGAAATGGGGAAGACTCCTTACCACGCCCTGCCTCATAGGCTGTTTCCGAAGTTGGGAAGGCAATATCTGGTGAGGGTTGGAGCTTATAAGAATATAGGCAGGCATTGCCAGGTGTTACTATAATTTGTTACCAATAACTTCTTTGCCAAATACGGTGCTCCAAGGAAAAGGAACAACTGAACCTGGACGGTTAATTAAGTCACTTTGTCAGTTCCTCACTAGCCTCACTCAAGGACGGAGGCCAAAAGAAAACACTGCAACAGGCTCCTGGGATACAGCCCTGGCACATTCATTTCAGCTGTCTGCTCACAAGGCCCTTTCCATGACATGGAGATTCTTTTCATTAATTAAAATGTGTTCAGCTCAGTAGCAGACTGCTTGCTTAACACGTGTAAGGGGTTTTAATTCCCCGGGCTTAATTCCCAGCTCTAAAGAGGGAACGAGAGACTGATTTTATCATATAATACAATAAATAACACAACAATAAAAGGCAGTTACAAAACTACATGTGAGAAGGACTAGGCTTCAAGCAGACATTGGCCCTTCTGCTTCAGCCTCCCAAGTCCTGAGATTACCGGCATGTGCCATCATTTGTGGCTCAACAAACCAGATTTTCATACAGTAATACAAATAGACCCTAAAAACATATTTTGAGCAAAATGATTTAAAAGATACAAGCCCATTATATGAACTAAGATCACTTTACAGTAGTTTTACTTAAAGTCATATATCAAGTATTTCATAGTGGGAAAAGTAGAAAAAACAGTAGATCATCCACAGGCCTTGATGGACCCATGATATGCTGTGACTAATGGATAGATGTGATTCAGTTCTATACATGAAGGCCAAAAAAGCCCAACCCAAAAAAATTGTCCTTGGGGCTGGGTGTGCAGTTTAGTGGTGGAGGCCATAATTGTTGAAGAGACCCAGGTTCAATTCTTAGCACCAAACAGAGAGAAACCCTTAAAAACAAAACTAACAAACAAGAGTGACTCACCAATGAAACAGCAGGCAAACAAAGAAACGTGGTGTGTGGTGCAATCTCAGAATTGTAACTAAGTATTTGCATGGGTGAAAAGTCAGAGAAAACTTCACCTAAGTCTAACCTGTCTCTCTCTGGAGATGAGACTGGATAGAGAGACAGGAGAAATGAGGGGTCATGGGAAGAGAAAGAAACCCCACATTCTGGAATCTGGCTGGGAGACAAAACCGAGAGCAGCACTGATAATACCAAGGGTGCTTAGACACACTGCCAGATTTCCTAAGAGGGAGTTAAATGAGGACACTAAAAACAACAAAAGAACCGAGCTTACTTTGGGTCAAAATGTTGTAAACATGACCATGTTATCACTCCTCTCATCCCACACACCCTGCCAATATACCTCATAAATCACCTTACAGGGTGACCAGTTGGCTCAGATGCTACCAGGCATCACCACTAGAGCTTGATGCCTAGAAGCCACATTGTGGAAGGAGAGGGCCATCTCCCTCAAGATGTCTTCCTCCACACACATTTGGAGGCATTCACATGCATACACACACACACACACACACACACACACACACACACACACACACAATAAATAAACTGTAAAAAGCCGTGCTTTAAATCACCTGACAATTTCATTTATAAAAAGAAAGTCTTTAAGACAAGAAATAGGCCAGCTCATATATTTTTACTTAATTTTAAACTTAAAACTTAAGTTTTGCTTAGTTTTCAAACCGTGTTGTAAATTACATCCTTTCTGCAATGTAATCTAGAAACCCACAATATCACTGAAAAAAGACCTAAATTGAGGGCCCCTTTAGTGAAGCCTGAGTTGTTCTTTTCCTAAGCCTCTAGCTTACCCTCTAATGCCCCACAATGAAATCTGAAACATGCACTATCACTTATCTTTACTAATAAACTGACTACTTCACTTCACTCTGACCCATCCTGGGATTAATGTAGTCAAGAAGCTGGCTTTTCCTCCTCAGTGACAATCCCTAAGAGGAGGTGAAGCCCTCAGGATGCTTACAGGCTACTGCTGCCACCAACGCAGAGATTAGAATGCTCCTCTTTTTTTTCTTCATTTATTTATTTATTTTGGTTTTTTGAGACAGGGATTCTCTGTATTGCTTTGGAGCCTGTCCTGGAACTAGCTCTGTAGACCAGGCTGGCCTCGAAAGCATAGAGATCCGCCTGCCACTGCCTCCGGGGTGCTGGTATTGAAGACGTGTGCCATCAAAGTCCAGCCTTCTTTTATTTTTCTGTTTCTGAACTTCCAAGATTTTCAATAGTTAGTATATTTTATTATGGTAGTTTGAATGTAATTGATCCCCATAAGCTCCTAGGGAGTGGCACTATTAGGAGGTGTGGCTTTGTAGAGTAGGACTGGTCTTGTTGGAAGAAGTGTCACTGTAGGGGTGGACTTTGAGGTCTCATAAATGCCCAAGCCAGGTTCAGTGCCTCAGTCTACTTCCTGTTGCCTTCTGATCAAGATGTAGCCAGTACCACGTCTGCCTGCAGGCCATGACGATAATGGACTGCACCTCTGAAACTAACTGTAAGTGAGCCACCTCAATTAAATGTTTTCTTTCTAATAGTTTTTCTGGTCATGATGTCTCTTCATATTAATAGAAACCCTAAGACACTTACTATTTAATCACACAGGGTAGCAAGTATTATTTTTTAAAAGCACAATAACAGAAGAATGAAGCTCTATAGACTAAAATGGAAAGACTTAAAGCCTTTAATCCCAGCACTTGGGAGACATAGGCAGGCAGATCTCTGTGAGTTCAAGGCCAGTCTGGTATATAGAGCCAGTTTCTGGACAGGCTCCAAAGCTACAGAGAAACCCTGTCTCAAAAAACAAACAAACAAACAAAATCTTCCTGCTCTTCCAGGGGATCCAAGTTCAGCTCCCAACACCCATATGACGGTGGCTCAATACTGTAACACTAGGTCCAGGGCATCCAACAGCCTCTTCCATGCTCCCTGGGGACCAGGCACACATGTGGTACACATACATACACTGGAAAAACACGCACGAACATCTAAGAACAGTGACTACATCTCCAGGGATGGGATTCAGGCATCTCCTTTAAACCTCCTAAGGCTCATCCAAGGGGCAGCCAAGCAGAGATGTCCTCCAGGACCCATCCACTTCAGTCTGCAGACAGTGGCTACTTCTAAGCAATGAATTTCCACTTCCCTGTCTCTGTTTTTAGATTTTTATATCAAGTAAATGATTTAGGACAGCCAGGGAACATGGGATGCCACCCCTCAGTTAAGCTCTGCTCACCACAGTCTCCCCTGTTACCTACCTCAGATGGGCTGCTGTAGAGAGTCATGGGACCCTGACCAAAGCCATTTGGCTTTTCTAGTACCACCTGTGTAAAGAAAAATAAAATCAGGAATTAAAAACGATTTAACCAACCAGGCAAACAATTTTGATGCATTGTATTTCTAAGATGTCAAAGCCTATAGACCAGTGAGATGGCTCAGAGGTACCTGCCATCAAACCTGACAATCTGAGTTCAATCCCCAGAACCCACTTGGCAGAGAAGAGAACTGACTCCAACAAGTTGTCCCAACATCCACATGTGTGTCATGGCATGAGTGCATGCAAACCCACATTCCACATGTGTGCATGCTCACATGCAAAATAAATGTAAAAACATTTTTATTTTTTCTTTTACAGAAAGGGAAGGGAGAGAGAAGTAGGAAAAGGAAGAGAAGAAAGGAGCAAGGAAGGGAGATAGATTTCCAATGATTCCTGAGAAAATGGAATGTAGAGGGTAGCAAGATGGCCTTGAGAGGGAACCATAGCCTGTGGGGTGGATGATAGATCTCAGGCTGAAGGCTGCAGCAGACTGGAAGATGTGGGAGGCACATTCCTCCCAGGAATGCAAGCCACTGCTTGCCATAAACACTGTACTTCCCCTTCAGTAAGGATCCTGACAGGTTTTGACAAAGTGTAATCAAGAGAGGAAAAAACTTTTGCTACAATTCTGTCTATCCTGAAGTCAGACTGTTGGTCATGTGACTGCTGGTTTGTGCCAACAAGGGGCCTGGGCTTTGTGGCCTGACTGTGCACAAAAGGTTCTGGTGCCACTCGACAAGGTGCCTCCCACCATCCAGGTGTGACATCAGGCCTCGATAGTGCCACTTTCAGTCAAAGAAAAGTAAATTTGGAAACACCCAGCACGTGAAACCCAGTCAAGACAAGGAGGAGCTCTTCTGGCACCAGCTGCTAGGCCACTATTCCCTTCAGAACAGGGAGGGGCTGCTGGGGAAAGACCATCTGGCTCAAACAAAAGGGAAATGAAGGAGACAGAACTCAGGTCTCAGGAGCCTGAGAGAGAAGTCAGGAGGAGCTTGCTCTGCTTCTTAGAACATTCCTGTCCTGGAACTTTGAAAACACTGGACAACAGAATCCCACACTACCCTCCCAGAGAAGATTTATACAGTGGTTGCTCTGACACTGCTGATGCTTCTCTCTGCATCCTACATCTCAGCCAGGCTAAGGACACAGGGACAGGATGGAGTTTCCCAGCCCAGGACTGAGATAACTGCATACAAAAATAATAGACTGGATCAAGACTTCCACTTTGGGACTGAAAAGATGACAGCTCTTCCAGAGGACCTGGCTGTGACTCCCAGCACCCACATGGCAGTCCATAGCCACCTGGAACTTCAGTTCCAGGGATCTGACGCTCTTGGCCTCCTGGAACACTAGGCACATACACAGACAGGCAAACACTCATACACATAAAATAAAAATAAAAAATCTTAGTCGGGTGTGGTGGCACACACCTTTAATCCCAGCACTTCATAGACAGAGGCAGGAGGATATCTGTGAATTCCAGGCCATCCTGATTTACATAGTGAATTCTAAGATAGCTAAAGCTATATAGAAAGACCAGTCTTAAGTAAATGAATAAACATTCAAACAATAAATCCTTTTTTTTTTTTTTTCTGGTTTTTTGAAACACGGTTTTTCTGTAGCTTTGGAGTCTGTCCTGGAACTCATGCTGTAGGCCACATGTCATAGAGATCCACATGTCACTCCCTCCCCAAGTGCTGGGACTAAAGGCATATGCTACTATCATCCTGCATAAATCTTTATTTAAAAAAACAAAACAAAACTTCCATTTCTACTCAGGCTCACCCAAGTTTTGCAAGATCAACTTATAAGAAGTGATTTCCAAGGCTACAAGTGCTGGAAACCCTATTTCTTTGAGTTCCCAGGAAGCCAGATTCCCTTCTATATTCTCCTTTCCTGGCCATGGCTTGAGAGACAGCACCATTCCAAAGTACCTGTATCTCCTGCTGCTGCAGAGGGTCTCCTGGATTTCTGTCAAGCTTGCTACTTATGTCCTCCCGGAGCTTCTGCAAGCAGTTCCTGGCCTGGAAAAAAGACATTTGAGACTCAGGGCAGGGAGAGCAAACCTTTGGGTCACTACTACAACCCATACTACTTTCAGTGTGGCATTGTGCTACACAGTGGCTGCAGACAGAGGAATTGTGCTCAGGTGGGGTGGCAGCTCAGTCTCTCCTGTGCAAGAACAAGATAAATTAATCCCCTTCCAGGGCGGCATTGACATGCTTGCTGGTTGAAAAGACACATGGCACAAAAGACAAATAGAATGTGTAGTGTGGAATCCAGTGGTAAATGGATTCCACAGGAGAAGCATAAGCCAGGCAGGAGCTGGGAAACACTGGGGAAGATGGCTAACCACACAGACCAAACAGCTCATAGAGTTGGCCAGGTGCAGGATATTTGATTATTTGTTGATTAATGGGTTAGATCCAAAAGATTAAAAGTGTTATTTGACAGCAGTTGGGAAACAGAGGCAGGAATTGGTCTGCACAAAGAGTCCCAGGGCAGCCAGGGTTCCGTAGGGTGAACCTGTCTCAAAAAACAGATAACAAATAGAAATCGATAAATAAATACTATTTGACACATAGGAGGCCATGGGCATTTCAGTGACATAAAAGGAACAGGGGGAAACAAAACAAAACAAAAAATCCAAACAAACAAAACCCATAAAGGGAACCCCAAAAATGTAAGATTCCGGGAATCTAAGTGTTTTCTCCAAGGAAAGGGTCCACACCTCCTGGATGTACTGGACCTCACTCTTCAGCTGGTTGATGCTCTTCTCGTGGATCATCTTGTCTCCTGACCTCCCTTTCAAGTATACCTGCAATAAGGACGGCACTATTTAGTTGAGGAACACACAGCCCCATACCCAGGACGAAGAAACTACTGTTACCATCAACTTACCAGGTGACAATTTGGTAATTCACCAGTGCTGGGACCAAATTCAGGTCTTCATGCATGCTAGACAAGCACTACCAACTAAGCTCCAGACCAGACCCAAAATGTGCTACTCTTGGACCTATTTAATCTATTTCTAGAAATTTATTCTGACAACAAGTTCAGCTAAACCACACACAACCATACTGGCACAAACACCATGCCATTTACTTGATGGAAAAGTGGAAAGCTGCACTCTGAGCCAGTCATGCAGTTCCCACGGGAAGAGGTCTGGAGGAGGACTTAATGCTGTCCTCGGCACACTTCAGCCTCTTCCAGCGGATGAAACAGCCCTGACTGTTAAAATACATACACTCAGTGGCATCTACGTTCAGCCAAGTATTAGATGCGTTACAAAAAACAAATAGGCCGGGCATTGGTGTCGTACACCTTTAGTCCCAGCACTTGGGAAGCAGAGGCAGGGGGATCTCTGTGAGTTCGAGGCCAGCCTGATCTACAGAGTTCCAGGATAGGCTCCAAAGCAATACAGAGAAACCCTGTCTTGAAAAACGGGGGGGGGGGGGGGGGTGAGACAAATAGACAAAATGTCCAACAATGGATAAGTAATTCAATAAATTATAGTTATGTTTTTAGTGGAATATTATGTCTCCATTAAAATGCCAGATACTTATAGACACAGAAGATGTTACAATGTGTCATTCAGATGATGGAACAGAGTGTACTAATACAATTCCATTTTCTTTCTTTTTTTTTTTTTTAAAGCACAAATGGCATTGGTGGAGCATGTCTTTAGTTCCAGCACTTGGGGAGGCAGAGACAAACAAATCTCTGTGAGTTCAAGGCCAGCCTGGTCTACAGAGCTAGTTCTAGGACAAGCTCCAAAGCAATATAGAGAAACCCTGTCTTGAAAAAACAAACAAATAATTAAATAAAATAAAAAGCACATATGTCTGTATGTCTGGGAGGGTATACAACAAGATGTTTACACTAGTTACCCAGATAGATTATGGGGTAGCTTTGCCTTCTTCAAGAGGCAAACAATTACTGTGAATAAGGAAAATGAATAAAGAATTAAAGGCATCCAGCTTGGAAAGGAAGAGGTAAAACAATGCCTGTTTGCAGATGACATAACCTTTCATAGAGGAAGCCTCAGAAACCCCACAGAATGACAAACCTAGAGCAACGAGACTGAAGGACAATATCTCAATGTGCAAAATGATTGTCTTCCTACATCTTAGCAATTAGCTATCCAAAGATGAAATCTCATTAAGGAGCTGGAGAGATGACGACTCAATTTAAGAGCACTTCTCTAAAATTATGAGGACTAGAGTTCAGATTCCAGCACCAAAGTAACAAGCTGGCTTCCCCCACAAGTGCCTGTGACCCAGCTGCAAGTGTGGCGGAGATGGGAAGATCCCCAGACCTTGGAGGCTTCCAGTCTAGCTGAGAAGGGACAGGCCTTCGGTTTAGAGAGCGTCCCATGCCTCAAGGGAAAAGGCAGATTATGACAGAAGACATGCAAAAGGCCTCTTCTGGCCTTTGCACATGTGCACAGGTATACAGGTGTATACCCTCCCACACATGTACACACAAATAAATAAAATAATGAACAAAATCCCATCCATTTGCAGCTGTGTGTGGTAGCACATACTTGTAATCCTAGCACTTGAGAGGTTGAGGCAGGAGTTCCAGGCTAGTATGAACTACAAAGTGAAATCCTATCTTAAAAATATTAATAGAGGCCCTGTGGCCACCAGGCAACAGAAACTCACCCAAATAAGCCACACTGATTTGAGTGGTATGTGTAACCACCAGAGACCACCATGTTGAGGTTTGTGGTCCCTGAAGCCACTGAGAGCCATGAGTGGGTCAGTGGTCCTGATAAGGCCAAGGGCCAAATTTACCACCAAAGCCCATTTACCACCAAAGGTGATCTGGGCTGACACCTGAAGCCATGTTCATGTCTGCGGTGAGGGAGCGCTGGCCCCAACCCTTGCTGGCCCACAGCACGGCCATACAGGTGATGAAATGGACATAGGCACCACTCCAGGAACCACTCTGGGCATAACTCAGCTCTACTCAGTCATGGCTTCTGGCACAGATGTAGTTAGAGAAGATTGATCCTCCTTCAGGGGCTGGACACTAGGATTTGAACATGCCTAGTGAATATATGGACAACAAAAATGGACTTGTTTTGGGAGAGTTACAGGGGAAGGGGGGGATATGGGAAGACTGGGAGGTGAGCACAATCCGGGTGCATGATGTAAGATTCCCAAATAATAAATAAAATAAGATAAATAAAGCTCCATTATTTTAAGGAAATTAATAATAATAACAATAACAACAACAACAATAGATCCTAAGCCAGGCATTCTGGCACATGCCTTTAATCCCAGCACTAGGGAGGCAGAGACAGGTGGATCTCTGTGAGTTTGAAGTCAGACTAGTGTACAAAGTGAGTTCCAGGGCAGTCAAAAAAACCCTGTCTCAAAAAACCAAAAAAGAAAAACATATATTCCAAAGATGGATATGGTGGCATGACTTTAAACCCAGCACTTAGGAAGCAGAGGCAGGAAGATAGAGTTGAAACCTACCTGGGTTACATAACAACTTCCAAGCTAGCCTGCCCCATAATGTAAGGCCTTATTTATCTCAAAAAATAGCAAAATAAAGGTCTGGAGAGATAGATCAATGACTGATAATCCTTGTTCTTGCAAAGGACTCAGGTTTGATTGTCGGCATGGCAACACAAACCATCTGTAGCTCTAGTTCTAGGGGATCCTGATGCCTCTTCTGATCTATGTAGGCATCAGGTACCCACATCGTGTAAAGGCATAAATGTGAGCAAAATGCTCATGCACATAGAATAAAACAAATACATTTAAAATAAATATTCTTAAATAGCAAAATAAATTCAAGTTTTATATTTTGAAATTTACTATAAAAATAGTAAAGAAAACCTTTAAAAGTTAACTTCGTGGTTTACCCCATCTTTCTTTCTTTACAGGAAGACTCAGATAGCAATCCTTCCCAAACTGACCAACAGATTCAACACATTCCTACTGAAACTCTAGCTGGCTTCTTTGCCAGCTAAACTGAGGATAAAATTCATAAAGAAATGTAAAGAAGGGCAGGAGAGGTGGCTCAGCAATTAAGAGCACTGGCTGCTCTTCCAGAGGTCCCTGGTTCAATTCCCAGCACCCACATGGCAGCTCACAACCATCTGTAATGAGATCTGGTGCCCTATTCTGTCATGTAGGCAGAACACTGTATACATAATAAATAAATAAATCTTTTTTTAAGAAAAGAAAAAGAAAAAAGAAAGATTCACGGGTCCTTTTGGATCAGGGAAAGAGAGAGAGGAGGTCACTGGTCCCTTCTTCCCCTCTTTTAGAGTTTTTATTAATAATAGACTATAAGGGAATGCTTCAGGAGACTGCACATGAGTGCAGTTGCCTGGGGAGACCAGAAGAGGGCATCAGATTTCCCTGGCGCTGGAGTTACAGGCAGTTTTGAGCTACTTGACAGGGGTGCTGGGAACCTAACTCCCGTCTTCTCAGTGCAGTAAGCACTCTTAACCACTGAGTCAACTCCCCAACTTCTTCTAAAGTTATTTTTTTTAAAAAAGAAGGAAACCTGTTCATGCCCATGCCTGGGCCAGGCTGGACTCTGGGTGTTAGGACCCTGCAGGAAATGACCAGGAGCTAGCATCTCCTTCATCTCCCCAGTGGGTGTATAAGCTGTCAATTGGCAGCTCCCTCGGTGTACCTGCAGGGCGGGGGGTGGGGGGGGCAGAAAGAAAAAGGGAAAGCGGACTAAGCTCACCTTAATGATCTCTTCATGTCCATCGTGGGACTCCACCAGTTCTGAAGCCAGAGAATGACCAGAGGAGCGATCAGACACCATGGCGTAAGTCTTCCTGCCCGCCTGCCGGAGAGACCAAGAGAGGTGACTCAGAAAGCACACAGCAACCAGGACCTCCTGCCCTCGACCCACACAGAGCCCTACATGGAGCTTTAGTCTCATTTCTTTGCCCGCACCCAAGAGCAGCCATACAGCAACAAGGACACAGGGCAGAGAATGTTAGTAGAAAACTCGAGTTAGCTTTCATTTTAGTGGGGTCTCCCACTTCCCAAAGCACTCGGCTGAGCTAGCTGGTGGGCCTGAAAGGAGATGTTCCCAGGTTTGCAGCAACAGACGAAGCTCCAGGCAACACTAGGGTCAGTAGCAAGGAAGAAGTGGCTGAGAGGAGGCCTTGCCCCAAAAGACACCGTGATACCTTCTGGGCTATGTGCTCAAGTTCATCTCCTGTCAGCTCACTCTGGAGGGTCAGCCTGAGAATGTCCACACCGCCCTAATAATGACAACAACAGGGACAGTGACCCCTTACCTTTACCGCCTTCAAGAACAACCAGCTAAAGTATACTCTCTGGCAGGCCTTGTCTATCACCAAGTTACAGACAAGTCCAGAGAAATGCTCCCGGCTTGGATACTGGCATGTCTCTGACAGGCCTTTGTCCACTACACCTGATATTGACTATACAAGCACATAGTTCCATGTGGCCCCAGGGACCTACAGTGATTCTCAGATCACAAGAGCATAGGCTATCAATTCTCTTTCCCCAGAGAACAAAGAAATTATCCCCAGGCTGTCATCTCCAAGCCAGAATTCTTGTTCGTTTGCAGTCTGGGTCTCATGTTGCCCAGGATAGCCTTGAACTGCTGATTTTCCTGCCCTCTCTTCCCCCATGCTGAGATTACAGGTGTACAAGAATGCATTCAGCTCTTGATGCCAGAATTTCTACCCCTGACAACCAGCCTGGAAGTTTTTGAAGCCTAGGATATCCTCTGGAACCAAACAATAAGACCTTGAATTCTAAGTTGGGAATGAGCACACACACACACACACACACACACACACACACACACACACATTTCAGCACTTAACAGGCTGAGGCCCATCAATCGAGACCAGCCAGCCCGGAGTGTATAAATGAGATGTGTACAAAAAACAAAACAAGCAAATAGCAAACAAAGAAACAAAAATGGTTAACATCAGGTATTGTCCTCACTCCCCTCCCCCGACCCTGGCAAGGTCTCACTGTGTAGCTCTGGCTGTCCTGAAACTCACTATTTAGAGCAGACTGTCCTTGAATTCACAGAGGCCTACACCACCTTATTTCTTGAGACATAGCTAACTCACTGAACCTGGGTCTCACCAATTTGGCTAGGTTGGAAAGCCAGATCCTCCTGTCTCTGCCCTCTAGCATCGTGATTACAGACAGCCATGTGTGACCACCAAGAGTCAAACTCGGTCCTTAGGGTTGCATGGCAAGCACTTTACTCCACCCTCAGAAGTTCATTTGTTTAAAAATGATATTTTTATTTTATGTGCATCATTTCTGTGCACTGCCCTTGGAGGCCAAAAGAGAACATCAAATCACCTAGAACTGGAGTTACAGACAGTTGTAAGTTTCCGTGGAGGTGCTGGGAACCAAACCCAGGTCCTCTGTAAGAGCAGCCAGTGCTCTTAAACGATGAACCACCTCTCCAGCCTCCCTATCCCAGGTTCTTACCTGTGCCTATGCTGGTTAGCTGGATTGCATCATTCCACACTATACCCATATTTTAAATACACATAGAATTTTATCTGTCTTTTAAAAAAAAAATGGTATGGCAGGTATGGTGGCATACATCTTTTTGAGACAAGTTCTCACTATGTTGCCTCAAACTTGCTATGCAGACCAAGCTGGCCTTGAACGAACAGAGATCTACCTGTTTTTGTGATGGGATTAGAGGCATGCACCACCAATCTTACTCAAGAAAATTGAGACAATTGTTAGGTACACATTAATCTTAGCAGTCAGTAAGGAGGAGAGCAGATTGTAAACTGTGATTCTGGTTTTAATAGTCAGCTTGACACAATCTACAATCACCTGGGAAAGAAGGCTCAATGAGAAACTGTCTTGATTAAGCTAGGCGTGGTGGTACATGTCTTTAGTCGCAACACTTGGGAGGCAGAGTTTGAGGACAACCTGGTCTACAGAGTTCATCCCCTGACAGCCAAGCCAACACAGAGAAACTTTATCTTGAAAAAGCCCAAAACAACAACAAAACCATGGGACTTATGTGCTGGAGATGCACTTGGCACTTGGTAGAATGCCTAACAAGGACGGATAAAGTCCCAGGTCAGTTTTTGACATTTCATGAAACCTGGCAGGGTGGAGGACTCTGTAATCCTGGCATCTGAGAAGTAGACCCAGGAGGATCCCAGTAAAATCTTGTTTCAAAAGACCTCCCACCACCAAAAGATAATGAAACAGCTATTTCTAAAACCTCCATAGCTATCAAAAGAATAAAGTAATACTATGAACAACTTTGAATATCAATTTGATCATTTAGTGGACCAATTCCTAAAACCGAGAAAAAGAACATCCATCACTACAAGTCACTCAAACCAAAATGTGTAACTGAGTCTGCAGCCCTCCAGGTGGAATTCTCCACTGATCAGCGCAGCCCTCCAGGTGGAATTCTCCACTGATCAGCTCATGGACTGGAGGAGCAATGCCAACTCTATACAGTCTCACCCAGGCAACAGATGACCATTCACTTGATGAAGCTAGTATGGCCCAGTACCAGCCAAAGACAGAAACATGTGCATGTGTGGGAGGACAAGACACAACATGAACAACATGACAGACACAGAAATACTAGCCACATCTTTCATAAACATAATCTACTCCCTAATATTTCATTACAGCCGGAACGAAACTATGAAGAGGCATTTTACTAATGACGAAGGGATGCAGGTGACAAATAAACACAAATAAATATATTCAACATCATTAAAATTAAATTTAAGCACATGCACATTAAAATCACACTGAATAGCACTACCTATCTATCAGAATTACTGTAATAGTGCTCATTTTGACAGTACATATACTAAAATTGGAACAGGGCCAGTGAGATGGATTGGGGGTAAAGTTGCTTGCTGCCAAGCCTGAAGGCCTGAGTTCAATCCCCTGGACCCACATGGTGGAGACAAGGAAACCACTCTGGCAAGGTGCTCTCCATACTCACATGCACTTACGTACACAGACTCACACAAAATCTCAAGTTCAAGGCCAGCCTGGGCTACCATGAGACTATGTCTCAAAATAATAACAAGGAGAGAAATCCTTAAGAGTTATGGCTCAGTATGAAGGTCTTGTCTGGCATGCACAAGACCTTGCAACTAATCCCCAGCATCACCCAACTCCCCGAAAGCTTTCCTTTAATAGGCACATTGTTAAAGTTGGTAGGATTTTTTGTTTATTAAGAAAATATTTTATGTATATGGGTGTTCTGCCTGCTCCTGCATCTGCATGCCATGTGCATGCCCGATGACAAAGGAGGCCAGCAGAGGTTGTTGGATCCCCTAGAACTGGAGTTATAGGTGATTGTGTGGCACAGTGTGGGTGCCGGGAATCAAATCCTGGTCCTCTGGAGGAGCAGCCGTGCTCCATCTAACTGCTGAGTCATCTCTCCAGTTCTGTGAACTGTTAAATTTGTAAATCCATTATTTTAGAACATTACTCAGAAATAAAAGGAGACAAGTACTTATATTTGTACTAGCAATCTCCAGAAATTTTATGACTAGGAACAAAACAATAAAAAAGATAGACAGCTACAACTCCATTTATGTAATATTCTTAAATGAACAAGTAAAGAATCAGAGTTGCCCTCTTCCTGTAGGCAACCTGTGAAAATAGTTCACTACTCTCTTGACCCAGAAACCCCTACACAATCATGCAATTCAAGAGGTTTAAATCTTTGTATTCGTTTTAAGAACACCCATGAAACTGCCCAAGTTATCCAGGGTTTGCATGGGAAACCATGACATCTGGAAGGCACCACTTTAAAGGGGCGATTCGTGCCACTCTGTCAGTATAATGAGTCAGTAGATGTGCTCAGATCAAACAGTGGGGCTGGACAGGGTTGGTAGTTAAAGCACTGCTGAATTTTTGTTTCACATGCTTAACAATGTAGAGTTATGCTCAATGTAAGGGTTTGGCTGTGGATTGTCCGGCCATTGGGCACATCCACGTGAGCAAAGCACCCACCCTCAGAACTCACGATCCTACCAACCCATACATGAGCTCACACTGCCACACAGAGATGACCCTTCACTGAAAAGGAACAAACTGTTTAAGCCAGAAGAGGAGACTGAACAAAAGAAAAAAGACTTCCTAGAAGAAACACAAATAAAAAAAACTTACATCCTGGGAATAAATTCAGCATAAAGTAAATGCAAAAAAGAAAAAGAAAGAAAGAACAGATTGAGGATTGCTGGGAGCTAATGGAAAGACAGGGAAAATGAGCAGGTATGACTGACATAACAGCAACGTGGTGAAGGGGAAAGTTCAGTCCCTTGGTTTCCATGTCAACATCCTGTAATACAGTGTACTGGAATTTGAAACTGAGTTAATGGGTATAGGGAATTCTATCAGCTATTTTAAAATTATTTTTATAGTTATTTTTATAAATTGGTGTTTTGCCTGCATGTTTGTCTGTGTGAGGGTGTCAGATCTTGGAGTTACAGACAGTTGTGAGCTGCCATTCTAGTGCTGGGAATTGGACCTGGGTCTAAGAGCAGTCAGTGCTCTTAACCCCTGAGCTATCTTTCCAGTCCCTCAACCATCTGTTTTCTAAGACAGGATCTCATTTGGTGGCCCATCTTGTCTTTGAACTTGTAATCTTGTTGCCTCAGCCCAAACTACTTTTCATGCTCACTAATGCTCTATTTAATGAGTAAATTAATTTATTCAAACCAACCCCTATGTAGTTTGTCATTTATTCTCTCTCTCTCTCTCTCTCTCTCTCTCTCTCTCTCACACACACACACACACACACACACACACACACTCAAAACAGTCATACACATGACACAAAATAAGTAAACCTTAAAGAAAATCTTTCATTTAATAGAAGAAAATGATTCGTAACAGTACCTGGATCACTTTTCTATCTCCTTGCAGAAAAGAAATAGCATTTGGAACAGTTGTAACTATACTCCACCCTACCCCTCCCATCCCCATCTCCTTAGAGAATTCCTACTCAGCCTTCAAGGCTCAACTTGAAGGTTAGGGATGTAACTCAACTGGTAGAATGCTTGCCTACCATGCACAAGGCCCAGGTATAAAGGTGCACAACTGTAGCCCCAGCATTTGGGAGGTAGAAACAGAGGAAGATCCAAAGTTCAAGGTTATCCACAACTACACACTAAGTTCAAGGCCAACCTCAGCTACAAGAGTCCCTGTCTCTAAAAATAAAAGTAAATCAATAGGCTGGGTGTGATGGCACATGCCTTTAATTTTTTTTTTTTTTTTTCCTCTGTGTATCTCTGACACTCACTCTGTAGACCTGGCTGGCCTCAAACTCGAAGATTCTCCTGCTTCTGCCTCCCAAGTGCTAGGATCAAAGACATGTACCACCACTGCCTTGCCTAAAATTTTATTTTTAATGGCTTTTTTTATTTAATGTTCAAGGTCATGCAGTGTTTTGACTGCATATACGTGAGTGTATCATATGTATATAGTACCCAAGGATGTCAGAAGAGGGCATCAGATTCTCTGGAACTGTAATTACAGAGGGTGGTGAGCTGCTATGTGGATGCTAAGAATCAAGCCCACTTCCTCCAGAAGAGCAACCAGTGCCCCTAACTACAGGGCCATCTCTAGACCGGGCAACAGCGTTAATCCCAGCACTCAGGAGGCCATCCAAAGCTGCAGGGTAGGACCTTGTCGAAAAAAACAAAAATAAATAAGTACACAGTGGAAGAGGCAGCTGAATGTGAGCAGAGGACTGGGAGGGGTGCTGGGAAATGCAGTCTTCCGGATGTGACAAGCCTTTGGGCTCATGAACTCACTGCAGCCACAAGATCAGCAGCAACCTACCAGGCAGAAGGCAGGACTATCGGTCTCACTCAGTGGCAGGCGGGCGCATGGAAAACGGGGAAGAGGGGGTGGAAAGAGGGCTCCGTGGTTAAGAGCACTGGCTGTACTTCCAGAGGACACAGTTAAATTGTCAGCATTCACGTGGCAGCTCACAGCTGTAACTCCAGTTCCAGGAGATCCAACACCCTCACACAGACACACATGCAGGCAAAACAGAAATGCACATAAAATAAAAATAAAATACAATTAAAAAGTGGGGGAAGACCATGTTAGGTCATTATATACATATACATACATACATACATACATACATACATACATACATACACATGTTTTACTCTTCTTCTCTCAAAGACCATTGAACACACAAATAGTTTATTTAACAGTGACAGGAATAGAGTAGCTACTCTGAAGACACATTGAATGAATTCAGGTGATTCAGCCAGGGATCTTCCTGATTCCCTTTCTTATGAGAAACACAGACCCCAACCCCTGCCTGCCCTACAACAGAGTTTTTCTGAATAGCCCTGCCTGTCCTGGAACTCACTCTTATACCAGGCTGGCCTCAAACTCAGAGCTCCACCTGTCTCTGCTACCAGAGTGCTGGGATCAAAGGTGTGCACCTAGGAACACTGGATAAAGCCAGCAGAGAATGGCTGAGGAATATCATGAGAAAGGTCAGCAACAGCCAAGAAAGGCAATCCTAACAAGAGATACAGATGGCCCATGGATGCATAAAGGATGCTCAGCTGGGGTGGGCACATCTGCAATCCTGGGAAGCAGAGGGGTCGGGGTCAGCTTGGCTACACAATGAGGCTCAAACACGAGGGGGAACTAGGGAGGTGGCTCACAAATGTCTATTACTCCACCTCCAGAGCATTGGATGCCCTTTCTAGGTACTGGTGCACAGTCTAACGTCTATATACACAGGCAAAACACCCGTATTCATACTAAAATTACAATTTTAGAAAATGTCAGGCCACAAAAAGGTCACAAAGTGGTTCACACTTGTGATCCTGTGGTAGTCTGAATATGTATGACCCCCAGACTCAGGTGTTTTAATGCTCGGCCCATAGGGAGTGGCACTATTAGGAGGTGTGGCCTTATTGGAGTAGGCCTGGTCTTCTTGGAGGAAGTGTGTCACTGTAGGGGTGAGCTTTGAGGTCCCATACACTCAAGCTATACCTGCTGCCTGCAAATCAAGATATAGAACTCTCAGCTACCTTTCCAGCACCATGTCTGCCTGTCTAGGCTACACAGTGAGTTGAAGGGAGCTTGGGCTCTTAAATTAAAAAAAAAAAAAAAGGAAGGAAAGAAAAGGAAGGAAGGAAAGAAAGAAGGAAGGAAGGAAGGAAGGAAGGAAGGAAGGAAGGAAGGGAGAAAGAGAAAACTAGACACTAATTTACAAAACATGGCTTTTCATTTGTTAAAGTACACGAATACTCAGTAATTGCCAACTCCTACATACAGCAATTACTATGTGTGGAACCCTATTGGGCTCTGTTCCAAGGACTTTACAAGGGCTCACACATTGAATCCTAACAATATCATACAGCAGGCACCAATGTTCCAATTTTAAAACCAGGTTTAGAAGAGCCAGAAATCAGAGACAGAGCCAGGATTTGAACCTAAGACCTGTGACTCCAGTCTGGGCTTCTAACCAAGATGCCACATGACATTTGTAGTAAACTAACAGGAAAAGCACTGAAAACACACACACACACACACACACACACACACACACACACACACACACACACACACACACACGTGGAGGTAGATCAGAAGTTCAAGGTCATCCTGGCTACACACAAGTTTGAGGTTAACCTGGACTGGGAGACCCTGGAAAGCAAGGAAGAATAGCAAAGTGGGGCAAGGGAAGGGAGAGTAGGGGAGGGGTGTGAGGGCCTTTTGTTCCATGTATTTCCCTGGTACTGTGTTTACATGTGTAGGTGAGCATGCCCTTGGGTAACACACACACACACACACACACACACACACACACACACACACACAGAGGCCAAAAGTCACCCTCAGGTGTCATTCCTCAGTAGCCACCTACTTTGTTCTTTCTAGACAGGATCTGTCCTTGGCCTGGAGCTCACAGATTAGACTAGACTGCTGACCACTGACATGTAGGGACCCTCCTGTCTCCACCTTCCAGTACTAGGATTTCAATGACCTACCACCAAGCCTGATTTTTATACACATGTGTTCTTGGGATAGAACCCAGGCCTTCAGTGTGCCCAGCAAGTACTTTACTGACTGAGCCATCTCTCCAGCCCCTTCTGTGGTATTTTAAAGTTTCCAGTGGAACGTTGCCTAACACTTCTATCGTAAAAACTACAGTGAAGAGACAGGAGAAAGGTGCTGAGGCTAGTCAGAAGTGGAGCGTGTGTTTTCCATCTGACATCCACTCGTCCTGCAAGCGCTTGCTCCCTGGACTCTGATTGCGGTCTGTAGAATGGGTGATCACACCCACCCTGCTCAGTGTGGGGCAGAGTAATGTGCAAGGACAGTGTGAAAGTATCAGTGACCCATAATCTCAAAAGTATGGGAGCAGCACCGTACCCAAGCGGCTCAAGGGAGGAGGGCATCTCATAGACTGTCTAAATGGCCCTGGAGAAAAGTCCAGGGCTCTCTGAGGATGCCACAAAGCCACAGACCTCACCCCACAACTGCAATGCCAATGATGGAAAACCTAGGGCTCCTCTCTGCTAGGTGAAACTGCAGTGACCTCAGGGCTGTGTGCTCAGGCAGAAAAGACCTTTAGAAGCACCCACAAAGTGTCCCTGCCAGGGCCTCTGCAAGGCTACAGGGGAAGTGGAGTCTTCTCCAGGGGAAACAGAGCAGCAGTACTTACTAATCACAAGGTGAGCAGGCCTCTAACCTCATAAACACTCTGGAGAAGCCCAGCTACCTCCAATTACAACAGCCTCTGAGCCCTGTTCAAACAAACCCGCGGCATGACTCACTCCTCAAAGCAGGGAGGGGGGTAAACACATAGCTAAGGGCTTAACAGATCAAGAGGCTCAGAAAGAGGTGATAGGAGATAAACAGGGGGGCCCCAGGGGTTCTCACAGCACAGGCTTACTGAGTGGGAAAAGATCCATGGGAACAGCCACTTTCCCTAGAACCCACTCTGCAGGCATCCGAGGAGCCACTAAAATACTGGGAGAGGTCCAGGGTAAAATGTCTGGGTCAAAAAGGGAAGGTAAATAGAAATGGTCTCTGAGCCAAAAACCTCTAAGTCACCTTCACCTTGTACCTAACTCCTGCAAGCGATATAGTGTCACAAGCAGCTGCTGTAGTGACCATCTTAGTTACTGCCAGCCCTGCCTGCGACTTGTCCAGTTTATGTCCACTCAAAAACTGTGAATGCTGACAGGGGCTCCTGAGAAACCACCTTGAGGGAAGCTCATGAAGTCACAGAAGAGGACAGGATGGATGGGACATTTGGGTGCCCACACTCTCAGGGAAGGCTCCTGGTTCACCGGGTGTGTAGGCTTGGTGTGCCTGGCCCTCCAGAAGACAGACTCCCTCCCTTCCCTCCTCCTCACAAGTAAACCAACAGAACAGGAGGGGAGTTTATCTTCCATCTGGCAGCCGACCCATAGCACAGATCAGACAAGCACCACAACAGGACTCACCCTGACCGGGGAAATAAAATGAGACTTGGAGCAACACCTAGATGGGCCACCATTTCTCATATCTGGAGCCCTACATTGGTGCCTGGCTGTGAGAGCATGGACACTGATGGGAGTGAGCCTCCAGACCCCAGCTCTGAAGGACAGCTACCTGCTGCCGACTTAGTCTCCCTCCAGGACACATGTTTCAAGCCCAGCTGGGTTGACAGGAGGGGAACTCCCCACCAAAAGCCACCAAAGGTTGAAGCTTCTCTAGTCTTGGACACCTTGCCTTGAGATTTGTTTTTTCTGCTCTCATACTCTCATTTATCATCTCCACCCTATTCTCCCCACCCCGTATTCTCCTCTCTTCCTGCGTCTGCTGCCCGGGCTTAAATCTGGGCCAACAGTCTTCCTGGCGCACATTCATTACCCCAACTAAGCCTGCCCACCCCTAAGTAACAGGTGTTTCACAAGACTGCACCGTGACCCAAAGAGGCACATGCCATAATTACCAACAGGCAGGGAAGCTCGTCCCACCTGATCTGAGCACAGGTCCTGGAACCGAAACCATCCAGTGCATACCTCCCTCCACCCCAGAGAAATATGGGCAATATTAGTGCCACATGCCTAATGATTAAGTAACCTTCCTCTCTCACATTGTCTCCTCCCAAGCCAGGCAAGAAAGCCAGGCTCTCCCTGAATTCCTGGCAGGCTTGGAGACCTCACTGAAAAGTTAAAGCTAGCAATAAAAGGGGTAGGGGGAATGGTGTGAGGAGAAACTCAGACTGCGTGAGTCTGGGCAGGGGGCAGGGACTGGAAGAAACAGTCCCCAAACTTGAAAGATCCCTCCACCCAAGAGTTTCCTCCCCACCCTGATGTCACCGAGATAGGCCTTTTGTCATTTTAGAATTCATCCCTTTGGAGTAAAAATCAGTGAACACAGAGCACTTATGTTTTGTGTGCATCTTAGGCTGGCTTCAAGCTCACTATGTAGCCAAGGACGAACTTCTAATCTGCCTGCTTCTCTTCCTAGTGCTGGGTGAGCATGCCAGGGTTATGTGGTACCAGCGATTGAACCCGGGGACTTCATGCATGCTAGTTGAGCACTCTAGTAACAAAGTTATGCCCCTGGCTTCTCAGTCCTCTTTGAGAATAAGAACACTCGAATAATTCCATTCCCAGGTATTTCACAACCAAGTAAAAAGGAAGCCTAAGTCTACATAAATTTATAAAACTTCATAGCAGCATTATTTACAACGGCCAAAGAACAGAAACAACTCAGAGGTCCACGATTTATTCCACGATGAACACATCTGTGATACTATAGTTAAATATGGAGTACCATCCAGTTCTAAAAATGAATGAAGAATTGCCATGTTACATGTACACAAGCCTTTAAAGCAGCATGCACCCTGGAAGACAGTCAGGAGGCCCCCAGACTGTACCACTTTGTCTGTAGGAAATGTAAAAACCAACAGGTAAATCCATTGCAGAGTAGACTAGAAGCCTAGAAGCCTCCTGAGGTTGGGGAGATGGGGGGGGGGGAGTATAAAGAGTGAGTGATTTCTTTATAAAGTGAGCAAAAAGATCTAAAATCGGTTCAGTGATGACCATGTAACTCTGAACACATACACACACACACACACACACACACACACACACACACACACACACACACACACAACAAAGCAGAGTTATATACCTTAAACTGGTGAACCATGTTGCATAATAGTTTTAATAAAGCTCATAAAAATAGTTAAAATTCATGGTATGCTTACAATAAATCACACCCCAATTTTTAAAATATTTACCTTTGTTTGTTTCATGTACTTGAGTATTTTATCTACATGTGTATCTATGTACCACATAAGCACCTGGTGCCCACAGAGGCCAGAAGAGGGCATCAGATCCCCTGCAACTGGTTGTGAGCTACCATCTGGGTGCTGAGACTTGAACCCAGGTCCTCTATAAGAGGAGCCAGTGCTCTTAACTGCTGAGCCATCTCTTTAACTCCTTACAGTCCAATTTTTAACTAAAGGAAATTAGGCCTCAGGCATTAAATTATTTCAACTTATAAGTCTTATAAAAAGCTTCTAGTGCATAGTAAAGGCAAAGGTAAATACAGCAGGTAAAACAAATTCCAAATCCACAGTTTTGCCAAGCCCCCCACCCCCAAGCAAAAAAAGCCAGGTGTGGTAGTGCATGCCTTTAACCCCAGCACTTGGGAGGTAGAGGCAGGTTATTTCTGTGAGTTCAAAGCCAGTCTGGTCTGGTCTACATAGCAAGTTCTAGTACAGCCAGGGCTATAGAGAAAGAGATCCTGTCTCAAAACAAGAAAAAAGAAATTTTAAAAAAAGGAGGGAGGAAGAATGGGGGGGAAGTACAGTGTATAAGGAAAGGTAACACAGAGATTAATAAAAAGAAAAAAGTAAAATAAGAATAGCCCAGAGAGCCCAGAATGGCCAGGAGAAAAGAAGTAGAAAGAGGACCATAACCTTCAATATCACTGTTAAAGCCCAGCCCTGTTGACTCCCTCCTGGTTCTCCCCACAGTCCCCCTGTTACTCTTGTCACTCTTCACTGGCAAAGGGGCCCAGAATAACAAGGAAAGGGGAAAGGAACAGGTACAAGTAAGTAAATGTGGCGGTGCACACTTTTAATCCCAGAGCTCAGGAGGCAGAGGCAGGTGGATCTCTGAGTTCCAGGCCAGCCTGGTCTACAGTGAGTTCCAGAAAAGCCATGGCTACACAGAAAAACCCTGTCTGAAAAAACAAAAACAGGACTGGAGAGATGGCTCAGAGGTTAAGAGCCCTGGCTCCTCTTCCAGAGGTCCTGAGTTCAATTCCCAGCAACTACATGGTGGCTCACAACCATCTGTAATGAGATCTGGTGCCCTCTCCTGGTATTCAGGCAAACACTGTATACATAATAAACAAAAATCTTAAAAAATAACAAACAAAAATTTAATAAAAGGGAGAAGAAAGAAGCTGCAGCAAATACCAAAATGAAAAGAAGCAAAACTTGACCAAAGTCAGGTCAGACATAGTGGCACTCGCCTTCAATCCTAACACTTTGGAGGCTGAGGCAGGAGGACCACAGCAAATCTGAGGCCATCCTGGACTACCTTAGTTCTAGGCCAGCCTGGGTACAGTATGAGACCCTGCCTCAAAAGGAGGAGGCTGGAGGAAGAGATGCTTCAATGGGTAAAGTGTTTGCTATACAAGTGCGATGCTAACCACAGTGATGCTTGGGTACCCAGATGCAGTTAAAACAATGCAGTCCATACCAGTAGCAAACAGAAAATAATAGCTAACATCTGAACACTTACCACGTGCCAAGCACTATGTTTAATGTTTCATACATATTATCTTACTTAATCCTCATAATGATCTTATGAGAAGGCATGATTATTCTCTTCTTACATATGAGGAAACTGAAAATGAAGAAATTAATTACCGAAGTACTCTAGCAAAGCACTTAGTCAGACTCACAAAGTTATGCTGCCTTCTTTTAAAAAGCTTTTTAATTATGAATTAATTTACTTTGAGACAAGTTCTCATGTATCCCAGGCTGGCCTTGAACTCCCTACGTACCAATGATGCCCTTGTCCTTCCAATCTTCCTGACTAAGCACTGGCATTATAGGCATGTGCCACTACACCCAGTTTGCATAGGGCAGGTGATCCAATCCAGGGCCTTGTGCATGCCAGGCAAGCAATCCAGCAGCCCCAGAATCATGCTCCCTTAACCACAATGCTACTAATAGAAATCACAGGTCAACTACAAAGTGTGGTTACATTGCAATCACAAGAAAGGGGTGCCTAAAAAGATCAGAATATAAACTCCTTATAATTCCTACAACACAAGTCAGTAGATATCTAAAACTGATGGCGCGGAGGACTGGAAACACAGTTCTGTGGTAGAGTACTTGCTTATCGTTCATGAGGCCCAGGTTTAATCCTCTGTATCTCAGTGTTTTCCAGGTGGGGCCTGGGGGTCGGTTGGACTGGGGGTATAACTCAACTAGAAGAAAGCTTGCCTGGCATACCCAAAGTCCTGGGTTCAACCCCCAGCACCACATAAATCAGGCAAATTGTCAAATGATTGTATCCTTCGCATTCAGGAGGTAAAGGAGGAAGGAAGAGCAGAAGTTTAAGGACACCATCTCAGGGTTTGAGGACAGCATGAGTACAAGAAACTCTGAGGGAAAGGAGCCAACTATAAACTGGCTTAGCAAAATGGTGTCTGATGCCAAACCCAAACCACATGGTAGGAGAGAACGGACTTCCCTGACATGTCTCCAACCTCTACTCAAGTGCCATGGCATATTCCCACTCCTGCCCCCCCCCCAGTGAATAAACAAATGTAATTTTTAAAAGAGAAAAGAAAACATTACTATAAGCATTTTATTTAGAAACAGGTTCACATCAGACAAAACAGGTAAGAACTGAAAGAAACTGCTACACTTCCATGTAGTAGAACTTAAAGTAGAGAATAACTATATTCTTTCAAAAACCATTTGATATAGTTTTTTAACTCATGTACAAGAGCAGGATGTGGTGGTGCGTGCTGCAACCCCAGCACTTGGGAGGTGAAGACCAGGAGTTTCATGTCAGCTTAGGGTACATGTGACCTTGCCTCAAAATGCCAAAAAATAAAAATAAATTATGTACAGGTATTCTTTAAATGCTTTTTACTTGTTCATTTTATACATGTGAATGCTTTTCCTACACGTATGTATATATGTATACCACACGCCTGGTGTCCATGAAGATAAGAAAAGGAACTGAAGTGGTGGGTGGTTGTTAGCTACTAAGTAGGTGCTGAGAATCAAATCAACTAGAGCTCTGAACTACTTAGCCATCTCTCTAACCGTTTAACATGTGTTCTTTTCATTTTAAGGGTCAAAGGGGGCTGCCAGGATGGCTCAGCTGTTAAAGACTAGGCTCACAACTAAAAATGTAAAGTCAGAGTGGTGGGGGGGGAATGACGGAGACAGGGAAGGAGGAAGGCGGGCCCATCACCCGTGCCAGAGTCTAAGGTATGGGCATGTGCTCTTTCACACACCACCTCATGGTCCTGCACCGGTGACAACATTTGGGTTTTGCTCTGCAGCACCCACCCAGTCCTTCACCGGGCAACCATGTAAACCTGCCAGTCCTGGAACCCTGCTCTACCCTAGGTAAGGAGAGTGCCAGGGGACAATGGTACCGCTCCCTGGAATATCAGAAGAATGTCAAAAGAACCTAAATTAGCTGGAGCCTTTACCTTCTGAGCACTGTTCTTTTCCTTCTAGTAAGTTCCTCTTAAGGTAGCTAGGTCACTTTGTGTGCTGTTTACTATAAACAAAGGAAGGTAATAGAAATGTCTAATAAGAATGAGTTTGATATTCATTTGTACTTTCTATACCAATATAATTTACCAAAGTCACTTTCAAACAAGCATTTTTGACGTTAAAATACATGTATAACCAGACACGGTGGTCTGTACCTTTAATCCCTTCAAACTCACACATAGCTAACACAATGTTTTGTCCAACAGACCTTGCCAACACTCCAGAGATGTTAGTTCTTTTTTTTTTTTAATACTGTTTCTCCTTCACTGTTTGTTTGTTTGTTTGTTTGTTTGTTTGTTTGTTTTGAGACAAGGTCTTGCAAGGTATGTAGTCATGGCTGGCCTAGAATTTGATATTTAGCAGGTTGGCCTCAAATTCCCAAAGATCCGTCTGCTTCTGTTTTCCAAGTTCTAGGGATTTAAGGTGTTCCCATTATGTTTTTGTTTATTTGTTTGCTTAGTGACAAGAGTAGAGACAGTTTATTAAGGGAAGAGAAAGGCACTCCCAAAAAACAGTGGTGGGAAAGGAATGCCCCACTGTGTTGATTTCAGACCCAATAGTGGCTATGGTCTGCAGTTTTGAAAGAGTTTGCCTTTACCAATGTCCAACAATAAAAGCAGTACAGTGTATGCTTTGTGTACTTCCACATCAAAGTATGAGGCACTAAAAGACACATGGTCCCACGATTTCGGCTCCAACTGTTTACAATCCCAAATTCTGGGGGTGGGGGGGCTCAATCCTTAGTACCTACTGTACCTTCCTGGTGGGGGTGTGGGTTTTGTTGGGGACATTGAGCTGAATGCTTGCCTGGCATGTCCAAAGTCCTGGGTTCAAACCCCAGCACTACATAACTCAGACATCCGTTGATTCGTTTATTTACTGGGACCTTTTCAGTGGTATGAGTGCATGACTACATGACAGGTTCCCAGGGACTGTCCAGAGCCATAAATTCTATCTGCAGACTGGCTCAGAGGAGAGGAATCCAGGACAAACCCTGTCTCCTGACTGATTGATTGTTTACCATCTGACCTTCCTCCTCAAGAATTCAGGAATGTCTCCAAGAGGAAACCCAGGCAAGGGTTATTTCATCCCCAGCTTTACAGCAAAGTAAGCCTCAAGTCTAGCCTGTCTCCCCTTTGATACAAAGCTCTCTAGTTAACTCTAAACCTACTTATGCCCAAAAGCAAATTCCTTGCTATTTTCCATCTCTGTTTTCTGTCCCATCAAACAAGCAACAAAGGAGTCAAGGGACAGCAGCAGGTCCTTCTCGGTGTTGCTGTGGTCTTAAACATCTTTCTTCTATACGATGTGGGTCTTTTTTTCTACACCAAACGAAAACAAGCCCACAACCGACCCCTCACTCTTACTCATTCCACATTCTTTCCCTGTATCAACCGTTCCAAAACAGCAAGAGCATGGAGGACGAGAGGCTGATTGGTTGTTGGTTTTGTTTTGTTTTGTTTTCCATTTGGTCAGCATCTCTTACCTGGTGGGAAAAGGCTGAGGTTTGGGAAGTGTCAAGACTTGTAACGTGGCAGAACCATTCATACTTCTAGACAAAATTGTCAAGGGGGCAGTGAACAGGCGTCAATGATCAGCTGTACTCTAAACTTCAAATGAGCACCTCTTCTACAACTATTCTTTGAAGAAGAGCCATAATCCAGCTGTGGCCCAGTTAGCTTTGCCTCAGGGACATGCTGAGACAGGCAGAAGCGAAGGAATCAGATGGGGGGGGGAGCACAAACCAACCCCCCATCACCTTGGCTCTCATTTCACTCTCCCACAATAGCTTGGAAATCAATTAATTAGCACAGATCTACGGTGTATTTGGATCCCCCAGCAACGCCTAGAAACATTCAGCATCAAATTACTGGCTTTTTCCTCTGGAGAGAGAAAAAGTCATGTGGTCAGCTGAGGGTGCTGGAGTGGGGGAGGGCATGGCGGGGGACAGGGAAAACTTGCTTGCATTAGAGAACTCCTCTCCCCTCCCCCTCTCTCTCTCTCCCCCCCTCCCCCAACCCTCTCCAGAACAGAAGGGTTCTAGTCTCCACCTAGGTTCCAAGACATCACCTTCATCCCCTCCCGGGGCTTGGCAACGGGACACGGAAGCAAAGCCCAGGAAGCAAGTTGAAAAAAAAAGAAGAAATCCAAAAGAGGGTACCGTCGAGTGAAAAGCTGTATCCATTCTCTTAGTGAAAGGTAGAACCTCTGGCCAATTCCAGCCCTAGGAGCCCACCCTCTGCCCCTTTTCTAGTTAAAGGATCACCCGAAGCACCATAAAAGTCTTTGAAGGGCTTCTGAGGCCATCGGGACACGCGGAAAAGCCTAACCCGCTTGGACCGGCACAACGTCCAAAACGGCGCAGGTATCCGGTCCCTTGAGCGTCTCCCACGACCCTAACCAGCTGCCCACGAGACGCCTGAGTAAAGCCTCATGTCCCCGAGCCGGGGCCGCAGTGTCCCCGTCAAGGACAGGTACTCCTCAGCCCGGGAGCCTCCAGGGTTCCGTCCCGTGCCTTCCACGCCACCATCTGCCACACGGCAAAGGAAGAAAGCGCAAGGGGCGACCGGGGACTAACCGCACCAAGTCGGGCGTCAGAGTCGGCTAGGTCAGCATGAACTCGGGAGCGGCGCGACTGGAAGGCCACCGTGCCCAGGCGGGAAGGCGGGGTGAGCGTGAGGACCTACCGCGGTCTGGCTCTCCGGGTGCACGTCCACCAAGGTACACCAATTCCGCGTCCCGTTCATCTTTCCACGGAGGTCGCACAAGCGTCCTCAACTCACGGGCCGGCGACAACTGGGCGGGCGCGCGCCGAACCGCCCCCTTGTATAGGCGCGTCGGGGCGGGGCTTAAGGCGGGCCACGCCCAACGCGGTATTTGTCAATGAGTTGAACGGAAGAGAGCTGGGCGGTTCCAAGAGGCTTCAGAACTTGCCTACTAGCGCTATCGCGTATTTACATAAAGGTGGGGCTCGGGATGAAGGTTGGGTGGTCGCTTAATAAGAGCATTACTTCCGGTACGACGAGGTAGTGTCTGTGAATAGTCTTGTCTCCTGTTAGTACTCCAGGATCGGTGCAGGGGAAGAACCTGTGTGGTCCCCTGTAAATAGTGAGTTGGGCCGGCACATGCTTCTATGGTCTCTCCTCTCCCTAAATGTAACCCAGCCTGTAGGGCTTTTAGATCTGAGTAAAGCTTTCCTCCGTGTTAAAAAGGCAGGCACGAAGGGCCGGCTCACTAGGACTAGTCTAAGCCAGTCTGGCAGGTGCTTATCCCTGGCAAGCCGCCCAGGCCAAAGTCAAAGCCAGCTGAGCTCTGGGTGGGGCTTGTTTTGCAGAAGCTGCCCTTATATGGTGGGGATAGGCGGGACACATTGCCTTAAAAGGTGAGTCTCAACTGCACCAATGGCATTTGCTTTTCCTAAACCTAGGCTGGAATCTTGACGGCTGAACTCTGGTAGATGGCTATCCCACTGGCTGATCTACGGGGAGGGCAGGCGGTGTATAAGGGCTGACCAGCTTAACTAGGAGGTACTACTACAGCTAGAATTCATTTTGGTGAACAGCTAGCTCCTTCAAGTGAGGAGGAGTGAGCTGGTCTCTAAGTCACTTGCCAGTTAGAATTGGATGTTTGCTCTACACCTGGAAGATAAAAGCTGGCGATACCAGTGACCTAGGAGAGGAGAAAAATCTAATTCTGGTCTCTTCTCTGTCCCTCAAAGAAGGCACTTGTGGTGGTTTGGTGAGAAGTCCCCGATCCTGAGGCACTGTATGAGAGGTTGAGTAAATGTAGTCTAGCTGGAGGAATTCTGTCAAAGACTCCCACAATCCCCAGTTTGCTCTCTGCTTTCCTGCTTGTGGTTTGGGACATGAGCTATCAATCCTCTGTTTGCCTGCCTGCCTGCCTGCCACTGTGCCTCCTCACTAAGGCTAAGACTCTTAGCCTTCTGGAACTGTAAGCCCAAATAAACACTTCTTTCTCTAGGTTGCCTTTGTCTTGGTGTTTTATCACAGCAGCAGAAGAATAACTAATGCACCATTCCTTATTATTCCCAGAAATTGTCAGGAAAGAATGGTTCTATTAGTCCATGTTCCCTAGATCCCTGATCAGTTATTAGAGACCTCTAAAAATGAGGTAAAGCCTCATTTTTATGTACAGTTTAAATGACTTCTTGAAATAAGGCCTGCTTAGCAGATAAAGGTGCCTGCTTCCAAGCCTGAATTCAATCCCCAGGACCCACACTGTGGAAAGCAAGGACTCTCAGAAATTGCTCTCTGACCTATGGAGGTCAGAAAACATACATACATAAACACACACATATGCATGCGCATACATTCACACACACATTCACACATACATGCATGTGCGTACACACACATACATACATACACACACACACACACACACACACACACACACACACACACACACACACACACACACACGTTTAAAAAAAATATAAAACAAAACTTGAGGATGGAGAGATGGCTCAGTGGTTAAGAGCACTAGCTATTCTTCTAGAGGACCTGTGTTCAATTCCCAGCACCCATATGACAACTCACAACTGTTAAGTCCAGTTCCAGGATTTCTGATACCTTCCCACCAATGCACAAAAAATAAGGTTAAATAAATTATTTAAAAACAACTTTAGAGTAGACCTTCAAATTAGCCAGGAAAATGAAGACAGGAATTTCAATATAGATATGACATTTTAATATTTAATTTAAAATAAACCAAGGCTGAATTAGATTAGGAGAAAATATCTGATTTATAGAATATCTTTTTTTTTTTCAATTCATGAAATTACATGTGATTGATGAGAACAGAACTTACTTTGGAAATAAGAGGTGAACCATCCCCATTACCTTTAACCCCTAGAGCTTGGCACACTCCAAATTAACTCAAAGGAGGAATAAATTCTCCACTGCCCCTTCCCATCATACTGACAGTCAGCTTCTAAACCCAGGCAAAGCTCTGAATCAGGGCCCACTTCCTGAGAAAAGCAGGGATCTGTTGGTTCCCATCGAGGCTGGGCACATCTGGTCAGAGAAGCCACAGGAGGCCACAGGGACTAGATGCTTGCTTTCAGAGCCTGTATAAACAGTCCTCATGGTTCCCAGGTACAACCACTTTATGGCACCATCCAGTCACAGAGGGCAAAAAGAAAGATGGAAGCCCTGAGCCGAAGGAACCAGTCTCCACCACCTTACCAAGACCTATGGAAAGGAGGACAGGCTGAGGGTCCCCATGAGGAAGGCTAGTCTTTGGAGAGGTATGAATGTGCGGAATTATGAAAGGCAAGAACAGCATCCTTATCTCATACTGCTAAGGCACTGAGGGTAGAGCAGCGAGGCAGGGATGGAAAAGATGGGAAGAAGACAAGAGGTCTGGACCCAGTGACTTGCAGAAAACAAAAATATTGCAACTGAAGAGATGCTAGGGACTACTCATGGGCCCATGACTGTGCAAAAAGAAGTATCTGAAAAGTGGGTAGAGCCATGCCTGCATGCCCATTACCCATACTATTCCCTCCCTGCCTCAAAATGGGAGAAAAAAGGTTGCAGGGATCCAGGGAGCAGAACATTGGGCATTTCCCTGAGCCATATGGTTAAATATTAAAGAAATAAAGCTTTACATACATGGCAACATCCATCCTTCCCTGTCCTTTGCAGCCCCCCTCAGTGTACATATGTTGACCATTAGTCCCACACTAAGGGAGATGAGGGAGAGGTCAGCACCTATAGGAAGGGCTCAGCAGGCCTACCCACTCTTCCAGTGACAAGAATAAGCCCACCCACTAGCTCATTGCTACTGTGTTTATCACCATCACTGACCCTTCCCAGTCCGAAGTCTGAATCGGGTCACCCATAGGAAAAGAAGACTCTGAGGCAGGCAGGACAGAGCAAAGCAGAGCAGGGCTGGCTGAGATGGACTTCCCCATCTGTGGTTCTTAGCAGAGCATGCACTAACAGGAGCTGGTCTGCAGGTTGCTTTCTGTGAGCAGTGATGCAATGGATGAGGGGTCGTAGACGCTGTCAAATTCCTCATCGGAGCTCAGCCCCTCTTGTTTGAGAGCTGCCTCGGCAGCTGAGCGGGAAGCTTTTCGCCTGAGTCAGAGAGAGAAGGAGCACACTGAGACCATCACCCTTCCATACAAAGACCTAAAGCTGCTCACATGGCTCACAGGTCCCATCCCCACCCCCACCGCAAGCTGGGTACAGAGCAAAGTACAGAAAGATGGCCATACCAGGCATCCTTTTCCAAGGATTTGATCCGGGCCTGGAGCTGTTCATTGACCTCATGCTGTTCCTCCAGCTCCCTCTGTGCCTTCTTCCTCAGGCTGTCCAGGCGCTCAATTTCCTCTTCAGCTTCATCCACCTGCCGCTTCAAAGTCTTCACCCTGAGGCTTAGCTAAGCAGGATAGCATAGCCCCACATTAGAAAAGTATTTACTCTTAAGGACTAAGGCCTCCTCTGCACTGACAAGGACAATTAGCCCCATCCCCTCCCCAAAATGTTGTGACCTTGTGTAAGTCCTCCAGCCTCAGGGAATTGTTGAGAGGAGTTTAGGGAGCAGAGGAGATAGCTCAATCAATAAAGTGCTTGCCGTACAATCTCCCCAGAGCACACTAGCCAACCTAAACTATTGGGCAAGTTCCAGGCCAGTGAGAGACCTTGCCTCAAAATACACACATACATACATACATACATACACACATACATACATACATACACACACATACATACATACACACATACATACATACACACACATACATACACACATACATACATACACACACATACACACACATACATACATACACACACACACATACATACACACACACACACACACACATACATACATACATACATACATACATACATAGATGCTGGATAGTGCCCAATGAGTAACACCCAAGCTTGTCCTCTGGCCTCTACACACACATGCACCTATGTGCACAAGAATACACAAGCAAAACACATGGGGATTCAATGAGTTCATGTACATATAACACACAGAGAAGCTAGCACACTCAATACAGAGGTCTAGGCTAGACCTCTCAAGCTAATGTCATCCTTACACAAGCAAATTCTAAGTGTGGAAGACATTGGGGATGGTGGCCTCCTCTGGCCTTGAAGAGAATAGCCCCCCTCACCCCCCCACCCCCCACCCCCACCCCGGCTGCGTGCCCACAGAGTGCTGTGTCCTCACCTGGTCCTTCTGGTCATTGACGTGCTGCCGCTCATCATCGATCTGGATAGAGAGCTCTTTAACTCTCCGTTCTAGTTTCCGATTGGTGGATTGCAGAACTGTCTTCTCTCTAAGAGAGAGCAGGAAAGGAGGTCTGTGGCTGTTGCCATTTCTAAGGGAGCCTTTACTTAGCACTGTACTACCTCCAAGGACTTTTCTGTCATGAGCTTCACCAGTGGATGGGGAGGATTCAGAATTTCCACAACTCCGCTCTGTATCAGGAGCAAGGGGAACTCCCTGAGGATGAGGCCAGGTTGGCCACGCATGAGGTGGAAGATGAAGGGAGACCCAGAGAAGAAAAACCCAGAGAAAGAAAGGGAGGGAGAGAGGGATGAATGACAGGTGCAGATCACCTCTCTTCAGCTTGTAGCCGCTCTTGTAACTGTTGATTCTGGGCCTCAAGCTGAGAGAAGCTGGCACTGGGTTTCTGGAAGCCTTCTGAGCTGGCCAACCGGGTCTTCAAGTCCTTGTTCTGAGAATGATGGGAAGATCCCCTGGTTAGCACTCCAGGTGGTCCTGGAAGATGCAGGCCCCAGAGTCTATCCCCAAGACTACTTCTCACTTGTCTCTCCAAGGAGATTTTGTCACACTCCAAGTCCTGCCGAGCAGACCTCTCCTGCATAAGTTCTGTCCTCAGCTGATCCACCTATTAGGGATGGGAGAGAAGAATTAGACTTGGGGAAGACTAATGAATGCTAAACCAGCAAAGTGAGTTAACAGACGCAGATCCCTGGAAGACAGGCACTCTCTGAACCCTGAGTCCCCCAAATTCTCAGGCAACTAAGCACTCTCACCCTGAATTACCAGCACGCTACTCTCAATGGCCTGACTAGCTACCGTACAGTCTTCCTCCTCCTTCCTCATTATGTTGGATTGTATCCCCGAAAATCAGTTTCCTGCAAGAGGCCCCCGAAAGGCCACTGCATAATCTGTTAAAGTACAGCCCAAACTGCACCGGAGAACCTAAGATGTCTAAGGTACCGAGACTGCGGGACATTTGCAGTGGAAAGATGCAGGCACCAAGAGCTGGTGAGAGAGAGGAGGGAGGCTATGTGTGCTACAGGCACAAAGCTGGAGGTAAAAGACTACCCAAGACCAACATGATGTCCCCATGAGCACTGGATGCTAGATGTAGGTGTGGAGCTTACAATTAAAAGACTGCTTTGAGTCTCAGAACAGATTTTGAATTTTGGACTTCGTAACAGTATTGGAACTGGAAGACCACAGGGACTTTAGAAATTGGACCGAATGCATTTTGTATGATGATATCGATAGGACTTTTATGGGAGGGGAAATAGTGAAATACTATAAAGTGATGTTTGATGGTCCATGCCTTTAATCCCAGCACTTGGGAGGCAGCCTGGACTGAGACAGTCCTCACTAGTGTCAGCGCAGCCTGGGCAGTCAGGACTGTACCCAGACTCCAGCTCTTGGCTTCCTTCCACCTGAGGAAACCTGTCTACCCTTTCCAAAGCTGATGAGAGCCTGAAGCAGACTGCCTTGCCAGAACCATCCAGTTACAAAAGACAGGAGAGCAAAGCTGCCTTTGAGAGAGCCAGGGTGTCACAGTGAGGGCTCAGGGGAGTCACCTGGTCCCGGCCGCGGTTCACACGCTCTGTTAACAGTTCCACAGTGTTCTTTTCTTCATCTAACTCTGCTTCCAGCCTTGAGACTTTCTCCTGAGGCAGAAGGACAAAAGGTCAACTCTGTCCCAAATTCTGGACCCTAGAACAACAAAGTCAAATCAACCCCTCCCCCCTGCCCCCAGCACATTCCAGAAACCTCAATGCTCAAAGCCACCATGGAGCCAGTGCCCTCTGCTGACTAGGAAGGCAAATCCTAGGATCCATTCCTCCTTGAAGAACTATTTCCCTAGTGGAAAAACTGAAAGTGAAACTCAAGTTCCCCAGCAGAGGCCAGGGTGGAAATGCTCAAAGCAACATTTTCACAGTATGGGGCAAATTTAAGCCACACAGCACCATGCAGAAGTAAGAGCATGGATTCAGGCCAACCACTTGGGTCTGAAAATCAGACCTACCACATTCTGACACTGAACCCACAACCACTGGGAGGTTACTTATCTCTGTATCTCAGTTTTCCTTATCTGTAAAATGGAGACTATCTACCTCACAGGGAGATTCTGAGGTCTAATGTGCCATACCCACAGTACATTATATGCTTGTTGCTATTATTCTTACTTTCAAATACAGCAAATTGAAGACTACCATTCACTCCAGCCAACTAGTGTGACATGCAGACATGCACGTCTAAGGTCAGTGCTAACACTGTCCAAATGCAAAAGATGACAGAAATCCAAACTTTTACATGACATCTAAACGTTTCTCAACATCTGCATTTAGTTCATACTTTAAAAAACACAGTAACCCAGCAAAAGCATCTATTGTGACTTCTCAAATTTTATTCTCTAGTATAGAAAAAGGCTTGGGATACACTGGCTCCTTTCCCTGCTCATGTGTCACATGAGCCAGCCCAGGACCCCCTCTCTCCCCTCCCAGCCTTTACCTCGAGGCTCTTCAGCTGTCGAGCCTTGTCGTCCTGGGTGCGCTTCTTGTTCTCAGCCTCCTGCTCTAACCCCTGCAGTCGCTGGGCCAGCAGCTCTTTGTCCAGCCGGGCTGTGTCCCGCTCAGCCTGGGATGTCTGCAGGGCCTGCCTCAGCCTTTGCAGCTGGACCCAAAGACAACATACAACAGCTCAGCCTAGTTGAAATGTAGGGGTGGAGGGTGGGAGCAGTCTGCCCAAGGGAATAAGTATTTCACACTGACATTCTTTAGCGCCAGGTAGGACGTCAGCTTGCTTAGAACTGCCAGTTTGTGGTGACAGAAGAACACTTTTAGTTCATTTCTTTTATCGTCTTAGAACTTTCTACACAAACGGGAACTACTTGAGACTTTTACTGGGGAGCAGGCACCATTGTACCTATTTAAAGAGGTTTTGAAACGGCCAATGCACCAAGCAGTAGTGGAACTCATCTTTAATTCCAGCACTCGGAAGGCAGAGGCAGGAGGATCTCAGTAAGTTCAAGGCCAGCCTGGTCTACAGAGAGTTCCAGGACAGGCTCCAAAGCTACACAGAGAAACCCTGTCTCGAAAAACCAAAATAATAATAATAATAATAATAATAATAATAATAATAATAATAATAAAAAAAAAAAAACCCTGCTAATACTGTCAGACATGATAGTGCATGCCTTAAATCCTTTAGCACTTAGGAGACAGAGACAAACAGAACTCTGAGTTTAAGGCTAGCCATAGCGAGACCCTATCTCAAAACAAAAAGAACTATCAATCCTCGGTCCCAAATTATGATCTAGGTAATATGAAATGATGCTTAGGCATTAAGATTTTTAAAAATATTGAACAAGCATTGGTGACACAGGCCTTTAATCCTGGCATTAGGGAGGCAAAGGCAGGTGTATCTCTGTGAGTTCGAGGCACACCTGGTCTATAGAGTTCCAGGACAGCCAGGGCTACACAGAGAAACCTGTCTTAAAAACCTTCCCAGGTGACACTAATATGCAGCAGCAGTTTGAAAGCCCCTGATGCATAGATGATACATCCCCTCTTGTCTGTCCTCATATGCCACGCCAGTGGTTATACCTAAGTCTGGGTCCTAGGACTCCAGATTACAGGTTCAGTAAAGAGGCAATGACCTTCAAACCAAAGGACACTTCCCAGTCATTTTTGGGCTCCTACCTCATCCTGAAGCCGACTCAACCCCCCTGAATTCTTTTCAGCCTCGCTGGCCCAATCCTTGGCCTGGCGCTGGGCATCAGCTACTTCCCTCTTGGCTTTTTCCTTGTAATCTTCCATCTGGGACTGAAGCTGCTGCAGGGCTAGCTTGGAGTCATCCCCAATCTGCTCCAGCTAAAATGTAGAGAAAAGCATCTTTTTCAGCACCTCTGTACCAAATATTCTGTCCCTTCTCTAGTCCCAGCTCCCAGAAGTCTCCCAAGAACCTCCTCACTGTCAAGAAGCCCTCTCTGCTTTCCTGGTCTAGATCCCTAGTACAGCTAGTAGTTATATTCAAATGTCTGGATGGATCATAGCTTTATCACTTATCATCTCTGGTCTCATTTTCCCATCTATAAGATGGGATAACAACAGTGCCTACACTGTTGAGTTATGCCAATTATTTAAAGTACTTTTAACAGTGGCTGGTACTAAGTAAACCTTCACTAACCATATTTCTGCAAACATGGTGACGCAGTTAAAAGATATACCACCAAAAAAGAAAATCTGCCAACTGAATTATGACAAACCCTCAACTGCTATTTCAGAGAAAATAAAATGTTTTTTTTATTTTCTAGTATTGCTAATAGTTGGCCTTGCTTTGCAAAAATAGGATTGGGAGGAAGAACCTTGTCAACAGAAGTAATTTGATTTCCTAATTTCCTTTTCTTCTTCCTTTCCCCAAAAGTTAAACCTTTACTAATGATAATTCTAAAGTTTAGGTCTTCTAGACTTCTAAAGCAAACTCCAAGAATGAAGACCCCAGAACAAAACCACTGCCACATAAGTAGGATATCACATCTGGCTAGGCATGGTAGCACACATATAGAGTTCAATGTTAGTTTTAGCTACATGAGATCTGTCCCCCCCCACCAAAAAAAAAAAAAAAAAAAAAAAGAAGGTCTGGAGAGATGGCTCAGTGGTTAAGAGTACATACTACACTTATTACAAAGGACCTGAGTTCAGCTTTTAGCACCCATACTGGGCAGCCCCAAACTGCCTGTAACTCTAGCTCCAGGAGTCTTAATGCCCTCTTCTGACCTCCTTGGGTACTGTACTCATATGCACACATATAAACCACCACACAGACAGATATACAGACCTAATTTAAAAGTAATAATTAGGGCCAAGCATAGTGGTACACACCCTTAATCCCAGCACTTGAGAGACAGAGGCAGGTGGAAATCTGTGGGTTCAAGGCCACCCTGGCCTACATAGTGACTTCCAGGGTAGCCGGGGTTACATAGAAAGATCCTGTCTCAAAAAACAAACCAAGACCATGATGATGATGATAAATAATAATAAAAGCCTTTTTAAGAAAGTAAGATTTGAGGAAAATTAATGTCACACATGCTGATCCATTTCCAGGGTTGGTTTCTGCAGGGCTCATACCTCTTCCTGAGGATGCACACAACCCATGTTTACCTCTTGGTTGAGTCGGTCCACGGTCTTGTTCAGTAAACGCTTCTGCTCCTCCAGCTCTGCCTTGCTCCTTCGGAGGGCTTCTCGCTGCCTCCCCTCTTCCTCTAGGACCCGGTTCAGTGCTTGCTGTTCCTGGCCAAGGCGGGTCAGCTCCCGCTGGGCCTCATCCAGCCGGACCTCCAGAGCCCGCTTGGCTGCTGCCAGGCTCCCCTCCTCCTCCTGGGCAGCATTCAGAGCCTCCTCTAGCTGCTGTTTCTCTACCTGGAGAGAGGGAGAGAAGGAAGGTTGGGCTAAGAGAAGACAAGATTTAGGCTAAAGGCATTGGAGGTAGGTAGATGGGAAAGGTAAGGAGTTATTTAATGAAAAAGGTAGTGCTGGGTGTGCTGACACACGGCCCTAACCCCAGAATTTGTGAGGAACAAGCAAGCAGACCTCTGTGAGTTCAAGGTCAGCCTGGTCTACATGGTGAGTTCCAGGCCAGGTAGGGCTATCTAATGAGACCCTGTCTCAAAAAACAACAGAGTAGGCAGTGCAAACAGGTGCAGAGGAACTAGCCAAGAAAAATCAAAGCACAGGGTGGGAGAGAAGAGACAAAAGTAGCAGTGCCAAGTTTGAAACACTCACACTAAGTCACTCCAAGAAACAAACCCAAGCTTAATAGATACGGCATACGCTGGTTGCATGCTGGCAGTAAAACCCACGGCAGCAAACTGAGACAGAGAGCGCAGTGCATGCTGACACACTAAAACCAATGGCCGAGTACCAAGAATGGGGGTTTAAGGTAGAAGGCTTGAGGGTAGAAGAGCAGGGAGGTCATGAGGTGGACAGGAGAGCTTACCTCCAAGCGATGTACTTTGTCCCGAAGTCGTGCCTCCATCGCTTCCCCACCCTCGGCCAGGCCTCTAGCCTCCTTCAGCTGCTGCTCCAGACCCAGGATGCGTCTTCGGAATTCATCGTTTTCCTCTTGGGTCTCCCGAAGTGTGGTTTCCACTGTTGCCCGACACTGCACCAGCACCTTGGCCTCTGCCTCTAATGCCAGCTTAACCTGCGGACAGTTGGGAGAATAGGCTCAGACCACGGGGCTCAGATGGGTAAACATGCATATCCAGGAAAACAGTCACCTAAGAGCTCATCAAAAGCTCACAGGAGCCAGGCATGGAGGGGTGGCCCCAGCCAGGGACTTTCCGGATAATCCTACCCCTACATAGATAAATGCAGCCCCTTCTGCCAAATCTGCAATCCACCACACACATGAGCCTCCAACACTGCTCAGTATATACCCACCACAGGCCCTCTGGCTTCTTAGCCCTCCTGACCCCTCAGCCTCCACCTCCTGAGTCCTGGGCCCACTCCCCTTGCCTTGGACGACTCTTCACATTCCTGCCGCAGTTTCTGCAGGGTCTTTTGTAGCTGGAGTTTCTGCTGTTCCAGGTCTCGGCCTCGATCTGCCTCAGCCCTCAGCACAGCCAGCTGCGTCTCTAACTCTTGGTCCCGCTGTCGCCCAGCCACCTCCTGGCTCTGGCGCTCTGCCTGAAGCTCTCTAAGCTCCCCCTGGGTGCGTCTTAGCTCCTAGAAGTGAAAGAAAACAGTAGGGACAGCTGTAATGAGGTTGCAGCATGTGGAGAAAATAAGGCTCTCACACATCATGGAAAGGAATACAAATGATAAGGCCACTTTAGACAGGAATTGGGCAGATTCACAAAAAGCTGAACATAGACTAAACACAGGACAAAAGCAATCGTATTCTTGGCGATATGCCCATGAAAACTGACAGTTCTCATCAAAATGCTTATAGTAAGATCAGTCACTGTATGTCAAACACAAAAGCAATCCACATGTCCTAAATTTGGAAAATGAACAAAATACAATAATTGGGCTGGAGAGAAGGCTCAGCTGTTAAAAGCACTGGCTGTTCTTCTAGAGGACTTGAGTTCAATACCTAGCATCTACATGGCAGCTAACAACTGTCTTTAACTCCAAGATCTGACACCCTCACACAAACATACATGCAGGCAAAACACCAATGCACATAAAATTAAAAAAAAAAAACCAAAACACAATATACTAATCAAGAACAGAACATTATACATCCATAAAACTGGATGAAGCCAGGCATGGTGGTGTACACCTATATTCCAACACACAGAAGGCAGGAGAATCAGGAGTTTAAGGCATCCTCAGCTACATAGTAAGTTCCAGACAAACCTGAACTACATAAGACCTTATCTCTAAAACCTAATACACATACAAAGAAAAAGATGAAGGCACTTTCTACCACACAGTTGAGTCTTGAAAAAATTACTTCAGATGAAAAAAGTCAGAAATTAAAACCCACATGTTATAGAATTACAATGACATGAAATGTTCAGGTCATGAAAATCTGGAGAGAAAAATTTGTCAGGGCATGGAGAAAATGTCCACTAAGGAGCATGGGGAGCTGGCTCTGAGGGAGGATTAAAATATTCTGTAACTTGATAATGGTGATGGCTTTGCAATATGAATATACTAAAAACCACTAAACTGTCTATTTTAAAAGGAGAAATTTTGGGCCAAGTGTGGTGGTGCATTTATCCAAGCACAAGGAAAACAGAGGCAGGCAGATCACTGTGAGTTCAAGGTCTCAAACAACTAAAAATGGAGGAATTTTATAGGTACATAAAATATAACACTATTAGAAACCACATGGAGGAAGAATAGATGAACACAAGACTAAAACAAGACTGGCAGTCTAAAAAAAACCATCAAAACACAAAAATGTAAAACAATAAATACTAATCCATCTTAAATCTTTAAGGGCATTTAAAATATTAGTTATTAGGCACTTTTGAAATTTAGAAATAGCTAGTAAGACTGCAGAGCCCAAGGCTTGCAGTGACTGTAATGGAGACACACACACTCATTACAAAGAAAAGGAAACAGAGTCTGCTGGCTGGAATGCGTTGGACTTGGCTAGGCTGCTTCCCTAATCTATATCTTGTTTAAATGCTTGATAAAACACACCTCCTATTTGAGGCATAATAATAAATGAAATCATGTGGAGGGCTGTCAAGTGGGCCATGTCAGCTAATATACCAATAGGTTTCAGACTCTCCTAGGTATTTGTAACTTCACAATAATACAACATAATTTTATGCCATCCAAAAATAATTAGCTGTTTTTTTTGTTTCTATTTTGTTTTGTTTTGGAGAGGGTGTTCTTTCTGAACACCCTGAGGGGGAGATTTGAGACAAGGTCTCCCTATTGGCTGTCCTGAGACTCACTATGTGTAACAGGCTAGCCTCGAACTCACAGAAATTCACCTGTCTCTGCCTCTCATCTGCTAAAATTAAAGATATGCTTTGCCATACCCAATCTATTAACTGTATTCTTTTGTGGGGTGGGGGGTGGGGGGAGTTTCTCTGTGTAGCCTTGGCTGTCCTAGAACTCCCTCTGTAGATCAGGCCCACCTGCCTCTGCCTCCCTTCCAAGTGTTGGGATTAAAAGTGTGTGCCACCACCACCTGGCCTATTAGCTGCATTCTTATCTTTCACACATTACAAGTATGAAATAAACTTGTGTTTATTTCAATTTTTATGACTTTCTCATGACTTATAAACATCATCCATGCATGATGAAGAAAGGATTGACTTTAAAAAAAAAAAAAGATCAAAGAAGGAATCTTGGAGTGTTGTGTCATCACCCTGCCACAAGACAGTGACTTGGGATACTGGGGAGATGCTCATCAAACACTGGGTTCCCTTAAGTACCATGTCCAGACTCTTTTCCAAACTGCCTTCAGATTACAATTTGGTTTCAAAAGTAGGTCAGCCAGCCAAGTTGATCCCAGCACTCGAGTCCAGGAATTATATTTCTCAATGTAAATGAATAAACAGGCACTCTTACAAAACATTTGCTTCATCATGTAGCTAATGAGCTCCTCTCTGACGGACCTATTTCTGCAGTGCTAACCAAATTAAGGTTCTGAGCCTGCAAAACTGACCCTAAAGTATTACAAATCCACATGTATTTAGCTATCTATGATGTCTTCTAGGAGGTATGCAGCAGCTTCCACCTATAACCAACAAGGAGACCATCCTGCAGAGCTGGGAAGCCAAAACTGAAAACCACAGTCCTGGAGATAGTCCCACTAGCCCAGGGAGGTGCATCAGTGAGGCAGGGGTCACCCCGACCTGCAGTCTGTGCCCCAGGTGCAAAGTACCTTTTTGAGCTCCTCAACCTGGTGAGTGTCTCTTGCATTGGCTCGAGCCTGCTCTAAGTCCCTCTGTAAAATCTCCATCTTCTCCTCAAGTTCCTCTTCCATCTCCTCCTTCTCCATTCGCAGCTGCAGAAGTCTGAGTCCAGCCAAGTTATAAGCAAAGGATAAAAGATCAAGGTCAGAGTTCCCATATAGGGGAGATTCAAACGACAGAGGGGACAGCTCTCTGGAGTCCATTCCCACAGACACTCACTCTGGATGAGTGGATCTGGAGAACGGCAGCTTCGGAAAGCATGTGTGAGAGCATCATGTGAAAGAAAAGCAATGGGGTACAAGAGTCAGGTTAAATGCCCCTGCAAAAGGCAGGAGGGTCTTACTCCTGCTTGGTGGCTCTCAGCTCCTCCTTGTTTTTCTGGAACATGTTCTGCCAATGCCCTGTCTCCTCTGAGGTCTCCTCTAGCTCCTTTTGCAGCTCCCGTACCAGGGAAGACATCTTCTGCCTCTCGGCTTCCACAGCAGCATGGTCCTAAGGAAGGAGGAATATGGGCACCAGAAGGTCTAGAGGGCAAAGTTCACTTTAAGGCAGAGAGGAAGCTGAGTCCCAGAAAGCACCATATAGCCACACACTGACACCCAGGAAGGATGATACTAAGAAGCCCCCTCCATTATTTACCCATGGAGTCAGACCACATATCCTTATGGTTACTTCTAGCCTGGAACTCCTCTCTCTGCTCTGGTAGGTTTCCTAACCAAGGTTCCCACTACATCTCACATGTGTCCTTTGGGGAAGATTCCTAGTTGCAACCATGAGAAGCCCAAAAATACACTAAAAAGGTAGCCCCATTCCCTGGCAGTGTCGTCCTCTCCCAGGTCTTGTCACATGCCTGGGTCGCATCTTGCATGCTCCGGCGAAGCTGCTCCGTGTCTCTCTGGTATTGCAGCCGGACATGTTCCACTTCCTGGTCATGGGAGGCCACCTCCTCTTTCAGGGCCCCCTTCAGGGCTGTCAGTTCTCGTTCCCTCAGCCTCAGCTGCTCCTCTACTCGTTGTTTTCCCTCTAAGACCTCTTCCAGAAGTTCCCGGGTTTCTAACAAATCCTGGAGAAAGGGAAGGAACCATATTAGGACTCATTCTATATTATTTAAAAAAAACTCACCCATCTAGCCAAAAATACTTATTGAGAGCTTGGCAGGGTGGCATATGCTCCTAACCCCAGTAACTAGAAAGCTAAGGCAGAAGAATCACAAATTGGGAGGTCAGAATGGACAACTTAGTGAAGTCCCACGTCCAAAAAGAAAATGTATTTAAACTTGGTACTAGTATGGTATTAGGTGCTTTTTGCCCTCTGAACTGCCTGCAGTATAAAGGAAGACCTCCGTCCTGGGCGTGTCTGCCTGGAAGCACACTGAAGAGTACTGGTGAAAACCTGCCTGCTTTCCATACTTGAAGGAAACTGTGGAAGAGCAGACCTGCATGGAACCGAGGCTAGAATATACAACCCTTTTCCTACCTTCAGGAGAACATCCTTTGCAGGCTCAGGACTATGGCCCTGTTTCAGCTTGATCTGTAGCTCCTTCACCTGGGTCTCCAGCCCATGTCGTAACCCTTCTTCCTGGCCCAAGAGGAGCTTCATGTTCTGCAGCCTAACGATAGACAGTATCACTGGATAGATACGGTGTGAGGCAGTGCAGGGTTCATACATTGATTCATTTAAACTTCCTCTGAATTTCTATTTCTTGCACATTTGGTTTTGCTGTGCAAGGGATAGAAGGATCTTGCCAAATTGGGCAAGCATTTCACCAATAAACTACACCCTGCTCCTATTTAAATCTTTTCTTCCCCTTTATTACATTTTTAATTGTTTACTGTGTGTATATGTATGAGGGAGACACTTGTGTGGCAGTTAGAGAACAACCTGCAGGAGTCATTTTTCTCCAACTTGTGTGTCCCAGGGACTTGTGTGTCCCAGGTCCTCAGGTTCTGTGGGTAAGTACCTTTACCAGCTGAGCTATCTCCAGGCCTCTGCTCAAATCTCTTTTCTTTCTGTTTTCTTTTTGTTTCTTTCAAGACAGTGTTTCTCTGTGTAGCCCTGGCTGTCCTGGAACTCACTCTGTAGACCAGGCTGGCCTTAACTCACAGAGATCTGCCTGCCTCTGCCTCCTGAGTGCTGGGATCAAAGGTGTACACCCACCACCACTGCCTGGCTCCCATTCAAATGTTTTCTTTTTTTGTTTGTTTGTTTGTTTGGTTAGTTGGTTTTCCGAGACAGTGTTTCTCTGTGCAGCTTTGGAGCCCCTGTCCATATCTTAAATGAGCATTGGAGACCCTGTTCACATCTTAAATGAGCATTTATACCCAATTCTTTGATGTGCTATCCTGCAGTACTCACCACCCTCTCAAGTGTTGTAATTTACTCACACACTCTACTTGTTTACTCTCTGTTCTCTGTCTCTGGGAGCTAAGATTCTGGAGAGGAGGGCCCTGCCTGCCTTGTCTCACTGATGTACCTCAGGAGCCCATATCAGGGCCTGTCACATAAACAACATCAGTCACAGACAGCAGACATCTGCTGAACCAGTGAGCAAATCCTCACAATAATCCCATAAGATGGCAGACATTGTTAGGGCCATTTTACAACCCTCCAGACAGGCAGCCCATCTTCAGACCATGCACTATCACCATTACCATAGAAAAGGAAAGAAAACAGTCCCGGCCCCTTCAGCATCTCAAGATTCCCCTCTGCCCCCTTCAAACCTGGGATGATTGGCCTCCAGGCCCAGCCCAGGTCCCTGAAGCCAACCCATGTGGCCCATGTGCGCCATCATCTAAACTCACTCCTTGGTGCTCTGCTGGGCCTCCCCCTTCCTCCTCTCCAGCAGCTCCTGCAGTCGGCTGCACTCCTCTGTCTTCTCCTCCAGCTGCCTCTCTAGCCCAATCCTGGATGGCTCTAACTTCTGCCGCTTCTAGAAAAGAAATGGAGAACAGGCAAAGCTTGTAGACAGAGCCAGAATAACTCCAAATGGTAGCACATCCCTGTGACCCTGACACTTGGGAGGCAGAAGCAGGAGGATCACCATGAATTCCAGGCAGTTTGGGCTACAAAGTGAAATCTTGTGTCAAACAAAACAAAATAAAACAAAACAAAACAAAACAAAACAAAAACCCTACCAAACCTACTTAGGTCTCCTAAGTGTTCTAGTAATAGCAGCCATGAGTCAGAATTACTCAGAGAAGATGATCTCTATTCTCAGTCCTCAGACACTGAGAAAGGCTTGTTTTAGGCTGTTATGTTTTGTAGGAATCCATTTTGTAACAAATAAATAAAGAGTGTATTATTATCTTCTCTTAGTGTTAAGGAAACAGGATTTGAATACTTAAAGACCTAAGATCAGTTACTCAGCCAGCAATTACGAGAATCAAGGTTGGAACTCATTAAGTTTGATTCCACATAACTATTAACCTGCTCTGATTCCTCCTTAACAAGGGGATTGCAAACCAACACGAGCTGAACTCCAGCTATGTACAGGGCAATACTGTGAAAGGAGAAAAAAGCATAAGAAGCATTCATAAGGGCCTGTAAGGGCCTGGGGCTACGGGTGCAGCTAGACAGGAGAGTGCCTGCCTACTTAGCAGATACAAACCCGTGGGGCTCCATCCCCATCAAGGCACAAAAGGCATGGTGATAGACATCTGTAATCCCAAATTTAGGAGGCAGGAGCAGGAGGATTAGAAGTTCAGGGCCATTTTTGGCTAACATAGTGAGTTCAGGGCCAGTCCTTTTGAGAGCCTGCCCTTCCAACCCCAAAAGAAAAGTAAAAATAAAAGTGTCCATAAGTTTTGAGGAAGAGTGGATGCACCGTTTCATCCTTTCTCTGCAACTTACTACCACAAGCAATTCCCTTAACCTCTCTGATCTTCTGGATCTCTCATCAGAAAAGATCCTACAGCAGCATACTTTGCACAGCCACTGTAATAATTACGTATTACCCAGGGAAATACCCAGAGAAACTCAAAGGCCTTGCTAGGACTAGGACACTGACTTCCTGTCTCACACATACAGACAGCATTGACTCAGAAAAGGCAGCCCAGATGGGCAAGATGGCTCATGCCTCTGAGCCCAGCACAGCAAGGAAGGTCTCTGTGAGTACAAGGACCGCCAGGGATACTCTACTCAGTAAGACACGTTGTTCCCCTCCCCCCCAAAAGAGCCAGCTTAGCTCATCCCCAGGGCACTCATCTTCCCTGTGGCCCTTCACCTCTCCCATGCCTCTAACCTGCCTTACCTTCACCTCTTCATCCAGCTTTTTCTGGAGCTCCTCCACTTTTCGGCTAAGCTCTCCCTGCCCTGCCAGGGCCTTAGTAGAAGCAGGAGAAACCATCTGCCAGAGGTGTGGGAGACAAGGGGGTAGAAGTGAGTCCACATCCAGACCCCTGGAGGCCCTCAAGTCCCTAGTCCTAACCCCTGGAGGCCCTCAAGTCCCTAGTCACTCACCCCCACGGGCTGCATCTGCTCCAACACCAAACTAACTTTCCTCCTCACAGCCACTTCACTTTCTGAGCTTCTGAAAGACAGAAGGGCAGAAGCAAGGGTGAACGGAGGGGAGAAGGGAAGAAGTAAAGGCAGAGGGACCAGAAAGAAAGCAGGGCCCCACTCACCCCTCCCTTAGGATGCCATAGATGGTGGCTTTCACATGGTCCACACTGCCTGGTGGTGCTGCCTCCCGCTGGTCTCGGAGAAGATCTGGTGTTGATTTGAACTGGAGGAAAAATGAAGAAGAAAGGAAAAGAAGAAGAGAGGATGCCAGAGTGCACATGTGGCTCAAATGGAACACAGGTGTCAGTGGAGAGACAAAGCCTCTCAGCATAACTAACAACACTGCTCAGGACAGACCTCTGCACTGCCGCTGCAAATCACTATTCTCAATAACCAGCTGTGAGCTATGTTGCTAACCCCAACAGACACACACAGAGTTCCAGAACACACTTGTCTCCCCACCTAAGTCACATCCCTGAGTAAAAAAGGAGAAAGCATGGACTGCAAGCAAGACTATTAGGGGAACTTCCCATACCCTCCAGGCTTGCCTTAGGAAAGGTGCTAGACCTAGGGCATTAGCATTTGCTGATGACTGAAGAATGGCTAACTTCTCCATGCTCATTTCCATTTTCCTTACAAGTTTATGTCTGTGTAAGTGGTTAAGATGGAGAACAAAAGGCAGACTTTCTGCCCTGTGTTAGCTGAACGGACAGAGGATTCCGTGAGCTGACACAAAGCTGGGGAGGCAGTGGGGAGGGTTGACTTCTGACCTGCACCATGGTGGGATCCTGTGCTTTCTCCCGTGGTTCCTCAAAACTCTGAAGGACCCAGTCTTGAGTCTGACGGGAACGGCTAAAGCTGCTGAGAGGGCTCTGGCTCTTGGGTGGCTGCTTTGAACTGTTCACATAGTTGTCATACTTTGTACCAGGGGTCCAGTGGTTAGGGGACTGGTGTTCCCGATCCTCGCGGGTATCCTGGGTATCCCGGGTATCCCGGGTATCCCGTGAGAGCCGGCTGTCCAGACTCTGGCTCCGCTTGCGCTGTTCATGAGGAAGAGTCCGCGAGCGGCGGCCAGTCCGGCCCCTGGTCTGGCCCCCGATTTGATTATCAAACTTGTTGATAAGTGAGTCCACTGAAGACAAGGGGGCCGTGTCAATGGTGTTAACCGGGGGAGTCTTTTGAGGAGCTAGCTCCAACAAGCTGGCGCTCCTATTGCTAGGACCCACAGAAGCAAGCCCTGTCAGAGAGGCTTGTGACTGGGAACGGAGCAGTCTTCCATTCCAGTGGTCCCTGGGCTCCTCATCAGACGTGCTGCCCTGCGAAGCGGCAGGTAACCCCTTGACTTGAGAGTAGGGGTTCTCAGGGAGCTCTGAATCAGAGCTCAGTGCTCCTGGGGACCCCCGGTTGTTGGCCCCCTTGATTTGGACCCCAAAGGAGTCATTCCCTTTCTCTCCACTGTTAAGCACCACAAAAGGCTGTCCAGCAATGCCCTGCACACGCACAGCGACCCCATAGGTACTGGCTCTTGCATCCTTAGCAGGGCGTCTAGCACCACGACGAAGGGTGCCCATCTCAGAAGTACCCTCCTGCTCTGTGATAAAGCGAATTTGAACTCCATGGTCTACAGGGCCCCGAGGGTCAGCCATCATGTGTGCCTGCTCCACATGTAGGAGGGGTCCTAGAAGACGAAGAAAAGTTTTAGCTGAGGAGCCTGAAGTAGACACCCAGCTTTAAGGATGTTGACTGCCTTGTTGGTTCCTTCTATAGAAAACGGTTCCAGTATTTTATCTGAGCAACAGAAATGCAGTATATGGGAGTCTACCCCCAGTTTCTGACTTCTTAGTCCCGGAGCTGGACCTGAGAATTTGAATTCCTCAGCAACTTTTCTCTGGTGATGCTGATACTCCTGGTCCTGATAGCACTCTTTGAAAAGGCTAGGTAGGTAGTTCGTTAGTAGACACCTTGCCTAGTATATACAAGGTCCTTCCAACATAGAAGGAAAAAAAAAAATCAAAGTAAAACAGATACCTTGAGGCCCACAGACCCAAAATAATTCATTTTCTTTGATCCAAAACTGGGGATTGTGGCTTACTAGGACTTTGAGGACATCTACTGATTTTCACATAAAACATAGCCAAGGGTCTCTCCCATGTAAACCCTGCCTATCTGATTCCTCCACTCCCTTGAAAAAAGAAGCCTCCTATCGCAGAGTTTATTAAAATATATAGATCACAAAATGTGGCATCCATCTCTGGGAAGACACTTAAACTTATACTGAAAACAGCAGCCAGTCTCTGGAGTGAAGGTACTGAGGGCTGGACACACACAGAAGAGTTTTACTCTCTGGGTTTCCCACTGTCCCTTCTGAACTTGATACTATGTAGACGCACTGCCTATTTAAGAAAGGACTTTGAGCCAGGTTGTGACTCAGTGGTATAGCACTTGTCTAACATGTGAGATCTGGAATCAGTCCCCAGCACCAAGAGAGAAAAAGAAAGGGGGAGGAAAGGGAACTTGAACATGATTTTTTTTTTTTTTTTTTGAGACAGTTTCTTATGTGACCCAAGGCTGGCCTCACACCTCTTAACATAAGCAGCTGAAGATGAATTCCGATCAATCCATTTGCACTTCTTGCGGACTGGCATTACAAAGCCACTGGTCCTGGTTTTATGCAGTGCTGTGATGGAGCTCAGGACTCCATGCTTGCTAGGCAAGAACTCTACCAACAGAGCTTCAGCGTCCTTTAAACAGGTTTTTAGTGTGCCAGTCCAAGGACCCAGAAGAGGCAGGCCTCGGGAAGAAGAGGCAGGCCGGGGGACAGAGCCAGGGCTACCCACAGTCCTACTTCCTGATCCACAATGCCCAAGCTTAGAGTTGGTAAGTGGAATGTGTTCCAGGTGTACTCTGGCTCCTGGAACTCTGGCTCTTGGGAGGGAGGTTTTGTTCCAAGCAAATTAAAGGACAACCAATGCAGCTTCCTCATGCCTTCTGCTGGTCTCTACTGGAGCTGGAGGGAGCCTCCCCGTGGGACTCTGGGCCAAGGAAACTTGGCAACGTCTCTCTCAGAGCTAGTAGAAGCTCTAGGAAGCCAGGAAACCAGGGCAGCTGAAGGGAGGGGATGAGCAGGAGGGGCAGAATCTAGGAGGGAAGGGTTTGGGAGAGAGATGGACACTGAGGGCATTCTTAGCATTCCCAGACCTTCCCAACTGGAGAAAAGGCATGGGTAGGGGAAACCCTTTATTGAGAATGTGAAAGCAATGCACCTCCTCCATGACACAGTCCACACAAGCTTCTAACACAGAATGCTTAAGTTTTTGAGGGCAGAACGGAGAGGATCTGCCCCCAAAAAATAGGGCAGCAGAGCAGTGGCTCTCAACCTGTGGGTCAAGATCCTTTTGGAGTCAAACAATCCTTTCACAACGGTCGCCTAAGACCATCAGAAAATATGGATATTTACATCACGACTCACAAGGGTAGCAAAATTACAGTTATAAAGTAGCAATGAAAATGCCTTTATGGTTGGGGTAACCATAACATGAGGAACTGTATTAAAGGGCCGCAGCATTAAGAAGGTTGAAAATGGGCTAGAGAAATGGCTCAGCAGTTAAGAGCACTGGTTGCTCTTGCGGAGATCCTGAGTTCAATTCCCAGCTACCACTTGATGGCTCACAGCCACCTGTAATGAGATCTGGTTTCCTCTTTTGACCTGCAGGCAAACATGTAGGCAGAACACTGTGTACATAATAAATCTTAAAAAAAAAAAAAAAAAAAAAAAAAAAAAAAAGGTTGAGAATCACTGTGCTAGAGTCAGCACTTGTAGGCTGAGACAGGAGGATTGCCATGAGTTCAAGATAAGCTTCAGTTGCATAGTAAGACTTTGCCTCATGAAAAATACATACTAAACAAACTGTTCTCCTCTTTCTCCATATGCAATAATTTTATAACAAGGTTGTTTGTTTTTTGAGACAGGGTCTATGTACCCCAGGCTGGTCCTGAAATCACTAAGTAGCTGAAGATTGTTACTGAGGAAATTGAGATTCCTTCTTTGGGGTCTTCAGTTTCATTAATACAAGAATTTATAAATGGACTCAGAAGGAAGCTTTAAAACAATTTTATTAGAGTTTGAGAGAAAAAAACAACAGGGCAGACAAACTGTCAATCTCAGCAGTTGCCAGGAGGAGGAAAATGGAAAAAACTGGCAGAAGTGGGAAAAGAGGAAGTCATGCCTTTAAGAAAGCAGGCAGTTTTAGTAACAGAGGTCAGCACCCAACCACTTACATGGCAGACAAGCAGCTGCATGGCAGAAGGGGTTTAGAGGAAAAGAGAAAGCCCAGTGTATATGGGAAAGTATGCCCAAGCTCTGGTAGACAGCTAAAAGAGAAAGAAATAGACGATGCAAAGTCGTGCTTGTCCACTGGGAAAAGCAGATAGCTTCTTACAGGGCTCCCAACATTTACATATGCTCCCAGCAGGTTTACCTCAGTTTACCTACGTACATTTATTTACTGGAAGAAATAGTTCCAGTCTCCTCCACTAGATGATAAGCTCCTCCAGGGCAAAGACCAAGACTCTCAGCTATCCTCTGCCTGGAGCACGAAGAATGCAAATAAATACTCTTTGAAGGCTGTATCCTAAACCAAGGCAGACTCTCCCAGTGACAGAAAGATGTGCCATGGATGCCTCACAGCATTCTTTGTGCTTTAGCAATGGCCGCGCCGCCTTCCTGGTCTGGACTCTCTGCCCCACGGTCCTGATCTTACAATCAGGTGTACCTAAACTGCCAGCTCTCAGAAGTCACATGATTTATTCATGATGAAGATCTGCCCTGTCAGTATATCTGCAGATCTTCCAGATCAGGTCAAGGAGCTCCAAGTAGGCATAGCAAAGTGCCCAGGCCCTTGGTCCAGAGTGCCAGACAACACAGGGGTGCTATCCCGTGTCCCCCTAGTTCCAGGCACCCCACCCTCAATCACTATCAGTTCCAGGACACATGGGTCATGGGCCAGGACTGAGTGATCTTTAGGGTGGGTCAGAAAACAGAGCTCTAAATGATTCAACACGGAAAACCCGAAACCTACCTGCCTTCAGTTACAGAGGACAGTGGGGTGGGGCCAAGGGAGCAGGGCAGCTCCGAGGCCTTGCATAAGTCCAGGGCAGGTAAACAACCATCTGGACCAACAACATGTAGTCCAGGGCCTGTGCTCTCACCAGATGCCTGAACCTCCTTTCCCTCCCCTGGCACAAACCCAGGGCATTTCTCACAACTGTACTCTGGGAAAAGACCAGGAAAGGAGTTAATTCAGCGCCATCTGCCTGCTTCTGCCATTCCTGCCTGTACACGGGGAGAAGGCACAGTACACCTGTACCAGACAGCCACTTCTCCCTGAGTTACTCATTAGCCTGCCCTGCCCCAATTCCATCACCTCTGGCCCAGCTATAGCATCTGGCATCCAACTAGGAGTGACAGGGTCCCTGGACTTCTGGCAGGAAGTGGGGGTGGGGTGGTTTCGGGTGTGTGGAGGAAGGGCTGATGTAGATGCTGAATAACTGGAGCATTCGGAGAGTGTTAGGACTAAATGAACCCTGATCAGAACCACCTCAGTAGGGGCAAACAAGCAAATACATGGTCAAAATGGAAAAGGGAACCTTGGTGACCTTCCAAGAAGGCTCCTTGCAGGCCCAAACAGAACCACCCCACCACCACCCAAGGGGACTCGAGACTGGGTCCACTAAAAAGCAGAAACCTGAGAGCCAGGCTAGAGCTGCTTGGCCAGTGGGGGTAAAAAAAACACAATGAAGAACTGGGCCCTTGCAAACTGGATGGACTGGTTTGAGCGGCGAAGGAAGGGAGGGCCTGGGAGCTACACTGGAAGCTTGCAAAGCAGATCAGAGAGGTTCTCCACCAAAGGCAGAGGGACAAGACCAAGAGTGGAAACTCTGTCCAGCCTACAGGCCAAGGCTAAGGCTCTGGAGGAGGAGGCAAAAGGTGAGGAGGGAGGAGGCAGGAGTTACAGATGCACAAAGAACTTGGTGACAGGCCAGTATGTGACAGGAAGACTTTGTCTCCCTCCACCACTCCCTCTCAGGTTCCCAAAGCTGCATTCCTGGTCTTACACTTACCATCCCTCAACTCCGGGCACTTAGTTCTCTCCTCTGTGGCACAAAAGAAGCAGCCCTACCCCCTCTCCTCCCACAAGAGTCATGGCAGGCATGCCCGCCTGGGAACCACAGGAAGCCAGAATCCTCTTAGAATCAGGCAAATCTCTCAATGGGCAAGCCTCTAGAGCCAGACTCATACTCCCAAATATCCAGGATGAAAGAAAGAAAAGATGCCCTGGAACACGTAGGCAGCTTGTCCACAAGCATAGCGGTTGCTAATTATTTCCCAATTACAGCAACTGTCTTCAGACAGAGCAGACAGAGCATCAAAGGGGCCAAAGTAAGGTTGACTCTATGCCACTGCTGCCTAAGGCAAGGAAATCCACCTCAGAAGCTGTCTGGGGCCAAGCATACACCTCTCACGTGGCCTGGGGATTTGGAGACATAATTCCCCTAGTCTTTTGGTCTCCTGGGGAGTTCTGCCGATGATTTTGCACCACTAGTGCCTACAGTCAGCGATCACAGGTCATGAATCAGAGATGCCTGCTAAGGTTTCAGGGAATCTAGAGAATTCTGTGAGGCGTCAAAGAAATTCGCTGCACTCCCAAATCCCACAATCCCAGTGCCCTACAATCTAGAGCTAAAGGGAAAAAAAAAAATATATATATATATATATGTATATATATATATATATATATATATTAATTATATGTATTTGCTGGTAGGAAAGGTTTGGTTGACATCAGCTCCAGGAAAGAAGACAATTTCTAGGTGGGTGTGGTGACACATGCCTGTAATCCTAGCATTGCAAAGCAGGAGGCAGACAGTTCAAGGTCAGCCTCAGCTAGACAGCAAGTTCAAGGCCGGCGTGCACTACATTAAACCCAGTATCAATCCAGGCTTCTCACCCCTGAAAAAGCAAACATTTTCAGCCATTTTAGGGGTCCAGAGATTTTAAGGTTCTTGATGCCCCTCTCTTAGAGAACACACACAGTTCTAGAGGAAGAAGGAAAAATTCTCCCTGGCATGAAAAGAAAGAAAGGCAGAAACAGTCTTAGATAATATCACAACTAGCAAAGAGATGGGGATTGTCCTCATAGTCTGACCTGTCTGTCGTATTGGCAACCGCTTTCACCTGTGGGCAAATGGTCAGAGAACGATCCCACATTTCAGAGCTCTTCCAAAGCCAAAAGGAGGGTGTCAGAGGCCAGCATGAGTTAACGGGAGGGGAGTCATCACCCCCCCACCCCCAAACCAGCACCTGCTGATATTTCTTCTTCAGTCTCTGAACCTACGGCGGCACTTCCTTTAGCTCCAAAACGACGAACACTCCCCCGCCCCCACGCTGGTCTCCAAGAGAAATTCTGCCCCAAGGGCTGGCGCCTGACCTCCAGAGATCGTAGCACTGAAACGCAGGCATGCCCTGGGAATAACCTTACCGTCAGGTGCCCCACACCTGGCACCTTACCAGTCACTTGCTTCTGGCACCGTGGAGTAGGGGCCAGCTCTCAGTTCTGCCACCGCACTCTGACCGCCCCTCCTCCTAAACTCAGCACCTGTGCCCAGGAGGCGGGCTTCTGCTGCCTCCACCCCGCTCCTCAGGCATCCTCCTGAGGGCCCACCCACCTCCCAGGTGTCCTCGCTCCGGCAGGCTCACTCACCCGGGTCCGGCTCGAGGCTCTCGGGCTCGCACACCCCTCAGGGGCTCGCGCTCCGTCAGCCCGTGCTGCACGCGCGGCTGCAGCCCAGCCCCTCCGAGCACTGAGCTCCCTCCTCTGCCCCCGCCCACCAACCTGTTACTCCCCAGGAGCTCCGCCCCCATTGGCCGTCACCTACCGCCCCGCCTCACCCCTCCTTTTATTGGTCGGCTTCCCGCAAGGGGCGGGGTAGCCACCGCGGGAACCCAGAGCCGGGGTCCCCAGCCCCGTGGGCGGGAGGGGCGGCGGGGTCACATGGGCTGGCGGGCGCCAGGGGCCTGAGAGGCCATTTTGGGGGGCATCGGGGCTCTGCGGGCCGGGCTATCTGAGCGCCAGAGCATCCCTTGGGCTCTGTGGGAAGCGCATCCTGGATGCTCCTTTCTACGCAAGTCCCGCTCCACAGCCCTCGCTGCTGTGCATCTCCCACCGCATAAGCCAGAATACCGTTCTGTCACTTTCTGCGGAAAATTTCTTGGTAGTCTCCCGACGTCAGCGCGTCCTGCATCTCTGCTCGCCTGTTCGGCAAACCGAACAAGAACCCCAATCGTGGATTTTCATCTCCGGGCTCCTGGCCTCCATAATCATTTTGCAACTGTTTTCTTTGTAATATTTCTCATCTAATTTACATCATTCTAAAAATCATTTTCATCGTTTTGTTTCCCTATGATAAGCGCCGCCAGAGCCGGGATCTTTTGTTCGCTTCATCTCAAACGTCTATAACAGAAGCCAGCACATATTTGGCTCTTAATAAATACGTGTAGAATGAATGAATGACTTGGGAACCGAGTGCTGTAAATGTACATGTATCAGAATGACCTTCGTTTTAAGCAGAAAGGGTCTCAATCACCACTTTTTTTTTTAAAGCCTGTCAATAAGCAGGGCTTTTGGACTCAGTACACCAAAAGAATCTGGGGTACTTTGCCCGCAAACTGAGGCAATTAACATTAAAGCCTCGTGTTAACCGCTGACGTACATTAAAAGAAGATTGGCTTAGCTTACCTTGCTGGGCTCTAAATAGTTCTCTCCTTTATTTGTTCAGTACATATTTATTACAATATGTTTAGGTTTGAAGAGGAATCTTTGATACAGCCAGCATTCCGGTGGCATTCGCTGGAGCTTATTTCCTCCCCCTCCCCCAGCCCTCAGAAACTGGGCGTGGACCCTGGAGGGGAAAGTCCACGTACCTGTTCTGTAGCTGGGTTGCTAGGTCTCCGCATTCCAGAAGAAGCTTTCTATGAATTATAGAGCCCTAAGGACGAACGGCGAGAGAAGGTGCGGTTTGGGCGACCTTCTGCAGAGATGGTGTCCCTCCTGGATCAGGTTACTTCCAGACCAAAGGGTGGTTTGGAAAAGAGATCTTAAAAATAAATAGGTAGGTAGGTAAATAGGTAAGTGGGTGGGTAGGTAGGTAGGCAGGTAGATAGATGGATAGATAGATAGATAGATAGATAGATAGATAGATAGATAGATAGATAGATACACAGACAAACAGAAAGGGTGAATTGGCTCAGTTCCTGGAAAAATGAAGGTAAATTAACTCTCTAGGTAACCCCTTTAAACTATACTAAGTGTATTTGTAGTAAACATAAGTAGGGTAGTTACCCAGCACTAAAACACAAGGAGGAAAAGGGGGTTCTGAGGTTCTGAGTCACCCACCATCAACCTTTGCTCCTTGGGGGAAGCACCACTCAGAAAGACATTACCATCTGCCTCAGGTCCAAATTAAAAGAGGGAGAGAGAAGGGGGGAGGGAGGGAGGGAGAGAGAGAAGCTTTTCCCCCAGAAATCAAAAGAGAAGTAATTAGCTTGGTGTACATCTTTAATCCTAGCAGAGGCAGGTGGATCTCTAAGTTTGAGACTAGCCTGGTCTATATTGGGAATCCAAGCCAACCACAGATACATAGTGTGGAGGTATCTCGAAGAGATTCTTAAAAAGGCCCAAACCCTTGGACTTAAATAAAGAAAGGTGAAAGCCCCTTTCCTGGAAGAGTGGGGCTGAAAAATCACAGTTGAAGAATTGAATCGGATAACTTTAGAGACCACATGGCTGGACCTGCCACAGAAAAGATTCTCTCCCAGGCTGACATTTTGGAGCTGTTGGAATTATTGGCAAGTTTATAAAAGGAGTATGATGGAGGCCAGTCGGAAGGCAGATATGGTTTGCTTATGGGAAAGTCTCCTTTCAACCCAAATAAGGTGAAACCTAATCTGAACCTTTAGAAAACAGGTAAGACTATACTTCCAGGGAACATTTCCACAGTTCATTTCTAGAGAAATTTCTCTAAATGTGCAGAAAAGGAAAAGAAAGCAGGTCAATGGGGTTGTGGTTCAGAAGAGGGCTTGCCTAGCATGTCCTGAGAAGTGTTACCTATCATGTCCATGGCTCTAGGCTTAACTAGTTGGAGGAAGGTGTCATGGAGGAGCATTTGCCTAGACAACAAATAGGTGAAGAAGAAAGGATGAATGTGAGTAAGAAATGTACAATGGTCAGGAGCAGAAAAACTTGTTTACTGAGGGGGCCAGAAGGAAAGAAAGCCTATAGAGTGAGCAAAGGAACAGGAAAATAGTAGGAAGATAAAAGGTATAAAATATCAAGATTAGACTGATGGTGGTGGCACATGCCTTCAATCCCAGCACTTGGGAGGCAGAGGCAGGCAGATCTCTGAGTTTGAGGTCAGCATGGTCTACAGAGCAAGTTCCAGGACACCCAGGGCTACACACAGAGAAACTTTATTTTGAAAAAAAAAACAAAAACAAAAAGATAAATAAATAAACAAACTGAGCAGTTTATATGTAGACCAGGCTGGCCCTCTCAGTCCTCCAACCTTAGCCTCAGAATAAACCAAGACACCCCACTTACTGAAAGCTTCTGAGCAAGTCAGTGACCTGGCAGAAAACTAATCTAGGTCTACATGACAGATACGATGGCAAAACTTGATGGAGGTGGCCTGCCTTGTACAGTAGAGCAGTGCAAAGGAAAAGGGACTGTTAATCCCCAAGATGGGAGGAGCAAAACCACTGAATCGTCCTGGTCAAATTAACTAAAGCAAGCTTTTTTATTCATGTACATGGGCTGCCTCCCACTAAGGTGGGGCTCAAGGGATCAGCATTACACATGAGGAAGACAGGGCTTTTTATAGATCAGGCAGGGGTTTCCAAATGAGGGATTTGGCGGGCAAAATAGGCAGAGTTACAGGAGCAGAACATAGGCATAACAAATTAGTCCCTCCTGAAACAAAGATGTGGTTGCAAGGGTGGGCATAATGTAGTTAGCACAACAAGTGATCATAACATGGTACTCATGAACTAGAGAGATGGCTCAGCAGTTAAGAGCACAGGCTGCTCTTCCAGAGGATCAGGGTTCAATTCCCAGCATCTACATAGCAGCTCACAACCATTTGTAACACCAATTCCAGGGGGTCTGCCACCTTTGTACCAATGCACATAAAAAATAAAGTTAAATATAAAAAAAACCCAAGGTGGTCATATAAACTTTTGAAACAGGTAGGTTTGCAAGATGGTTATAAACTTTATGAATCAAAGACATGATTTCCATTCCTGGAACAGGCAGTTCAGAACCATTTGTAGTTAAGGTTACAGATGGAGCATAGCCCAATCCTTGAGAAACAGAGGTTTAAACATAAACAGGAATGAATCTAGTTTGTATTTACTATAAAGTGGATTTTAGCAGGGCAGTGGTGGCACACGCCTTTAATCCTAGCACTTAGGAGTCAGAGGCAGGAGGATATCTATGAGTTTGAGGCCAGCCTGGGCTACAGAATGAGTTCCAGGACAGTCAGGGCTATTATACAGAGAAGCCCTGTCTCAAAAAACCAAAAAAACAAACAAACAAAAAAAAGAGATGACATTTAGGCTTAAGATGGAGGCAGGCTGGTAAGTGACCACTACCTTGAGACATTTTCAGGAAGTTTCTTGTTGTTTAGCTTTTGGGTTTTTACTTAACATTTTATTATGGTTATTTATTTAGTTTTTGGAGACTGAGTATCTTTACATAGCCAGGGCAAAACTCAAACTCAGTATGTAGCTCAGGTAGGCCTTGAACTCATAGCAACCCTCCCTCCTCTCCCTTGGAGGTGCTTAGACTACAGGTGTGAACCATCATGCCCTGCTAAATACTTTATCTGTAACAATAATAACTTAAGATGTGGGTTTTTCCAGACTGAATTGAGTTTCTATTCTGGGTGTGGCTAGGAAAGATAATTTTAAAAAATGGTCACTGATAAGCCAGGTATGACTGTTTATGTCTATAACCTTACCATGCAGGAGACTGAGGCAAGAGGATTGCCACCAGTTCAAGGCCAGCCCAGGTTACATGATGAGTTCTCGGCTAGCCTAGGCTACAGAATGAGAATGTAGTGGTTTGAATGAGAATGGCCTCTATGTTTGGTCCCCAGTTAGTGAAACTATTTGGGAGGGATTAGGAAGTATGACCTTGTGAGAGGAAGTGTGTCACTGGGAGTAGAAGTTTCAAAAGACTCTAGTCACTCCCAGGATCTTTCTCTCTGCCTCATCCTTAATTGTTATGGAATATTATCTTAATTAAGCAAAGATGTGTTACTTTTGTTTATACTGCATTTGTTTACTTATTAAAGATGTGTTGCATTTGTTTTACCTTGCCTACCTAAGGCACCTGATTGGCCTAATAAAAAGCTGAACGTCCAATATCTAGGCAGGAGGAAGGATGGTTGGGGCTGGCAGGCAGAGAGAATTAATAGGAAGAGAAATGGAAGAATGAGAGAAGGAAGAGGAAAGAACAAGGGGGAAGGAGAGGGACACACCTCTCCTGGGGCAAGGACCCAGGCAGACTCCAGGAGGCAGTGAAAGTAAGATATGCAGAAAGTAAAAAGCTCCAAGGCAAAAGGATCATAAAGAGAAGCTTGTTCATTTAAGTTAAAAGAGCTATCCAGAAACTAGCTAAGCTATGGCTGAGGATCCAAAACTAATAAGTCTATATTCTTGTCATGATTTGGAAGCTGGTTGGTGGCCACCAAAAAAGTCTGGTACACTTCTATATCAAGATGCCAGCTCGTGGCTACTGTTCCAGCATGATGTCTGCCTTGCCTGCTGCCATGCTTCTCTCCATGATGGTCATGGACTCTAACCCTCTGAAACTGTAAGCCCCAAATAAACTCTTTTTTGTATACATTGCCTTGGTCATGGTGTCTTATAGCAATAGAAATGTAACTAAGAGAGACACTGTCTGGAAAAATAAGAGAAAGAGGGAGGGAGATAAAGGGATGAGAAAAGGAAGGAGGGAAGGAGGGAGGGAGGCAGGGAGAGAGGGAGGCAGGGAGGCAGGGAGGCAGGGAGGCAGGGAGGGAAAGGGAGAAGAAACAGTGGTCACAGTAACACTTCATATATTCTTCCAGCTTTGGGAGTTTGTGACAGCACCACACAGAGTGCTGAGCCTGGAGTCAAGAAACCTGTATTCTAACTTACCTCCGGAGAGTTATAACCCAGCCAAACCATCACAGTTCTTTGAATACTGCCATCTTCAGCTTCCTCTGAGAAATAAGATGAGCGTAAGCTGGGTGTGGTGGCACACTCCCTCAGTTCCAGCACTCAGGAGGAAGAGGCAGGTGGGTTTCTGGGTCTCTGTGAGTTCCAACAGAGTCAGGGCTACATAGTGAGACCCTGACTCACCAAAAAAAAAAAAAAAAAAATCCATTCTTTGTTTTTTTTTTTTAAGATTTATATATTTATTTAGTGTACACTGGTGTTTTGCTTGTATATATTCTGTGTGAGAGTATCAGTCCCCTGAGATGTGAGCCGCCACGTGGGTGCTGAGAATTGAACCCAGGTCCTGTGAAAGAGCAGCCAGTGCTCTTAACCACTGGGTCATCTCTCCAGACCCTGATCTTTGTTTTTTCTTTTCTTTTCTTTCTTTTTCTTTTGTTTGTTTTTCTAGACAGGGTTTCTTTGTGCTGTCCTACAACCAGCTCTGTAGACCAGGCTGGCCACGAACTCACAGAGATCTGCCTGCCTCTTCCTCCTGAGTGCTGGAACTAAAGGTGTAAGTTACCATTGCCTGGCTATTCTTTGATTTTTTTCAAAACAGGGTTTCTTTTTGTAGCCCTTGCTGTCCTGGAACTCATATCCATATTTTTATTCATTTATTTCCTTATTTTTGATGTCGTGGGCCATCCCCCTGCCTCCATCTCCTGAGTGCCAGTATGTTAGTTTGTGCAAGCACACCAAGCTCATTGTTACACTGTTCTTATGAACCCCTTGGGCCTGTGTACCATGTTCTTTCCTAGCTCCTCCTCCAGCTAGCAGCATGAGTAAATACAACCACAACAGGATAACTGTTTGCAATGAAGAACTCCAAGCCACTTTTCCCACCCTAACACTGTCAAGGGAAAGACCCATCTGGAAGCTCCTTGCATTGCTTCACATCTTCTCACCGCTCTGTCCCCACCACCACCGCCACCACCAAGGCATCGCTAACACACTGGACAACCAGATCCATTATTTTCAAAGCTTCCGGTACAAATTGGAACTAAGGATGTCCTTTGAAAGGAAAAGACACAGCAAGAAAACCATCTATCTTCAATTCTGATGCAATCAAAAGGAACCAGCTCTTTACACATCATTTTTTTCCCCCAGAGTTGTTAAAACAACATTCTGAGTAGAGAGCCAGCTTTCCTCCACACACCCAAACAACAGCTGATTCCACCTCCATCTCTTCTCTTCTGTCAGTGGGGAAGACAAACTTGGCGGCTTAAACCTATACACACATTCCCAAAGCCTTGGGATTCCTCCAGCCGTCCCTGTCCACTGTGTCAAAGAGTTTTAGCAGAATTATGCTGCATGTTTAATTTGCTTGGATCTTAATCCTTTTCAAAGTTTATGTTTTATAGTACAGAGGCAGGGTGACATACAGAAATAACATTACACTGGGCTGAGGAGATGATAACTCAGTCGGTAAAGCACTCACTTTGCAAGTGTGAGGCCCAAGTTCGATCCCCAGAACCCAGATAAACAGCTGGGTACACTGGTGCATATACTTACAATCCCAGCGATGGTGATAGATATGGGAGACAGAGATAAGCAGATTGCCAAAGCTCACTGGCCAGCTAGCCTGCCTGGACTACTTGGTGTTCCAGGTGTTCCTGAACAATGAGAGACTGTCTCAAAAGGAAAAAGGAAGAGGTGAGGCTTCCTGAAGAACCACACCCAAAGAGGTCCTGTAAGCTCCTCATCCACGGGCACATGTGCACATCCACAAATAACACATGAAAGAGAGATGGGAAGACACTAGATTCAGAAAGGAAACACGTAACAGAGCAGTGGCTGCTCCTTTAAGAAAGAATTTGCCTTTCTGCTCTGGCTTCACTGGCTTTAGAATCTACTACAATGTCTGAGCTAAGGAAGATGCCTTCCCAGACCTCTCTAGTCAGAGAGCACAACATGGTTGCCAGAGTCCTGGCAGTTTCTGCCCACTGCTGGATCCCTTTAACCATTCTCTTTGCTCTAGAGCTTTCCATTGGTAGGATATGCACTGTGGCTTGAGGTCCCCTTTGCCTAATTTTGTTTGCTTCCCATGTCCTATGACAGGCATTAGGTCTGCACTATTACCCAAAGATTTGCTCAGTTTCTGCTTCCTCCCTGACCTACACAGACATTATTGCTCAAACAGCTTTTTCTTTCCTAGTTTTGTCTCAACACCTGTTTCCAAAGACCGCCAGAATGGATTCAGTTGTTTTGGGAGTGGTCTAAAGAGTATTACTCACCTAGTCTACTGGGTGAGTTCCAGGGCAGGTCCTGGAATACAATGATCGTCTCAGCTACTCAAGGAGGCTGAGGCAGGAGGATGTCTTAAGATTAGTTCAGGGTCAGGCTAGGAAACACCATGAGATTCCAGAAAACAAAAAGCCTCCTGGATGGTGTGAGGTACAGATAATCTCTGGGAGGAGGTTGGCCCACATGCTAATCCTGTCCCTGAAGTGAAGAGGGAGAGCCCTATCCTGCAACAATTCAGGCACAGGAGGTAGGTGGAGAGATAACAGTGGACACAGAGACCATGGAATTGTCTTTTATTAAGTTGCTTTGAGCCTTGCCTGGAGATAATGAAATGCTGAGAGCAGTTAACAAACATTGAAAATTAACTGTGAGGGCCAGAGGGCCTCTTTGATGGCTTACAAAGAGGCCCTTATCTCCAGCAGTGGGAGAGTGAAAAACATCTAAGACCAAATTCCTGACTTCAGGGTTACCAGAGGCCCATTCAGCAATCAAGCTCAGGGCTCTGGTTGGGAAAACCAGGAACCTGATGCATGGGTTGAAGATCTAGGAAGGTACAAAGAAGACTCTGGTTCCCTACACTCCTTTGAATCCTGTAGTCTTAGTGAGTGTCTACCTCTGGCTGTTAAGAGCTAGCTCTTCCTCTGTGGGGAAGGAACATTGCAGAGGCTGCTTCCTGCTCAGCCTCCTCTGACCCACCAGAGGAGACCTAATTCAGGCTAAGTTGCAGCATATAGCCCAGAAAGGCTATAGTGGCCCTGTAAGGGAAGAAGGGACCTGACTGAGAAATACCTGAGTGATTAGAATTGAGAAGAAGTAGCTGGAGATCTGATCGAGCAGTGCTAGGCCTCCTGAATTCTGTGAAAACAGGCTCTCTACTGCTAAGTGTTAGGTCTCAAACATAGGACAAACTGCTGAGGTGGACACCGGCTGCCAGATTCTCCCTGAACCCCTCAGTACCTGTTACAGAGTCATCCTAGCTAGCACACTCTGCCCCCTACCCTGAACTCTCCAGCCCTGGGACTGGGTTGCTCTTCCCTTCTCTCAGATTCTCCGATTCCTATATAACACTTTTGTTTACCAGGTGTCTTGGCCACTTGGTCTGAGTGGCTCCTCTTCTTTCTCTCTTTTCTTCCTTTCTCTTCTTTCTCTTCTTTCTTTCTCACTGACTCCAACCCAACCTCCTCTCATGGCCCAGTTCAGTCCAGATCGACAATAACCTTCTCCTCCACCATACCTTAGAGCATTCTGTCCTTTGTTTTTGTTTATTCACTAAAGCCCAGAGATTGAATTTTTATAATTTAATTATTTACATATATAATTTAATACATATGTAATTTTTAATGTGCATGTGTGTGTACTTAATGCGTGTTATCTAACTGTGCACCAGAAAAGACATCAGATGCCCTAGACCTGGGGTACAGATGACTGAGAGCTGCCATGCAGGTACCAGGTAAAAATGACTCTTCACTGCCAAGCCATCTCTCCAGTACCCCAGAGACTAGATTTTGATGAGCTTAATTTAGAAAACGAAATATGAGTGCACAAGGGAACTGACATTTGTATAGACATCATTTTCTTTTGTTGTTGGAGCTTTTGTTTGGTTTTGGTTTTTGAGGCAGGGTTTCGTGTAGCCCAGACTGGCCTCAAATTCACTATGCAGCTAAAGATGGTTTTGTAGTTCTGATCCTCCTGCCTCTACTTTCCAGGTGCACTGTCACACCACTGACCCTTGTTTGGGGGGACATCACTTTCTTGGAATAGAAGTAACATCCTGGTAAGGACATGCCTCAGTTACTCTTACAAATAGAGGAAGCCCTCACTGAGTGAAAGTCAAACAGCTGAACTGCCTAGTAACTGAGAAAAGAAAAGTCTAAACACCCCACTGAAGTGTGCAAACCAGAGCTCATCTTAAGAGGCCAGAAGCCTTACCAAAGAGTGTTCCACAGACAGCCCAGTAGAACCCTGATTACTAGTGCCCAGGAATGTGCTGGTAAGAGAAGTATCAACAGCACCAAGAAGCTTGCAGTAGACTCTACAAGCCAGAGCAAAGAGGAGGAAGCACTATCACAGCCTAGCCCTTGTGTGCCAAGAGATGTTAAGGTGTGGTAGAAGCTGGTTACAGCACTTAATTACCAGAATCCTAGGGATGGGGTGACAATTACTACAGTGATTAGAAAGGCCAACAGGGTTGGACATTAGGAGTGGGAATAGATGGTTAATAGAACATGGCATCCCTCACAGCAAAACATATATTGCTGAATATGTAAAAATGCTTGCTACAAAAACCTGAGGACCTTGAATTGGATCCCTAGCACCCAGAAAAAAAGGAAAACAAAACAAAACTGGGTACAGTGGTGGATTGGTGGTATAGTGATGAGCACACAGCAGACACTTATTATCCAAGCACTGAGGAAGCTGAGACAAGGAGCAGCCAGGACTGACTTGCTGGTCAGTCAGCCTAGCTTAAGTGACAGATGGTATCTCAAAATATGTAAGGTGAAGAACAATCGAGGGAGGCACCTGACATCGACCTCTGCCACACACACACACACACACACACACACACACACACACACACACACACACACACAAGACGACGAATGGATGGGCAGAAGCTAAGGAAAGATCCTGTTGGGTTTTGTTGGTTTTATTTTGGTTTGGTTTGGTTTTTCAAGACAGGGTTTCTCTGTATTGCTTTGGAGCCTGTCCTGGAACTAACTCTGTAGACCAGGCTGGCCTGGAACTCACAGAAATCTGCCTGCTTGTGACTCCTGAGTGCTGGGATTAAAGGCATGTGCCACCAACGCCAGGCCCTGTTGGTTTTTCTTTTTTTCCTTCCTTTCTTCCTTCCTTTTTCCTTCCTTTCTTTTTTTAAGAATTTATTTATTTATTTATTTATTTATTTATTTATTTATTTATTTATTTATTATGTATATGGTATTATGCCTGCAGGTCAGACCTCTGGAAGAGCAGCCAATGCTCTTAACCTCTGAGCCATCTCTCCAGCATGTTTCTTTATTTTTGGTTGTGAGCCTAGCTTTTAACAGCTGCGCCATTTCTCCAGCCCCTGTTTGTTTATTTTTTAAATCATACTCATTTGACTAGTTTCCTTACCTGAGTTGCTTTTCGGACCCCAAACTCCTTGACTGACAGACTGTTCATGAAGACTGGTCACACTAATAATGTATGAGCAATGAATTACTGATTTGATCACCATCCTTCCAGAAAGGGGCTTATGATATTTCCTCTTGATTATATACAGAGCAGCAGATACACAGGCTGCTCAAAATGAAGTTGTTGAACACAGAATCCAAACTGTCACTGATACCTAGAGCCCTATTGGGCCAGGTAACAAACAGTGCCCTAGTCAAAGGCCAATAGCCAGTGAGGTCACCCTACTTAGAACAATCTTGTTAGGACATCTGTGGATGGCATCACACTAGCAAGTCAGGCTGAGCAAAAGTAGTTGGCATTGTAAAATATATGACCCCTGAGCATGGGAATAACTGGGACCTTCAATGCTGGCCAAGCTTTTAAGGATCCAGTGCTTATGGGACATAATGGGACATCTGTTCCAAAGTCAATGACAATTGCTGCCAGGTATTACAGTACATGCCTGTTATCCCAACACTTGGGAGACAGAGGCAGGAGGATCTCCGAATTTCCAGGTCATTGCCAACTACACAGTGAGACCCTGTCTCAAACAAAGACAAACTGCTACATCTTTGGTCATCTTTGGTCCCTGCCACAAAGAAGAATCTCAGTACCTGGTAGGGCCCTTTAGGTTCTGAAGACAGCCCTTTCGTCACCAGAAACACTGCTCTGACTCATATACCCACTGGTCACCCAAAAGACATTATGCAGCCAGGGAAACAGCTCTGCGGGTAAAGGTGCTTGCCTTTTAAGCTTGGCAAACTGAGTTCAAGTCTTAGAATCCACATAAAGGTAGATGAGGAGAGCCCCTAAGCTTTTTTCTACTTCCCCATGTATGCCACAGCACACATCCCCACATGTGAACATCATGTGTAGATAACACAATAATAATTAATGGATGATAAAGAAATAGATGTTAAAGAAAATGTCTACCAACCAGGCAGTGATGGTTCACATCTTTAATTCCAGCACTTAGGGGCTCAGAGGTTAAGAGCACTGGCTCTTCTTCCAGAGTCCTGAGTTCAATTCCCAGAAACCGCATGGTGGCTCACAATCATCTGTAATGAGATCTGGTGCTCTCTTTTAGCTTTCAGGCTTACATGAAGGTAGAGCATTGTGTACATAATAAATTAATAAATCTTTTAAAAAAAGTTTGAGAGAGAGATGAGAAAAAAAAAATTCCAGCACTCAGGAGGCAGAGGTAGGCAGATTTCTGTGAGTTCAAGACAAGCCTGGTCTATAGAGGAAGTTCCAGGACAGTCAGGACTATATAGAGAAATCCTGTCTCAAAAGTCAGAAGAAGAGGAAGAAGAGAAAGAAAAAGAGGAAGAAGAAGAAGGAAAGGAAGGAAGGAAGGAAAGAAGGAAGGAAGGAAGGAAGAAGAGAAAGCCGATACCACTTGAAGTGGGGCTTGGCGCAGAAAAAAAGGAAACCCATTTCACCACTTCTTTTCCTTTTATTTCTTCATTATGTATACAGTGTTTTGTTTACATGTATCTCTATGGGCCAGAAGAGAGTACCAGACCTGATAGTTGTGAACCACCATATGATAGTTGTGAACCACCATATGATTGCTGGGAATTGAACTCAGGACCCCTGGAAAGGCAATCAGTTTTCTTAACCTCTGAGCCATCTCCCTAGCCCTTCCATATCAACACCACTGATGACTCCTACAGGACCTCATGCTTCCTGTTTCTTTGGGGTTAACAGTTTTAATCTTGCTGGGCAGTGGTGGAACATGCCTTTTTTTTTTTTTTTTTTAACTCCTAGCACTTGGGAGGCAGAGGCAGATGGATCTCTGTAAGTTTGAGGGCAACTTGATCCACAGAGAAAGTTCCAGGACAGCCAGGGCTAAACAAACTGTGTCCCCAAAAACAACAGAATGAGAGAGGGAGAAGTGTTTTGGGATTTGGTGTGGTAGCACACACTTGTAATTCTAGCACTTCAGTGTTTGAAGCAGGAGGACTGTGAAGCAAGACACACACACACACACACACACACACACACACACCGAGAACAGTACTCTTTGTTCAGCTATGAGGAATGTCCTTATCTCACTTCTTCCAGAGCAACTGTAGCTGCTCCTTCACATTCAAGTCAATACTGCATTCTTCCTACTCACACCCTAGAAACAAGTGGACCTGGGTGCACACCACGAGACTACTCCGGCAATTTTGTACCACTCCCATGGGGTTGACTGAGACCTTGTCTGAGACCTTGTTAGATCCAAAAGATAGTCCTACTTTGTTTAGCTGCTTCTGCTTTTAGCTGTCATTCCACGACCTCTAATAAACCTCTTGTTGTGTTCTAGTGTCCTAGTGAAAAAGTAATGTAACTCAAAAGATAGAGGAAAGAAAGGGAGAGAGAATCGTGTATATGGTTTTTATGTGTTTATTTGTTTTTCAGACAGGTTTCTCTGTGTTAACAGCCCTGGCCATTCTGGACCTTGGTTAATAGACCAGCCTGCCTCTGCCTCCCGAGTGCTGGGACTAAAGGCATGTGCCACCACCACCTGGTGCCATGCAGCTTTTTATTTTATTGTTGTTGCTCTGAGGTGACAAAAGGCTGGCCTGAAATGTGTGATTCTCCTGTAGTGCCTCCCCAAAGTGCTGGAACCCTAGAAATGCCACACCAAAATCAACTAGCCAACCAACCAACCAAACTAAACCCTTCCTTCCTCCAAGCAAGTATACTCATTTAAAGCCCCTGGGCCAATTCTTAAAAAAAAAAAAAAAAAAAAAAAAAAATGGCCAGTTGTGGTGGAGCATGCCTTTAATCCTAGAATTTGGGACTCAAAAAAACCAAGAGGACCTCTGAGTTCAAGGCTGGTCTGCATAATGAGTTCCAGAACATTCAGGAGATCCTGGCTAAAAATAAATAAACAAACAAATAAATAGATAAATAAACAATTGTGATGGCACACGCCCTTATTGTGAACCTGAGGCCTGCCTGGTCTACATGGAGAGTTCCAAGCCAGCCACAGCGACACTTAAGCACCCCCACCCCTACCCCACCCCCGTCTGAGTGTATGTGAGAGGGAAGAAATGAAATGAAAAATAATCTTTAAAATATTGACTGAGGCCCTAAATATAATAGTTAGTCAAGAAACATAAACGTGTTTATAAAGCACTGTCTATTAGCATCCAGGCACACCTTGGCTCCTCCCCTTGTGGGGACCTGGCAGAGGGCCAGGTTAAACCTGTTTGAAAGGCAAGCAGTACCCTTACGAAGCCTTTTAAGAGACCAGCTCCACCCCCCCTCTCTCTCCCCCTCCCTCTCCCCCTCCCTCCCTCCCTCCCTCCCTCCCTCCCTCCCTCCCTCCCTCCCTCCCTCCCTCCCTCCCTCCCTCTCTCTCTCTCTCTCTCTCTCTCTCTCTCTCTCTCTCTCTCTCTGTCTCTCTGTCTCTCTGTCTCTCTGTCTCTCTGTCTCTCCATCTCCCTCCCCTCTGAAGAAGCAGGCTGGTCTTTGCCCTGCCTGTCTCTTGCTGTCTCTCTGTCTTTCTCTCTCCCCTCTCTCCTTTTCCTTCCCTCACTCCTTTCCTTTCCCCAAATAAAACTTCCCACTTAAGATCTGTCTGCATCTGTCTGCATGGCGTGTTTGCACCCTCCCCCCCCCCCCCCCCCCAGCGCTGGAGCTCCCAAAAAAGTTCCTCTCACACAGTATTAAATCACTGTTCATTTGTCAGGGACCACTTGCTTTAGTTTTCTTTAGTTGGTACAACAAATCATCCCAAATTTAGTGGCTTAGAAAACACAAATTTATCATGCATTTCTGGCCAAAAATCCTAAACCCTACTTTCAGCAGGGATCAGCAGTCTGGAGATCCTAGGGAGGATTGGCTCCCTGCATTCCTTAACTCCTGGTCCTTTTAAAGCCATCAAGGTAGCATTGTTAAATTAAGTAGGAGGTCATTAGCCTCAGGCTGTCTCCACATTCTGAGTATCTACATAGTGACAAACTGTAACCTAATTTAGTGCATAGGCAAACTGAATCCTAAATTAGAAGTATACAGTCCAGTGTCAGCTAATCACAGGCTACCAATTTGTCACACCATGCCCAAATAAGGCAGACACGGGCCTCTGGCCAATCAGGTGATTTTTCTAGTTTGCTTCTGGGAGCAGCCTATAAAAGCTTGAATGCCTTCTAGTCCTGAGAGCTTCTTTACTCATAAATTGGTCTTTGCTCAAATAAACTCTGCTAAATTTGTCTGAGAGCTTCAGAAGCATCTAGAAGTCTTCTCTGAGTGTGGAACTTTTTCCTCTTCATCTCAAGATCCTTTTTATCTTTCTAGATAGAATTTCAGATGTCACCTAGGGTTGCCTTGAACCCACCATGTCTCCCAAACTAGCATTGAACTTGTGACAATACCCCTGCCTCCATCTCTCATACGCTGGGATTATAGTCATGGGCTACCACACCTAGCTTCAAAGTCCTTAATCACACCCAGACAAAACCTTTGTCCTGTAAGATAACAGATGAAGAGACCCAGAGTTTGGGGTATGACATCTTTGGGAGGACAATATTTTGCATTACTGTTGTGATACAGGAGGTAAGATTTCAGCTCCAGGCCTAATGTAGGTGTGCAACCTATAATCACAACATTTGGGAGGCTGAGGCAGGACAATTATGGCAAGTTCAATGCTGACTTCTCTCTTGCTTCTTAATAACTTCTTTTTCTTCTTTCTCTTCTTCATTTCTTTGGAGGTTTTTTGTTTGTTTTGTTTTTTGAGTCAGGTCTCATTATATAGTCCTGGCTGTCCTGGAACTCACAGAGGTCATATGGAGATTGTTTTATACCCAGGTATAAAATTAATACTTTCAGAGGCTGATAAGTGCAATGAAGGCATCTTAAATCAGAAGGACTAGATATTGGGGGGTGGGGGCTGTCACTTTGTGGAGGTGGGTTTTTAGCCAAAGCCTGAAAGATCTGAAATAATGACAGACATCTTTGGCCCTGTGTCTCCTAGAATTCTTGGTGCATTTAGCTAAGTTTAGGCCTGTTGATTCAAGAAGTTAGTTTTCCCTAGGGCTCAGCTTTACCCTCCACAGTTGTGAGTGAGCTATGTGAAGCAGACAAGCTCCAACTCACAAAGTGAACATTGACTTTTTATCCCATCTCCTCAGGATGCTGAGTTTCTCTTCCTTTTCGAATTTCAAGTAAAAGCCAAGAAGCAGTGGGGCATGCCTAATCCCAGCACTCAGAAGGCAGAGGCAGGAGGATCTCTGTGGGTTCAAGGCCAGTCTTGTCTACAAATCGAGTTCCAAGACAGCCAGAGATGTTACACAGCAATGTCTTGAAAAACCAAAAAAACCAAATAATCAAACAAAAACAAATAAACAAGCAAACAAAAACCCAGAAGTGTTTGTGTGTGTGATCTGGCATAAAACACTGAAGACTGCAATGATGGAGGTTCAACCAGGAGCCGTTTAAATCCTTGGCCACTGAAGTTAAATTTGGGAGGAATAATTTACAAAAACTCTTCAGAAAGTCTAAAGGTCTGATCGCTTGCTACGTCCTGGGCACAGGGGAATGGGAACAGGGTCCTGGGCCTTCTAGGAGATAGGTAGGGCAACACTGGTCTTTCACATCCTATAGCAGCACATTAGGACTAATGGGGTGGGGGTGGGGGTGTGGCTGAATGGCAGAGTGCCTGGCTCTCCCAGGAGAAAGTTCCCTCCGGGCTGTGAAAGGGAGGGCTTCCTGTAGATTAAAGAAAAGATTGATATCAAAGAGGAGGCTAACCAGTTAAGTGAAAAGTTACAAAAAGAACACAACATTCTCACCCCATAACAAAATGCATTTCCTCTTTGGTTCTCTTCTCAGGGGAGGGAGAGGTCCTTATCCTGATATGTGGCTAGACATTCCACAATGACATGCTTTGTGTCTTGTCTCTCTGGGCTGTCCTTTGTTTTCCCACAAATAATGATTTAATTTTAGGGCTATGGTGTAGTTCAGTGGTAGAACCCTTGTCTACCATGAGAAAAGCCCTCGCTTTCTTCCTTTACACCATAAGAAAAAATAATCCTATTTCAAAACAAACTTCTGGTTGTGCAAAACATGAATTAGATGCATTCTTATATGCAAATAAGCATATATAAATTAAATATCCAAGCTCTAAATTATTTTTTTTCATTTAAGATTTAAATGTTTTACATAGTTTTTTTTTTCCTTTTGGAAAATAGCTTATTGAGGTATGATTGACATATGGAAAGCTTCAAGTGTAAAGTGTACTGTGGGAAAGTTCCCATGTATATATATCAATGGGATCCCTCCTCCTACACGCCAGATAACAAGTGTAGAAGTTGGAGGTGCAGGGTGGATCTGTTTTCCCTGGGTTTTGACCTCTTATCAGCTCACAAATTTGTACTCTGAGTAAAGAAACAAGATGAGTCACTTACAAAAAAATTTTCTGCCAAAGTAGTCAGGAAAGCAAAGCGGCTTCGTACCCACCCACTTGGCAGGTGCTCAGTAGCTCATTAAGCGCAGTCTTGTCACTACACTGTCATTTCTCTGTCTTCACTGTACACAGGGCTCAGCTAGAATACAGAGGGCTGAGAAAGTGCTCTTGGATGCTCAGTGTGGAAGCAGGAGAGATTTCTGCCTTTGGCTCATCAGTAGCTCTGGCTCTGGGGAGTCTGTTTGTTAGGTATGAGATCTTCCTGTCTCAAGCTCAATATTCCCCTTGGACTACGAGAAAATGACCTTTATCATGCTACCAGCCTACCCTTCTAGTGTCTAGATTTAAGTTCTGTTCTCGGCAGGCAAAATTTACTGGATTCCTGCCAGGTGCCACTGCCTGCCAGAACAGAGATTTTGGGCTTCCCTTTGTGGGAAAAGTAAAAGTTAGACCTTTTTTTTTTTTTTTTTTTTTTTGGTTTCTCTGTAGCTTTGGAACCTGCCCTGGAGCTCACTCTGTAGACCAGGCTGACCTCCAATTCACAGAGATCTGAGTCCTGGGATTAAAGGCATGCCCCACTACCGCCTGGCAAAAGCTAGACTCTTGATTCCACCTGTCAATGGTAACTTGTGGGTTATTCCCAGGTGTCTGTCCTCTTTCCTCCTTAGCTTTGGAACTGCTGCTATGTCTGTGATCTTCTCCAGCTCCGTGCTGTCCCTGAACCACCTGTGGGTGTTTCTCCCCTATTCCCCAACCATGGGAAACGTCTTTCCTTTGTCTGTCCTTCCATAGGGGGCTCATTCACTTTCACACGTTCTACTCTTGCTCCTAAATCAAGACAGCTCTCAGCTCCCTCAACCCCAACTCTCACCCACAAACCAAATCTGTTTCTCCCTTTCTGGGGCCTCTGCACCTGTGCATCTCACCTCTCATCAGGTCACAAACTAGGGGGAGGGACTTCCTCAGTGCATGAGCCCTCTGCCCCAAAGTTCTGTTTCCACTTCTCCCAACCCTCAGTCACCCTGTAACATCGGAGGACAGCTGTGAATTACAGTAGCCTGGGCTGTGGCATGGAGCCCTTCTCAAACACCAAACCAAGGGGCTAGAGGATGACTTGGTAGCTAAGAGCACTTGTTTCTCTGAGAGGACTTCCCAGGTTCACTCCTCAACATCCACATGGTGGCTCACAACCATCTGGGACTCCAATTCCAGGGGATCTGATGCCCTCTTCTGACTTCATTGGGCACCAGGCATGCATGTGGTACTCATACATACATGTAGGCAAGACAAGTACATACATACAATAAGTAAAATCCAACAACAACAAAATCAACTATAACAATAATTAAGATGACAAAGTCTTACGAGTTCTTTCTTTGACGACATAGCTTTATCCACTCACTTAGTTCATGTTTATGAAATACCTACCCACAGTCCCAGGAGACTCAATCCTCTTCTGGCCTCTGAAGGCACCAGCTAGGCATGAGGTGATATATTGTGTATGATCTATAGCTTGCCTTGAGATCTGAATGCAAAGCTAGCCAGAGCCGTAGAGGCCAGGCAGTGGTGGTAAACATCCCAGCAGCCATACTAGTTGGTCATAGAAGCTGGGCAGTGGTGGTGCACACCTTTAGTCTCAGCAGAACAGACATATGTAAGACAAGAACAGGATCTCAGGCCAGGCAACTCGTCTCCAGCCATGTTGAGGTCAGGATCACCCCAGCCCTGGTAGAAGAGCTCTCTGGTGGCTTGGCTGCTTTGCTTCTCTGATCTTCAGCTTGAACCCCAATATCTGTCTCTGGGTTTCTATTATCCGTGCTACAGTGTACAGACATACATGAAAGCAAACACCATACACATAAAATGAGATAATGATAAGAAGAACTAAACCAAGGCTGCAGAGATGGCTCAGTAACTAAAAGAGCTTGCCACTCAATCATGAAGACAGGAATTTGAATCCTAGCACCTATATCTAGCAGCTCACAGACTGTTCGTAAGTATAGCTCCAAGGGATCTGAAACACTCATCTGGCCTCTGAGGGCACCTACACACATATGAACATATATCCCTACCCCCAACGTGCATGCACTCTCACAGGCACACACAAATTAAATAAAAAATAAGTTTAAAACGCAAAGGATAAAATCAAACCTTAGCTACCCTGAATATGGGGCATTTAAAACAAACTAATACCTGACGCAGTGCAACTTTATGAACTGTGTGGAGTATTCCAACCTTGGGCAAAACAGGCTGGGAAGTAACATGGACCTGGGAGGAAGATTTGCCACTGCTAGACATAGGTCAGGAGGAGAGGGAAGAAGGGAGTCTCTGGGAGCCTAGAGGAGAGGCAGGAGGCAGTGTGGGGCTGGCAGATTGGACTCAAGCTCTGGCTGATTCTGTGTCCTGGACAGGGCTGGCACAGAAGGGCTTTTGCTCTGGCCACTCAGTGAGCTGGTGGGAAATGACAGCTGTCCACAAACAGCAGAAATTCATCTATACAACCGAGTAGTAGAAACAAACGTAAGAAAGTAAAATGAAAACCTTTGATGTCCTGGATAGGATCCTGGAACTGAAAAAAGACATGAAGTTAGAGATGAAGGAGGCTGGAGAAATGCTCAGGGGCCGAGAGCACTGGCTAAGCTTCCAGAGCACCCGAGTTTGATTCGTGGTACCCACACAACAGCTAAAACCATCTGTAACTCCAGTCTCAGGGAATCCAGTGCTGCCTTCCGGACTCCACAGGCACCAAACACACAAGGGATGCACAGACATACATGCAGGCAAAACACATAAATTTATATTAAGAAAATAAAGTTTGGCCTTTAGCTAATAGTAGTAATTGTTTACAATGTGCCATTCTATTGAGATTAAATAATTGGAAAACTGAGCTGGGCATAGTGGTATATGCTGTAATACCAGCATCTAGGAGGCCAAAAAAGGGAGAATTTTCATGAATTCAGGGCAAGATTGGGTTAAATAACAAGGCCGTCTAAAGAACACACATCACAAAATTATGACAACCTCGGTGGTGGCACACACCTATAATTTCAGCACTTGGGAGGCAGAGGTAGGAAGGTCAGGAGTTCAAAGTCATCCTCGGTTATAGGAAGTTTGAGGCCAGCCTGGGCTGCCGGCTCCAATTCCTAATGATTTGAGGTGGGGTGGTGGTGGGGGTGTTGAGAAAGGGTTTTTCTTTGTAGCTTTGGCTGTCCTGGAACTCTGTAAACCAGGATGGCCTCAAACTCACAGAGATCCACCTGCCTCTGCCACTGCCTCTGCTTCCTGTGTGCTGGGATTAAAGGTTTGCACCACCACCCAGCTCCTAATGAATTATTGATTGTAAGACTAAGCTCAAGGGGAGGGAAGATAAAAACCTGTCACTATTCAAATTCTTACTGCAGGAGCCTGATTGAGGATGCAGTTGCCACATCCACTGTAGCTCAGTGGTAGAGTACTTGCATATTGCACATGAAGCCTTGGGTACAGTCCCCAGCACCAACAACACCAACACCACCAACATCTAAAGACAAGGAATCTAACAGAGAATGGCCAGAGAAGAGAGAAAAGGGGGTTTTGTTCCTACTAGTAGTTTCACACACACACACACACAAAAAAACCACAGCCAATATGGGAAAACATTCCAATTCACAAATAATCAAATAGTTGCAAATTAGAACAACTACAAGATGTCATATGTTTGTCTATCAGGTTGGCAAGGTTTTTTGTTTGTTTGGTTTTTTGGTTTTTTAGGTTTGGAAATTTCTGGAGTTAGCACGCTGTGAGAACATAGGCATTCTCAAATATTCTGGGTAGGAGTGAAAATCACTATCTTGTTGGTGAGCAATAATCCAATAACTGTCATTTGAAATACAATTATGTTTTGACTCGGTGACAAATTCCATTGATAGAGTAGTAGATGAATATAATTTTGAGGCATAGCAAAGTGCATACTGAGGGTGTGAAGATACATGGTCCTTTCATCGTAATTTCTTTTTCCTTTTTAAACATTTTTTTATTTTTATTTATTTATTTATTTAGGTTTTTTGAAACAGGGTTTCTCTGTGTAGCTTTGGAGCTTGTCCTGGTACTCACTCTGTAGCCCAGACTGGCCTTGAACTCACAAAGATCCACCTGCCTCTGCCCCTGCCCATGTTCCTGCCTCTGCCTCTGCCTCTGCCTCTGCCTCTGCCTCTGCCTCTGCCTCTGCCTCTGCCTCTGCCTCTGCCTCTGCCTCTGCCTCTGCCTCTGCCTCTGCCTCTGCCTCTGCCCCTGCCCCTGCCCCTGCCTCTGCCTCTGCCTCTGCCCCTGCCTCTGCCTCTGCCTCCCAAGTGCTGGGATTAAAGGAATGTGCCACTACCACCTGGCTCTTTTTCCTTTTTTAAAGAAAAGATTTATTTATTTTTACTTTATGTGTATGTGTTTTTTACCTGCATGTACGAATGTGTATCAGTTGCCTGTGGAGGTCACAAGACAGTATCAGATGCCTTCTAAAGCTGCAGACTGTAGTGAGCTGCCATGGGGTGCTGGGAAGCAAACCTGGGTCCTCTGCAAGAGCAACAAGTGCTCTTAACCACTGAGCCATCTCTCCAGCCCCAGCTACACATACTAGGCTGCCTTGAGCCTGTACTGATCCTGCTGTCTGCCTCCACAGTGCTGGAATCACAAGGTGTATGCTGCCATGCCCAGCTCAATAATTTCTAATATTAAAAAAAAATCTGAGTCAGAATCATAATAGGAGAGTCAATAATACACAGTAAGGCTCCTGTGCTACGGGTGTAGGCTGTTGGAAGGAAGCAGATTTTCCTGTGTCAAAAAGAACAGCTCTCCAGAGTCCTTTGAAAAAGGAAAAGACAGAAGAACTGACAAGACAAGCCAAGTTCAACAGGTACGCATATGAGCTCATGCATGACATTAACGATAGAGCAGAATAGCATCACAGTTTATAGCTCAGTGCAAAACTGAATGACAGGAGCCCCTTGTTCACAAGAGTTCCTGTAAGAACACTGGTAAAGCCTGAGACAAACCCGGGATCCTTTGGAGTGGAGCTTCTATCCAGTGGCACAGGTCATGTGCCCATGAAGCCAGGCCCCTCTCCACACACAATTGATTCTTATTACTAGATTCTAGATTTGCCAATTCATCTAACTTGCTAAAATTTGTAACCCCCCCCCCCAAGCAAGACCCAGAGTGCTTGATTGGTCATTAACAGATGTACAGAGCAGGGGGGAAAAATGTCACTGGCTATTACATTACCAGCTGAGGTCAGATAAGGCAACTCTGCTCCTCATTTCGGCCTTTGGCTTACTCCGTAAATAAGCATCTCTTTCTCTGAGGGATTATATTTAGTGTGACACAGGCTTGGCAGGGCTGTTATTTAAAATGATCCTCATGATCCCGTGGAAGTGCTGTCTAGAGTTCCTGAGCCTGAGAAGGATTCGATTTGTTGGACAAGCTTCCTTCAGGAATGAGTTACCTGTGAGGTCACTGTTAGAGAACCAGCAAAATGCATTACGGAAGGGAAGTGTAGATGGAAACATACACAAGACAGCTTACATACTGACAGTTGAAAATACTTGTACCCTTGTGATCCCAGCACTCAGGAGGCAAAGGCACAGAGGGTCTCCAGTTCAAGGTCAGCCTGAGCTGCAAAACTAATCAAAAATTGTACCACAATACTTTTTCATGTATAGGTACATAACCACTGCTCCACATGTGTGGAGGGAAAAGAGGGTCTGTTTTCTCTTTGACTCTGGGGGTTCCAGGCATCCCCCTGGAACCAAACCAGGTTACCAAACTAGGAGGCAAACACCTTTACGTGCTGAGCCATCTCGCCAGCCATAATTAACTTTATGACTTGAGTTTTTGTGTTATTTTATTTTTAAAGACAGGATTTCTCAGTAGCTATGAAGCCAGTCCTGAAACTCACTCTGTAGACCAGATCAGTCCAGAACTCACCTGTCTCTGCCTCCCAAGTGCTGGGATTAAAGTCATTCAACATCAGGCCCAGCTTATTTTTATTTATTTTTTTATTTACATGTATTGTGTGTGAGCTAGGGGGAGAGGGTATAAGTCATGTGTGTGAGCATGCCCACAGCAGCTGGAAGAGGATATGTGAGTGCCCCGGAACTGAAGATCCAGGGCCAGCCCTCTGGAAATCAGCCTGTTCTTTTAACTGCTGAGCCAACTCTCCAACCCTGTTTTTCATTCTACACCATAATGTGCTATGCAATGTTTTTATTCTAAGTAAAACTTATTTTTCTGAAAATGAGTGTAAAAGTGTAATTCTTTCCCTCTCCCCTGTGTCTAGTGCAGTATTAAATAAGGTCCTAGCTACTTCAGACCAGAATTACTAATGACCTCCTAACGGTCCTCCCTTCTCATCTTTTCTCTTTTCTTTCCAGAAACTACTCCCTGGTCGCTCTCCCTAAAACTCAGATTCCACAGAGTCATTTCCCTCTGGAACTTACCACCATTTCCCCATCACCAGCTCAGCAGATCCAGCCTTCCCAGTCCCATGTGATCAGGCCTCAGTGCAAGGACTTCCTACTTACTGCTCCCTGCAATCCCCACTGCGTTCATCTCCTCACCCTGCCCATTCCTCGCTTAGTTTCACTGCTTCAGTTACACTCTTCTCATCATTTCCCACAACTGAGTATTGAACCCAGAGTTGAGTTCAGGCCTATACCACAGCCCCCATTTTCTCATTTCTGAATGAATTCCTTGTGAGCTATGCATCTGATGAATGTTATTTTAACATCTCTAATTGCTCTGTGTAACCCTGGCTCTCCTGGAACGTGTTATATAGACCAGGCTGGCTTCAAACTCAGAGATCCACCTGCCTCTGCCTCCCGAGTGCTGGGATTAAAGGTGTGCACCACAACCACCACCTGGTTTTAATACTATGCGTATAGGTGTTTTCCATGCATGTGTATCTGTGTACCTAGTGCCCAAAGAGGTCGGAAGTTGGTATTGGATCCCCTGGAACTGGAGTACAGATGATTGTGAGTCACCAAGTAGGTGCTGGGAATTGAGCCTTGGTCCTCTATAAGAGCAGCCAGTGCTCTTAACTGCTGGGCCATCTCAACAGCCCCCAACATTCCCCCCTTTTTTTAATACAGGGTCTCACTATGCAGTCCTGGTCATCCTGGAACTCATGTAGACCAGGCTGGCTTTGAACTCAGAGATCTACCTGCCTCTGCTTCCTGAGATCAAAGGTATGCACCACCATGCCCCGCTGTATTAACCCTATTTTAAGAGAAGAAGAATGTATGTATATATGTATGTATGATGCTAGGATTGAACCCAGAGCCTTGTACTTGGTGGGCAAGTACTCTGCCATTTGACCTTAGTGAGCAGGACATTCTTCAGTGACAGGTCCTGAGAGAGAGAATCAGGGAATCAGAAGACAAGGCAATAGATACGTTTGGAATGGGAGGTCTTGCACAAGCTATGTCTTACGCCAAGCAAGCTTATTAAGAAGTCCAGCAGCCTATATACTGTTTCCAGTGGAGAAATGGGACAGAGTCAGCAGGAACTATCATACAATGGGACCATATCATGGGAAGTTAATCAAACAATGTTGCACAGAGGGAATGTGGGATATCTTAAAAATATTACAGACTGAGCACACAGCAGCCTTGGGACTGATAGCCATAGCCCCAAACAGTGGGAAGCCTTGTGTTCTTAGGATCTGAAGCCATATAACTCTCCCAAGGCCCTGGCCCCAGGCCATTACGGACCTGGCTGTGCAGATTCCTGTGTTTGGAGAAGGAACTGTGTTCTTTTTCCATTCATCAGGGCCTCAGGGAAAGCCTGTATCTGCCCAGCCTTTAACAGCCATTGAGTTACATCCCAGCCCTTAGGTGAAGAAACAAGTGCTTGCCCAAGGCCACACAGGGAACAGGATTTATGCAGAGTCTGGCTCTAGAATGTGCTTTTAGCCACATGTCATTCTGTCCCTTGATTTTGCAAGCAGATTCATTATGTGGTGAGTTGGGGGAGGTTCTCTTGAGAACCTCATATCATCTTTAAGAAAATCTTATCAACTGCCTAGAATTTTCTGGGCCTCATTTTTATGACAGGCTGACTTGACACTCCTAGCCCTGTAAATGAACTTGGGACTCAGAAGTTGGGCACTGGGGGCAAGCAGTGGTAGAGTGTGTGTCTAGCATGTGTGATATCCTGGGATGGGTCACCAGTATAAAGGAAAAAAAGAGGAAGAGAGAGAAAAGATGTGGGTATTAGTCATGGTCCTCTTGAATTTCCTCTCTCTTCTGATACCCACTCATCCACAAAGGAGCAAAGAGGAGGATTAGCTATGGCTTCTGGCTTTTCTCTAAAAACCTAGATTCTACATTGAGCCCTATGGCCACAAGAGGGCGAGAGGGACGAAGCTCCTCTGTTCTGAGTACCGGTGGGTGTACTAGAATGAGAGGCACGGGGCGTTTTTGTTTGTTTGTTTGTTTGTTTTTTTGTTTTTCACTCATCTTGCACAGTCTCTCTACTTTTCATCAGATTCTCTTGGGATTCAGTGTAGAAATGCTCACTTTCAAACATCATACAGGGTTTGAATCTTGCCCTACTTAGCATGTGGCAGTCAGGGGACAAGTCAGCTCCCTCCTTCCAATCCTGGCATCTCACTGTTTTACTATGTGACTTTAAATAAGTTGCTGAAGCTTTCTGAGCCACAACCAGGCCTCTGACCACGACTGTGTTATTGCTAACACAACAATGGCTAACACTGAGCACCCAATGTATGCCAAGCCAAGTTTTAGCAAACTGTGTATATGCACATGTGCAGTTATGGCTGTAAGAACAGGAGCTACTTTGTCTTCGTTTTACAGATAAAGGGACGGAGGGGTCTGAAGGTGAAGTGACTTAGCTACTAGTGACATCTATCTGTAAGGAACAATCCTACTTTTCTGCATGCTACAAAGATAAAAAGAAGAAATATATGTACAATGCCTGACAGGATGATGTTTTGCAAACACCCTAGGTATAAGAAGACTCTGTGTAAACCCTACTAAGATTAGGTTTGGACAAATGAAACTGGAAATCTAATTAAAAAATAGTTTAGGGGTGGAGAAATGGCTCAGTAGTTAAGAGAACTGACTGTTCTCCCACGGAACCCAGGTTCAAATCCAGCACCCACATGGCAACTCATAACTGCCTTAATTCCAGTTCCAGGGTATCTAATCCCTCTTCTTATTGGGCACATACATGGTGCACAGACTTGTATGCAAGCAAAACACTGTGCCCTTAAAAATAAAAATAAACTACTACCACTGGCTGAATGTTTTTTAAACAAAATTAAAGAATAGTTTTAAAGAAACTAAAGATGATTCCCTTTTCATGTGAAGAGGTTTTAAACAGGCAAGCCAACTTGGCAGAGGGGTTCCATCTCACCTGGGACACAGGCTTCTTCCAGCTCTTCGTTGTTAATTAGCTCATGTCCACCAAGATTTCCAACTCCCAATCCCCATCCCTATTCTGGATGGCAAAAAAGAGGAAGTAAAGTTAGAAGGGGAGAGTTCCCAACACAGTCTTCCTTTTTCTTTTTAGACAGGGTTGCTGTGTACATCAGGCTACTCACAATGGAGATCCACCTACTCCTGCCTCCCAGTGTTGGGATTCAAAGTGTGTACCAACAGGACCAGCAAATCAGCCTTTTAAAAACAGTTTCCCAGATGGGTGGTGGTGGCACACTCAGAGGCAGAGGCAGGTGGATCTCTGATTTCAAGGCCAGCCTGGTTTACAAAGTGAGTTCCAGAACAGCCAGGACTGTTACATAGAGAAACCCTGTCTGGCAAAAACAAAACAAAAAAACAAAAAACAGTTTTCCAAGAGGCTTCACCCAAACACTCCACCTACCTCTCTTTGTTACTCCCAACTACAGTGGAATCTAAGAGATACAACGCTTCTGAGGGGGGACACTGACACCCTCAGTCACAGGAGGGAGCTACATTCTTAAGAAAACGTGTTTAATCCCAGAGTTAGAGACAAGACTAGTGTACAGAGCTAGCTCCAGGGCAGCCAGAGCTATTACATAGAAAAACCCTGTCTCGAAAAACCAAAAAGAAAAAAGAAAGCATGAGGGGTTGGGGAGATGGCTCAGAACTTAAGACACTAGCTGCTCTTCCGGATGTCCTGAATTCAATTCCCAGAAATTACATGGTGGCTCACAACCATCTATAATGAGATCGGGTGCCCTCTTCTGGAGTGTAGGTATATATGCAGACAGAACACTATATATAATAAATCTTAAACAAAGAAAGAAGGGAGGGAGGGAAGGGAGAGAAGGGCAAGAGGGAAAGGAGGGGAGGAGGAGGAGGAGGAGGAGGAGGAGGAGGAGGAGGAGGAGGAGGAGGAGGAGAGAGAGAGAGAGAGAGAGAGAGAGAGAGAGAGAGAGAGAGAGAGAGAGAGAGAGAGAGAGAGAGAAACAAAAACACTGGCTGCTTCTCTTGTAGAGCAGAAAACAGGTGTTCAATTCCCAGAACTGGCATGGGTGCTTATAACCATTTGTAATTCCAGTAACATCGTCTTCTGGTCCCCTCTGGCACTGCATGTACATGTCTGGTGCACGCACACACACAGAGGCAACACACACATGCACATAGAATGCAATTAAAAGAAAGCATGGAAGAGTATATGTTGAGTAGGAAACTGGAGCCTCCCCTCTCTAGACACTGAGCCATCTCACTCCACCCCACGTTTACATTAAAGAGTGTCATTTGACAGGTTTTTTGAGTCTAGCTTAGGTTTCTTCTACTATAATTCTCACTTTCCATACCACATTCTTCAAACTCTTGATTCTTAGATTCCAGCAGAAAATAGACACTAGCAGCCCCAAAGTTTGAAAAACATTCTTCCCTTACTAGGTAACCATGAGGTACTTTAATTGCTTTTTTAAAGATTTACTTGTTGCTGTTTATTTTACTCTTTACTCTCTGTCAAATAAAAATACTTCATTATTACTTGTAAATGAATGCCCAGCATTAACTTAACATGTTTCTTTTTTAAATTTATTATTATTATCATTTTACATATTGATCCCAGTTCCCTCTCCCTCCCACCCTCCCATGAACCCCCCCCCCAATCCCATAGCTTAACATGTTTCTAGTCAGCTTTCCATAACTTAAATTATCCCATCTACCTGGCTTTTCCTTTTCTTCTGTGTATCTTAATTTTAGTCTTACTCTGTGGCTGGTCCCTAGTGTTCTCTCCTCTCTCTTTTTCTCCTTTATTCTCTCTGCCTGCCAGTCCCACCTATCCTTTCTCTTGCCTTGCTATTGACCATTCAGCTCTTTATTAGACCAATCAGGTGTCTTAGACAGGCAAAGTAGCATAATTTCACAGAGTTAAACAAATGCAACCTAGAAGACTGCAATACATCTTTGCATCATTAAACAAATATTCCACAGCATAAACAAATGTGACACATCTTAAAATAGTATTTTACAACATTTACTCTATTGTTTATTATGTGTCTGTGTATGCCTGCAGAGGCTAGAAGAGGACATTAGATCCCCTTGTGCTGGAGTAACCACCTGTTGTCAGCTGTCAGATATGGGTTCTGGACCTGAACTTGGTCTGTTGCAAGATTAGCAAGTGCTCTCAACTGATGAGCCATCTCTCCAGCCCCAATTTTTTATTTTATTTTACACTTTATTTATTTATTTTGGTTTTTAGAGACAGGGCTTCTCTGTGTAGCCCTGGCTGTCCTGGAACTTACTCTGCAGACCAGGCTGGCCTCAAACTCACAGAGATCCACCTGCCTCTGCCTCCCAAGTGCTGGGATTAAAGGCATGCACCATCACCACTGCCAGGTCCCAATTTATTTTTATTTTGTGTGTCTGTGTGAGTGCCTGCATGTGTGTATGTGCACCTCAAGTGTGCCTGGTGCCAGCTGAGTCCAGAAGAGGTTGGTGTTAGATGTCTTCCTCGGTTCATCCCTACCTTATATATTGAGAGAAGGTCACTTCCTTACTCAGCTAGTCTAGGTAGTCATTTTGCCTTGGGGATCACTTCTCCACCTTCAGAACTCAGGATTATAGGGCAGTCATCATACCACCAGCATTTATGTGGGTACTGACATCCCAAACTCTAGCACATACTGAGACTTGACTCCAGTCCCAGGAAACATATATATTTAATTATATACTTATAATTACATATATACAATTTGTATATATTTAGACAGGGTTTTATGATGTATCCTGGCCTGATCTCCAATTCCTTATGGAGCTTGTCCTTCTGTTTCCACCTTCCTTAGTGCTAAAAGTATAGATATACATCACTTTGCTTTATTTATATGGTACTTGGGATCAAATCCAAGGTCCTGTTCATGTTATGCATGCACTAGACCAATATGGTATACAGATATACATGCAATCAAAATACCTATACACATAAAATAAAAGTAAAAGGGGAGGAAAGAAATGTCACAAGCTCTAAGCTCTAAGCCCACCTCCAGTGACATACATCCCCAGAAAGGCCACATCTCCTAAATGTTTCTCAAACAGACTGAAAAGTTTCTGCACCCCGATAAGCATCTCTGCCAATGCAGCCATCCAAATCAGACCAAATCAAACCAAATTAGAAAAAGCCCACGTCTAATGGATACAACACTCCCGAATGGCCTTCCAGCCCCCCCATAGAGGAGACAGGAAAGAGAGACAAGGAAAACTATGAGTCTGTTCTCTGGTAGGCAGGTTAAATACCCTGTGGGAGTGGTCTTGAGTATCTCTGGGAGAGGGGCTTTCTGAGATTCAGCAGGGTTTGGAGAGAGAGAGATGGGAGGGGGCTTGGGTGGAACCTCCACCATAACAGGGGCCAACTATGAAAATGCCTGAGACTACCAGGAGGCATTTTTCATTTAAGCCACCACATCCTATGGCCATATTATATTGCAAGATTATTCCAATTCCAAAAAAGAAAAGAAAAGAAAAAAAAAGGTGCCAATCTATTATAATCTCTCCAAGCGTAAGCCTTGATTGTAACACTAAGCTTGCAAGTGTTTCTTTTCTCTCCAAATTACATTTTGTGTTTTTCTTCCCCATTTACTCTTTTTCATTGTAGACCTGCATAAGAGTGATCATTAATAACAGCCAATAGATTCAATATTAGCCTGCCTTGAAATTTCCTCTGTCAAATAAATTCATCCATTACTTTAAAATTTAGCCTTAAGCACGTTCTTAGCACAAGGACAGAAAGCAGCCACATTCTTTGCCAAAATATCAGAAGAATGGCCTCTAGCCTAGCTGCTAATGTTGTTCCCTTCTGGAACTTCTTGAGCTGGCCCTTCACAGCCCTCATGGCTCTCTATACTACCATCTTCCAAGATCCTGCTGGGATGCCCATTATATTCTGCTATTATAGTGTTTAACCACGTTTTTAGTTTAAAGCTCCAAAATCTTCCACACATCTCCACAGTTTCTTAACAGCAGTGGCCCTCTCCTGGGGCCAGCTTCTGTAATAGTTACTGCTCTCTAGATGTGCTAAACCACCATGACCAAGTTAACTTATAGGAAGAACTTAGGTACCACAGAGAGAAGATGTCATCATGCTGGAGAGGCATGACAGCAAGTGGCAGGCATGGCAGCTGGAGCATCGAGTGGGCCAAGAGAGTGACACCATGAATAAGAAGAGTACACTAGAAAGCCTGTGACCTCCTGCCCACATGTGATCAAGCCCATCTGGTGCAGATGGGCCAAAAAAACTTGTTTAGGAGAATGAAAAATATATGGCTTGTTATCTGCATAAACAATAGCATTCAGTATTTCAGGAACTATCTGTCCTCGGGCAAGGGGATCAAAGATCAGAGGCATTTTTGTTTCATGGATCTCTTAGGCATGGTAATTAAAACTCAAAATGTAACTTTGGCTCTCACCGAACCCTGTCTCAAAAAACAGGAAAGGAAAATAGATTTTCTTTCATATAATATATTCTGATTATAGTTTTTCCTTACCCAGCTCCTCTCAGATCCTCCCCACCTCTCCACTCCCTACAAATCCACACCCTTTCTTTCTCTCTCTCATTAAAAAACAAACAACAATAGTAGAAAATAAAAACAAAGCAGAATAGGGCAAAACAAGCAAACAAACAATAGAAAAAAAAATGAGCCAAAGAAAAAACACACAAGAAATCCCCACATATAGACAGAGACACACACATTCCCACACACAGAAAACCTATAAAAACAAAATTAGAAACCATATATATATATAAGCAAAATATCTGCAAGATTAAAGAAAAATGTTCAGACAAAGCATTGTTGCTGGAGTTTTCTTGTCCCACCAGGTCTCACTGCTGCAGCCCCAGCAGCCGAGAATGAACACACAAAGACACTAAATTAACTATTAAACTGTTGGCTGATGGCTAAGGCTTGTTGGCTATCTCTGTCTTAGTTATTAATCAGTTTCTATAAATCTATGTATTTCCATGGTCTTGGTTTACCAGAGAATGGCTGGACCTGTTGCCGCGCCTGCACAGTGGGGGTGGGGCGGAGGTTGCCGAGAAACTGCGGAGGATGTCAAGGTTGAAAATACTGGACTCATGCTTGATATTAAGAAGGCTCTTTATTAATCATCTTTTTCTATTTTATTCCGGGGGCTGGCTTATATACCCGGGCACCATATGGAGGAGGGGGAAGCTGAGGGGGCAATTAGTCATCTCAGTTTCCAAGGACCAGTTAGGGCGTCTGCAGGGGGCCAGACCCCAAGTTGCTGAGAACAAAGGCGCACCTTGCCTCAGTAAGCCTGTTTTTCTTTTCCTGAGGGCAGAGGGGGTGCATTCTCAGCCAAGGTCTTAATTCCTACACCTGTTACCCCGTTGGCAGCTGCATGACATCTCCTCCTGGTCTCTTTTTGCCTACCTTTTTCAGAATCCTCCTTGTCTCCTAGCCCTTCCTATCTTCCTGCCTCTATTGGCCAAACAGTGTTTTATTTATCAACCAATAAGAGAAACACATATGCAGAAGGACATCTCCTATCAAAGCATTATGAAACAACAACCAAAAAAATCTCCAAAAATAACTTTTGAGTTTGTTTTATGTTGGCCAAAAACTGCTTGGCATGGGACCTACCCTTCAGTTTGGTTATACATCCAGTGAGAGTTCATTGCAGAAAACTAATTTTTCCTTTGTGAGCAGTTAATTGCAGATAGGCTTGTGTCCATGTTCCTTCTCAGCACTGGGACCCCATCTGCACACCTGTGCAGTGTGTGTGCATGCTGCCACAGCCTATGAGTTTGAAAGTGTGTCAGTCTTGTTGTGTCTAGAAAGCATTGTTTCCTTGGTGTCTTCCATCCCCACAGGGCTTAGGATCTGCCTCCTCTTCCACAGAGTTCCCTGAGCCTTTTAATTTACTTGAAGTTTTTTGAGACAGGGTCTCACTATGTAGCTTTAGCTAGCCTGAAATTCACCATGTAGACCAGGCTGTCTTCAAACTCAGCTCACAGAGATCCACTTGCATCTGCCTCCTGGGATCAAAGGTGTGCACCATCAAACCTGGCTTAGGTTCCAATATTAAAATAGTATAGTAGGTGTGTAGGAGCGGCTTTGTATGTAGCATGTACTTAACGAATCTGGTTGTTGATTTTTTTGGTTGTTTAGCTGGGTTTTGGGGACAGTGTCTCCTTTGTAGCCTTAAACTCAAGATTTTCCTTTTTCTGCCTCCCAAATGTAGCCACTCTACACTCCCAGCTAGCTTATGGATTCTGAAGCAGAACTTTTCAGCCTTATTAGAACAGACACTTCCCCAGGTTATCCCTGAGACAAAGAATTTCTTCTTTGTTTCTGTCTCCCCCTGTCTCTCAGAGACAGATTAAACAAATTTCAATATATTTCATATATGCACAGGGTTCGCTTTCATTAAAACGCATTAAAGTAAAATTTTGTTATATAAAGAAAATTCTTACTATGAAAAGTCATATTATTGCAGTAAAGGATTGTTTTAGCTTCATTTACTGCTGCTATGATAAAACACCCATATAAAAGCAGCTTAAGAGAATGAGGGTTCATTTTGGCTCACAGCCCTAGTCCATTATAGCAAGGAAGTCACAGAGGCAAGAGTGTGGGGAGCCAGTCACTGGTCACATCATCAGGGACAAAGAGCAGTCATGAGCACATGCCAATGCTCATCTCATTTTCTCCATTTTGTGCAGCCCACAACTTGTCCAGGGAATGGCCTACCCACATTTAAGATGGGGCTTCCCACGTAAATTAAGGTAACCAAGAGGCCCCTTTCCCAGGTGATCCTATAGTCTTTCAAATTGACAGACAATACTAATCATTATGATGACCTTTAATATGCCACTTGAGATATACTTACTAATGCTATTTGATAACTAGAGATACTTACCAATGATTTTTCATAAATAAATAGGTATACTTACTAATGATTTTGAGATAAACTTAACTAATGATTTTTGATAAATTTTGATAAAGCATGATTTGTCTCTAATGAATTTTTTGAAAATAATTTTTAGCATAAATGCCATCTACAAATTACATACTTTCAATTCAAGAAGGAATCTTTCTGTTAAGCTATAACCAGTTTAACAATAATGAATATTAGTGAAATATACATATTATATGCCAGGTGGTGGTGGTGGTATGTGCCTTTAATCCCAGCACTCCAGAAGCAGAGACAGGCGTTTATCTGTGAGTTTGAGGCTAGCCTGATCTACAGAGTAAATTCTAGGACAGGCTCCAAAGCTACAGAGAAACCCTATTTTGAGCCCCCCCATATATATATATATAATTCTAACTACAACCTGCTGAATCTATTTTTGTTTTTGGTATGTTTCAAGGTTGACTCCTCTGCATTGGACAATCAATAAGGGAGCTCATCTCGTCTCCGGGAAAGGCTAACTTTCACTCTCTCAGCAATCAGTAGTTGCCTATAGTTCTTTGTCTAGGGGAGGGACACCATAAAAACGTCCCCCTTCCAGTTAACATGTCCATGGATGGCCACTGTTCCAGTCTTGCTTAAGCAGCTGTTTCTAGGAGACTATTTCACTGCAGACTTCCTGGCATTCTGAATCTTACAATCTTTTTTGTCCCTCTCTTCAATGATGTTCTCTGAGCCATAGATACAAAAATTAGATGTATCTATCCATTGGGGTCTCTTCTTTATACAGAGGCATCTTTTCTGGGCTAAGATCCTTCCTCCTTTATTGTTTGTTTATTTGTTGTTTGAGACAGAGTCTTACACTGTAGCTCAGACTGGCCTGGAACTCACTATGTAGTCAAGGCTGACTTCTAACTTTCAACAGTCCTCTCTGGAGTGCTAGGATTGTAGGCATGCATCGCCATGCCTCATCTTCCTCTTTTCCCTTTTAGTTGAATGTTAACTGTGCCTTGACAAAAAAGTTCCTTCTTTGCTCTTTTCCTTGATTGTTTTTGTTGTTGTTGTTTGTTTGTTTTGTTTTTTGAGACAAAATCTCATGGAACTTACAATGGCTTCCAACTAGGTATGTACCTGAAGCTGGTCTTAAATTTCTGATCCCCCTGCCTCTACTTCCTAAGTGCTGAGACCCTAAGTGTGCACTCCTATGGCAGGCCAGGAAGTCATTCTTAGGTATAACTTCCATTCTTCTGTAGTCCCAGGGTCTCTTCTTACCCTTGGTGGAGGCAGAAAGCATTTGGGCCACTGGCAATATTGTCTTGTGTCATTGTCATACACAACCTTACACAGGGGCCATAAGCCTCTCTCAGAACTGCAGGGAACTGTCCACATGCCCAGCTTGGCCACTCTTTCAAAGAAGAGAACTGATCCTCCAAGGGGAAACCGCTTCCTTTACGCATTGCAAAGGCATATTTAATTGGGTGTTTTGTTACTGACCAGCACAGACACTGGGTGTTGTAATTTAAGAAAAGCAGCACTCGAGAGAAAGATGCCATGTCACAGAGTTCAAGAAGAGGGTTTATTATTATTATTATTATTATTATTATTATTATTATTATTATTGTCATGGAAGGGGAGGGAGTAGAACAATCCTCCAGAAACAGGAGTACCAGGAGAAAGGAGAGAGGAAAGAGGGGAGAGAGAAGAAGGAGAGGGAGAGAGAAGGAGAGAGAGAGAGAGCAAGAGAGACAAAGAGGTGGTGAGAGGAAGAAGGAAGGATGGGAGATGGACAGGGCTCTTTTCAAAGGGAACATAGTGAATATGCACAGGCGGTGCTCTTAGTGGCTACTGCTGAGGGTGTACCCTGTCAGAACCCCAAGTGTAGGTCAGTACAGATGCCTGAATACTATCACTGGGTACTTCTCTTGCCATGTCTTGCCATTGTGTACTGCCAAGTAGCAGCAATGTACCCAGATGGAACTAGAAGAGGCCAGCTGTGGGCTAGCCTGGTTCTTCTGAGGGACTTTAGTCACTAACCTTTCCTGTGGAAGTAACCGCACTGTTTCTTCTCCACAATCAATAAAGCTGTTTTCTTCCCAGAGACTCTTAATCTACAAGAAAATCCGGCCAGGCACGATGGCACCTACCTTTACTTGGGAGGCAGAGGCAGGTGGATCTCTGTGAGTTTGAGGCCAGCCTAGTCTACAGAGTGAATTCCAGGACAGGCTCCAAAGATACAGAGAAACCTTGTCTCAAAAATCAAAAAAAAAAAAAAAAAAAAAGGAAGGAAAAAAAAAAAATCTGACCAGAGCTAGGTGGCTCATAGCTATAATTCCAGCACTTGAAAGGCACAGACAGGAAGAGGAGCTCTAGGTTAGTGTAGGTTACTTAGTAAGTTCCAAGCCAGCTTGTGCTAAATTGTAAGAAGAAGAAATTGAGTTTGGGAAGTGCTGGGGAGATTGCTCAATTGGTAAAGTGTTTACTGTAAAAGAATGAGTATGAGATTGATTCCTAAAACCATGTGAAGAGACACCATGGTCAAGGCAACATTTTAAATTTTATTTATTTATTTATTTGTTTGTTTGTTTGTTTGTTTATTTATTTATTTATTTATTGTTTTTTGAGACAGGTTTTTTTTGTAGCTTTGGAGGCTGTCCTGGGACTAGCTCTTGTAGACCAGGTTGGTCTCGAACTCACAGAGATCCACTTCCTCTGCCTCCTGAGTGCTAGGATTAAAGGCGTGCGCCACCACTGCCCAGCTTTAATTATTTATTTTATTGGTGCTTTGTGTAATGTGACCCAGCTAAGTCCCGTGGCCCTTGAGCCTCAAATAAACACACAGAAGTTACATTAGCTATAGGGCTTCTAATCAGCTACTTCTGTCTTAATTATAAACCCATTTCTATTAATTTAAGTATCTCCATGTGGTCTCATCTTACTGGAGAATATCTGGTGCCTCCTATCCTCCTGGTGGCTACATGGAGACTGTGTTTGGCCTACCTTTCCCAGAATTCTCTTCTCCTAGTCCCTCCTATCTTCCTGCCTCCATTGGCCACAATGTTTTATTCATCAACCAATAAGAGAAACATATACACAGGAGAACCCCATCAGTTTTGTTTGCACGTGTGTGAAAGTGTCAGATCCCCTGGAACTGGAGTACAGATAGTTGTGAGCTGCCATGTGGGTGCTTAGAATGGAACCTGGGTCCTTTGGAAGAACAGCCACTGCTCTTAACTGCTGAGCTGTCTCTCTCCAGTCCCTGTAGCAACTCTTATAAAGAAAAACATTTAATCGAGGCTGGCGTACAGGTTCAGAGGTTTAGTCTATTGTTGTCATGGTGGGAAGCATGGTAGCATGCAGACAGATATGGTGCTGGAGTCGTAGTTCTACATCTTGACCCCCAGGTAGTAGAAGAGACAGTGAGCCACTGAAATTCGAAGCCTACCCCCAATGACACACTTCCTCCAACAAGGCCACACCCACTCCAACAAGACTGCCCCTCCCAACAGTGCCACTTCCTATGGGCCTATAGGGGCCACTTTTATTCAAACCACATTTTTGAAAAAAAAGCTGGGCATGGTGATTATGATTGTAAGCTCATGGTTGAGGACACAGGGTTAGGCAGATCTCTGGTCTCCTTGGTAGGATAAACTCAGGTCAATGAAAGGCCTTATCTCAGAAAGCAAGGCAGATAGCATCCACGGTGGTTTGAATAAGAATGCACTCCCTCCCCTGTATATTTGAATGCATAGTCACCAAGGAGTGACACTACCTGAGAGGAATAAGAGGTGTGGCTTTGTTGGAGGAAGTGTGTCATTGGGGGTGGGCTTTGAGGTTTCAAGGGCCTGTGCCAAGCTCAGTGTTTCCTACTCTGACTCACATCAGGATGTAGAACTCTCAGCCACCTCACCAGCATGCTTCCTGACATAATGACAATGAACTAAACCTCTGGACTTATAAGCCAGCCCCCAGTTAAATGCTTTCTTTTAGAAGAATTGCCATGGTCAGGGATATATTGCCACAGCAATATAACAGTGACTGAGACAGTACCTGAGAAAGGGTCCCAGGATGGTTCTTGGCTCCTACATGCAGTGCTGTATGCATACACACTCAAATACACACACACACACACACACTCAAATACACACACACACACACACACACACACACACCCCACACACACACACCACACACACACCACACACACTCACCACACACACATACTCAAATACACATACACTCAAATACACATACACACACTCACACACACACACACTCACACTCCCCACACCCCCCACACACAAATACATACATACACACACTCAAATACACACACACACACCACAAACACACACCACACACACTCAAATACACACACACACCCCACACCCCCACACACACCACACACACACACCACACACACTCAAATACACACACACACACCCACACACACATACACTCACCACACACACACACTCAAATACACACACACACCCACACACACATACACTCACCACACACACACACTCAAATACACACACACACTCACACACACCACACACACCCCCACACACACCCCTCCCACACACACATACTCACCACACACACACACCCACACACACTCAAATACAAACACACACTCAAATACACACACTCACCCACACACACTCAAATACAAACACACACTCAAATACACACACTCACACACACACACTCAAATACACACATACTCAAATACACACACTCACACACACACACTCAAATACACACACACACACACTCAAATACACACACACACTCACCACACACACACCCCCACAACACTCAAATACACACACACACACTCAAATACACACACTCACACACACTCAAATACACACACACACACTCACCATACACACACCCCCACACACACTCAAATACACACACTCACACACACACACTCAAATACACACACACACTCAAATACACACACACACCCCACACACACTCCCACACACACTCAAATACACACACACACCCCACACACCCCCACACACACACTCAAATACACACACACACACTCACACACACACACACACACACACCACATACACACACACACACACACACACACACACACACACACACACACACACACACACACACACAGAACGAGGAAGACCAAGCTGGAATAAAAACAAAACAAATCTTACTTCATTCTAATAAAAGGCCAAAGTTTCCTTATTTGTAGATATTTTAAGTTTATTATTTATATGTTTCTTAATGTACTTAGTATATGTAGTGGGCCCCTGGAATTAAACTCAAGTCATCAGGCCTCGCATTAAATACTTTTACTTCTGAACTATCTCATCAGTCCCTCCTACTTTTATTTTTATTTACTTATTTATTTATTTTTGGTTTTTGAGACAAGATTTCTCTGTGTAGCCTCAGCTGTCCTGGAACTTGCTTTGTAGACCAGGTTGGCCTTTCATTTACAGATATCTGCCTGCTTCTGCTTCCCAAGTGCTGGGAAGGTATGTGCCACCACTGCCCAGCTTGGTTTTATTTTTTAAAATATGGTTACTAGAAAATTTTATATCATGTATGTGAAACTCATTATATTCCTATTGAATGTCACTGTTCTACACATTAAGAAGTTATTAGCCACGCCTAGTGGCACAGGCCTGTAATCTCAGCTTGTTGGAAGGTTAAGGTAGGAGATCAAAAATTCAAGGGCAGCCTGGGCAACTTAGTGAGACCTTGTCACAAAATAAATAAAAGCCTACAGGTTCTGGGGAGATGGCTCAATGCTTGCCATTCAATCATGAGGACTTGAGTTCAGGTCCCTAGCAGCTATGTAAAAATGCAGTTGGTGTGCTTCTGTAGGTTCAGTGCAGAGGAGAGGGAGACAGACAGGTCCTTGGAGCCTTCTAGCAGCCAGCCTAGATGACTGGGTGAGTTCTAGCACAGTGACAAACTCTGTCTCAAAAGGAAGGTGGAAAGTGACTGAGGAAGACATCCTACACTGGCCTCGAGCCTAGATGTATATGCACACCTGCATGCATACACATCTACATGTACATGTACATGTACATGTACACACACACACACACATACACACACACACACACACACACACAAGCACATACAACAATAAAAACACACTGTTATAATAAAGCATGTAGGGGGACCGTGGTGAATTCCATGGCAGGTGAGGGTGACCAAGGCAGGGGGCAAACATGGCATGCAAACAGAGCTTAAGTTGTATTAGAAAGGGGAAGGAAGGGGGAAGGAAAGAGAAAAGAGGTAAAGAGACACAAATACATAGAGAGGAAAAAAAGAAGAGACAGGGAAAGCCCTGTCTGCCCCAGGGGAACAGCGGGAAAGAGAGCAAAGCTGGTCCTTTGTACCTGTGTGCAGACTAGTAGCCATGGAACCCTGGGCTGGCCAGGGTACTGCTTGAGTGCATCCTGCCAGGTGACAGGGACAGGCCTGCATAATGCCTGAATCCTTATACACACAAATAAACACACACACACACACACACACACACACAAATAAAAAAGGGGCTAGAGAGATGGCTCGGTGTCAAAGAGCACAGAATATTCTTGCAGAGGACCTGGTTTTGGTTCCTAGCATCCACAGCTCACAACTGCCTGTTTCTCCAGTTCCAGGAGATCCAATGCTCTCTCTGGCCTTTTCTTCATGAGGTGCACAGACATACATTGCAGTTAAAGCACATATATAATAAGCCAGACAGTGGTGGCACACACCTTTAATCCCAGCACTCAGGAGGCAGAAGTAGGTAGATCTCTGTAAGTCTGAGGCCAGCCTGAGGCCAGCCTAGTCTACAAATTGAGTTCTAGGACAGCCAGAGCTGTTACACAAAGAAACTCTGTCTCAAAACAAACAAACAACATCTCCCCCCAAAAAAAAACCAAAACAAAATCCCACAAACATAAAATTAAAATAGATAAACCTTAAAAAAAAAAACTAAAATGTAAAAGGAGTAGGGCTTTAATTCAGGGATATTATCTAGCATGTGCAAGACCCTAATTTAGGTTTCTGTTAGAACTAATGTGTCTTAGAGCATCTCCAAGGGCCAGCATTGGACACATCAACATATACTCACTGACCAATATGTCAGTAATAGGCTGGGCTTGGTGATGTACACCTTTAATCCCAGCTCTTGGGGAGCAGGGGCAGGTGGATCTTTATGCATTCAAGGCTAGCCTGCTACATAACAAGCTCTGGAACAGTCAAGGCTATATATAGTGAAACCTTGTCTCAGAAAAGTTGTCTCAGTGATGATGGCTTTCAGCTTCTGTGTTGGCATTCTCATGAAAAAGAATGTGATTTCAAAACTGGCCAGACCTGCACCCTGCCCCTCATTTGATGAGAAGGTTTTAAGACTTCCACAAGTCCGATTATTTTCTAGAGTTACTGGGCTGTAGTTTAGTTCACTTTCAGCTGCTCTGGAAACCGAGCAACTCAGTAACTGAGCCTTGTCTCCGGTATACTATAAACCAACTATTTAGACACACTAGCGCTAACACACCAAAGCCTGCGGAGCTGGACTGGCAAGATGACTAGGTGGTTTGGAGCCTGTTGCTCTCTTTCGAGGATGCTCTCCCAGCACCTCTAACTCCAGCTCCAGGGGACCAGTCATCCTCTGTGGACACCTGTGTCCACTTGCTCATACCCACACACAGACACACACGTGCACAGGAGCCTGAGGCGAGAGAACTGGGAGTTTGAGGAGAGCTTGGGCTTCGTAGCTAGCCTCTGTTCTGAAGCACCAAAAGAAGGGGGAGGGACTCAGCAGGATGACTGAACACTTGCGAGACAAGAGGCCCGGAGTCCAACGCTCAGTTAAACACAGCATTGAAGCTCTTCAGAATTGCGATTTCACTGTTGGCAAATGGCACGGCCTCTTGTCAGTCTGAGCTCCTGCTGAGCTTAGGGCACTTGAGCAGAAGGAAACGCGTCCTGGGCCCCTGGACTTGGATGTCAAGGCCAGTTTGAGTGTGGACACCTGCATGCCTTTGAACACACCAGCACTGCGCTTTAGTTACACCCCTGCAGCTCACTCGCAGAGCTCAGCTGTCCCCTCCTGTCAGTAACGAAGCACAATCTTAGGAGCCAGTAGGGGTCTGGCACATTCTATCTCTCAGAACCTTTTTTAATTAATTCACTAAAGTCTTAATCCAAGCAAACAGCTCAGTAAATCTCTTCAACAAGTTTCCACGGTTTAGCTGACAGAAGAAAATAAACAGCTCTCCAAGTAGTGCCTCAGCCTTTCACATACACCCTAGAAACCACACAACTCCAGATCTAATTCCTCACGTGACCCACAAGCCTCCTGGCACCTACTTTCCTTCACATGATGGGATGGAAGCTGAGGCCCCAATCGCTTTTGACAGCGATAGCTTGAATAACTTGCAGTCATTCTTTTCCTCTTGATCTTCATCAAGTGAGCTTAGCCTTTCTGTGTTTAGACAAACTTCTCAGGTTCCATACTGACAAAAGGGGAGGTCCTACTTGCAGATTAGACACATTCCACCCCCCCCCCCAAGACGGTTAAGTGAGCCACATCCCAAGGTCAAGAAGGCCCACATCTGGCAAAGGACCTTAGGGCAGTTGTCACCACTCTAGGCCTCATCTGTGCTAGGGAGTCCCTATCCTGAGGTTTCCACTATATGTAGAGTTTCCAGTGTGGCACCATCACCCATCCGAACCAGTACTTATTATTTGACATACAAAAAAGCATTTTGGAAGACATCAACATAAATAATACTAGCTGCTGTCATGTAATTAATCTTTCCTAGGCTTTTAAAAATGCATAGCACTGCAATGAGATGAACTCCATTTCACTAAAGAATAAGACAAGAACTTTATAATTTACGAAGGTCTGGCACATAGCATGGCACAGACTATAAGCGTTTGAAATCTTAGTGCTGTTTCTAATGCAGTGAACAAGTATGTCAGATTGTTTAATCGGAGCACCCAACAGCGTCCTGAACCAAGCACACATGTCTGCTGATATTGTCAGCCAGCAGAATGAGGCTGTTTCTGCTCCATCAAGACAGCAAGAACCACACTTCTTTCTTTCTTTTTTTCTTTCTTTCTTTCTTTCTTTTTTTCTTGCAAGGAAGCAAAATATCCTAAATCTGATTAGAAACTGTAAATTATTAGTAAATTAAAAAAAAAAAAAATAATCAGTTCTACCCCAGGCTGAGCTAGGTATAGAACCTTACAGCTTGAAACAAGGGCCTGTATTAGAAGAGAAGCAAAACCCAAAGCCATCACCCACGCTTATTTCTTCCCAGGTGATGTTTTGGGGAGTGCAGCTCCATTTGGGGAAATTACCACCACACCAAAATCTTATTCTGGTGTCAGAGGCATGCAGACCACGGGGGGCCTGCTAGCTGGCTCTGAGGGCCTGTCACGACGTAATTTGCATGCAAATTAGCTTGAGCGAGAAAGAGGAAAATCTATATTCTAAATATTGTTTTTCTCCAAGTCACCTTATTTTCTACACTCCTACTGTGGTTCCGTCCACACAGTCTAAGTAAGGCCTAGAGAGCATGAAGTAGAAATGATCAGTAAAAACAAGACTGTCCTGGCAAAGCCCAGCAGACTCCAGGCTGGAGGAGATTCCCGCCGCCCTCCCTGCCCCGAGGCGGGGGCCTCCCGGGTGCGGGGTCCGCGGAGCAGCGCTGGGCGGACGCCAGGGATACCGCCCCGCACCACCGGCCTCGAGCAGCCCCGCACCGCCGGCTCGTCAGACGCCCTCTTTTTCCCTGAAAACTTTCTAGACGGTAGGAACTATTTTCTTCCAATGTAACCTTCCACCAAACTGGAGGGAAAAGTTACCCGAGGCTGGAGCGGGTCTGGGGTGCAGGGGGCGGGGAGGGGGGGGCGCGCGAGAGCCGGGGTTTGAAAGACAGTGCTCTCTCTATTTTGAGAAGAGCCAGAGTTATGATTATTGTGTTAATTATTAAATGTTCACGTTGATGCTGAACACTTAAGATACGTTAAAGAAAATCGATGGAGGGTAGATTCCGTTAGACAAATGGTTGTCTTCAGACTTGCAGGTCTTAGGTTATCAAGCCCTGCCTCCAAGTCCTTAGTTTTCTCCGATAGGGAAAGCCCAGTCTCCAAAGAATGGATTCTTCAATCCTTAAGACAAATATCATATCTACATGCTGCCCTTTCAGGCATTGCTAAATTGTCTCCATATTGTGGGTGGGTACACCTGCAGAAATATTTAATGATTAAGAAACGCCATTGGACCTGCGTTTGTCAAAATGGATGGAAAAGCAGTTTAAGGGGTGTTAGGAAGAGAGGGAGGAGAGAGAGAAACATTACATATTTAGATCAGTGCTTTTTCATGAAACCTGAATCGAGAAATCATGAAAATATGGAGAGTGCTGTGTGTTTGGAATCAAGATGGAGAACACAATAATAAAAATAACTTTTTGCAGTGCTGACCTTGAACCAAGGTCCTTACACATTCCAGGCAAGTGCCCCATGGCTGAACTATATCCCTAGCCCTAGGATGTATGTCTGACTATGCACTGGTGCTTGGAGGAAAAAAAAAAGAAGTCTGAAAACCGCCATGCTACACAGTGCACTTAATATTTTTAGGATGCTTAGATTTGAAATGTATGAAAAGGCATCTAATTTATTTCTCTGCTTAGACAGTGTTTCATTTTAAGAATAGTACCGATTTAATTATCTTTCTTATCATCTTCTCATCTCAGCATTTGCTCTGAATATTTTTTGAATAATTTCTTTCTCCAAAGCCATTATTTCAGTTAGGAAGGCTATAAATTGAAATAGGAAGGCATTTCTTTCAAGCTCCCCATTTCCTCATAGCTCTTCTTATGTCACTTGGACAATAGACACATTCCACACACATTCCAAATGTGTCCAAATCATGTGCTCCTCCTCCACCCAAGTAGTCTCAGAGAAGCGATGTCATGGGATCAAATACCCTGCAAACCTATTATTACTATTTAGTTTCATTTTGTTTTTTGTTTTTGAGATAAGGTCTCAAGTAGCTCAGGCTACTCTCAAACTTGCTAGGCAGCCAAGGATGGCCTTGAACTCCTGATTCTTGTGCTTATACCTCCTGAGTAGTGGGATTACAGGTGTGTACCACCAAGCCTTGTTTATGGATGCTGGGACTTGAACCCAGTGTTTTCTGTATTCTAAGCTATATCTCTGCCCCTATTTTTTTTTTAGATGTATTTTGCCTGCACTTGTGTAAGTATGCATAAACACACACTCATGCACACTCACACATGTCAGAAGACAGGGTTGAATCCCCTGGAACTGGAGTTACAGATAGTTGTGAGCTACCATGTGGGTGCTGGGAATTAAACCTGAGTCCTCTGGAAGAGCAATCAGTGTTTTTAACCCCTGAGCCATCTCTCCAGCCCCTCCACTCTTATTTTTAAATGTTAGTATTTCTCCACTTCATCCCCACTTTGAAGCAGGGTAGAAAGACAGGGAAAGTTAAGGGAATGGGGGAAGGGAAAGGAGAAGCCCCCCACCCTGGACCCTAGGCGAAGTCTGGCCAACTGAGGATCAAGAACTCCAGCACAAGAACAAAATTTGCTGTGAAAGTTGCCTACATAGAAACGATACTTCTTTTATAATGAGATATTTCAAACAAATTAAATAAAATAGGGGCTGGAGAGATGGCTCAATCATTGAGAGGTCTTCTGCTTTTCCAGAAGACTAGAGTTCAATTCTCAGCACCAAATCAGACCACTGACAACCTCCTGTAACTCCAGCTCCCAGGGAACTGTTTCTGTCTTCTGACCTCAGCAGGCACCTGCACATGGGAGGCACACACTCACATAGACCCTCATACAAACAAATACACACCAGTACAAAATAATGAAAATAAATCTTAAAAAAGAACGTTTAAATAGCCACAAACTATGCTTAAGTGCCAAACATCTGTGACCAAATGTGGGCTTTCTCCTCTCGCAGTTACAATTTGAGAACCTGCAGTTTTTTAGGAATCTCATAAGAAACTCCAGTTACAGTAAAAGTAAAATCCCAACCTCCTTGTGCAACCTTTGTGATCTATGAGGCTTTTAAAAAGACTTATTTAAAAATTATTTTTAATTATGTATATGTGGGAGAGTAGTGTACATGATTACCGATCGGTGACCTTAGAGGCCAGAAACATTGGATCCCCTGGAACTGGAATCACAGGAGGTTATGGGACCCCCTATATGGGTTCTGGGAATTGAACCCTGGTCTTCTGCAAGAGCAGAATGTACTTTTAACTGCTGAGCCGTCTTTCCAGCCTATGACCTCTGGTTTTAACTTATCAGATTGCAATCCTATTCAGCTTACCTCAGGACCACACTATAGATCTCATTATAAAAAAAAAAAAATAATAAAAATAAAAGTTTCTTAGCAACCTACTGAGAGGCCACTAGAGTTGTATATATGACTTCTGCTAAGACACTTAAGCATCATTCTTTCTTTTGAAGCCCATGCCCATGGTTGGGTGTGTAATAGTCTTTCTCTGGGCAATTTTTTAAAAATAATTTATTTAACTTTATTTTATGTCCATGAAGGTATCAGATGCCCTGAAACTGGAGTTACAGACAGCTGTGAGCTGCCATGTGGGTGCTGAACCCAGGTCCTCTGGGAGAATAATCAGTGTTCTGAGCAGCTTTCTATTATCTATTAGTCCCTTCACTTAAATCTACATTAAGATCTCTTTTTAATAAATCCCCCCTCTTGGGCGGTGATCGGTGTACTTTCTATGCAGACCTAGTGACCTGAATTGGATTCTGGAATCAACTCCATAGTGTTATCCTCTGCTCTCCCTGCGAGCACAATGCCATGTGCATGTACACTTAGAATAAGAATTAAATCTCTTAAACTCTGCTTTTTACTGGCTTACACTTAAGTTCTTTTCCGTGGTGTAGTACTGACTTCACCTAGTGGAGAGGTCCTATAGATGAACTTCTCAGTTTTCTGTAGGTAGTGTGGTGGAGATGTGTCTCTGGCTCCTACTGTATGGTTACTGACACCTTCTAGAATGTCACCCTCCTGAGGGCTCGAAAGATGGCTCAGCAGTTAAGAGCAGTTAAAGTCAATGGCCTGGTAGTAATATTAAATGACAATGACAACATAATATTCATAGTTGTTTTGGAAGATAAAATTTGCTTTCCTAGACTCACATTGTGTATGTTTTAAGTCAAAGAATTTGCCTAACAACTGTCTCCTGGGGAAATAGACCTGGATAAGTTGAAGCAATAAATGTGGTTGGGGAGGATTTGACTTCAGGAGTCTGACTCTTCTACCTAAGGTTAAACAGACAGATGGGGATATAGGAACTTTCATCTGGTACATGGTTCTCATTTCAGTTTCTTTTCACCCACGAATTGAATACTAAGCCTGAATTTTGCTCACAAACACCCCCTCTCTAAAATACAGTTTGGCATCTGTGAGAGCCTTATCTTGTTAACTGGTGTTTGAAGCATTCCAGGTGGACCCCACAGATCTGGCTCACCAGATGGAAGGGGACAATTGCATACAAACAGAGAGGGAGGCCAACACTGGAGGGGCTTAGGTTCAAGATCCTATCTCAAAAGTAGAAAGAGAGAGAGAGAGACAGAGAGACAGAGACAGAGAGGGACAGAGACAGAGACAGAGAGACAGAGAGAGACAGAGAGAGACAGAGACACACACACACACACAGAGAGAGAGAGAGAGAGAGAGAGAGAGAGAGAGAGAGAGAGAGAGAGAGAGAGAGAGAGGAGAGAGTGAGCAGACTAGTGAACTGGTAGCTGGTTTTACCTCCAGTGTTCAGCACTCTCTTTTGTCATAGGCTAAGACTGCTCCTCAGTCAGTTGGGAATCAGCCTGAACAATAGATCTTGGAACTTGAAATATGAGGGTCATGGGGCAGTCACTGGTGTATAAAGGGAAAGATGGGAGGAGGAGAATTCAAGAACAATTAGAAATGTAATTTGAAAACTTTTTCTTTGGTGGTTCCTTTCTGGGTGAATGACTTTATCCTTAGTTGGCTCATGGCATCCATCTGCCTGGGGAAGTGACAATGTGTAACAGAGAGAATGCAGGACATTTGTGACACTCAAAATGGGGGTTCCCGAGCAAGTCAAGAACTTTGTAAGTTAGTGGTTAGTGTTTTGAAAGACTGCCTACATTTTTTTCCTTTCCTTTTTTTAATTTTAAACTAAATAAAAACTCCAGTTGTGTGTGGGGATTTAAATGCTAAGGACTTAACTCTCTCTGTGTCTCTCATTTTTGTTTTTTTGTTTGTTTTTCAAGACAGGGTTTCTCTGTGTAGTTTTGGAGACTGTCCTGGAACTAGCTCTGTGGACCAGGCTGGACTCGAACTCAGAGGTCTGCCTGCCTCTGTCTCTGCCTCCCAAGCACTGGGGTTAAAGGTGTGCGCGCAATGCCCTGGCAGGACTTAACTCTATGTAGCTCAGGCTGGCCTTAACTCAGAGAATCACACAGAGTAGAGAAGTTATGGATTCTTTGAGTGCTTGTCAGGCTATAAAATCCAACTATTGAAAGAGCATGAAAGGAAAGGAGGAAGGAGTAAGGCCTTGTTTTCTGGCCTGAGGATCATAAGCAGGAGAAAGTAAGAGAAAAGGAAGAACAGAAGAGGGTTACTTTTAAAACATCTTATCAGTCGGGGTGTGTGTGTGTGTGTGCATGTGTGTACTATGGAAGCCAAAGTTGATACTTTTTTGTTTTTTGAGACAGGGTTCTCTGTAGCTTTGGAGCCTGTCCTGGAACTCGCTTTGTAGGCTGGCCTTGAACTCACAGAGATTTGCCTGCCTCTGCCTCTGCCTCCTGAGTGTTGGGATTAAAGGTGGCACCATCACCGCCCAGCCAAAGTTGACATTTTTTATTTTCCACAATTAAATGTGTGGACGTGGGGTCCTCAGAGCAAGCTGGCTAGGCCAATTTAACAAGCTCTGAGTTTAAGTGGGAGACCCTGCTCTCTCTCCTTGGGCATCAGACTCAGGTCATCACCATGTTTCCCCCTGCCAAACCATCTCATAGGCCCACTAGCATTTTTACAAAAGATTTTCAACAGCTGAGGAGATAGCTCAGACAGTGAAGCACTTGCCTTGGATCCACCATCCATCCATGGCTGGGTGTGGCAGCCTGCTTGTAATTCTAGCATGTTTGGGATGAGCAAGATGGCTGGCCAGACTCAATGATCTCTGAGTTTGAGTGAGAGAACCTGCCTCAATATACAAGATGGAAAATGATGAAGGAAGACATCAGACATCAAACATCATGCTAGCATGTATAACATGTGTATGAAAACTCCCATACATTTATCCACACACATGCAAACATGCATGCACATATGCATACATCACACACACACACACACACACAGACACACACAAAACTTTTAAAATCAAGAGCTGAACTATTTACAAGAGTTATCCCAGAAGTGGAATGTGCAAAGAATTAGAATGAAAAGCCTGTCATCTATAAGTAAGATCAAATTTTGTTATTTCCTATCAAATACTTATTATGATGTGCACTGCCTTAGGAACTAATAATAAAGGCTGCCACTTATTTTAGGTACTAGTCTGCCCACCTTATATATTCTATACCTATTTAGATTTTTTAAACATGTATGTATTTACTGAGTATGTGCATGTGTATATGTGGTGTGTGTGTGTGTGTGTAGTCAGTTATGTTCCTTCCACCATGTTGAGTCCTCAGTATTGAACTTAGGTTGTGAGGTTGATGGCAAGTGCTAATCATCAAATCCAGTTCCTCATTAATTCAAGCTAAGAACTAGAGTGAGCTACATCCCCAGACCTAAAATTCAACCTTTATGTCAATGTGTTATTCAGAATAAGTAGTGTAGAGAGCCGCATAGTGCCATGCCTTAAAGTGGCGCTGGCTTCCGCCTTACACCTTCCCGCTGGTGAAGGCTCTCTGGGTAAACAAGCCCTTAATTGGTTAAGTCTGTTCAGCCTGTCTGCTTCAGCATTAGAGTAGCCTATCTGCAGGGTCCACATGGCTCACTGGGGTTGGTTAGCTCAAGGGTATTTAAGCCTGTGCAGGGGTCCCCTGGCTCTCTCCCTCCCTCCCTCCCTCCCTCCCTCCCTCTCTCTCTCCCTCCCTCCCTCTCTCTCTCTCTCTCTCTCTCTCTCTCTCTCTCTCTCTCTCTCTCTCTCTCTCTCTCTCTCGGGCCAGAAGAAACATGTTTAAAGGATCCTGATTAAAACTGCAAGAAGAAGATCTACCCCGAGTCGCATCTAACTTGCTGGTGAGGGCAGGCGCGTACAAAGTAGGATATGTTGCATTAACACACTAATCTTGGAATCTTAATGGCCAAGGATAATAAAGGTTTTGTTGTAATTTCAAGAAATCCCAGTATGTTCTGGGTAACATAATCCAGAGTGCTGGGATTAAAGGCGTGCACCACCAATGCCTGGCTAGGGCTTTGAGGTTTTAAAAGCCCATGCCAGGCCCAGTGTCTCATTCTCTCTGCCTGATGTCTATGGATCAGAATGCAAAGGTCTCAGCTACTGCTCCAGTACAATGCCTGTTTGTTTCCTATCATGATGAAACATGGACTAACACTCTAAAACTGTAAGCAAGCCTCCAATGAAATGCTTCCTTTTATAAGAGTTGTCTTGGGGGCGGGAGAGATGACTCAGTGGTTAAGAGCACAGGCTGATGTTTTAAAGGTCCTGAGTTCAGTTCCCAGCAACCACATGGTAGGTCACAACCATCTATAGTAGGATCTGGTGCCTTCTTCTGGCATGCAGATATACATGCAGGTAGAACACTACATACACACAAAAAGAGTTGTCTTGGTCATAGTGCCTCTTCATAACAATAACATAGTAACTAAGATAGAGATGTGCCTTCTCACTGATAGGAGGCAAATCAAATCTGTTTAGTGAGACAGGGTCTTGATATAGCCCAGATTGGCCTAAAACTCTCTATGTAGCTCAGGCTGGCCTTGAACCTGTGATCCTCCTGCCTCACCTCTCTGAACATTGGGATTACAGATATGTAACATCAGACCAGTGGTTTTTGGATTAACTTTTTACTTTATTATTTAGTTTGGGTTTTTGAGACCGGGTTTCTCTGTTAGCCCTGGCTGTCCTAGAACTTGCACTGTAGACAAGGCCAGTCTTGAACTCACAGAGATGGGTCCACCTCTGCCTCCTGAGTGCTGGGATTAAAGGTATGTACCACCACTGTCTGAGTCAGACTCTGAGTCAGATTCATCCTTGAAGTCTTATTTCAGCTGTTCTAATTTGCTTTTGGGTGCTGTGATAAATGTAATGCCCAAAAGCAACTTGGGAGGCAAAGGTTTATTCCATATTACACTTCCAGATAACAATCATTGAGGGAAGTTGGGGCAGGCACTCAAGGCAGGACCCTGGAGGCAGGAACTGAAGCAGAGACCCCAGAGGAACATTGCTTCCTGCTTGCCCCTTGTTCCTCTGTGCTTAGCTTTCTTGTACACCCTAGGACTATCTGTCCAGCGGTAGCATTACCAACAGTAGGCTAAGCCTTCCCATATCAATCAACAGTCATGATAATTTCCCACAGACATGGCCACAGGCCAGTCTGATCTGAGCACTCCCTAGGTTGAGATTCGTTCCTCTCAGGTGTTTTGAGAACTCTCAATGTTGTGGCGCGCCAAGCCTGACCCGCAGGAAAGACGGTAACCACACGAGGATTCTTCTTAGAGCACACTTTATTGGAGCCTCTTGGTTGAAGGGAGAGCTGAAGGTGAGGGGCCCCGGGCAGGAAGGGACAGCTGCTTATATATCCTACTAGGCAACGGGTCACGGTCTCATCGGCTCAAAAGACCTCGCCTCAGTATTGGAGCCATGGGATTGGCTAGGGAACAAGCAGGCGCGCTGGAGTGCAGCCGCCAAGCTGGCGTATGCCCGAATAAGGTAAACAAGAAAGAGGAAGTTCGCCATCTTGTAATGGCGTCCTGCAGGCGGCCGCCTACAGTTCCCCCTTTTTATTATAATATGACCAGAGCAATATTGGTGGTCTTACTCCTGTTCAGGCCCCCACCTCATGATGTGTGGACTGATCGAAGGATGCCTGCTACTGATAACACACCTTCTCCCGTGCAATGGAACCTTTATTTTGTTCCTGGGAGGTGCAAAGGCTGTGCTATCGAGATCTCGCACATGCCTTCCCTAGTGCAATGGGGCAACGTAATTTCCCCAGGGGGTGCAAAGGCCATGTGGAGGGGTCCTAATTGCTCTTAGAGACTGACAATCTCTGTCCACACCATCCCTGGTGCAATGAGCCTTATTAAGGCTCTAGGGGTGCAATGGCTGTGGACTAGAGGATCTATTCTTTAAGGGCAGTGAGCCAAGCCTGTGGAGACACTCCAGCATCCATGGCCATAAGGGCCCGCGCAACTAATTTTCGATCCCTGGTATGCTGGGCTTTGAGTCTACAAATGAGCCAGAGACAAAAACAACACCCGGCCAGGCAAAAAATGTCAAACATTCCTATTCCCACGCATTCCTTGAAGAAGGAGAGGGCCGAGGAAAGCCAGGATGCAAATCCTCCTGCAAAAGACAGGTCCACACGGGCGTTGATAATTCAGCATCAGGTTGACCATAGAAACTAGTCCGAATAGGTTTTTGAAAATGCAGAGTGGTCTGCATATTTCTTGACTCAAACTCAAGGCATTGGTCATTAGAATAGGGCCAGGCTTTCCAAAAGAATCACCATATTTGCAGGGGTGGAGAATCTGAGCCACCTTCATCAATGCCAAAGACAATCAGTCAATTTTACTCACTGAAGCAGCTGGGTTACTTGGTCATCCTTGGGGTCTTATTATGGGCTCCTCGACACTCCAGATATTAAATAACATTCTATGTGACAGAGAGTAAAAATAGTAAGAAACCATCTGTTAGCAGAATGGTCTTCAGTTTTTTGGCTACATATGCCATATGATCATCAAGAAACATACTGTTTCTCTGGGAGGTCAAGAATGAATTATCTTATCCAAAGGACCTGATGGGAATTTTTCCTCAAGGTCAGTAGACCCACAAATGGGCCTCAAGTCTGAAAGTTCTGCAAATGTCTGTTCAAGTGTGCATTTTCCTGGGAAAGATAGTTTATCCCCTTCATCAACATATTTGAGGGGTTCACAATGCACAAAAAGTTTTTAAAAAATCACTTTTCTTGGCTAGAAATAGGGTCTCAGCATACTGGAAGAGGAGATCAAAGTCTGCCAGGTGACCAATGAGTAGGAAAGAAGTGGCATTTATGCCATAGTACAACTGTATTTACATAAACAGCAACAAGAATTACTTACTGGACAGAAGAAAGTAAAATTGTTTTCTTTCTATAAAATTATTACAAGCCATGTGTGCTGGTGCACTCCAAGCACTCAGGACACTGAGGCAGGAGGATGACCATGAGTATTGAGATACTGTCTTTTTTTCTTTTTTTTAATATTTAAAAATTTTAAGCTGAGCAGTGGTGGCACACACCTTTAGTCCTAGCACTTGGGAGGCAGAGCAGGTAGATCTCTGTGAGTTTGATGCCAGCCTGGTCTACAGAGTGAGTTCCAGGACAACCAGGGCTACACAGAGAAACCCTGTCTTAAGAAGCCAAAAAAAATTAAAAAAAAAAAATCTTGGCTGGCACATGTTTTCAGATTTTATTTTTGTTTCAGGGAGCACAAGAAGGAATTAAAAATGGATTCTTTTGCTGACATAGGTAATGGCTTCCTTTTCTACTTTTGCTGTACATCCTCAATAATGGGACCAGTGGAGCATTATATCCCAGAACTCCCAAGACTGAGGCAGAAGGATCATTTCAAATCCAAGACCAGATTTGTTTGCATAGAAGACAGCTAGGACTACATAGTGCAACTCAAAGAGAGACAGAGATACACACAGACACATAGACACACACACACACACACACACACACACACACACACACACACACACACACACACAGAGACAAGAGACAAGAGACAGGAACATATCCAAAGGAGGGATGACCTCTATGTACACTATAAGACTCTGAACCTTGATTCTGAAGGATTTCATCTCATCTATAATGATTAATCTCCAAATTCTTCAAAAGAATGAGTTGGTAAATTATTTACTTTTCTTGGTTGCTTTCTGGAAATTATTCATGACTATAATTAAATGCAAATATTGCTAAGTTGTAAGAAGAATGTAATTTGGAAAAAGATTATTAAATTTTTTTTCAGCAGCCCATTATAAATATGATCCAGTCAGACATCAAGTATCTATAAAATAATCCAATTTATATTTCCATGAAGCTTTGTAACATTAATTGAATTACCAGATAATCACACCTGGCCACCTCCATAGCAACAGCGTAGTTGTGCTTGTGGGTGTCTCTTAAATAATATTAAGATGAAGCTACACTAAGTCATTATCGACTATGAAATCAGACAGTAATTCACAGTGAAATCTTAATGGTTGATGAAGTTGCTCTCATGAATTTTTTGCAAAATACATTTTGAAGCTAGAGACCTTTAATTGTATCTTGCTAACATCTAATGAGGAATTTCCCTTGCTTTCAAAACCCAGTCTTTAAGGGCTTTTCCTCAGCTCCTGAGCCCCTTTGCATGTAAGGGGGTAGGTAGCAAATAACATCGCAAGTGAAAGGCAGCACAGCTTCTAAGCTCCTTCTTCTGTGACTACTCAAATAATCTCTAGTTGCTGTGTGCTTCCTGGTGATTTACCTGTGGAGGTCGACATAACCCATTCTCCTTTCTGCTTCTGTGTGCTGACTTCCCTCCCAGGCTCACTGCAGTAAGCTTTCAATCTTTTCAATTTGAGACCTGCTCAGATGGTGAAAATTTTTGTTCTTTTTGTTTTTTCCTATAACATTTCCCAAAATGAAGTCTCTTTACTTTTCATCTTCTACTTCCTTGAGGGTATTATCGAGGATAGGGGTCCTCTCCATTTCCAACCACGTTGTCTACAGAAACTTCTACTGGTCTACCCCACACTGTACCTCAGATACAAGTGACAGGGTTTGTGTATTAACAGAAGGACACCACAAAGGCCACCTCTGCCTTTGTGTCTTTGAAGACTTGTTGGGAACATTTGATATTCTCCAAGTGACAGGTTGCCTTAATTTTCAACCTGTGGCAGAAACCATAAGGCAAAGAAGCAAACAAGTGTGTCCATTTATGAACAGGAAACTCCTGCTTGCTATCTAATTGTGAAAAGCTCCACTAGGGACTGCCAGTAACATTTAACTTCCTTTCCTAGAAACCCAGATTAAAAGGATTCAATGTCTCTGACCTGGCTACTGAAGACTGGGGTAGATGTTTTTAGGGGTGTTATTACTAGGCTCTGATTTCTTGAATAAATCAAACTGCAATGTTGTCCAGACCCCTTGCCAGTCTTGCTTCAGAGGCACATGTGACTTGATTTCTAAGGATTTGCTTAATGTTGCTTATTCTCTTGTTTTCATTTCTCCTCATTATCAAGATGGTTCAGAAGAGAGACAGACCACAGCTACCATAAAAACCCATGTGTTAAGTGATGATACCCAGATGTCCTAGCATTGTCCAAATAAATACAGACAGTCCCTCTACTACAGGGACTACTCACACTGTGGAGCTTAGTTCTCTTTTCTTTTACCCAGCCTCAAACTCACTGTATGTTGAGGATGATCTTGAACTCTTGATCCCCCTGTCTTCACCTCCCAAGTACTGAGAATGCAAGTCTGCCACCATGTCCAGCTTGTACAGTCCCTTTTGAAATGCTACTCTAGTGCCCTGAGGTGATACTTTGCAGCTTCCTCTGGCTACAAAATGCTTGTCAGCTCTCCATCACTGAACTGATAATTCTGAGCACTGTGGTATCCTACTCCATGCCATAATTGCTTGCTGATCTTTATCTTTTGTTTGCTCATCCATTTCTCCAATGATGCTGCCATTTTTACATTCAGTATGTTCTTCCTTTTTTTTTTTTTTTTTGGAAGTCACTGCACCATCATTCACACAGATTTGTTAGCTACCAGGGGTCAGAAGTGTCTACCAGGGTACAGACTAAATGAAAGAAAAATAGGTTATGGAAAAGTAAACAAAACTATAAAACCCTCTCAGCTAAAGAGGTGGTTTCACCACTGCCATCCTGGTCCAAGCTACAATCATCTCTCACCATGATGAATATAGTAATATCCTAATTGGTTTTCCTGTGCTGCCTTTGCTCCTACCCAAGCCCCACCTACGAACAGAGTGATTTTTAAAAGCAACAGATCACTTCACGTATGGGATTGACATCCTCCAGTGGTTTGGCTTTTTTTTTTTATCAGGACTAAATCCTGAACTTTCCCCCCCCCCCTTTTCAGATTTTTGCCCACATGTTACTTTAACAAGGCTCTGTCCCATATCTCCACATAGTCATTTCTCAGAAACACTGAAAGAGGAGTGGATGGGATGAGGGAGGGCAGTGAGGGGAAGAGGGGAAAGGAAACTTTGATTGGGATATAAAAACAACAAAAAATAATTTAAAAACCAGAACAAATCAATCAATCAAACAAACAAGCAAAAAAGTCACTTTTCTGCCCCAGACTTCCAGCCTGAAATCCTACCCACTGCCATAGCACTTACCAAATCACATATTATTTACTTATATAACACTTGGCAGCTTGCATTTCTAGGAAGCATATAAACATCCTGGTCACAAAAATCATCAATTTCTGTCTGGTCATATTGAGGCACCCAGTCTCAGAATTTGGTCATTTTGATATGTGGAAGCAAAGGTCCCATGGAGAGGCTACTTGTAAAAATTCTGATCAACAGCTCCAGCTGTGGTCCAATGCAATAGTATCTATTTCCAGACATGTAAGGAAGCTTTTGAGATGACCAACCACCATTAAAGAGTCAACCAAGAACCATTAGCTTACCCAATCACCTTCTTGAATCATGAGTGATAAGACAATCATAATTTTACACCAGTAAATTTTGGGACTATTTGATATTTAATAATAACTGTTTGAAAAGTTTATTATGCATATGTTTCCTATCTTTCCCTGGTATAGTGTAAGTTTCATATACATACATACATACATACATACACAGGGATTTTGTGGATCTGTCTTTGGCCTGCTTCTCTCTCTCTCTCTCTCTCTCTCTATATATATATATATATATATATATATATATATATATATATATATACACACACACACACACACACACACACACACATTTTCCCAAAAACAGGGTCTCCCTATGCAGCTCTGGCCGTTCTGGAATTTGTTCTGTATACCAAGCTGGCCTTTAACTCACAGAGATCCTCCTGCCTCTGCCTTCAGAGTATTGAGATTAAAGGGATACACCACCACTGTCTGGTGTTTTCTGTATTCTTATGTTTTACTTAAAAATAAATTTATAATTGTTTTTATGGTTTTATTTTTAATTACATGTATGTGAGGGGTAGGGGGTATGCACATGAGTGTAGATGCCAATCAGGCCAGAAGAGGGCACTGGATCCATTGGAGCTGCAGTTGTGAGCAGGATGGTGTGCTGGGAACTGAACTCTGACCCTGTTGAAGGGCAGCAGCAGGTCTTATCCACTGAGGCATCTCTCCAGCCCCAGGAACTTTATTACTATATTCCTAGCACCAAGAACAGTGCCTGGAAAATGAACAACAGACAATGAATATTGAATGAATTAATGGTACATACATGACACACCTTCAGAATGGTGTGATAATGGCTTTTGTGGTCAACAAAACATGGTAAATTTGCTGAGCTATCTTTCATTGACTGCAAGTAACTGCCCGGTAGTTTCGAGAATATACAAAGGAGAAAATATGGTTTTGGATCTACCCATTCCAGCACCAAATACCTAGAATTTGATTTGGAGCAAGTGTCAATGTATGGCTTAAAGATCATTCTCAAATATCCAAGGAAAATACTAAAATTTTATCATCTCAGGACACAAGACAAAACAAATTTTCTTAGCTATCAGAAGTTAGTTTTTGTTTGTGTGAAAAAGTAATAATCTTCAATGAACTAATCAATTAATTTGAAGGAATCCAAAAGGGCCAGGTAATCTATGGTTCCTGAAATGGGGATCTCTGTTGAGCCCATTCATAATGGTTTCAAAGCAGTTCCCATCAGAAGAATCTAACCTTGATAATCAACTACATGAGTTTTCTGTCCAGAATTTCAAATAGTTTGCTGGTAAATTGTTTTTAAAAGTATTTTCTTCAGCTAGACATGGCGGTGCACGCCTTTAGTCCTAGCACTAGAGAAGCAGAGGCAGGTATATCTCTTTTGTGTGAGGCTAGTCTGGCCTACATTGTGTGTTTCTGGACAGCCTTGATTCTGTTGAGAGGTCCTGTCTCAAACAAACAAACAAAAACAAACAAACAAACAAAAAAAACCCCCCCAAAAACAAAAAAAACCACAAAAAAAAAAAACCCATCCCAAAATCAAAAAAGTATTTCATTTAGACAGGCCACTGTCATAGAAGGGCACGGGGACAAGTGTGTCTTAAAGAAGAGTGTTATCTTGCTCTTTGTTGCATTGATAGCTGTTGGTGCCATTGGGACTCACCATCTTGTTTGTGGCATGAAGTTCTTTTGGGTTGGGATTAAACCTTGAGTGGAAAGTAGGGAGAGTCCAAATTCCTGTGGAAAGTCTAAAAAGTAAATTGGAAAATATTTTCTTTGGGATCCCCATTTTTCTCAGCAAAATTTGTATACTGCTTGTGAAGCTAATTATTCTTTTCTCCATGAAATCTTTTTCTTTATTTATTTATTTGCAGGACCACACAAACTTGATTAGAAAAGAAGCCCGGACGACGGTTAGGCTGAGCGATGACGTAGCACAGTCCCCAGCCAATCGAAAGAGCACGAGAAGGGGAGGGCGGAAGTGACGAGAGATATCCCTCCGCGGGGCGAGAGGGTCGGTGGGGGGAGTCGGCGTCTCTCTCCCCCGCGCCAGCTCCCGTACACGGAGCCGCATTCCTTGGCCCCCCCACCCCCTCCCTCGGGGCACCCCCGCCCCCCTCGGGAAAAAAATCCACCCCAATCACTCGAACCCGAGGGAGGCTTCCTTTCACCCTCGGGGAGAGGAGCTTTCAACGGTTCCCTCTCCTCCGTCTCCCCCCGAACCCCCGTCCCCTCCCCTGCTCCCACCCCCTACTCCCGGCGCCGGGTGCAAGGTCCCTTTAAGGCGACGGCGCCTTCCTCGGGTCAGACTACCGGCGGCGACGACCACGGGAGGTGAGTGAGCGAGCGAGCCCCGGCGCTCCCCACCCCCTTCTCCCGGGGGTTCCGTTATCTTTTCGCTGGGCGAGGCGTTCCGGAGCGAGACAATGAGAGGGGGGATGGGGCGCGCGCGCGGGTGGGGGAGGGGCCGGGCGCGCGCCCGCGGCCCCCGAGTGGCGGCGCTGCCCACGGCAGGGCTGCGGCGGCCGTGGGGCGCGGTGCGGGGCGGCGCGCGCGCGCGCGAGAGCGCGTGTCTGTGTGCCTGTGAGCGCGCTCGTGTGCGCGTGCCCCGGCCACGGAGCCGCGCGCCCCGGCCACCGGCCGAGACCTGGGGATGCCCCTCCGCCCCCTTCCCCCGGCGATGCCGCGCGCGCTCGCGCCCCACGGCCGCGCACCGCCGACGTCCACAAGCACGCCGGGCGCGAGCGCCTCGGAGGAGTGGGCGGCGCGGGCGCGGGCGACGGCCGCTGGGGATGGGGGGCGGGCGCGCGGGGCCGCAGCTGCGGAGCCCGGGGTTCCCGCCGCCCCCACGCGCGGAGGCGTGAGCGCTGGTTTTGAGCGGGAGGAGGCAAGCGAGTGACTGCTCTGCCGGTCCCCTGTGTTATGTAATCCCGCTCCGTCTGTGAGGACATCCCAAGCCTCTGCAGCTAGTTGACGAAGTCTCCTCCCTCGGTCCCCAAATTTATGCAAGGATGGCGCCGTGATTTACAAAATGGTATGGGGCAGAATATTTTCTGGTGATTATGTCCTGCCGCTGTAGGCGCCATGTTTTGCCCAAGGACTATTTTCTTTAGATCCCCAATACCTACTGAAAAGGAGTAATGTCATCCAGCCACCTGCTTTCCCTCGTTTCTGCCCGTGGTCCTGGTTTCCTCTCCCGGGTTGTGGAATTCTTTCAAACTGTCAGTAACACTGCACATTTCTCGTCTCGCTTATTCTAATCCTTCAGAAAGAAAGCTGAGAGTCTTTGGGCTTTTCCTTCCCGAGGAGGAAATGGAGATCGAATTGTAGAATCTTACAGATCAGTGCAGAGGATAGCCTTTTTCTCCACATTTTTCTTCACCTTTCTTTGTAGCACAAAACGCTGCAAAATAAATAAGTAAATAAGTAAATAAATAAAACATGGGGTTCTAAAGGAATTTCCCCAGATGAAGGGGGAAGGGAGGAGAGGGTTGCTGCCACTTGAACAGTGATTTCCCAGACCCCTAGTTCCTTGTTGTGGAACTAGGAGCTTGGGCGATGACTTATTGATTGTAGTGGTTCTTAACTTTAGAGTGCATTAAAAAAGTATCTCGGAGATTATTAAGCTTGGAGTTTAAGGACTGTGTACCTGAAAGTTTGTTTTTTTTTTGGAGGTTGGGTGGGGTGGAGGGCCAATATCAATTTTACAATGATCAACCCTTAACTAAGATAATCTACATATTAAGAATTACTGGTTCTGTGGAAAGGCAACCAAAATGTGTTAAATTGATTAGATTCTGCCCCTTTTCCTACATTGTGGGGTATATCAAACTGAATTAACAAAATAAAATGGACTTTGAGGCTGAACATGGTTTGAGTTGTCACCACTCCCATCTTGAATAGGGGTATAATCTAGGAAAGCAATTTCTACATTGTGGTTAGCTGATCTCAGGAGATAGCCCTCAGGCCTTTTCAGGGGAGTTTTGAGGTCATAACTTTTCAATTCTAAGTAAGGCTTTTCTGTTTTTCTCCCATGACTGTTGCACTGGTGATCCAAAAGTGATGTTAGGTAAAAACAAGGCAGTGGCATCAGATGCTGGTGTGTTGACATGAGGACCTGGGCAGCTTATTGTGAAACTGTTAAATTTAAGCTTTGGAGTATATCTTTAGTCTTTAACAATCTAATAAAAATGAAAAGCATGTAGAAAGCATGCATACTGTCTATGGGAGTATTTTTAAAATTCTTCATTAGCATGTATTAAGCATGAGTATATGCTTCATCCATATATGATGTTTTTTGTTGATAATTCATACATCATTACCCTCTTGTTCCCCTCCCTCAGACCCCCTCTTACCTTCATATCTTTTTGGCTGTGGGTTGGGTGACTTAGTGAATTTAATTAGTGTTGCTTACAGGAACACGGGCAACTTATCATGAAGAAAATGTCTGTTCTAACCCCAGCAACCATTAACTGAGTATAGATCAGGGTGGGGCTTCTTGAGCCCTTTTTCTCTTTTATGATGGCACCTTGGCATAGTCTTCTGTAGGTTTATGCAGGCAGTCATAATTGCTGTGAGTTCAAGATTGCATGTCTGTATTCCATGACACTCTTACTGTTCTTTGTGCTTCCTCTCTGGGATCCTTGGAGTGGGCTATAGAAGTGTTCCATGTAGAATGAGCATTTTTCTACAGTCTCTTAGTACTTTGGTCAGCAGTGAATCTCTGCATAATGAAACCCATGATCAAACACTGCAAAAGGGTGCTCCTCCAACCAAAGCCGACATGGCAGGCACTGTGGACATAAACATACGTGTTCACAAGGTCCTTTGATGGGTATGTCATGTCCATATAGCAAGATGACAGCTGTAGCTTCCCCGCTAGGATCTATGACTTTCTCAGGTACAAGCCTTTGAGGAAGCTTAATGTATCTACTACATGTAAGTTCCCTCCTGTGGAGTGGGGGGAGGGCTCAAATTCAGTCAGAAAACGGGGTAATATTCACAGCACTATTGTATGAAGGCAATGTTTGGAGTGGGGACTGTTGTCATGAGGAAAAGCTTTTGTGGGATTGAGTTGGTGGAAGCCCCTAGTTTTATAGAATTGCATTTTTACCTCCTGGAAGGATGATTAACAGACTAGACTTGACACTTCAGTGATCATTCTGGAAAATGAATGGAGTGAGTTTTTTGTCAGTACTAGGAAAACAACATTTGCTTCCAGTGATAAAATTAAAAGAAAGTTAGAATTCTAAAAAACAGTTTTGAGTTTTAACATCTTCCCAGGACTTGACAATTAAAAAAAAAATAATAGCCATAGTTAATAATTGTGATTTTAAAAATGTAGTTGAGGGGGTTGGAGAGCTGGCTTAGTGTTTAAGAGCACTGACTGCTCTTCCAGAAGTCCTGGATTCAACCCCCAGCACCCATATGGCAGCTTATACCTGTCTGTAACCCAGGATCTGACACCTTCACAGACAAACATCCAGGCAAAACACCAATGCACAGAAAATAAAAATAAATAATTTGTTTTTAAAAAAATAATGTAGTTGGATGTGATGGTACATGCTAGTAATCCCAATGAAAGGCTGAGGCAGAAGGATTGACTTGAGTTCAGTCAAGGCTGTCCTGGAGATGACCTCAAACTAGAGGAGGAGTGAGAGAGAGAGTGAGAGATTGGGAGATTACATGGTGTGTGAGATCTTTAAAAAATACTGCATACTACTTGGAAGGTGGGCATAACTCAGTAAGTCAGTGTTTTCCATGTAATCAGTGTACAGTGTGAAATAATACAGGGGTGGGGGCTGGATGGCTTAGCAGTTGAGTCGTCCTAAAATCTTGAGGACCACAGTTGAAATCCTAGCACTCAACCTAACAAACCAGGCAAGCTGTACAGCATAACTGTAGCCACAGCTACAGACAGAAATATCTGTGGGGCCTGGTGGCTTTCCAGCCGAGCAAAGATGCTAGTTCTAGGTTTGGGGAGAGTGATAGAAGAGGACACCCAACACTTTGATCTGGCCTTTGCGCACATACAGAAGTACCTGCATCTGTCCTCACAGATGTACGATAAAGAAAATTATTTTTTAATGCAGAAGCAAAAAGAACAAGTTACAGCATGCTGAACATTGACATGAGGACTCAGCATGCTAGGCAAATGCTCTACCATGGATGGAAGGATGAATGCTAAAGATAAGACTGGGTATTACTTGGGCTAGAGAGATGGCCTAGAGGTGAAGAGCACTACCTACTCTTCTAGAGGTCCTGAGTTCAATTCCCAACAACCACATGGTGGCTGACAACCTTCTATCATGAGATCTGGTGCCCTCATCTGGTGAACAGGTGAACATGCAGACAGAACACTGAATACATAATAAATAAATCTTTAAAAAAAAACAAAAACTGGGTATACTGATAGGACTGTGTGAGCTACATTGTTAAAGCCTATGGAGTGTATAAAAATCATGTTAACCAGTATACTTACTGCAAAATACAGAAACCAGCTAGTTTTCCAAGATGTTAGTATGGATTAATGGGAGACTGTTTATCTCATAGTGTATCGTTGGTGTCCTTAAAATCTACCTAGGATGCATTTCTTAAACAATCCCCCATTTCTTATTTCTTGATTATTTTTTAGTGTCTGAAAAATGTGTACATATATGCCTCATGATAATTGCTTTTAAAGCATTAGGGAAACTTAAAAACTCAGACAAAATTATTACTAGCCAAAAAGGTAATGGTAGTTGATGGGATATTAGCCTTGCCCTTCTCCATTCTCTCTGCCTAGCTAAAAATCATTAAATTACATTTCTAAAGCTAGTCCCCAAGGTCTATTCCCTTATTCTTTCCCCTGAGCTTGACTACCAAAGTTCAACAATCAAAAGCCCCTTTAGTTCATCTATTTAACGTGCCCAATTAAAATTAAACTCCTCATCCTAACATGAATGGGGTTTCCCCCTTTACCTTTATAAACCATTTGCCTATGGGCCATGTCTGTTTCCTCTCTATGCAGACAGAGGCAGTCCTTTGTCCCTCTGGGACAAATACCCCTGTTCCCTCTGCATTGTCCTTTGCCCTTCTCCCTCATCCCCTGGCTCCTTTACTGCTGCACCCTAGTCCATTAACACAGACCTCCCCTTTTCTCCTCTTAAAATTACACCTGCTGTTTTTCCACCCTAGTCAGAAAATAGTCACTTATTTTTCTTCCCCAGTTAACAAAGCATCTTGTGTGAAAATAAATGTTTGGGTATGATTTTGCCTAATCTGGGTCGAGTAGGAAGCCCCTGCTGTGTGGGAGTCACTTTCAGTAGTCTCCTACCCCATTCCCCCACCCCCTTCTTTTTTTGAGAAAAGCTCTATGTAGCCCTGGCTAGTTTGGAACTCTTGATTTGTAAATTAAGCTGGTCTTGAACTCACAGAGATCCACCTACCTATGCCCCTGGAGTTTTGGGATTAAAGATGTGCTCTTATTATACCAGGCCTCACTAAAGAAAAGTCCACACATGTAGAAAAGGTTAATGAATGCAAGTAACACTATGGATCTATGACCTAAACAACAGTGATTTTTTTTTTTTTGATATTTTGGCCTGTGCCAAATATGAAAACAGTAAATTGCTATAAAAAGACCAAAATATCTGCTAAACCATACTAAAGTCTCATTTGTGACATTTTGGACTTACTAGTTCCAATCATTATTTATGTGTTTGCTAAGAGTAAGTAACAGTTACATATTACCCAATAAAATTTAAAAACTCCATAATGTCTTCCAGTGTGTGGTCTATATTAAAATATTCAGGTTACCCCCAAAATGTCCTTAAATGTGGATTAATGTTTTGCCTTACATGTATATCTGTGTAAGGGTGCTGAGTCCCTTGGAATTGGATTTATAGACAGCTGTGAGCTGCCATGTGGGTGCTGGGAATTGAACCCAGGTCCTCTGGAAGAGCAGCTTTTAACATCTTAGGTCATTTCTCCAGCCCCACCACAAAATATTTTTAAAATAGTTTTTAAATAGCCTTAAAATTACTTGCATTGAGTGTTGGTTTCATTATGTTGTGCTTAATTTTTTCCCTTTTTTTTTTTTTTTTTTTCTCGAGACAGGGTTTCTCTGAGTAGTTCTAGTTGTCCTGCAACTCACTTTTTATAGGCAAGGCTGGCCCCAAGTGCTAAGATTAAAGATATGAGCCACCACCACCACCTAGATGCTTAAATCTTCTTAACTATGTATAAATTATGCCAGTAGGGAAAATGGACCATGTCTCTCGTTGGGGGAACAAAAGGGAATACATACAATTGTGATGGTCTAAGAATGAAAGCAGTGTGGGGCAGTAGATCTCCAGAAGCTGAGGATGGTGGCAAAGAGGCAGAAAATCAGGAGATACCGAGGGCCCATAACCAGCCAGTCTAGCCTAATTATTGATCTCCAGGCTAATGAGAAACCCTTTCTGGAAGGAGGTAGATGACATCCCTAAAGGTGATACCTGTATATACTCAAACAGAAAGTCACACATATACACATATACATAACATATGTATATATATATATAATATTAAATATTATTTACAAACATATGTAATTATTGAGTAATGTTAATTACTCATTAGAAGAGGACATTTCCTGTAAGATTTTCAGGAGATTTTTTTTTTTAAGGTTCTAGAATGCATATTTAGACATAGAAGTTTTCTTTAAGATGACATAGGAGCAAAATTGAGGGTAGCTAACTAATGCCAGTAGGATAGTTTATTTTCAAAATGAGCAGAGAGGCCTCTAGCATCTAGATTATGGTCTTGCATTTTGCCTTTCACCAATGTTATTCCTTGGGAAAATAGCTGGTTCTAGGTCAGGGGCAGGAAATGTGTGAGATGAGGCTGGACCATCTTGTCGGATAGCAAGGATTTGTACCCTGCAGCACTGATTTCCCTCTGAAGGACTCAGGAATCAAGAAGACATTCTCATTGACCAGAACTGAGTACTGTGGGATGAGCTGCATGGATCAGAACATTAAATATGTTTGCTTTGTGGCATCATAATGATAGCTTATTGATCACAAGAATAAGCTTATTAGTAAGTTTGAGGAAACTAATAAACAGCCCATTTTGGAAAGAAAGAAGAAAAGTCCAAGCCTGTCAGTTTCACTTATAGAGAGGCTGATGCAGGAGGATCACAGGACTTTCTGTGTTGCAGCATTGATACAGGGCAGCCTGATCAACTTAAACTCTGTCCCATTCATGTTCCCTCTATGCTGACCCCCCCCCCAAGTAAAATGTTGATGTAGAAAGGTTTTAAATGTAAGTGGAATGATAATTTAGATCTTTCTCTCTATCTCTGTATGTATGTATGTGTGGATATATGTATGTATGTATATATATATACATACACACATTCCTCTCCCCCAACAGGGTTTCTGTGTGTAGCCCAGGATGCATTGTAGAAGAGGCTGGCCTTGGACTCAGAGACCCACCTGCCTCTGCCTCCCAAGTGCTGGGATTAGAAGCATGGGCCACCACTGCCTGGCAATATTTGTACACTTTTAATGCTGCATATTTGATAATACTTTCTTTTTAAATAAAAGATAGTGCCAGGTGTTGTGCATATCTTTAATCTCAACACTGGTGATGTAGAGTCAGGTGGAGCTCTGAGTTCAAGGCCAGCTTGGTTGGTGTAATATAGTGAGTTGTAGGACAGCAGCCAGGACTGTATGATGAGGCCCTCTCTAAAAAACAAACAAAAATAGTACAAAAGTATATGCCATGGATCACTGAAAGGAATGCTTATTTTTTATTTTTATTAAATACAACATTTTATCGTATTGCTGAAATTTTTTTGGTGTAAATGTATGTACTTGTTTGTATATGTGCATATTTGTGAAGGACAACCTTAGCTGTTTTTCCATCTTAAAAAAAAAAAAAAAGATTGAACTGTATGTGTGTATATGTGTGTAGGTTATGCACTTCAGTGCAGGTGTCTACAGAGAGAGGGCAAAAACAACTGAAAACTGAGTGCTGTGTGGAAGCCTTTTGCATTCTTAACACTGACTACCTCACCAGCCCCATCTGCCTTGGCTTTAGACCAGGCCTCTCATTGACTTAGGATTCACACCCTCAAAAAGGGGGCTAGGTTTACAGGGAATCCTCTTGTTTCCTCTCCCCTCTGCTGACCTCCTTCCTTAGTTAACCAACCTGGTCCTGAAGATGAACTGGATGCTTCTGGAGGGATGCTAATTTTAAAGTTCAGCAAGTATTTGATTTAGGTTGGTACCTTCTGCAGTCTCTTTTTCCCTAAATGATATGCATGCTGAAGTGTAAGATTGGTCAAACACTGAGATGCCAGTCTAGGTCAAAATCAAGGACTTCATGTTTTAAAAATCTTGGATTCAGTGTCTTTCAGATATATTTTAGGGATAAGTATAAAATATGCTATCAGTCAGCAGTTACTTGATTGAACAGCCTTACTGGTCAATTCTATTTTTCTTCTACATAAGGAAGGAAGGAAACTGTTTTCTGATAACTTGAATTTTCTTTACATTTTGAAGATTTAAATTGTGTTGGCACAGATGGTTAAAGGCCCTCTAGAATCAAGCACTTTACCAGTTAAAACAGGTTTTCAGACTGGGCTCCTGGTTGTCCCTGACTCATTGAGACATTGTGGGATGGTTTACATTTTCAAAGGAGACAGCACTATCTATTGGACATTGTTCAAAGAAATGGCTGTCAGGTTTATACATTGATCACAGGATGGTTTGGTAGGCTGTGCCTGTGTTGCTATTATAGGCTTATGGATTTGGTACAGAAAGATGCTAAGGACACTGATAATCTTTGCAACGAAGACTTTGTGTGAGCATTGAAGATAGTATCAGTTTCATTTCAAGACAAAGAAACTACCCCTTCTCAGCTCATACTGGAGGGCACAACAGCAGCTCTTTGTAGCACAGAAATGGAAAAGCTTTGTCTCTGAAAGAGGCATAATATAGGTAGTGTTTGCAAATTACAAGTAGACTCTAGGGTCCTGGAAACAGTTTGCAGAATTCCTGGACAGGAATAGAGTACAAAGTTTCAGTAACCACAGTCATAGCTTCATTTCTACTGTTATGATAAAAATATCTGGATGTAAAGGATCTCAGGGACTCTAGAGATGCTCACTGGTTAGAGCACTTACTGCTCTTTGGATTTTTTGGAGACGAGATTTCTCTGTGTAACAGCCTTGGCTGTCCTAGAACTAGATTTGTAGACCAAGCTGCTTCTGCCTCCCAAGTGCTGGGATAAAGGCTTGGGCCACTGTGCTTGCTGGTCTTAAAGCAGACTAGCGTTTGGTTCCCAGCACTCAGGTGGTGGTTCAGTCACCCATCACTCCAGTTCCAGGGAATCTACTTTCACTTTTACCTATGTGCTCATGCAGACAAAAGCATTCACTGTAACTAGTTATGTAGACCAGGCTGGCCTAGGATTCACAGAGATCCGTTTGCCTTGGCCTTCTAAGGGACTGGAACTAAAGGCAACCACTGATCAGCCAAAGTAAATCTTTTTATATTTATGGTGGTGAGCCTAGCCTTTAATGGCTGAGCTATCCCTCTAGCCCAAAGTAAATCTTTTTAAAAGCAGTTTAGGTAGGAAGGGTTTATTTCAGCCTACATTTCATTCCAGGTTATAGCATATCATTATTCTAGGGAAGTCAAGGCAGGAACTTAAACAACTAGTGACATCACGTACATAGTCAAGAACAGACGAGAAATGGATGAATGCATGCTCAGCTGCTTGCTTGTGCTCTGCTTTTTCTACAGCTATACAGTTCAGCAACCCCATGTCTAGTAGGGAATGTGGTGATGCCCACAGTGAGCTGGGTCTTCCCACATCAGTTAATTTAAAAGGGGTGGAGAGATGGCTCAGTGGTGGAGAGCACTGGCTATTCTTCCAGAAGTCTGGGGTTCAGTTAGCAGCACCCACATGGAGGCTCACAGCCTAGAACTCTAATTCTAGGGGATGTGACACCTGGCCTCCGAGGGCACAAGACACACAAATGGTGCACATACATGCAGGCAAAACACTCTTATATGTAAAATGAAATAAAAAATAAGTGTTTCCCAGGACATACACACAGGCCAAATCAATATAGGCAGTTCCTTATTGAGACTTTCTTCTCATATGATTCTAGATGATATTAATGACAATTATTAAGTCAGTGTTGAGCATGGAGGGGAATGCCTTTGATGGGAGATGTTATTCTGTAAATATGTTTCTCATACTGGTTAATTAATAAAACACTGTTGGGCCAATGAGAAAACAAGATAGGCGGGGCTAGGAGACAAGGAGGAAAGAGGAAGTAGTAAGGAGGAGTCAGTATGTGGAGCATGGAGAAAGATGCGGGCGTCAGCTCTCCGATAAGATGACCACGTGGAAATACTTAGATAAGTAGAAATGGGTTAATAATTAAGACAGAGCTAGCCCATAAACAATAATGGTAACTGGCCAACAGGATTGTATCATATACAGAGTCTCTGAGTGTTATTTGGGGCCGGCATGCCAGACCGGCAGCGGGCGGGCTGGCGGGAAACAACAAGCTACATGCCTTTAATTCCAGCACTCAGGAGGCCAAGGCAGATGGATCTCTTGAGTTCAGGCCAGCCTGGTCTACATAATGAGTTCTAGGACATCCAGGACTACATAGAGAGACACTGTCTCATCAGAACCAAAATTAACAAAGGAAAGCGCGCGCACGCGCACGCACACACACACACACACACACACACACACACACACACACACACACACACCCCTAACTTGAATCAGACATGAATTTGGGAGACAGAAATAGCCATATTTCTCTGAGTTCAAGGCCAGCCCCCCCCCAACTTGAATCAGACATGAATTTGGGAGACAGAAATAGCCATATTCTCTGAGTTCAAGGCCAGCCTGGTCTACGTAGTGATTTCCAGGGCTACATAGTAAGACTTTTATCTCAAAAACAAACAACTAAAAACCTAAGCATTACAATCACTAAATAGTATCTTAACGCAATTTTAATGTGTGTGTGTGTGTGTTGGAGAGCTTTGCACATGCTGCAAGCACTGTACATAACACCTCATTAAATATTTTTAAATTAGCAATCACAGTATTAGGTTTCATTGTGGCATTTTCCAACAAAATTTGTGTGTGTGTGTGTATATATGCATTCATGAGAGGAAGACAGCAGGTAAGAGAAGGAAGGAGGGTGTGTGTGTGTGTGTGTGTGTGTGTGTGTGTGTGTGTGTGTGTTAGTTGGTTGAAGTCAGATATTTCCCTCAGTTGCTTTCCACCTTACTTTTTGAGACATGGTCCTCAGCTGAACTGAGAACTGTTTTGGCTAGTCTAGGCTGGCTGGCCAATGAGACCTCAGGATCTGCCCATCTCTGGTGCTTTGATTAAAAGTACTTCAGCACCATACTTGTTGTTTTGCTTTGTTCTGTTTTTTGGGGTTTTTTTGTTTTGTTTTGTTTTTTAATTTATTTATTTTTCTTTTATGTGCATTGGCATTTTGCTTGCATGCATGTCTGTGTTAAGAGTGTCAAATCTTGGAGTTATAAACATTTGTGAGCTGTGATGTGGGTGCCTGAAATTGAACCTGGGTCTTTTGTTTTTTGTTTGTTTTTGGTTTCTCTGTGGCTTTGGAGCCTGTCCTGGAACTAGCTCTTATAGACCAGGCTGGCCTCGAACTCACAGAGATCCACCTACCTCTGCCTCCCGAGTGCTGGGTCTTTTGGAAGAGCAGCCAGTGCTTTTAACCACCCTGTGTTGTTCTGTTTTATATGTGGGTTCTGGGGACTGAACCCAGGTCCTTTCCCATTTTCCTAGCTTCTCCCTGCTTGTCTCCTTCAACCCCCCACCTCCTCCCCACCCCATAGCCTAGCCTCCTTTTAGCTTTCTGTCAGTTATAGCATGCCATTTTGGGCATATGCCTTTAATTCCCCACTTGGGAGGCTGAGACAGGTAGCTTGTTATGCGTTCAAAGCCAAATTAGGACTACACAGTGAGATCCTGTCTCTAAGAGGTGTGGGGGCAGGGGTATTGGGTTGACCAGATGGTTCAGCAGATAAAAGTGCCTGCTGAGCCATTAATTTTGGGGACCCACATGGTAGAGGAGAATCAATTTCTGAAAGTTGTCCTCTAACCTCCACATGTGTGCTATGGCACACATACCTGTATAAATATACACTACATGCTACTGCATTTACCTCATCCCATCTTTGCTTGCCACTGCACTAACCTCACGCTATCCTTGCATGCCAATGCACTTACCTCACCCTGGCCCCTATGGTATTACCTTTTATAAGCCCAATTATTGAAGGATTTGATGTAGAAAGGATTCTGATATTCAAGGATAAAAATTGTCACTCTGATCCAGTAATAGCATAGAGAGAGTGGGTTACTAATCAGGTCAGGGGCATGATTGCAGCTGTAGATGGTTGCTCACACTATTCTAGCAATTGGCAAGCTGAGTTGAGGACCAGTGTAGGCAACATAGTAGGTGCCAGGTGAGGCCTATTTTACAGTATGCTCTTTTTCAAACAAATATTTCACACTTGGTATAAAACTATTTCTCCAGATCAATGTCTTACTAATAGTTTTTTTTTTTTTTTTCTTGTAGCATGGCGGACACGGATTTGTTTATGGAATGTGAGGAGGAGGAACTGGAGCCATGGCAGAAAATTAGTGATGTCATTGAGGACTCTGTAGTTGAAGATTACAATTCAGTGGATAAAAGTACTCCAGGTAACTAAAGCTCTTTTGTTCTTAGGTTGTTTACATTAATTACATTGAATTGTTAAAAATGTGTGATATAGAGAAAGAATTTAAGAATCCCAGAGAGAGGGCTGGGGGGTGGTGTCTCTCAGTTGTACAGTGTTTGCCTGTAATCTTAGCAGCAGAGGTGGAGGCAGGAAGTTTACAAACACATGGTAATCTTCAGCTATACAGTAGGTTTGAAACCATCCTGAGATGCATGGGACCTTGTCTCAAAAAGGAACCAGAGAAAGCCAGGGTGGCTCACACCTATAACTCTAACTCTTGGGATTCTTGAGGCAGACAACCTCAAGCCACAGGTACATAATGAGTTCCTGGCCAACTAGGGACTATAGAGCGAGACCCTGGGGGGAAGCGGGGAGGGGAGAGGAGAGAGATGAATATCTAAGGCTGCCTCTTTGTGGCATTGGGCATTGGTATTACCTTTTCCATGCTGTAGTATATGAGTGCCTGCTTCTTCATAAAATTTGTAAAAATATTTAATTCACTTGAAACACTGAGATATTGGATTAACTAATGTTTATCAAATGTCAAACAAGGATGTAAAGTGCTGTGCCAGAGCTTATCTATGTTCCTATTCACAGTGCACTTGTTGTTTTCTTTAACTTGGTTTCCTTTATGAGTTGGGAAAAGATTCTTATTCTTTTCAGTGATACGGGGGTAAAATTCTTGATTGCCCTGAATTCACAAAGTAGGCATTTTCTCCAAAATTACACCAGTTTTGGTTTTGTTTGTTTTTTTTGTCTTTGTCTTTCCTTGAGACATGATGTTTCCTTGAGACATCAATGCTATGAAGATAGCATTGATTTAGGTTGAAAGGGGACACAGTACAGGTTTTACAGGTGGCTTGCTATGAAAGATTATAAATTGTAGTAGTGGCAATGTTAAATCTTGGAGTCCTAAAGCAGTGCTGTAGAAAACAAAAGTGTTCAAGTCCTGCTTAGGAGGTCAATGACATAACTTTGCTGAGATTTGTTTATTTTATATGTATGGGTGTTTTGCCTGGCTGTGTATTTTCACCACATGCATACATGGTATACACAGAGGCCAGAAGAATCCCCTGGAATGAAGTTAACAGTTTAGCTGCCATTTGGGTGCTGGGAATTGAACCTGGGTCCTCTGGAAGAGCAGCCAGTGCTCTTAACTGCTGAGCCATCTTTCCAGCCTTGCAATGACCTAACAACCAGGAAATGTAAGACACAGAACATATGATGGTTATTTTTATAAGCTAGAATGGACAGAGACTCTATCAGGTTGGCCTGTGGACATGTCTGTGGAGGATTATCTTGGTTACATTAATTGGGGTCAGAAAACCCACCCACCCATTGGAAGAGGAGTCTTAATTGTTTAGGAGTGGATTAAGTGAGCCAAGTACTAGCATGCATGCATTCATTTATTGTTCTCTGCTCTTGACTCAGTATAATGTGATGAGCAGCTTCAAGCTCTTGCCACCTTAGGTTCCCTACAGTGATGGACTGTAATTAGAAATTGTGAGTTATAGACGCCCATTCTCCCTTATGTTGCTTTTATCAGGGTGTTTTATCATAGTAGTAGGATCAGAAAGATTGTGTCTAAATGGTAGGCTGAGAAACACAAGGAAAAATCTTATCAGTATTTGGAATTTTGAATGAAGTAGGAAACTGTTGAAACAAGGTAAAAAGGGAAGAGTAGAAGCAGAATCCTTTAATGTTACCTGTCCTTGTCTCCAAGTGACCATGCCTTCCCTTCCCCACAGTTTCTGTGAGCCAGCAACCAGTCTCAGCCCCAGTGCCCATTGCTGCCCATGCTTCTGTTGCTGGGCACCTCTCTACATCCACTTCTGTTAGTAGCAGCGGGGCACAGAACAGTGACAGTACAAAGAAGACTCTTGTCACACTAATTGCCAACAACAATGGTAAGTGGGATTATTGGGAAAGTCTTCTGGGATAGAAGAGTGAGAGAATAAAAATAACCCTGCAGCTAGCTTTCCCTGGTAATCGCGTAGCCTTGATAGCTGGAGGCATCTCTAGGAACTGTCACTGGTATGGGTGGAATGCTGCAGGTGCTGTGTTCCTTCAGTCAGTGCTCGTTGATGCTGGTCAGCAGATCCTTGCTCAATAATTTCTGGAAGAGACAAGATGCACTCAACATTGCTAACTATTGTAGAGGTCTGGAGCTGGTTGGTTTTGTGTATACACACACACTGTTTAAATCAGAAGAATCTTGCATTTGGTTAACTTTCTCCCTCCCTACCTCCCTCCCTCCCTCCCTCCCTCCCTCCCTCCCTCCCTCCCTCCCTCCCTCCCTCCCTCCCTCCCTCCACTAGATGGAGTTTCTTTTCCACCTGGTCCCACAACAGCTTTGCTCCAAATAAACACAGAGACTTAACAATACTTATAAACTATTTAGCCAATGGCTCAGGATTCTTACTGGCTAGTACTCTCTTAATTATTAACCTATAACTATGTATTTTTACAGGGCCTTATATTCCCAGAGAGCGCCTGGCCCTATGCGTCCTATTTTCTCAACAGCTACATGAAGCCTCCCTCTGGCATCTTCTCTCTGTGCCCTCTCCCCAGAATTTTCCTAGTCTCTTAGCCCCACCTATACTTTTTGCCTGGTTATTGGCCAATCAGTGTTTCATTCATCAACCAATGAGGGAAACATATGTACAGAAGGACATCCTCCCCCATCACCCTCTCTCCCTCCCTCCCTCCTTCTTTATTCATTTATTCACTTACTTGTTTTGTGGTAGGGTCTATGTAGCTCTGTATGGCCTGGAACTCAGTATATAGACCAGATTGGTCTCAAACCTGCAGAGATCCTACCTGTCTTTTGCCTCCTGAGTGCTGGGAATAAAGACATGTGCTATATGTTTATTTATTTATTGTTTTTGGTGGATTGTGTGTGTGTGTGTGTGTGTGTGTGTGTGTGTGTGTGTGTGTGTGTGTGTGTGTGTGTGTGTTGTGTGTGTTAGTTATTGGAAACTGAACATGATGGTCTCACCCCCCACACACAGATACAGACACATGCACACACTGGGGATTAAATATAAGATCTCACTCATTCTAAGGTAAACATTCAACCATTGAGCTATAGTCCCATCTCCCATGCCCCCCCCCCTTTTTTTTTTTTAATTTTTGTTTTTTAACGTCTCTGGCTATCCTGGAACTAGCTCTGTAGACCAGGCTGGCCTTGAGTCCACAGAGATCCGCCTGCCTCTGCCTCCCAAGTACTGGGACTAAAGGCGTGCACACTACTGCCTAGCACTCCCAGCCCCCTTTTAAGTGTTTATTTTGGGGTAGAGCTTAGGTAAACTATCCAGGTTGGCCCTAAACTTGGTTCCTTTTGCCTTGTCTGCATAAGTAGGCATTTTATTTCCTTTAGAAATTTTATTGCTGTAAGAATAATATGTGCGTCTGGAGATGTAGCTGAGTTAGAATATGCATATATGGCAAAGTCTTGAGTTAGGTCCCACTCAGTACCACATAAACTGAATGTGGTAGCACATCTCTGCTATCCCAGCACTCCGCAGTTGGCAGGAGCATCACAAGTTAGAATGAATTTAAAGTCAACCTAGGGACTTCCTGGGACCCTCTCACAGAAAAAGAACAGGGGCTTGGGAAATGGCTCATTCATTAAAGTGCTTGCCACACAAGCATGAAGACTTGAGTTAGATTCCTGGACCCATGTAAAGTCCTGGGAACCAAGGAGATGAAAAGAGGTGGACCCTTGGGGCTTATTGTCCAGTTTGGCCTTCTCCAGCTCCATACCAGTGAAAAACCTTGTCTCAAAACAAAGCCAAAACCAAAACCAGGCAGATAGCACCTGAGGCTAGCCACTGTCCTCCACATGCACACACAAACAAAATAAAAATAAGTGATTGTAGAAAATGTTAGAAACAGGGCAAGGTGTGGTGGTGCATGCCTGTGATCATAGTACTCAGGGCTGTGAGTTCAAGGCCAATCTGCTACATAGCAAGACCTTGTCTTAAAAATGGAATTGAAAAGAAAAACAGAAAATCTAGGCAACAAAATCAAAATGGGGAAAATTAACTGTCCCATCATGTGGAAATGATTATTTGTAATTCATTATGCAAATAGTTACTATTATACACTATTGTATACTATGTGTAGTGATATGCTATTTACAAAAATAAAATCATACACTACATTTTCCCTACTTTTTTCTTGTGGGATGTAGTAACTATCTTATTTTAATAGTTACTTATAACTTTAAGTGTTCTATTATTATTTTTGGTAGGGTCTCACCATGTAACTCTGTCTGGGAACTTACTCTGTAGATTAGATTGGTCTGGAACTCACAGATTCATCTACCTTTGCCTCCCAGATACCAGGATTAAAAATGTGTGTCTCCATGCCTGGCTGTTTTTTAAAATTAATTAGTTTATTAATGTTTATTAATGTACTAGTGTTTAGCTGCACTTATGTCTATACACCAGGTGTATTGCCTGGAGCCATTGTAGGTCAGAAGAAGGCATTGGATCCCTTCCAACAGCAGTTACAGGTGGTTGCAGTAGGAATCAAACCCTCATCTTCTACAAGAGCAACAGATGCTCTTTAACTGTTGAGCCAACTTTGTTTCTAGCCCTCTGTTTTGATTTTGAGATAGGGTTTCATATAGCTCGGCTAGCCTTGAAATTTACATTTAGCTGAGGCTGGCCCTGAATTCCTGGTCTTTGTGTCTCTGTCTCTCAAGTACTAGATTTACAGGTGTGTACGTGTGTGTGTGTGTGTGTGTGTGTGTGTGTGTGTGTGTGTGTGTGTGTGTGTGTTTGAGCTTGGTATTATTTTCCAGGTTGGCTTTAAACTCAGTATAGCAACAGGGTGACCTTAAACTCCTTATTCCTGATGCCAGGATCACAGTCATGTAACACAAACTTCACTTGTGTAGTTCTGGCCTTTGAACCAAAGGCCATGCTGTGCAGGCACTCTGCCAACTGAGTCACATCTTCCGCCCTTTCTAGCATTCTGTTCTTGGTTTAGTTTTCGTTTGTTTTGTTTTGTTTGAGGCAGGGTCTTTCTATGTAGCTCTGGTTGTCCTGGAACTTCCTATGTAAACCCTTACTCAGCTCCTTTCTAATATTTCTAATGACTATGTCTCACATTATTTGGTCAATGTGTTAACAATAGATTATGAAAAGATACATTGAGTTTAAGAGCACTGGCTGCTTTTCCTGAATTCAATTCCCAGCAACTACATGGTGGCTCACAACCATCTATAATGAGATCTGGTACCCTCTTCTGGTGTGCAGACATATATGCAGGCAGAACACTGTATATATAATAAATCTTTTTAAAAAGGTACATTGATATTTTACTCCTAAAGAGCTACAGTGAGTGTTGGATACAATTTGTACATATATTACATGTAATCCCAGCACTTAGGAGGCTGAGGCAGGAATATTGCCTGGGCTTGAGGCCAACTTAGGCTATATAATAACAAAGCTATCTCAAAAACACCCATCTCCAACAAGGCCTCCCATTTCTTCTCCAACTGTTCCTTAACTATGGCCCAAGCATTCAAACATGTGAGTTTATAGGGGCCATTCTCATCCAAACCAACACAGTTGGTATTTCCTATAGAAGAATATCTTAATGTTATTTGGATCAAACTACCTGGACCCTTTGTCAAACAACAAAAAACAAATTTAGGGCTAGCGAAATGGCTGAGGACCTGAGAACACTGCCTCCCAGAAGTTGTCCTCTGATCTCCATACTTAGGACATGGACCACATATTCAAGCACACATTTATGTTAAATAAATGTAAAAAAAAAATGCAGGGGATTAGTAAAAAACAAATTACCTTCTTACCAGTAGAGTTTACCTAAAATATGGGAAGTCTTCTGGTTTTTTGCTCTGCTGATTGGGAAGAATTGTGTGGTCACTTAATCAGTAGTGTCAAGGTGGGAACTGGCATCATCTTTCAGCCTTAGTTAAGAAATGGATAAGGGTTAGTGAACTGCCTGACCCACTTGTTTTCTTTTAGCTATATATAGAGTTGGGTGAAGCTTAAGTTTTGGTTGAGTTTGGCGATGTTAAGTGTGAGGTAAGTAGTGGTAGCTAAGTAATTTTGGCATCTGAGACACCATTCCTTAACTGAGACAGTAATGTTTCTTATAGAAGTTTAGCAATGCTCTAATATCCCTTTTTTTGTTGTTTACCTTTGCTTTTTACCCTGTAGCTGGTAATACTTTGGTTCAGCAAGGTGGACAGCCACTCATTCTGACCCAGAATCCAACACCAGGTCTGGGAACAATGGTTACTCAACCAGTATTGAGACCTGTCCAGGTCATGCAGAATGCCAATCATGTGACTAGTTCCCCTGTGGCCTCACAACCTATATTCATCACTACCCAGGTGAGTAGGACTTTGAATTCTGGGACCTGTAGAGGAAGTAAAGACTGAGCCTCCAGAGGCTCTGCCATCACAATTAGAAATGGTTCTGAGTCTTGTCTATTGAACTGAGGTTCTCTTTACTTCTCTTCCTTGTGGAATGCCCAGTATAGCATCATGCCTGCATTTTTCCTGTCCATACACTGTAGAGGTCTGTTAAGTTGATTTAAGTTTAGGCAGAAGTCATGAGGAAAGTTAGAAAGCCTTCACATGCCAGGCAATGGTGGTCCACACCTTTAATTCCAGCACTCTAGAGGCAGAGGCAGATGGCCAGGTCTGCAAAAGCAAGTTCTAGGACTGCCAGAGATGTTACACAGTGAAACCCTATCTCTAAAAATGAGAGAGGGGGGAGAAAGAGAGGAGAGAGAGCAAGCGCCAGCCTGAAAGGAGAGAGAGCCTGAGAGCCTTCACACAGGACTAGAGAGATGGCTTACCAGGCAAGAGCATTTGTTGCTCTTGCAGAAGACCCAGGTTCAATTCCCAGCACGACCCACATGTCATTTCATAACTGTTACAGAACCTCACTTCTAGAGAATTTGATGCCATCTCCTGACCTCTGTAGACACCAGGCACTCCTGTGGTGCACATATATATGCAAAACACTCATACACATAAAATAATACACAAAAAATAAATTTTAATTTTTTTTTTTTTAAAGCCTTCACACTTGCTTTGCAAGTGTTCTTTTTGCCTGGACTACTATCCCCTAGGGTAAATTCATTGACTTTGAAGAAGGAAGACTTACCATACAGTGTAGTGATTGGAAGTTGGAAGTCCAGGTCAGACTGGAATTTAAAGACATGTGGTTCTCTCTGCTGGAGGCTTCCTGATTTCTATAATTTCTTACAAATTTATCAGAGGTTTGTGACCCTTAAAGGGGCTTTGAAGGCAACATATTAAACAAGGATTGTTTATATGTTAGAATATTAGATTAAATACTGTTAGTAATTTTGTTTTTTCTCCTCAAAGCAGTCTGTGGGTACATAGTTTACTTAGTTTGTTGTTTTTTGTTACTTAATAGTTTGCTAAACAGGGTGGGTGGGTGTGGTGGTGCATACTTGTAAACCAGCTCTTAAGAGAATAAAGCAGAATTGTCACAAATTCAAGGCTAGCATGAGCAACATAGCAAGTTTGAGGCCAACCTGGGCTATTTAAACCCTGTCTCAAAACAGGTATTTGCAATCACAGGAACGTGGGGACAGTTTAGGCTACATAGCAAGACCCATCTCAAGAAACAAAAAAACACACTCCACAAAAATCTAGCATAGGAGAACTTCCTAAATATTTCCATTTCAGTCCTTTGAAAGCTGTCACTCTAGAAACTAAAGAGCCATTAGGTAAGAATATGGGGCTGTCATTCATACTGTAGTCAGTATGCTGGTTGCTTTCTGTGTGAAAGGTCATTTTACTTTTTAATACAGGGATTTCCTGTAAGGAATGTTCGGCCCGTACAAAATGCAATGAATCAGGTTGGGATTGTGTTGAATGTACAACAAGGACAAACCGTTAGACCAATTACACTGGTCCCAGGTAAGGAAATGTTTACCTATTTGGAATAACCTGGCATCCAGATATTCGTTTTTATTGTTTCAAAATATTCTAGTTCATTTGAAAGCATGTATTTAAAGAAAAATTTTAAATATGATCTTAACAATTTAAACCTGCCGGGAGGTTTAAAGGGGTGGAGATGCACGCCCTTAATCCCAGCGCTTGGGAGGGAAAGGCAGGTGGATCTCAGGGAGTTTGAGGCCAGCCTGGTCTACAAAGCGAGTTCCAGGACAGCCAGGACTGTTACACAGAGAAATCTTGTCTTGAAAAAACAAAAACCAAAATAGCCAATTTAAGCCCAATTAAAAAAAAAAAAAAAATGTTTCTTGGTTTACAGAGCAAGTTTCAGGATACACAGAGAGACCCTGTCTCCAAAAAAAAAAAAAAAAAAAAAAGTTTCTACCCTTTGACCAGGGTGGTAATTTTATTTAGCTTTTTCACTACCCTTTATAAGTTAAAATTAAATTATCTAGTCGCTGGTATTTGCTGATTATATCAGGTATTGTTTGTTATCCTGAAAGAATATTGTTAATGCATAATCACAAATCTCATACTCCATATATGTGTACTCATTTATGTGATAGGATTATAAATTGGATTTTACTTTAATTTTAAAGCATAGGTTTGGATGTGCAGCCAGGCATGATGGCACACTCCTGGAATCCAACATTCAGGAGGTTGAAGCATGAGGAATACTGTGAATTCAAGGCCAGTCTTGTCTCAAGAAACAAACCAAGGCAGAGGGTTGGGGGGCTTAGGTGTAAATTACGTAAATGACATATCCTTTGAGGCTAATACTACCAATGACCATATAATGGAATGCTAAAGACTATTGGGGCTGGGGGTGTAGCCAAGGGTAGAGTGAATTCTTGGCATTGCTTGAGACTTTGGGTTCAATTACTAGTACCAAAAAGAATCTTGTAATTTCCTCTCAAGTCACTTTTCTTATCTGTCAGATTTTCTACACTTCAGGTCAAAAACAGAATAACTTTATTTAATGGTATAGATCAGACCCCAGGGCCAGTAGGTGGCTCAGGGCTAAAAGGACTTGCTCCAAACTTGACATCTTGTCCGCTCGTGGTAAGAGGGAAGAGCCAGTCCCACAAGGTGAACTCTGACCTCCACATGCACACTGTAGTATGCGTGCCCCCACACACGCATATAGTACACAAATAAGTTTTAAAAATAATAAAAGGGCCTCTGTATTTTTCCTTTCTAAAGAATTTTTGGTCTTTTGATCTCAGAGCTCACATAGCTTTGTAGGCCATAAGTCTCATCAGAATTCTCTTAAAACATCTGGTATTATTCCATAAATATTTTTCAGTGGAATTGTCTACAATTGTTCTACAAAAAAAAAAAATATTCCCCTTTGGGACATTCTGGTGAAAGTTTCCTCTCTTATTTGAGTGTATAGAAAAAAATGGAAAGTTTTTTTAGAATCTGAAAAAGGACTTTAAGGACCAAGTTTGTTCTTTGGCCTTTGTCTTCTTATTCTTCCTTCCACTCCTAACACAGAGGTCAAACCACTGTTTGCATTCTTGAGATAAAAAAGGTAATGTGGAATTTGTCTTCAGAGGAGATGATGGGAGCTATCTTCTATTATTGCTTTAAGCTGCCTAGGGTAATTTTTTTTTGTCTTTTGGACAGCTACTGTTTTCTTAGCTGTTAAGATCAATACTATTCTTGGTAACCTGTGATGGTCCCTCAGTTTAGGGAAATAACTTTTTCCTGTTCTTGTATTTCTAGGAAAGGCAAGAAAATATGTTATAGGTGAGCTCACTGATGAAGGTTTGGGACTTTTTTGTCTCTCTTTTAAAAGCCCCAGGTACACAGTTTGTTAAGCCGACAGTTGGCGTCCCACAAGTGTTCTCTCAGATGACCCCAGTGAGGCCAGGCTCCACAATGCCTGTGAGGCCCACCACCAACACCTTCACCACCGTCATCCCAGCCACTCTGACCATTCGAAGCACTGTCCCACAGTCACAGTCACAGCAGACCAAGTCCACCCCCAGCACTTCCACTGCTCCCACTGCCACACAGCCAACCCCACTGGGGCAGCTAGCTGTACAGCCTCTGGGCCAGTCCAGCCAGACCTCCAATCCCAAACTAGGTGAGACTTGGGATGAGGAGATGGCAGAACAGCATGGGGCAGTGGGGGGGAAGCAGACGGTTTTCACTCGGTCAATGTAGCTCCCTCCTTCCCCTCTCCACCTGCAGTGAGCATTGCGAGCTTCGTCACTGTGAAGCGACCTGGGGTCACAGGTGAAAATAGCAACGAAGTGGCCAAGTTGGTGAATACTCTTAACACTGTCCCTTCCCTGGGCCAGAGCCCTGGGCCAGTGGTGGTGTCCAACAACAGTTCTACTCAAAGAACCAGTGGACCCGAATCTTCAATGAAAGGTAATGTGAGGCTGAATCTCCAGTCAGTCATTCAGAAAACATTGATAAAGCATTGAAACTATTCTGAAATGGAGAAATAGAATAAGATATAGGTGCTTTGATTTGGTCTTACAGAAATGCTAATGTTAGAAGGTATCAATTGTGAAATTTAACTGCAGTCACTTTGGGGCTGGGGTGATCAAATTTGTCTTTATGGAAGAGGTGGATTTTCTGGGGTGAATTTATATTTAAATATTTATTTCTTATATGTGAGTGCTTTGTCTTCATGTATATCTGCACCCTAGAAGAAGACATTGGATCTCACAGGACTGCAGTTATAGACAGTTGTGATTCACCATGTGGGTGCTGGGAATTGAACTGGGGATCTCTCCAAGAGCAGCCAGGGCTCTTAACCAGTGAGCCCTACATCCAATTCCTCTGGGGTGAACTTTTAAAATTGCGATGTTGTAGAGAGGTTTTCAGAAAGGTAGAGAATATGGTTGTGGGGATTTTCAGTGGTCAAGGGCAGAGACTGGTAACTTTTGTGACTATCCTAGGCTTTTTGCACAACATGTGCTCTGTCTCATGCTTATATATTCTGGTGCCATTGTGTAGAAGCAGCTACTGATACCAGACAAATGAATTAGAGCTAGAGCTAGACTGTGTTCCACGAAAGTTACGGGATCTGAATTTGGAATTTTACATGCTTTTCATGTGCCCCAATTTTTTCTTTTGCTTTTATTTCACCTATTTTAAAAGTTCCTAGTCACAAAAAATTGAAATTGTTACTTTCTGTGCAGTATAAAAATTAACTCAAAAGTAGGTGTGGTGGCACACATGTTTCATTCCAGTGCCTGGGAGGCAGAGGCAGATGGATCTCTTGAGTTTGAAGCCAGCCTGGTCTACATAGTGAATTCTAAGCCAGCCAGGGCTCCATAGTGAGAACTCTCAAAAACAAGAAAATAAAAACCTCAAAGTACATCAAAGACCTAAGCAAACACAGACATGAAGTTGGGCATGTGGCAGTACTCCGCACTCAGCCTGAGGAAGAAGATGTGATCTGAGTTCAAGGCCAGCTTGGATTACACCGTGAGACTGTATCTCAAGAATAAAACAAACAAACAAACAAACAAACTACGAGGCTTGGAGAGATGGCTCAGAGGTTAAAAGCCCTGACTGTTCTTCCAGAGGTCCTGAGTTCAATTTCCCAGCCACCACATACATAGTGGCTCATAACCATCCATAGTGTGATCTGGTGCCCTCTTCTGGCCTGCAGGGGATACATGCAGGCAGAATGTTGATACATAATAAATAAATAAATCTTTTTTTTAAAAAAGGAAGGAAGAAACTGGTGATGGGGGCTGAGGAGATGGCCCAGTCAGTAAAGTACTTGCTATCTAAGTGTGAGGACCTGAGCTTGGATCCCCAGCACCCAAGTAAAATCCAGCATGATGGCACATGCTTGTAACTCCAGCATTGAAGGGGTGGACACAGATGATCATGGAGCTTGCTGGCCAATCAGTCTAGCTGAAATGGTGTGGTGCTTGCTGGGTTCAGTTGAAGACCCTGTCTTTAATTTGGAGAGTGATAGTGGGGGAGACCTACAGTCAATCTCTGACCTCTACAAGTAAGCACATTTACACTTGCATAATACATACATGTATAAGCCACGCACAGAAACACGGTTAACAGTTACACATACCTATAAATAGATTCAGCTACTTACGAGACCAGAAAAGGATTGCTTTGTACCCAGTATGACAAAGGAACCAAGGCAGTGCGAAGGTCCCTTCTTAGAAATAAATGACCAGCTATGGGGCTCATGCTTGTGATCTAGCACTCAGGCCGATGCATGGTGACTGTTGTAGTATATGGGAAGTTCTGCCAGGAAAAACTGACCAGAACCAAAAATTCCTAGGAAAAACATAGGGGGGGGAAAATGCTTGACAAAATTAGATTTAACAATCATTTATTTTCTTGAATGCCAAAAGCACAGGCAAAATAAAAATTGTTAAATTTGAAATTTTAAACTTATATGCATCAGAGAACATTAATAGCATAGTGAAAAAGGAACCTATAGAATGGGGGGGCATGTATTGTACTGAGAGATTACTAATATGTAATTCCCTACTGCATCAATAACAAACCAACTAATTGAAGAGGAGGTTAAGCAGGCTGGTGTGATGACTCAGTGGTAGAGAGACTATCTTAAAAAGCAAAAAACAACCAATAATAGTAATTTTTTCAATGAGGTAAAGAAGGCTTGTGGAGAAATAGCCATGATGGGGTGAGGTCCTGGATTCTGTCCCCTGCAGGGACTAGGGAATAAGATGGATCTCCCAGACCATCATGAAATGCCTGATAAACAGAAGATGGCCAGCAGTTATCAGTTTAGGGAAACATAAAAATAATGGTGAAATGCCATCTGTACCCAGTAGGATAGTGACTCAAAAAGCAAACAACCCAACTAAACCAGCCAAACCAGAAAGTTAATAACTCCACTTCAAAAAGATAAGTACTGTATGTTCTCTGTGGGTCCTAATTTCTACATGTGTGCTTATGTAGGGCTGAGTGCACAGAGGCCAGGGAACTAGAAAGGGCAAATGGTTGGGGAGAGGGGTGAGTAGAGGGTAAGGAAGTGAGGAGAGACTCATAGAGCACGTGTGAGAGGAAGTGGCACAGGGAAACTAGGAGTGGAAGGGCACAAGCAGGGACAGATGGAGACAGAGTCAGCCAAGACTAAGTGTACCTGAAAATGCCATCAGGAACTCAGTTTGCACACTGATGGAAAAAGATGTGTGTAACAGAGAAAAAAAGATGAAACAATACCACCTTCATCTAGCCAAGTGGCTTTACTTTTAATTCAGTGTCAGAATATAATAAAAGGAAGCTGTAATTGTGGGGGTTTTGTTTTTTGGTGTTGGTTTTGGTTTTTTGGTTTCTCTGGGTTTTTAGAGCCTGTCCTGGAACTCACTCTAAACCAGGCTGGTCTCAAACTCACAGAGATCTGCCTGCTCTAGAGTGCTGGGATTAAAGGCATGCGCCACCACTGCCTGGCGTATAGTTATTTTTGTTGTTGTTGCTGTTTCGTTTCTCTTAATTTTACTGTGTGTGTGTGTGTGTGTGTGTGTGTGTGTGTGTGTGTTTCTTTGTATATGTGTGCACCACGTGCATGCCTGGCATCCAGAGAAACCAGAAGAGGATGTCAGATGGTTGTGGGCCACTGTGAGTGCTGGAGAAACCGGGTTCCCCTGAAAGAGTTGCCAGTACTCTTAGTAATGAGCCATCCCTCCAGCCCCTGTAATTATTTTAAAAAGTAACAAAATGGTGCAGGTGAGATAAGATAGTAGCTCAGCATGCAAAGGTTCTTTCTCTCTCTCCCTCTCTCTCTCTCTCTCCCTCTCTCTCCCTCTCTCTCCCTCTCTCTGTCTCTGTCCCTCTCTCTGTAAATTTTTTTTTTTTTTTTTTTTTGCATGTGAAAATTCTTACTGCCAAGCCTGACAGCCTGAGTTTGATCTCTGGGACCCACACTGAAGGACATGTTCTCTGAACACATACACATTCACATAATAAATTTAACATTTAGATGAGGAGATAAAGTGGAATCATCATGTACTATTGGCAGGGTTATAACTCAGTACAGATACTGTGAAAAATAGTATGTTTCTCAAAAAGAAATTCTTAATTACCATATACTTTAGGAGTTCTGCTTTTAAGTTATAGATTGAAAAGCATTGAAAGCAGGGACGAGAACAGCACTGTGTAGAAATCACAGCTGCGTCATTCGCAATAGGCAAAAGGTGAGAAGAGCCCACATCGCCATCAGATCATGAATGTATAAACAAAATATGTCTTGTTTAGGTTTAAAAAGGGAGTTTTTTTTCTTTCCAAAAGTTCTTTTTATTTTTGAGATTGTAAATTTAATTATATTTCTTTCTTTCCTTTCTCCCTCCACACCCTCCCACTTATCTCTTCCCACTTTTCTATAAATTTATGGCTTCTTTTTTCATCAATTATTGAACGCATATATGTATTTGTATATACATACATACTCTTAAATGTAACCTTTTTGAGTCCATATAATGTTACTTGTATGTATAGGAAGTCATTTTGGCATAAATATAACATGGAGAACTTTAAGGGTATTGTTAGGCTATGTGAAATACTGTCAAAGTCTGGACCAGCAGGGTGACATAGGAGAGAGACCCTAGTACAGAAAGGCCATGAGTAGTAGTCCACATCTTTTTTCCTATACCCTGGGATGTGGAGGCAGGGGGATCAGGAACTCAGAGCCAGCTTCCACTATATCATGCGTTTAGCTGGTATGGGCTACAAGAGGCACTGTTTCAGGCAAAACTGCCCTCAAAATAATTTCAGTTCTATAAGGTAAGAAGAGTTCTGGAGGGCTGGAGAGATGGCTCAGTGGTTAATAGCACTGACTGCTCTTTCAGAGGACCTGGGTTCAATTCTCAGCACCCATGTGGCAGTTCACAACTGTCTCTAACTCTAGTTCCAACAGATCCAACTTCCTTACACTTGACATGAATCCAGACAAAACACCAAGACACATAAAATTAAATAAGTAAAAAAGTTCTGAAAATCACACAGCACGAATGTTTTTAGCTACCTAAAGTATGTGCTCAAAGCTAGTTACAGTGATGAGTATTGCTTTCTTTATGTCATAGTGTTAAAATTTATTATTTTTGTTTTGTTTTAAAATGGTCTTCCTTTGTAGGCCAAATGGAACTAGATATATAGACTAAGCTGGCCTAGAACTTGGTGATCTTCTCGCTTCTACCTCCCAAGGACTAGGATTATAGGTGTGCATCACCATGCTCAGCTCCATCACAATTTTAGAAAAAGAAAAGTGTCTGTCAATATAGCACATCCTGTTATCTCAGCACTCGGGATGGAAGCATGTTAATCATGAGTTCAAGGTTAACCTGAATTACACAAAGGTGCTGTCTGAAAACAAACCGAAAGAGACATAAGTGGGAGAGAAACAATGAACTTTACCAATTAGAGGTGGTGGTAAAAGGGTATTCCTAGCTCGTGAGTGAAGACAGAAACTTGACTACTGGCCAAAGGGGCCTCTGTGCCTCAGTCTGCTAGCCCTGGCTTCAAGTTTGAGCAGTTAAAAAAAAAATGTGCCTCTCATGCTTGCTTTTTACTCTTGGCTTTTTTTCTCAGGGAGTGTATAGCCTTGCCCTGGTATGCTGTATTAATCTTATTAATTCTTCTCCATTCTTCCAGTGACCTCTTCCATCCCAGTGTTTGACCTCCAGGATGGTGGACGGAAAATATGTCCACGGTGTAATGCTCAGTTCCGTGTTACTGAAGCCTTGAGAGGTCACATGTGTGTAAGTGACACCACCCAGCTTAAGTGGCTTCTTCCTTCTCTGATATTGAGAGCATGGAAAGCAGATGCTTAGACTTGGAAACTTTTAAAAGCTGTTCGTTCTATCTTTTGGTATATTGTAGAAAAGGACTATATAAACTGAACATATGATGTCAGCATTGAAAGACTGCTGATAGGTGATGAGCACTTACTGTCTTAACATGGGAGATTTGATCTCACAGGACAGCAAGTTTGTTACAGAAGACCACAGACAATGGTCATAACTTCAGCTCAGTTTTAATTATATCACTGGTAGAATTAAAGCCTGTTGCCTGGTCCCTGCTTTACTTATAACTTTATAAGTAAAGTTATAGTCTTATAACTTTCTGGTATCAGTTCAAATGAAGAGGTTGGAACTTCTTTTTCTAGAGCTCTAAAGGGTGCAGGGTTCAAGGCTGTGTGGATATAAAATAGAAATGGGAACTTTGGGATTACTAAAGAAAGCAAGGTGAAAGCTGGAAGATGACTACCTTAACCCAGCTCAGGTGTGCTAATGAATGCCTATAGTCCCAGCTATCCAGTGGACTATCCTGAGTAGAGATCACAGTGTCCACAAACACATCCTTTATTGACTACATCAACAGACCATTCCCAGGGACTATTAGTAACATGGATTTAGCTTATCCTAATTTCAGATAATGAGAATCATGATGTCATCTCTTTTGCAGTACTGCTGCCCTGAAATGGTTGAGTACCAGAAGAAAGGCAAGTCTCTCGATACAGAGCCCAGTATTCCATTGGCAGCAAAGCCTTCATCCCCTGAGAAGACAGCTCCTGTCACTTCCACACCATCCTCTACACCTATTCCTGCTCTCTCACCACCTACCAAAGTACCAGAGCCAAATGAGAATGCTGGAGATGGTGTCCAGACCAAGCTTATTATGCTAGTTGATGACTTTTACTATGGACGGGATGGGGGCAAGGTAGCCCAGCTCACAAGCTTTCCTAAGGTTGCCACATCTTTCCGATGCCCTCATTGTACCAAAAGACTAAAAAACAACATTCGGTAAGCATGAAATAGTCTTGGCAGTTACCCTGCATAAAAGTAGACAAATTTTCCTACATTGTTAAGTTTTTCTTTTTGGAAACATTAACTGTGATTCAGTCATCTTAGAAGTTATAGTGTATACTACTGTTGAGTTACTTTATTACATTAATAAAGTATACCTTTGAGTTTGAGTAAGGAAGACCACTCTCTTGGCATTAGTTTTAACAACCTATTATCTGGGGGATGGAGAGATGGTTCTGCAGTTGAGAGGACTGCTGTTCTTCCAGAGGATCTGGTTCAATTCCCAGCATCCACATGGTAGCTCACAATTGTAGCTCCAAGATATGACACCCTCACACAGACATACATACAGGCAAAGCAGCAATGCATGTAAAATAAAACTAATTACTAAAAAACAAAACAAACAAAAAAAAGGGCTGTGATTGGTGGTACACACCTTTAATTCCAGCCCTTGGGGAAGCAGAGGCAGGTGGATCTCTGAGTTCAAGGCCAGCCTGGTCTACAGGACAAGCTCCAAAGGAATACAAAAAAACCCTGTCTCAAAAAACCAAAACAACAACAACAAAAACCATGTTATCTGGAGCTGGAGAGAGGGCTCTGAAGAAGTTGTGCTCTGCTCTTGCAGAGGACTTGAATCCAGTTCTTAGCACACATCAGGTACTCCTGATTGTCTGTAACTTCAGCTCCAGGGGATCCAATGCATCTGGCCTCCTTAATCACTTGTACCTGTGAATACATGCCCACACACATAAACATACATACATACATACATCCACAGACTTTGAAAAGAACCATCTCCCTGGCTCAGAAAAAGACTATCACAAATTGAGGAAGTTGGAGAAGGGAGCAAATAATGTTTGCTTATAATTCTATCATTGTATCTCTCAAAGACTACTGAGTTTGTTTTTTGTTTGTACTGTGTTACAGATTCATGAACCATATGAAACACCATGTGGAACTTGATCAGCAGAACGGAGAGGTAGATGGTCATACTATCTGTCAACACTGTTACCGCCAGTTCTCCACCCCCTTTCAGCTCCAGTGCCACTTGGAAAATGTTCACAGTCCTTATGAGTCTACTAGTAAGTTTGAAAAGGAAAACTCCAGTGGAGGGGTGGGAGCTGCCTTTTCTTTACTTACTGAATGACACTAGCAAAAAGCTCTTTACATGCAGGAAATAGTGGTAGAGGAATTACTTTTCCCTATTTTCTTTCAAGCCTCATATTAAAGTACTATAAAATGAGAACACTAACTTATTAGAGTAATAAGTCGTTTGCTTAAAACATACATTTCTAGTCAGAGGTGGTGGTGCACACTTTTAATCCCAGCACTTGGGAGGCAAAGTCAGGCAGATCTCTGTGAGTTGGAGACCAGCCTGGTTTACAGAGTGAGTTTCAGGGCAGCAGAGCTATGCAGAGAAACCCTGTATTGAAAAAACACATATGTTATTTCTATTGAGTTGACATTTTTGAGATGTGAGCCTAGCATTCAGGCCCAGTTAGTTAATTTTGGTTTTTTTTTGTTTTTTAGACAGGGTTTCTTTGTATAGCCCTGACTGTCCTGGAATTTACTCTGTAGACCAGGCTGGCTTTGAACTCAGAGATCTACCTGCCCCCACCTCCTGAGTGCTACAATTAAAGTCATGTGCCACCACCACTACCTGGCTGCAGGATTTTAATTTTTGAGTATGTGTGTACACATGCTCCTAGACGGGGACCTACAGAAGCCAAAGGCATCAGATTTCCTTGGAGCTAGAGTTAGAGATGATTGTGACTGCCTGGTATGGATGCTGGGAACTGAGCTCCAGTTCTCTGCTAAAGCAGTGTACACTTTCACCACTGAACCATTTCTCCCTCCCTGTTCAGATAATTTCTGGTGTCCTTTAAAGGATTGCCAGTTTTATTAAAGTTATGTTAAGTCTAATTATGTTAAATATAGGAGTTCACGTAATTGTAGTGTGTGAGAGAGAATAAGACACCATTATATGTTAGGTCTACAGGCTCATGTCTGTATTACCAGCACTTAGAAGGCTGAGGTAGTAAATACTACTGAGTTCAAGGCAATCCTAGACTACATAAGACCCTATCTTTAAACAACAAGATAATATTACAAACATGCCTTATATGATAGCAGTGATGGGTAAGATAATTCTAAGAGGGGAGAAGATCTTGTGTCCAGGTTTCACAAAAAGTAGTGGTTAAATTTTCAGTTTTCAATGTAGGAAGAACTTAGATTCAAGGGATGGGCCATTATCTGATAAGTACTTGAAACTTTAAGTCTGCAATTTCCATATTTCTAGAAATTTGAAAGGCCAAGGGACAAAGAAAAACACAAATATGTCCTCTTTTCTAGCCATAACTGTAATTCAAAATATGAAGCAATTAAAATTTTTATGAAAAATTTATAATTGTATCCTTATAATCAATCTTGACAAATTGGCTAATAGTATAATTACCTTGAATCTGTTAATATAGAAAGAGAAATGTCATTTATGACAAGGTAAGAGCATCTGTCCAGCCAAGTATGGTGACACACACCATTATTCCCTGACTTGGGAGGCAGAGGCAGAATGGTCTATGAATTCCAGGCCATACAGAGTTGTATAATGAGACACTGTCACAAAAACAAAAAGAAAGTAAACATCTTTTATTTAGTGTTTGTCAGCCTTTTCAGAACAAATTCTTTCTGGTACTTCATGGACTGTCAGTAGATATTCATGAATTACTTATAAATGAGAATCTTTGTCCTTAGGCACAGGCATAAAGTCATACAGTATTTTAAAAGAAATGCACACTGTAGATATATAGAAGCTGATGAACAGTAGCAAGTCATAAGAGTTTCTACCAAGTTCTTACCTATCATCGAATGATGACAGCAGTGGGTATTGAGTTAGAAAGAGAAGAAGTAGGAAATGGTAAACAGAATGTGATGTCAAGTTAGAAGCAGAGAGAATGCCCAATTTATAGAATAGAGCTTTGTTTAAAAAGACTGAGTTAGAGACATAGGGACATTAGTTGTCATTGACAATACAAATGTTAGAGCAGAACCATTTTACAGATGTGTTGGTGATTACAAGTGGAGATACAGAGTCAGAAAGAATCTTTGAGGGCTATGATCTTACATCCAGGTGCATGTCTAGATTATTTTTCTTCTTACAGCCAAGTGCAAGATCTGTGAGTGGGCATTTGAAAGCGAGCCACTGTTTCTCCAGCATATGAAGGACACTCATAAGCCTGGAGAGATGCCTTATGTTTGTCAGGTATTGCCTTTTTCTCCAGAGCATTTTAGGCATTTTGTTTTTAAACTGATTGTAAAGAAATCTTCTAATGAATATTCCTAAATACCCACTGTACACAATTCTGTTTAGGTACTCTGAAGACATATGGAAGGAGAATAACACAGTTCCTATAGTTAGGACTTCCTATAGGGTAACACCCAGACAGGGGCCTCCTGTGCATACTAAAAGAGTCTGTCTCCCAAGCTTTCCCTCTCAGGATAAGAGGATGCTTTTGTTCCTTAGAAAATAGGGGTTGTACTCAGACTCTGCTGTCCATTACTATTTTGATCACAGCTAAACTCATCACCCACATAGATCACTGTTACAGGGCCAGAACAGTATTCTATGCATTTAAGAATGCCCTGCCCCCAATCTTTGTTGTTACCTCTTTTTATGACTCCAGTTACTCACTCTTACCCTTATTTTCCTTCTTGCGTGACTCAGGTGTGTCAGTATCGCTCCTCCCTCTACTCTGAGGTAGATGTCCATTTTCGGATGATCCATGAAGATACCCGGCATTTGCTCTGCCCATATTGCCTGAAAGTCTTCAAAAATGGCAATGCATTCCAGCAGCACTACATGAGGCACCAGGTATCAGGCACCAAGACAATCCTGTATTCTCATTTGAATTTCTGGGTTCTAGGGTCAGGGTTGAGATAAATAAACAATGTTGGAAGAGAAGATACTGCCTTGAACAAACATCATTCAGTACCTATTACTTGCTACACACTAGGTCATATGTTAGAGATTTAGTGATAAAGGAAACAGTACACAAAACCATCGTGCTGGATGTGTTAACTGGGCAAGGGACAGGAGAAGCATCTCCCTATTCTGGGAGCTGAGAGTTACCCAGGAAGAAGTAGTGTTGAGGTCTGAAGGATGAGTAATGGTGAGGAAGAAAATAGAGCATAGAAGTAGTATACCAGAAGCACAAGGTACACTGGGGCAGTGTAGGAAAGTGAGGGGTGTTCTGTGTAGATTGTGGAATACGAGGCAGGCATTGGAAGCTAGGTGGGGACAGGAGTTCAAGCCCTGAGTGATAGGTTCCTACTTGTTTTATTCAAGATTTTACCCCAGCTGCACTGAATGGAAGTTAAAAGCAGAAAAAGACTGGTCAAAGGCTTTTTAATCATTTAGGTCGGAAATGACAGTGGGTGTTGGTCTATGAAGTGAAGAAAAGGAATAGAGTTGGGAGTTATTGCTAAGATAATAGGGTACTAAGATTTAAAGACGGGTTAAGTGAAAATAGCAGGAGAAAAAGACTAGTTCCTAAAACAAGCACTGACTTTGTCTTCAGGGTTCTAGCCATACTGCTGTCAGGCTGAGTCCCAAAAGGCTCAAGGATTTGAGGCCCTGTAGCCTGGGCTACATAGTGAGATCTTTTTTCAAAAAAAGTCTTAAATGGTGCCTAGTCTTTGACAGTTGGATGAACACCAGGACTATTTACTGAGAAATACTGGAGAAAGCAAATTTAGAGAGAATATTCGGATTTGGGTATTTTGTTAGCACTGTCTGTTGGCATTACAATGTAGCTGGTAGATAAAAGATCTGAAATCTCAGTTGCTACAAGAATAATTTGAGAAGTATTATATAAAGTCATTAGATTTTAATCTTTTTTTTTTCTCCCCTCTTTTTTTTGAGACTTAGTCTCACTATGTAGCCTTAGCTGGCCTCAGACTCATAGAGATTCATGTGCCTCTGCCTCCTGACTGCTTAGATTAAAAATGTGTACCACCACACCTAGTTGATTTTATTTTTATATTAGATATATGTTGTTCTGCCTACATGTATGTCTGTGTCCCATGTGCATGCCCTGTGCCTGAGTTTCAGGGAACTGAACCAGAGTCCTATGAAGAACAGTCAGTAGTACTGAACCATCCCTAAACTCCAGCTGATTTTAAACTCTAAGTCCTACAGATGTGTCAAGAAAAGGGCTTGAAGTTTCTGTCCATAAAACTGTCACAGTAATCCTAATAGGAGTTTTGATGCCAAGGAGACTGAAGTGTTGTGAAGAAAAGAGTATGATCAGAATGCCCAGGCCACTGGAATGTTAGCTAGAAAGAAACCCGAGGCAGACCCTTTATTAATCAGCATTAAGAGACTGTTGGGTTGGTTAGTCAGGTTTTAGCAGGAGAAACAAAGGACTTGAGGAAGTAAATGGAGATAACCTATAACGTGCTTATACAGAGCAGGACAGAGGGCAGGTGATCCAGGGGCAGGAGGGGTTGGGGGGAAGATGGGTGGTGGTGCTGGTTTTGTTGTATTTTATTTACAATATAGAATAGACATAACCTTGTTTTAAAATTGCTATAGAAAGACTAGAATGGTGGTAGCACTCAGGAGGCTGAGGCATAATTTGAGTTCTGCCTAGACTGCTGAGTAAGTTCCAGGGTAGCCTAGGATACACAGTGAGACTCTGTCTTTATAAACAATGCTATAAGAAAGAACCTACTAGAAGAGAGTGAAGGTTTATAAGGGAAATCAGAGTGAAAAACAAGGTGGGTGTTGTGTGCTCTGTGTCCACGAGTGCATACACATGCACTCTTACAAAGTGCATCCTTCACTCACGCACCTCTTCATAGTGTAGGCTTGTGGAAATCAATTCTTGTATCTTAGCTTAATGTTACATTTATTTGCTACCATAGAAAGAGAATTATGAGTGCTGTTTTGGCAGGCCAAGTATTCAAAATGTCCCGAAACATTGAAACATCTACGTATAGAGATGTATTAAGAGCCTTCCCCCGATCCCACCACTACCAACTCCCCACCCTAGAGAAGGAGAAAAGCGACAGTACAGAGGGGAATACAGTCTTGTATGTGGCTGGCGTGTCTTGGTGGTAGGATGCTTACTTGGCATAAGAAGGATTTGGTTTCTTGCTTGTATCCCTAGTGCCTCCAAAAAAAGAAAAAAAGAAAAAGAAGAGAGTCTGTGCTCTGTGGTTGTTCTTATGCAGTTGGTGAAAAGTGCTGGTGAGCCTGGTGTTACCTGTCTGTGGAAATTAACCAAGAACCTGGGTTAAAGGCAGACCTAGAATATGAAGGGAACCGAATGAGAAGTCTTGAGTTGTTGTTTGCTTAACAGCTTTACCATGTAGGTTTTTGGTGTGTTTTTAAGTCATAAAGAATGTCCAGGTGACAGGGTGAGCAAGTGTGTGCTGCTGGCCCATGTGCTCCAGGTCAAGAAGGAGTGGCTGAGGATTTGTACATCCTGGCCTTCATTTCTTGGGCACATGAAATGGAGTTTCTCAGTGACAGGTTTCCTGGTCTTAAATAGTTCTTTTTTTTTAACTCATTAAATTCTCAACAGAAAGAGAGAAATGTTGACACTGATTCACTGGGAACCTTTAAGGGATTCTTGTCTGTTTTGTTTTTCTCCTCTTCAGAAGAGAAATGTTTATCACTGCAACAAATGCCGGCTACAGTTTCTCTTTGCCAAGGACAAAATTGAACACAAGCTTCAGCACCATAAAACGTTCCGTAAACCTAAGCAGCTGGAAGGCTTGAAGCCAGGCACCAAGGTAAAGGGTTTGCCAGAGAAGGTGCTTTTCCAGTGCTGGGAAGGACAGCACCCTGGGGTTTACTGTGAGTAGCATTTAATTGTTCTTCCTTTGATTCTCAGGTGACAATCCGGGCTTCTCGGGGGCAGCCACGAACTGTTCCTGTGTCTTCAAATGATATGTCTTCTAGCGCCTTGCAGGAGGCCCTGCCACTGACCTCCTCCACTGACCCGTTGCCTGTCTTCCTTTATCCCCCTGTCCAACGAAACATCCAGAAGAGAGCTGTGAGGAAAATGTCAGTGCTTCCTTCTAAATGCTAGGCGGGTGGGAACTGTGTGGGGAGGGCATTTCCTAATAGCCAGGGAAATCAAATATAGTCTGAGACAGTGGCAGTAATGAAATTTTCTTTTTGACAGGAGTGTCATGGGCCGGCAGACATGCCTAGAGTGCAGCTTTGAGATCCCGGATTTCCCTAATCATTTCCCTACCTATGTGCATTGTTCTCTCTGTCGCTACAGCACCTGCTGCTCTCGAGCTTATGCCAATCACATGATCAAGTAAGTGGAGAGCAAACCAGGACTTCTAGTTAAACTCACTTCATTCCTTCCTGTGTTTTCATTTTGTTTCTTCAACTCCTAAAGCCATTTGTCCGTCTCTTCTAGGAAAATTAAAGAGCAAACCCGTATTCATTTGGCTTTGTTAGTCTGTGCTCCAAATAACCTCCTAGGGTCTTGCTATTGAAAGTACAGTCTAGGCATTGGATGAGAGCTTGTTAGAAATACAGGCAGTTCTCTGTGAGTTCGAGGCCAGCCTGGTCTACAGAAGTAGTTGCAGGACAGCCTCCAAAGCAATACAGAGAAACCCTGTTTCGAAAAACCAAAAAGAAAAGAAAAAAAGAAATACTAGTTCTTAGCCCCATCCTAGACCTGAATGAAAATGTAAATTGTAATTGCTCCTCAGGTTATTTTGTGTTTATATTGAAGTTTGAGAAGTTGATAGTCAAACTGATCTGGATCGAGAGTGCATCTCTTTGGTTGGTCATTGTCATTGGCTGGTAACTCCCATTTCTTTATCTTTCTTAGCAATCATGTTCCACGGAAGAGCCCCAAGTATTTGGCATTGTTTAAAAATTCTGTAAGGTAATAAAACACTTCTTGGTACTCTAATTTTTTAAGTTGTTAAGGTCATGTCTTTATTCTGTGGAGTGGGTATGTGCATCACTCCCTTATTTAAGCCTCAGTTTAACTGTTTATTGCCATTGACATATGATTCTAATATTCTTGGCCCTTTGTTCTCTCTCTCTTAGTGGAATCAAGCTGGCCTGCACTTCATGTACCTTTGCTACCTCTGTGGGAGACGCCATGGCCAAGCATTTAGTGTTCAACCCCTCCCACAGATCTAGCAGCATCTTACCCCGGGGTAAGTGGGAGAAACTGGGGTGGGAGAAGGGATGTCATACTATATGAGCTAGGAGCATTTTTCTCTGGCCTCACCCATTTATTAGACATGCACTACACTTAGACTCTTATCATTCTAACTTGAAGTTAGATAAGATTGGGAAGATTGCACCATGAATTGTCTATTAGTGGGTAGAGTGTTGAAATCTGAAGGTATTACCTATGGAAAATTGGTTTTGTTTTTTTCCCCTTGATCTAATTTTTTTTTTTTTTAATCTCATTTTCCCAGGGCTCAATTGGATGTCTCATTCAAGGTAACATTCATTTCATGATTTAATATGACTTTGCATGATGTTTGCTCTTACTAATACTATTATTTAAATTCCTAAGTTTAACTGATGTTTCTGCTCTCTGCTCCTCATCTCCACTCGTTTAGGCCTGGCCAGACTCCTGAACGAGTGTACGACCGGAACTTGAAGAATATATATCTTCCACCTCCCTTCCTCCCTAACAAAGCTGCCACTGTGAAACCTGTAGGAGCCACCCCAGTAGAGCCTCAAGAGCTCGCAGTTCCTGTGACCCAGGCACTTCCATCACCAGCTTCAACTGCGACCCCACCAGCAACCCCTACTCACCCACAGCCCTTACCCCTACCACCCTTGGCCACAGAGGGGGCTGAATGTCTGAATGTCAATGAACAGGTTGAGGGAAGCCCTGTCACTCAGGAACCTGAACCAGCATCTGGTGGTGGAGGCAGCAGTGGGGTTAGCAAGAAAGAGCAGCTGTCTGTGAAGAAGCTTCGGGTAGTACTGTTTGCCCTGTGCTGCAACACAGAGCTGGCAGCCGAACACTTCCGAAACCCCCAGCGTCGGATCCGTCGTTGGCTTCGACGCTTCCAGGCCTCTCAGGGAGAGAATTTAGAGGGCAAATATCTCAGCTTTGAGGCAGAAGAGAAACTGGCTGAGTGGGTGCTGATCCAGAGAGAGCAACAGCTACCTGTAAATGAGGAGACCTTGTTTCAGAAGGCCACCAAAATAGGACGATCTTTGGAGGGGGGTTTTAAGATATCCTATGAGTGGGCTGTACGTTTCATGCTGCGGCACCACCTCACTCCCCATGCCCGGCGAGCTGTAGCCCACACATTACCGAAGGATGTAGCAGAAAATGCAGGACTCTTCGTTGAGTTTGTACAGCGTCAGATTCACAATCAGGACTTACCCTTGTCTATGATAGTGGCTATTGATGAGGTCTCCTTGTTCCTGGACACAGAAGTACTGAGCAGTGATGACCGAAAGGAGAATGCTCTGCAGACAGTGGGCACAGGGGAGCCTTGGTGTGACGTAGTGCTGGCTATCCTGGCAGATGGCACTGTCCTCCCCACCCTAGTTTTCTACCGAGGGCAAGTGAATCGGCCTGCTAATGTGCCAGACTCTATATTGCTAGAGGCCAAAGAGTGTGGCTACAGTGATGATGAGATCATGGAGCTTTGGACGACCCGTGTGTGGAAGAAGCACACAGCTTGTCAGCACAGCAAGAGCATGCTGGTGATGGACTGCCATCGCACTCATTTGTCAGAAGAGGTACTGGCCCTGCTCAGTGCCTCTAGCACTTTGCCTGCGGTGGTCCCTGCCGGTTGTAGCTCTAAAATCCAGCCATTAGACGTATGCATCAAACGAACTGTTAAGAACTTCCTGCACAAAAAGTGGAAGGAGCAGGCTCGGGAAATGGCAGATACTGCCTGTGATTCTGATGTCCTGCTTCAACTGGTGCTGGACTGGCTGAGTGAGGTGCTGGGTGTCATTGGGGACTCCCCAGAACTAGTTCAGCGGTCCTTCCTTGTGGCTAGTGTTCTGCCAGGTCCTGATGGCAACGTTAACTCGCCTACACGCAATGCTGACATGCAGGAGGAGCTCATTTCCTCCCTAGAGGAGCAGCTGAAGCTAAGTGGAGAACGGTCTGAGGAGCCCTCAGCTTCTACCCCTCGACCCAGATCATCTCCTGAAGAGACCATTGAGCCTGAAAGCCTTCACCAGCTCTTTGAGGGGGAAAGTGAGACAGAGTCCTTTTATGGCTTTGAGGAAGCTGACCTAGATCTGATGGAGATTTAGGTGCTGGGGTTATGAGAGCATATGGAGTTGGGTAGGAAAGCTGAGGGAGGGTAGAGGGGCTTAGACAAAGAGGGGTACCAGTGGGGTACTTGGTTATATTTTTAATTTTATGCCACCACTCCCCTGACATTGATACTTATGTGAATTTGTGGGTTATTAGGAAAGCCAGTAGTGATCACTTCTGAGCCAAGGAGCTGGTCCATTGGTTACTCACTTCTGCTAAAAACAGATTTTTGTGACTCCCCCCCCCCTTCTTTAATTTAAATCACTGTGTTTGCTATTTTTCTGACAAAATCTAGGAAAACAATCCTTTGTGGACAGATATTAAATTGTTTTGTTGTTTCCCCTTTTACCTCAATTGTATCATAGTATTTCTGGGTTTTGTTTGTTTTACTGTGTGGCCAATGTCTTTGGGCATGATACTATCTAATCATTGTTAATGTGAGAACTTTTCTGCAGATGGGAAGGAAAAAAATATGTAGCTCACAAACTGGTTTATTACATATGTGGATAAATCTTTTTCATTGTGGTCTTAACACTTTTATATAAAATGTGAAAATGAAAAAAGAATCCCACTGAACTCTTTCCTTCTCCTCTCCCTCTCTCTAGAGGTGTTGGTTTCTACAGCAACTCTAGATATAGAATTGTCACTTTAAAAATGCATGAAACCACCTTGAATCATCCAGAATGGATAGATTTTTTTTTTTTTTTTTTTACCTTACCACCTTCCATCAAAACACAACAGAAACAATATTTTTTTGCACTTGTGACCCTTAACCCCTTAACTGATTTTCACACCGTCCTTTACTCTGGACAAAGGAGCACATGTGTCCCTAGCAAGCAAGAGGTACTGAGTGAGGTGACCAAACAGTATTCAGGAAACCATCCCTACTCTCTGTCTTCCATCAGCGAGCCCCTGTCATAACCCCTACCTTGTTGAACTTTGTCCTGTTAAACACATTCGACAGCACACCTGCTCAAGACATCACAAATACTAACTGGCGTATGTTAAGTGTTGAACTCCTGCTAACCCATGGCTTTCCTGTTTCTCTCAATGTTGAGAGAAGAAACTGATATGAAAAAAAAAAGTATAGAGGTGTGCACAGAGAAAGACATGAATCTTTATTTTTCACTGCCAACTTCAAGGAAAATTTTTCTACAATTTGCATGAGGGATTTTTCTTTTTTTTTTTCTTAAGAAAACAATGTTCTCATGGTGATAAACCAAAACGTACTGTACCATAGAGGAAAAAAAAGAACAGAAAAACCAAGGCTATCTTTCCCACAGCCACACACGCCATTGTCCATCCTGAGGCTTTCAGCAATGTTTCCTCCTGTGAGCCAAGGAGGCCACCTGCACAAGCTTGTAAGAGGTTCATCTGTAGAGTGTACATAGGTGGGACATTTAATAAAACGAGAGGAAATGGACTTATAAACCTTTTTCTATGTGTCCCTGTTTAATAGGCTTTCATAGACTGGGAGATACTCAAGATGTGACAGTAAAGGTGTGGTGATTGTCACCACCGTTCCTCTCCCTGCAGTTTTTGTTTTCACTCCCAGCACACTATAACATAGTGAACAGGACGGATCTCAGCCGTTTGGCCAGCTCTGAACCCATGGCGTTGGAGATCTGAACAAGGATCCACCTGTTCTTCTCTTCCCCAGCCTTTTGCTCTAATGCCATTTTACTGATGGACTGTACATCAAAGCCAACCTTCTGCCTTTGAGAAAGCTGGAGAACTAACTCTAAGTGGTCACTTCAGTTCACAACCTCAGTCCTCTTTGGTCGTCCCTGCAGCAGCCACAGCCTTAGCGGAGCTGGGTTCCTGGCCTCTGCACATTGACTTTGGATGGGTAATTTTTTTTAAGATCATAGTAACAGTGGATCGGCTGGGTTTTGGCAAGCAAGTTGTCTTTGTGGACTCTGCCTGCATGGCTTAGTAGTAGAAGGAAGTTTTTTTGTTTTTGTTTTTTATAATTCAGTTTAATCAATAAACATGTATTTATTGACAACTTTCTGTGTTGAGATGAAGTATGTCAAAGTTACTGATTGAAGGCTCAGGGTTTTCTTTGTGTGAACCCATCTGCTGCTGTCTTTATCACTTCCAGTAAGCGTCATCCTGCAGAAGACCTATTTTCATTTTTAAAGATAAAGGTTCAGAACCACCTCAGGGGTAGACCATAGCTAGTTTCCAACCTTAACAGCTACACTTAGAACATATTCTTTTTATGTGTTGAGTGTAGGCACTACAGGCTATTACAACACGCACACAGAAGTCAGGACAACTCTTGAGCTCATGCTGTCTGGTGGGCTCTGGGGATTAAACTGGTCTTCAGGCTTATGTCCTAGGACTGTGTGTGTGCATTCATGTGTGAGAGGCTCAAGTGTGGTGTCTATGGCAACTCTGGGTGTCTTCACTCTATACCCTATTTGAGACCGTTTTTTTGCTTCCTGTGCCTGGCCTCTCCTGCCTCTGCCCTCCATTTCCCTGTAGGACATGGGATTACAAGTATTTGAACTGCTTTATCCAACTTTCCACAGGCTCTGGGAACTCAAATTTAAGTCCTTACATGAGCACAACAGGTGCTTTAGCACCCCAAGCCATCTATCCAGCCTCACTTAGTAATTTTTTTTAAGTGATTTTATTTAATTATGTGTATGTATGTGGGTATGTACATGAGTACAGGTGCTCATGGTGGGGCAGTCATCAGATGTTCCTTAGAGCTGGAATTAGAGGCAGTTGTGAGACACATCCATGGGTGCTGGGAATCAAACTCAGGTCAGGTCTTCTGCAAGAGTATTATATCTGCTCTTGAGCTAAGTCACCTTTCCACCCCTCTCCCCCCCACTTAGGATTTTTTAATGAACCAAATGTTCCTTCAAAGTACCAGGTGCCAGAATTATGGACAATAAACGTTAAATATGCTTAGCAACTCCTGAATGTGTGGCTACATGTGGTAGCTTAGTGGCTGAGAGCCACCTTACACAGTAGCTTTGCCATACACCACTAACCTGTCTGGGAAATTGCATTTTAACCAGTTAGGTTTGCAACCATCATTAACCACCCCTACACCCCCAAATATTCTCTACATCCTTTTAGAATATATTACATGGGAGGAAATGAAGAGAATAGTGTGTGTGTGTGTGTGTGTGTGTGTGTGTGTGTGTGTGTGTGTGTGTGTGTGTGTGTGTGTGATTGATTATATATATAATCAACTGAGTTACCAAAGATCATGTTGACCCTACAAGAAGCTAGCTGTAGGACAATCCTAATTGAATACTGTCTGGTTCTTCTCTATTGTCATGCTGTACTCCTGTACTTGCTAAAACAGCCTAAATGCCCCCCATCACCAATGCTTGCCTATAATCCCTCACTTGGAAGGCTGAGGCAGAAAGGTGTGCTCTGAGTTGAGGTCAACCTCAGTCACAGTGAAGGGACTAGGGAATGCAAGCATGTGTGCCCATATGCTGTGCATGCCTATGTAAGATGCCAGTCTTAGGAGAAGACAGGCTCCCTGGGGCCTTGGCCTTCAGCCTGGCTGCACAGGTAAGCTCAAGTTCACTAGTTTTATGTCAAAAAAAAAAAAAAAAAAAATTAAGGTGGAGGATGACTGAGGAAGACTTCTGACATCAACCTCTGGGCATGCACACAGGAGCTAAATGGCTCACTGTCCAGGAAAGGAAATGGCACAGGATGGAACACAGCAGCAGTTGAGTTCTAGGTGTGACCCCCTTAGAATAAAAAGCAGTCACCAGGTATGATGGCACAAGCTTTTAACTCAAGCATTCGGGAGGCAGAGGCAGCAGATTTCTGGGTTCCAAGCCAGCCTGGGCTACATAATAAGATCCAGTTTCAAAAATAAACAACTCAGCAAACATTTCACAGGGCTGATTTATTTTACAAAAGTCTACCTTTGAGCCAGCTAATTCAAATACAGAAGGGCACAGCTTCAACTGCAGGCAGCTCATCTGTATCTCATTCAAAGCCACTAAAAGAAAAGGACACATTATGAGAAAGATGAAGTACAAGGCGTCAGCTTCTGAAGGAGCTCTCCCCTGAGAACCACCACCTGGTTCTCCAGAAGGGCCCAGCTCTGTGCAAGCCAAAGTCTTTCCAACTCTCCTACACTTCTTTTTCCCTTCTGTAACTTTTAATTACCTGATCATGTGGGCAATATCCCAGTTAGTCTCTGCTGATAGTGGTCCTTCTATCTCAACACCTTTTTCAGTTACAGTAGCAATTTGAAACTGAAAGAAAACAAAACACTTAATGGAAATACCCAGTTTGGACAGATCAAACAAGACCATTTGAAAATAGAAGTAACAGAACCTAGGTCCCAGAATTTATGGTTTAGTTGTTAAGACAGGTTATCACTATGTAGCCCCGAGCTGTCCTGCAACTCTCTCTGTAGACCAATATGGCCTCAAATTCAGAGTTCTGCCTGCCTCTGCCTCCTGAATGTTGGGATTAAAGGTGTTCAATATAATGCCTGACTCCAGAAATTTGTATTTTTCTGCCCATTTCTTACCCGGTTGTATGAACGGGCATCTCGGTAGTACAGTACTCGCATGCAGCGTTCTACAAGCTCTCGGGCCTCAGTCTGACTCAGCACTGGTTGTTTCTCTAGAACTTCTCGAAGCAGAGGCTAAAAAGATAGGCAAGACATGGGAGAAATTAGAAACTGGCTTAAAAGTAGGCAACCTTCTCCAACCCATGTAAACAATCACCAAAGTGAATACATTTCTATCCATTGTCTCAATAGAATTAAGTGCTGCCTTTTTTGTTTCATTTGACATTTACTTATTTTGTATATAAGTATGCATATGAATGTTGAAAATAGCTTGCAGGAGTTGTTTTTCTCCACCTCTGGGATCCTGGGCTAGCTATCAGCTTTGGCAGCAAGTGCCTTTACCCGTGAGCCATTTGTTTTGTTTTTCAGATGGAATCTTGCTGTGCAGCCCAAGCTGGCCTAGAATACACAGTCCTTCTGGCCCCAGCCTCCTGTGCACTAGGATTACAGATGTCTACTACCATGCCCAGCTAAGATCCTCTTAAAGGGGAAGTCCTAGGGCTTCCACCCTTCAACAAGGCTATTAATCCCATTGACCACATCTTGTCACCAGAAGGTCTTGTGAACACACTCTTCTAATACAAAGAAAATCAGATGCCAACATCAGGATCCCATCCTGTCTCTTACCTCTTTTCCCTATTGCCAGGCCCACTACTTACCTGAGCCAAGTATGCACCATAACCAGTGGCTAGTGAAGGGGCTTCATAAGCTACACCAAGCATGTCCACATAACCAAGGAAGCTAGAGGAACAAACATCAAAGAACTCACTTAATCTTCTATTTCTTGTCTGAATTAGGAGATGGGAATTCTCTGGGGCTAGACAGTTTGGGGTGGGGGAAATTGTACCACACAAGCACCCATACAAAATAAGTGTAAAAAACATTCTTTTAAAAGACTGAAGAAAGCCAGGCGTTAGTGGTGTATGCCTTTAATCCCAGTCAGTACGCAGGAAGTAAAGGCAGATTTCTGTGAGTTCAAGGCCAGCCTGGTCTACAGAGAGTTCCTGGGCAGCCAGAGCTGTTACAAGAAGAAACCTGTCTTGAAAAACCAAGAGACATTCAGTAGGTGCTAGGTCAGGTGGTCAAAAAAAGTTATCAAATACCTTTCTCCATCAGCATAGCCTCCAATGACCATAGTATTCCACAGAGGATTCATCTTGGAGCGGCGGCTGTACATGGCCCTTGTCAACCATGAATGAATAGCTCTAGGGCTATAGCTGTGACCATCACCCAACAGCTCTTCATCAATCCTTAAAAACAATTGGTTGAGAAAGTAATGATAACAGAAGTCAGGTTCCCCACCCACCCTTGATCTACACCCAGTTTTATACCCGCCCTCATCCCAAAAGGCATTCAAAACACATTCACATGTTAGACTCTTAATTCCCCAAAGCCTCAAGTCCCTCCATTCCACCCAAGGAAATAAAAAACGGGAGGTTCTCCGCTCCGCGTGGAGGACACTTACACCATCTGGCCGAGAACTTGTTTCAAATACTGGAAATCAGCGTAGTCTCCCGAAGCACCAAGCATAGTGCTATCGTTAACTCGCATAATACGAGAGATATTACGGAAACGAGCCAGGGAGCCATATGAGCCCAGCATGTCTGCAGCAATAACCACTCCGCCGTCGAACTTCACCCCGAGTACCGACGTCCCAGTCACCATGGGGTTCCTGAAGAATGAAGACTCCCTGAGCGCGGCGGCCGGGGCCCCGGGCGCTGGCGCCTTCGCGCCGCCAGGTCCCCAAACCCCGGCCCGCCACCCATTCCTGGCGCGGTTAAAGCGCAACTCACTGAGTGCGGGTGATTGGACCCTCGCAGAACGCGGACGCCGGGTCCATGAGGGCGCAGGGAGTGGATGGGACGCGGTAAAACTGCCCCGGAGCCGGACCCCCGGCCCAGTGGCCAGCCCGTGACTCCCAAAACGCCTCCATCTTAATCGCCACAGCCGAAAAATGAAAGCGCTTGTGTCACCGGAAGCGGAAGTAGTGCTTTGTTGTTACACCTCTCTTCTTCCTGCCAGACACTTCTGGGTACCATGAGTGGCAAGTTCCGTGTTGATGAGGTCGTCTGGGGAGTCCTGGATCCTAGTAACTGCTGAGACTTGACAGTTAGAAATGCACAATGTCGCATCCCTGTGTCCCACTGCCGTGACTACATTTGAGGATTCTGACAATTTAATAGGAGCAGACTGTGTGGGACAAGCATGTCCTGTGTGGATCAGTATCCAAAACTTGGTTTGAAGAATCATTGAACCCAAGCTCTTTACAGCTTTCCTTCTGAAAGCAGACCCATGTACCAGGCATTATTCAACCCATTTTACAGACGCTGTAGATACAGTGATATACCGCATTACAGTCGGTAAAGGTAGAAAAGATGCAAACCAAACTGGAGAGATGGCGCTTGGATTAGAATCTTAGCATTCACATGATGGCTCAAAACCATCTGTAATTCCAGGTCCAAATGATCAATACTCTCTTCTGGGCTCGAGAGCACCGGGCACTTATGTGGTGCATGAGAGACAGAGAGAGAAGAGATTGCTTGAGCAAACCAGTTCATCCCATGATCCAGGCATGACAGTGCACCCCATAATCCTAGCATTTGAGAGGGGTAGGCAGGAGTACTATGTAGCCTCAGTTACATAGTAAGTTTTAGGCCAATATGGGCTATTTGAGACAGTGTAAGAAAATAAAGGTGTTTTTATTTAATCTTTTTTTAAAGATTTATTTATTATGTGTACAACATTCTGCCTCCATGTCTGCCTGCAGGCCAGAAGAGGGCACCAGATCCCATTATAGTTAGCTGTGAACCACCATGTGATTGCTGGGAATTGAATTCAGGACCTCTGGAAGAGCAGTCAGTGCTCTTAACCTCTGAGCCATCTCTCCAGTCCCATAAAGGTGTTTTTAAATAACTGAATACCTACGACAGGAAATCAGTCTATCTGCCTATTGATGCAAAAAAATAACAAAAAATATATTATTATATTATGAAGCATTATTCAATCATTTTAAAATAAAGCCCTATCATTTGCTACAACAATGAGCCTAGAGAAAGAAAACTACCTTAAGTGAAATAAGCTAGGCATAAAGACAAATATCCTATGTTCTCACTCCTGTCTGTATAGAAGCTAACAAGATGTCATAGAAACAGAGAAGTTATTAGAAGCTGGGACGTGGATGACAGGGAAACATTGGTTACTGGATTTAAAAAAAAAAAAATTCAAGCTGCTTGTTGTTCTTGTACTATAAAGATGTTACATAGCATTTATGGGTCTGTAGTGAAGCATCCCCACACCTCAGAGGCTAGATTTCCGAACATATAGCTTGCTGTTTTCTGTTGGTAGTGCTGCTGTAATTTGCCTTTTGTTGCTGTTTGTGGCTGTCAAGTTGACAGCCAAAGCTAACTGTGTAACACCAACTAAACACCAGGGATTCCTAGAACTCCCTCATCCATGCAGAGGACCCTGAATTCCTAAGGTAAACTCATCCTTTCTTGTGACCAGCCCCCGACAGCCTCTTCCTTCTTTGAATTTGCCTGTTTAGGTGTCTCATCTAAGTGGAATCATGCCATATTTGTCCTGGTTTTTTTTTTTTTACACTTTTCAATTTTATGTGTGTGTGCATGTTGGGTGGCAGAGAAGAAAGGAAAGGGATGGAGGAGAAGGAAAACAATGTAAAATATGCTAACAAATATAAATATTAAATAAAAATATTTAAAAGGAGTGGCAGCAGGGGACTGGTGAGATAGATCTACAGGTAAGGACATTTGCTGCCAGGGATTACTGCCTTGAGTTCAAGCCCTGTAACCCACTTGGTGAAAAGAAAGCACTGGTTTCCTTATTGCTGTAATCTCCTTGTGTGCACCATGACACAGGTGCACACACAGAGACGGGTGCACAGACACAAGAAACCAATAAGTGTAACAATATTTTAAAAAGTGACAATGAGTCACATGAGGGAAGATACCCAAGGGCCCCAATTGTTGCTCAGAGCTTCCTATTTATGGGGTTGAAGAGAAGGAAGAATTTGGTAGTGAGGGGGCATAGTACAGGTGGTTAATTTATTACTTATTTTCTTAATTTATTTTATAAGCATTTTGCCTGCATGTTTGTATGTGCACCACATGCATGCCTGGTGCCCTTGGAGGTCAGAAGACGTCAGATCCCCTGGAACTGGAGTTGGTGCTGGGAACTGAACCTGGGTCCTCTTTCAAGCCCCAGGCACAGGTGTTTTGATTGGCAGGCATGCTCACAGTGCAGGATGCATCTGAATTTTAATAATATGCATACCCAATTTTGCACAGGGGTAAGACAGTCATTTAGAGGACAGCTGGCCCTGCTGTGCATGTGCTATGGTGTTTTTCATGAGAAGTGTCCCTGAGGCTCATGTACTTGAACACTTGTTTCCAAGTCCCTGGCACTGTTCGGGGAGTGGGTGTGGGGTTGGGGGGGTGGGGAGTACATCATTTGGGGAAGGCATTGAGAGTTTTAGCCCCGTTACACTTCCAGCTTTCCCTCTTCCTCTGATTTATCCAAGTGGTTGAAGATGTGATCTCTCAGCTTCTTGATCCAGGGCCTGCTGCTATACTGTTTCTGCCATTATGGACTCTCTCTCTCTCTCTCTCTCTCTCTCTCTCTCTCTCTCTCTCTCTCTCTCTTTCTCTCTCTCATCACAAGTGAAAATAAACTCTTTTTTCCCCACAGGTTTCTTAATGGTATGGTGTTTTTACCAGCAACAAAAAGAAACTACTAGATGGCCTAGACTAGTGTGGGTCCAATCCCCACTCCTATACTCACACATACCTACAGAACAGTTAAATAGACTCAGGAGGGAGGACTTGTTCCCTTTTTCAGATAGAGGTGGGGAAGGGAGAAGGAGAAAGAGGGCCAGTGTGCATGCAGCTCACTGTAGGTGAGGCTGCTAACAGGTTATTTGTTGCATTGTTCACAGAGGGTGTATGAGGGTGTAAGTGCACAGTACATACAGGTAAGATTCCTAGGTTTCCCGTGTCGCGTCGCTGGCCCAAGCTACATGGAGCCCCAGGCTGGCAAGTGATTCCTGTACTTACCTGTCCACCAGGTGGCACACACCTGTGATCCAAGCACCCAGAAGGTAAAGCAGAACCCTCAGAAATTCAAAGCCAGCTTCAGTTACTAGTGAACTTGAGGTCACCCTTAGCTACGTGAAACTCTATCTTAAAAAATCAAACAAACAGAAAATAAGTAGGAGGAAGACCAGGAGGAGAGAAGGAGGAGGAAGACCACAAAACACAGGGTTGGATGTGGTGACATTTGCCTTCAATTCCAGCATTTGGAGAGACGAAGAAAGGAAGGCAGATCTTTGGTCTGTGTAGTTTTCCAGGTCACCCAGAGGTACACAGTGAGACCCTGTCTAAGAAAAGACAGAGAGAAAGAGAACAGAAGAGAATTTCCCTCTCAGAGGTGTGTAAGTAGGAAGTTAGGAGCTAGGTTACTGCCCAGACTCACATGGTCACTCAAAATTCCCAGAGTCAGTGGCTGACCCCTGAGATCTTATCTCAGAAACTCAAGAATGAATTTCACAGACAAGAAGAATGAGGTCAGGTAGTGGTGGTGCACACATTTAATCCTGGCACTATGGAGACTGATTTCAAGGCCAGCCTAGTCTATAGAGTGAGTTTCAGGACAGCCAGAGCTGTTACACAGAGAAACCTTGTTTCAAAAAAACCAAACAAGCAAAAAGAAGGAGAAGAGGGAGGAGAAGGAGGAGAAGGAGGGGAAGGAGGTTAGTAAGGAATTGGTATTATAGAGAAATCTTAAACATTGATTGCAGAAAGCAGAGCTATGGAAACAACATTCTGGAGAGGGTCACAGATGTGGGAACCACAGAGCGACCTTCTAGGGACTATTGTGGGACTTATGGCAGGAATTGGAAAAGACTGAAATCATTTCTACTGAGACTGGCGAATTCCTCAAGTATCTTACAACTTGAGCCAGTGGCCAGCCCACACACTCTGTGCCTGTCCCCTGACCCAGCCAGGGGACATGTTCACATGCCCCTTGATCAACTAAGGGGCTGGGTGGGTGCTTGAAGCCCTCACTCTGCCCATCTCTGACTTCTGCTTTATTCGCTCTTGATCTTTAGCTGATTGGTGTAGCTACTGACCTCCTGGGTGCTGCTGTCTATGCTGTTGGGTTTTTATGCCAGCTTAACATAGGTGGAGTCATTAGGTAAGGACCCCTCAACTGAGAAAATGCCACCATCCCAGACTGGCCTGTGGGCAAGGCTATGGTGCATTTTCTGGACTGACAGTTGATGTGAGAGAGCCCAGCTCACTGTGAGTGGTGCTGACCCTGAGCTGGTGATCCTGGGTGCTATAAGAGAAAGCAGACTGAGCAAGTTTGGGGAGCAAGCAAGTAAGCAGCTCCCCTCCATAGCTTCTTCATCAGCTCCTGCCTCTAGGTTCCTGCCCTGTTTAAGTTCCTGCTCAGACTTCACTTAGCATTGGAGTGTGACCTAGAAGTGTAAGTTGAAATAAATTCCTTCAACCCTAAGCTGCTTTTGTTCATGGTGTTTTACCATAGCAATAGAAACCCCGACTAAGACACTAGTCTTAGACCTTGGTAGTATCTAAGTTATTAATTAGACTACATTCTCTTTGTTCACACATTTGCATGCCCAACTTGCAGTTTCACCATGGCAAGAGCTAACTCCATCTCAGCCACTCAGAGATAGCTGCAATTTCCTTTGAGTCCCCCATATCTAGCTTCTTGTCTACTAGGCCCTGCAATGATTAGTTTCAGTTGTCAACTTGACATAGTCTTGGGAAATGTCTCAGTGCAGGTCTGTCTAGAGTGTGTTGATCTGTGGGAATGCCTATGAGGGTGTAGAGAGCCACACCTTAAAGATGGCACTGGCTTCTGTCTTCCACCTCCTCAAGGGTGAGCGCTCTCTGGCGTAAACAAGCCCTTATTTGGTTAAGTCTGTTCAGCCTGTCTGCTTCTGCGTCAGAGTAGCCTATCTGCAGGGTCCAAGTAGCTCACTGGGGTTGGTTAGCACAGGGTATTTAAGCCTGTGCAGGGGTCCCCCGGCCCGGCGGGTCAGAAGAACATGTTTCAAGGATCCTGATTAAAACTGCATGAAGAAGATCTTCCCAGAGTCGCGTCATCCTTGCTGGCCAGGGCAGGCGCATACATGAGGGATTCTTCTTAAGTACTAGAGGTGGGAAAACCCACTCTGAATGTGGATGCTACTATGGAGTTGATAAAGTCCTAAGTGCATGTGTATCGTTGACACAAACACACAAAGCCTTACCAATCCTGAAAACACACAGGAATGGCAAGGCTTTATTTACCCAGGTCAAAGTCAGGAAAATGGCTCTGAGTATGAATGTTGCCACTGAGTTAGGCAGTATAGCCCACAGCTCCCTCCTCTTGGATGACATCTCATTAAGCTGTATATGACAGACCCACCCCATTTAACCGTACCAAGTTCTGAGCAATTTGAGTTCCAGAACCCTGATTGGGGGTGGAGAAGAAATGAAGGAAGAACACACACACACAGAAAAACTGAGGTCACATGGGGTGTGCACACTCTAATGGAGTGCTGTTATTAGCAACAGCATGGGGCCGGGTTGGCTAGTTCTGGTAGGAGGTCTGTGGGTGAGCAATGCCAGGCTGTGGCCATTCAGAAAGGACACTGCAGTTGTACTTTTTGCACACACTTTTCAATCTGGGGCTTGGATTACCCACCACCAAGGAAAGTGTTGCAATCTATCTGAGTCTCTCCAGGGGAGGCTTTGCCGCTCCCAGGGGCTGAAGCATTGGAGTCTTTGGCATGATCACACCTGTGTCAGCAATACATGTTCACTCAGGACTTCCTTTATCCAGGGATCCCTACACAGCTGTGCTGACAAGTTTTATGTCAACTTGGCCCAAGCTATCATTATTTGAAAGGAGTAAACCTCGATTGAGAAAATGCCTCCATACGATTTGGCTGTAGGGCAATGTCTTAATTAGTGGTTGATGTGGTAGGACCCATACATTGTGGGTGGGGCCATCCCTGGGCTGGTGGTCCCGAGTTCTATAAGAAAGCAGGCTGAGCAAGCCATGGGGAGCAAGGCAGTACCCCATGGGTTTCATCAGCTCCCCGCTCCAGGTCCCTGCCCTTCTTGAGTTACTGTACTGACTTCCTTCTGTGATGGACTATAGGGTAAGAGTGTGAGCCAAACAAACCCTTTCCTTCCCAACTTGCTTTTGGTCATGGCGTTTCATCACAGCAATAGAAACCCTAATGGGGACAACAGCTGTATGTAATACATGCACTGCATTTCCTGGCTGCAGCTGTGCCTCCATCAGAGCTCAGAGCCCACCCCAATACCAGCTTCTCTGTACTCAGTCTGTCATTTCTTGATTCCCCTTTGCCCTAGTCAGGTCAACCCCAAAACCATTCATGTCAAGGCAGGCACTATTTCTTTGGCTTGCATCTTAGACTGTGTAAGAGTAGAGAGGGTTAGGGTTAGACAAGCACCACACACACACACACACACACACACACACACACACACACACACACACACACCTCTTGATGGTGTGATGTGGCTGCCTTGACACCTTGACTTCCTTGCTATGACAGACTAGAACCTGGAACTATGAGCTAAAATAAACCCTTTTACACCTAAGTCGCTTTTTTGTCCAGGTGTTTTATCACAGCAACAGGAATGAAACCAGGGCAGGCTGTCTGCAGTGGCCCCTGCCCTGGGCTAGGGGAAACCTCTTAGAAGCTGTCCTTACCCACAGTTCAGACTGTTACAAATAACAGCACGAGAAGCACGTCTGCGTGAAAGGACAGCAGCACTTTGTGCTGCAAGTTCTTCAGGGAAGGGTCTCACGGAAGCCCTTATCCAGCCCATATGACCAACTCGGCTATTGCACACTCAGCAGCAACCCTTGTAGTGTTTATCCCCAGTGTCCATGATCTCACCATTTTAGCATTGACAGTTTTTATAATGTCTGTTCTCAGTACAGGAATACTGCTAGGATCCCATAAAGCCCCTGATGTTGGGGGCAGGGGTTGACTTTTGAAGCAGATTCTCACTAGGTCTTACTGTGTAGCATAGCATAAGCTGGTCTTGAACTCAATGGTGATCCTCCTGCCTCAGTGCTGGGATAACAAAAGTGAAACACCACATCTAGCTTCAAAATCATATGTTGTTTTTAATTAATTTACATATATGTATGTCTGCATGTTCCCACACATGCATTTAAGTAACCACAGGCTGGAAGAAGGTAATAGAGAGCTAGAGTTCCGGGTGACTATGAGCTGACCAATGTGAGTTCTAGAGTTCAAATTCTGGGCCTCTGGGAAACTCACGAGCATGTTTAACTTCCCCTAAAGCCATGTCAGAATAGAGTTAATAGGTGCAGGCTTAATAGCTTTAGAAGCCTTTGGTCAGAATTTCAAGCTCCATCCTGCAAATACTCTTTGATCTGAACTCTTTGGGCTGTTTGCCATATGCAGAGAAGAGACGATGGCTTTGAAGGAGACCATCAGAGGATGTGTGCCCCTTAGACTTCAGGAAAAATGCTAGCTCCACTTGCAGAAGGTTCAAAGCCACTGCTGGGGGAAAGGTGCCACAAAGACGGGTCTCAGTGCCAGGAACATGTGGAGTGAAGTAAGGCAAGACTTGGTGTAGAAGCAGATACAGGGAGTTGCATGTAGGATCTGAGAAGTCCATGGGTAGAGACACTGCCTGCCAGATGTTTCTAAAGAAACCATTCAGGGGGATGCCGTCTGCCAGGGCAGGAAAGACAGGGCAGCTGTGTCTCCATCCTGAGAGGAAGAGGAAGGACAGAGCTTCCAGAACTGACATTTTGTATTGCCATTTTCTGTGCATGGGGCTGGAGAGATGGCTCAGTGGTTCAGAGCACTGGCTGCTTTCCCAGAGGACCTGGGAGATTCTTAGCTCCTATGTGACAGCTCACAACTCCAGTTCCAGGGGCTACACCACCTTTTTCTAACCTCTAAAGGCACTAGCACACATAGTACACAGGCATATTTGCGGCCAAAGTACCCAGATGCATAATATAAAACAAATAAATCTTTAAAATTTTATATCCAAATTTTTTTCTATTCAGGAATATAAGTCACTTCTGTTTTGTTTTATTCATTCATTCATTATTTTGGCTTTTGAGACAGGGTCTCACTATATAGCCCTGTTTGCCATGGAACTTACAATATAGACCAGGCTTGTTCTGAACTCACATAGATCAGCCTGCCTTCGCCTCTCAAGTACCGGGGTGAAAGGCATGTGCCACCATATTCAGCTCATTTCTAATTATTTGTTTATTTATTTGTTACAATGCTGAGGATTGATGCAAGGTCCAAGACAGGCCAGGGAAGCACCCTATTATTTTTTTTAATAGATTTATTTATTTATTTATTTATTTATTTATTTATTTATTTATTTATTATGTTTATAGTGTTCTGTTTGCATATATCCCTGCAGGCCAGAAGAGGTCACCAGATCTCACTATGGATGTTTGTGAGCCATCATGTGGTTGCTGGGAACTGAACTCAGGACCTCTGGAAGAGCAGTCAGTGCTCTTAACCTCTGAGCCATCTCTCCAGCCCCCCAAGCACCCTATTATTAACTATATACACCAGCCCACATAAAATAACTTATTTTGAAAAGTGTTTAATTCACTATTATTAGTGTATTGTGTGTGTGTGCACACACATGCATGCACATTTTTGCATTCACACATATCATGGGAGGGCCGAGGACAAAGTTGTGGAGTTGGTTCTCTCCTTTTATTTCAACTTGACATAAGCTAGGGTCATCAGAGATAATTCTTGCCTCAATGGTACTGGATGGTAGGCAAGCCTGTAGAGCAATTTTTAAATTAGTGATTGATAGGAGAAAGCCCAGCCCATTATGAATGGTGCCATCCCTGGGCTATAAGAAGGCAAGTTGAGAAAGCCATAAGGAGCAAGACAATAGGCAACGCCCCTCCGTGGTTTCTGCATCCACTCCTGCCTCCAGGTTCCTGCCTTGCTTGAGTTTCTGTCCTGACTTCCTTCAATGGTGGACTATGATGTGGAAGTGTGAGCCAAATAAACTCTTCCCAGTCTTGCTTTTGGTCATGGTGTTTTGTCACAGCATAGAAACCTGATGAAGACACTCGAGTTTTGGGGACTGAATTCGGTCATCAGGCTTGTGGTGGAAGTTGAAATGATTTTAACCACGGAGCAATCTCACCAGTCCTAGTGTGTGTGACTGATGTCTTTTCCTTCTTTCCTTCTTTTTTTTCTTTCTTTCTATTTTGCTTTTCAAGACAGTTTTTCGTTGTAGCCCTGGCTGCCCTGGAACTCTCTTTGTAGATCAGGATGACCTACAATTCACAGAGACCTGCCTGCCTTTGCATCCTGAGTGCTAGGATTAAAGGTGTGTGCCATCATGCCTCCATCTCTCTCTCTCTCTCTCTCTCTCTCTCTCTCTCTCTCTCTCTCTCTCTCTCACTAGAAAAGCTACTTGAATTTATTTATAATGCTTTTTAAAACAGTATTTTACTAATTTCCTGAGAATGTCATACAATGTATTTTGAACACATTCACACACACCCCAAACCCCTTCAGTAACTGCCCTTTACCTTCCTGTCCCTTTCCACCCAAGTTTCAGATTTCTTTTCTTTTTCTGTCCCTATAAAATCCAGTTTGCGTTGTTCACCTAATCCTTGGAGAGGGGCCTACTCTGGGATGTGGTCAGCTTACCAGGGGTCACATCACTGAAGAAGACTGACTGTCCCTCCGACAGCAGCATCCAATGCCAACAGCTCCTCAGCCAGAGGTGAGCTTTGATGACCACCTCTCCCCTCCTGGAGCTTGTGTGGGTCTTAGGAATGCTGTCACAATCTCTGTGAGTTCATACATACAACTGTCCCGCATGTGTGGAAAATCCTGTTTCTATGGTGTTATTGATCCTCTGGCTCTTATAATCTTTCTCCCCTCTTCTCCAAGATCCCTGAGCCTTGGGTGTAGGGGGAAGAGTGTGATATGCATGTTCCATTTAGGGCTGATCACTCCAGTTTCTTATTCTCTGCCACTTTCCAGTTTATGGGGGGCAGGATCTCTGTGTTTATTAGACATAATATATACTTGACTCACAGAACTTGTAGACATCAAGCTGTTTCTGTACTGGAAGCTTCGCCTGGAAAGCTTTCATGGTGTTGGAAGGTGCTCTGCATGTTGCCAGAGAACAGAAATCCTTAATCTCATCAAGATGTGAACCTTGTACATTACAACTAGCCTGGCAAGATGTGCCCACTGGTTCAATAGTGGCACAAATGTTGTAGAAGTGACAATCCCTTTCTGATTGTCCCTAAGCCCTGACCCATAAGATGGAACCCATACCTGGAACTGTTAAAGCAGCCAAGAGCCTGAGACTAGATCAGTCACAGGCTCTAGGAGAGGAATCAATACTATTCTCGTGTTAAACAGATATAGTATTAAAATGACTACTAATGACTTATTGCTATACTCATAGATCAGAGCATCTCTCAGCCTTCAACAGAGATGCTTCTCTTTGCAGTAGATGGCAATAAGTCATTTCTCAAATCTTTTAAGTAAGTTTAGGGCCCAACAGTTCACTCAGTGGGTAAAAGTGCTTACCACAAAAGCCTGATGCCCTGAGATCAATCCCTAGATCCCCATAAAAAGCCAAAATCAGTGGCATGCATCTGTAATCCTTGCAATACTACATTTGTTGTGTAATATTTCTTTACATTGTGAGAAGATGTGTCACAGTGATTGGTTTAGTAAAGAGCTGAATGGTCAACAGCTGGGCAGGAAGAAGTTAGGCAGGAGTTCTAAGGACAGAGAAGAAAGAAGGGGTCACTAGCTAAACACTGAGGAAGCAAGACACGCAGGAGAAGAGGTAAAAGTCACAAACCCCATGACCAGCACATAGATGAATAGAAATGGGTTAATTTAAGTTATAAGAGCTAGTTAGAAACAAGACTAAGATAGGCCAACCATCTGTAACTCTAATCCCAAGGGATCTGAGGCCCTCTTCCGGCCTCCATAGGGAAACAGGCATGTACGTGGTGCACAAATATATGCATAAGCAAAACATCTATACACATAAAAAAAAAGTGGAGGGAGAGAACTGATTCCCAAAAAGTTTTCCTTTTTCCTCCATATGACATGCATATGCCATCCCCACACAATAAATTAATAAATCATTTAAAATATATATCTGGGCATGGTGGCACACATCTCTAATCCCAGCACAGAGGAAGCAAAGGAGGGCAGATCTCTGTGAGTTCAAGGTCTATATAGTGAGTTCCAGGCTCACCTGGGCTACACAGCAAGACCCTATCTCATGTAGATAAGGCTTTGGATTTATTGCTTTTTAATGATTTATTGGCATAATTCAATATATCAATAAAATAAGAGAACATTGTGTCATTAGATTCTAAAAACAATCTAAGAAACTCAACAGCCATTCCTAATGAAAAGTTATGCAAATAATAACATAAACAAAAGACATAAATAATGCCTCTTTGACAAAAACCAACATGCTAACCCTGAAGTGTTCAAGAACACTCACTGGAAGCTCTCTACCTCCATTTGCTTCCAGTCAGCTGAAAATCACTCATTTGGGGATTCACACAGTTCAGCATGTTTTGCTGTAGGTGACAACTCTGGTACATGGATTATGATGACAGTGACCACCTATGTTACTTTTTAGGAACGTGAAGCTGGCTGTTGCTCAAAGCTGGCTGTTTACTTGCACTCATGGAAGTGTCCAATGAGGAACTGACACAGAATGAGAAAGCTTGGCGTCTCTACCTCCATATGGTCTGTCTCCTTTGTTGCAATAATCTTTGGGTCAGTCTATTAGTCAAGGCTATTTTTTAAAATCAATTAATAACTAATTTTACATCCTGACCTGTTTCCCTTCCCTCCTCTCCTCCCCACCCCCACCCCCAATCTCCAGTCTCCATCCCCTCAGTCCACCCCTCCTTTGTTTCTGTTCAGGAAAGGGCAGGCCTCCCGTGGGTATCAACCAAACGCGGCATATCAAGTTGCAGTAAGACTAAGCACCTCTCCTTGTATTAAGGCTGGGCAAAGTGACTCAGTATGAGGAGTAGGATCCCGAAAGTCAGCAAGAGTTAGACAGCCCCTGCTCCCACTGTTAGGAGTCCCACAAGAAGACCAAGCTACACACTATAACATATTCGTGGAGGCCTAGCTTAGTACCATGCAGGCTCCCTGGTTGGTTCACTCTCTGTGAGCCCCTATGATTAGTTGATTCTGTGGATTAAAAATGTTAATGTAATGATGGCTAATGATATTTTGCTATGCATATAGATTGGTGCCTAGCCCAACTGTCATCAGAGAGGCTTCATCCAGCAACTGGTGGAAACAGATACAGACCCACAGCCCAACATTAGGCGGAGCTCAAGGAATCCTGCAAAAGAGAGGGAGAAAATATTCTGGTCAGGGTTCTTTAGAGGATAGAACTTAGAGAATAAACCGTGTGTGTGTGTGTGTGTGTGTGTGTGTGTGTGTGTGTGTGTGTGTGTGTGTGTGTGTGTGTATAAAGGCATTTGCTAGATCAACAGCTGCATCCCATGTACCAGGAGATGTATTAATCTGCTCAAGTGAAGACTGCATTTACTGCAGCAGCTGCAGTCGAAGTCACTATTAGATTACGTTTGCACCAGTCTACTGTCATTCTCCATTATCCACTGCCTTCTGCCCAGCCAGATAGGAGAGTCAAAGGGAGCTGTGGGGGAAATCACAACTCCTTCATCTTTCAAGTCCTTAATGTTGGCACTAATTTCTGCAATTTCTCCAGGGTGCAATACTGGTTTTGTTTTACTGTTTTTCCTGACAGAGGCAACTCCAACAGCTTCCATTTGTCCTTTTAACCATACTATACCTCACTCCACAGGTTAGAGGACCAATGTGAGAATTCTGCCAACTTCTAAGTATATCAATCCCAATTATACATCGTGTCACTGTGGAAATAACCACAGGATGAATTCAGGGACCCACTGGACTTAATAGTTGGGCTTCAGCCAAAACTTAATCACCTCACCTCCATAAGTCCTTCTTGTTGTTTTTAAATCTAAGTTGTTCTATTTACCAATAAAGATTTGTGAGTCGGATGTTGGGGTAAAATCCTGCTAGATCAGAGAAGCAACCAGCCAACCTTCCCTTTTGGCCGGAGACCCAACAAGAGAGCAAAGGAGACCCTAACTAAGACATTGTGTATCTGCGTGTGCACATGCCATATGTGTGAGAATGCCCAGGGAGGCCAGAAGGGTGTGCGGTCACTGGAGCTGCCTGATGAGTGTGAAGACAGCCGGACCCTGGTCCTCTGGAGGAACGGGGAGTGCACACAACCTCTGTAGCACAGCCTCCCTCCACCAGACTTTGTGCACTTTGCCTGTACTATGTCTGTCACCGTGTATGTGACCAGAGCACAGAAAAGCCAGAAGAGTGTGTTGAATCTCCTGGAATTAGAGTGACAGACAGTTGTTAGCTGGCGCATGTGTGCTGAGAATTTAACCTGGATCCTCTGGAAGAGCAGCCAGAGCTCTTAAGCACTGAGCCATCTCTCCTGCCCCAAGCTTTCTCAACAGGCATAGCTAAAATATTCCATTTAATCACAGGGCTTTTGCTGCCACTCACAGAGCCACTTTTGTACTCTGAAGAGTGGGCACACAAGTGCTCCCATGACCTTGGGGCCCACTCAGAAGGGGTTCTGAGTACCTCACCTGCTAAGAAGCCAGAGCCAGGAGTGCCCAGAGGAAAACAAATTGTGTACACATTGATTCTGTCCCTCGCATTCTGCCAACATCACACTTTCCATTGTTCTTGAACTTCAGAATAAGCTTTGGGAGGGCTAGGGATACTCTACACCCAGTCACGACTACCTGGTTTTGATATCAGATTTCCCCTAACACCTCCTGACTCAAATGAATAAAAGTTGAAATTGGAGGTGTCAGGGCTCCCTGCCAAGGGTATGTGTGCCTGGGGCTGGAGAGATGGTTCAGTGGTTAAGAGCATGTGTTGCTCTTGCAGAGGACTGGAATTCAGTTCCCAGCACCCATATCCCGGTCCCCAGTTCCAGGAGATTCAATCTGCATGCATACAATATACATACACATGAAGTAAAACCATAAATCTATAAAAAATAGTGTGTATACCCAAAAGTCAGATTAGATTACCATCTGGTTTTATTCCTGTATGGAGGCTTTAGCTAACTTTAGGTTCATAACCATATTTGTGAGAATTGACTAAACAGCAAATTAAACAATTCATCATGTAATTTACCAAATAAAGAAGGAGCCCACACTTGACACTGCTTGGAGGGCCAGGAACAGCCCTGAGACCTAGGATAGAACACAACTGGCCAAAAAAAAAAGTCAACGAAATGATTCCTAATGATATTCTGCTATACTCATAGATCCAGGCCTAGCCTGAGAGGCTCTCATCATGAGAGGCTTCATTCAGCAACTGATGGGAGCAGATGCAGAGACTCACAGCTTAACATCAGGTGGAGCTGGGGGAACCCTGCCAGAGAGGGGAAGGAAGGATTGGAGGAGCCAGAGGGGTCAAAGGACCCACAGGGTCAACTAAGCAGGGCTCACAGGGGCTCACAGAGACTGGAGTGACAATCAGAGCCTGCATGGCTCTGAGCTAGGTCCTCTGAATATATGTCATGGTTGTGTAGTTTGGCGTTGCCTGCTTTTGGAACCCTTTTCTGCCTACTGGGTGGCCTCATCCAGCCTTGATATGAGGGTTTGTGCCTAGTCTTATTGGAACTTGTTATGGCATGTTCGGTTGACATCCCTGGGAGACTGCTCTTTTATGAAGGGAAATGGAGTGGATCTGGGGGAGTCGGGAGGTTGGGGAAGGGATAGGGAGGAGAGGAGGGAGGGGAAACTGCAGTCAGGATAAGGAAGAAGAATGAATAAATAAATAAATAAATAAATATTTAATTGAGAGAGATTGCTGGCAGTGGTGGTGAATGCCTTTAATCCCAGCACTCAGGAGGCAGAGGCAGGCAGATCTCTGTGAGTTCAAGACCAGCCTGGTTACATAGAGAAACTCTGTCTTGAAAAACCAGAAAGAGAGAGAGAGAAAGAGAGAGAGAGAAAGAGAGAGAGAGAAAGCAATTATATAATTATTTCAATGGAAGCAGAAATAGAGTGTAATAGTACTTAACAACCATTTATGAACAGATTGTTTAAAAAATAATGCACTGAGAGGCTGGAGAGATGGCTCATTGGCTTAGAGCACTTTGCTCTTGCAGAGGACTTGGATTTCTTAGCACCCACGTGGTGAACACAACCCTCTGACTCCAGTTCAGGAGCTGCGATATGACGCCCCCTGCTGTTGGATACTTGACACTGTGTGAAGATATATTGCGATGATTAGTGTAATAAAAAGTTGAATAGGCAATAGCAAGGCAGGAGGCAAAGGCAGGAAATCCTGGCAGAGAGGAAAGAGATGAATCCAGGCATGCCAAAGAGGCCATGGAAACACAGAGAGGAAACGGGGTGCAAGATGAAAGAGAGGTAACACGTGATAGAACATAGATTAATATAAATGGGTTAATTTAAGTTGTAAGAGCTAGTTGGGGACAAGCCTAAGCTAAAGGCCAAGCTTTCATAATTAATAAGAAGTCTCTGCAGCATTATTTGGGAGTTAGCTGGTTGACTCATTACAACCCCCTTCTGGCCTCCTTGAGCACCAAGGACAGAGTATTACAAAAACATTCATGCAGGCAAAAACCCACTCACACAAAATAAAAATTAGCCTTAAAAATCGTGGCTACATTGCAAAAGGAAAATTACTCCCCCCCCCCCAGCAGCCATCAAGGGCCAATAGCTCCTCCTCTAGAGGGAGGGGAGGCCTCGTGAGGCCCTCCCCCACCCATGCTGGAATGTTGATTGGCTTCATCTCCTGTAGGTAATCATAGCGGTTGTGGTCCATCAGTACAACAGCCATAACAGCACTCCTCACAGTCTCCTAGCATCCAGGCACACCTTGGCCCTCACGCCTTGGGGATCTGGCATCAGCCCTCCGTGCATGGCAAGCATTATCCTGTCTCTAAGAAGGCATAGGAGGTCCTTTTAAGTCTCAGGCTCCATCTAATCCCACCCCCTCCCTCTGAAGAGACAGGCAGGTCTCTCTCTCTCTCTCTCTCTCTCTCTCTCTCCTCCCTCCTTTTCTTCACCTAGTAAAGCTCCCTTCCCACCTGGGTTCTGCCTGTACCTGTTTGTTGCTCACCTGCCATGGGATCCGTCAAGGCACCCAGCACCGCATATCATATCACATTCTTTTTTCTCTTCTGTGATGTCCCCTGCTTTGCTAAAGGTTGACACCGATGCTCCATTTAGAGCTGAGCATGTAACAGTCACTCATTCTGTTATGAGTCTCTGTATTGACTCTTGCCCACTATAAAACTTTTTTCTGACCAAAACTGAGGGTAGCACTATCTATGGACAGAAACAGCAATATTTAGGAGACATCTGACAACAATGTCCACTTAACAAAACAACAGTAGTATGTTGTGTGCTCCCCTCCACACACACACACACACACACACACACACACACACACACACACTTATGACATCTCCAACCATAGGTTTTTAAGCAGGTTTACAGTACCAGGCATGAGTCCCCTCCTATGGAGTGGACCCCAAATCCAATCATGAAGCACTTGCCTAACTCTGTAATAGTCACGCCACTATTGTGCCTATGGGCACACCCTGCCTAGCAACTTAGTACTGCAACATATTACACCCACCACTGGATAATGAAAAGTTTCAGTACCCCGATATGCCTCTCCACCTATGCAGCAATCCAAATCAAACTGAATTAGAAAAAGCCCATGTTTAATGGATATAATGCTCTTGCATGGCTTTCCAGACCCCCAGAGAGGAGATGGGAAAGAGAGACAGGAAAACCACATGTCTATTTTCTGGGGACAGTTTAAATGCCCTGTGGGAGTGGTCCTGAACATCTCTGGGGGAGGGGTCATCATTGGGGGGGGCTTTCTGAGATGCAGCAGGGTTTGGAGGGAGATAGGGGAAGGGGTGACTTTTCTCCCCCAGTAGTGACTTGCATGGTACCTTTTGTCTATGAAAGTTAGCCACTAAGAAAGAATTTTCCAGGCCAATTCCAAGTTGATTTCTCTATGTCCTGCAACCACAGTGTGTCACAAAATTATAGATCTCTTGCCTCTGCCTACAGAGTTCTGAGGTTACAAGCATGCACCACCATACTGTTTGGGTAGTGCTGGGGATCAAAGCCTGCCAGCCAAGGATTCTACCAATTGAACTATGCTCTCAACTTCTACCCTACCCCATTCCAAAGGGGTCAGGGTATTGAAGCCAAGTACTCGTACATAGTTACTTTACCATTCAGCTATACTGCCCCCACCAGGCAGGGTCTTACTATGCAGCCCTGACTGGCTTGGGACTCACTATGTAGAACAAGCCAGCCTCAAAACCCCAGAGATTAGCTTGCCTCTGTCTGCCAGGTGCCATGATCATGGGCTTGTGCCACCACACCTGGCTCCTATATTTTAATTAAGCTTTGTTTGTTCTTATAACTGTAGTTGTGAGAAACAAGATAAGAGAGGCAGGGTCCCTTTACATACTTCCTCAGTAGCAATACCTGCAGAGTTCTAGTACAATACCATAACCAGGATTCTGACATTGATGCAGCCAATATGAAGAATTTTTCTTTTTGTCATTCTCTGCCCCATGCTGGTTTCAAACTCACTCTCCTCCTGCCTCAAGCTCCCGATCGAGCGCTGGGATGACAGTCACATGCCGCCATGTAAACAGACAAAACTACCGAAGGTCCCTTCGAAGCCAGGCTCTCATTCTTCCTTTCACCACATCCTCTCTTGGTATCAACCAGTTAGTGTAACACTACAAGTTTGTCATTTCAAGAATGTTCTGTATACGTGCATGCATTGTGTAACCTTTCACAACTGGCTTCTGTCACTGGGCATTGTTTCCTGCAGACTCACTCTGTTGTTCGTATCAACAGTTAGTCCCCTTTTACTGCTGAGTAATAAATACATCATGATGTGGATTGCTAAAGTTTGTTTAATCATTGACCAGTTCCAAGGGCGTCTGGGTTGTTTTCCTTCCAGTTTTGCCTGATATAAGCATTTCTGCCCAGATTTTCGTGTGCACTGGTCTCACTTTTACAGCTGGTCTCCAGGCTACGATGGTATTTATGGCTTGCCTTTTTTTGTTTCTCGTTCCTTTACTTTGTTAATAGCCCACATTTATAGAGTGTTTGTTACATGCTGAGCCCTGTTCTAAGAACTTTACAGGCATCCCCTTCATTCTCACAATTACTGTTTCAGGGATGAGTTATTGTCTTCCCCCACTGAACAGATGTGGGAACTCATGATGAGAGAGGCAGACAGCCAGCGCACATGCACATTCAGCTTTGAGCCTGAAGCCTGGGCAACCCCTCACCAGTGTGTTCCTGCAATCAGGTTAGGGGCTTGTTAAAAAGGTCTGATCTGAGGGACAAAAGGAAATAAACCAGGCTCACACATTGGTTCCTCTCATGGCTCTTTATCCTTCAAAAAATGTTCTCCCCAAAAGTTCTCTTTCAAAAGCTCTCTTTAAGATTTATCCTTAAAAGTTCTCTCTAATAAATTTCCCTCTGTAAGCTCTCTTAAAGTTCTCTTAAGAGCTAAAAGTTCTTCTAAAAATTCTCTTGAGGTTCTTTCTAAAAAGTCTTCAAAAATGCCTTCTTCTAAAAGTTCTCTCGATCTCACAAAGCTTCTAGTATATCCACAGGCACATTTAATAACTCTCTGGCAACAGGACATGCATATCTCTCAGAGCCAGGAAGGCAGATAGGGTCTTGAGAAAAGCAGGTGTCTCGTGTCTGCTCCATGGACGTGACTTGCTAAACGTCCTGGCAAACTTAAGTCTCAGGGGGCACATGACTTGCAACTGTTGCTGTTAACTCATTAGAGGGGCTTCGCAGTGCTATATCAAAAGGAAAACTAAGGCTCTGTAGTGTGAGATCAGGAGGCTGCAGCTCTTACTGCTGATGCCCTGTGAGAGGAATTCCTTTCTCTGGAGGCCCGTTTAAGAATACAAGGTATCCAGTATATATCTGTATACAGCCAAATTCATAGTAACAAATATTCTGGAATTGACAGCTAGAATATTAATTGCTATTTCTCTAATAAATGATAAAGGCTCCTAACGCCAAACTCTAGTTGGCACAGGTTCTTTCTTTATGGGGTAACCCAAGCCCTTCATTCTTGGAGAACCTAAACTCGTAGCTGCTTTTCCCTGCTTCTTTGGGTTTCTGCTCAGTTGAATTATGGGACACAGTGGTACAAGGTACCCCTGAATGTTGTCCTGCAGTGCATCCTCCCTCCTCCCTGACCCCACTATGTAAAGGCAACACTATTTCTTCTAAGCCCTAAATCTCCCCATTTAACATCTGTTCCCCTTTTGTACCTGATAACCCAATGGCACGAGGAACTCAAAAAAGCCAGGTAGCTGTCTAACTGAGTCGCTGCTTATGGAAGGAAATCTCTCTGGAGTACTATTCTAGTGTGCTTTCCATTGCTGTGATAAACACCGTGGACTACAGCAGCGTGGGAAGAATCAAGTCACAATCACGGTGCATCACTGAGGGAAGCCAAGGCAAGAACTCAAGCAGGGCAGGGGGTGGACACAGGAAGCCAAGCAGAGACATGAGGAATGCTGCTTTCTGACTTGCTCCCCAGGCTCACATTCGGCTAACTTATACCTCCCAGGATCACCTGCCTAAGAGTGCCTTCCCACATCAGTCATTATCAAGAAAACCCACTTGGATGAAGGCCTTTTCTCAGTTGAGGTTCCGTCTTCCCAGAAGACCCTAGTTTGTGTTCACTTGGCAAAAAATTTCAAAACTACCCATCTCAGGTATCAAACCTATAGACCGGCAGACTCCTGAGTCACGGACTACAAGCTAAACTGTCATAAATGTAATGATACGAGGTTCCATTCCGACTTCCACCTCCTCCATCTGAGATCCTGGACTCATCAGAGAAAATGGATACCACAAAAGGGTCATTAGTTCAGGCCATATGCTCTGTTGCAGGCACTCCAGCTGAGGAAGGTTTGCCATAACTGGGTTTCTACAAGGTCAGCTGCTTCTGGGCCATGAAACCCAGAATAGTTTCACCAGAGACAAAATGGCTGGGTTTAAAAAATGGGTATCACTGTCCATGCACCTACCACTGCCTTTGGAGGTTTACAAAGGCCAGTCTGTGACTCAGTTTCCATATCTGAAATATAGCACACAGCTCTGACTGGTCCCTGTGAGGAACGAAGAATCCACACCTGGAGAGAGCACTCCATGTGCTCTGTGTCTGTCCTGGTTGCTTTTTTGTTTTGTTGTTTTTGTCAACTTGACACAAGCTAGAGTTATCTGGGAAGAGGAACCCCAACCGAGAAAAAGCTTCTACAGGCAATCTGAAAGGCACATTCATGACTGATGATTGATGTGGGAGGGCCTAGCCCACGGTGGGCAGTGTCACCTGCCCCCCACCCCAGCAGGCAGTCCTGGGTAGCATGAGAAAGCAGACTCTGCAAACCAGTGGTCAGCACTCCCCCATGGTCTCTCCCCATCAGTTCCTGCTCCTGCCTTTGCTTTCCCCTGAAGAGGGACTGCAATCTATAAACCAAATAAACCCTTTCCTCCCCAGGATGCTTCTGGTAACATGGCTTTAACCACAGCAATAGAAAGCAAACTCAGATAGCATCTGAACTGAGAACCTCGATCAGAAACCAGAGTGTGGGACACCAAAAGTGCATCTAAAACACCCCAGAAGCCCGCAGAGGGGAGGGGTGGCAGGTGCATGGAGCAAGGCAAGCAAATAAACTAAACCCATGAAATTTCCCTGTAGAGAAAACACTTTTCTACACCCTCCCTGCTGGAAGAGAGCCAACGTAAGCAGCCCTTCACAGGTGGTGAGCAGGTTTGGCAGCTTCTGTGTGCCAAGAGGACGTTCAGCACCAGCTGGGTCTCACTTTGCAAGAGGTGGTCCATGCTGTAAAGGGGTGTGGCAACATGGAAGTCTGGGAAGGAAGTGAATGGCATCCTTGAAACGTGTGTGTTACCTGCTCATCGGGAGTCGATTTAGGGAGAAGGGCTGATAGAAGGCCCCTAACCTGTGTTTTTCCCAGGAGGTCCATTTAGGGGCCTTCTTCCCAGCCTCTTTCCCAGCCCTCTGGCCTTGTCCTATCCAGTCTTTGTACCTAGCCAAAGCATTTGCCCTTGTCACCTCCAAGGCAGCACAGCCCCAGTAAAGACAGGCTCAGACATCAGTGTGCCCGCTGAAAGGTTTTCCTCCCCCACTAACTTCCAAGACCATCTCTCAAGGAATTTACTTAATTATTATATTTTTGTTCATGTGTCTCTGTGTGTATGTATGCATGTGCTGGACGAGGACAGCAGATTCTCTGGAACAGGAGTTACAGGCAATTATGAACCACTCAGGAAGGATTCTGGAAACTGAACCCAGGTTCTCTAGAGGAGCAGCAAGTACTATTAACCTCTGAACCATTTCTCCAGTCCCCTATTTATTTTTTAGTAAAGAGGCACTTATTCATTATTTGCAATTTGATGAAAAGACCATTGATTTTCTAGATTTGAAAATACTTTTTAAACTATTATAAATTATATTTTGTTTATTGTGTGCCTGTGTGTGTATATGTGTGAGCATTGCAAATTAGTGTGTGTGTGTGTGTGTGTGTGTGTGTGTGTGTGTGTGTGTAAGGCCAAGGGCACGAACTTTTGAATTATGAAATTTTATGTAGGTAAAGGCACTTGCCACCAAGCTCAGTCCCCAGAACCCACCTAGTAGGAGAGAACCCACTCCCAAATTGTCCTAAGACTTCCTCATACACACCATGATATATACATGGCTGCCTCATGCACCAAAAAATAACTACATAAATGTGAAAATTTTTAAATTTAAATGTTTAAGATCTTAAGTTTTATAACATCTTGTTGTGATTAAAGTGTTAAACATATGCCACCAGCTAGCTAGCTTGCTCTCTTTCTTCCTTATGTGTATAGGTGTCTTGAGTGTGCAGTGTCACTTGGATCCCAGGGACCAGAGTCCCTGTGGGTGCTGGGGCCTGAACCTGGGCTTTCTGGAAAAAGCAGCCAGTGCTCTTAACTGCTGAGCCATCTCGTTGGTCCCATCATTGGCATCTTAAGCTGTAACTCAGGGAAGCTAAGCACAGGTGTACTGCTGTGACCACACACAGGTCTCCAGTAAACAACCTCAAGAGGGCCCACACCTTTAAGCCCAGCACTCAGGTGGCTGTGGATCTCAAGACCAGCCTGGTCTACACATTGAGTTCCAGGACAGCCAGAGCTGCATAAAGAGACCCTGTTTCAAACAAAAGTGAGCATATGGACAAGGGGTTGGGCTTTACCACTGCAACAGGGTCCTGGGTATTTTTTGCATGTTTTCTCACTTAATTTTCCAAACAAGTTATTCTTGCCCAGATGAGACGGAAAGGTTAAACCATGTGCCCCAATTTGTATCTAGTAACTGGTGAAACCAGAATGCAAACACAGGTAGTGTGGTTCTAAAAGCTTTGTGGTTTATCTCTTAATAATGGGTCTCTGAGCCAGAGGTGTTCGGGCAGGAGCCGACCCCCACGCCCCCAGGCTTGAACGTTGTTCTCAGTATCCTGCACGCATGAGTGCTCCTGAATCCCCTGCAGTGGGCGGAGGAAGGAAGGGTTATTGGCAAGTTTGGGCTAAACAGGGATCTGCAGCCTCCCTGAACCTCAGCGTATTCTCAGGCTCAGCCTGGCTCTCTGGGTGAGTCATGGGTTTGTTAAGACCCAGAAGCCCCCAAGTGGTTAGTTATTTCTCAAGGGAAGAGCTAGTACTTGCTGAAGAGGGCTAGGACTCCATATCCTCCAGGTGGCGTCTGCCTGGGTTGTCGAAACGCTGAATCTGCTGAGTCACAGGCCCGGAGGGCAGATGTGATGGAACTTCATCTAGAAGCAGCCTGAGAGCTTTCCTGTCCCACTCAGAGGTCACTGCCTCTGCTCCTCAAGTTCTTGGTGAAACCCTGGCAGCTCGGGGCCTCTGTGTGTGTGTGTGTGTGTGTGTGAGTGTCTGTGTGTGTGTGTGTGTGTGCGCGCGCGCGCGTGCGCGCGTGCGTGTGTGTTCCTGTAGCACTGTAACTGCTTGCCCACCATGCAAGCAAGTTCTCCACCCAGAGCAATCACATGCTTGTTCCTGCTGCAAGGGCACTAGAGAAGCTGACCTTTGCTTCCCTTCAAATACTATTAAAAAAAAAAAAAAAAAAAGTGATGGGTTGTATGCTTTGGCCTGCTCTCCAAACAATAATCCCAAGCGATATGACTCAGCAAACCTCAGTGTCAAAGGCTACAATGGGACCGGGTGATTTAATTCTGCAGGTACAAGAATCTGAAGTCAAAACCAGGAATTGAACCTTGGGCTCCACTGTGTGTGACTCTGAGCAAGGTACTTCCCCCTTTCCAGCCTCCGCTTCCTTATTTGTGAATTGGACCCAAGGGAGTACCCACTTTGTGGAGTTGTTGGAGATTAAGGTGCCCACCTTAATAAAGAACTTAGAGAAGTTAGTGTCAGTCAACCTTTATGAGGAGGGTGTGGTTCAGACTTCTATCCCTGAGGGCTTACAACAGTGCATTAAAAGGTTAGCAAATGGTAACTGTTATTACTGCCTGTGTTCATCCTGCTTGCCCAGGTAGTTCTACGAAGCTGGAATTCCCACGTTGCTTGGCACGGCACTCTTCCTTTTGATGGGCATTGGCAAAAGTGCCTCCACAGGGCTCCCACTGACCCGTTCACCAGTCATGAAGCTTGTGTCCTTCCCTCATATTCTCCCCAGTGCTGAAGTCTGTTTTGTTTTGAAGATTTATTTTCTTTTTGATTATGTGTCCTTGTGTATGTCCCTTTGTGGGTGTGTGGGTGCCTACAGAGGCCAGAGGCACCTGATCCCCTGCAGCTAGAATTACATTGAGTTGTGAGCTGCCTGTGAACCACACTTGGGTCCTCTGGAAGAGCAATTATACACTCATAACAGCCGAGCCATCTCTCCAGCCCTGCTCATCCCATGGGCAACATGATTACTATATTCTTTCACCATTAAAGTTCTTAAATTATATATGTAGTTTAAGCTCAGTATAAAACTTAGAAGCATATATTATCAATTCTCAACACCAAAAAGAAAAGGTTATTTAAAAAGTGTTAAATTGGTAAACAATATGAAATGTAAAAATCTCTAAAACCCAAGTTTTCATGACCTCAGCACTCGAGAGGCAGAGGCAGGCAGATCTCTGTAAGTTTGAAGCCAGCCTGGTCTACAGAGCAAGTTCCAGGATGGATTCCAAAACCACAAAGAAACCCTGTCTGGAAAAAAAACAAAACAGAAAACAAACAAACAAAAATTAACCACTGGTAGCCAGATGTGGTGGCACGGGACGTAATACCAGTACTGGAGAGAAGGAGGCAAGAGAACTGTCTCCTTCCAGACCATCCATGGTTACCTAGGAGAGATTCTGTCTCAAAAACAAAAGTGTGACTGGGGGTGGTTCAGTTGGTAGCGTGCTGGCTTGGCATGCACCAGGTCCTGGGTTCAATCCCCTGCACATATAAACCTGGCAGCTCCTGCACTCAGCAGGGGACAGCAGCAGAATAGGTTCAGGGTTATCCTCGCTACACTGTAAGTTTGAGGCCAGCCTATGCTGCATGAAATACACCTCAACACAGACACTCAAAACAAAGGTGACTATTGTGAGTTATACTTACATTAAAAAAGGTTTATCTGTACAAATGATTTCCTAATCACCTAAAAGTACATACATATGCTATTTAATTAATTAGCCTATCTTATTTAAATACGTTTATATCTAGTTGTTTCAATTTTGTTGTTTTTCTGTTTTTCTAGATAGGGTTTCACTGTGTGGCCCTGGCTGTCCTGGAATTCACTCTGTAGAGCAGCCTGGCCTCAAACTCAAGAAATCCTCCTGCCTCTGCCTCCCGAGTGCCAGGTGCACACCACCACTGGCTGGCTACATGTGGTTTTAATTGAACTATAGTTCTTTCCTTCTCTACACCGGCTGCATGTCTTTTCTTTTTCTATCACAGAAGACTTCACAAATGTGTGTGTCTTCCTTACACAGGGACCACGCTACTCCTGATATCGCTCTAATTTTAGTGTGTGTGCTGCCAAAGCGAGCACCCCGCGGCATCCCTCCATGTTAGCATCGATACTGCACGTTTACCAAGGAATGGCAATAACGGGAAATATTGCTGTTCTGTGTCGGCCGCTCTAGCTTTTTCATTGTTATACACTCTGCAGGGTTGCCCTGTGCAAGCTTGCCTGTTTCCATAGAGATCTAAGAAACAGACTCCCATTTGAAATTTGCTAGATGTGTGCATTCTAAAACCACCCCACCATTTTATACTCCCCACAATAAAATGGAAATGCCTATCCCCACCCACTCCCAACCTTGAATATTACCAACTTTAAAAATCTATTTACTTATTTATTGGAGGGTGGGTGTGTGGTGCCACAGCACCTATTTGTCGATTAGAGGACAACTTCTCAGAGGGTATACCCTCCCTCTACCCTGTGCGACCCAGGGATGGGACTCAGGTCACCAGACTTGGCAGAAAGTGCCTTTGCCCATTGGCTTCTCGGCTTTTTATTATTACTGTTGTTGTTGAGATAGGTCTCCCTATGTAGCTCAGGCTGGCCTCAAACACTGGATTCTGCTGCTTCAGCCTCCTGAGTGCTGGGGTCACAGGGGTGTACCACCTACCCAGATAACTTTTTATTTTTGGCATATATTTTTGGCTCAGTGACACTTTAACAATGTTTCATTCATGATTAGTGCTTGTGATTTGTAGCTCCACCTCGGTGTAGCAAGACAGCAAGACCGGGCTAAGTAACAAGGCATGAGCCTCAGGTTCCTTCTGATTCCTATCTTCCTGGGACACTGGGAGAGGCATCTTTGCCCTCTTCCCAGGCAGTGCTAAGGTGAGAAAGGGAGCCCCGGGGTCCTTAGAGAAAAACAGTGACTCAGGGACTAAAGGTCTTTCCTAGCCCCAAAGAGAAGAGCTTTTAATTTCCTTTGGATATTTCAAGTTTTGAAACATGTTCAAGTTTGATGGCTCAACTTAACATTAACTGAGACAGATTTTTTCACTCCCAGCACTCTCGACTGCCAGGGTGCTAGCCAAGTGCACCTCTGTGAAGCCAGGGACTGTTGCATAAAAGCTGTTTTATGGCTTTTGTCTCAACTCTTCTGGAGCCAGGCTTGGCACCAGAGGAGAGTCAGAGGGAGGGGAAATGGGTAGGCTGGCGCCCTGCACCCCTGAGGTCTGAAGCTCCCCTTCCTCTCCTGGACTGCATGGCTGAGTGTCATATCACACACACACACACACACACACACACACACACACACACACACACACACACACCTCCACTAGCAGTGCAGTAGTAGACCTGACCTCTGGGTTAGTCACACCGGCCCTAATTAAACAGCAAGCAGGGGCTTAGGAGACTCATCAAGTGATACAGTGAAGGAAATATCACACAGTAGGGAAAGCTTATTGGTTTAGAGGAGATCAATTGCATTTTACTTATTACTTACTTTTAACAGTTAAAGAAGGCATTTTTTGGACTTGAGGAAACACATGCAACAGGCAGACAGGGGAAAGACCCTCTGTAAAATAGTCTGGGGACCTGGAAAACTGAAAACCCCACCTCTCTGGCCCTTTGTCACCACATTTTTGAGACAGGTTCTCACTATGTAGCCAAGGCTGTCCTTGAACTCATCCATAGGGTCTCATGTAACTGAGGCTGGTCTCAAACTCACTGGGAAGCAGAGGATGAACTTGAACTCATGAGCCTTCTCTTTGAACTCCTGTACTGGGATTCAGGTAAGCATCCACTACACCAGGGGTTTTGTGTAACTGGGAATTGTATTCAGACATCTTCCAACTGAGATACCCCCCCCCAGCAAAAGTTTTATCTTGAAAAGACATAATCTAAAATATTTACATAAGAAATAATGTTTAGTGCTTGTTTTTATTTTATCTTATTTTTTAAGCTGGGCACAGTGGTACATGCCTTTAACACCAGCACTGAAGAGGCTGAGGCAGGTGGACCTTGGTGAGTTAGAGCCTAGCCTAGTCTACACGGCAAGTTCCAGGGTAACATAGTGAGAATCTGGATCAAATAAATGAATATACAAAGCTCTAGCTGGAAGTTGGATGCAATGGTATATGCCTGTAATCCCAGCATTTGGGAGAAGTAGAGGCAGGAAAATCAGTAGTTCCAGACTAGCTTAAGATACATATGGAGTTTGAGGCCAGCCTGGGTTACAAAATACCCTGTCTCAACAAGAAATAAATTCAGGACAGGAAAAGTGACTCAGTGGTTATAGCACTTCCTGCTGCATCATGAGGGCTGGGACTCAAATCCCAGCTCACAACATGTAACTCCAGGTCCAGGGGATCTGACACCCTCTTCTGGCCTACTCAAGCACCTGCACACACATATGCATAAAACAAATAATAAAATAAATCTTAATAATAAAATACATAAAAAAGAAAAATGGGGAAAAACTTTGCATTAAGAACACATACAATCATACAATAATCTTATTTTTACTCTGTGCTTAGATTTACAAGAAAAACAAGTTGTAAAAACTTGGCTTTTTCTTTCTGGTACTGTTCTGACCTCTAAGATTTGAATAGATGATCAGTGTTAGAATTCTCAGTGTTGGCCTTATCTATCTATTTGAACACAGATGTGTGTGGACAGACATGAAAATCTGAGGGCACTGTGTGGTCTTGGTCTGCCACCATTGAGTATGTTTCTGAGACTGAACTCCGTCTTGTGGGGCGAGTGCCTTCACTTGAGTAGACATTCTTTTCTTCCTTCGCTCCCTCCCATCCTGCCTTTCTTTCTCCTCACCCTCTTCTTCTTTCTGGTGGTTATGGTGAAGCTAGAGCCTTGTATATGCCACTGAGCTATATCCCTGATGTTTTTTCCGAGACAGGGATTCTCTGTACTGCTTTGGAGCCTGTCCTGGAACTTACTCTGTAGACCAGGCTGCTGTTGAACTCACGGAGATCCACCTGCCTCTGCCTCCCAAGTGCTGGGATCAAAGGCATGCACCAACCACCACTGCCCAACCTCACTTTTATTTCAAGACATGGTTTCACCAACTTTCCCAGGCTAGCCTTGAACTCATTCTGTAGCCCATGCTTGCTTTGAACTTACAATCCTTTGCCTGAGCCTCCCAAATAACTGAGGTTACTTTAGGCCTGTGCCACCAGACCTGTGGTGATATACTATTCATGATTTATTAAAGCTTTTCTGAGATCAAAATTAATAAATCATAAATAGTATATCATCACACAGACTCAATGCTTATGTTTTTAGATGAGGTCTTTTATAGCTCAGACTGTCCTCAAACTTATTGTACACCTGAGAACGGTTTTGAACTACATCTCCTGCCTCTTTCTCCCAATTGCTTGGGTTTCATTCACTCTCCACCACGACCAGATAATTGTTAACTGTCTTATAAGAGGTTCTGGAATCAAAGTCTACTGCTTGGTAAGATTAAATGGGTAACTGACTTCCCAAGATACTGAATGGTAAGAAAAAGCAAGAGAATGATTGTGCAATATCAAAGGTGGAGTTACAGTACTAACCCCATTTCACATGGCTTCCTTTTGTTCTCTGGCACTGCCTAAGACATTTAAGATAATTATCACCTTTGAGGGTGCACATCAGACACTAGAGCAACCTTTAGTCATTTCTTCAGTGGTTTACTGCCCCTGAGATGAGATCTGCAGTGCTGGGTGTAGCTCAGCTGGTAAAATACTTGCCTAGTATGCAGGGAGTTCTGGTTTTCATCCCAGCAATGAGTAAATCATGCATAATTGCAATACTAGCACTCAGGAAGTGGAGGCAGGAGGATCAGAAGGTTAAGGTCATATTCAGCTACATAGGAACTCTGAGATCATCCTGGGCTACAGATCATTCAACAAAAAGGAAGGAGAAAGAAAGGAAGAATTATAATTAAAGAGACAGTAAACATTTTCCCACTTTATATCTATATATCTATATCTATCTATATATTTTTTTGAGAGAGGGTTTTTCTGTGGCTTTGGAGGCTGTCCTGGAACTAGCTCTTATAGACCAGGCTGGTCTCCAACTCACAGAGATTTGCCTGCCTCTGCCTCCTGAGTGCTGGGATCAAAGGTGTGCACCACCACTGCCCAGCTCAAAATAGTTATATTAAACACACCTTTGACTAGTCTTTGTCGTTTGTTTTGTCTGAGGAATTTTGTGTGTTTGTTGTTTTTAAGATGGGGTCTCATGTAGCCTGAACTAGGCTTAAAATCCCCGTGTAAACTGGGCACTGGTAGTGCCTGACTTTAATCCCAGCACTCAGGAGGCAAAGGCAGGCAGATCTCTTGAGTTTGAGGCCAGCCTGGTCTGCAGAATGAGTTCCAGAATTGCCAGAGCTACCAAGTAACCCTGTCTCAAAAAACAAGACAAAACAACAAATCCCCATGTAGATTGGATAACCCAGAATTCCTGATCTTCTCCAGTTCCTGATTAGTCAGGCCTGAGCCACCATGCTTAGATCTTGACTTATCTTCATATGGTCGTCTGAATATATATAAGCAGGGTGGCAGCTTTGTGACAGTTTTTATTATGTGTTAAATTATGACTGACACATGGAAAATAAACTTATTTATGAAAGTTTTTTCTTTATGGATAGAGGTAAAATGGTCAATAAAAAAACAATTGTTTTTTCACCCAGTTTTTGTGCTGTGCTAGGGATTGAACTCAGAGCTCCAGACATGAGGTATTAGACTGCAGGACTACACTTCCAACCAATAATTGCTTCTATTTAATGTGTGTGTGTGTGTGTGTGTGTGTGTGTGTGAGAGAGAGAGAGAGAGAGAGAGAGAGAGAGAGAGAGAGAGAGAGAGAGAAAGAGAGAGAGAGAGAGAGAGAAAGGGGAGAGAGAGAGAGAGAGAGAGAGAGAGAGAGAGAGAGAGAGAGAGTGAGTGAGTTTATGTGTCATTGACATCTTTGGAAGCAGGGGGACAATCTTGGAACAACCTTACCTCCACTTCCTCTGACAGGGTCTTTTGTTTCTTGGTGCTGCCTGAGAACAGCCCAGGATCCCCCTGTCCAACTCCTACCTTTCTGCAGAAGCATTGGGATTACATACCACATACCACAGCTTCACGTGTGCTCTGGGGGTTCAAACCCAGGTTCTCACACTTGTATAGCAAGGGTTTCACCAACTGACCATCTCCCCAGCCCAACAATCACTTTTTTGTTTGATTGTTTATGTGTCCTAGGCATGAAACAGCTTTGGCCACCAAGCCAGGCATCAAGCTAGGATGAACAAAGAACTGCCACCTGCTCTGTCCTGGCTGATAAAAGAGCACCACCACCAGCTGGTGGCGCTCCTTTAATCCCAGCACTAGGGAGGCAGAGGCAGGAGGATCTCTGTGAGTTCAAGGCCAGCCTGGTCTACAGCTCCAGTTCCAGGACAGACTCCAAAGCCACAGAAAAACCCCGTCTTAAAAAACTAAAACCCCAAAACAAACAAAAAAAGAATGCCACCACCACCAAGGTATCTCTTTGCCCATTGCCAGGGGTTCCAACAATCACTTTTAAAAACACATCCTTAATGGTTAGGCCCACTTTGAGGCACACTTTTGAAAAACCCAAGTCACGGTGAACTAGTAGGAATCTGATGAGTTACTACTCCAGAGATAAGCCTGCCGCCTGAGGTCAAGGGAGAGCACCCTAAGTGCAAAGAAAGAAGCTGGAGATGGTGAGTTTTAAGCACCACCAGTAGCCAGATTGGATGCTATTTCCGAGTGTTTGGAGATGGGAGAATGTCCTGTGGTGCTTCTTGGGATTCTGCCCTTCACAGGAGCCTGGCAGAGAGAGAGTCATCTTAAAAGTTTTCCTCTTAGTGTTATTCTGAGCTCCAGGGGATGAACTCACTGTTGTTCAGAAAAAGAACCAAGGTGAATGTGATCACTGAATGAATTGGTAAAACAAGTTCAATGTAAAGCCATAAAAGAAAAATAAATGTCTTCTACTGAATTTTATGCCTGAGCTAACTGTTAGCCAGACCTGGCCTGGTGTCAGCCATATCAGGGAACAAGTCCCCAATGCTCTCATCCTCTGAGGGTGTGTATTTGGTCTGCCAATAGGAGGAAAAATGAGCCATACAGAGCCCCAAACTGTTTAGCTGGGGGAAATCTCAACCTGTCTATCCAGGCCTGCCTCAGGTCTCGACAAGCTACATCTTTGAGATCCAGACATTTTGCACACAGTTGTGTGTATACCTCCACACACTTTACATGTCAGACATTACAGAATACAGTACTCTGACACTGTCTTAGATATAGTTGTTATTGCTGGGTATATCTGGCTCACTATCCTGAATTACAGTCCATCAAGGGAAGCCAAGATAGGAACTCAAACAGGACAGGAACCTGGAGGCAAGAGCTGGTAGTTGATGAAGACTACTTCTTCCTTTTCTTTTTCTTCTCTTTTGTTGTTGTTTTGTTTGTTTGTTTTTTGTTTTTTGTTTTGTTTTTCAAGACAGGGTTTTTCTGTATAACTTTGGAGACTGTCCTGGAACTCTCTCTGTAGACCAGGATAGCCTTGAACTCACAGAGTTCGGCCTGCCTCTGCCTCCTGAGTACAGGAATTACAGGTGTGTGCCACCACTTTCCGGCTTACTTGCTTGCTTGCTTCTTAAGGCTTGTTCAATCTGCTTTCTTATACCACCAGGACCACCTGCCCAGGGTGGCACCACCTGGAATGAGCTGGGCCCTCCCCCATCAATCACTAATTAAGAAAATGCCCTACAGGCTTGCCTACAGCCCAGTTTTATGGAGGCAAGGTCTTTCTCTCCAATGACTCTGTCTTGTGTCAAGTTGTCATAAAACTAGCCAGCAGAGACACCCTTATCCTGCCTTTCTTAATATTTTCCCTTTAATGTTTTTATTTACAAAGGGACCACCAGGGTTTTGTTTTGTTTTAACACAAAGCATATTAAGTAGCAATATGCTACTCCACCAGCATCCCAGATGACAGCAGTTAGGACCAGGGCTGTAAACCCTTCCAGTCCCCCAGGCCTCACAGCTCCTCCCGGATCCTGCACACAACTGCTTCTCCAGCTCTGTCCCTCAGAGAGTCCACCTGTCTGTCCTGAGACTTCCAAGAAGCAAACCCCCATAGTTTTAGTGTCTTTTCAGGGTCTCCCACTTCCCACTCTTCCTTTCCCCCCAAACCAAATAAAGCAAAGGAATCACAGATAGCAAGCTGGGCTGCAAGAGCTATGTCCTGGAGCCAGAGAAGCTGCTAGGCACCCCGCTCTGCTACCAGTGGCCTTGACCCTGTCAACAGCCTTAGCTTCCTTACAGACAACATGAAGATGGTTTTCCCTACATGTTATAGCAAAGACCAAATGGGCTGATGCAAGCCAATTACTCCTTCTTCTGCCTGAATCCTGCTGTGTATATGATGAGTGTCCATGTGTATGTATGCTATAGATGATGAGTGACCGTGTATATGTATGGTCACATGTGTGCACCTTTGTATGCAGGTGCAGAGTACATGTGGCCAGAAGTTGACCTTACCTTTTTATTTATTCATTTGTTTTTCTTTCAAGACAGGGTTTCTCTGCATAGCATTGGAGTCTGTCCTGGAACTTACAGAGATCTGCCTGCCTCTGCCTCTGGAGTGCTAGGATTAAAGACCCGTGCCACTACCGCCCATCATGATGTTGCCTTTTTATTCCAATGCTGGGGAGTAAACTCAGATCCTCACTCTTACAAGGTGCCTCACTTATTTTTCTGTTGTAACAAATACTCTGACAAAAGCAGTTTAAGAATGGGAGGGTTAGTCTGTAAAGATGATTCAGTGGTTAAGAGCAATAGCTGCTCTTCCAGAGGACTGGATTTAATTCCCAGCACCCGCCTGAAGGTCACAACTGTCTGTAATTCCAGTACTAGGAGATCAACACCTTCATGCAGACATACATGCAGGCAAAACATCAATGCACATAAAATAGAAATAAATAAATCTGGTGTTGGAGAAAAGACTCACAGGTTAAGTGTACTCTCCCAGGGTTAAAGCAGCTCTCCCAGAGGACCCGGGTTCAAAACTCAGCACCCAGATGGCAGCTCACAGCTATCTGTAACTCTTCTTCTAGGGAATCTGATTCCTTCATACAGACATATTTGCAGGAAAACACCAATGTATACAAAATAAATAAATAAATTTTTTAACAAATAAATAAATAAATAAAGCTGGGTGGTGATGGAACTTGCCTTTAATACCAGTACTTGGCAGCAGAGGCAAATGGATCTCTGAGTTCAAGACCGGCCTAGTCTACATAGTGAGTTCTGAGACAGCCAGGGCTATACAGAGAAACCCTGTGTCAGAAATTAATTAACTAGTTAATTTTTAAAAAGGGAGAGAACCAGGTGGTAATGGTGCATGCCTTAAATTCCTGCGCTTGCGAGGCAGAGGCAGGTAGATCTCTGAATTTGAGGCCAACATGGTCTACAACAAAAGTTCCAGGATAACCAGAGCTACACAGAAGAATCCTGTCTCAAGAAAACAAAAGAACAAACAAACAAACAAACGGCAAAAAAAGTAGGTGTGGAGTGGGACACTGGTGCTATAGAGATGACACAGCAGTTCAAAGCACTTGCTGCTTTTGCAGAGGACCTGAGTTCCATTTCCAGCACCACATGGTGGCTCACACTATCTATAACTCCAGTTCTGGGGGATCCCATGTCCTCTTCCTTGGGCATTAGGCATGCCCATGATACTCAGACATATATTGTCTTAGTTAGGGTTTCTATTGCTGTGAAGAGACTTTCTTATTTTTTCTTCCTTCCTTCCTTCCTTCCTTCCTTCCTTCCTTCCTTCCTTCCTTCCTTCCTTCCTTCCTTTCTTTCTTTCTTTTGCTGTAGACCAGGCTGGACTTGAACTCACAGAGATCCACCTGCCTCTGCCTCTGACTGCTAGGATTAAATGTGTGCACCACCAATCCCCAGCAAACATAGCAACTCTTATAAAGAAAAAAACATTTAATTTGGGATAGCTTACGTTTTCAGAGGTCAAGTCCACTATCGTCATGGTGTGACATGGTGGTGTGCAGGCAGACATGCTGGCATGAAGGCAACCATGTTGCTAGAGGGGATGGAGAGTATTATCTCTTGACCCACAGGCAACAGGAAGTGGACTGTCTGAGTGTAGCTGGAGCAAAGCTCACTCCCACAGTGACACACTTCCTCCAAAAGGCCACACCTACTTCAATAAAGCCATACCTCCTAATGACCCTTTGGAGGTCATTTTCTTTCAAACTAACACACACACACACACACATACACACACACACACACACACACACACACACACACACACACACACACGCAGATGTATATGTATATGGTCATATACATAAAGTAAATAAATCTTTAAGAAAGATAAAGAAATATGGCAGGGAAGTCAAGATGGCAGACTCTTGAGCTGGCTTGTCACCTTGTGCCTTGTGTTCAGGAAGAAGCCAGTGATGAAGGCTTGCCCTCTAGCCTTGTCTATTTTATCCAGTCTAGGACCCAAGAAAGAGCAAACAGGGCAAGAACCAAAGCTCCTCCTTCCATGCCCTTCTATGGGTTTTCAGCAGAGAGCATGGCCCAGGTCAGTGGTGGGCCTCCCACCTCAAAATACCTAGATTAAAGGCAGGCCTTCCCACTCAAAAATCCAGATTAGAAACGGACCTGCCCGCTTCAAATTTAGACAAAGTCCCTCACAGGTGTGTCCCTCATCTTTGGATTTTAGTTAATTCCAGAAGTAGTAACACTGACAACCAAAGACAGCCATCACACTCTTTAGCTCTTGAACTAATGATCCTCAGATCTCGCTTCCTGTGTTGCCTGACTGCAGGTCTGCACCACCAGGCACATTTTTGTTGACTTTTTAAATTATTTTTGGAGATCAGCGTCATCATCTCCCTCCCTTTTCTTCACTGGGCTTAATTTGTTTTTGGTTTTCCTCATTTTCCCATCAGAGGTCTTGAAACCTATTTAATGGGCCAGGGATTCTGGCTGAAGGTGGGTAAAAAGGGTGCACCAAGAGCAGCCTGACCTCTTGCAGGTGACCCCAAGTCAGGGTTTCCACTTCCTGTTCTCAGAGCCCAGGGTCAAAGAAAAGAGAGGCACAGTTAGTAGGAGCCGCTGCCCCTGGCCCTGCAGCTGGCTGCGCTGCCCCTGCACTGCCATCCCAACTCCGGAAGCCCCGAAGCCCGGGCCCAGGGGTAGTTCTGTTAGCAGCTGGCTTCTCTCCCTGGGCTGCCTCTCCCTTGCCTGGACTGGGATAACTTCCCCCTAAAACAGCTCCTCAGCTCTCAAGTTAGAGGTCAGTGAGAAAACAGCAGGCAGAAGTTAGCCGTGCTAGACACTGCCAAGGCCAGAGGGGTCAGAGTGCATGGCCTTGAAAGAACTGGTTGTCACAACAGACTCAGGACAAACAAAATACCTAAGTGCCTCTTGGAATTATTGACTTGAGAGGACCAGGATGGGGTTCCTCTGTCTTGAAGATTTGGGTGATCCCTAACCCCACCACTAGGACATGCTCAAGTGGTCTGGTTGGCTTCAGGCTAGAGAAGGATGAGCCGGATTAGTGAGGGAGCCCTTCAGCTCCTGAGGCGCAGTCAGCAGATCTTCAGCCCCTGCCATCAGCCGAAGGGAACCCTGTTTATTTTCTGGCCTTGGCTCAAGCCTGGAGAGCAAAGAGGAAGTAAAAAAAAACCTCAGGAGGAGGAGGCTGGATTGTCAGGAGGCAGGCTGTGTGGAGGGCAAAGAGATGGCAAAAGCAAGAAAGAAGGTCCATGGTAGCTGCTCACACTAGGCCACCTTTGCTATTTGTCTGGTGAATGGTGGAGACAACAGGACAGAGGGCCAAAGGCGTCGAGTGACATTTTTGTTGATCTTCCCCCCCCACTAAGTCACTTTTAAAATTTTAGTGTGTGTGTGTGTGTGTGTGTGTGTGTGTGTGTGTGTGTGTGTGTGTACCTGAGTGTATGGGTGTGCACCATGTGCCTGTAGAGGCCAGAAGACGACATCAGATTTCTCCGGATTTGGGTTACAGGTGAGAGGCATCCATTGTTGGGTACTGGGAACTGAATCTATGTCCTATGCAAGAGTGGCAATTGCTCTTAAATACTGATCCCCCACTTAAATCTTAAAATTAACTTTTGGAAAATCCAGGTTTGGAAGCTTAGCCTTGAAACCACAGAAGTTCTAGCCTGGCACTTAACTATATAGACCAGGCTGGCCTGACTCCTTGTTGGGATTACAGCTGTACACTGCCATAGCTAGCCAGAGGAACTTTCTTGATGGAGACATGAACGTTCTGCTAGGAATCCAAAGGACAATGACCATATACCAGTGCACCAAACCCTATTTTGCTCCCAACCCCAACTCCCACTTTGCTTCCTTCCTTCTGCCTTTCTTTCCTCCTACGCAATGGATTTACATCCCATACTTATACACGGTCAGCTAGTCCAGAGAAATTCCTCTCGGGCCTTTCAGTTGGATTCTAGCTAATTCTTTCAGAAGTGAAAGATGGCTTACAATGCATCCAAGACCAGCTTTCTCTTAAGATTGTCCTCTTTTTTCCAGACATCCATGCTCCAAAAGGCACATTCCCGCTCACCCAGACCCCTTCCCAACAGAGCCCAGGTGGGAGGGTGAGCCTAGGTTCCACTTTTCCCTGAACCGCTCATGAGCCCTCCCAGCAGAGGCCATCTTCCCTTGTCATTCATTGTCCCTACAGCTACTTCTACTGGTGATCTTGAGTCCAGATGCTACCCTTCTCCCTATCCAATAAACCTCTCACCTCACAGATTTCATCTAAGATGAGCGTGGCCTCTGCAGACAGTCGGATTCCCTGAAGTGTGTGGACAAAGGTTTCCCGGGCTAGCAGCTCATGCTAAAGAGAGGAATCCCTGGCTTCATGGCGGAGAACACTTTGAGGTGGCTTCACAGTCCTCTCTGCCCTTCAAACACCAATTTTCCAAGATGGAGGGCAGCCCCAGGAGTAACACAACCAGTGGTGGTTTGCCTGCCCCTCATGTTACAACCGCAGGCTTAACCTGAGCAGACACTTGCTCTTCAAGCTAGAGGACCCACCCCAAGACAGGCGGTGCCCCTGAGCGTTTTTCTGTCAGTCCAGCTGTCAGGGGACAGTAGCATCTGTTGGTCTCCTTTCTGACCCTGCATCCAGCCCCCAGAGGCACCAGACTCTGAGACTAGGGAGAGGAAGTCTACTTTCACATCCTGAGGTTAATGGGGGTAATTGGCACTAATAACAACCATTAGGCTTTCCCCCACTTCAAAGCTCGAGGCTCATGAGCAGTTCTGGGAAAAGTGGAACCTAGGCTCACCCTCCCGCCTGGGCTCTGTTGGGCAGCTGCTGCAGAAAGACATGGGAAGGGGTCTGGGTGAGCGGGAATGTGCCTTTTGGAGCATGGATGTCTGGAGGACAATCTTAAGAGAAAGCTGGTCTTGGATGTAGAAGTAGAAACGAACAGGTTCACAGCCCGGGGTACCCCAAAATATCCAGGGACAGAGCCAAACACATAGACGAGTATTTGAAAGCACAGGGACATGTGATTGTATACATAGAAACACTTCTCCCCTTCTCTCACATGGACACACAGCATGTACGCATCCAGACACAGGCACACACATATGACATGTGTACACACACAGTATAACTTGAACAGCCAGGTCACTCGATGGCACTCTGGCCAGCGGCCCTGTAGAGTTTACCCTGGATGGCAGCCAGGTCCCTCCCCTTGCCCCACCTCTCCCCCAATTGGTTGCATAATAAATTCCCTCCCTTTGCCCCTTCTCTGTGCAGTCTGCCTCCAACCTCAGCACTGGTCTCTGTGGAGCCTCTGCCCATTCCTGGCAAATCCTGAAAGACCAGAGTGTCAGCGAGCAGCATGGGTAAGGAAAGGGGTTTTCCAAAACTGTGGATAGTTTGCTCCTAGGTTAGAGGGTCCAGGGAAACACTCAAACCTAGAGAGGGCAGTGAAGAGAGAACTGCACTCTTGTCCAGACCCTGCAGGCATGCGCATATGCAGCTCAAACTCATGAATCCATGCACGATATTTCTCAGCCTAGCTTAAGTTCTGAGCAAAGAACAGAGAGGGACTGCCAGAAATGGTAGTCTGGGAACTCCTACCCAGCCTAGGCAGGGACGAGAACAGTAGACAGAGGGAGGTAGAGGGCATGGGATAGGGGCAGGGGCAGCAGACAGGGGCAGGAGTAGGAGACAGGGACAGGGCAGGGGTAGAAGACAGGCAGGGGCAGGGGCAGGGGCATGTCTTTCTCAACTGAGAAAATCCAATAGGAGTGGGGATTGTGGGGAAGAACCCCTGTATCTCTGTCACCTGAGCAAACAGACAACGGTCAGCCTCTTGCTTGGGAGGCACAGAGCAGTCTTCACAGCCCAGAAAACCAGTCAGTTGGGGAAGTCAGGGACGGCCACTCTAGCCCCTGGGGACCTGTTTCAGTGCCCTCCCAAGTCCCATAGCTCTCACCCTTTTGCATGTGAGCGCCTGTTATCAGGCTGGGAGGTCTGGTTTGGGAAGGAATGTTGAGATCCTGCTCCCAGTGCAGCTGGCCCTTCCATGGGTTAGTAGAAAGTTCAGTGGCCAGCCTGGCATAGGAAACCCACTTGAACTTTCCCTGGATTCTCCAAACTCAGAATGCCAGAGACCTTGCTTGAGATGCTTAAGACTGGAGGGTGCCCTCAAAGGAAGATGTTGGTTCAGGCAACAGAGCAGCCTGGACCAAACCCTGGGATAGCAGGACAAGCCTCCTCCACTTCTTCCCTCTTTTTAAGGATGTTTTTATTTTATGAGTGTTTACCTATATGTATATATGTGCAGCACATGGTTGTGGAGACCAGGTGTCCGACAGCCGTGAGGGCCTTGTGGGTGGTTAAGAGCCTTACCCAGGTCCTCTGCAAGAATTGCTCTTAACACTCCAACCCCAAATGAACCTTTTTGTTTGTTTGTTTGTTTGTTTTTTGCTTTTATTTTGTTGTTGTTGTTTTGTTGGGGGTTTTGTTTGCTTGGGTTTTTTTTGTTTGTTTGTTTGTTTTGGGTATTTTGAGACAAGTCTCATGTCTGGTCTGGTTCTCATTATGTAGAGCCCGGTCCTTGTGGACTCCATGCCAGGATTTCTTTCCATCTGCATCAGCCTCTTCCCTGTTCAACTCTCCCAAGGTCTGTCCCACACTCTCAAGTAGTAATCCTGGTGGCTCTCTGGTGACTGTGGTAACTTTTCATGTCACACTACAGGGTCAGAAAGGGCCTCTCCCTACAGCCGTGGTGGGTAGAGAGTAGAGAGTGGCCCAGGGACACACATCTGGTTATCAGTCTTGACCATACACAAACACTTCTCCCCTTGCCTGGATTGGTTGCATAATCCTGGGTGTGGCCTGCAGCAGCCTGGCTCAGGACACAACACTGCACAAAGGAAGTCCCCAGCCCCTGCCCTGGTTAATTTGGGGGCATTTGCTGCCTGCCCCATTCCCTGGGAGCCCCTCCTCAAGGACAGCCATCAGGAAGACTACCAACCTGGTTTAGGTCTCACAAATGCTCCTTGGGGATTTTGTGTGTCTTTTTGTTTTGTCATATTGAGGATCGAACCCAAGGCCTTCCGATGTTAGTCAAGTGCTCCACCACTGGGCTGCCTCCCTCAGTTGTTTGTTGTTGGAGTTTTTGTTTTCCTTTAAGACTTACTTTGGTTTTAACTATCGTGTATGTCTGAGTGTGGGTATGTGCTGTTAAGTAAAGTTGCCCAAGAGGCGGCAGGCATCTGGCCCCCTGGTGCTGAGTGCTCAGGTGGTCGAGTGGCCTGGTGGGAACTGAACTGTTCAGTCATTTCCCCAGCTTCCCTAACTCAGTTTTGTTTGTTGTTGTTTTGAGGTAGGGTCTCTCTACATAGCCCTGGCTGTCCTAAAACTATGTAAACTAGTCTGACCTTTAACTTCAAGAGATCCGCCTGCCTCTCCCTCTGCCTCCCAAATGCTGGGATTAAAGGAGTGTGCCCCAACTCAGGTTTTGCTATGTAGCAAGGCTAGTCTTGAACTTATGCCCCTCCTGCTTTTGCCCCATAGATATGGTCACATTGCTCAGCCCACTGTCGCACTCTCATTATCTGCTTTTCACAGATGAAGTGGAAACTGAGTGAGATAACTTGCCCGCGTTCCTATGACTAGCCATATAGGCTGAGGGTGGAATCGAAGTCAGTGTCATAACTACTAAGCACATAGCCTCTGTCCTACCTCCTCCAAGCTCTGCCAGAGTCTGTCCAGGTCACCTGGCTCCACCCTCCCACCACACCCATCAGAGCTGGGGGATCAGGGAGGATGGGCCAAAGTGATGGGACTGAAGCAGGGTCCAGGGACAGCAAAGTCTGCCCTTGCCTGCCAGGTGTGTTACAGGCGGTAGAGAGAAAGAATTCTGGATCCAGAGCAGGCTCCAGTTAACCTGCTCCCTTTGTTTCCACAGCTACAAAATGCGGAAAGTGTGGCCCAGGGTACCCGACCCCTCTTGAGGCCATGAAAGGTAATTGCACATCCGAGCGCCAGTATCCCTCTGCTGACCCCATGGTGGGCTTGGAAGACCAGGCCCAGCCTGAAGTATAGTATAGTACCCTGGACTCCCTCTGCCCAGCCCAAGACAGTAACCTGCTCTCTACTTCCCAGGACCCCGAGAAGAGATCCTCTATTTGCCCTGCATTTACCGAAACACAGGCATCGAGGCCCCAGATTATTTGGCCACTGTGGATGTTGACCCGAAGTCTCCCCATTATAGCCAGGTGAGGTGAGGTGTGGTCACTGGCACCCCTGAGGCTCCCACCACAGCCCTGGTTCCCTAACTCCACCCTTCTTTGTCCTCCTCCTATGGCAAGGGAAGCTCTTCACCGCAGGGGGTGCTGAGCTGAAACCCTGCCTGTGCTGAGATGCCAAGCCAAAAATGAGTCTATAGATGCATGGCCCGGAAAGCAGCACTTCCTGCCTCTCTACCCTAGGTCATCCACAGGCTGCCCATGCCCTACCTGAAGGATGAGCTGCATCACTCGGGATGGAACACTTGCAGCAGCTGCTTTGGGGACAGCACCAAGTCTCGCAACAAGCTCATACTACCCAGTCTCATGTCCTCCCGCCTCTATGTGGTGGACGTAGGCTCTGACCCTCGAGCCCCCAAGTTGCACAAGGCAAGTCCTCTGTCCTTGTGGCTGGAGAGCCTCACACCCGCTGACCCAACAGCCCCTAGACCAGCGGCCTCCAGCTCTCACACAGGGTCTGGCTCAGCAGCAGGGAGGGACCGAAGACTTCAGAAGTTACTTTGGCCTGCTGGGCTGGCGCCATCCAGCAGCATGGGCTGGGTGTCAGAAGACTTGCCTTCTTGAGGGGCAGGAGAGCCATCTTTCCCTCCCCGGCTAGTTCATGGCTTCCCCCAGGCAGGCGCTCCAGGTCTTTCTCTCAGCACTCTATCGGACATGCTCCCTCTGCACCAGATGCTCACCTCTGGCTGCTGAGGGTGCAGAGCCAACACTGGCATGGGAGGCGCCCCAGGAGCTGGGAGGCCTTCATGAGAGATGGGGGAAGGTAGATGCCATCTAACTGAGGACTTACTGGTGGCTTCTCTGCTGCTCTCTGAGTTACCAGATTGAATCTGTGTCTTCTCTCAGAGAGACAAAAGACAGGTCCACAGATAAATCAAAAGAATGGGAGGAGGGAGTCAAGCGAGACCCCCTGGCTCTGTAAAGTCTGACCCCATTCCTCACCTTCTCCAGGTCATTGAGCCCAGTGAATTCCATACCAAGTGCAACCTGGGAAATCTGCACACCAGCCACTGCCTGGCCAGCGGAGAAGTGATGATCAGTGCCTTGGGTGATCCCCAGGGTAATGGCAAAGGTACCTGAAGGCACTGAGGACCCCCAAAACCTCAGCAGATTAGACATGTGGGGGACATTTGTCTCTGTGGGGGGCAAGTCCAAAGCTTGGGGAGCAATGGAGAGAGGAACCAGGGAGAACTGGCTGGCTGAGTCCTACCCAATACCTAAAATGTCAGCAAGTAACATCAGTTGTTTCAACTGTTCCTACAGGGACAAGGCTCAGCTGGGCCTGGTGGTGCAGCCTGTAATTCCAGATACTCTAGGTTGTGGCAAAAAGATAACAAGGTCAAGGCCTGCTTGGAAAACTTAGCAAGACCTTGTCTGAAAATAAAAATAAAAAGCTCTAGAGATATACTCTAATAATAGAGTACTTGCCTACACTAGTAAAGTCCCAGGTTCAAACCCTAGTACAAGAACACACACACACACTTACACTCACAACACACAGACACACAAGATGACCTGTAACTGCTGAGTTTCCTGGAAGGCATAGTCAGCAGTTGGCTATAAAGATACAAATATACAAGTGAGCCTAGGAAGTACATAATGTAATCGTGTGTGTGTGTGTGTGTGTGTGTGTGTGTGTGTGTGTGTGTTTATGTTTTTAAGAAAAATTTAGCTAAGCACAGTGATGGACACCTTGAATCACAGCACTTGGGAGGCAGAGGTCTACATAGTGAGGTCTAGGACAGCCAGAGCTACATAGAGAGACCTTGTCTCAACAGAGAGAGGAGAGAAAGGGGAAATGGGAGAGAGGAGGAGGAAAGAAGGCAGGAGGGAGAGATGGAGAGAGGAAGGGAGGGAGAGAGGGAAGACAGAGAAAGAGGAAGAGAGGGAGAAAAAGTATTGAGTACACAGCCAGGCAGTGGTAGTGCACACCTTTAATCCCAACACTTAGGAGGCAGAGGCAGGCGGATCTCAGTGAGTTCAAGGCCAGCCTGGTCTATCAATGGAGTCCTAGGATAGCCAGGACTGTTACAGAGAACCTCTGTCTCAAAAAAACAAACAAAAAGTATTGAGTACACAAAGAACAGCTCGCTTATCGGACTAAAGCTCTACCTGTAGCTGCCCAACAAAGCTTGGACTCTGGGGAGGATTCCATGGTGGTTGTGGCAGCCTGGGTAAATGATGTTTATGGGGCTGAGTCCCAGAGCTCTCTGTTTAGGGGGAGCACATTTTCCCCAGAGCTCTAATACAAGGATTAAGTTGCTAGGAGGGAGAGCACAGAGTGAAGCCCTTACCTCACCCCTGCTATCTCTGAAATGGGGTTTGGGCATCTGAGCCTAAGGATCCAGCCAGCTGCGTGGGAAAGACAGAAATAGCTCATGGCCTCTACCTAAGCCTCTTCCTTTCATCCCCATTTCTCAGGGGGTTTTGTGCTTCTGGATGGGAAGACCTTTGAGGTGAAAGGGACATGGGAGAAGCCCGGGGGTGCTGCTCCTATGGGCTATGACTTCTGGTACCAACCACGACACAATGTCATGATCAGCACTGAGTGGGCAGCTCCCAATGTCTTGAGAGATGGCTTCAACCCTGCTCACGTGGAGGCCGGTGAGGATCACCTCTGGGCGGGCAGGAGGCTGGGTCCACATCCCCTGCTTTCAGCCCCCTAACCCACACCAGATCTGCAGGCTAAGCCATGCCAGGTGCTCAGAGTGAGCAGACCTGCTCAAGAGTCCTCTGTGCCCATTCCTAGCTCTCCATCCTAATCAGTGCCCTGCCTCGGCCCATGCCCTCCCACCTTGACCTGAGCCCAGCTTCTGGTACCTGTCCCCTCCCAACTCAGGGTTGTATGGGAGCCATTTACATGTGTGGGACTGGCAGAATCATGAGATTATCCAGACCCTACAAATGAAGGATGGGCTCATCCCCCTGGAGGTCCGCTTCCTGCACAACCCAGCTGCCACCCAGGGCTTTGTAGGCTGTGCCCTCAGTTCCAGCATCCAGCGCTTCTACAAGAATGAGGTAACTCTAAGACCCCTCCTCACACACACACACACACACACACACACACACACACACACACACACAGACACTGCTCCTACAAGGGTCTCATGAGGCCATCCTCCCACGCTTCAGTGTCCACACTTGTTGGTCTTACCAGCCTAAGGCTTCCCCAGGAAGAAATGCTGCTCTACACAGCCTATCTCTTTCCTCACTGTGCTAGGCTAATTTCCACCTTGCCCAAGTCCGTTGTCTGTTGCTGTAACTGAGCAGCTGAGTCTCACTAGCAGGACACTTACAAGGAATAGAGGTTTAGTTAGCTCATAGGTCTGACATTAGGCCATTCAGGTTGAGGAGTGGTGTCTGGTGAAGGCTTTCTTGTGGTTGGGAACTCTGCCTCCAGGGACATCACAGGGTGAGCCATGTGCAAACTCATCTTCAAGATAAAGATGAATACTCTAGGTGAATCCATCTTCTGTGAGCTCTGACTTAATTACTTCAAGGTCCCACCTAGTCCCTCGGTGGTGACATAAGCATTTAATCCCAGCACTTGAGAGGCAGAAGTCAGTCTGGTCTATGTAGCAAGTTCCATGCCAGTCAAGGCCACACAGTGAAACCCTGTCCCATGAAACAAACAGTAGCTGGAGGGATGGCTCAGCAGTTAAGAGCACTTGCCATTCTTCCAGAGGACCTGGGTTACATTCCCAGCATCCACATGGGGGTTCTCAACTGCCTGTAACTCCAGTTCCAGGGAATGTGAGTTCTCTTCTGGCCTGTGAAGGCACCAGGAACACATGTGGTGCACAGACACACATGTAGGCAAAACACTCACACATATAAAACAAAATAAAAGTAAACTAAATTAAAAATAAACAATAAGGGGGCTGGAGAGATGGCTCAGAGGTTAAGAGCACTGGCTGCTCTTCCAGAAGGCCTTGAGTTCAATTCCCAGCAACCACATGATGGCTCACAACCATCTGAAATGAAATCTGGTGCCCTTTTCTGATCTGCAGGGATACATGCAGACAGAACACTGTATACATAATAAATAAATCTTAAAAATAAATAAATGAATGAATGAACAATAAAGTAAGTGGTCCTGCCTAACTAGTCAGAATGGCTCACACCTGTAACCCCACGCTTGGGAATGGCAGCAGGTTCAAGGCCAGCCTCTTCTACATAGTGAGAAAACCCAATTCAGGTCCCTCCTCTTAATTCCTCACAATGGTAATTAAATTTCAAGCATGACTTTTGGTAGGGATGCTTGAAACCTCGTCAGCCATATCGATACATTCTCTCAGAGCCTAAGGTGGTTCTGTGGTACATGCATGTGATCCCAGCACTAGGAAAGTGAAGCCTGGGGGACAGCAAACGAACTCAAGGCCAGCTCGGACTACATGGGACTTTCTCAAAAATGAAAAGAAAACATCTACTCAGTGAGCACCTGTGTCAGCCACTCTGACAAGTATTGGTGAGGCAGTGTCACGGCGAAGCAGCCATGCTCCTTGCCTTAGGGCTTGCAGGGAAGGACACCCTAGACACAAGGCCTAGGGTCTGCTCCTCCCTGTCCCTGGTTCTCAGCACACTTTCTGCCTCTCTTCCCCATGCAGGGAGGCACCTGGTCAGTGGAGAAGGTGATTCAGGTGCCCTCCAAGAAAGTGAAGGGCTGGATGCTGCCTGAAATGCCAGGTGAGTGTCGGGAGACAGTGGGAGTCAGCAGGTGGATTCCTGGCCTGGAAAGAAAGACTCCTTAAAGTCCCTCAACCCACTCCTTAGGCTTGATCACTGACATCCTGCTGTCCCTGGATGACCGCTTCCTCTACTTCAGCAACTGGCTGCACGGGGACATTCGGCAGTATGACATCTCTAACCCACAGAAGCCCCGCCTTGTTGGGCAGGTAGAGGCATTAGAGAAGGAGAGTCTGGGCAGGACGGAGATGCTGGAAAGCTTCTGGAGGGGGTGATAAGGGGGGAGCAGGAAGAGCACAAATGTGAGCCTGGAACAGGCTCAGGACTGCTCAGGGAATGAGACAGAAATGAACGGGATGCTAGCCAGGTGTGAAGGAACACAGAGTCAGAGGAGTGGATTTGAGTTCAAGGCCGCCTGTCTACATAATGAGTTTCAGGCCAGCCAGAGTTCCAGGATGGGATGCTATCACACACACACACACACACACACACACACACACACAGATTCTAGTGAAGGAAAACAGGTCTTCTATAATGTCCACACCTGTGAGTTACTCTGGTGACAAATATCCAACAAAAACAAAGGAGGGAAAGAAAGGTTTATTCCAGCTCAGGTTTGAAAAGGGATGGAGTCCACCATAGTCAGAAGGTGTGGTGATAGGAGTGCAGTGTGGAGCAGCTGGTCACAAGACATGCGCAGTCACAGGAGGCAGAGAGTTGAATGCTGGTACTCAGCTTGTCTTCCCTTTTTATTCAGTCCGGAAACCCAAGCCATGGGATGATGCCACTCACATTCAGGGTGGATCTTCCCTCTTAATCAAAGCTCTTTGAAATGTGCCACAGACACACAGGGGGTGTGTTTCCTCCCTGATTCTAAAATCTAGTGAGGTTGATAATAAGATTAGTTGTCACCATATCTCTCACTGTTGTACCCTTTTGCCCTCTGCACCCCGGAACCCAGATCTTCCTTGGGGGCAGCATTGTTAAAGGAGGCCCTGTGCAGGTGCTGGAGGACCAAGAGTTGAAGTGTCAGCCGGAGCCCCTAGTGGTCAAGGTGAGAACATCTCACTGGCCCCTCAGATCCCTGCTCAAGCAGTACCTGGGGAATGCTCTTGGGATCCAGGCTGTGCGCTAGTCACTTGAGTCTGACCTCTTGTTTCCCCAAGGGAAAACGAGTGCCTGGAGGCCCTCAGATGATCCAGCTCAGCTTAGATGGGAAGCGTCTGTATGTCACCTCGTCACTGTACAGTGCCTGGGACAAGCAGTTTTACCCTGATCTCATCAGGTGAGCAGCCAAGATCACCTCTCCAACAGTCCTCTCCAGAAGGACCATTTGGACCCTGTCCCATCCCCAGGAACCCATTTATACTCACCAAATCTTGGGATGTGGGGGCTGGTCACATATGACCTCTCACCCTTTTCTTCTCTTCCAGGGAAGGCTCCACGATGCTGCAAATTGATGTCGACACTGTAAATGGAGGGCTCAAGTTGAACCCCAACTTTCTGGTGGACTTTGGGAAGGAGCCCCTTGGTCCAGCACTGGCTCATGAGCTTCGATACCCAGGGGGTGACTGCAGTTCTGACATCTGGATCTGAAGGCTAGCCCCAAGCCCCCTCCTCCATGTTCTGAGCCAGTAGAGGCTGGCTTCACTCTACTCTCTTGTCCCCAACTCTCCAAAGCCATGCTGAGACTAGAGAGATCTATTAAGTAGCATCTCATACTGTTGCTTGTTGTTCACTATCCTATCCCCAAATAAGCTCTTGGAAGCACCAAGAAATAAAATGTTGAACCTGTCCTCATGATCACTGTCATGGAAAGGGAGGGAGCGGAGTCCTTGGCCATTGCCACTTTCTTGCATAGAGAAGGCCTGAAGAAGACTCCAGGAGGTTGTAGTGACTAGTCTATGCCAGTAATTCCAACATGAGACCAACGATATCAAACATTATGGCCATCAGAACCTAAAGATTAGGGGGATGATTGCCATAGGAAACCTGAGTCAATGTTTTAGACTTTTTTGGGCATATGTATGTGTGTACACACACACACACACACACACACACACACACACACACACACACACATATATATATATATGTATATATATATGAGAGAGAGAGAGAGAGAGAGAGGCTCTTTCTCTTGCTGGACCTGGAGTTTGCTGTTGCAGGGAGCATAATTAGCCAGCTTACTCCAAGGATTCTATCTCTATTTCCCATGTGCTGGGCACACTGCCAGGCCACCATGCCTACCCTGTTTTCAGTGGGTTCTGGAGATCAGAAAGAACATTGGTTCACACATGAGAAACACTTGACCCCTCCAAGCATCGCTCCAGTCAGTCCTGTGACCAGTTTTGTATTTCTCCTAACACGTGATTTTTTTCATGGAACTAAAAATCTCACACATTTAAACTAAAAATCTCATGCTTTCTTTCCCTTTAACATCTTTAGACATTTCCCTAGAAGAATCTACCCCAGGAGGAGCTCTGACTCCCCCTTTGCCTCTACCACCCACCACTTTCTCTGCAGAACACATTCTGCAGAGAGAGACCCTTACTGTCCACAGGCTGCCTGAACTCAACCTCATCATGAACTTGTCATATTGACCTGGTTTGACAGAGTCATTACAGAAAAATGACAGCTCTGAGGATGGAATATACCCACATGAGTTGTTTTGAATTGAAACTCCTTAATTCCCATCACCTGGTTGAATATCAGCATAAAGTAGGTTTTAACAAACAAGTTAGTAGTGTTCATTATGACTAAAGAGTGTCTTTTGGTTATTGTTGTATTGCTGTCAAGCGACACCATGACTAAGGCATACCTGCTGCCATGCTTTCCCACAATGATGCTGACAGGCTCCTATCCCTCTGGAACCATAAGCCCCAAATAAATTCCTGTCTCTATAAGTTGCCTTGGCTATGGTGTCTCATCACAGCAACACAACAGTAACTAATACACACTGTCAAGTCCATTGAGAAGCTGGTCATCAGGGTCGCTTGGGCTTGAGAGGGACCTCTGCTGCTTTAACCTTCCTTTTACAAGTCTTTCCATCTATGTGAGGAGAAACCAAAGGCCTTGCTCAACTGTGGCTCCACTTGGATGCACTGAGGTAAATCTCCATCTGCCTTAACCCTCCTCTTTGTAGACTGGTTATAGGTTACTTGGTGAGGTCTCCATGGTTCCTGAACATAAGAATAGGTGCTTCTTTACAGTTACAGGATAATTCAGGGGATGCCCCACAGTCCCTTGGGACTTAGCTGACATTAGAGGAGAAGGAGTAAACTATTGCCACTTTAAAAAAGAAATCTCTGGCCATATCCATATAGGCCTCCAACTATGGTTATTGAAGACACAGAAGGTCTGGTACTTTTAACTACTGTGTAATATTACATAAAGATTGAGTAAAAGCCAAATACTTTTAAATAAAACTTGATTAGAAATATAGTTTTGTTCTTTGAGCTAGTCCTTACATAAAGAGCAGACCTGGAACTCTGCTGAGTTCTTCTTTCCAAAAGCAGCATTATTTATAGCAGAACAGAATGGAACACAATCATATAGGGATACACCAAGGAACATCTCTGTCTCTCAGCCATGAAAACCAACTCCAGGACAGGGTATAAAGGTGCACACCTCTGATCCCAGGAGGCAGAGAAGGCAGAACTCTGTAAGTTTGAGGCCAGCCTAGTCTACAGAGTGAATTCCAGGACAGCCAGGGCTACAGAGAAAAAAAATCCTGTCTCCAAAATATCAAACAATCAAAAAATTAATCTTGATTAAAAATCTTAGTAGCTATCTTAGTTTTCTATTGCTGTGAAATCATCATGACCAATATACCTTATAGAAGAAAGAGTTTATTGGTGCTTACAATTTCATAGGGTGAGTCCATGATCATCATAGTAGGAGCAAGGCAACAGACAGGCAGGCATGGCTCTGGAGCAATAGCCGAGAGCTTATATCTAATCCACAAGCCCAAGACAGAGAGAGCTAACTGGGAATAATGGTATGGGCTACTGAAATCTCAACACCCCCCCCAGTGACACACCTCCTAATCCTTTCCAAATAGTTGCACCAGCTAGGGACCAAATATTTAAATATCTGAGCCTATATGGGGCCATTATCATTCAAACCACCATGGTGGCCTTGTGTGGTGTTTCTGCACAGAGAAGCTATGACCATGGTCTAGGGCAGTACTGAACTCAACCACATCAAATAGCTCTGCTTCCCTTCCCCCAAACTCTCCCAGTATTCTCTGAAGGAACCTGGTGGCAAGGGAAAGCAGGGAGACTCTTGGGCACAGAAAGAATGAAATACAAGTTTTGGACAGTCCTTTTGCATGCTCACTGTGTATTTAGGGCAGGAAAGAGTATGCTGCATGGGGTGCAGAAGGCATCACACCAGCCAGTAAAGTCGGCTCCCTACTTATCTTAGGAAATTGTTTATATTCTTTATTTTCTTTGGAGCTCAATTTGGCCTAATTATTTCCCATCCTGATCAGAGCTCAATGCCCCTTCCTTGAGGATGTTTCTTGCACTACAATGCACTCATTCACTCAATCTCCAGAATGTCCCAACCACCAAGGAGTACTTTGTCATTCTCCACAGCACTTTTTAAAACCTCTTCTATGCACACAGTTGCACAGTTGCCACAGAACTTTCCTTGGCCCTTTCCACACTACCAAGAAACTCTCCTTCCTGGGATCATTACTGATCCAAAAGAGTGTTGCTCAATTGAGACCTTGGGGGCCATGGCAATGGGGTCATGGGAATAGGTCTCCCTAAAGAGATAAGATCAAACACCCTCCCAGATGGACTTGAAATCCTAGACAAGCCCCCCTCGAATTGTTGGAATATTCTTGTGTCACATGAAGAAATACAAAAAAGATGAAAGTAACATGGCAAGACAATTTTTTTGCGCAAAAAGTGTGTGCCATGACCCAAGCAAGACTGCAGGACACTAGGGCAGGAAGCTGATCTAGTTTTTATTCTGATGCAGGTAGTGACTATGTCTCATCCCATGGGTGGGAACTTGACCTCACAATCTGACATGATGGGCTGAGTAATTATTTATGTGAAGGGAAAGGCTGTGAGGCTCACAAGATGAGAGAGATTCTTGGAATATTGTCCCTTGGTGAGCTAAAAAAAAAAAAAAAAAAAAAAAAAAAAAAGGTTTCTTACAAACCTGATACCCAAACAAATCATTTTAAATTGTAACATTTCACTCCAGGACCATAAAGTCTAATATTGATCTCATAACACAAAATGCATGTTTATCTCTAAAAGGTTTTTGAATTGTTAAAAACATAAATTCAGGGAGCTAGAGAGATGGCTCAGAAGTTAAGAGCACTGGCTCTTCTTCTTAGCGGTTCTGAGTTCAATCTCCAGCAACCACATGGTGACTCATAACCAAGTACAATGAGATCTGGTGCCCTCTTCTGGTCTGCAGAAAGAACACTGTATACATAACAAACAAATGGATATTTGGAAACATAAATTCAGAGCTGGGCATGGTGGCTCAGACCTGGAATGCCAGCAGTCAGGAAACTAAGGCAGGCGATTTGATTTAAAGTCTTCTCAGTTCCAAAGAAAAGCAAGTAATACACGTCACATACACATTGGCCAGGAGCAAACATCTTTCACTCCAAAAGAGGAAGATCACATTAAAAGACCAGACCAAAGTAAGACCAAAGGCAGCATGGAAGACACTGAGCCCTGTGTCTGTTATTAAGGACTCAGAGGACTTTTGTGGCCTTATTTGAGCTACAACAGACTTAGCCCCATCCCTCACATTCTGTTACCTGAAGCATACACAGTCTCTCTCTTGGGTAGATGCAGCTCTGGGCTTGCAGCTTTTCTTGGTAGAAGATGCACGATCCTGGCATCTTTAACATCCTGGGGCTTTGTCTTAGTGTTACTATTGCTGTGATGAAAAACACCATGACCATAGCAGGATGGGGGATGGGAGGGTTAATTTTACCCACAGTTCCATTGAACAGCTCATCATCTACAGCAGTGAGGGCAGGAACCTAGGGCAGGAAGACCACTTACTGGCTGGCTCCTTTTCATTATAGATCTGCCAAAGAGTGGCTACTTATAACCAATCAACACAGTCAATAATTAGGCTATCTTGAAATCTCTTCTGCCAATGCTGTTAACCCAAAACTCTTCCATTTAGCCTCAGACAAATTTTTAGGACATGGCCAAAAAGCACCATATTCTTGACCAAAATATCACAAGAACAGTCTCTGGGCCACTTACTAATATTCTTCTCTTTTGAAACCTCTTGAGCCAGGCCATTATAATTTGCCTTACTTTCAGCACCACTGTCTTCCATGTTCCTAACACAGCCCCATGGTGGTGGTTTGAAAGAAAATGGCCCCAAAAGGGAGTGGCACTACTGGGAGGTGTGTCCTTGGAGAGTAGGTGTGGTCTTGTTGGAGAAGTGTGTCACTGTGGTGGCAGTCTTTGAGGTCTCTTTTGCTCAAACTTTTCTCAGTTTGACACTGAGGCCATTTTCTGTTACCTGCAAGATGTAGATGGTACCATGTATGCCTGCATGCCACCATGCTCCCTACCATGATGATAATGGACTAAACCTCTGAAAATATAAGCCACCCCAATTAAATGTTTTTCTTTTATAGGAGTTGCCCTAGTCATGGTGTCTCTTCACAGGGATAAATCCCCTAAGGCAGAAGTTGATACCAAAGATTGAGGTATTGCTGGGATAGGCTGGACTGTGTTTTCCTTGGGAGAAATATGGACTTTGGGAGTTTGGGTTAGGAAAGCAGTGGAATGCTTTGAGCACTGCTTAATGAACCTTACTAGTAGAAGCATGGAAGACAGTGATTCAAAGAGCTACTTGAACTGTCAGAGGTTCACTCAAGAGGTTTCAGAGTAGAAGAATTTTAGGATTCTACCTAGAGATCTTTCTTATGGTATACTGCTAAGAATGTGGCTGCCTTTTGCCCTTGTCTGAAGAGTCTGTCTGAGGCTAAAATGAAGAGATTTGGAAATCTCAAAACAGACTAGTATAGACTGTGTTGTGTGGTTATTAGTGGTAACTCTAATGAAGATTTATAAAGAAAAGGAGTTATAAATGTAAAACTTGGAAAAGTGGAATGGAGTTAAGTGGAATGGGCTTGGGCCCTGTGTTCAATGAGATAAACAGATTAAGAAATGGAACAAAGGGAGTGGTAGTGACCTTAGGGCAAGAGTCCTCCAAGATAAGTTTTCAATTTATGAATAGGAACTAAAGAAAAGCTTAGTGTCAGGTATGGTGGTGCACAACTTTAATCCCAGCACTGGGAAGGCAAAGGGTGGCAGATCTCTGAGCCTGAGGCCACCCTGGTCTACAGATCCAGTTTCAGGACAGCCAAGCTTAGGCAATGAAAGACAGAAAGCTGGTGAAGATGTAATTGAACAAAGGGCCATGTTCTAGCCCCAGTAATCAGCTGAAGTTGGCATTTTCAGCCATGTGGTTCTGGAGTTAAGGATAGAAGAAAGGGGCTATGGAATTTGTCCTTGAGACTAAGGAAAGCTGAGGCCAGGCATGTGTCAGGGGTTTCCCTGAATGGAGGCCTAGAGAAGTCATTGCATAAAGCTGTGAAGTTGAATCCTGGATTTCCTTGGAGACCCCAAGACATTAGAGATACATAAGTCATGGGATACCTTCCAAGGAGAGCTGCTAGTAATGAGTGGAACCAGCCCAAGAGAAAGCTGTATGTTGCAGTCAAACCTGAATGGTGATGGAGATCTGAAGAGTGCTTTGACATCTGACATGGAGATACAGTTTGGAGTTTTCCCATCTGATTTTGGGATTTGCTTTGGTCCAGTACTTCACTATGCTCCCTTCCCTGCATTTTGGAATGGTAATGTATATCCTGTGCCATTATATGTTGAAAGGATGTGACCTGCTTTTTGATTTTGATGTTAAAGGGGATTTTGGTTAAGAGACTGTTTGACTTTCAGAAGAGACTTTGCACTTTAGACTTTCAAACATTGCTGAGACTGTGGGGACTTTTGAAGTTGGACTGAATGCATTTTCACCTTATGATATGGCTACAGGATTTTGGGGGCCAGGGAGTGGAATGTGCCGCTCTGAAAAACAAATGGCTCCCAACGGTAGGAGCACTATTGGGACGTGTGGTCTTGTTAAAGAAGTATATCACTTTGGGTGACTGTCCAGGTAGCGAGATGTCTCTTTCAGTTCCAGAGTTTATATATTATCCTTCTGGGGTCTTTGATGGAGTTAAAGACAGATCGTTATGGTTATTGTTTTCTTTAGCTATGATAAAAGATAAGTTACGTATAAAAATATAGACTTATAAAGATAGGATAGATGTTAAAATATTTTCTTTAAATTTTGCCAAATCTTAGTGGACTAAATATTATAACTATAATTCCTGTTTAACATCTGTTTTTATATATAATTTTACTATGTTAAAGTTAAAACCTCCCTTTTTATTTAGACAGAAAAGAGCAGATAATGGGGGCTGTCCTTCTGTATGCTGTGAATATATGTTTCTCTTATTGGTTGATAAATAAAGCTGTTTTGGCTAGTATACAGACAGGATGTAGCCAGCCAGGGGTTATAGGCAGGGTTACCCAGACTAAGAAAGAGCTGGAAAGAGGAACACAGAGAGTGAGTCACAAGTGAGATGCCATGTAGCTGCCAAGGAAGCAAGAGGTCTAGGCATTCTCTAGTAAGCTAAGACCATGTGGAGATACTTAGATTAATAGAAATGGGTTAATAATTAAGAGAGAGCTAGCCAATAAGAAGCCTGAGCAATAGGCCAAACAGTTTATAATTAATATAAGGCTCTGTGTGTTTATTTGGAACTAAAGTGCTGTGGGACAGGACAGGACAGAAAATTCCATCAAGAGGTAGTGACCTTATTTATCTTGATCTGTGGAATTAACAATACAAGGTCAGGAAGCCACAGTAGAGACCCCAATCCCAGTACTAGTTTTCTGCATTAGTTACTATAATGAAATACCTTAAAGAAGCAATGAGACTGGTTTGTTTTGCCTTGTGGCTCAGAGCATGCAGCCCATACTGGTGGGGAAGGCATGGGAGCAGGCTGTTGGCTCCCATCCCAGCAGATCAGGAAGCAGAGGAAGGGCAATGGTGGCACTCAGCTGGCTTCTTTCTCTCTTTGTCTTCAGCCCAGAGCCCCATCCCCACTGCATGAGATGATGCTGTACCCCTCCCTCACTTCTCTCTGGATGCACACACACACACACACACACACACACACACACACACACACACACACACAGGGGTTTCTTAATCTAGTTACAATGAAAGCAACTCATCTTACTGTACATGTCCTATTCAATAGGAGAAACCTCAAGCACTTGTCACAGCAGAAAGAAAACTACTTAGACAAATGGGGTTACATCTCCAGTACTTATGATACATCTGAAAAAAGACATGTGGCTAAAGTGCATGGAAAACTCACAACTCAGTGGTAGAAAACCAAGCATTCCAAGCCAGGACATGACATTCACCTGTATTCCCAGGGCTTGGAAAGCTGAACCAGGAAGATTTTGAGTTCCAGGCTAGCCTGAACTCATACCAAAAAACAAAACCAAAGAAAAAACCATAATGATAGTAAATTAATAAATACACTTTACAACATGTTAAAATGATTCAACTAAAAACAACAACAAACAAACAAAAAACAACAACAAAACTCAAACATTGAAGCTACAAGTATTGTGATGACTAAGGAAAACTCCATTTTGTGCTAGGCACCCATTCTAAATTCCTGAAGGATAAGTTTCCCGACTCCTCCCCTCTCCCCAGAATTATGTAACTATTGTAATGATTAACTGCTTGCTCTGGGTTCTGTAAACTCACTTATCACTATATGCAGGGGGAGTCACGCAGGTCCTCACAGAACTGTGAATTCTACAGAAATGAGTGTTTTGGTTTTTTTGTTTTTGTTTTTCCTTTAAAAGTGCTTCTTTCACTTGGCTTCTGGGCAGGACATCTCTGATTTGGATTAGAGACTGTGGTCTTGCTAGAAGCTTTAATAAATCTGACTAACTATATTCTGAATTGAGTCTGGTGGTCTTTTCCCAGTGGTCTCAAATTCCATAACAATATCTCAGTGGTAGAGTGCATGTAAGACCATGGCCTCAATTCCTACCACCAAAATGATGATGATGAAGAGGAGAAGGAAGAGGGAATAACTATAGAGAAACTAGATCATTCATCGCATTATTGGAATGTAAAAGAGAACATTCTTTTTCTCCATTTTTGAGCTTGTGGTTGCTGACTGTACTGAAGACTCTGGATTCAAAACCCAGTATATATTTTTCTCATATGTAGCTGGAAGCTGTTGAGTCCTGCAGCTGCTCGTAAACTAATCACTCTGAGGCTTAATATTAATTATAACTGTTTGGCCAGTGGTTCAGGCATATTACTGACTAGCTCTCACAATTAAATTAACCCATTTCTACTAATCTGTGTATCACCACGTGGCCATGGCTTACCAGTAATGTTCTGGCATCCTACTCCTCCAGCAGCTACATGGTGCACAGGGTGCCTCCCCAACTCCACCTTCTTTCCCTTGGTATCTATGTTTGGATTTCCTGCATAGCTATATTCTGCCAGGCTATTGGCCAAATCAGCTTCTTTATTAGTCAGTGGTAACAAAACATGTTCATAGCATATAGAGGGGAATCCCATATCATTCCCTTTTGTGTCTAATTACAAGGAATGCTTTAACTTTAACATAATAAAATTACATATAACAAAACAGGTATCAAGTAAGAATTATAGTTACAATATTTAGTCTATTTATATTTTACAAAAATTAAAGAAAATACTTTACAATCTACTCTATCTTTGTGAGTCTAAAGTTTTATATCTAATTTATCTTTCATCATAACTAAGGGAACCCATAATTATAACTATATGTCTTCAACTCCATCAAAGACCCCAGAAGGATATAATATTACCTAAGTAAACACAAAGTGCATTGTAACCAAATTCCAAAACTCTAGGAATGACAGAGATATCTGGCTACCTAGACAGTCATTCAAAGTTCTTTTGTAACATTGGGGTGTCTATCTTCAGCCTATAGGTCTAGAGTATCTGGCAGACTTGTCAGTGAAGCGGGAAATTTGAAGATCTGTTCTGCCTTGTACTGGCAAAGTTCACCAGTTGCTTTCTTCTGTGTCCTGCAGAATGTCTGGCAGTTTCTTCTATGAAACAGGAAACCTGAAGGACAAATCCATCTTCTTTTGGCAAATTCAGCATCACTTTCCTGTGGGTCCTACATGTCCAGTTTATACAGCATACCATCAAGCAATCCAGGCTAGAGCAGTGTCTTGCCCAAATGGTTGTCAGACTCCATAGGGAGCCTCTTCAATGTCCATCATCCTCTTGAGGTAGATTGTTGGTGCCAGGAGCAGACATGTCTCACTGTTCAGAAAAGTCTAAGTTCTTAAAACATTTTAAATGTAAGTCTTTGATAAGTTGGACTATTATAGATGACTATTAATTTGTATTTCAATTATACATTACATTTTTAAATGAGCTATATAAACATAATACCTCAAACAAGAGTAGATGGGAGGGAGAAGGGACTGGGATCAGTACCTAAAATACAAAAAAAAAAAAAAAAAAAAAAAAGTAAAAGCCAAAACTGGAAAAAAAAAAGAGTAGAAATATACATATAACAAAATTGACTTCAAATTTCTATCAATAAACCCAAATCCATACTAATGTAAAGTACTTACTCATTTCTATATCATATCCTCTTTTTTTATTATTATTAGAAAAAGATTGACTGTGACCATTAACCCATTTCTACTAATCTGTGTATTACCACATGGCCATGGCTTACAGGTAATGTTCTGGCATCCTACTCCATTTCTATTATTCCATATTGTACCATGAGGCTCCTGGCTTGTTATCGCACACCTTGCTTCATCTGTGGCTACATGAAGTCTCCCTGACCCTGCTTTCTTTCTCTCCATAACTGTTTGGATTTCCCACCTGACTCTATTCTGCCTGGCAATTTGCCAAATCAGCTTTATTCATCAACCAATAAACCTAACACATATTTGCAGCATACAGAAGGACATCCTACATCACTCACCCAAGCCTTGATGCCTTTAATCCCAGCCCTTGGGAAACAGAGGTGGACAGATCTCATTAAGTTTGAGACCAGCCTGGTCTACATATCTAGTTCCAGGATGACCAGGACTACATAGAGGGTCCGTGTGTGTGTGTGTGTGTGTGTGTGTGTGTGTGTGTGTGTGTGTGTGTGTAGAGAGAGAGAGAGAGAGAGAGAGAGAGAGAGAGAGAGAGAGAGAGAGAGGCATGTTTATGCACTTGTGTGCACATTCATATGAAGGTCCAAGGTTGATGTAAAAAAATCCTCCATCACTCTTCCATTATTCATTGTGGTAGAGTCTCCCAGTCAAACACAGAGCTTACTGAAATAGCTAACCTTGCTAGCAAACTTACTCTGGGACTCTCATCTCAGCCTTCCAAGATTGGAATTATAGGTGTGTTGCCATACCCACAATGTCATTTACATAGATGTTGGGATCTGAACTCGGGTCCTCAAGCTTAAGTAACCAGCACTTTAACCACTGAGCCATCTCACCAGCCCCAGGAATAACCATTCCATTTATTTATTTATTTATTTATTTATTTATTTATTTATTTATTTTAATGAAGAGAAGAGTTTATTCTGCCTCACAGTTCCAATGTATGGTCTATCGTGGATAGTAAGACATGAAACAACAATTATTCTTCTTTTTATTTTTTAAGATCTATTTATTTAGTATGAATACACTGTTCTGCCTGGAGGTCAGAGATCTCATTATAATCATTATAACAATATCTCATTATAAATGGCTGTGAGTCACCATGTGGCTGCTGAGATTTGAACTCAGAACCTCTGGAAGAGCAGCTAGTGCTCCTATCCTCTGAGCCATCTCTTGTAACAGAGTATGTTTTTCCCAGATATTTACAGAATGACATCTCCCATCAATCTCTCCAGCCCCAAACAACCATCCTTGTTTGTTGTTTTTTGAGACAGGGTTTCTCTGTGTAACAGCTCTGGCTGTCCTGGAACTAGCTCTGTAGACCAGGCTGGTATCAAACTCACAGAGATCTGCCTGCCTCTGACTTCCGAATGCAGGGATTAAAGGTATGTACCACTGGCAGGGGCTGGAGAGATTGTTCAGCAGTTAAGAGCACTGGCTGCTCTTCCAAAGGACCCAGGTTCATTCCCAGCATTCAGATGACATGTCACAACTGTCTGTAACTCCAGTTCCAAGGAATCCTATACAGTCACACAAACATATAGGCAAAACACATTAAAAAAATAGTTTGGCAGATCTTTTTAAAATTAAATATGGTTCTGTATGAGCAACTGCCCTTTGTGCATTTATTTCTGGAGAGCTACTGAAATGTATATTCATATAAAAACAAGTACACAATTGTTCATAGCAGCTTCTGGCAATAACCCCTAACTAGAAACAACCCAAATGTCCTTCAGTAGATTCACCAAAAGCAAGGGTGAACAGATTGTATTACATCCATACCACGGAAATCAACTTAAGTGTGTGTGAGAGAAAATCAACTCAAGTGTGTGTGAGAGAGAAAGACAGTGTGCATGTGTGTGCACCTAGTTTGCTTTCTATTGCTGTGATAGACACTGTGGTGGTTTAAAAGAAAATGGCCCACAAAGGGAGTGACACTATTAAGAGGTACACCTTCTTGGAGTAGGTGTGGTCTTGTCGGAGAGGGAGTGTATCACAATGGAGGTAGGCTTTGATGTCTCATATATGCTGAAGCTATCTCCCAGTGAGACAGTCCACTTTCTACTGACCACAAGATACAGAAGTCTTAGCTGCTTCTCCAGCACCATGTCTGCCTTCGTGCTGCCATGTCCCACCATGATGATGATGGACTGAACCTCTGAACAGTAAGTGAGCCACTACAGCTAAGTGTTTTCCTTTGTAAGAGTTGGCACTGTCATGGTGTTTCTTCACAGCAATAGAGACCCTAACTAAGACAGACTCCATCACCAAAGGCAGTGAGGTACGGGGGAGAGGGGGGTGAAGGGGCTTCCTCCGGTTTTCATGTCTGATCAGAGGTGATCTCTAAGGGAAGTTAGGGCAGAAACTCAAGAAAGATCCAAGGCAGAAAGAGGAGAACTGTTTACTGGCTTGCTCTCCATGGCTTGCTCAGTTTGCTTCTTATAAAACCCAAGACTACCTCCCAGGGTGGCACCACCCATCAGGCAGAAAGCTAGGTACTCCCACACCAATCATTAACTCAAGGAAACATCCCACAGACAGACTCACAATAGAGGTAAGTCCTCAACTGAGGCCCTCTTCCCAGGTAACTTTTACTTATGTCAAGCAGACAAAACCTAGCCAGCACAGTGTGTGTGTGTGTGTGTGTGTGTGTGTGTGTGTGTGTGTGTGTGTGTGTACATGAATTTACACCATGGTTCAGGTACCTTCTCCATTTATCATATGGGTTCTGGGATTTGAACTCAGGTCATCAATCTTGGCAGCAGTTTTTTTGCCCACTAAGCCATCTTACCAGCCCAATAAAAACACATATACACACAAAGAAACTTATTTTTTTCATATATGTGTGTATGTATATATAAAATTATTCTGATTATAAAACATTCTTAAAGGACAAAATCATGTAAGCAGAGAACAGGTTAATGGTTGCCAGTGGTTAAGGGTAACATTGGGTATACTGTGGTGATGACTCTTCAGTCTCGTGACCTAAGTGGTGGTCACACAAACCTACAATGCGATAAAGTCACAGAGGTCTAAATACATACGCACAAGTGAGCATGTGTAAAACTGGTGAAATCTAGATAAGCTTGGCTGATTGTATCAATGCCAATTTCCTGGTTATTATATTGTATTATGGTTATGTAAGATGTGCCAATGAGTAAAATGGGCTGAAGGGCACATGAAATCTTCCTGCATTATTTCTTGCAACTATATATGAACCTATGAGTCTCTCAAAATAAAGAGTGATCAAGTGACAACTTGAAGGAGCATCCACTGGAACACTGAGTAGCAATCAAGTGAGATGGCTCAGTGGGTAAAGGCCACAAGCAGGCATAATGACCTGAGTTAGAGCCCAGGGCCCATATGGTGAAAGGAGGGGACTGACCCCAGCAAGTGTCCTCTGACCTCCACCCGAGGGCCGGGTGCACACACACACACACACACTGTTTAAGTTCTTTGTGTCTTCAGGGCTTCATCTTGGTAGATCACATGAGTTGAGGAAATTTCCTCTGAGTTTTCCAGCATTTCAGAGTATAGTCCTTCACAGTAATTTCTAATGATGTTCTGGTTTCAGTGGCGAGCACTGTAGCAACACCCTTGGGCTCTAATTTTATTAAGTTCTGTCTTCTCTTCTTACCACATTAGCTAAAACTTGTCTATCTTACTTTTTCAAAGAACCAGCTCTTTCATTTTAATCTCAATTTCATTTTCTTTCCATATATGTTTAGGGGTAGCTGCTTGCTTTCTGAGAGCCTTGAGGGTTCATCCCTGCATTATTTCATATCTCTTGGGTTTGTTTTGGTTTTTCAAATCAGGGTTTCTCTGTGTAGCCCCGGTTGTCCTAGAACTTCCTGCGTAGGCCAGGCTGACCTCAAACTCATAGATCCACCTGCCTTAACCTCCCAAATACTGGGATTAAAGGTGTATCCACCACTGGCTATCACTCAGATTTTTAATTTGAGGATTTAGAGCTATAAACTTTCCTCTTAGGGCTGCCCTGGCTTCATTCCAAAGGCTGTGATAAGATTTGCTTTCCTTCTCATTTGTCTCTAGAGCAGCATTCATTTGTACTAATACTCTTGGAGAAAGAAATTAGGAAACAAATTCCATTCAAAATAACTTTGGCTGGGTGTTGGTGGTGCACACCTTTGTTCCCAGCACTCGGGAGGCAGAGGCGGGCAGGAGGATCTCTATGAGTTTGAGGCCAACCCAGTCTACAGAGGGAGTTCCAAACAGTCTCGAAAACTACAGAGAAACCCTGTCTCAAAAAACAAAAACCAAAACCAAACCAAACAAACAAACAAAAAACAAACAAACAAACAAACAAAACCTCCAAATTAAGCATTTAGGAATATATTTAACTGAATACAATGAAAGATTGTTAAAAAGGAAATCACAGGAGATATTAAATAGTGGAAAAATATTACATATTCCTGAATAGGCAGGATTAATATTGTGAAAATATCTATAGTGAAGATTAATATAAACATTCCATATCATTTTTTCACAAGTTAGAATAACAACACAAGAACCACTCGGAACCACAGAAGACCACAAATAGGTAAGTACTCCTAGGGAGTAATAACACTGTTAGAGATATTACAACCCCTGACCTCAAATCATATCATCAAGCTAAAGTGATAAAGACAGCCTGGTCCTGGAATGAAATAGACAGAAGAATGAAATGTAATAGAGAACCCAGAAATAAAACAGCAAAACTCACTTAATACTTGATAAAGAAGACAAAAACATAATTTGGAAAAAAGATAGCCTATTCAACAAATGGTGCTGGCAAAAGTGACCACACCTCTAATCCTAGAAGCAGAGGCAGGTGGATCGCTTATGAGTTTGAGGTCAGCCAGGTCTACATAGCAAGTTCCAGGTCATACAGGACTGTGTAGCCAGGGCTCTTTTAATTGCCACCAGCAAGCAGTACAGGAACTAACCCCAAGTATTAACAGAACTACAGGAAAATAAAGTTTCTGTACAGCAGAGGACACAATTCCCAGAATTAAGAGACAGACAGCCCCCAGAATGGAGGAAAATCTTTACCAGCCACAATTCAGACAAGGGGCTGAGATCCAGAATTTACAAAGGATTTGCAGGAGTTAATTAACAAGGAAATAGAACTGTCATTCACCTAAAAGTAGACAGTTTCCAAAAGGGAAATTCCAGCCAGCACCAAATGGCTAGTACCTTTTTCCTTCCTTCCTTCCTTTCTTCCTTCCTTCCTTCCTTCTTTCTTTCTTTCTTTCTTTCTTTCTTTCTTTCTTTCTTTCTTTTTCTTTCTTTTTTGAGACAAGGTCTCACTGTGCAGCACTGGCTGGCCTGTAACTTCCTGTGTAGACCAAGCTGGTCGTGAACTCACAAAGATTCACCTGCCTCCATCTCCCTAGTGCTGGGATTAAAGGTATGTGCCATCATACCTGGAACACAATAACTATTTTAAACAATGTTCATGTTCAATATCCCCAGACATCAGATAAATGCAATTAAAACTTCTCTGAGATTAAAGCAGGAGGATTGCAATGAGTTTAGGATTAACTTGGGATACATGGTGGGTCCAAGGTTACACTTGACTAGAATGAAACCATGTAAGTTTTTTTTTTTTTCTTACGTACATTGTGGGTTTGCCTGCATGTACGTCTGTGTGAGGATGCCATGTCTCCTGAAACTGGAGTTACAGACAGTTGTGAGCTGCCATGTGGTTGCTGGGAATTGAACCCAGGTCCTCTGGAAGAACAACCATAGCAGCCAGTGCTCTTAACCACTGAGCCATCTCTCCAGTCCAAAAACCATATATTTAAAAAGAAAGGAAAAGACAAACAAAAATCACAATTGTTAATTGTGATCACCATTGGGTCACCAGCCAGATGGTGGTGGTGTACACCTTTAGGCCCAGCAGTCCTAGCAGCACTGGGGAGGCGGATCTCTGTGAGTTTGAGGCCAGCCTGGTCTACAAAGCTACACAGAGAAACCCTATCTTGAAAAACAAAATAAAACAAAAATGGGTCACCAAAATTATCTTGAGCTATCTTAGGCCCTTAGGCCAATTTCCTCAACTTTCTATGTGACCTAACAGTCTCCTGACTAATAAAATCTCAAAATGTATCCACAAAGTTAGGCAACATCAAGCCTCCACCAACCCTAAAGCTAAGAGTGGTGTAAATAGAAAGCCTTCTGCCAGCAAATTCCACAACACTTCTTTTCCCCAGGACTAACAGATGCTAGTAGTAATGTTTAAAATGGGCCAGGGAGTCTCAAAAAATGGCCACACGTTCTAGCTTGCTTTCTGTTGCTGTACTAGGACACTCTGGCCAAAAGTACCTTGGAGAGGAAAAGGGCTTATTTCTTCTTACACTTCTAGGTAACCGTCACCAAGGGAAGCCAGGGCAGGAGCAGAGTAACCGTGCAGGATACTCACTGGCTCACTCCCTACCCACTTGAGCTGCCTTTTTCAAACAGCTCAGACACTGTTCACAGAGGTCTGAGCTCTCCATCAATTAGCAACCAAGAAGCCCCACAGGCCAATCACTACTGAGACTCCCTCAATAACTCTAGGCTATGTACAACTGACAGCTGAGTCTAACTGGGAAACCGTAATACCTGTTTGAGCAAGGTAAGACAGTTGACTTCTGCAGAGGGGAGTTTAGCCATGCTTAAGCAAGCATATGGTACAGGGAGAGTGATGTTAGGTGCTTATTCTGAAAGAGTCCCATGCCTTAATCTGAGTGGTCAGAAGGCTGCCTCATGGACTTAGTGGCTGGCAGCACAGCTGATTAGCAAAGTGCAACTTCTGAACACAGTATCCCAGTCAAACTTTAGCAGAGAGCTACCTTCAGCACATTACTTCAGTCTTAGGAAAATACTGACTAGGAGGGGTCTATCTGGTGGCATCTTTACCAATTCCTTCAAAGACAGAATTTACTCAACCTCATGAACTCTTCCATTAGAAAAGATTATTTCATCCCCATTTTCCACAGGACTATGGGGATGAGACTACAAGCACCATCTCCTTTACAACACACTCTGGTCAGGACCGGAAATATGACTTGGGGTACCACATCTCTGCTGCGCAGAACAAAATTCATCCATTTGAGAACCTTGACTTGGAGTCCACAACCACGGAAAACAGGTGCAGACTTAGCAGGCGAACCTTTCATCAGGGTCTCCACAAACCTAGAGAGGGTTAAGCACCCATAACCCATCAAATATAATCTTCTCTGAAAAGTTGCCACACTACCAAATGTCTTCATGCAGGACCAAATTAAGGTCCCCAGGTTCACCAAGTAGGGAACTACAGGAATGCAGCTCCTAGGAAGGAGTTGAAGTACACAGGAGACCAGAGTACAAAAAGGCAGAGGGAGATGAGCACGGAAAGAAGACAGAGAAAAGGAGCAGAGGCTCAACAGACAGGTTCTCCAGTGGAAGGACTGAAAATGGAGAGGAGGAAGGGCCTACAGTTTCCTTTTGTGGCCAATGGTCAGTAGTTACTAAGGGTAGCTAGAAAGGCAGGGTGTGTAGTGGGTGAGTCAGACAACCAATAAACATCTCTTAAGGGTTCTGGAGTAGATGGGGTGGGTGATGAGGCAAGAATCTGGAAAATGAGTTGGCATTAAGCTACTTTAGTTCTGGGAGTTGTCATTATTTAGGTAAAATGGAGGCACTTTATAAAATGGCATGACCATGGTTAACAGCGGAGAACAGTTTTTCACTTAATGTGGTACAGCTGCTAAGGATTTGAAGATTTTTTTTTTTTTTTTTTTTTTTTTTGTGGAAGAAAAGGGAGCCTGCTGTTGAGAGGTTGTTGGCCACAGGGGATGGGGGAAAAGGTGGGTGGGATGGTTCAACTTGCTTTATAACAAAAAGGAGTTACAGGATTTTATCATGAATTGCCATCATTTTCTAGCAACTCTCTAGACAAAGTCATCTACTGGTTCTTTCCTTTGGAGAGCTCTAACAACCAAAAGCAAAAATCAAACATGGTGCTATGGCCGTTCTACTTTGTAAAGCTCCCCAATTTTGGTGAAATAATGTGAATTTCTGAAACCAAAGAAATTTGGTTCCCACAACCAATGTAACTTGCTTTTCTTGATTCTTGCCCTCCACGTCCTGTCGACCCAATAATGAGGATGTTTATCAGCTTCCCGACATTTTAAACTCACCTTATTTCCAAGCTACCCCCAGCCAACCACTTTCCTACCCCGTAACCCTTCCGTGGTTCTAGACCCTACAGGGCATCTACGCAGGTCTTTTCCAGAGTAAAGCCCGCACTCGCTCCCTCATCGCTTCCTCGATGACCTTACAGCACAGGATCAGAGGGCGAAAGAGCGGCTGCAGCGGAGCGCTCGGGATTTCACCTTGCGGTCCCTTTAAGAAGAGAACCCTCTCGGGACCCGCAGGCCTAACCGACCCCAGTTTTAACCGAAACCTAACCTGGACTTCCCCTTCTTGACTCAAATAAGACTAACTTTGGATTTTCCCTCCCCTCTCGACCAATCAGATTCTGTTACCAGGCAGACTTTCACTGCCTTCGTCTTGGTGGCAGAAACGACCAATCACAGAGTAGGCCGTACGTGTATCCAGGCAGATCGCAGCTGGCACAACCATTCAGAAAAAGGAAAATAAAAGCAACGCACGAGCCCGCCGGCCCGGCACCGTGGGGCTGGGCTGGGCTGGAGCGGAGGTAGCCAAGGGGCTAGTTTCTCTTTCTCTCTTACCTTTCTAATGTCCGTGCTGGAGGGTGACGGTTCCGAGGTAGGAGGGGCGACAGGACTTGGGTGCCTGTAGGACCAGCTTTCCGCAGCTCCTCACCCGTGCGCACGTGCCCGAATCTGGGACCCGGTTCCCCGCAGCATTTTTTGCGCCTAGTCTCCGGAGTTCGGAGACCGACCCCCCGGTCCCCGGTCCCCGGCCCCCGGCCCCGGGCCAGCACCTAGGGATGGGGTGGAGGGCCCCGAGGGGAGTGGGGACGCCACCGGGTGGGATGTCATGGGATGACGTAGGGTCCGCGCAGCGGCGAGGGGGGCAGCGGGGGAGGGGGAGAAGCCGTGGCGAGACTCAGTAATGAGAACTTGGGCCCATTTTTTTTTTTTTTTTTTTTTTTCTTCTTCAAAACCTGGAAGGGCCCAGTATGTTCGTATCCCTTCCGACCTCCCAGGCATAATCAATGGCGGAGAGTCTATTAGAATATCGGAGAACTTTGGTTTGTCGTTATAATTTTTTGTTCTGTGTGCTTGTTTTTGTTTTTGTTTTTTTTTTGTTTTTTTCCGGGCCCGGGGTGGGGGATGGTTGCAGCACTAGGAGAAATAATTTCTTTCTAACGTGAATTTCCTTACCCCTGTCTTTTTTTCCAGATTTGAGATGCTTCCAAAGGTGGGACATCTAGAATGGAGATGTCAGAGATCTCTTTGGGTCTAGAAGGGCCTGACAAAGTAACGGAATAATTCTAATTTTAGAGAAGGCAAGTGGTGAGGAAAACTACCGGGGGGAAGCTTTGCTTCTGTTTGTATTTCTGGGTAGAAACAGGACTGTCCTGGGGTCTCTAGGGGAAAGGAAGCTTGGTGGTAGTTAAATCCTCATGCCCTGTCTTCTCTCAGCTTTAGTCCTCATGCTGGGATGGCAGAAGATAAACCTGATGCTAAGAGCTCCAAGACTGCGGCAAGGCCCCAAAGTGGTGCTGAAGCTGGGGAACCCACCACCCTCCTTCAAAGGCTCCGAGGTACCATTTCGTAAGTAATCATTCCACTCTGCCTCTAAACTGGCTATAGGTCCTTGTTGCCCTTCACTCCTCCCTCAGGCCTAGGTCTATGGTCTTGGTAGCAGTTCAGTCCTTTTTCTGTCTCTAGCAATCAAAGGGATGGGGAAACCTTGTGACTCCCAGCTTTTCTTCTTCTCCACAGCAAGGCCGTGCAGAACAAAGTAGAGGGAATTCTGGTAAGCATGTTGGGAAAGGGTCATACAGGTGGCATTGCTGAGGGGTGGGGATGGCGGTGATGATGTGAGAAAATTAAATAGAGGTTTATGTGGGAGAGGCTTCATCCTTCTGTGACCTATGTAGAGAGAGATAAAATCAAACCCAATCCATGGAAGCCCGTAAGGTTCCTCAGGACAGTGAACCCTCAACCTCAAGTCGTTTCTAAGGGCTCTTTTCATCCTGACAACCTGACTTAGAGTCAGCTGGGCTTTATGGTCAGATCAGATTACTCACTGGGTCCTTGGCTTCATATCTCCTCCCTCTGTTCCTTTCTGCCTCAGCAAGAAGTACAGAAGTTCTCCGACAATGACAAGCTGTATCTCTACCTTCAGCTCCCTTCAGGGCCCAGCATTGGAGAGAAAAGGTACTTGGTGTTAGTGTTTTGGATGTCATAGGTTATGATTTTAAATCTCATTGTGATGAATCAAAAAGTAAGAGAGGGGGGTTGGAGAGATGGCTCAGGGGTTAAGAGCACTGACTGCTCTTGCATAGGACCCAGGTTCAATTCCCAGCACCCACATGGTAGCTCACAACCATCTTTCATTCCAGTTCTGGGAACTGTGATACTGCTTACTTTCTGACCTCCATGGGCACCAGGCATACATGCAGCACACATACATACATGCAGACAAAACACTCATTCGTACAGTCTTAAAAAAAAAAAAAAAAAAAAAAAAGTAGGAGATGCATAGCTGATGACCTGCTCTGGCTTGGTTTAGCAGAGAAAGGTGGGTTTGGAACTGATGGATTTGATCCAGCACCACTGAAGTATGTCTGTCCCTTTTGCTTGTCTTATAGCTCAGAGCCAAGTATACTCAGCAATGAGGAGTATATGTATGCCTATAGGTGGATCCGCAACCACCTGGAAGAGCACATGGACACCTGTCTGCCAAAGCAGAGCGTCTATGATGCCTATCGGTATGTAAAGGTGGTGCATGGGTTGTTAGCTCAGGACTAGACCCTTAGCCCTCAAGTTCCTCCTGCCTTGCTAGAGTGTGACCTCTTAAAGGGTTCCCTATACTTAGTCCCTAGGCACCCTCTGAGCCCACCAGTAGCCTTCTCTGAATATTTTCTCACTCTACTCCCTCCTCACCCAGAAAGTACTGTGAGAGTCTTGCCTGTTGTCGCCCACTCAGCACAGCCAACTTTGGTAAAATCATCAGAGAGATCTTCCCTGACATCAAGGCCCGAAGACTCGGTGGTCGGGGCCAATCCAAGTATCCTTGACTGAGAGATTAGGACTGGAGGACCTGGGAGGAAAAGGTGTAATATAGAAACAGCCTAACTTGCCTAAGAGGCTTGAAGAGCCCCAGATTTTGTCTTATCCTTAACTTGCATCAGATACTGCTACAGTGGCATCCGAAGGAAGACCTTGGTATCTATGCCACCACTGCCTGGACTTGACCTAAAGGGTTCTGAGAGTGTAAGTAATGACCTTCCAATATTAGTTAATTCTCTCTCCCAAGCAAAAGACAGAGTTTTGGACTCGTTTTGATGGCTGTGAGAACTAATCATCCATACATTGCTTCTGGTAGACCGTCTGCCTTCCCTGAGAAGGGAAGAGATTTGAGGTTCTGGGTCTTAATGGGTAGGAGCTACTTCTGTCTTCAGTTTAGTCTCTGCTCTAGTCAGTAGTAGGGGAGGGACAATTTACTTGGTAACATGACTGAGCTTGTCTTTCTCCATTCCAGCCAGAAATGGGCCCAGAAGTAACCCCAGCACCTCGGGATGAACTGGTAGAGGCAGCCTGTGCCCTGACTTGTGACTGGGCAGAACGGATCCTGAAACGGTCCTTCAGTTCCATTGTCCAGGTGGCCCGATACCTACTGCAGCAGCATCTCATCTCTGCCCGATCCGCACATGCTCATGTGCTTAAGGCTGGGGGCCTTGCTGGTGGGTGGACCTGCTCTTATGTCTGAGAAATCTTCAGCCACTTTTAGCTTAGCTTTCTTTTGGGGGGGGGTGGGGGGAGATGCAGAGTGTCACTATATTGCCAAAATGGACTTGAACTCCTGGGCTCTACCAATCCTCCTGCCTCAACCTCCCAGCAGGCACATACCATCGTACATTGATTCCATTTTCAGCTCTAAAGGCCTTCCTAAATACAAGAGTAGACACACTTTGGATTTCTGTCTCTTCCTGGTGATCCTTCTTTTTGTATGGGTGGATAGGTATGCGGGCCAGCTGAATCTTAAGTCATGCTTTTGTGGCAAGCATGTAACCAATTGAATTATTAGCCCAATCACTCCTGGAGCTGCTTCTTAGACATGCTTTAAACAGGCTTTCCGCCTCTGTCCCAGGGTTAGACAGGCAGATTTGCTTCACTCTCCATACCCTTGCTTTCTTACCGTTGGGTGCCTTTACAGAAGAAGATGAAAGAGTCCCTCGAGAACGGTCATTATGTAAATCCAAGAATGGTGTCGAGAACACGGAAGGTGGTGGCCCTAAGAAGCCCGAAAGACCAGCCCAGGTGAGGCAGCCGATGCCTCTGACTTTGTGGCCTAGGGCTTGGGGTTTTAATGTACTCTTCCAGCAGCGAACCTCCTGCTTTTTCACTTCTGGTGCACCAAGCCCCTTCTTTCCCTCCTGTATTCAGTCTTTATTATGTGTATGAATGGTTTGCTTGCATGCAATAGTTAGGTGTACCACATGTGTACCTGGTGCCTAAGGGGGAAGAGGACTTCAGATCCCCTGGAACTAGAGTTACTATTGTGAGCCACCATGTGGGTACTGGGAACTGAACCTAGATCCTCTTGCAGGAACAACAAAGCCTCTTAATCCCTGAGCCATCTCTCCAGCCCTGTATTCATAGTCATTACAACTTACTACCGCTCTGTTTGCATTTTAGCCTCCTAAGGAGCTAGAACCCCGAACTGGAACTGACCTTGCAGGACACGGAGAACGGAAGAAGAGTGTCATTGACAGCTCAGCTCCAGCAGCCAGTAAGCCACAAGTTAATGCCCTTGTGGCCCGACTGCCTGTGCTCCTTCCCCGAGCCCCACCATCATTTATCCCACCTATTCTGGCCCCTAAGCTTTCTTCAGGCACTCTGAAAGTAGCTACATTGCCTCTGCCCACTAGGGTTGGGGGACCCCAGACAGCTGTGCCCATCATTAACATGATCTTACCACCTGTTCCTACTTTACCAGGGGCTGGGGCTGGACTTGGGCTTGGGTCAGGGCCTGGGCTTGGGCCTGGGTCTGGGTCTGGGTCTGGGCCTGTGCCTGTGCCTGTGCCTGGGACTGGGACTGGGCGAGTTCCACCTAGGGCACTCATTCTGCCTAGAAGCACAGAGAGCAGGGAGATGGGCATAAGTGGTGACCCACGACCCCACGACAAGGGTATCAAAAGGACAGCTGAAGTGCCTTTGAGTGAGGCCAGTGGGCAGGACCCCCCAGTTAAAGAAGTGAAGCAAGATACAGAGGATACTGTGAGTGAAGCCAAAAGAAAGCGGGGCCGTCCTCGAAAAAAGCCAGGTGGGAGTGGGGAGAGACACCCTACTCCAGAGAAGTCTGAAGCTGCAGCTGCTGTCAGTTCTCCCCAGGCTCCAAGGTTACTCTGGGAGACATGGAGCTCAAAAGGGGAAGACAACTTAGGTAGGAGACCAGAAAGATTAGGGCCAATGGGGAAAGCTGAGCAGGAAACAGTGCCTACTCAAGGTCAGAAAGATTGTGCTGTTTCCAAAGAAGAAAGGAGCCTGAGTTCCCAGCAAGCCAAAGAAGCAGAAGATAAAATTCCTCTCATCACCTCAAAAGTGAGTGTTATCAGAATTCAAAGGGAGGCTCTTCCATTGGTAAAGGGAGAGGCTGACACTGTAACACAGGGTAACAAAGGGTTAAAGGGGCGTGTACTTCAAAGTTCCCTAACCTATGAGCATAAAGATTCCAAAGCAACACCCCCATGATAGCCAGGCCTGTGGGAAGAATGGCTATGTTCACGTGAGCTCAACCTGCTTGCCTGGTAGAGGCCCTTCACTGCATCTGCTTCTCATTCAGCTAGCCTTTCCCTAAAGGAACCCATTGGCCTGGCTTACATAGTGCCTGGTGGCTGCTTCAGACCTTTCCAGCTAAATACCTTGGCTTTAATACATCCAGTAAATCTGTAATGACCTCCCACCTAGATCCCTGTGCTCTCCTGGGAGAAACAGGTAGGGTAAATGTGAATACAGGTTAGGGATATTCTGGCTTCTAATACATTTAGAACTCACACTTAAGATAAAAGCTATTTATTGGCTTCTGAGATTGGGAAGTCAAGAGATGGTGCTCACTCCAGGTGAGACTTGATCTGATTGCTCAGAATGTTCCTCACTGCTTCACCTAATGTAAAATCACCCTTGGTTTGGACCTCTTCACAGCTGCCAACACTCCTAGGATTGTGTTTGACCATTACACCTAAGCAGAAAGAAAGGGTATCGTGTGCCAGGAATCCTAGCGAAAGCCCAAAGATTTACTTTGATTAAACCAGCCTGGGTCAGGTCTATTCTTGACCAACTAATGTGGCCAGGAAGATGTTTATGCTAATGTGTTTATTATACATCATGGACCAGCTTTGAAAAAAAGGGCGGAATCAGCCTTCTCATACCTCAGACTTCCCCAAATGGAGACTTGGGGTGGAGGGTGGAGAGTTTCAGAAAGTAGCTTGGTAGGCTGAGGTGAGCTAGACTGCTGCCTTAGGTTCCCTGAGTCTTAATTTTTGTTACTGCAGCTGTAACTTCTTATCTCATTGTAGTCAGAGAAGGACAGAGAAGGAAGCCATTCTCTTCAGAGTCTAATTCTCACATGACAACTTTTCCACCTGTCTTACAGACAGCTCCTTTAATAATCTGAATTTTACTTTCTCAGTCCTGCCCACCAACCTGGTGCCACTTTCTTGGAGTATATGATAGATACCCATAGTAATTTCATTATGTTCATTCTGCATCCACCAGGTGTCAGTCTCTTGTCGTGCATGTGTCAGGTCCTACCAGGACTTGGGGGGGGGTTAGGTGGTACCAATTCTGCAAGTCAGGGAGCACCAGCAGGAAGGATCCAGACACTCCAGATATATCCTTGGGGACAGCAGGAAACAAACCCATACTAACTAAGGACCTCCTACTCTGTCCTCTCCACAGAATAGCTTCTTGTCAGGGAGTCTTGTTTTTTTTTTCCCCCAAGAAATACAGATTTTCTTTCAGGGAGATATCACCCATTTCTCCATTTATTTCCACAAGAGCAAATTTTTTAAAAATTATAATATTTGATATCTATAAAGAAATAAGTACTATAAATTATGAAATGTAATGAGTACTGATGACCCGTCATTAAACTTATACATTAAAAATACTATTAGGTTTATGCCCCCTTCCCTACCTCTGCTTAGAGGTAACCACTGTCTTAAATTTTATGCTCATTAATCACTTGTTTATGTATATTGGCCATGTGTGTATATATTCTTTAAGAATGTGTTATTTCATTTTGCTTGTATTTTAGCTTTACAAAAAAATGTTGTAATCTGTTATTCCCTTGAAGTTTGCTTTTTTGCACTTACCATTATTTCTAAGAGTCATCTGTGTTGTAATAGCTATGGTTCATTCATTTTCATCTGTATAATACTATAGGAAGCACATAGAACACAACTAGCCATTCACCTATTGAATAACATTGGGCTGTTTCCAGGTTTTTGTTATTATACACAATGCTGCTATAAACATTCTTGTATATGAGTGCCTTTGTTTTTAGTAAGATTCCTAAAGAGGTTACTAAGATGGTCCTAGACTATCCTTTTGGTCAGTGTACCCTCTGAGTTGGGGACTGTTGCCTCTTGTCTTACTTTATGGAAGAGTTTACATCATATTGAAATGAACTGTTCTTGAATGTTTGATAAAACTCACCTATAAAGCCATCTGAGCCTTCTGTTTCTTTGTGGGCATATTGTTTTGTCTTTTCAAGGTAGGGTTCACTATGTAGCTTTGCTGCTCTATTCACTATGTAGATCAGGCCTGCCTCTGCTTCCAAACTGCTGTGATTAAAGATGTGCACCATTGTGCCCAGCTCTTTGTAGACATCATTTTAACTACTGGCTCCAGTTATTTAGTAAGTATAAACTATTCGGGCTCCTGAGTCATTTTTCCAGTTTAGTGTGCTTTTCATATCATTTTTTTCTTTTGGAACAGAATCTTACTATATAGCCCAGAGTGCTGGGATTAAAGACAAGCACCACTCTGCCCAGCTCATTGTTCTTTTCAAACATGAAGTTAATGTATTCTATTTTTCTTTTCACCCCCTGATCAATCGTACCAGAAATTTTAGTTGTAAATTTTCAGATGTTAGTTACTGTGAGCTTTGTTGATTCTCTCATTTGTTTTCCATTTCATTAATTATTCATAACGTTTGCTACTTTTTTAAGGTTTGATTTTATGTTTCCATATAGTTAGTATCCTCTTCTTCTTTTTAAAGACACATTTATATTTTTGTTTGTTTTTAGTAGCCCAGGCTGCCTCTAAATCATTATGTAGCTGAAATAGCCTTGAACTTTTTATCTATCTGCCTCCACTTTGCAAGTGCTAGGATTACAGACTTGTGCCACCATGCCACACTTTTGTAGTGCTGAGCTGGACCTTGGGGCTTCATGCATGAGATAGGCAAACACTCTACCAAATGAACTATATACCCTGCCCCTTTTATAATATCTTAATTTAGACAACTGGTTATAGCTACAGGTTTTTTTGAGAGAACTCAAGACAGTCTTCCATCATCAGTTTCCTGGGTGCTAAAATAGGCGCGACCCATCAAGCCTGCCTTCAAGCTTTCTTCTACATTATGAACCTCCACCCTTAGCTAAGGCTGAGGATCACACTGTAGTCCAGACTAGCACCTAATTTGTGATACTCCTGCCTCAACTTCCAAAGTGCTGGGATTATAGGTATATGTCACATATTTTAAAACTCTATTTTTCCACAACCCATGAGGTTTTCTATGCTATATATTTTTTAAAATATTTAAATTACCTTCATGACTTTGTGTATGTATGTGTATTACATGTGTACGCACATATGTAGAGGGCTGAGCTTGAAATTAGATGTCTTCTTCAACGGCTTTCATATACATACATATGAAAAGTATCCACTGAACCCAGCATTCCCTGTTTTGAGCTAGTCTGGGAATCCCTGATTCTGCCTCCTTCATGCTGGGGTTACAGGTAGGCCATCATGCCCACCAAGCTTTGATTATTCCAGCTCTCACACACAAGCAAGCACTTCCCCATCTCCATGCCTCCCTTTATGACTTGGTTTTTGGTGTCTGTGGTGGGGGTGATCAAACCCAGGACTTTGTGAATGCTCCACTACTAGCTATAACCCTCATGCTTTATGAGTTAATTTTTTTGTTTCCAAATACCCAACAATTTACCTTTTTCAATTTTACTATTATTATTTTTTTCCTTTTTTAATTTAAATTTGAAACAAGGTTGTTTTACATGTCAATCCAGTTCCCTCACCCTCCCATCCTCCCCTATCCACACCACCAACCCCCAGCCTATCCCTTTCTGCTCCCCAGGGAGGGTGAGACCATCCATGGGGAGTCTTCAAATTCTGTCATATTATTTGAGATGGGGCCTAGGCCCTCCCCCATGTGTCTAGGCCGAAAAAGTATCCCTCTATGTGGGATGGGCTCCCATAATTTACATTTTTTAAGTCTTTTTGATACTGATTTGTAACTTTAATGTTCAAATAATATGTCTCTGAAGCAGAGTATGGTGCCTTCATGCCTGTAATTCTGGCACTGAGGAAGCTGAGGCAGGAGAATTACAAACTTGAGAACAGCCTGTGGGCTATATCATAAGTTCCAGGTTAGCCTGGACTGCAAGTGTGAGACCATTTCAGAAAACTAAGGAAACAAAGTCAGGTATGGGTCCAGGCCTGTAATACCATGCTTAGGATGTAGAAACAGAAAGTCCAGAAGTTTAAGGCCAGCCTCGGCTACATGGTGAATTTTAGGCCAGTCAGAGATATATAAGAACCTGTCTCAAATACACAAAGCAAGGGTTGGGGATGATGCAGAGTGAGGGGACAGAGGAATGGTTCAGAAGTAAGTTCAGTTCCCAGCACCCACATTGGTGGTTCACAACTTGCCTAAATTCCAGCTCCAGAGGATCCAACACCTCTAGGCCCTTTAGGTACCTACACATGCACACACGTAATTTAAAATAATTTTTAAAAAGAATTTAAGAGAATAATCTGATACATAATTTTAAAAACACAACCTCTTCCTCAGAAACCTACACACGTACACACACACACACACACACACACACACACACACACACACACAGTTTTTGGTATCAATTCTTAGAAATTTCTTGAGATTTTTACGTTTTCTTACTTACTTGGTTATATGAATCTGTGATACATCCTTGTCTGGGAAAGCTCATTTACGCATATATTTTATACTTTAGGGTTCTGAATGCATATTTTGTCAATATACAAGAATCCTAAAGGCCTAAATTAGAAATAATACTCCATTGGTTTTTCCCAGGAGCCAGGGCATGCACCAACCTAGACACAAGCTAGCTCTTTTAGGAACCCAGAGTTAATGGGTTGTGTTATGGAATGTCCATGACATGGGAGGCTCAGGGTCCAGTTGAGGGGGAGTCCAGGCTTACTAGTAGTCCCAGTCTTTAACTAGACTGATGGTTTTAACTATTTACCATAGACAGAAATTTCTGTCTTGCCCCATCCTGTAGCCCTTCAGTCCCAAATAAACACACAGAGGCTTAGATTAATTATAAATTGTTTGGCCTAGCTCAGGCTTATTACTAACTAGCTCTTACAACTTAAATTAACCCAGAATTCTTATCTATGTTTAGCCACATGACTTGGTACCTTTTCTCAGTAAGGCATTCTCATCTTGCTTCCCCTGTGTCTAGCTGGGTGATTCTGTCTCTGCCTTCCTCTTCCCATAATTCTTCTAGTCTGCTAGTTCCACCTATACTTCCTGCCTGGCTACTTGCCAATCGGCATTTTATTAGATCAATAGGAATAACAAATCTTTACTGTGTGCAAGAGCATTATCCCACATCAGTTCACTATGGTAATTTGGGTGTTTGGTTCTCCTGCATGTTGCTCCTCTTTTATGTAGCTTTCAGCATAATGTCTTACCTTTTTTTCCTTTAGTGTTCTCCCATGCTTTCCAATGAACTGAACAACATGTTAAAATTATGTGCTAACTATAACAGACCCAGAATTTCATTGCCTTTTGATGAGAGATCTTGATTTTATCTGTGCTATCATGTATATGTCTACAAATGTAATTCTGCAATTTCCCCTTGTTTCTTGAAGTGCTAGGCACTCACAACCCTGGTCTATTTATTTAGACTGTCAAATTCACAAATATCTGCCTGCCCCCACCTCCCAAGTGCTGGGACTGAAGGAGGATGCCACTATGCTTTTAAGCTACCTGACAACAGAAGTCAGTGATAGGAACTGAACTCTGATCTGCCATAAGAACACTTTGAACCACTTAGCCGACTCTCAGAGCCTTGGTATATGGTTTTTTGTTGTTTTTGTTTGTTTGTTTGTTTTGTTTTGTTTTGTGAACATGGTTGTTGTTTCTATCTGTATGTCTGTGCACAGTATGCATGCTGTTGCCTGAATACCCTGGAACTGGGTTACAGAGACTTGTGAGCTGCCATGCAGGTCCTGGGAACTGAACCCAAATCCTTTGAAAGAATAGCCTGTTCTCTTAACTGCTGAGCCATCATATGATTTTGAACATGTACTGTCTAGTTTTTTCAATTTTGCATTGCAACCCATTAATGAACTATGAAATCTAGTTAGAAGAATGCAAAACATTGTTTCTAAAGGGAAATAAGCCCCAAAGTATGAGAGTGCTGAAAACTGCTAGGTATTAGTTCATGAACCTCTTATTTCATATTAAATAATGCTCATTTACTTTTCAGTGATCACAGAATAAAAAGTTGTTTTAAATGTTATGTGTGTTTTGCCTGTATGTATTTATGAATACCATGTGTGTACAGGAGTCAGGGGATCAGATCCCCCTGGACTAGAGTTACATGCAGTTGTGAGCCACTCTATGGATAGTGGGAATTGAACCTGGGTCCTTTACAAGAGCTTTGAGTGCTCTTAACCACTGATCTATCTCTCTGGCTCCAGAACCTACATTTAAAAAGCCAGATTCAGTGCGAGAGAGAGAGAGAGAGAGAGAGAGAGAGAGAGAGAGAGAGAGAGAGAGAGAGAGAGAGAGAGAGAGAGAGAGAGAGAGAGAGAGAGAGAGAGAGAGAGAGAGGAGAGAGAGGAGAGAGATGGCTCAGAGGTTAAGAGTTCAATTCCCAGCAACCACACTACATCCATAATGAGATCTGGAGCCCTCTTCTGGCATTCAGGCATATATGCAGGTAGAACACTGTATATATAATAAATAAATCTTAAAAAAGAAAAGCAAATAAAGAGTAAACCTAGGTGCAGTGGTGTTGCTTATAACCCCAACAATGGGGAAGCAAAGACAAGAGGATCCCTGGGACTAGCTGGCCAGCCAGGACAGTGAGATCTTGTCTTGAAAAATGTAACAAAAACCAAAGTGGATGGCACTTGAGGGAATACCAAGTTATCCTCTAGCCTCTACAAGCTTGTGTGTGTGTATACATACACTTGCACAACAGCAAACATGCACACAAGAGTTCAGTGGTGAAATTATCATACTTCAGTGTTGAACACACTTCTCATGGGTTTGCTAATTGAAAACGAGATTTGAATATAATATACTATGATTTTATGATGGACACTTAGAGACTGTGGGGAAGCTAAGCAGCCTGGCTGTGATTCCAGCAGTCAGGAAGCAGGGATAGGAGGGTCTCAGGTTTGAGGCCAGGCTAGGTTACATACACAGTGAGACCCTGTTTTGTGGAGACAGGGTCTCGACAGGTTCTAGGTTCCTATCCTAGAACTCATTATATAGACCAGGTTGGCCTTGAACTCACAAAGATCTGCTTGCCTCTGCTGGGAGGGCACCAGATCCAGCTGAAATCTTGTTTATTTTTTCTCCAAGCAAAACAAAATAAGACTAAGGCTTTAAAAATAAAGAAAAATATGAATGTAGAAAAATTAATTTAGTCAAACCTATGGTTTTAAAATATTTTAAATTCACTTTTGAAAAATATAGTTTCCCAAATAAAACATCGGTGAGATACTTCACATTGTTTTACAACTTCATAAGTCTCTATTATGCACTACTGATTCTCATGTCTGCTTCTAAAATCAATCTGATGCTGTATCAACAAATATAAACTATTCCTATTTGCAAAGGCAAATTCTTACCTTCCTGTAGGACAGTAGTTCTCAGCCTGTGTGTTATGACCCCTTAGACAAAACTGTCTCCAAAAATATTTACAATGTATAGCAGTGGCAAAATTATAGTATTGAAGTAGCAACAAAAATAACTATGGCTGGGGTCACCAAACATCAGGAATTGTATTAAAGGGCCGTGACTTTAGGAAGGCTGAGAAGCACTGCTATAGGAGCTCAGACCTGAAGAAACTAAGGACTGACTAAAAATTAGGGCTGTAATCCTAGCTACTTGGGAGGCTGAAACAGGGTTGCAGGGCAACTTATTGAGAACCTAGCTCAAAAGGGGAGAAGGGCTGAGAATACAGCCCAGTGACAGAGCACTTGCTTAGCATGCAAGGGGCTCTAAATTCAATTCCCAATTCTGCATAAATAAGTAAAAGTGTCAAAATATAGGTGGAAACAAGGCTGAATGTATGAGCAGAGGGAAAACAGATAAAAAGTTATAAATGCAAAAATTTTTAAAAATTGACACATCTGAGCCTGTAGAGCTAAACAGAAAACATGACGTACACTTTCTGTAGCACACATGGAGGTCAGAGGACAACTCTGAGGAGTTCAGAAGTCAGCCCCCACCACTTCCACACCATGTAAGTCAAGTATTCACACTCAGGCAATTAGAGTTGGTAGCAAGCACCTTATGCCCTGAGCCACTCACCAGCTCAAAAAAATTGCTAGCTACCTTTGAAATAAAATCCTCAGTTTGAACAGAGATATTCTATTCCTCAAGTCTTGTTTTTCTGTCAATGGAAAAATCCCAGGAGGTTGAGGAAGGAGGATGGATATATATACATACTCTGGGCTACCTAAGTTTCTCAAAAACAAATGATAGACGGAGGTTCAAGCTGGCTGTGGTGGCGTGTGGCTCTAATTTCAGTCCTAAGAAGGGCAAAGGAAGGAAACTGGGGAGTTTAGGCTAATCCCATTTACATGAGATCCTGTCTCAAAAGCAACAAGTGAAAAGGAAGGAAGGGGCAGGTATGGGAGAACATGAGCAAAGAAAAATTGTATATGAGTATGTACATATGTTTGTGTTTCTGTGTGTTCATAAGAATGTCATAAATGGGGCAGGGTGGTAGTGGTACAGAGGCAGGTGGATCTCCATGAGTTTGATGCCAGCTTGGTCTACATAGTGAGTTCCAGGACAACCAGGGCTATGTAGAGAGACCCTGTCTCCAAAAACCAAATAAAATAAAGACTAGTGTTGTGGCCCCATGGAAGCCCAGCTTTTAAGGAATATATAACATTTAAACTCTAGGTTAGCACAGGCTCACCACCTCTTGGCACAGCTGATGGTGTGGGTCCTGACAAGTGGAATGGTGACTACCCACCCAAGTGTCAGGTCTAAGCTGTCCCTGGCACCCTGCTGCTCTGCCCTGCTTATCTTCCATTACTGTGCTTCCCTATTAGCCTAGTTCATGTTTGTCCTATCCTTGCCATCTGAAACAATTCCCACTCCTACTCTTCAGTGAGTATTCTTTACTCTTAGAATGCTCTTCCTTTCTTATCCCACTGGATACTAGGTTCTGCCTTGCAGTGTTCATAAGAAGCCTTCCATTCACTCACCATATACTGTGTAGTCAGGCCTTCTGTGTCAGTTTAACAAGGCTCTGCCCTGTGTCTACAGCAAGTAACAACTCCATTTGTTCTATTTTTGTGCCTGCTGCAGGTTTTCAGCAGGCATTTCAAGCTATCGCTCTAATTTTATCTGTATGTATGTATGTATTACATATGTATATATCTAGTGCCCACAGAGGTAAGAGGTGGAGTTATGGATGGTTGTGAACAACACTGTGGTGCTGAGAATTGAACCTGGGGCCTCTGCAAAGGTAATAATTGCTCTAAACCATTGAGCCATCTTTTTAACCTCCTCAAGATACAGCTCTTTATCTGCCTCCCAAATGAATACTGAAACAGGGACATTCATCACTTGTATTATTAATGTTCTAACAACAGATATGTAGTATTATAGTACTTTCTTGATATTCCCCAACCTCCCCAAACCTTGAAAAATGATATCACATCAGACATTATTGTTACTATATTGTTATAATAATATTGTCATTATTATATAGAAGCTGAGGTTTAGTCTAGCATAGGGTAGGGGGCACACAGATATATTACTAGTTACTCCACAGGCCAGTGGCCTGAGCTAAAGAATATAACAGCAGCCTGGGGGGAAAAATATACTGTCTCCAAAAATGGAGGAAAGATGGGAGGTGGTAGGAAAGGGAAAGAAAGAAAAGAAGGAAACTGAATGATCTCAAATCAGCTCTTAAGTACAGTGAAGATGGCATCCAAGATCTAGGTTCAATCAGCTTCCAGTAGAGTATTATGATCCTTACTCCTACTAGGTGCCTTAGATACTAGGAAAAGTCTCAGGAAAAGACTGCGTTGGGGCAGTGGTTCTGAGGAATAATAGTAACGAACAAATAACATAAAACCAACACCCGAGAGGCCTGTCTATAAGGCCTTCTTGGTTTTGTTTGGTTTGGAAAAAGTAATATGTCCTCTAAGCTTTTGTTATTTCACTCACCTCTCCTAACCTGGCTTGTCCAGCCTCTGTTTGAGGTCTAGGAGACTGGACGACTGGACGCTGGAGGCCAAAGGCTGCTCAAGCTGGGGGTGACCTCGGAAGCAGAACCTTGGCCCAGAGTGTTGATGCTAACGGTGAAAGATTGAGGCGGTTGGACTGCGCCATTCCTGAAGCTACAGGGGCATACTGGGGCATACTTTTGGCATCGTCCTTAAAGATGAGTAGGAAAAGGAAAATGAGGGCGATTGTTCTTTTCTCTGGTCCCTTTTCATCTCTTTTCTGGCCTTCCAGCATGGGTCCCACCGGCTGATTTACGAAGGGATATCCTGTGGGACAGGAGGAGAAAAAGCCACTGATGGCAATTACAGAAACTCGGTGGCTTATACAATCGAATCATTTACATATAATTTGCATGTTGGTATCCTTGTGGAAGTACATAAAATATCAGTACATCCACACCGTGCCACTTTCCAGCCCACAGCACTTCCCTCTCGGCTTCCTTAGCAAAGCCTGACTCTTAGGTACGCCCTCAAACGCTAGGCCCTCCTTCCACTGAGAAGCTCCTCCCTGCTCCCCCGCCCCTTCCCTAGCTTCCAAATAGCTCTTCCCCGCCCCCTTTTTATTTCTGAACAGGCGTGACTCGGGCAGCTCACCCTTCTCAGATTACTATGGCATCGGTAGTGTCCTGACAGTCCGGGAAGCAGGAAGGCCAATCCCGGGAAGAAGGGCTCGGGCGCAGGAGACTCTTACAGCGAAACCCGCAGAAGAATTGTTATTTCGGGTCCTGTTTGTGAGGTCCGCTCCAACTTGAGGCAGCGTAAAGGCCCCTTCAGGCGGCGCCGCGGGCAGCCCCGCAGCCGGGGCCTGGTGCAGCCGCCGCGGCCGCTGTCAGGGAAGCGCCAGGCGGCCAATGGAACCCGGGAGCGGCCGCTGCTGCTGAGGCGGCGGTGTCGGCAGTCCGGCCCCGACCGCCTGCACTCTCTCCGCGAGGGTCCCCCGGAGGTAAGCGGCTCCTCCCCCATGAGTCGCCTTTGCCTGGGGGGGGGGGGTCCTTCTGCCACCCTGTCCCGCACAGCCTGCCGCGACCTAGGTTCGACTACAAAACTGCCCTCCTAGTGGGAGCTGCACCCTGAGGTCCTCCACTCTTAACTCTCGGGCCCGGGGTCGTCGTCTCTGCTTTCTGGCTTCCTTTTATGTTTAGCCCCTCCCTTTGCCCCGTGGATTCCACCTCCCCCACCACCACACACACTTTTTACCCCTGTTGCCACTGTCCCTTAACTATTTCTCTAAGCCGAGAACCTCTTCCACACTAGACCCCTTCTACAATGTCCATCCTTGTTTGCCCTTCCTCGCCGTTTGTGTTTCTGTGCTCAAATCTTTCCCATGGAGTCCGCCTTTATTCCTTTTTCCTATTTTGCCCCACTGCTCATAGTCTGTGCAACCTCAGCAGAGTTCCCATTTCCCTCAACTAGAGATCGTATCCCTCTCTTGTGCTTCCGATTCCATTACCTCACTGTAACCCACTCCCCCAGCTCCTAGCTTCCAAGAATTTCCTATTCCCTTCTTAGGGATCGCAGACCGTTGTCATCGTGTCCGAGATCCCGTCTACTTTGACCTTAGTGCTCAACCCTTCTCTGGGGTGCCAGATGATACCTGGGGCTGTCTTTGGCTTCCCTTTCCTCCTCCTCAATCCCAAGGCCTCCAGAGGATGGTTCCAGTGGGAGAGAGAGTTGATGTGAACACCCCTTCCAATTAAGGATTTCTAACTTTACACACACACACACACACACACACACACACACACACACACACACACACACACACACACACACACACCCTCTTTCCAGGATTTTGCCGGTCTTGGTCTCCCTGGGTTCCATTTTCCCTGTGGTCTGTGTCACTCTCTTTATCTACACACATCACTTACTTCAGATCAGCTAAACCTTGAACTAAGAAGAAAACGCTGGGAGGAGGGCTGTCACTGGCTTTTGTGGACAGATGTGTTTCTGAAGGATGGAGCAACTTTTAAAGAAGTCCCATACATTTCATTTCATTGACTGTAGGAACAACCACTAGGAGAGTTGAGCAGGCCTGTGGGGAAGCTGAATGAGGTTGTGAGAAATTTTGCTTCAGATTATTTATTTTGGGACTTGGTTAGGTCACAGGATAGTATCTACTACTCCTGTCTAGACCAAATCGCTATTTTATTGGCTGAAGTTTAGTGGAATAGTGTTAGTTAGTTTCATAAGCACTTGGCCTAAGGGGTGAAGTTGTGTGTGTCTGGGAAAAGGAACATAAGGTGGTGTAAAGGGCTGGCATATTCAGGACCCTTGGTTCAACATGTAACTTCCTCACTTGAAGTTGAAAATTCTCTTTTGAGAAAAATGGCCCATTCTGTAAGCACCAGTGCAATAATAGGCTAATAGCAAGATGTTTGTTGGGAGAAGATTATACTTTTTAATTTATAAAACACTACAGGTTCTCAGGCAAAAGGTATTTATTGCTTGAGAATTTCCCTTTATTTTGATATTTTGGTCTCTCTGGTCTCTGAGTATAAAGTCAGTTTGAAACACAAGCACCTGGCCTGCTACTTTTCATGCTGCCTTTTTTCATCACCATGTTGTCATTGACCACCTGCACTTTTCCTTCTGTACCTGATCCATAATTGCAAACTGTGGTCAGAAGATGTGTTTGTAAAAGAGTCCTTGGAAGGTAGGAGCATGCTGGACTTAGCAGCTAACTAGATGCTGCTTTGTCTTCCACATTTCTTTCAGCCTGAGATAATGAAGACAGCACAGCCACTCCATTCTTCTTCCAACTCTAGGACTGTTCAAGTTTGAAAATAGTTATACACTATATATGCCTTTAATCTTAGCACTCAGGAGGCATTTAAACTCAAATTCGGATTTGAGTTCTAGGCCAGCCTGGTCTACAAATGGAGTTCCAGGATACCCAGATCTGTTACACAGAGAAACCCTGTCTCAAACTGCCCCCCCACTTCAAAAAAAAAAAAAAAAGAAAAGAAAAGAAAATAGTTAGACCATGTCGGCCCACTTCTTTTTTTTTTTTTTTTTTTTTGACTTGAGACAGGGTTTCTCTGTAGCTTTGGAGCCTGTCCTGGAGTTAGCTCTGTAGACCAGGCTGGCCTTGAACTCATAGAGATCTGCCTGCCTCTGCCTCCCAAGTGCTGGGATCAAAGGTGTGCGCCACCTTTATCTAGAAGTTACTTAAAGTACAATCTAGTAATGATTCCCATTTATGGGAGACCATCCCTCCTAAGGTGCACCCTTAACCAGAAATCTCATCTGGTCCCACATTGCATAAGAAAGAACATGTTTGCTGAACACTAATGTAGCAAACTGAGAGTTGCTTTGGTTTGGGAAAAATGTTTGGGAGATCCTTTCAATAATCGGCATGGGACAAAAGAGGGCCCAGTCTAAGCACATTTGGGACTTAAACAAGGAGGACTGGTTGAGAGAAAGGTGAGCAATACAGGTTGCTTCCTTTCCCGTCTGTCAGTCTCATCAGGGGCTCCTGGAGCAGGCTTGGGCTGTCTGGCTGGAATCTGCTTATACCTGCTCCCTGCCTTGCAGAGTACTCAGCTTGATCAATATTGACTAACTACTGTGAGACAGACCACTGCCCTTCCCCCATAGCTGTAGTTGAGAATGCCCTCTTCCCTGATGCCACCCTCCTTTGAGACCTTGGGCAAGCATACTTGGTTCCTGGTGGGGCTTGAGCTTGCTAGACTGCTCAATCCAGAGTATCTACAGGGAAAAAAAATGTAGAAATGATTTTTCCTTTACTATTAAGGTCAAAGAGGAAAGATGATTTGAGTCCTTAAAGATTTATAATAGACCTTAAGACATGGAGAGAATTTTTTGTAAGAAAAAATTTTATTTTATGGATGTTTTGCCTGCTTGTGTGTTCATGGGCCACATATGTGCCTGTTGCCTGCAAAGGCCAGAAGAGGATATTTGTTCCTTTGGAACTGGGGTTAAAGATCATTGTTAGCCAGCCTGTGGGTGCTGGGAATCAAATCCAGGTCTTCTGCAAGAGCAGATAGTAACTGCTGAGCCATCTTTCCAGTCCCAGCAAGAAACTTCTTAAGAGCAGAACGAGCAGCCTAGGATGAGACAGGGCCCCTTTTGAAGAGCAGCCTATTTTTTTAAAATTGCTGTTAAAGGCATACATATATTTGGTGATATTCAATAGGATTGTAAGAATTTATGATTACAAGTAACAGTCCCTTTCCCTTCATCTGTACTCAACACTCCCTCAAATCCAAGCTAGCCTCTTTAATTATTTCAGTATAAAGTTCTATTCAAAACTATTACTATAGCACTTAAATGCTTGTTTCTTAACTATAGAGGTTGATTGTAAAGGATTTATACTTGTTTGGGTAATTATGACATTATTTTTGTTTCCATCTGAGGCTTTCTTTTCCATTAATTTGGATTGGGTTTGCTGGGGATTGAAACCCAGAGTATTGCTCATGTTAGGTAAACCCTCTTTTTCCATGAACTTTAACTGCACCTCATTCAGTAAGATACTGGCTCTTTATCTTTTCCTTTTCTGTGACCCATCTCAGAGGATCTTAAAAGAAAGGAAATTGAGCTAGCTTGCATGCTTGGAAGACGCTGTAGACAAGATGAGTTCTGAATAATTATTCATTCTATGTGCCAGGTGATGGTAGTGCTCATCTTTAATCCCAGCACTCAAGGAGACAGAGGTAGGCAGATGAGTTCGAGGCCTGATCTACAAAGTGAATTCCCGACAGCCAGAGCTATACACAGAGAAAAACGTAACAAGTCATTCTGTGGAAATTCTGAGTATGTTAAAGCATCAGGATTGGTATGAAGCAGTTCACAATTTCACAATTATCATGCATGGTAAAAGATTTAAAGAAGTAAAAATGGTAATTGGGTAAGGGACTGATTTGGGACTCGGTGTCGTCCCCCCCCCCCACCGTCTCTCTCTCTCTTTCTTCCTGTTTTGTTTTTTGAGACAGGGTTTCTCTGTGTAGCTTTGGAGCCTGTCCTGGAACTCCCTCTTGTAGACCAAGCTGGTTTCGAACTCATAGAGATCTGCCTGCCTCTGCCTCCCAAGTGCTGGGATTAAAGGTATACATCATCATCATCACCACCACCACCACCACCAGATTTGGTACCATCTTTCTTAAAAGGCCAGTCCAGAAATTCTTTTCATGAAGACCTTTTTCATTAACTTCTATGAAAGTTGCCCTCATAGAGTTTTTGAGATGCTCTGTTGAAGACAGCCTGGTTAAGAGAGAATGGTCTCTCTAGAGTCCATTGTAAACATAACTACTCCAGCCTACAAAGCACATATGTGGTCACCTTCTCTGCTGCTTCAGAAGCTGCTCTGTACCATCATTACCTGGATCCACCCTGATACTTAGACTTTCTCTACTGTATTAATCATTTTTCTTGTTGCTATCACAAAGTGCCTGACAAAAGCAACTTATAGGAGAGTTTGTTTTTGTTGAGGTTACTGTCCATCACAGTGGGTGGAGCCTGGTGTCAGGAGTGTGACTGCTAGTTACTTTGTGTCTGCAGTAAGGACAGAGAAAGCCATAAATGGTCATACTTAGCTTACTGTCTCCTTTTGATCCAGTCTGGGGCTCTACCCCATGGAATGGAACCTCTAATATTTTGGGTCTTCCCACCTCAATTACCCGAGTCTAGAAAGTCCCTCATAAACATGCACACACAGGTTTGTTTCCATGGTGAGTCTAAACCCTGTGAAGTTGATTTAAGATTATTTATCATCTTGCCCTATTCTGTGGGGCACAGTTGTCAACACCTTAAGCTCTGATGCTTCCCCAGCCTCCTCCTCCTCTTTTCCTAGTAGCCAAGCTGCTAGGCTCAGACAAGGAGGACTCTTCTTTTTCCCCGCCAGCCTATCTTACGGAGAGTTTAGATCCTCAGCTGTGTAAATGATAGGGCTTGCAGGAGGAAGAGTGATAAATGCAAAACTTGTTTTTCCTTTTTTTTTTTCTTGCTACATCTTAATCCTTTTCTTTTCTTCAGAATAGTTGGTGTTCAAGGTTTATTTTAATTGCATTATTAGATGAAGAAATGAATGTTGAAAACCATATTTAAATTACATTTTGGAGAATACCATATTTCTGCTACTCATGTATATGTGTCTCTGCCCATATATGCTTATTTGTGTGAGTGTACATACATGTGAAGGCCAGAAGACAATTTCAGGTTGTTCATTAAATGCTGACCAACTACTTGTTCTCTTTCTTTCTTCCTTTTTTTTTTTTTTTTTTTTTTCTTTCTTTCTTTGAGACAGGGTTTCTTTGTGTAACAGCTCTGGCTATCCTGGAACTCGCTTTGTAGATCAGGTTCGCCTTGAACTCACAGAGATCCGCCTGCCTCTCCAGTGCTGGGATTAAACAGCCCAGTGGTTGTATTTGTTTTAATGGGTCCTGGGATCAAACACAGGGCTTTGCACGTATTAAACAAACACTCTGCTTCTAAGTTTTTTGCTTTGTTTTTAGAGTATCCCATGTAATCTGGGCTTTGAACTTGCTAATCACTAAGGATGACATTGTGTTCTTGATCCTCCTGCCTCTGACTCTCATGGATTACAATTCTGCACCCTATACCAGATCCCCTTTAAGGTTTTGAAAAGCAGACTTTTAGGAGCTCTGTGGTTTAGAAGTCTCTGAAATGGGAAAGAAAATAGGAGCTCTGTGGTTTAGAAGTCTCTGGAATAGGAAAGAAAAGGATGAGCCAGGCATATGGATACTGAGAAAAAAAGTTAGTTGAACATGGTTGGTGGAGGCTAGAAGACCTAAAAGGTAAAGGTCCCAGTCATGAAAGTGCCCTACAGAGGTGTGGCAGGGAGTGATCAAAGCTGCTCTATTATTCCTGTGCAGGACACAGTTGCGATTAGAGACAGATCCACATATGCAGCCATGCTGGTTCTACTGCTCAGAGACAGTCTGACTCTGGGAGAGAGCAAGGTGAAAGAAAGGCTGCCACCTTCTCACTGATATTAAGCCCAGACTTCATCAGGAAGTGCAGGGATTTCTTGTGTGACCGAGTTGGGAGAAAGATGAACTACAGTATCCCTTTTTGTTGGTATCTGAGAATCTTTCTGCAAAGCTTTGGTACTAACTGCTGGGAGGCAGAGATCTGGACTGTGTGATATTGGGCAAATGAAAGTAACCTTGCCATTTAACACTTTAGAGGAAGGAAGGTGGTAGAAACTCAGGGCTTCTGCAGCTGGAGATGTAGCTTAGGTGGTAGACTGCATGCCTAACATGTATGAAGCCCTGAGTTCCATCCAACCAGGCATAGTGGCCTCTAACCCTAGCACTTGAGTTCAAGACCAGCCTGAAATTCATGAAACCCCAGTCTGAAGAAAAAGAAATAAAAGTTCTTCACAATGACCAGAAAAACATATACCAGGGTCCCTTTTTCTACTCACCCAAGGTAGAATACCCCAGCCTCACTAGAACAAAGAATAATGTTCTAAAACACTTAAAATTACTTTCCTTTTGTTGTTGTTTGTTTGTCTGGAGACAGAGTTTCTCTTGTGTATCTCTGACTATCCTGGAACTCGTTCTGTAGACCAGGCTGGCCTCCAACTCACAGAGATCCTCCTGCCTCTGCCTCCTGAGTGCTGGGATCACGCCCAGCTAGAGTGTGCATTAGATGCTCTCTTTATTTGGTAAGAGGCCTCTGAGTCTACTGATGGCTATCTCCAGATTCTCAAGCCAGAATCATCTGACAAAATATTGTAGACTTACTTTCCTGATCTGCATCACCCTGAAATCCTTTCTGCTCTTGGAGGCAGTGGCTGTCATGAGCAGTGTTTTCTGACAAGTCCATCCAGAGTGATCTGAGTTTCAATTCCTGTGTATCCTTGTTTTTTTTTTTTTTTAGAAGTTATAGACCCATGAATCCTGATTTCTTTTTGTCTTCTTACAGCCTTCCATATCCTAGAGTTTGTATATAATAGTGGGGAAGGTAGTAAAGGAGGGAAAGGTGTCATAAATGTTTAAAGAGTCCCAAATGACCGATGCAATTTACATCCCCTATAAAATAACAGTATATATGCACACACTGTTTAGTAACGTTTTTCAGGGTTAGAATTCAGCTAGCATTATTTCATACTACCTTGTGCCAGGATCTGTTAAATCTTTTCATCCACATAAGTTTATGGTTTTCTTCTATTCAGCAGCAATGTGAAGTAATTATTTTTTTTCTCAATTTGCAGTTGAAGAAACTGAAACAGAAGATACATGGTGTATTTAAGTTTTTACGGCTTATAAACATAGAGTAAGGGTATGGAAGCCAGACACAGAAAAATGGCTCAGCTTCTGCAAGGTTGATGATGGCTGTTTGAGAGTTGTTCTCCACCAAGTGAAGCCTAGTATAGTATTACTGGCTCTTTGAAGCCTATTATAGTATTACTGGCTCTTAACTTCCTAGGCACCACGTGTCTGAAAGGAAGAGTTTCCATAACCAGTCAGGAGTGGCAGCTAATGCCTAGAATTCCAGTATTTGGAAGGCTGAGGCAGGAGGATTGCTACAAGTTTAAGACCAGCCTGGACTATAGTGTAAGATTATCTCAGAAGATAATAGCAGCTTTGATACTAAATAGAGAGAGGCAGAGTGCTTATGTGTGAAATATGTTATGAATAAGGAGAGAATAGTTTAAATAGGAAAAGTATCTCCATAGGCATTTGAAGGTGATACAGGAAAAAGTATTTAGAGTTAAAGGGAATAAGACTCCAGTTGATCCCCCTTATTACTGAAAAATTTGTAAGACTATATAATCATATATAAAACAGCATTTTGCACATACAAGCTAAGAACCAAGGCTTGTTTGAGTAAGTACAGAAGGAATGAAGAGAATGCTGTGATCAGAAGTAGAGGTAGTGAGGGCAAATTTTTGTTGAAATGATTTCTCTGATGTTGAAGGAGTGCAGAAAGACAGGAGGAGGTGCTTGGGCAGACTTCAGGAAGACCTGAATGTGACACCACTAACCAGTGTGCATGTGTGTGTGTGTGTGTGTGTGTGTGTGTGTGTGTGTGTGTGTCCCTTTCTGTTCTTGTCTCCCTCCCTCCTCTAGCTTGGAAGCTCCAAGTCTGGCTATAGCCATGGGAGACATGGTAGTGGAGCCTGCCACCCTGAAACCAACTTCTGACCCTACTCCTAGCCCATCAGGGAATAACGGGGGCACCCTGCTAAGCGTCATCACGGAGGGGGTCGGAGAACTATCAGTGATTGACCCTGAGGTGGCCCAGAAGGCCTGCCAGGAGGTGCTGGAGAAAGTCAAGCTTTTGCATGGAGGTGTAGCCATCTCTAGCAAAGGCACCCCGCTGGAGTTGGTTAATGGGGATGGTGTGGACAATGAGATCCGTTGCCTAGATGATCCACCTGCCCAGATCAGGGAGGAAGAAGATGAGATGGGGGCCACTGTGGCCTCTGGCACAGCCAAAGGAGCAAGAAGACGAAGACAGAATAACTCAGCCAAACAGTCTTGGCTCCTGAGACTGTTTGAGTCAAAACTATTTGACATCTCTATGGCCATTTCATACTTGTATAACTCTAAGGAGCCTGGAGTGCAAGCCTACATTGGCAACCGCCTCTTCTGCTTTCGAAATGAGGATGTGGACTTCTATTTGCCCCAGTTGCTAAACATGTATATTCACATGGATGAGGATGTGGGCGATGCCATTAAACCCTATATAGTCCACCGATGTCGCCAGAGTATCAACTTTTCCCTCCAGTGTGCCCTGTTGCTTGGGGCCTACTCTTCAGACATGCACATTTCCACTCAACGACACTCCCGAGGGACCAAGTTACGGAAGCTAATTCTCTCAGATGAGCTGAAACCAGCTCACCGAAAGAGGGAGCTGCCGTCTTTGAGCCCAGCCCCTGACACAGGGCTGTCTCCCTCCAAAAGGACTCACCAGCGCTCTAAATCAGATGCTACAGCCAGCATAAGTCACAGCAGCAACCTGAAACGAACAGCCAGCAACCCTAAAGTGGAGAATGAGGATGAGGTAAATTGGGAGAGGGACAGATGGGCAAGGTGTCTAAGGGTTGCATGGAGATAGGATGTCTTACATGGGGTTACTCTACTTTCTGTCCTCCCTTCTGTTTCATTTCACTGAAGCATGGAATGTTAGAATGGAAAAAGACCTTAGAATTCATGTTCCAGTGGCCTCATTTTACAGAGGAAAAATGCGGAGACTAGAGAGATAAAGTGACTTGCCACAGGTCATTTAGCTAATGGCAGGACTGATAGTCTTAACTTTGTCCAAGAGTTGGCTTTCATTAAACTGTGTTGTCATTCCATCAACCACATACTAAGAACTGCTTGAGACCTGGCCTAGCTGAGATCACAGCAGCCACCACAGGGAAGGAACAGGGGCTGTGCTCTTTCTGTGCTGGAAGAGAAAAGATGCTAACTATCACATCAGCTGCTTCTCCTGGCCATTCCTCATGATTCCTTTCCCTCACTCCCCAAAGATCCTACTTTTTTGTTAACATAGGGTAAAATTTATTCTCTACCAGTGGAGCCTCAACAGAATATACTGCCTTCATTTGAGGTAAACAAAAAGGGAAGAGAGAAATATCCTTGACAGAGTAAGTCTAATGCCTGGTCGAGGAGCTAGGGCTGAGAAAAGGAAACTCAGCAGCATCAGGCTATCTGATACTGATACTGAGCAGGAAGAGAGTCAGTAGCTTAGTGCCACCATCTACTATACATCTGGACAGATAGTGGGGAAAGCTGCCCAGTGGGTAACCAAGTTCAGTGGCCTGGTGTCCCAGCCAGACTAATGGTACTCCAGTCTTCATCTCTGATTCACTGTTGGCAAGCTCCTGTCTAGTTGCTAGCCGAGCCTAGAAAAGAAGGGATTAAAAAAAAAAAAAAAAAAAAAATGAAGAACTTACACCGTTGGAATGCATATGCCCATGATCCTGGCATCTGGCTCTATAGAGTGCAAACCACCCACATTTTTGTTACAGTAAAGTTTCTTTCAAGTAGAGGAAAATCAGAGTAGTTTGAGAAAGGAAAAGCAAGGGAAATTCAGAGCCTGCTCTCCCTGGAAATGTATTTTATTATGATATTTTAATAATACTAAAGCTAAATATGCCAATGTTGATTGACCATTGATATGGTAGACAGCATGCTAGATAATGTATGTGGAATCCTCACAACTCTAACTGGTGTTATTTTACCAGTGAGAAATCAGGATTAGAGAAGTTAAATAACTTTACTAAGGTCACTCAACTAGTGACTGTTAGGCCAAGAACCCAGCCCATAGTTCATGTCCATAGTCACTCAGCTGAGCTTCCTTGGTTGTTCCTCAGCATTTAGTTCCCCAGATCCCAGCTATAAGAAAGTCAGTGGGGAAGAAGAGCCCCAGGATGTGATAGTCTACACTTCCACATCCATGTATAGCCAAAGCCCAAGCTACTATGGGAACTAGAGCGGGCTATCTTCGTTTCTGTTTGAGCTTCAAAGCAAAGTCCAGGCTCTAGGAAGAGGGCATTGCAAAGCAAGAAGAATCCTCCAGAATTTGGTGGAACTGAGGTCCTGAAGGGCTTGAGCCTATCTGAGAGAGATGCCTCATCTAAGATCAGATCTGGTCAGAGTGAGTGTGCACATCTGGGAGGGAATTCATTGGTGCCTCTTGTCTGGCTTGACGTTTCCCTGTATCTATTTTTTAGTCTGCATCTTAGGACCAGAAAAGCAGAGGCCTTAGGGTTTCTCTTATCCTGTGCTGGTCTGGGGTCCCTCTTCTATGCATCTAACTTCTGCTGCAGGATTATGGATGGCTCTGAGAGGCAGGTATTCTATGAGTGTTTAAATCTCTAGGGTGGGTCTTCAGTTGCCATTCTTCCCCACATGGCTCATCATGGGTCACTAGATCCAAGGAAGGAAGACGATAGCACTCCCCCCGGACCCCCTGGATTATCTGATGTTGGTAGAGTGAGACACTTGAATCCACAGAGGCTCCTTGGGAAACATGCGAGCTTGAAAGAGAAACAGAGAACACAAACATAAATACCATTAGGTTTCTAGACATAGAGTTTCAGCCAGTCCCTTTGACATTTTGAGAATGTGTCTATCAAAGCTTTTGTGCTTGAGGTACCAAGGGAATTGGTCTTCCTTTTCTTCCTCCCTTGTCATGAAACACTAATTCACTAAAAAACTAGTTGCTTTTATAATGTGCAAAGTTCTATCCCAAGGCAGCAGAGGATGGAGAATAAAATGCTGTTCTTAGACTAGGAACAGATAAAGTTTAATACCAAAGCTCCAATATGAGGAGCTAGTCAGTGTGTGTCTATTCTTGAAAAGTTCTTTCCAGAAGCATTAAGTATATACATATCTTATTAAAATAAACCACAAATTTTTCTAGAGCCCAAGCAAGATCTTCTAAAGGAGAGTTTCTGGGTGGGGCCTGACACACTCTGCTCCCAGGCTCAGTTTTCTTTTGGGTTCTGGTTAATCCCATGCTCCTCCCACTATGGAGATGGTCTGAAGAAGTTAGGTAGGGCCTCAGAGAAGAGGCCCAGGGCTACTTTCTGCCTGGAGCCTTCCTCCAAAGCTCTTCTTCACTGGCCAAATCTCACAAGTTTCCATTTTCTTATGAGGAGTCCTTCATGCTTCCCACAGAGGGTTCTAGCATTGATTTCTCACATCTGACACACACACGCCCAAGCCCAACCTTCAAAGTAATTCTTGCCAGTCAGATTTCCTGCCTATTTGTAGCCAAATGATGAATATTTTGGCATGGGGGGCACAAGTATCAGAGAATGGTTTAGGTACCACTTCCTAGGTCCATCCTCCCTACATAATGTCATTCCAAATAGATAGCTTTGTCTTTTCAGGACTGTAACCTTTGTACAGAGAAATCTACTGAATGTCACACTGGAGGCCCTTCCAGAATGATAAGGGTGTGATGTCAGCTCTTGGCTTCAGCTTTACTCCCTGAAGCTGACTCAGTACAAGTGACTCAGGCCTAGGGAGTAGGAGGAGAGGAACAGATCATCATATCCTCCTGCCCGCCATGGACATTAATGAGTCCACTGGGTCCTGTCTGGGAGAGGATCAGCTAGAGCCAACCTCCTGCCTGTTGCTCTTCCCCAGCTAGCTTAGGTGTAGAAATTGAACCTTAGGTTATAACACATTCTGCCATCCTCGCTGGCTGTCTCAACCCTTCCTCCTACTTCTACCCAAAGTAGAAGAGTTGTGCTCTTAGTGAGGTGTTTCCAAGTATGGCTACACCCTGTAAATGCTGTCCTGCCCAGTTTCATAAAGGAAAACCCAAACGTAGCACCTCTATCTAGAAGAACTTCAGCCATAGAACTGAATTAAGCAGATGTTTGAAGTGCTGACTGTAGAGAAGTGCAGTGCCCACTGCCTTCTTGCTCTGGAAACTCTAAGACTGCCTCTTGGTCTATTCTCCTCCCCTCTTGCTTTGTGCACACATTCTGTGCCTGCTGCCAGCCCTGCTAGACTGTGGTGGACAGAACCCAGGATGGCCCAATGCATGAGTACAGCTCCACAAGTACTGAGTGAACTGCCCCTCATTTGTTCCCAGATACCGGCTGAACAAAATAGAAGGATGAAGTTTATTTTTAAAATTTTTTTGTTTGTTTCCTAAGAAAAACTCTCAGTGTATAGCCTGGGCCAGCCTTGAGCTCTTTCTTGATCCTTCTGCCTCAGTCTCCCAAGTACTGAGGTTACAGGTGTGTGTCACTGTACTTAGCTGGGTGAAGTTTAGATTATTGGGATCTAGACTTTGGGCTAGTATCAAGACTGCTACTGCCTTGCTAATTATAATTAGCTTTCTTGGATGGATTTAGCTAGGACCTAGTTGTTTAACATCAGTCCAAAAATGTAATATATTCAGTATCATATGCAGTAGCCTGACAGGAAGCCAGCGGTTTGATGTGTATGAGACTGACGTTTATGTGAACATCCATCCAGGTCACGGGTTTCAGGTTCATGGGTCTGGGATGCCCTTTGTCATACAGGTTCAAGGTTGGGATTAGGCTTCCTAGGGTGATTATGAGGCTGACTAAGAGGAGATACATACACGTAGGTCATGCAGTTAGTGGTTGTCCCTGTAGAGAAGGGGTTTGTTGAAAGCATGTGAGTGGGTGATATGAAAGAAATGAACCTTAGCCAGGCAGTCATTGTACTAGGGGGATCCAGCTCTAGAGTTTTGATCTAAAAGGAAGGTTTATTCAGGCTAGGAGATAAATTAGAAAACAAGGTGCCTTGGCCTTCAGCTCTTTATCTCAGGGTCTGAGCTAGCCTTCCAGCATCCCACAGATGTCTAGACTCTGGGCAAGTGGCATTTCCAGGCTAAACATCTTTCACTAAAGCAGAAAGATATAGCTGCACAAGAGAAGCAATTATGATCCAAGTTGGAGCTAAATTCTTTGCCTTTGTCTCTTTCCCTTCCCCAACCCCACCCCTTTTACCCCTTGCCCTCTGGCCCTTTCCCAGGAGCTCTCCTCCAGCACCGAGAGTATTGATAATTCATTCAGTTCCGTAAGTGGGGCCAGGCTGGGACTGGGTGGCAGGCTCCCCACGTGGCCGCATTTCCTCTCCGTCCCATGTCTTCTATGACCAATGAAGGCCCCTTTAATTCCAGGAGATTAGCATCTCCTTACCAGGCTTCCCAGACCTGGAGGCACTCCCTCTGAGCTTTGCTGCCAATGCCCTGAGCCCTGGCCCAGACAGGCTCAGCTGATTCTTACTCAAATACAGCAGCTGGAATGTTATGCTGCTCCTAGGTCTCTGGAGCAAACAGCTGGGACAGGTAGAATTTATTCCTGGATTAGAGCCAAGGACTGCTTGGCAGAAACCTCCAGGATCCCATTTCTCCCACCAAGAACCCTTTTTCCCCATGACTTCTGCCATCAGCCCATTAAATATTTATTCAGTTTTCTAAATATTAGGCTCTATGCTGGCTGAACCAACTCCAAAACCAAACAGGAACTAGCCTGAGGGAAAGTGTTACCTTCCCACAACTGATTTTTCTTTTTAACTTCATTTCTTCCAGGTCTGAGTTCTCCCTTTCCCCAGCTCACTGCCCAGGATGTCCCTTTACCCCTGTTCTTTCTTACTCCCTCTGGACTAATCCATGACCCTCTGATGCTACAGGTCTTTGACATTGTTCTTGGGCAAAGACGTGAGAGGAAATGCTGGACCCTCTGGGAGTTTGGATAATTAAAAAAAAAAAAAAAAAAAAAATTAACATTTTTTTCTTTGTCTACCCACTCTGTTTTCTATTTTCTGTGTTGATCTCCTTTTAATCATGATCCCTTCTCCTCCCATGTGGCAGAGCCTCTTTTTTGGAGGCCTGGGGTCATATCCAGTGTGGTTAGGTAACATAGGGGTCTATAACTGAAAGGCTGGTTGGAGGATGGAAAAAAGTTCTGCCTTTTCTAACATGAGATGACTGAATTGGTTGGGTGGAGGGTCCTTTGGACAGTGACCCTTTGCCACCTGAGTGGATGGATTCAGGGATCAGGATGGAGGCATGAGTCTTCAGATCTCAATTCCCCCCACCCACACACCTCTCTTTCTGGGGTGGAACCCAGGGCCTCATCCTTTTTTTGCTGTGTTAGGCCCCCAGGATATTTCTAGGGGTTCTTGAAGTTCAATTCCATTTTCTTTTTTTCCTTCAACCCTGTCCCTAAAGCTTCCCTTCCTTGCTGCTGTGCAGGGCTCTAAAAGCCAGTGCTCCTCCTCCCATCATGAAGTAGAGGCTGTGTGATTCCTTTGCACCTGACTCCCTCCCACATGTGCAGGTGAACACGGTATTGCCCAGTTCTCAAGAAAAGCTTCTGGACGGGGAAAACCCCTAGATGAGTACTACAGTGGTCAGTAGCTGCTGGGGAAAAGAATCCGTTTTCTCTAGGAATGAGCTCCATGACAGTCTCCCAATGCTAAATGGTCAGCCATAAAGACTTTTATATATACGCAGCATTAATTGAATTTAGTAAAAGACGTACAAACAATAGTAAAAGGCTGGGGAGATGGTTTGATGGTTCAGAGCGCTGCTTACTCTTCCAGAGAGCTTGATTTTGATTCCATTGTAAGTCCAGTCTCAGAGGACTAACGCCCTCTTCTGGCCTCCATGGGCAAGGCACACATATGGTACATAGTCGTATAGACAGAACATCCATACATATAAAATAATTTCTTTAAAAATTAGCCAGGTGTGGTGATATCTGATTTAATCCCAGCACTTCGGGGGTGGAGGGAGCAAAGGCAGACAGATCTCTGTGAGTTTGAGGCTAGCTTGGTCTACATAGAAAGGTCTAGGCCAGTTAGAGCTACACAGTTAGACCCTGTCTCAAACAAAAATAATTTCCTTGCCCAGTACTTTCATCTTTTTTATAATATTGTAACACTATTACAGAAAAGGTGGAAAGAAAATGGGTCTTTCTGCTCCCAGTGTCCAGTCTCTGAATAATCTACTTTCAAAAAATAATTTTTAGGTGCTCCAGTGGCGCAGTCGGTTAGCGTGTGGTACTTATACAAAAAATAATTTTTATTATAGAAGAGATTATGAATTCAAAAGGGAGTAGGAGGGAAATGGGAAGGGTGGAAATGATATAAATATAGTATATTCATGTATGAAATTCTCAAACTTGAATAAATTTTGTTCTTAATCTCAAAAAAAAAAGAAACAAAAGAAGGTTTTTTTTTTTTCCTTCCTTTCTTGTATGTATGAGCAGGAAGGGTAGAAATCCTCAATCAGAAAAATAAGCAAGCTTGGTATAGTGGCCCATATTTTTAATCCCAGCACTGAGAAGGCAGAAACAGGAGGATTTCTGTGAGCTCAAGGCCAGCCTGGTCTATATAGTGAACTCCAGAGACCCCATGTCAAAAAAAATTAAAACTATAAAAACAACTAGAAAGGGAGGGATAGCACACACCTTTAGTCCCAGCACTTGGAAGGCAGAGGCAGGCAGATCTCTGTGAGTTTGAGGCCAGCCTGGTCTACAAAGTTCCAGGACAGATAGAACTATTACACAGAGAAACTCCCAAAAAGTGATGGGGGGTTAGCCTGGCAAATGAAATACTATTCCAAAAAAAAGGGGGGGGGGAGGTAGAAAGAATAAGAAGAGAAATTGTTTTACATAGCTGAGGAGATGTAATGAGATATGGAATTGTGTAGTAAATATCTTTGTTTGTTTTTCAGGGTCTTGATATTTAGTCCTGGCTGACCTAGTAATCACTAACCCAGGCTGGCTTGGAATTTGTGGCCTCCTGCCTCCTGCCTAAGCCTCCCAAATGCTAGAATGTGAGTCCATATGCCCAGCATATGGAGGTTTTGCTTGAGTCAGGTTCTTTGCTATAGCCCAAGCTGGCCTCCACCTTGTTTTCTTCCTTGCCTTGCTTTCTAAGGTGCTAGGATTAGAGATGTCCACCTCTCTGCCCAGCCTTGTGGCTGTCTTGATACAGGGTCCTTGTGGTAGATAGGCTTAGACTAGTAGAGCTCTTCGTCATGTCTGAGTCCATCTTTCTCCCCATCCTACGTTGCCCTTTCTGGGAACTGCTGAAATTTACCTGGCATGAGAAACCAAGCTTACCACAGGGAACTAAAACGGGGAGCCCAGTCACTAGAAGGTAAAGGAAGAGGACCCAGGGAGGACTTGCTAGAGACAGGCCTTCAGAAGGGCCACCAAAGGCTAAAAGGAGCTTTTAGCCAGAGGCTAAAAGGAGCTATTGCTTCTCCATCTGCCTGTGTGCACTGCCCTCCACCTGCCTTTTCTTTGCCCATGGTTATGTCCTCATTAATATAGTTTGCTCGTTCTCTTCTCATCCCTGCTTGTGTACTTAGCCCATATGAGAATGTTGGGCAGTTGTGTGCCATGAGAACAGAAGTTTGGGGATGAAGAGCATCTTCTTTTTTTTTGAAAGGGGAAATACTAATTCAGGCCCCTTCCCCCTAGTCTTGTGAGGGCCCAGATGAGAGAAGGGATAACCCTATTCTTGAGATAAGTAAAGCACCTCAGGTATGAGCTCTAATGTCTGAGGTCTTGGGTGGCCTTGGGTGGACCACCCCTTGCCTAGACTAAGGGCTTGGGGCAGTCTTTGAGGAACTCAAGTCCAAGAAAAGAAAATAAATAAATAAAAGTGTTCTATCCCACTGAGCTGAGTTCAGGCCATCTTGAGTCCATAGGAAGCAGTTTTCAGAGAAGAGATCTATCTATTGGTTCTTTCCAGTTCAAGCTGAGAGAAGTAGGGTGGAAATTCCATCCATGGCCAAAGGTAGTCTCTTTCCTGGGGTTCCTTAAATAATGGGGCCCTGGCCAGGAGCAAAGAACAGGGATAGGCTATTTTTTTCAATGTCTTCTTTACCATCTTTTGTTTTATCCCAACCCTCTGTAGCCTGTCCGGCTGGCCCCTGAACGAGAATTCATCAAGTCCTTGATGGCAATTGGCAAACGGCTGGCCACACTCCCCACTAAGGAACAGAAAACACAAAGGCTGATCTCAGAGCTCTCCCTGCTCAACCATAAACTCCCTGCCCGAGTCTGGCTGCCCACTGCTGGCTTTGACCACCACGTGGTCCGTGTGCCTCACACACAAGCTGTTGTCCTCAATTCCAAGGACAAGGTAAGTGGGCTCTAGCCCAGTCCCTTCTACTCATCTAACTGCATTCCCATGATTACTCAGGCTCTGGTCCCTACCAGCGTGCTAGAGACTTTCTAGTTTATGGCACGTGTTAACCCTTACTCTGCCTCCTCATTGTTCTTATAATGCTCAGAACCTGAGAAGCCTCATGCCTGATTTCTTGGGTTTTGCTTTTATGGGCCAAAGGAGCCTAAAAATTTCAGTTTACCTCCTGCCATACTTAAGGAGAGTGGCTTTCCACCCACTCCTTATCCTCCTTTGAGTAGCTCTTGTAGCCTTCCTCTGACTGTCAGTCTATCTAGATACAACTAACATGTGAGTATAGGGACATTTTTATTAAGACTTTTTTTGATGGAAGTGGGCAGAAAGGAAAGAAATATGCCCAATTCCTACTAGAGGAAAGGAGCTGTTTGTGTTTATAGGAATGGTGGTCCTCATGGTTCAGGTTTTCCTGTCAGGAAGTATTGGAAATTACAATTCTCCTTAGGACACATCTTGCTTTATCCAGTATTGGTCTACGTTCCTGGGCCCTGACTTTAACATAAGCCCACAGACCTTCAACTGCTGTTAATAGTTGGAATAGTTTTCCCCAATTGCACATGTGCATTGGAAGCCTTTGTCCCCTTCCCCCTAGTGTTTTATGCAGGTGATAGCACAAGTTCCTACTTGCACGTTGCTTACAATCATAAGGGACTGCTTGCTGTTGAGGGTTGGAACAAAAAGAACTGTGTCAGTGGAACTAAGAAGGGAGGTAGTAGCAAATGCTGTCTTCCCCCACCCACCCACCCAGGCTCCCTACCTGATCTACGTGGAAGTTCTTGAATGTGAAAACTTCGACACAACTAGTGTTCCTGCCCGGATTCCTGAGAACCGAATTCGGAGCACACGGTCCGTAGAGAACCTGCCTGAATGTGGTATCACTCATGAGCAGCGGGCTGGCAGCTTCAGCACGGTGCCCAATTATGACAATGATGATGAAGCCTGGTCGGTGGATGATATAGGCGAGCTACAGGTGGAGGTGAGGGAACACCAAGGAGACTGAACTGGGGGCACAGCACCTGTTCTCTAGGAGCTTTTAATGCATTTGGAATCACACACCTATTAGCAGAGGCAGCAAGCACCCAGATGAATGTTGTATGTAGTGAGGGTTATAAGAAGGAAAAGCTCTGAACAGCTGGTTGGAATAGGCAGCAGAAATTCAGATGGAATTTAAGGAGTAATATCTAGACTAGGGAGGAAGGAAATGTAATAAAATATTTATGGAACACCTGCTATATATAAAGTTCAATTAGGACAGCAGAGACTGACAAGACAAACATGCATTCAGTCAAACATATAAAGGGAGCTGGGCAGTGGTGGCGCACACCTTTAATCCCAACACTCAGGAGGCAGTGGCAGGCGGATCTCTGTGAGTTCAAGGCCAGCCTGGTCTACAGAGTGAGTTCCAGGACAGCTAGGGATGTTAAACAGAGAAACCCTGACTTGAAAAACCAAAGATAAATTATTTATTGTGTGTGTGTGTGTGTGTGTGTGTGTGTGTGTGTGTGAGAAGAATTGGGTTCAGCACCTGTCTGTCACTCCAGGTTTAGAGAGACTTGCTGCCCACTTCTGACACTGTATGTACATGGTGTGTATACAGGAAAACACTCATATACATAAAATAAATATCATAAAAAAGAAATAGTAATGTAATAGTTTATGTAGTGACTCATAGCTATAATCCCAGGACCTGGAAGCTTGAAGCAGGATTTGGGGTTCAAGGCTAGCCTCCGCTTTATAGAGAATTTGAGGCCAGTTCTACCTCTCTTGAAAAACTAAAAAATAAAAAATGTCTATGGAGAGCTTTCTGTGAGCCACACCTGAGTACTGTATGCTGGTGAACAAGACTTGGCTCATACCTGCAAGGAATTTATGACCTAACAGAGAATCAAACGAGACAGCTGGAACATGAGACATTATAGAAGTACCCAAAGTTGGTAGTTACTCCAGACTTGGGATGGGAGTCAAAAGATTTCCTGGAAGAAGTAATCTTTCAGCCAAGTCCTGAAGCACGGTTGGAATTAGCAGAACAAAGAACATTTAGGCAGAGGAATGTGTACAGACACTGAAAGGAAAATGGAATGTGGCCTGTGATAGGAACTGAAAGAAACTTTTATGCATTGAACGTATAGTATGAGCTGAGAAGCTGTGACAAATGAGGCTGGAGAGGTTGGCACGACCTGACAATCCATGCACTCATTCAGTCCTGTTAGCTTTGGAGAAAAGACCTCAAGCTTTATTCTGGGGTTATAGGAAGGCAAGTAGGGCAAGATTTTATGTAGCAGCATTTGGTGAAAAAGACAGATCTCTATCCTTTGTGCAGTCAGGTTGAGGCTAGACATAGCCATTTAAGAAGAAAATTGAAGATGTACAAGTCAGTATGCATTAGATGGAGCTGAGATGGCTGTGCTACAAGGAAGGGCAGGAGTCCTCTGCAGGCCTGGCAGCATGTGTAACAAGTGAAGAGGTTAGAATAGGGGTTTAAAATGAAGAAATGTAGCAGGATGTGGCAGCTCACCTATAGTCCCAGCACTGAAATGGAACCAGGAAGTTACAGCCATTCTCAGCTACATAGTAAGCTTAAGGCCAGGCTGAGATACACGAGTCCCTGTCTCAAAAAAAAAAAAAAAGGAAGGAAGGAAAGGCCAGGTGTTAATGGTGCACACCTTTAATCTCAGCACTCGGGAGATAGAGGCAGGCAATCTCTGAGTTCGAAGCCAGCCTTGTCTACAGAGCAAATTCCAGGACATCCAGGGTTATACACAGAGAAACCCTGCCTTGAAAAAATTAAAACAAAAAATTAAAGCTATCATCAAAGAAATATAGTCTGGAAGGATCTGGGGAAGAATAATATGAGGTCAGTGGTGTACAAACTTTAGGGTATGGAGGTACTCTAGAAAGTTTGCTAAAATCTAGCTTCTAGATTTCATCTCCAGCAGTTCCAATTTAGACTGATGGTAAGATCTGAGAATCTGCATTTCCTACGACTCTCCATGAATTCTGATGGAGTAGTTCACACTTTGGAACACCACTGTGGGATCCATAACTCAAGAAAGCCATAATGGTGTGGAACCATGGTGGCTTTGGGAACACTCTGGAATGGAGTGGTAGGCCAGCATGCCACAGGTAGTGGCAAGTGAGCAGGGGGAAAGAGGGAGACCTGTGTTTAGCACCTCTGACCTGCTCTCCCCAGCTCCCTGAAGTGCACACCAACAGCTGTGACAACATCTCCCAGTTCTCGGTGGACAGCATCACCAGCCAGGAGAGCAAGGAGCCTGTATTCATTGCAGCAGGGGACATCCGGTATGGCCAGATCACATCATCCCTCATTTTCATCTCTTTTCCAGACTCTGCCTGTCTCTTTATCCTTTTCCTGTGCCTAATCACCAGCTGTCAGCCTTGTGTCTTTCTCCTTTATCTCATTATTCTGTCCTTGTCCTGAGGCCACTAACATAAGGCAGTGAAGATGCAATAGAGGCATTGCTTGAGCTACTACAAAAAGAAATGACATTTTAAAAAAATTCCAAAAAGAAGAAAGTGCCTCAGAGGGCATTTGAGCATCATTTCTCAAAGGTGCTCTTGACTAGCATGTGCAAGGCCCTAGGTTCAGTTCCCAGCACTGTGAACAAACCCAAAACGAAGAATCAAAAGTGACAGCTCAGAATTGTGTCCTTCACTTTGAGGGGAGAGAGGAGACCTTGTTGGACATGCAGATTCTGGAGTCAATATTGGGTTAGAGGAATGAGGAAAGCCAGGTTCTTTGCATGATCACAAACTGCCAGGTTAGCAAATTAGTGCCATTGATTATGCTTCTTTTTCTGGCTTTCCTAGCACCAAGGTTCTCATCTGTGTGCCCAGAATCTAGGAACAGGGGCAAAGGCATTGCAGCTCTGAGATAACTGTTCAACATTTTCTTCCTGCTAGACGGCGCCTTTCAGAACAGCTGGCTCACACGCCCACAGCCTTCAAACGAGACCCTGAAGACCCTTCTGCAGTTGCCCTCAAAGAGCCCTGGCAGGAGAAAGTGCGGTGAGGAGGGTGGATGAGGGTGGTCTCTGTTTTCCTCTCAGAGCTCCAAGGCATCTTGAGGTGCTCACTTCATCCTCTCCAATGCCCTTCCACCTCCAAACATTCCATCAGACTTTCATTGCCATCTGAGTCCTTACCCTGCAGGACATCACCCTGTGACTTCTTTTTTCACAGGAGGATCAGAGAGGGCTCCCCCTATGGCCATCTTCCCAACTGGCGGCTCCTGTCAGTTATTGTCAAGTGTGGAGATGACCTTCGGCAGGAGCTGCTGGCTTTCCAGGTGTTGAAGCAACTGCAGGTGAGGAAAGGAAACAAAGCACACAGGGAAAAGGGCAATAAGAGGAAAGACTCGGTGCTCTCAAGGACCACACAGGCTTTCTCAGGGATTTCTGCGGGGCCCCTGCTGCTACCTAGGTTTGAATGGAAAGGTTAAACAGCCACATGATGAACAGTTCTATGGCGGACTCTGTTGGTGTTTTGTGGAACTACATCTGCCCTACCCTGACTGCTGCTGAATGATTGAGTAGTGTGATTTCACACAGGGTCCAGCCTTAAACTGTTATAGCCAAAGGTAGTCTTGCCCTCCTGATCCTTGTGCCCTCACCTCCCAAGTGCTATGATTATATGTGTGCACTACCTGGCTTTGGGTTTGTCCTTTAAATCAGAACTTCCCAAATGATGTGAGATAGATGGATTTACTCTGTGCTGAAGTATTTAGGGGTATTGGGGGGGGTTGGTTTTCTTTTTTAAGATTTATTCATTTTTATTTATGTATCTGGGTATCTTCCATGCATGTATGTGTACAGTGTCCATGAAGGACAGAACAAGGTATCAGTTCCCCTGGAACTGGAGTTACAGTTAGGAGTGCTGGAAACTGAATCCAAATCCTATGCAAGAGCAGAAAGTGCTCTTACTCCTGAGCGATCTCTATAGCTCTTGCTTTGTCTTTTTGAGACAGGGTCTTACTCTGTATTTAGGTTTACCTGGAACTTATTATCCTCATGCCTCAGCTTGGGTACTAGGATTGCAGATGTGAACTACTGTACCTGGCTATACTGTGTTGTATTGAGATATTGATCACCTGGTCTTCCTGGGTTAGTGACCGGCAAGAGGCTTCACCTGTTCAGCCCAGAGCTTTATAATATTTGTTTGTATTTTTGTTTGGTTGATTTAGTTTTGGGGTTTTGTTTGTTTGTTTGTTTTTGGTTTGTTTGTTTTGGTTTTTCGAGACAGGGTTTACATGTGTAGCCCTGGCTGCCCTGGAACTTGCTCGATCTATAGACCAGGCTGGGCTCAAACTCAGAGATCAGCCTGCCTCTGGTTCCCGAGTACTGGGATTAAAGATGTGCACCACCACTGCCTGGCTTGTTTGTAGGTTTTTTGAGAGGTAGAGGTGGCTTGAGCTTTTTCCTGTTTTTGTTTTCATTTTTAGAAAGGCTCTCACTTACAATCTTGACCAACTTTTACTTGCTTTGTACCCTCTGTACTCTCAGCCAGTGTTAATGCTGTCCTTGTGCCTCCTACCTCAACTTCCCAAATACTAGGGTTATAGTATATGACACATGGCTTAAGTGCTTGCATTCTGTTTTGTTTTGTTTTTGAGACAAGATCTCACGTAGATCCTATTGACCTCTAACTTGCTTGTAAACAATGTTAGCCATAAATTCCTAGTCCTCCTGCCTCTTCCTTCCACATGCTGGGGAATATAGGCTTCTGCTACCACATCCAGTAGTATTTTCATTTTCTTCTTATAATTTATTTTTATTTTATGTTCATTGGTGTTTTGCCTGCATGTGTGTGTGGGTGTCAGAAACTCTGGAACTGGAGTTATAGATAGGTGTGAGCTGCCATATCGGTGCTAGGAATTGAAACCTGAACCTCTGAAAGAGCAGCCACTACTCTTCACCACTAAGCCATCTCTCCAGCCCCAGATTTTCATTTTCTAGAGACGCTTTCTGTGCTCCTAAAACCTTGACGTTCTATTATTCAAACTTATATTAGTAGCTCCTACTCTTCCTATTCAGGAAAGAACAGTGAAATTTCTTGTTTTCTCTGCCTTTTTCTTACCTCTATATGTAGTTTCCTCCCTTTGCCAGGCCCTGGACTTCCTTTTCAAACTTCCTGGTTCTGTTTTTGTGGTTGAGTAAACCTGTAATCCTAGAATATGTAAAGTGGAGACAGGGATCAGGAATTTCAGGCTAGCTTGGGCTATATGAGTTCCTATCTCAAACAGAAAATTTCTTAATAGGTCAGTGAGTCTTACTTATTTAATGTCCTTCAATCCAAGATACCAATGGAGAAAGGTTGAGGAGAGGAAAGTTTTATTATTGTCTAGTTTGGAGAAAGATGAGCCACTCTCAGTACCTTTGTGTCTCTTCACAGTCCATTTGGGAGCAGGAGCGAGTGCCTCTTTGGATCAAGCCATATAAGATTCTTGTGATTTCAGCCGACAGTGGCATGATTGAACCAGTAGTCAACGCTGTGTCCATCCACCAGGTGAAGAAACAGTCACAGCTCTCCTTGCTCGATTACTTCCTACAGGAACATGGCAGTTATACCACTGAGGCATTTCTCAGTGCCCAGCGCAATTTTGTGCAAAGTTGTGCTGGCTACTGCTTGGTCTGCTACCTATTGCAAGTAAAGGACAGGTAAGTGACTTGTGCCCTTCATCCTAATCTTTCACAAGGGTCTTCTGTGTCCCTTCACATATAGTTCTCAGTTGACGAAACAACATGTTTTTAGGAAAGATTTGTGTGACTTTAAGCCAATGAGGCAGCCTGACACATGCTGGAGGAAATGTGGACAGAAACAGGACATAAGGATAAGGATTTGAATGAGGAAAGCTAAAAGGATAAAGGAGAGCAAGGACAGATAAAGCTGTGGAACAAAGATGAGGAGATGTTCCATTGGGATCAAAAAACATGGGTAGCACATCAGTCCTTCATTGTGAAGAGTTTGGGGATTTTGTTTTTATTTTTTGAGACAGGGTCTTTTTATGTGACCCTGGCTGTCCTGGAACCCACTCTGTAAACCAAGCTGGCCTCGAACTTACAGGGATCTTCCTGCCTCTGCCTCCTGAGTGCTGGGATTAAAGGCATATGCTACCACAATCAGCAAGAATTTTATTTTGCACGATAGGAATGATATGTTCTGGTTTGTAGGTGCCATGTGGTGCTATGGGTGAAGGTCAGTGTGACTGGGTCCTTAGCAAGAAAGCAAAAAAAAAATGGAGGCTGGCACCAAGGTAGTGTCAGTGACTGAAAACAGAAAGGAAATGAAATGGATGAGGGATACCATGGAGATAAACTTGAAATTCACAGTCTTCTCATTCCAACATGATTTCCCAAATGTTTGTTTTTTATGTGTATGGATATTTTTCCTGCATTTATGTCTGTGTGTGCTTAGTGCCAGTGGAGGCCTTAAGAGGGCATTGGATCCTCTGGGACTAGAGTTGTAGGCAGCTGTAAACCTCAATGTAACTCCTCATCCTCTAAAGGAGTGGCCAAGGTGTTTTTGTGTTTTTTTTTTGTGGTTTTTTTTTTTTTTGGTTTCTCTGTAGCTTTAGAGCCTGTCCTAGAACTCATTATGTAGACCAGGCTGATCTCAGACTCAGAGAGATCTGCCTGCTTCTGCCTCCCGAACGCTGGAATTAAAGCCTATGTTTTATCAGTGCCTGACCTGCAGCCAGGGCACTTAGCAGTGGGTCATTTCTCCAGTCCCCAATTTCCACAAATTTTAGGTCTTTTGTTTGCCTTAGATTGTCACTTCTTTCAATATCACATGATTTTTATGAAGCCTAATTTCACATAGGTGAAGCATTGATAATGGCATCACCTATACCCTGTCATCTTCAGCATGTCTCAGGCAAGTAGCTTGAGATCTGTGTGTGGCCTGAATGCTCCTGTTGCTTGCACCTCTCCCTGAACATACAGTGGCTGGGGCCTGGCGAGTTGGCTCAGTGAATTAAAGCTATTGCTCAATTCCTGGAACCAATTCCAGAGTTGTCATCTAACCTCCACACACACACCCTGGCATGTGCTGTATCATATGTACACATACACATATACTCAAGCAGTAACACTATAAAAGTAGATTTTAAGGAGAAATATGATAGCCTATGCTTCCAAGGCTCCCAATGACATGACAATACCATTAACATTAGTCAGTCGAGCAGCTTCTCAGAATCTAGCATCATCTATTCAGTGACTATATACCATATATTCACAAGGCATCAGTACATCAAGTGAAACCCTGTCAAGGGAGTGCTCCCTCATGAGGAAAATAAGGTTCAATAGTAGCTTTGGAAGCCTATGGTTATTCCACCCTGCCAGGCCTACCACACAAGCAAGGGCTCTGTGTGAGAGCTGTGGGAGTATAACTGTAAGGATCTTGATTGCAAACTTTAGACTGTCCTTGAGCTTCAGGATTTTGAAACACAGAGTTCAGCTACAAGACTGAATGAATGAAAAATGGGAAGCCGGCACTAGTTAGACCTCAGGAATTTTATTTTAGAACCTGATATATAAAAATATTAAAATAGGTAATAAATGAAACCACCAAAAGAAAATATTTGAAAGAAGAAAGTCTGTCCCTTTTGGTATGGCAAGGAGCTGATTTTTTTTTTTAATATATGAGTTTTACCTGCATATATATATATATGTGCACCACCTGCATAGTGTGCCCAACAGACCCAGACAGCATCAGATGCCCTAGGAATAGTTTCAGATGTTTGTTAACCACTATTTGTGAGCTGGGAATTGAACCTGGGTCCTCTGGAAGAACAACCAGTACTCTTAACTGATGAATCACCTCTCCAGCCCCTGATGAACTAGTCCTGATAACTTAAAGAAGAATAGATGTGGGTTGGTAATAAAGCTCAGTTTGAAGGGTGCTTTGCTTATCATGCACAATGATCTGGGTTTGATCCCCATTAATATTGGGAAGTAGAGGCAGGAAGTCCAAGATCATCCTAGCTACATAGGGAATTAAAAAAAAAAAAACTACTGGGAATCATCTCACAAGATGATGACTAAAAAGAAAAAAAAGTTGTTGATGTTGATCAACTGTAGGTCTAGGATCCAATTTGTTATAAAATCACATACACTTAGCTGGTGTCGGTGGTGCATGCCTTTAATCCCAGCACTTGGAAGGTAGAGGCAGGCGGATCTCTTGAGTTCAAGGCCAGCCTGGTCTACAGAGCGAGTTCCAGGACAGCCTGGTCTACAGAGCGAGTTCCAGGACAATCTCCAAAGCTACATAGAGAAACTCTGTCTTGAAAAAAAAAAAAAAAAAATCACACATACTCAACATGGTTACATAAGGCAAAATAAAATTGGTCATCCTCACCAACAACTATCCTCCTTTAAGCAAGTCTGAAATAGAGGAGTGTGCAGTGCCATCAGTCAGATGTTAACACCAATACAAACCTGCCAGAACAAGCCCACAAAGAGCAAACCATTCACATTTTTTTTTAGTAGAATTTTCTGGAGCCATTTTTTTTTTTTTTTTTTTTTTTTTTTTGCATTTTTATGTGCATGTTTTACCTTCAAGTAAGTCTGAACACCATGGTTATGCCTGATATCCACAATATCCACAAAGGCCAGAACTGGAGTTGCAGTGAGCTGCTATGTGGATGCTGGAAATCTAACTTTGGTCCTTTGGAAGAACAGCCAGTGTTCTTTACTATTGAGCCATCTCCCCAACACTGCTTTTTAAAAGGGGAGTGGGGTAGAGAAGACTGAGGTATAGCTCAGTGGGTAGAATGCACAAAGACCAGGGTACAGTCTCTAGCATCCAATAAAACCATGTATACTGACACAGATAGCAGAAGGAAGACCAGAACTGCAAGGCCATCCTCATATGTTCTAGGCCAGTTTGTGGTCATGAGACTTTTTCAGAATAAAAAACAAACAAAACAACAACAAAGGAATATGGACTCATTTTTTTCATGTCACATATTCCATATTCATAGTTTAAATATACAAAGTTTTTGTCATTCAATGCTGGGGCTACAAAGGGGTAACCAGCTTTTGGTACCTGTGCACTGTGTGGGTCTCTGCTTATCAGGGAAAAGTAGCTCAACAAAGATGGAACCCAAATATTTTGGGGCAAAAATAATTTTTATATATTATTACTTGGATAGATCCATTGTTAAGATTTACTTCTTACTTTTATTTATAGAAAATGTTCACTCTGGAATCCCTGCATTAATATCTTAGTAGATAGAAGGTCTGAAGGGAAATTTGACAAAACTGCCACTTGGGGAAACTAAAAAGAGCATGTCCATTGCACTGGTACAACCAAGAAACTTACTTCCTTTTATTAAGTCTACTTCAGGGATTTTTAATAGTATGGATTTCTAGTAAGTGGAATTTGTTATGTTCTGAGTTTTAAAAGGTGAAATGTGATTATATATATATTTTTTTTATTTATCCCCAAAATGTCATTGTCAAAGCAAATAAGAAAACAGTAAATTAGGACAATTCAAAACAAAACCCTCCATTTAAAAAGGAGTCCTAAGGCAGCTTTCTTGGCAGAAGCTATTCTGGGGTAGTTAAGAGAATGAAAGTACCTATCACCACTGGCTTTGGGACTTTGGGGGTGGGGGATGGTCATTTGTTCACTCTGACTCTCTAGATTGTGTGGGCACTACAACATTTGTTAGTGCTTTTCCACAACTGGAAGGACTCAGGTGGGTCTTGTTCTCTGCATCCGTCCTCTTTCAGCCAGTCTGACCAACTCAAACAAGGTGGCTCTCAGATGGGGCGTGAGGGCTCAGCCTAACAAAGCTTCTATTGATAGTGAAAAAGCTGGTTATACTGAATAGGCCAGGTCTCACATGCTTAGCATGTTAATTGTTCTTCCTAATCATTAATGTGGCAATCTCAAAGACCTGGGATTTATCTCCCTTTCAACTCTTCTTCCTGTAGTATACCTCTCCTGAGGGTTTTTTTTTTTTTTTTTTTTTAAAACGTGTATACTTAAATTATTCTCAGCCAGACATGATGACTCATTCATGTAATCTTAGCACTTGGGAGGCTGAGGCAGAAGGATTTCCATGAGTATGAGCTGACTTGGGCCACAATAGTAAAGTTCCAGGCCAGCCTGGGTTACACTATAACATATCTTTAAAGGATCAGGGAGAGTCTGGGGAGATAATTCAGTCCATAAAGTTACTCGTATAAAATCGTGAGGATGTGAGTTCAATCCCCAAAACCCACATTAAAAAGCCATGTGTGGTAGCACAATCAGAAACCGAAGGATTCCCTTGGCAAGCTGGTCTAGGAATCCCAGCACTCAGGAGACAGAGGCAGGTGGGTCTTTGAAAAGTGAGTACAGACCAGCAAGGCAGGGCTACATAGTGAGAGCCCCATCTCTCATTTCAAAAAGTAGATGGCTTCAAAGGAACAATGCCTTAAGTTGACCTCTGGCCTCCACACGAGTACATGAATGTAGACCCATGTGAACATGGACACACATAATACAAAATAATTATACTCGGTCTGCTTGCTTCTAATTGTTGTTCTATACTGATGGGGCTTTGTTTCTACAGTGGGATGATTAAAAATTAAAATAATCCTAGCACTCAGGAGTCAGAGGCAGGTGACTCTGTGAGTTTGAGGCCAATTTGGTCTACATAATAAGTACCAGACCAATTGAGGCTACATAGTGAGACCCTATCTCAAAAAAAAAAAAAAGGTAACTTGATACTGAATGAGCCCCCCTCCCTCCATTTAGACAGCTAGCTACTGGAGACTCAGACTCCTCCCCCCCCCCTTTTTTTTTTCTTTTTTTGTTTTGTTTTTCAAGACAGGGTTTCTCCATATTGCTTTGGTGCCTGTCCTGGAACTACTCTGTAGACCAGGCTGGCTTCAGACTCAGAGATCCACTTGCCTCTGCCTGCCAAGTGCTGGGACTGAAGGTGTATGCCACAACACCTGGCTGGCTCCTTTCTTTATATCCATGTTTACTGTTCAGTCAAGCTCAAGTTTGGGTACTAGAAGTACAATTTTTGGGAAATTAGCATCTATTTGCAGTCTGCCCTCAATCTCTGTCATTGAAGATGACTCTCAATTTAGGATCCTCCAGCCTCCATCTCCCAAGTGCTAGTGCCATTATTCACATTCAGTTTATGTTGTGTGAGGGAACAAAGCTAAGAGCCCAGGGCTTCCTGCATGACATCTACAACCAAGCTACAGCCTCAGCCCTGCAGTAATCTTAGAACTATTTTAATTAAGCTGATAATTGAATTTCATACCCCAGTCTGTCTTTGTAGTTCTCTGACTTCCTTTTTGTTGCTAGTTTTAGGTCCTAGGAAATTGACCCAGCAACAGGAAACATGGCTGGGGCCTCCCCTGTCCGGTATTGTAAGGCCAATATTGCAGCTTGAGATCCATCTAAGCCAAACTTACTGTTGCCTCTTCCTCTTGCCCTTCCTCAGGCACAATGGGAACATCCTTCTGGATGCAGAAGGTCATATCATCCACATCGACTTTGGCTTCATCCTCTCCAGCTCACCCCGAAACCTGGGCTTTGAGACATCAGCCTTTAAGCTGACCACTGAATTTGTGGATGTGAGTCAAAAAAGAGGTGCCTCTAGGGGTCACTGTGTTCTTCCTGACAGGAAGAGGTGATGGGCTCCCCCAAATCAGGAAGGAACAGAACAGAAATGGCAGTAAATCAGGATGAGAGCTTGGGAGCTTTTCTTGTGCAAATGGTGAAATCTACCATGATTGCCTTAAGTAAGTTCTGGGCGGAAAGAATCCAGCAGAATTCCTCTGTCCTCACTTCCAGGTAATGGGTGGCCTGAACGGTGACATGTTCAACTACTATAAGATGCTCATGCTGCAAGGGCTAATCGCTGCTCGGAAGCACATGGACAAGGTGGTGCAGATTGTGGAGATCATGCAGCAAGGTGCGGCGGGGGAGCCCAGGGCTCGGGCTGCCCAGAACTTAGAACTTTTAGGAAGTTAATCTCACATCAAGACTCAGGTTGGGGAGGGTTTCTCAGGGGGGTTCCATTTCCCATTTAGGACACTCTTCTTCACCCTAGCAGAAGTGGGAGGGGGCGTAAGAGTAAGGGAACAGAAGAAAGCGCTTAGGTACCCCTATGGGTACCCGTCTTCAGCCTCCTGGTCTTCCCAGTCTTATTTCTCAGTCTCCTCCACTAATTCTGCTGCTTCTACCCACTTCTCTCCCTTCACACTTCACCAACTGCCCTGGCCTCAGCCTCTACCTCAAGCCACCTTCCTTTTCCCTATTAACCAGTCCTGCTCAATGGAGTTCTTCCTGCCTCTCATCTTTTACCTTTCACTCTGCTGCTTCCTTGGTCATTTGTACAGGATCCTCCCTCACATAATTCCTCTGGGCCCCCTTACCCCTCCCCCCAAAAACCCCTCTATTTACCCCACCTAAGCTGCCAGTCTCCTCCCCATCCTTGCCCATACCCCACAGGTTGCCGCCGTTGCTCAGGAGCATCTCTGTCTAGCCCCGTGGTGACGGTGGCCCAGGTCATCTGTGAGTGTCAGACCTAGCGTAGGCAGAGGCCTGCAACCAGATAAGTGCAGGGCCCATTCCCAGAGGTTTTTCCCAGCCTCTCCTCTGGGCTCTGAGACTCCTCTCCAAGGCTTACTGGGGGACATTGTGGGCTTGCCTTTCCCTGTTCTGCCCACATTCTCCCACATACAGAGTAACTAACAAGTATGGGATGAGGATGGACTGAAGGCCTCCAGATTGCTTTTCTCTGCACAAGCAGAATTGTTATATTCCACCAAGGCACCCCTGTGGTGGGGAGGGAAGGAGGACGTTATATACTTCTAGCTCTATTCCCTTTGGCTACTAACTACTAGCCTGCTTTCCTAATTGTCCACGAACCTTAATTGCTGCTGCTTCCCCCCAGGTTCTCAGCTTCCTTGCTTCCATGGCTCCAGCACCATTCGCAACCTCAAAGAGAGGTTCCACATGAGCATGACTGAGGAGCAGCTCCAGCTGCTAGTGGAGCAGATGGTGGATGGCAGCATGAGGTCTATCACCACCAAACTCTACGATGGCTTCCAGTACCTCACCAATGGCATCATGTGACACCCTTCTCAGGCCTAGAAGTGGTGGGATTGGAGGCACTCTCCCTAGGAGGACCCTTGCCTAAGAAACCCCAAATCACAAAACCCTACCTACCTAACCACCTACCCAAGGGAAAAGGAAGGCAAGAAATACAAAGGATCATGTGGTAACCATGTGAGCTTGCCAGAGGGTAGGAGAGCCAACCATGGGGTCCAGATTTGCTGGGGCTTTCCCACCTCCTGCTGTGTCAGTATTACCACCTGACAGATCCCAAGGACTCACTGCCCTCCAGGCGAGAGGTGACGGATGGACGTGAACTCGGGGCCTTCTTCCTCTCGGAGTCTCAGAGATTCTTTCTACAAACTGTCTTGTTTTCTCTGGGTCCCAACAAGATGGGAGGGGGCGTGGGTTCTTGGTACTTAGGATGTAATCCTATGTCTGACCATGCTGCTGCCCAACTCTACCCCCTCCCAGGGGCTGACCCCTAGCCCACATTCCCCCTGGCAGGTGGGTTCTGCCATAGGGTCCTGCACTTGCTGAGGTTCCCCATCATGGGGCTAAGGAAGGGAATTGCCACAATCCCTCTAATGTATTGGAGGGAATTGGCCTAGCCATGGGGAATTTCTTACCCTGACCCTTTCCTGACACCCAGGGAAATAGCTCTCAATTTTTTTATTTTTAATTTTTGTTTGAAATAAAGTCCTTAGTTAGCCATCTGTGTCTTGTCTGAGTTGCTTGTGGGGGTGGGTGGAAGAAGAGGCTAAATCCAGCATACAAAAGGCACCAAATACACAAGAGGAAGATTGCTTTTCCATCTGTCTTGGTCAATACTGCCTCTTCCCTGAGAAGGGCTTCCCCAGTTCTGACTCACCCCCTCCCTAGCAGTATACATTGTCCAACTCACATAAAAAGAAAAGCCTGAATGGGGATTAAACCACAAGCAGTTTTAATGGTCTGGTTTTCTCCCTCGTTTCTCCCACTGTTAGTATTATTACTACAAGAATAAAGGATTCCTGAGAGCCTGTCCTCTCCTCTCCCTGGACCCCATTTGACAGGACTCATCCCCACCAACCCCCCACCCCTAGATTTCTGGGGGAGACAAATGGAAGGCACTGCAGGGATTGGGGCAGGGTATTAGTGCCAATGAGTTAAGAGGAGGGAATACTAGGGCAGAACCCAGCCCAGAGGGAGCAACCTAGCAGAGGGATAGAAGCTAGACCCTGTACATCCTCAGGTCTCCCCTGTGCCTGCCTAGCAGGCTCCTGTCCTCCCACCCAGTCACACACTGGGGATGTGCAGCAGGAACGTTAGTGTTGGATTCAGAAAGGAAGGAGAGCCCACTTAAGTAGGACCCAGGGACCAAACCCAAGAGGGAGTAGGGTGCAAGTCACTAGAATCCTCAAAAGCCTTTCCCTCGGGGGCAAGAAGAGAACTGAACCAAATAAGTGTTAAACTTCCCAGCCCAGGGAGGTGACAGCAGCAGTGAAACCCAGGGAAGAGAACTGGCTAACCCTAGGCCTGGGACCTAATTGTCCCCACTGCCTCCCTGCCGGGCCCTGATGAATGCCATGCCATGCGTGCGGAAATGGGTCTTGAGATTCAGAGGGCTATCACAGCTCTTGCCACAGACCTTACAAGTCAGAGGGCCTCCAGAAACAGGCAAAGGTGATTCTCCACCCTCTGGGTCAGAGCGTAAGGGAGGAGCTTCTTCTTCCCCATCCCCCATCCCCACAGCACTGGCTTTACCCCCCACCCGTCTCTTCTTGTGGCTAATGAAGCGGTGCCGGCTCAAGGAGCCTGGGGAAGCAAAGCACAAGCCACAGTCCAGGCATTGTTGTGTGCCACCATCCACCCTCAGCCCCACCACAATGCTTTGTTCCGCTGGGCCACTGCTCCTATAGCGAAGAGGACCGTGGCCTCCTGACCCAGGGCCACCCCTCAGGGACTTGGCTGGTGGTGTTGTGCTGTCAGGCTCCTCACTGCATGAGTCAGAAGACTGGCGGCGTTTCCGTCCTGGCCCCTGGAGAAAAGTGGAAGAAACTGGGCCTCACCATCACCCTGGCTTCCTGAGACCAGGGACTCCCTAGTCTCTTGCTCCCATGACATAACGTAAGGAGGGCTTCTTCTTACCTGGGCTCTGCCACCAGAGCCTCGCACCAAAGTGCCTCCTCTGCCAGAAGGGGACTGGGTCCCAAGGGGCAAGCCATGGCGGACTTGGACATGCTTCTCCAGGATCAGGCGACTACTGAAGGTGCGCTTTCCCTCTGTGCAATACCTAGCAGAGGTAAAGTGGGCAGGGTGGCACCACAGGAAAAGACCAAGGCCCATAGCTCCTGAGAGAAGGGCTGCCAGAGCAGAGAGAGGCCTCAACCTTTGGATCCCTCAAGCAGGAGGCAGGTAACAGGTACTCTGGGAGTAAGGGTCATCTAACAGGTAGGAAGAGGGAATGAGTCAGGGTTACCTGCATGGGTAAACTCTCTTGATTCCCTCATGGTTGACCCTGACATGGCGCCTCAGGCTGGGGGCAGAGCAGAAGGAGCGCTCACACAGGCGACAGGGAAACTTTTTCACTGACTAGAGAGCAAGGAGTGGGAAGTTTCAGTCACACAGGTCAACACTCCAGCTACCTTTCCCAGAGGAAGCCTAGCTCACCTTGCCATGTTCCTTCTTCATGTGAGTCACATAATCTTCACGCTCAGGAAACCAGGAATGACAGAGGCCACAGGTCCAGCCCCCAGGCCCCCCACCCCCACCTTTGATGCCTTTGCTTCCCAGGTCCCGTCGGGGTCGTTTGGTTGGGCGGGGAGGCTCAGGGGAACTGGGCAGCTCCTCTTCGGAGGATGAGGAAGATTCCTCAGTAGCAGGGGCTGCCTCTGCCTGAGACACAGCCAGCTCCTCAGGCTCAGTCTTGGGGGTCAGAAGGGCACCTCCAGCCCCTTTCCCAACTGCCTCTTCCCCCAAGCGTCCAGACTGATGAGTGGTCTATAAGAGGAAGACAAGAGGAGTGGCACTGTGGAGGACAGCCTGGCTTTGCCCAAGTCCTCACTTCCCCCTGCTCCCCACAGACAGAGGGTATGTGACTATTTAGGTGGACACAGCTAGCGAAGTTCCCACTCCCTATCTCTTTGCTCCTCCTGTACCTTGAGATGTTCCAGCATGGTCCTTTTTTGGGCAAAAAGCAGAGGACAAGATGGACACTTAAAGACACTGACACGCTGGGGCAACAAGTGCTGGTCGAAGTGTGAGGAGAGGAGTGGTTTGTGAGTGAAGACCGTGTCACACATGGCACACTTATAGATCAGCCTGTGGAGAAGGGTCAGTGTAAACACCATGGCAGGACAGCAAAGCCCTACCCTGCACCCCACCCTCCAGCCCGCCCCTTCCTTTGCTCCCTCCCCAGGTCTCACTTGGCTTGCTGGGTGAGGAAGCTGGGATGCTGGGAGTAGAGGTGGGCATGGGCGCTGGGTGCAGACTTGAAGGCCATGGGGCAGATGGGGCACTTGTGGAAAACTTCGCAGTGTGATGCCTGTATGTGGGACTTGATGGAGTTTATACCTCCAAACACCACTGCACAGCTAGGGCACCTAGGAAAGGAGGTGGGGGTACTGCAGTGAGGTAGGGGCATCTCCAGCACCCCACCTACTCTTGAGAACTAGGTGATTTCCAAAAGGGAATCAACAACGGAGCGTAAGTGAGGCCATCTGAGGAGGCAGAGCTGGAGTTCCACCAGGAGCCCTGCTCCCCACTGCTCTCACAGCACTTGACGGCAGGGTATGACATGTGTCAATACAATAGAGCTGAGAGGGACAAGAAAAATGATGGTTCTCCTTGAGAAGCCATCTACAAGGCTGCTGCTAACAAAGAGATCCTGAAGTTCTATGGGGAGATGAGTATGAGGCACCTGTATCCTACACGGCGAGAGAAATGCAGACAGGCCTCTCGAAGATGGGTCTGAAAATTGGCTTGTAGAAAGTTGCCCCCACACTCAGGACAGACATGTGGGGGTCGGTTCTTATGTGTGCGCTGGTGGGCACTGAAGCTGCAACGATTGGGGAGCATCATAGGGCAGGATGGGCACACCTGTCAGGAGGTTAAACAAGGTTAAGTTGATGAGGGGTGCTCTGTACCCCATTACTTTGCCTAAGCAAGCTCCCAGTACCTTCCTGAACTTTACATCCAGTGTCTGGTTGTCCCTTCCCCAAGAGAAATGAAAGACAACTCACATTGCTGGTAGACCCAAGCGCAGGAGGGCCCAGCTGCTGGAAGTGGGCTGCCATGCCAGCCTTGTCCCGGCATTGCTCCTTGCACTCCAGACATCGAAAGCACGTGTAAACAGAGGCAGTAGGGGGGGTGGGTGGTTCTGTTGGGAGTGGTAGCACAGGGGCTTCAGTGGCAACTGTAATAGTAGAGGAGGAGACAGCCCCCTCCCCCTTGCCCAAAATAGGCAAGGCCAGAGGTCCAGGAACAGGTGGGACAGCCACAGGCAGCAGGGGGGTGATGTCTGGCTGCCCCACCATTTGGTCAAGAGCTACAGGCCTCATGACCAAATGTGAGCATTGCATGACAAGCCCTTTGTCCTTGTGCTCACGGGCATGCAGGAGTAGACTACACTTGTTGAAGAAGACCAGGCGACGGGCACAGTGGTTACAGGTGACCTCTATACGCATGCTTCTGCGATCATAGTGCCGTGCCAGGCTCTTCTCCAGAGAGAAGGCATCCCCACACTCAAGGCAGCGGTAGCCTGTTGGAGGCAGGGCCAGTCCAGCCTCGGCTGGTGGACTCAGGTTCGGTCTATAAGCAGGCAGCAGATTCTTGCTGTTGAGGATCTTGTTGAAGGCCTCTACCAGGCTAGACTGGGTCCGAGAGATCACTGATCCAACTGTTGTGCCTGGCCCAGTAGCAGACTTAGAAGGCTGTACCATCACCACTGAGGCACCATTTACCTTCTGTCCCCCAAGACCTAACCCTGTCCGTACCTCAGCCTTAGGCAGGGTTTGGGGTACCAGACCTAACACACTCTTAGTCACAGTCTTAGGGCTGGTGGCATTCCCCCCTGGTAGAACCACAGCTTTGCGGGCAACACTAGCTGCCATTAGCATGGCAGTGCTAGCATTCTGGATGGTAGCCACAGGTAACACTGTACCCTTCAGCCTTGTACCATCACCCAGTTGGACACTCACCACCTTTGGACCCTCAGGGGTTGGAGCTACAGGAGATAGTTTCAGGAAGCTAGCCTCAGCCAGGAAAGCTCCCTCAGGTAAAGGGGCGGGGGGATCAGGTTCTGAGGGAACCCTGGTTACAGTTCTTGTGATATTCCCACAGGATGTTTTAATAGTCTTGATCCGCACCTTGAGGGGCCTAGAAGAGCTGGAGGAGGTTGGGGAATCATTGCTGTCCTCGTCTGCAGCCTCAGCTCCACTAGAGGGGCTCTGGGGACTTCTTGGGGGAGACTTGTCCACTGTTCCCTCATCTTCTTCCTTCAGAGGTTTACAGCTGGATGCCTTCTCAGGGGAAGCAGGAGGGCTCTGGTGTCCTGGAGACTGCTTGAAGGACATCCCAGCCACCTGGGGAGGTGAGGCACTGGCAGGAATGCCTGCCGCCTCTGGGCTGGAACCTGAGCTTCTCTGAGTTAGGCCCTGGGAATGGGGGGGGCTGCAGTTTTCCTGCTTCAAGGCCCCTTCTGGCAGGAGAGAACCAGGAGACAGCAGGGTTGAGCCATTTTCTGGGGCCAGCTCAAAAGGAGTGGAGAAAGGAGGTGGGATCATGTCACCATCCTGAGGAGGGGAAGGTTCAGGAGGTAAGGGATCTGGTTGGTCCCCTGGTTCAGATCCAAAATGAGCAAAGAGGTCCAAGGGTGTTTTGCCTTCCATAGCCTTTTCTTTCCAGGCATCCCCATTGGCAGGAGCTGGAGAATGAGGGGTTTCCGAGAGGGATGACTCAGGACCCCCAAATCCATTTTGCATCAGACAAGACTCCACAGGTCCTTCCTTAGTTACACTCCCAGCCTTGGTCTCTTCTTCTCCCGAATTTCCAGTCAGGGTCTCAGACTGCTCTGGACACACAGTGTTCTTGACAATGACACTGACTGTGGAAGTATCTGGTGGTTGTGGAAGGCCATGTTCAGACGCTTCAGCTGGACTCTCGGAGTCATCCTCAGTAGTTGCTGTTGCTGCTCTGTCTCCAGAATTACCTCCTACACTGGGTTCTGGCTTCCCTTGGCCTCCTGGTCCCTCGTTTTCTTCTGGCCCAGAGTGAATGGCTTCATTTGCATCAATGTCAGGGATGTCAAATGCAGCAAGGAGGTCATCAAAATCAGGGGTTTTCATGTCCCCCATAGCGACAGGTCCCAGACCTAACAAAAACATTAAGAGTGAGGAGAAACTGGGGTATCTGAAATAGAGACCTTGAACCTTCCTCTCTCAGTAATTCTGTATTGATCCCCTCCAACTTGGTAATCTCCACCATATTGAATGGTGAATCCTAGAGAGCTATTGAGGTGTTCAGTGTGCCAAACCCTAAAATCAGGTTAGTGGGAAAACATCAGGTAATGCCAGTCCAAAAAATGCAGAGAAAACCAGAAAGAGAGTCTCAGAAACAGAGTAATAGAGTTAAGGGTTCTAGGGAGCGTCTCAGATGAAACCAGATCAGGCACAGAACCAGTTAACCAACAGGAATATTAAGGGTGACAGACACAATGCTCTAGGTGTCTGGGCCTATTTGTGTCAGCATGGGACTGATTCATATTCTCCATGAAATATGAATTGGGGGTCCAGAGATTTGAAAGGCCATTAGACAAAGGAGCAGAGATTAAAGCTAAGATTTAAACTGTTCATTGTAAGTTACTTCATTGCCTTACTTTTGCTGTTTCAAAGAGCGAACAAGCAGTCCATTTATCAAAGTTCTTCTAGAAACATCCAATCCAGAATAGAATTTATTATTGCAGCTGGGCCAAATTAAGGACATGTGAGGTAAAGGAGAAGCTGGTTGCGCTGGGAAGGAATATACACTGGACCACCTAGAGCTAGGGTCAGAGATTAAGAGTCAGAGGCCATCTAAAATCATGTGTGAAGATCTGGAGCCATTCCTGGCACCTGGAGCTCTATCATGGTCAGCAGGAAGAAACAGATTCAAGGGAGAAAGAATAAGACAGAGAAAGAGGCAAGGAAAGGGAGAGGCATAGCCACAAGGGCCCCAGCTGAGTCCTCTGCTGTCACAAACACCTGCTGCTTGCTCACCTACCTTCCCCAGAGTGTCTTCCCTCCTATCTCCTCCACCTCGCTCTCCCAGGGTTAAAACTCCAGGGTACAAGCTGATCCACATAGCTGCCACAATGGGGAAAAGCTCCTCCTTCCCACTGTCATTTCTACTTAGTCTATCTCCTAACTCAAACTACAACTTCTTGGGCAACAGTAGCCTAGGAAGTCTCCCACAACCTTAACCAGAAGGGATGGGGAGGGTCTAAGTCCCACATGACTTATGTGTCACTAAAGCAACAAGGCCAGCTCAGAGACTGTGGAGATCCAAGCTCTAATCTCCATCAGTTCTTAACCATAAGTATTTCTGTAGGAAGAAGCAATGGGAAAAGGACGAATCCGCTCCCCTTTATATGTTCCCTGCCCAGGATGCAAGCCATTTCCCAGGGCCAATTCTCTCACCTCTTTCCAGCCTTCAGACTGTAACTGGAGATAGTCCCAGCAGGTGGCGGCTGGCATTGCACGGACCAAGGTGGGGGTGGGGGGCAAGGGTACCAACTAGAGGAAGAAAGGGGAGTCCTCCTTGCACTTTACCCCCCCCTTTACTTAATTCTGGGTTTAACAAAACCCATAGTTCTGCCCAGAAGAATTGCTAAGTCCTTCTTCAATTCAGCTGCCTCAGGTCGGGAGACCTGGGCTACCTTCCCCATTCAAGCTCCCAGCAGAGTGGGTCGGTGAAGTACAAACCAACAGGGACTTAGGAAACACCTTCGAATTGGCCGCTCCCAACCACCTCCCTTGGGCGTGCAAGTGACTTGGAGGTCATCCGATAGCCACCTGGAGCAGATAGGGGCCAAGCTCAGAGGCTTGGCGCCGGTGAAGATCCTCCACTCAACCGCCAGGCCTCTGGAGCTCCATCTCCCTACCCCCTTTCCCTCTGCTCCCCAAAAGCAAAAGGAAGGGGTTAACAGAAAGAGGGTGAACAGACCCGGGTCGGGTGGGGGCTCCACTGCCCTTTGCCCAAGGCCTGCTGCGTAGAGCAAAGCCAAGGGGCCAGAGCCTGGCCGGGGGCGATTAGGTTGCGGCCAAGCTGGGCAGCGGGCTGCATTAAGTGCCTGCCATCTGCCAGTAACTGGCGCGGGAAGCAAGCCCGGGGTTTCAGGTAGGGGGACGAGAAGTACATTAAAAAAACAAACAAACAAACAAAAAACTGGAGGGTAAACTGAGGCGAGAGGTGCTTCTTTCACTTTCATCGGCTAAGAACTCACACGGCAGGGCCTTGGCCAGGCCAGGCCCTTTTGGATCTGCGGCGCTGCACATCGGCGCTGCACATCGGGGGCCAGAACTCCCCGGCAGTGGGGAGTGGCACGAGGGGAGTGGAGACACTAGAGGGGGCGGTCCCTGAATGACTCTAAGCTCTGCAACCAGGTCATACCCAACTCCAACCTGGTCCCCTTCCCCTCTGCGCAGCGCGCAGTCTGCCCCGGCTCCGACCCTCAGAAGCTCCCTCGAGACCCCAGTGATTGCGAGGCGCGCAGCGGGCTCGGGGCGCCAGCTTGAGTCCTGCAGGGGCCCGGACGCTGACCCGCACCCGGTCGGGATGTAGACTCCGCTGTGGCTGGGCCCAATTCCCCCGCCCCCACCGCCCGGCACGGACACCATTTTAGGTCGCGACATCCCGCAGCCTCCAGTCCCCCGGCCGCACTCCGACTGCCTCTCGGTCTAGGAGAGCCAGGACTTAGGGGTCCCGGAACCCCCTCCCACGTTACCAGGCTAGGGGCAGTGTTTTCAACAGACTTGAGTTTCCACAGCGGTCCTCGAAGATGTAGGCTGCGACCCCGCCAGGCAGGCAGCCGCCCCAGGGGGCGGCGCGGAGAAGGGGGTAGTTGACCAAGTGGGGGAGGGGCAGGGGCATTTACCCGCCCCCCCGGGGGGCGGAGCCAAGGGCGGGTATTTGCAGCGAGCACGCTTACTTGTTCCGATCCTAGTGCGGGCTGAGACCCCGCGGCCTCCACCCGGTTCCAGCCGCCACCGCTGCTGCCGTCGCCGCCGCCCTCCCCGCGGCCGCCACTACTTCCTGCTTCTCTCCGCTTCGGCCTCCCCTCTCCCTCAGCTCCCTCCGCGCTCCTGGACCGGGCTGCCCGCTTTCATACTCGCCATTGGCCCGTGGCCCCGTCCATCAGCTCTGAGCCCCACCCAGCCCCGCACGGGGTTGGCCCTCCGAACCCAGCTCGGAACTGGCCCTTCAGAGTCTTCTCACCGTGATTGGACGAAGGGCCTGGGTCCTGTGGAGAGGCCTCTCCTCATTGGCTGCTCCGGAGTCCACCTGCCCCATCTGCGTAGCTCGGCAGCCATTGGCCACCGCCGCTGTCGCTTAAGCAGGAAGCCAGCCTTCGTCTCCGCTCGGGACGCGAGCGGTGACTAGCCCAGAAGCGTGGCCGTCCCCTCGCTATTGGCCGGTCGCTCGAAGCTGGACCCTGTGCCGCATGTGTGCAAACTTAGGAACTCCAGCTGTGTGGCGGCGCGCCGAAGGGAACCTCGTCAGCTCCGTGTGGAACCTGGGTGTTTTAAGTGTTCGTGCCGTTTCCTCAGGCTCAGCCGCGACCGCGAGGATGCGGTGTAGGGTTCACAAAGTGGGGCGCCACCCCCAAACATTACGTCATCGGGGTGACCCTTCCCTAGCGATCCTCGCAGTGGCTAAATTGCTTTATTATCCGGGTGGATGTGGTCCTCGCGTGGGTCAGCCTCTGGTCGCACACACCACGCACAGCTCCCCTCCCTGCGGGAGAGCCGGACAGGCCGTGGGATTCGGAGTGTAGAAGAAACCGGAACCCGGGACCTGGGACCTGAGACGCGCTGCGGACCGGAAGTGGGGGAGGTGACGTTGGGAGTGCTGGCGTGGCCTGGGCCACATCCAAAGAGCTTAAGGTAGTGTGCTGATAGGCCTCTCAGACGAGAGAAGGAGGGAGCCCAGAGCTGTTGTCCATTTAAGAGAGCTCTTTTTCCCCGCCCCCCGGCACGAGCTGGCGTTCCTGTTCAGGTTGAGCTTTCCCGCGCTTTGCCGCCCCGCCCCTGGAGGCGGGGAAAAGGGTGGAGTTGCTGGGGAGATGAATTGCCTTGACACTCTCCCATCTGCACGCTTTCGCAGGATCCATCTGCAAGCCCCGTGTGCCACCTGGCGCACACTATAGCCTGGCTACGCGCCGCCACCGCCCACCGCGAACACAGCCGCTCCAGACGACAAGGGTTTTTTAAGATTGTGTGTTATTTTAACCCACGTCTTCACCCATTCCAAGCAAGCAACCCACCGACTTAGAAACGTGTCAATTTTTTGTTTGTTTTAACGATTCCGAGGAATGAACCTAGAGAGTCGCACATGCTAGGCAAAGGCACTAACGCTGAATCTATACCGTCTCTCAGTTTTGGAGACCAACGTTGTCCTGCCTGCCTAGTAACTGGGGATACACTGCTGCGCCACCAAGCCCAGAGTTTGGTAAAGCTTTTAAAAGGAGACTATTACATGCCCTTGAATCTCATAGCATTGGTCCCAGAAATCTCAGGCTCCGCCTGGGAGCTACTTGTGACTATTAAGGCTACAAGGACTAAGTGTGAATTCTAGCTTCTAGATGGAAATCTTGGAACCACCACATTCCACATGATGGCAATAGGCAAGTCGTTCTACCTCCCTGAAACTATTGTCTCATGAGTAAAATGGAAATTATAATATCCTCCTGCCAAGATTAGTTTTGCAAGAATGAAAAGCTTAGAATGCAGAAGTACTATTTATAAAATGATAACAAGCAGATGAATGCAGCCTCCACTCACCTGTCATCTGTCTCTGCGGGCGCCACAGCTCACAGTATTATTCTCTCTGAATAACTAATTGAGAGTTCTTTACTGGAGAGCTAAGGATGTGGCTTAGTTGGTGTTTTATAAATACAAAGTGCTTGTATTTTATACACCTGGAATGGTGGCTCATGCTTATAATCCCAGCACTTGGGAGGTGGAGGCAGGAGTATCACATACAAAGCTAGCCTTTGCTACTTAGGGAGTCTGATGCCAACCTGGAATGCATGAAACTCTTGAGTCCAACAGGAAAAAACGTCCCCTACTGGATGTAGCCAACCTGCCTTCCATTCCATTCCCACATTCTCCTCTGGGTCTCCCTATAGGTTTAGTAATTACTACTCACATGCATGTATTATAATTAGAATTTTATGTCAACTCATCTTATCCTTGCCACACTCTAGAGGGAAGTACTATTATGCCCATTTTATTGAGAGGGAAACAAACATAGGCAGGCTAAATTAACTGTCTTACACAAAGCCAAAAGCAATGGAACTGAAATTTCGAGAGCCCAGAAAGGTAAATGCTGAATTACAGATTCCCTTATCAAGAGAATTCTGATTAGAAGTTTGTTCTTCAATTAGCTGTATTAATCATGTGTTTAGGAAATACATTTCAAACTAGGTATAGTGGTAGAAATCTTGTAATCCCAATGCATGGGGGAAGTGGAGGTAGGAGGAGCAGGGGTTCAAGGCTACATAGCAACTTCCAAGCTGTAAGTTACTTTCTGTTGCTGTGGTAAAACACCATCGTCTGTTTGGGCTTACAGTTCCAGAGCGTTAGCATATGACAGCAGCAAGTGGCAGGCATAGAAGGCAAGAACAGAAACTGAGAGCTTACATCTTGATCCAAGGCAGGAAGCAGAGATGGAGCTGGGAATGGTATGAGTCTTTAAACCCTAAATCCTACCCCTGGAGACATACTTCATCCAGTAAGACCACACTTCCAGAACCTCCAAAACATCTCTACCAAGTGGGGAATCAAATATTCAAGTGCCTGAGACTTACATGAGACCCTGTGACCAAAATAAGATAGAAAGAGGAGAAAATGTTTTAATTTAGCTAATATTTCATAAGGACCATTTGTGAGCTAAGCACTGTTTAGGGCACTAGAGCTACAACAGTGAACACAATAGACAAGGACCCCTGGAGAGCACTAGAGATACAGCAGTGAACATGGTAGAGAAGGGTCTCGGGTGTGTTGGAGCTGGAGAGACGGTTCAGCAGTTAAGAGCACTGGCTGCCTTTGCAGAGGACCAAGTTCAGTTTCCAGCGTCCTTGTGGAAACTCACAACCATCTATAACTCCAAACCCAGGGATGCAGACAAACATCCATAAACATAAAATGAAAGAAAAATATAGAGTCCCTGGTATGACCTGGGCATTCTTACAAATCTGAGGTCTCAACTACTCCAAAGGCTGAGACAAGCAGGCTCACTTGAACCCAGTTGTCCTATCCAGCCTGGTCAACATAGTGAGGCCCTGTCACTAAAATAATAAGTAAAATAGATAGAAGCATATTAGAAATGATATTTGTTAGGAGAAGAAGGGGTGGGGTCAAAGCAGTGGACATTCATGAGTTCCCTTTAAATGCATTTTGCCATTAATAATTGAGCCAATCTGAAGGTACCTACTGTATAGTTCAAACTATATGAGTTCTAGACAAGGCAAAACAACAGGGACAGCAATAAATCAATGATTGCCATGGGCTCAGGTGGAGGGACAGATGACCAGATAGTGCACAGGGGACTTTATAGCACTGAAACTTCTAGGTAAAACACTATGATAGACACATGACATTCTGCATTTGTCAAAATCCACAGGTGAAGCTTAATATAAATGAATTAGTTAATTCTAGTTAATAATAATGCATTGATATATGGGGCAGGAGAATGGCTCAGCAGTTAAGAACACTGGCTACTCTCCCAGAGGACCTGGGTTCAATTCCCTGCACCCACATGACAGCTCCCAATTGTCTGCCACTCCTGTTCCAGGGGATCTGACACCTTGACACAAACATTCATGCAGGTAAAACACCAATGAACATAATATAAAATGAAATTATATTTATTATAATTATAATAATAATGCATCAATATGGTTGATCAGTTAAAAGAAATATACAATGATTCAAGATAATAAGGGGAATTGAGAAATTGATAAGAGGAAATATACTGGCACTATCTGTATTTTTTTGCCCAATTTTTCTATAAACATCTCTAAGTATATTAAAAAACAAAAACAAAATTTCAGCTGTGTAGTAGTGGTGCACACCTTTAATCACAGAGGCAAAGGCAGAAGAATCTCTTGAGTTCGAAGCCAGCCTGGACTACAGAGCAAGTTCCAGGATGGCCAGGGCTACACAGAGAAACACTGTCTCAATAAAGCATTTTTAAAAAATTAAAACCAGGAACATTTTTTAATTCAAAATTTCAAAGCATGGAAAGAAGACAGGAAGTGTGTGAGGGTTGTAGTTCTGGATAGGATAAATGAGTGAAAGCTTTTCTGATAAGATTGCAATTAAATGGTCCCAGAAGAGCCAACTAATTCTGCAGCTATCTGGGTCAAGAACATTCCAGGAAGGAAATATAGAAGGTTCTTAGGTGGGGATGTAAAACAGAGGGGTCAGCAGATAAGAGAGATGAGTCAGGTCGTGGGGGATCTGAAGGCTGTTTAAAGGGTCTTTCCTGCTAGCCAGATGTGGTAGCATATGCACTTAATACCAGCACTCAGGAGGCAGAGGCACGTGGATCTACAGAGAGTCCCAGGGTGGCCAGGGCTACCCGCAGAAACCCTGCCTGGAAAAACACAAAGAAGAGATGAATGTGGGGTGCACACATGTGCCCCACACTGGAAAGGCTGAGGAAGGAAGACCACAAGGGTTAGTTTAGCCCTTGAGACCCTGTCTCTTAAGTTTAAAAAGAGCTGGAGAGATGGCTCAGTGGTTAAGAGCACTTGCTGCTTTTGTAGAGAACCCAGGTTTGGTTCCAAGCACCCACATGGTGACTCACAACTGTCTGTAACTCCAATTCCAAGGGATCCAGCACCCTCTTTTGACCTCATGCACCAGACACGCACACACAGTACACATACATACTTTCAGACAAAACACTCAAAGCTAATAATACATTTTAAAGAGACACACACAGCTAGATTGATCTGGGGATATAGCTCAGCAGTGGAGCTCTCCTGAGCATGTGTAAGGCCCTGGCTTCAATTCTCCTGCACCACAAGAAGCAGTGGGAGCTTAATACAGTAATAGATGCTTACTTTCCCAGTGCAGAGAAGGAGGCTGCAGGAGGATCAGAAGTGAGTTCTAGGACAGCCTGGGTTACATTAGACCTTGTCTCAGAAGCTGAAGACAATACTGAAGAGGACCTAAGGTGTGTGTGAAGATTGAAAGGAGGGAACAGTCCATGGGTCATCCAGGGGAACTCCAAACTTTCCCAGAGACTGAGGAAGAGCAAGGAGGGAACAAAGAGGATTCTGAAAGTTTAAAAACCAAAGTCCTTCTCCAGAGGAGGGAAGGAGAGTGGTACACTGATAGACACCACTCACATTAATAGGATGAGAATTGGCCTTATAGACTAAAACAAAATAGAAGTCTTCAGTGGCTTTGATGAGGACAGACATGGTACATTAATAGGGACAAAAGCTTGCATAGTATAAGTTCATAAGAATGGAGGAGGGGATTATCTTGCCTAGCCTTTATATAGGGAGAGGAGCTTGGTCCTGCCTCATCTTGATGTGCCATGCTATGTGCAAGTCCTTGGGAGGCCTGTCCCTTTCTGAATGGAGACAGAGGAGGAGTGGTGGATGGGGAGAGGGGCAGATGGCTTGGGGGAGGGTAGAAGAGGGAGGAGAAACTGGTCAGTATGTAAAATAAAGGAACAAATGTTAATAAAAAGTAGAGTGGAGTAGGGGCTAGGCAGTGGTGGCTCTCAACTTTGATCCCAGCACTTGGGAGATAGGCAACTGGGTCTTTGAGTTCAAGTCCAGCTTGGTCTACAAAGTGAGTTCCAGGATAGGCACACATAAAAAGCCCAGCCCTGGGAGTGGGGGGAGGTTGGGGCATAGTAGCATAACCCTTTAATCTCAGTATTTGTGAGGCCATGCTAGCCTGATCTACATAGTGAGGCCCTGCCTCAAAAGAAAACAAATGGAGAAAGGGCTGTCAAGATAGCTCTGATGAACCCTGTGACCCCACAGGGTGGCAGGAGAGAGCCAACTGAGAGTTTTGCTCTGACCACCCACCACACACACACACACACACACACACACACACACACACACAGACTGGAGGAGGGAGACACCAAATGAGAACATTGCCTAGGCAACCGTCTCAGCAGAGAGTGCAGGTACCCAAAGGAGACAGAAGGACGAAGAAGCAGCTTTTGGAGGTGTGGGACTGAGATCAGGTCCTCACAGATTAGGCACGAACTTCACCCCTGAGCTATAATAGAACTTTAAAGAACTTATGTACATGTATATGTGTGTGTGTTGTGAATAAAATTACCCCCTGGGGCCAGAAGAGAATGCTGGATTCCCCAGAGCTGGAGTTTCAGGCAGCTGTGAGATGGATGCCAAACAGGTTCTCTGGAGAAAAGAACAGTAAGCACTGTCAACTGCACCAGAAAGGCTTTTTTTCATTTCATTTTGTTTTTTTTTTTAAAAAATATTTGTTTATTTTATGTATGTGAGTACTTTGTTTTCATCCATACCAGAAGAGGGCGCCAGATCTCATTACCTATGGCTTTGAGCCACCTGAACTCAGGACCTATGGAAGAGCAGCCAGTGCCCTTAACCTCTGAGCCATCTCTCCAGCCCACCATTTAATTTTGTGTGTGTGTGTGTGTGTGTGTGTGTGTGTGTGTGTGTGTGTGTGTGTGTGTGTGTGTGTAAATATGTATTTTTGTTTGTTTGTTTTTTAAGACAGGGTTTCTCTGTATTGCTTTGGAGCCTGTCCTGGAACTTGATCTGTAGACCAGGCTGGCCTCAAACTCACAAAGATCCTCCTGGCTCTGCCTCCTGAGTGCTGGGATTAAAGGTGTGTGCCACCAATCCCCGGTCTTGTTTTAATATTTTGTATGTATGGGTGTTTATCCTGCATATGCTACATGTACTGCATGTCTGTGCTACACATGCATGCAGTGCCACCAGAGTCCAGGAAAGGGCACCAGATTCCCTGGGACTGGAGTTACAGGTGGTTGTGAGACACCAGGTACTGGGAATAGGACCCAGTTACTCTGAAAGACCAGCCTGTAACTGCTGAGCCATCACTCCAGCCTCTAGTTTGCCATTTGTGTGTGTGTGTGTCTGTGTGTGTGGTCTGTGTGTGTGTATGTGTGTGTGTGTGTGTGTGTTGGGGGGTTGAGACAGGTTCCTGCCTCTATGAATTCCAAGTTGGCCTTGAACTTGTGATCCTCCCCACCTCTGCCTCATAAATGCAGAAATTACAGACATGGAATCAAGTTTGCTTTGATTGTCTCAGTGGTTTAAGATAACAGGGTTGGGAGTATAGTTTGTGGTAGAGTACTTACTTAGAGTTTAGAACCAAGCATCACAAAGAAGAGGAGGAGGAATACACAGCTATATGTTCGTGACCTCCCCCATCTCGACCCATGTGTGCAAACATAAGGAAGAGGAGGAGGAACAAGGTCATCCTCTAAGTGAGAATGAAGGAAAATCTAGGCACTGGGGGAGAGAAAACCTAGAAAAATTCAGGAGAGGAATGAACTAAGAGGAAAGCAAAGGGCTGAGAAACCAGCAGATGGGAATGTTCATTCGAAAGCTCAGCTAGTAGAGTGAGTGCTTCCCTGGCATTCCCAAAGCCTTGGGTTCAATTACCAGTACCAGAATAAATAAATAAATCTACCACATAACCCCTGTATGTAAGCTAAGGGAGCATCTCAGAAGAGGGCAGAAGGACTGGGAAAGTCAGGGGACCAGGAAGGCTACTACCAGACTGTCTTCTTGATGTGATGGGAAAGTTGCACCCATGAGATCTCAGCAGTATGGTGCTTAAACAGGACCTGAACAAACAACAGGCATGGCAGAATGTCATTAAGCCTCACCCCTACATGGAGAGTTACCAGCAATGATGAGCCCCCTAAAAATAGTTATTCAACCCCAGTGGTCAGCACTAAAAAATATGCATACAAGAAACACTACACAGACCCAGCAGGTTGCATGAATTTGAAACGGATATGGGAGAAGTTGGAGGAAGGAGGAAATGTAATTAAATTTTAATTAATTGTTTTTGTTTTTAATTTAAGAAGGAAGGAAAGAAATCATTGGGCATAGTGGCTTGTACCTATAATTCCAGCAGTTAACAGACTGAGGCAGGAGGACACTGAGAATTTGGGGCCAAACTGTCTCTCAGAAAAAGATGGTAATTTGGGACAGAAGGGACAGACAGGAGCACTTTTCTATCTGTACTGTGGAGATGTTTGCACTCCATATTGTAAAGGACCTGCTCCACAGCTTGGCAAGAACACACTGGTGATGGTCTGTGTTCTTAGTTCAGTCCCCTGCCCCTGCCATGTTCATACCCAAGGGAATGCTGGGAATGATCGCCACCTGACAGAGGGACAAGACTGAGCTCCAGGGTGGCTGCTGCCTTAGTCCCCATTTCCCCTGCCTCATTTGTATGCTGACTGGAGCTGAGACGGAATACACATCTTTGGGGTGTTAATCCACTCCCTTCTCAGAAGAAAGCACCCCTGAAGATTCTGTTCCTGTCTCTGCTAATTGGCATCTGTGTGACAGGCAGTATTCCAGTTACCACAGGAATCACGTCAGAGAGACTGTCAGAGCCAGCAGAGGCAAGTGGACAACTACAACAAGGAAAGGTAAGGGAGCGTTAGAACATGTGACCCCTTCTCTCCTCTCAGGCAGTAGCTACCTCCGTTCTCTCCCCAGTTTACCATTTTGAGCTTCACATGAAGAATCATACAGGGTGTGATTTTTGTGTATCTAGCCTCTTTCATCATTTTATTTGTAACAGCTAACGTTTCCTTGACAATAACTTGTTGTTTGTTACTGTTGTGGGATAATTTTATGAGTAAGCAACTATTGACACATATATTTTGATAGAGACAGATGGTGAGTTATAGCATCAGCTTTAGCACTCCTGTGCACTTCACTGGTGTGCTATATGAATTCCAGGATCCACACCAACACTGGCTGCCTCCACTTGGCCTCTTAGATCCACATCTTCTGCTGGGTGGTGGTGGTGCATGCCCTTAATCTTAGCACTTGGGAGGCAGAGGCAGGTGGATCTCTGAGTTCCAGGCCAGCCTGGTCTACAGAGTGAGTTCCAGGACAGGCTCCAAAGCTACACGGAGAAACCCTGTCTCAAGATTTAGATCTTCTAGTAGATATTTTGGGGATCTCATTGTGGTCTTATTTATATTCTTTGACTAGAAAATTATGTTAAAGGGTGAGAGAAGTGGCTCAGCAAATAGGAGCTTAAAATCAAGCCTGACAGGCTGAATTTGATCCCTGGAACCTACACGATGGAGGGAGACAAATGACTCCCACAAGTTGACCTCTGACCTCCACATGTACCACTAGAACACACACACATAAATACACACCAATGAATCAAGGAATGTAATTTTTTGTTTGTTTCTTTTCAGTCATAGTTTTTTCTGTGTAGTCCTGGCTGTCCTGGAATTCACTCTGTAGAGCAGGCTGGCCTCGACACAGAGATCCACCTGCCTCTGCCTCCCAAGTGCTGGGATTAAGGTGTATGCCACCACTGCCTGGATATAAATGTCAAATTTTAGTGTTATGTGAAAAGTCTTTTCATTTTCCTGTTTCCTCTATTTTGAATAATTAACTTGCTCTCTTTATATTAACCATTTGGATCTTCTCTTTTCCAAAGTGTTTTTTGAAGTCTTTTCCCATGATTGTATTGTTTGTTTTTTTTTTTTTTTTTTTTTTTTTTTTACTGGTTATGAGTGATTTGGCTGGGATTTTGCTTTCAGACAGGGCATCATACAGAAGAAAATAGCCTTGAACTTCTGGTGCTCTTATCTCACAAGATGCAAAGTTTATAAGGTTGAGAGACATAAAACCTTAAATTATTTACCTAAAAAAATGTTTTCAGGTCTAAAAAGATAGTTTTAAGGTGGTAATACATGTTATAATAAATGGTTTAAGTATAAAAGTTAAAGATAAGATAAATAGTATAGTATTTTCTCCAAATATGCCAAATACAAATGGACTGAACATTGTGAATGCAATTCTTACCTGATAATTGTTCTTATTATATAATATTCCTATGTTAGAATTAAAACTTTCCTTTTTTATTTAGACAAAAGGGGGAGATATTGTAGAATAATCCTTTTGTACACTGGGAAGATGTGTCACTCTGATTGGTTTAATAAAAAGCTGAACATCCAATAGCTGACAAGATTTCCAGGCACAGAGGATGCTGGGAAAAAGGGAGGAGCCCTGAGGAGACAGAAGAAACGTGACATGTAGGAAATGTAACAAACCATGAGCCACATTGCAGCACAGAAATTAATGGAAATTGGTTAACTTAAGGTATAAGAACTAGTTAGAAACAAGCCTAAAAATCAACTAACCTTTCATCACTAATAAGAACTGTCTGCATTGTTCCACAGGGAAACGTTTGAAGGACCGAAATTTATCAAAGTTTCCTGGCAGTTTTTAAATTTAAATTGCTACAGTAAATTACTGGGCATTCTCAATACTTGAACATGGAACATGTGCACAGAGAAAATAAAAAAAACATTGCACTTTATAAGCACTATATCCTAAATGGAAAATGCAGTGTCTAATCAGGTGGAAAATGGAATGTCTAATAAAGCTATTTAAATTGGAAAAAAAAAAAAAAAAAAGAAAGAACTGTCTGTGTGCTGATTTGGGAGCTGGCTAGTGGGACAAAGAAAGTTTCCTAATTTCTTTCTCCAAAAGTAGACTGTCAGTTCAAATGAATGCTGCTCTAGAGACAAATGAAAAAGAAAGCAAATCTTACCACAGCCTTTGGAATGAAGCCAGGTCAGCCTTAAGAGGAAAGTTTATAGCTCTAAATCCTCAAATTAAAAATCTGAGTGATAGCCAGTGGTGGCATACACCTTTAATCTCAGCACTTGAGAGGTCGAGGCAGTGGATCTCTGAGTTCCAGGTCAGCCTGGTCTACAGAGTGAGTTCCAGGACAGCCAGGGCTAAAAAGAGAAACCCTGGCTCAAAAAAAAAAAAACCAAACCAAAATCAAATAATGTAATGATGAACCCTCAAGGCTCTCAGAAAGCAAGCAGCTAAGCAGCTACCCCTAAACATAGTAGACAGAAGAAAAAAGAAAAAGAAAATACAGCTTAGGGAAAAAAGTAGTGAAATTGAGATTAAAATGACAGTACACAAAATCAAAGAGTTGGTTCTTTGAAAAAGTAAGATAGACAAGTTTTAGCTAACGTGGTAAGAAGAGAAGACAGACCTTAATAAAATTAGAGTCCAAGGGTGTTGCTACAGTGCTCGCCACTGAAACCAGAACATCATTAGAAATTACTGTGAAGGACTATACTCTGAAATGCTGGACAACTCAGAGGAAATTTCCTCAACTCATGTCATCTACCAACACGAAGCCCTGAAGACACAAAGAACTTAAACAGTGTGTGTGTGTGCACCCGGCCCTCGGGTGGAGGTCAGAGGACACTTGCTGGGGTCAGTCCCCTCCTTTCACCATATGGGCCCTGGGCTCTAACTCAGGTCATTATGCCTGCTTGTGGCCTTTACCCACTGAGCCATCTCACTTGATTGCCACTCAGTGTTCCAGTGGATGCTCCTTCAAGTTGTCACTTGATCACTCTTTATTTTGAGAGACTCATAGGTTCATATATAGTTGCAAGAAATAATGCAGGAAGATTTCATGTGCCCTTCAGCCCATTTTACTCATTGGCACATCTTACATAACCATAATACAATATAATAACCAGGAAATTGGCATTGATACAATCAGCCAAGCTTATCTAGATTTCACCAGTTTTACACATGCTCACTTGTGCGTATGTATTTAGACCTCTGTGACTTTATCGCATTGTAGGTTTGTGTGACCACCACTTAGGTCACGAGACTGAAGAGTCATCACCACAGTATACCCAATGTTACCCTTAACCACTGGCAACCATTAACCTGTTCTCTGCTTACATGATTTTGTCCTTTAAGAATGTTTTATAATCAGAATAATTTTATATATACATATACACATATATGAAAAAAATAAGTTTCTTTGTGTGTATGTGTTTTTATTGGGCTGGTAAGATGGCTTAGTGGGCAAAAAAACTGCTGCCAAAACTGATGACCTGAGTTCAAATCCCAGAACCCATATGGTAAATGGAGAAGGTACCTGAACCATGGTGTAAGTTCATGTACACATACACACACACACACACACACACACACACACACACACACACACACACTGTGCTGGCTAGGTTTTGTCTGCTTGACATAAGCAAAAGTTACCTGGGAAGAGGGCCTCAGTTGAGGACTTACCTCTATTGTGAGTCTGTCTGTGGGATGTTTCCTAGAGTTAATGATTGGTATGGGAATACCTAGCTCTCTGCCTGCTGGGTGGTGCCACCCTGGGAGGTAGTCTTGGGTTTTATAAGAAGCATGCTAAGCAAACCAAGGTTTTGATTTGTTTTTTGTGTTTTGGTATGCCTCAGCTTTCCAAGTCCTGGGAATACATGTGAATGTCATGTCCTGGCTTGGAATGCTTGGTTTTCTACCACTGAGTTGAGTTTTCCATGCACTTTAGCCACATGTCTTTTTTCAGATGTATCATAAGTACTGGAGATGTAACCCCATTCATTTGTCTAAGTAGTTTCCTTTCTGCTGTGACAAGTGCTTGAGGTTTCTCCTATTGAATAGGACATGTACAGTAAGATGAGTTGCTTTCATTGTAACTAGATTAAGAAACCCCTGTGTGTGTGTGTGTGTGTGTGTGTGTGTGTGTGTGTGTGTGTGTGTGTGTGCATCCAGAGAGAAGTGAGGGAGGGGTACAGCATCATCTCATGCAGTGGGGATGGGGCTCTGGGCTGAAGACAAAGGGAGAAAGAAGCCAGCTGAGTGCCACCATTGCCCTTCCTCTGCTTCCTGATCTGCTGGGATGGGAGCCAACAGCCTTCTGCTCCCATGCCTTCCCCACCAGTATGGGCTGCATGCTCTGAGCCACAAGGCAAAACAAACCAGTCTCATTGCTTCTTTAAGGTATTTCATTATAGTAACTAATGCAGAAAACTAGTACTGGGATTGGGCTCTCTACTGTGGCTTCCTGACCTTGTAGTATTGCTAATCCCAGCAGTGGAGATAAGACCACTACCACAGTTTAAAGCTAAATTTGAAGCAACCTTTAATAAAACACTGACTAGGTGGATGGACTCTGGCCAGGTCCATACCAGGGTTCCCAGGAAATGGCCCCGAGTCACATTTTGCAGGGGCTTAAGAATTAACTACATATCCCATGAGCTCCAATCAGGAACAAGGGCACATCCTGACGTATTCCCTGTCCCCACACCTCCCACACACATGTCATCAAGCACATCTGGTGCAAATGGGTCAAACACACTTATTTAGGGGAGTGAACTCACATAGCTTTTCTCTGTAAACAATCCCAGACTTCTGCCTCTCCTTCTATGGCTCTCAAATCCTGGGATTAAAGGTGTCCAAGTGCTGACATCACCTTTGTGTGAGCTATTTCTCTTTAGGACTGGGTTAATTTCATGTAGTTCAGCATGGCTTTGAACTAACAGAGATCCATCTGCTATTCTCTTGAGCCCTGGGATTAAAGGTGTGTGCTATCACCACCTGGCTCTATGGCTAACTAGTATGCCTGCTGGAATTAAAGGTGTGTATCACCATAGCCTGACTCTATGACTTATGAATAGCTTTATTTTCTGTACCCTCAGGCAAGCTTTCCTAAGTCATAAATAATATATCACCATATACATGTGTTACGAGCACTTTCCTGCTAGTGTTATGCCCAAGTCATGAAGACCCCCAGAAACCACCAAGGAGACAGACTCACCAAACTACAAATGCAAAGCTTTATTGTTTAATCCTACCGGTAGGGATATCGTCTAGCAAGCTGATGCAGCAGACCCCAGAGAGAGTGGCCACCTAGTCTACTGCTGGAGTTTTAAAGACAAAAAGAAAAAAATCACAGGATTACAACAGTAGGCAGGAAGAGACACGGGTGGGATCCTGATTGGTTGACATTTGGGAAACAATTAGGGGAAATTTTCTCAGAGTCAGGGCAACTGGTTAATGCTTCTGATTGGTTGACTACAGATGGGAACATTTGGTGATTTCTATGGCTTTGTTTGTTACTTGCAGGTAGCCTGTTCTTGTTGGCTGGTGCTGGGAGAGAGCATTCTGTAGTTCCTATGGCTTTGTCTGTCTCTTGGAGGTGGTTTGTTATACATAGTTTCCAGGGACCAAGATCCTGGACTTATCTCAACAGTTTCCAGGAAGATTGTCTTGGAGTTTTGCTTACAACACAATCTCTAAATTTCCTTGAGCTAGGGTGAAGGGTGGACTGGGTTTGTTCTGAAGGTTTTTCCCACAACCTTTACATTTATATGGTTTCTCTCCAGTATGAATAATAAGAGTTAAGTGGGAACTTAAGGCTTTGCCACATTTATACAATTTCTCCCCTGTATGGATTATTAGAAGTGAAGCCTTTGGGTTTAGTTTACCCCTTTCAGTCAGCCCACCAGGAGGAAACTCTCTGATGGGTCAATCTTAGTTAAGCAAGTCTATGGGACTACAGATCCCAGAATGTCTTTTTCTTCTTGTGCCTTGACATGTTTGCTACTGAAATATTTCTCTGGTATCTATTCAGCATGGTGTAAGTGGGTGTGCCTGTAATGTGGTGTGTTCATCTCATGAATACACCCTCATTATCTGGGCATTTTATCTGTGTATTATCAAGAAGATGATCCCTCCCTAAGCTGTACTGTCTAAGTTGATAATAATAATGATAGCTTATACAGAGTTTTGATGTAAATAAAAATAAATACAAAAATATGTGTCACAGCCACAGTCTATGAGTTCACCTTAGGAGCTGTCTTAGATCCCAGCTCAGGCTGATGATGAAGTGAAACATTTGACTCCAGGAGCCAGGCTGGCTCTAGTTCTCTTAATGCTGAAAAGATGCAGTCACAGGTTTCACATGCACTATTAGCTGAAGCAAAGCTTCAAAAATAATGTCAGGTTAGACCAGATGCTTTCCTAATGGTTTAAAGATAAATAACCCCAGAAAACAAATTAAAGTTCACAAGGACACATAGTTGAGCTGTCTGATCATTAGGCTAGGGTCGAGAATACAAAACAGCCTGATTGTTCCTAGCTTTCCTTGCTAGGTCTGGTTGATAATCAAAGGTAATTCCTCAAACCTGTTCCTGAAATCAACTTTCTGATACAAGAACTTTCCAATACTATTGATGAATGAGTGTGCACTCTGAGGATTCAAAGTTCAGCTGTTTTTTAATGTATAAAAGTTGAAGTTTATGACTCTCTTAAAATTCCTTCTAAGATTACCTTTCAAGATAGATAATTTAGTGATTTTTTTTCTTCCTCTGTAACCACAATTTGACTGAGAAAATGCTCCTTGCTTGCTTGTGATCTAGATGAATTGCCTGTAAGCTGTTGAGATGACTTTTTAATCATGTAAGAGAGATGAAAAACATGTTTTTTTACCTATAATCATTCACTTGAGAAATGGAATGTAACCCCTTTGTGACTCCTGTATTGCCTGAAAAGATTCTGTTGGAGTATATAAGGTGTAGAAAAAACATGAGATGAGTAAGAGACAGAATCTGTCAACAGAATGTGTCCTTTTCCCCTTAACCCCCTCACATAGAAGTCTCAGCTGCCGCCAATGCTGTGGATTTTCCCTTTGAGCCCTGTGAAGCTGGATCCTCCCAGACTGCAATAATGTTCATGTCTGTTTGCCCTTTTTCCTTTATTGTGCCTCACTGAATTTCCTCAAGCTGCATTGAGTACATGGATATTTACAGGAACACAGCACCTTACCAATGGCTACACTACTAAAGAAAATGTCCCTCCTCAGCCAACATTAACTGCCTATATATCAACAAGGAGGGGTGGGGCTTTGTGAGCCCCTCCCTGACTTCATCAAGTTCTTGGCACCTGAAACCCTGCAGCATTAGCCTGCCCCTGCCCTGGTGTTCTTGGAGCTCCTTCCTTTATCTGTGTCCAGCTGGTCTCAAGCTTCCTTGATGTCATACTTGGTCTGATTATTGTATCTCCATTTCAGGAGCACCTGCCAGCACAGGCTGCTCATATGCAGCTGTAGAGTATCTGAGCCTGTACCTAACTCTTCTGTTGGGTCCAAGGTGCAGGGCCCCAGGAAGGGCTAACAAAACGCAGCAGCTCTATTTGTACTTTCTTCCCCCTGCCAGCCTAAGGAACAGCAAACCAGCACTTTGTGATCTCATCCTAGGGGATCCAATGTCTTTGGACCTCTGTAGGCATAATGCATGCACTCTGTGCACAACATACACACAAAACACCCATACATATAAACATTCTTTTTAAAAAGACACCAATAGATCAAAGAAATGATTCCACCCAAGTCTAGCTTAAAGATCTAATGACTTTATTGGAGTTACTTACAGAGGCATAGAAAGCCCATTTGAGCACGGAGCTAACTCACAAAATCTGCCTCTCTGGAGCTAGCATGCACGCAGCTCCACAGGCTACAGGGCTGCTGCTCCTTATCCAACAACTGCATATTGTTGAATGACCTTGGGAAGGATCTTGTGAAGCATTTATGTCTATGTACCATAAGAGCAGTGCTCTTAACTACTGAGCAGTCCTGGTTCCTGCACATGTGTGTGACATACAAGAACTCATTCAGGCTTACATACAGACACTAAATAATGAATGCATAAATGAAGGAAGGAAGGAAGGAAGAAAGGAAGGAAGGGAGAAAGGAAGGAAAGGAAGGAATCTACAATAAACACATTTTACTAAAAGGGATGATAAAACCCAGAAAATACATTAGGGAGGATATACATATAGTTAGTTAGTTAGTTTTATCCTATATGTGTACCACATGTGTGTGGGTGGATTATCCTATGAGTGCTAGGAACTGAACTCAGGTCCTCTGTAAGAACATCAAATGCTCTATTTCTAACAGTGCCCTAGAACTTAGCACTATAGGTTCCATGGAGGTAGTACCATTCAAGCTGTAAAACTAAGCAGGTAGATAGCACCACCTGCCAAAACTAAAAGAAAGGCCTAATCCATGAAGTCCACAGTTCTGAATAATGTACTCATCGTGTTTTTTGGCTTCTGTGATTGTGCTTATGGCTAACTGTTCTTATTGACTAAAGTATGACAACTCAAGACATGGATTTTGTGCTTAAAATCTCACCCTGAGATGTAGCTCCTAGCTACATTGATATCCCAAACACCCAGTGTAGTCACTGGCTGGCTAATACTTTCTATTACCCGTGTTCAAACAGTGTTCTCTGGTAGAAATCCCACAACACTTTCAGAGCATCTCTCCAAATTGATTTTTTTTTTCCTCAAAGATAGGAAAAAAAAAAAAAAAAAAAGCCCAGTGTATCACTATGGCACCCTATCTGTCCTGGAACACAATTCACAGACCAGGCTAGCCTTGAACTCAGGCTACCTGCCTCTGACTTTGTATTACTGGGATTAAAGTATCACATGTGTCACCGCTTCCTGCTTGAATGTAGTTTTGTGTTGTTGGGTTTTCTTTGTTGTTTTGTTTTCCAAGGTAGTTTCTCTGTACATTCCTGGCTGTCCTGGCACTCCATCTATAGATAGGCTGGCCTAAAACTGAGATCACCTACCTTTGCCTCCCAAGTGCTGGAATTAAAGGCGTATCCCACCGCCACCCAGCTTGAATGTAAGAAGCCAGTTTTGGGTCTTTTGCCTCTGAGGATTCCTAGAGACAGGATCAGCCATTTCAGCTGGGTAGAGGCGACCCTGACTTGACCCTGCCCACCACATCTTTCCTGGGTGACCTCAGGCTGCCATGAAGCCTTGCTGCTTCTTCACTTCTGATTGTGAAGGAGTCTTCTGGAAGACTTCCCTCTCATGCATCAGAAACCAGGGTAGGTCTAGTCTGGATTTAGCAAACACTTAACACAGTAGTTTACTAACCCAGGTCAAGGGAATCCAATGGGAAACAGCCCAGGACCACAGGCTACTTCTCCCTCTAGTCATTGGGAGCAGAATAAAAGTTTGTGCATGAGGCACCCTCCCACCTACTGAGCTACATCCCCAGCCTGGTTCCTATAGCTGACACAGTCTCCTGTGGCCCCGCCTAGCATTAGCAGCCGAGGATGACCTTGAGCTCTTGATTCTCCTGCCTCCACCTTGTAAGTGCTGGGGTTGCTGGCATTCTTCACCATGACTGTTACCCAGGTGGCCTTGAATTCCTGATCTCAACAACCTTCCTACTGAGTAATGGGGATTATAGGCATGTACTTCCATCCTAGCCTGACTGTGGCCTCTTAAAATTATTTTTTGTGAGTCTTCACCTTCATGTATGTCTATGTGCCAAGTCCATGCCTGGTATCCTCAGAAACCAGAGGGGGGCATCAGATCCCCTGGAACTGGAGGTACAAATGTTTATGAATCACCATGTGGGTGCTAGGAAACAAACCTGAGTCCTCTGCAAGGGCATCCAATGCCCTGAACTCCTGAGCCATCTCTCCAGCCCCAGTACACCATCTTTTTAGATAAATAAATGTACTTACTTATTGGGGGTGGGGAGAGAAGCCAGTTTTGGGGGCTGGAGAGATGGCTCAGGGTTAGGGGCACCTGCTTCCCTTCCAGCAGACCTGAGTTCAGTTCCCAGCATCAAACAAAGTAGCTCACAAACTGCCTGTGAAGCCAGCTCCAAGGGATTCAACTCCTTCTCCTGCCTCTCCTGGAAACTAGGCAACCATTCATGTGGTGTACATTTTTGAAGAAAAAATAGAGTGGGTGTGTAATGCTTTCCCTTAAGTAGTAAGACAAAATCCCATTGGAGTGTCTGACTTCTCCATAGTTAGCAATGCGCATGGGGGCAAGCTGCTAAGCCAGCAGGCCATCCTTCTCTGAGAGAAAAGCTGAGCCACGCCCGCCCGTGAGCCACACTCATCAGGGCAGCCACTTCTCCCTTTACTCTTGTAGTTGTGTTTCTAGCACTCTAACTGTACCCAGCCAGCACCAGGTATGGACTAGAGTACTGAAGGGAGTGTGTGTGGTACACACTGCCTCCCTTCAAGAAAGCACACCAGATCACACACCTTCCCTGAGCTGCAGCCATGACTGGTTTGGCACTGTTGTATAAAAGACCCACTTTTCTAGCCTCAACCCACAATATAACCATTCAGATCCTGGGTGGGAATGTAGACAGGTGGTAGAGAATTTGCCAGGCACACACAAGACCCTGGGCAACCAGTTAATCAATAGTCAGCTTCATAACCATACATACTTCTGATATACCAAACCAGGATGTCACAAACAACAAGAGTGATGTCATACTAAAGTCTTAGCATATTAATGAAATACATTTGAAAGTAAGTCCTGGATTACTGTTTCCAGTTATAATCATTTACTTATCCCACACTGAATTTGTTCTTTCAGTATATCAGGTTCTGTCTTCCTCATAGCTCCGGGTGCATAAAAACAGCTACCTCTAGGACTTCCAGAATCTGATAGCTCGTGCTCATATGCCAGCCTTGGGAGGCTAAAACAGGTGCAGTGCGTTCAAGGTCAGGTTGGGCCACAGACACCTAATCTCACTAGTGACTTAATTTAGGCAAGAATTAATCTTTGCAGGGCCAGGTGATGAAACGACTTGGCTGGCAAAGGCACTGCTACCAAGCCCAACAACCTGAGTTCATTTTCTGGGACCCACATGGTAGGAGAGAACCACATATGTGTCACTGCCATGAGAGTGTACACAGTCACACACACACAAAAATACAAAAGCCATCATTCTAGGTTATCTCCTGTGATTTTTCAGGAAGCAAACAATAGGTAAAGATTCCAGTACTTCCAGTGAACTTGAGGCTGGCTTTATGGCTTAGTCTATATTTTCTTAGTGTAGATCATTTTATAGTCTTCCTTTAGCAAGCATTTCTTATGATATGGAAAGAAAATCATTAATTCTAGCAATTGTTAGAGGCATAAACAATAATATCTCTAAATTGGAGGTCAGCACAACAAACCCCAGGAGTAAGGGTTGCAAAGGAAAACCCTATCTGAAAACTAACCAAGGGGGGGGGGGGTCAGAGACATGGCTCAGTAGCTAAGAGCACCAGCTGCTCTAGCAAGGACTCAGGTTGGAGAAGTGCTTGTTATGCAACCAAGAGGACCCAAGTTTGATCCCTAACACCCATGTAAAAGCAGGATAGGACATTGTGCCTGTATTCCTAGCACTAGGGAGACAGGAGGATCTCTGGGGCTTACTGTCTAGCCAGTCTATCCAAACTGACATGGTCCAGATTCTGTGAGATAACACTCATCTCAAAAACTAAGGTGACAAGGGATTGAAGAGGTTATCTGGTGTTCACTTGTGGCAACATAAGCACACTTGGGTGTGTGAACCTGAACATGCACACATGAACATACAAAGCAACTGAACACATTCTCATACACGAGATTCTAATAGTTTAATAGTAGGTATCTAGCTACTATTAATATACATGTATAAAAAACTGATTCCCAAAAAGGAGCTGATAGGACCTGGAAGATGGCTCAACAGTTTAAGAGCACTTACTGCTTTTATGGAGGACCTGGATTTGGCTCCCAGCACCTATACAGACCATGTGTAATGCCAGTTCTAGGGAATCTGATGCCTTCTCTGGCCTCCTTGGGCATCAGGCAGGCACAACATCCATACACATAAAACTAAAAAAACTAAAAAAATAAATAATCTTTGGGCTAGAAAGATGGTTCAGAAGTTAAGAGCACTGACTGCTCTTCCAGTGGACCCAGGTTCAGTCCCAATGCCCAAGGGTAGCCCACAACGGTCTATAACTGCAGTCCCAGGGGATCTGGTGCCCTCTTCTGTTCCCCACAGGCACCAGACACACAACTGGTAGACAAATGCAGCAAAACACCCATGCACATAAAAATAAATTGTTAAAAAACCAGTAAATAAAAAAGGGCAAGATAGTTCAGAAGATGCTGGGTGGTGGTGGTGCATACCTTTAATCCTAGCACTCAGGAGGCACAGGCAGGCAGATCGCCAGGAGTTTGAGGCCAGCCTGGTCTACAGAGTGAGTTCCAGGCAGCCAGAACTGTTATGCAAAGAAACCCTGTCTTGAAAAAAAAAAAAAAAAAAAAAAAGCTCAGTAGGCAAAGGTGCTTGCTACTATGACAACCTAAATTCAATCCAATCCCTAGAACTCACACGGTAGAAAAGGGAACAGACTCCTACAAATTGCCCTAACCTTCAGACTCATGTTTTTGTATGGGCACTCTCGTCACACATACACACAGGTAAGCACCAATGCCAGGCTAAGTTGTTTCCCAGGTTGAGAAGGCACACATAATCAATCACTGAACATGGGAGCACCATGGAGGCACCGCCTATAGTCCTTTGTCTTTAGAGGCTGATGATCTCTGTGAGTCTGAAGTCAATTTAGTATACTTAGTCAGTTACAGCTCAGCTTGGCCTGGACTGAGGCGATCTCAAGAAGAGGCACAGAAAGTAAAAACAGCCTACACACGCATGCACGCACGCACGATGCCAAGCATTTCGGCTCCCCAGTGCTTTCATGTGTTGTCTTCTATTTTATGACAAAGATAGGTTCAGTATTTCCCACTTGTTAGGTAATAATCAAAGAGAAACCACAAGTGACATTGGATTAGGGAGGCTGAAGCAGGGGAATCGCCACCAGCCTGTGATACACAGATCATGTCTCAAAACTTCAAGAGAAAGATACTTGAGTTCTATTCCATAACTTCACAGAAAAGCTCCCTTGGAATTTGGCACCCTGTGAAGACACACCATTTTTTACACACCATTTTTTGCACCGTCATAGGAAGCTAGGCCTAAAGGACTCCTGGTCCTTGGTGTCCTGGGTCACTGCTCAGGTCTTCAAAGTTTCTCAGCCTGCCTGCACACACCTCTTCCTTACTGGTTTTTTTCAGAGAACTCAAATGTCCCTCAGGAGCTTGCTCTGAGGTTACCAGGATCTAGAGCTTTCTTCTGACTGTCCTGTAATAGCTGGTACCTGGTTATAGTTCTTTTATTTGATATTCTATCTGCTATTATGGTAGGGGAGGGGCATTTAAATGGATATGAGAGGACAACTCTGACCTCAGTGCCTCCTTACAGCTTTCTGTAGATTCTGAGGATCAAACTCTTATCATTAGAGGCTGGAGAGATGGCTCAGCAGTTAAGAGCACTGGCTACTCTTCTAGAGGATCTGGGTTTGAGTCTCAACACAATAATCTATAACTCCAGTTTCTGGGGATCCAATACCATCTACTGGCCTCCATGCACACCAGACACATAGGCATGTGATATATATATGCAGGCAACTACCCATATACAAAACTTTGTTTTTGTTGATTCTCAAAACAGGGTTTCTCTGTGTAGCCCTGGTTGTCTTAAAATTCACTTTATAGACCAAACTGGGCTCAATCAGAGATCTATCTGCCAGGATTAATGGTGTGAACCACCATAACCATATACAAAAACTTTTAAAAAAAAAAATCTTACCAGATTTTCATAGCAAGTGCCCTTACCTGCTTAGCCATCTTGCCAGACCCCTCATAATTCTCTTTTGAGCCAAGCATGGTGGTCCATACCTTTAACTGTAGCAAGGAGAGGCTGAGGCTAATGGATCCCTGTGAGTTTGAAGCCAATTTAGTATACTTAATGAGTACAGCCCAGCCAGGACTACTTAATATGCTAGGCAGTGGTGGTGGTGGTGTATATGCCTTTAATCCCAGAACTCGTGGGAGGCAGAGGCAGGTGGATCTCTGTGAGTTCAAGGCCAACCTGATCTAAAGATCGAGTTCCAGGACAGCCAGGGCTACACAGAGAAACCCTATCCTGAAAAAAAATCAAAATAAGTGCATGCATGCATGAATGAATGCAAATTCTTTGACCTATCAGACATGGGCTGTTCATTACAAATCAGCTTGTCCCTAGACTGCAACCATGGTGCTGTTCTCTCTTAGTGACAAAGGAAAAGAGCCTGAGCAACTACCTGTAGGGAGTGGAGGAGGAACCCTCTGCAAAGCAGGGAGTGGAGGGCAGCCACAGTACTTCAGGTCAGCAAAAGGAAAAACTTGCCAAGCTTTATTCGGGTTGTAAAGGCTGCAGACAGCACATCTAAGTCTATATCCGACCCCTCTGCAGTCCCCTGGGCAGACTCAGCTACCCTCCCTCCAGTCTCACTTCTTGTCTTCTTCTTTCTTGTCCTTCTTGCCTTCTTTGGTGGCCTGGGAGGCTAGAGAGCCCATTGCATTTCGAATGGCTTCATTGTTGGGATCCACACCTGGAAGGTTCTCTAGGACACTCTGAAGGAACTCCGGGTCTTGCATCACATCATAGTCATCCTCCTCCTAAAAAAGGGGCACCATGAGCTGGGGCACACGGGGCAGCAGGGAGCGCACAGAATAAGGGACAGAAACATGATGCTGCCCACTCCTGCCTACAGGGTGGGGAAGCCCCTCCAAGGGAAGAAAAGGGACAAGTGACAAGACCTGTGCCCATAAATGGTATGAGCTTTATTGACCACAGAAGCCTGAGAACTCTGCTAACTGAGCACAGAGGATAAAACCAGACACCACCATATGCAGCTTTCCTGCTGGGAAACACCCAACACTCCTTCTCCCAGACTTTCTTGGGAGGAATCCTATAGAACTATCCAGACCACTCCCACTAGAAAATTCCAGAACAATAGAACACTTCTCCAAGGTTTACAGAAAAGATAACACACCTCTACGTGTTTCCTTCTGTTCCTCAGAGGCTTCATCTATGAAACGCTAGGGAGGAATGGCCCCAGCCCTCAAAGGCTGAGGACCTAAATACAAAGGGATCTCAATCCTGAACGGATCAGAGGGTCACTGCTGGTCCTCACCTTGACTGGCTCAGATGTGTCCATGGCTGAACTGGCATCAATGTCAGCTGACTCTGCTTGGCCAAACTCTGAGGAAAGGAGAACAGCAGTGTGCTCAGTGCCATCTATCTCCTCACCCCACCCTCTACCCAGGCCCTGCAACACAGGCCCCACTCACCTGCCCCCTGCAGTGACATCTGCATGGCATAGGCAATCTGCTCCTCCTCAGTCATGCTGCTTAGGTCAGGAAGCCCAGCACGGCCAAACTCCTGCTGGCTGATGGTCATCTTCAGTAAGGCATCATCCGAGTCTGGGAAAGGACAGAAGGGCAGGAAAGACCTAGTGGACATTTTACAGGGCTGACCATGCCACTACTCAACCTTAGCCTGGGCTTCCCCATCCAGCTACCACCCTCAGGCCCGGGACTTCAGAATCCACCTCTTTCACCTTCAGTCCCAGATGTAGCAATTCCAGCCTCGGCTGCAGAGGCTGCAGCAGCCCGCCGTGCCTCCTCCTCCTGTCGCTGCCGCTGCTCTTCCATAGAAACACGAAGAGCCTGGTAAACAGCAAGACAAGATCACTATTGGGTTGATGCTGTGGCTAAAGAACCAGGAGGGCACCTTCCGGTTTATCACAATGGGGAAGAAGCTATAACTCTGAGAAGGGGTATGGGGAAACGGAAGCAGCGGACAGGGCCCGGCATTTAACTAGGAAAAATGAACAAGCTAAAGTCCTACAGATACAACTATAGAGAAAGGGAGAGAAAGGGGCTTAGAAAATGATGGTGTCCAGTCCCACCAGCTGGGTATGTGTAGAGAGAAAAGAACCCCAGGGTCAGTATTTACTTACTAGGGCCAACTCAGGATCAGCACTGGGGTCTACTCCAAACTCGAAGTCACTGGCACCAAGACCCAGCATGGCACCGCCTTCACCGGCCAGGATAGGAGAACTGATGAGGGCATCCGCCAGGCTGGGCCCGGGAGGCACCGTCACCAGATGTGATCCGGTTCCGTCCTTGCCGTTCAGTGTGTTCACAAAGGCTGTCAGCTTCTCTGTGTTCACCTCCTGCAGAGCACAAGATGGCTCTTTCACTCACTGTTCCTCACTGTCTAGAGCTGAAGCTGTCTCCAGAGCGCCAGGCAGACTCTAGGACAGGACTGCCCTGTTCATAACCAAATGGATTGGATCTCATGCCTATACTCCTGACTTACCTCCTCCCCAAAATTGATGATGTCAACATTCACTTTTTCTTTCTTGAGGCGTTTGGCTAGTTTCACCAGCTAGGAAGTAAGGGAGAAAAATCAAGAAACTGACTCTATATAGTAAGCACTGAAGTAGCCTCACAGAGAATACAGAAATTCAAGGGAAATCACACATCCACCTTTCCCCCAGATGATGTGCCCAACACCTCTGCCCAGTTCTAAGTGCTTCGGGACATTTCCAAATGTAGGCTCTGCCTGGAGGGCTGTCTGTGAACTCACATCCTTCTCGTTGTCCTCCACAGGGCTACCCACGAAGGCAATGATGCGCATCTTGTGATTCTTGCCCTGTCGGTGCTTCAGAGCCAGCTGGAAAAGGAAAAGAGTCAACCACAGGAAGCACCATGTTCCTCCCCCATGTCACCCTGCTCCTTCTCTTCTTTACGTCATCTATGCTCATAAGACATGCACTCCACTTCTGCTGCTGTGCCACAGGTAGATCAAAGTGTAAGACCAAGTCTCAAGTCTAAGGCTTTTCCCTTCACATTCCTCACATTCATCCCGTCCCATCCTTCCTATGCTGAGTAAGCTTCCTCTAGGTCAGTGGTTCTCAACCTGTGGGTCACAACAGGGTTTGGGGTCCAAATGACTCTTTCACCGGGACTGCCTAAGACCATTGGAGAATACACATTTATTCACATTATAGTTTGTAACAATAGCAAAATGAGAGTTATGAAGCAACAACAAAAATAATTTTATGATGGGGGGCTACTATAACACAAGAACTGTATTAAAGGGTCACAACATTAGGAGGGTTGAGAACTGCTGCTCTAGGCCAACTCTAACTCCAGATTACAGTTCTGAAGAAAATGATCACTGATTCTCATGGCAGGGAGCCAGCAGGACTCACATGGGCCACTCGAATGCCGGTGCAGAAGGTGATCTTGCCCTTGGGTTGGACAGTATGGAGCTTGGAGAGGATTCGGCCAGTGTCAGGGGTGAGTGTGGTCAGAACTTCACAGTCACTAGGAGTGAGCAAAGCACAGGGGTTCTGGTCACACAGGGCCTCCCGACCACTCCCACTCTTTTCTTTTTTTGGTAGGGGGTTGGGGGTGGCATTTGAGACAGGGTTTTTCTGTGTAACCCTGGCTGTCCTAAAACTTGTTCTACAGACCAGGCTGGCCTCTGCCTCCCAAGTACTGAGATTAAAGGTGTGCACCACCACCGCCTGGCTATTCATGTTTTCTTTAGAGACCTTAAAATCAACTCCTCCCCCTCCCTTGGCTTTTCGAGACAGGGGTTTTGTGTAGCCTTAGCTGTCCTGGAACTCACAGAGATCCACCTGCCTCTGGTTCCCCAGTGCTGGGATTAAAGGCGTGAACCACCACCTGGTTCAACTTTTATCATTTTTAAGATTGGGTCTCATGAAGGGCAAGATGGTGCAAGCCTTTAATCTGCCCTGGGGAGGCAGAGGCAGCAGATCTGAGTCTCATGCCAGCCAAGGCTATATGAGACTATCAGAAAAAAAAAAAAAGAGGAAGCTGAAGAGATAGCTCATTGGTCAAGGGCACTTACTGCTCTTATAGAGGCCCCAGCTTCATTTCCTAGCACCCACATGGTGGCTCACAATCAGTTGTAACTCCAGTTCCAGGGATCTGAACCCCTTTTCTGACCTCTCTGGGCACCATGCATGCCCATGGTGCATATACACAAATAGATGCAGGAAAAATATTCATACATATGAAATACAAAATAAGCAAATTTTAAAAAAGAAAGGAGATTCAAAAGGTTAGGCCTGGAGCTAAGTGGCTTCATAGCACACAGAGGTCCCTGGGGTCACCCTTAGCATAAAAATAGCAAGAAAAAGTTAAAAGCTGAGCATGGTGGTGCAGGCCTGTAGTCCCAGAACCTGGGATGCAGGGGCAAGAGAGTCTACCTAAGTCCAGGGCAGCCTGAGGTACACAGCAATCTGAAGTTAGCCAGGGTAATGTGTAAAACCCTGTGTGCAAAAGAAAAAGTCAACAAATCCTCCCCACCCACCAGCTGCACTGCCACCTCAAAGAGGCAGAAAAGCACAGGAAGGTAGAACAGCCTGTGCGATCCACAAGGCAGCACCCACAAACACACCTTCAAAGCCCCACTCCTGGGTCCCACGTACTTGGCCAGTGTGATGAGGCCCACGTTATTCTCAGGGTTGCTTCGGGTCTTTGAGTGACACACGATATTGACGGCATCCTGCTGGGCCTGCAGGCGGGTAGGCAGGAAGTCTCCATTCCGCATGTATTCACTGTTGTCCACACTGTCAGATGAGGGGAAAAGAGATGAGAGGGGAAGGGGAGCCAACACCGGAGGAACCCCTGAAACATACAGTGAGGGACCCCTCAACACCTCCTGCCAGGCACGCTGTGGTACAGCAGTGAGTGGCTTTTCAGGTTTAAACACAGAATCACCTGGAACTCCTATCTTGATAGGGTATACAAGTCAGGTGTGGCAGCACGCCGCTGTAATCCTAGAACTCTGAAGATGGAGCTAGGATCAAGAGTTCATGGCCAGCCTCAACTACATTGTAAGTTTGAGCCAGCCTGGGCTATATGAGACCCAAAACCAAACAAAACAAAAGCCCAGAGTCTAGATAATATGAAATATAGACTCCAGCTTCTCTGCCTTTCTGTCTTGAGGCGGGGCACAGGGGATCAGTCACACAATCCACCACTGAGCCACATCCCTGTCTCGGGACCAACTCGTGATAACCCTCAAGCTCTAGAAGAGTTCTTCCAGCCAGTGACACAGCCTGTGCTAAGAGAAGGGAGCAGTGCCAGGACAAGACTCGCCACTCAAAGCAAAACTCTGCTCAGTGATTACTTTTCTACCTTATAAAGCTTTATCTGATAATAGGGTGAGTTATTGAAAAACAAGCAGAAATAGGAGTATCAGGTAGTGTTGAGACACAGGATCATATTCTCGTTCTGCCACTCACTTTTTAAAATTGTATTTATGTGTATAGCTGCTCTGTCTGCATCTGTGTACTCAAACCATGTGCATGCCTAGTGCCTAGGGAGGCCAGACACGGGTGTTGGATCCCCTGGAACTAGAGTCAGACTGTTTGAAAAACATGTCAGAAACTGTGTCCCTTTTAAGAGTGGCCAGTGCTCTTTTGACTACTGAATATTACCCCAGCCCCTGGTTGATTTTTTTTCTATAAGAAAGTTGCTTATTTCTCTAAGGTCCAAGTACTTCACTCTTTATTTTTTGTAGGGCAGGACGAATATTCGAACATGTGCTTGCCACAACATGCATATGCAAGTCACAGGACAACTTTTGGGAACTGGGTCTACCCTTCAGGCAGTGGAACAATAGAGGCTTTAAACACAATTCGAATATGGAACAGCTAAGAAGTGCAAGGTGTGTGGGCAAGAGCAGTGAATGGTCAGACTACGAAAGGCTTCAGAGAGGGAACAAAGCAGTTGTGCTGTCCTCACAACCACTGGGGAAGGAGAGTGGCTACTGCTGGAAAGGATACCTTACCACCCATGCATGCATCCCTTAAAAGGGCACACTGCTAATGTGAATCCCAGTATGCCAGCAGCAGAACTACAGAGGATTCCAGGTACAGCTACAGAGCAATCTCCTGCCTCAAACAAACCAAACACTACATGACTGCCCGGCTTTCCCTGTCTCCAGTAAGTATGAATAGGGTAATGTTATTTGTGTTTCTTAGAACTGCTTCCCCTCAGCAGCATTCCCTTCTCTCCCTCACCTCCAAAATCATTACAAAGTTGGGCTTAAGGTATTAACCGACCTTCCCATGACAAATTCTAAACTGAATAAAGCAGAGATGCAGTTCTGTGCTAGGGTGCTTGCCTTTAATCCCTGGTACTGCAAAATCAATCAATCCATCTGTCAGATACAGGACTGGCAACAAAGCATGTCTGCAGGCTCAGCTACATGGGAAGTCAAGGAAAGGATTTCCTGAATCCAGGATTTGGAGCCAGCCCGGGCAACATACTGAGATCCTATCCCTGTTCCCCTCCCCACCTCTCTCCCAACCTCAGTCTCCCTTAGAAGCAGGGTGAGCTTTCTATGCTGAAGATGACACTGAACTGACCTTCCTGACTCTGCCCTCTCAATTCTGGGATTGCAGGTATGTGCCGGCACATCTGGCTTGAAATAACACAGCAAAAACAACAGAGCAGCTGGCGGTGGTGGTGCACACCTTCAATCTAGGAGGCAGAAGCAGGCAGATCTCAATTTGAGGCCAGCCTGGTCTACAAAGCGAGTTCCAGGACAGGCTCCAAAGCTACAGAGAAACCCTTGTCTGAAAAAAACAAAAGAAAACAACAAAAACAGAAAGGGAGAGAGGGAGGGAGGGAGGGAAAGAAGGAAGGAAAGAAGGAAGGAGAGTCTGACAAGACAAACATCAAAACACATGCATTTTAAGTAGCTCTATAGAAAACTGATACAGGGAGACCCCGTGGAAAACAGGAGGGCTCCCTCTCATCACTCTGTGCCTGGGCAATTAAACTGACACTAATGTGTACAGTCCTAATCTTTCCTTTTACATAGCAATCTAAACTGGGGGGGGGGGGGTGAGGGTGGAAACAGGACCTCATTATGTACTCCAAGCTGGCCTCAAACTCAAGATTCTTCTATCTCAACCTCTCCTGTGCCATGACAGGTGTGTACCACAACACGCCGCCCCGAGATAGGGTGTCTCTGTAGTTTGGGAGGCTGTCCTGGAACTAGCTCTCTTGTAGACCAGGCTGGTCTCAAACTCAGAGATCTGCCTACCTCTGCTTCCCTAGTGCTGGGACTAAAGGCATGTACCACCACCGCTTGGCCAGATCAATATTTTTAATTCAATGACAGTCTGTATGAAGGTCTGCCTCCATCACTCTCAAAATCTTCTCCACGAGGCACAGAACAGAATGCAAGCTCTTCAGCTGCGATTTCTTCCTACAGCGATCCCTTCCACCTTAAACCAACCATCTATGTTAAGGCCACTCTGCTCTACCCCCCAACATGGGGCTTTTTACTTCAGCAGCCCTCCTCAGCATCTACACTCTTCACAGATCTTAGATTCTGAGGCCTCCCCAAATGCCATAGCACTACAGAGCACACCACATATATCCTACCTACTTATTCCAAGAGACACATGGAAGTTACTACAATTCTCCCAGAATGTGCAAAAGATTAAGTGCCAGAAAAGAATTTGGATTCCAAAACTGTCTTCTTTCTACTCTACCATGCTCTCTCCTAGAAGTGAACAAATTTATCTTATATGACCTGAGACTAAATTTTACTTTCAGACAATTAACAAGTAACTTTTAAGACTTATTTTTATTGTTTTAAATTTTGTGTGTGTGCCTATAGAGGTCAAAGGCTCTGGATCTTCTGGGCCTGTCAAGAAAGCAGCTGTGAACAGTACAATGTGGGTCATGGGGACTGAATTCCTGTCCTCTGAGGGACAGCAAGTGCTCTGAACCACTGAGCCAACTCATCAGCCCCAAGTAACTTTTAAGAGCAACATTTGGGTTGTAATTAAGACCACTTTCTTTACTAAAAGCTACTCATTATTTCCCGGAAATTCAAATTGAGCTGGGCACTCTGGCTGTGCTATTTTGAGGCAGTCTAGATAGGTAGTCCTGACTCATGGAATCCCCTGCCTCACCTCCCACCTCCCAAGTGCTGGAAATACAAGCTTGAGCCATCAGGTCTGGCAACATCTTGTATTTTAGTCAGCAGTGCTAGCCAATCTCCAATAAGAAACATGGGCCTGGTGTGACTCAGGCTTATAATCCTACATTCTCATGAGGTGGAAAGAGAATATTCCAAGTTCAAGACCAGCCTATATGTCTTCTTGAATAAAACTTCAAAGTCAGCCTGAGCTACAGTGTCAAAAATCCATCCAAAAAATAACAATGATGAGCCCAATACCTTTAATCCCAGCACTCCAAAGGCAGAGGCAGTCGAATCTCTGTGAGTTAGAGACTAGCATGGTCTGCAAGAGTTAATTCCAGAACAGCTACAGAGAAACCCTGTCTTGAAAAACCAAAACCAAAGCAAAACTGATGAGTAATAATAAATGTAATAAAGAAGGGGTGTGGCCGTAGCTGTACCTCATTGGTAGAAAGAGCACTTCCCCACTATTCACAAAACTCTGGGTCCAATTCCTAGTATCATCTACAAAACCCTCTTTTAGCCATGAAAAAATATATGTCCTCAGCATGATTTTTTGGTTGTTTTTCGAAACAAGGTTTCTCTCTATTGCTTTGGAGCCTGTCCTGGAACTCGCTCGGTAGACCAGGCTGGCCTCGAAATCTGGGATTAAAGGAGTGCGCCACCAAAGCCCAGCTCTCAGTATGATTTTTTAAATTTCTTTTTCTTTTTTTTTTTTTTCTTGTTCTCAGCTTCTAACCAAACTCATTAACAGGTACTCATCCCAAGTATAAAACTGATAAAAGAGTTAATTCATCGGAGAAGAGCACTGTGTAATCGCTTTAAATTTGACTCCTGTGTATCACGACCACTTAACTACTGTGTGACTTGAGCAAATAAATACCCAAAGGCCTTCCGACTCATTATGAAATGAAGGACTATTTTCCCTGAACGTTGTGATGAGAGTTGCAAGAGAAAAAGTACAGGGAAAGGCAATGAAGTTAGAGACAAGTGGCTGGGGCAGTTGGCCTCTGCTTCTAATTCCTTAACGGGAGACCCGGAGAGCAGGGTCTGAGAACCAGGCTGGTCTGGAGAACCGGGGTTCCGGGGCCTGCGTTCCTGGGCCAGGATGACTCAGGGAGTAGCCGGCCTGTCTCCCGTGGGCCCCAAGGCCACATCTCGCCCGGTGGCCCCGTCCCCACCCCAGGCCCTCGGGCCTCGGCGCCATGTGCAACCGCGACCCGAACGCGCCCCCCGGCCAGGTCCGAAGCTCCTCACCAAACCATAGTGCTCTCCAACACCATCTTGCCACCTTCCCTCTGCGACCGGCTCCGAGACTGTCTAACAACAGCGCCTCCGATTGGCTCGGCGCTCGGCGCCAACCATAAAACTCGGCCTCCACGCCGCCCCGCCTCCACAGCCCGCGGTGCGTTGTGGGACTTGTAGGAGCTGCAGAAAAGGAAGGGCCAGTAACCCTGTGACACTCACTTGCCACCTTCACTGCAGAATTAGCTCTTGCAGAGTCCTGCAGCTGCAAGTGCTCTGCACAACTGAGCCAGGCGTCAGCACTCTGCAGTCTGAGACAGGAGGGTTGTAATTAATCCCCCTCCTCTGCTCTTCTTCTCTTTTGTTTATTTGGGGTTTGAGAAAGGATGACTGCAAAATTTCTGTGGAGCTGAGGCTGTATTCCTGGTCCCATCTCCCAACCACCTCCACCCCCTCACACCCCACACACACCCCCGCCTTCACCTCCCAAGTGCTATTTACAATGTACACCAACATACCCACCCAGATCTGAACTGCACTTTCAAGGCCAACCTGGGCTCCACAGCTACATAGTGAGACTGTCTCAAACACACACAGACAGACACTCATGCATGCACACACTACTGTGGATATGTCAGTTTGAGCTTGATCTTTTAAAAAGTATAAGATCAGTAATCACATTCTAACTCCCTGCTTCCCATTGCATTTTGTCCATCCAACTGCTATAAACCCCTCTACCCACCTGGTGGTGATAGTTGAGGCCATTAATCTCCACACTCCAGAGGCAGAGGCAGAGGCAGGTGGATCTCTGTGAGTTTGAAGCCAGCCTGGTCTACAAGAGTTTGTTTGTTTGTTTTGAGACAAGGTTTATCTATGTAACAACCGTGACTATCCTGGAACTCACTCTGTAAACCAGGCTGGCCTTGACTCACAGAGATCCACCTGCCTCTGCCTCCTGAGTGCTTGGATTAAAGGAGTGTGCCACCAACAACCGACTATTTTCATGTTTTAGAGATTTATGTTTACATTTTATTAGTGGGGGGGCACAGGGGTTTCTAAAAAAATTCTAGCTTTTTTTTTTTTTTTGAGGCAGGGTTTCTCTGTGGCTTTAGAGGCTGTCCTGGAACTCAGTCTGTAGATCAGGCTGGTCTCAAAGTCACAGAGATTCACCTGCTTCTGCCTCCCAAGTGCTGGGATTAAAAGTGTGCTCCATCACTACCTGGCAAAATTCTAGCTTTTTAAAAAGACCTAATTTTTTTTTCTACAAACTTACATGTGTGTGTGCTCACCCTGACCAGAAGACATTGGATCCTCTGACCCTGGAGTTCCAGGACAGCCAGGGCTGTTATGCAGAGAAACCCTGTTTCAAACAAATAAAATAAGAAGCAAAAGGGACCTATAATGGACCCAGATTATTTCAACATTTAATAATAAAGAGAACATAAGAAAGAAGACGGTATGGAGGCTGAGCAGCATCCAGGAGAAAGGAGAATCTCAAAAACCTAACGAAGGAAATGTTCCCGGGACTTAGATGGTGTGGCATCAAACAGCACTGTGGTCTGGTCTTCAAGAGGTCCTGAATTCTGTTCCAAGCCTCACATGGCAGCTCATAACCACCTGTAACTCCAGGACCAGGGGATCCTAGAAGCTCTTCTGACCTTAGATACCGGTATACAATTCTCTCTCTCTCCTCTCTCTCCCTCTCTTCCTCCCTCCTCCCTTAACACATACAGGTAAAAATTCTAACCAGGTGGTGGTGCACACCTTTAATCCCAGCACTTGGAGACAGAGGCAGGTGGATCTCTGTGAGTTGGAGGCCAGCCTGGTGTACAAATGAAGTTCCAGGATAGCCTGGGTTGTTACATAGAGAGACCCTGTCTCAAAAACAAACGAACAAACAAACAAATACATACATAAATTGTAAATAAATAAATAAATAAAATGCTCCAAGGAGGAAATCAAGTGATGCCAACATGTCAAGAAACATGACAACATTTACTTACCAACATAGAGAATATTTGTAGCCTTGACAAGAAATGCTTTGGGTTGTGGGAACACAAACTCTAGACAATAGGGTAAAACATGTGGTGGTGCATGCCTATTGCTCCTGGCACTTGAAAGGTGAAGGCAGGAGAGTTGGGAGTTTGGCAGGCTCAGGCACATAGGCAGCTCTAGGCCACACTGGGTTATACGAGACCCTACACACAAAAAAAAAACTACAAATGGTCTCTTCAGAGGCTTCTTCCCTGCAGAGTATCTCCTCTGTATTCTCACATTACCTTTGAATAAGACTTCACTATTGGAAAGAAAAAAGAGAGAACTGGGGGAATGGTGTGCTGGTTTGAATGAGAATGGCCCCATAGGCTCATAGGTTTGAATACTTGGCCGCCAGGGAGAGGCACTATTTGAAAGGATTAGCAGGTGTGGCCTTGTTGGAGGAGGTGTGACACTGGAGATGAACTCTGAGGTTTTCAAAGCCTAAGCCATGCCCAATGGCTCTCTCCCCTCTTGTGGATCTGGCTGTAGAACTCTTAGCTACTTGTCCTGCGTGTGGTCATGCTTCTCATCATGGACTAAGCCTCTGAGACTGTAAGCAAGCTGCAATTAAATGCTTTCTTAGTTTTTTGTTTGTTTTGTTTTGTTTTGTTTTTCACTCTTTGCTCTTTAGAAGCATACCAGACTATCCATTGGCCAGGAGTGACCTAGGCAGGGCTGTTCATCTGGAATCATTTGTTCCAGGGTTGGGGCCCTATTTCCTTGTTGTGGGCCAAGACCTGTGAGAAACTTCTTTCATACTCTGGCTTTCTCTTGGCTGTACATTTAGAGCCTTCAGTTATTCCACAAAGGTTTGATGATTCAGTAACTACCCCTATTTAACAAGATCAGCCTAGCTTAACCACTAGCCCCAACACCATAGTAACTTTCTTGTTCTTTCTTCCCATGTCAATGTCCACTCTTTATGATTTTTTATATTCTGCTTGCTAGAACTATTTTCCTGCCCCTTTCCCACATCCTTGCTCTGCAAACTAAAATCTTTCACCTCTCTCAAGGGAGCAGGTAAAAGCACCTCAGCCTGAGTGCTGCCATTTTGACCTTAGACTCCACTTTACCTGTGAAAGACCCACTGTAACCTTGGACCCCTTTCTCCGAGAGACAAAACAGAGACCACAGGATGCAAGCGCAGGAGGATGCTCAAGGCCGCTCTGCGGCTGATACACATCAAGATTACCACGGCCCTGCTAAAGGAATGGTCAAGTGGAAGGATACTCTGACAGGCCTCTGGCGCGGGCCTGATCCCGTGCTGACATGGGCATGAGGTTCTGTTTGTGTTTTCCCACAGGACCAGCAAGATCCAGTGTGGGTGCCTGAACGCCTGGTTAGAAAAGTCCAACATGAAGAGCGTCCTGAATAATTGGTCACTTGAATTTGAAGATACCTTGAGAGAACTGAGGCTGGCTGTGGTTAACGTGAATTCTACCAGAGTAGACCTTTCCTTTGCATCGGACTGTCATCTTGGCTGACGTCTGCTATGAATCATTTAAAGGAATGGGCAGGCATGGGAGCATTAGCAGGCCTCTTGGTGTTGGTCTCCTTAGTTTGCCTGTGGTGTTTGTGTAGAATCAGAGTTACACAACAGCGTAATGCAGCTATGATCATTCAATCCTTTACAGCCATGGAAGCAGGACAGTCCCCCCAAGCATGGTTGGTGACCATAAAGAGCTGAGTTTTGTTGCGCTCAGGATGCGAGGCTAAGCACTGCACTCAGGGTCAGCTCTCGCGACCCAGAGAAGAGCATGTCTGATTGCATGCGGGTTGATACCCCAGATCCCGCTTCCGAGAAAAAGGTATCAGACGGGTCTGGTACTCATTTGGGTGGGTGACATCTGAGTGAGGATCAGTACAAGAGTCCCTAGTCATCAGAGATCAGATCTCCACTCTTGCCTGTTGCATTTAAAATAAAAAAAGGGGGAACTGTAAAGAGCTGTGAAGTGCCGCGCCTTAAAGATGGCGCTGGCTTCCATCTTCCACCTTCCCAATGGTGAGCGCTCTCCGTGATAAACAAGTCCTTATTTGGCTAAGGCTGAGATCTAGGCTTGCTTCCCGTATGTGGACCTATCTGCATTCACCATGTGGCGTGCCGGGATTGGCTACCCCAAGGCCTTATAAGCTGTGGGCTGGCTTTCCCCGGGGGTCAGAAGATTGTTCAAGGTTCCTGAGAAAAGCTGCTGAAAGAAGAGTCTGAGTGGTCGAGGCAGTCGAGACATCCTTCTGCTGATTCGCAGATGCTTCAAGGACCCTCTGTTCCCAGATATCGTTCTGCTGACTACAAATATCCGGTTGCTGGGCCAGATGGGTACATCTGGTTCCCTCTTGTACTTGTCCCCACCTTGACCCTTTGTAAAAGCAGATCAAGCAGGCAATGTGCATAGTGGGGGTCTTTCACCTGTGGGGTGAAATAAAAGTTCAGGTTCCCAGGCCCTAGAAGGGCTGAGAACTTTCTAAAGCTGACCAACCTCCTCCCTAAACCACAGAAATACTCGCTATGCATCTTTAGTTCTCTAGAAACATCATGGCTGCCCTAACAACAGAAGGAACAAATGGATCTGATTGGTTGTACTGAAAGGCTAGAATTGTAAATCAGTTGACAGTGATGAAACACACAAGGAAAGTCCCTAATCTTTAACTTCTGATTGGTGAAAACTGATAACTGTAACTTGGCAATAAATGTTTGTGATTTTTGTGCTTATAAACCCCACTGCTGCCCCTGCTCAGGGCTCCTGAGTCCTTGTTCTACAGCCCTGATTGATCAGTGACCTAGTTATATGGTGAATTATTTAAATGTTTGAAACCCATAAATGTTGTTTTTCTCCTTCCTCATGGCACATAATAGACTAGGTGTAACATCTTGAGTGCTGGGATTACAGTGTGTGTCACCACCACCAGTCTTTTGTTTAAAAAAGAGAAAAATGTCCTGGCTAGTTTATGTCAACTTGACATAGCTAGAATCATCAGAGAGAAGAGACCCTCAATTGAAGACATACTTCCATAATGGTCAGGCTGTAGGCAAGCCTATGGGCATTTTCTTAATTAGTGATATGGGAGGGCCCAGCCCACTGGGCGTGGGGCCATCCCTGAGCTGGTGGTCGGTACTGGGATCTATCAGAAGGCAGATTGAGCAAACCATGTGGAGCAAGTTAATAAGCAGCAAGCCCCCCCTTGAATCAGCTCCTGGCCTCCAAGTTCCTGCCCCATTTTAGATCCTGCCCTGACTTCCTTCAGTGATGAACAGTGATATGAAAGGCTAGCTGAATCAACCCTCAGATGTATTACAAAACTATAGTGATAAAAACAATATAGTACTAGAACAAAAACAGACCTGCAGACCAATAAAATAAAACTGAAGACCCAAACATGAGTATACATAGCTTCAGCCACTTAATATTTGACAAAGACTCCAGGAAAAAGAAAGCATCTTCAGCAAGTGGGTGCTGGGAAAACTGGATGTGCATATGCAGAAAAAGGAAATTAGACCCTTTTCTATCACCCTGTGGGAAAATGAACTCCAAATGGCTCAAAGACTTAAATGTGGAACATGAAACCCTGAAACTGCTGGAAGAAGCTAGACAGCACCCTACATGATACAGCTGTAGGAAAGGACCTTTGGGAAAGGACTGCATGTGCATAGGAGCTAGGCTCAACAATTGACCAATGGACCCTCATAAAACTAAAACGCTTCTGCATGCCTAAAGCAACAATCAAATAGAGACTGCCCACAGAACATTAGAGAATCTTTACCAGCTGTACATCTGACAGAGGATCAATATGCAGAATATAGGAAAAACTAAAAAGCAAAAGAGTAAAAAATAACAAATGACCCACTCAAAAAAAAAAAATGGCCTAGAATCTGAACAGAGTTCTCAAAAAAAAAAAAAAAAAATACCATCATCCCTAGCAGTTAGGAATATGCATTTTAAAACAATTTTGAGATTTCACATTACCCAAGGCAGTCAGCAAAGACCAACAAAGCATAGACATCTAATGCTGGAGGGGATGTAGGGATAGGGCTTTCGTTCACTTTTAGTGGAATTGCAAACTGCTGCAGCCTGTATGGAAACCAGCAAGGAGAATTCTCAAAAAGACAAAAACAAATCTACCAGAGAACCCAGCTATACCACTCCATGGCATATGCACAAAAGACTTGACAGTTCTTCTGCACAGACCCTTGCTCAGCCATGTACATTGCGGCTCTATTAAAAGTAGCTAGGAAATGGCAACAACCTAAATGCCCTCAACTGATACGTGGGTAAAGAAAATGTGGTTCACACACGATGGGGTTCTTTCTGGCTGTAACATGCATCCATTCATGAACTTCTCAGGTAGAAAGACAGAACGGGCTCCCGGCTCCAAATCCTCAGATGTGAGCACATATCCTGGAGTAACTGCATAAGCCAGGGAAGTAAGAATGGAAGACTGCTGGGGTAAGAGTTAGGGGAGCAATAGAAAAACAGGGCACATAAAAGTGATCAGATTGGGAACTGGGAAAGGGAGGCTTCCACTAGGGAAGGGAGACAAATTCAGGCAGAAGATGGGAACTTGACTGGGATGCGTGGAAAAGTCGTAAAGAGTCATGTTATCAACTATTTACCTTTTAAAAACACAAAACTACCAGGTACTGGTGGCACACACCTGTGATCCCAGCACTCAGGAGGCAGAGGCAGGGGGATTTCTGTGAGTTTGGGGCCAGCCTGGTCTACACAGCAAGCTCCAGGACAGCTAGGGCTATAGCGAACCAAAAAAAAAAAAAAAAAAAAAAAAAAACCCAAAAACATAAAAGTAAAAAACAAAACAAAAAACCCCAAAACTGTAATACACATAAATTTGTCTATCAATATAGTTTAAATTAAAATTTCTTATCTGAGCTGAAAACGCTCTCTCCAAGAGCCAAAGGCCATCTAACAAAAAACCATCTAACCTCAACAACAGGTATGAGAAGCCTCTTTTTGTTATGGGCAGGGTTGCCCAAGAGACTCCCAAAACATTACAGGCTATTGCTGTTGCCCTTGGGTGCCCCAGAGGTAGAAGGAAAGACCCTGTTGCTGAAGGCACCACACATTTCAGAAGTAGGGCCCAGAGGCCACTGGGCTGACCTGATCTTAATGTCACTTCTCTGAGGACTAGCTCTCAAGGTACTAGAAGGAACCATGCAAGCTTCCAAAGGAGGGACGCTAATAAGAGTCTTACCCAAGTATGACACCTATGAACCACATCAATGAAAAGCATGTCATGACCACTCTAAGTGTGCAGTAGAGGCATGTAGACCTTGGTGGTAACCAAGGGCCCTCTGATTGGCTTTAGACCTGCTCAACAAGAGGAAACCATGCCTGGTACTGGAAAACCAGGGCTAGTGAAGTCATGGATACTGGAGGAGAACCTGCAACCACCACTTTACTAAACCAGCTTAATCCTAACTACACCCTAAGTATTTATCCTTAAGCCCTCAGATAAGTGAACTTCTTTACAGTAGATGGAGACCATTACAGAAAACCACATAAATCAAAATGCAGAGTTATGGAGCCCAGGCCCAGTGAATACATTCATAACACACAGGGATCCCTGGGAAAGAGAGGGTAGAAAGATTGTAAGACCCAGATTCAGGGAGTTTGCTGTGAGACTGTGTCTGTTACTGATGTCAGAAGCTACACCATAATGCCTCACCAACACAACTGCCTAAACATGAACTGAACAAATACAAAACACATGTCAAAATGGAGAGAGCCCACGAGGCCTCAACCCTACACAAAGACCCACAGGCAACTAAGGAATGCTGGGGGCAGGGGGCCCTTTCCCAGAGAAGACTACACCAATTGGTTATCTAATACACAATTATGGCGATATATTATTTATGATTTATTGAAGCTTGTCCGAGGATTCAGAAAGCAAAGCCAGCCTCAAGCTATAGAGATCAGGCAGGGGTGATAGATACCTTTAATCCCAGCAGCCAGAGAAGCTAGGAGGTGGTGGTGGACACCTTTAATCCTAGAACTCAGGATTAAGAGATAGATGAATCTCTGTGAGTCCAAGGCCACCCAGATCTACACAAGATTGATCCAGTCCTAAAGAGAAACAGCTCACACAAAGATGCTCTCAGCACCTGGGATTACATGCCTTTAATTCCAGCACTAGAAGAGTATAAAAGATAGGAGCAGCCCCGGGCATTGGTGGCGCTCACCTTTAATCTCAGCACTCGGGAGGCAGAAGCAGGTGGATCTCTGTGAGTTTGAGGCCAGCCTGGTCTACTGAGTTCCAGGACAGCCTCCAAAGCAAAAAAAAAAAAAAAAAAAAAAAAAAAAAAAAAGTAGGGAGGAGGGGCTTCACTACATTCATTCTCTAGCCACACTGAGGATAGGAAGACACTGAAATCTCAGGATTCTCCAGCCATGCTGAGTAGAGGTTTCCTTTGCAGTTTGGTGGAGCCAGAATAGCATTTCAGTCTGAGGTAGAATGACAGCTAGTGGCTTGGCTACTTTGCTTTTGATCTTCAGCTTGAAGCTTGAACCCCAATATCAGTCTCTGTGTCTCTTATTTTTCATGTACAAATATGTATATTATACATATGCATATAATAGCCATCAATGGCCATCAGTGAAAAATGGCTATGAATTTGGAAGAGAAGGGTGTATAGAAGGGCTTGGAGGGAAGAGAGGGAAAATGTCAAAAATAAACTTATTTTTAAACATTATGTGTTTGTGTGCATGCAGTGCCTACAGAGGCCAGAGGAGGGTGTTAGAGTCCCTGGGACTGGCATTCCAGACCCCACATGGTGGCTCACAACTATCCATAACTCTCCTGACTCTGAAGCCATCTCTCTCTCTCTCTCTCTCTCTCTCTCTCTCTCTCTCTCTCTCTCTCTCTCTGTCTCTCTCTCTGTCTCTCTCTCTCTGTCTCTCATGCACACACACACCACGATGAATGTACATTACATACACAAAGGCAAAACATACACATAAAAGAAATACATCTTAAAAAGCCACAACATTTCACAAAAATATTTTTTAATGAAAAAAAAATAAAGAAAAACTGGCAAACTGGCCAAATACTTGGGAAGGCAGAGGGTTTGGAGTTCAAGGCCAGCCTCACAACCTAGTCATTTCAAGGTCAGCCTTGGCTGCGACCCTGTTCCAAAATAAACAGAACAACAAAAGGATAGAGCAAGAACTAGGTGGGTAAAGATGCTTGCTACCAAGTGTAAGGGTCCAAGTTCAACACTAGGACTCACGCAGAAGGAGAGGACTGACTACCTCATGTTGCCTTGACCTCTACTCATCCCATACTAATAAAAAAGTGTGAAAAAAAGTAAAAACACCCTAATATGCGAAAGTTAGCAGGGTATGGTGGTACCAGCCTTTAGTTCTAGCACTCTGGAGGTAGAGGCAAGTGGAGCTCTGAGTTTGAAGGCAGCCATAGAGGGCTCCAGATTAGCTGAGGTTATGTAGTGAGACTTTACCTCAAACAAACAAAAAAACCCACACAAGTTTTTCAGGCTTGCAGTGTCAGTGTCTACCAGAATCTATTCCAGTGTCCTAATCAGAAAATATGAAGACCATTATCATTCTTTTTCAAAGCAGGGTTTCTCTGAGGCTTTGGAACCTGTCCTGGAACTAGCTCTGTAGACCAGGCTGGTCTCTAACTCACAGAGTTCCGCCTGCCTCTGCCTCCGGAGTGTTGGGATTAAAGGCGTGTGCCACCAATGGTCTGTCGACCATTATCATTCTGAAAAGTCTTTGTGCTTGAGATTTTTGCCAATACTTCTGGCCTACATTATCTCCTCTAATTTGTTTTTGAGAGCTTGTTCAGAGGTTCTAGCAGGGGAGTGCTACTCATACGCCCTTGACAGAAGACCCAGTCCTTTTTTATGGGGCAGGGGTCATTCTCACTGCTCCATGTACATCTGTAACAAGAATAAAAGATCCAGAGACTGATATTGGGGTTCAAACTTCAAGCTGAAGACCAGAAAAACAAAGTAGGCCACTAGCTCTTCACCAAGCTTAAACTGTAACCTCTCCTCAGCATGGCTGGAGAATGAATGCCTTCTATGAATACTGAAGACCCTGCTTTGATCTTTTATACTCCTCTAGTGCTGGGATTAAAGTCGTGTGATGTTATTTTATTAGACTTTCAATCTCTAGTATCCATCTGTCTACTTCTTAATCTTGAGTCCTAGGATTAAAGGTGCCTGGCTTCTATGGTTTGTGGCTGATTTCTGGTTGGTTTCTGAATCCCCAGGCAAGCAAGCTTTCACAAATCATAAACAATGTATCACTACCTGCATCCATTCCAAGCTACATGCTTTCCAGAGGGATGCACATAGAGCAGTGTGGGGGGAAGGAGACCTGCTTAGCCAGTCAGATCAGCCAAATCACCCCTGGAGATCAATGGGGTGACATGTCACAGCCAGATTGCTCTCACATCTGTTTTTGAGATAGGACCCCTTGTATACCAGGGTGTCCACAAACTTGCTATACTGTCGGATGACCATGAACTTGTGATCCTCCTCCTTTCACATCCTGAGTTCTGGGACTACAGGTGTGTAAACCACACCCTTCATGTGACGCTGGGAAACTAAACTAGGGCTTCAGGCATGCTAGACACACTGTCCCTTGATGTATTTCCAGCCACTCTAACTTCAACTATTTGTTTTTGTGTATGCATTTTGCTCCTGGACACTGTAACTATTGATGGCCAGTCTGCTTCTTTTGATCTCCATGTTCCATGTATTACTCAGGAGCTGCTACCAAAGTTTATAATAATAATATTTTTTTTGTCATTAGTTTAGGCCATCAACTTATTATCAAGGAAATTATTTACATGCTATAGTTCAGAATGCCAACAGAATGGACAGCTTCATGTGACACCATTTCAACAGTGATTTCAGTACCCATACTTCCCAAGAATGTCACCATCTCTAAGTAAGAAACGATCCATGTCATCACTTTGGTGCCTCCAAACTCTGGGAGAACAACTTTGTATCCAGCTTTCACACTAACTGGTTGAACCTCTCCACCCTTCCCTTTCCTGCCTGATCTCACAGCTACCTGCTGCTGCTGCTCACAACACTTTTCTAGAAGCATGCTGCCACCTTTGGTTATAGTCTCAGCTGCATTCATTTCAACCAATATTCAGCAAGAGAAGAAACTTCCTAAAAGCCTGTCCAGCTAGGTCTCTTATAATCATCTTCACAGGACAGAGAATATTGGTGTGAAAAGTATTTAGTAGTCTTGCTTGCTGTGCAGGAACAAGGACCTGGTATACAGAAGGCAAGTGCAGTGGTACACTCCTGTAAGTAACCCAGCCCTGACCCAGACCATGCCTGTAAAACAAGGCAGGTGACACTCCTGGGAAAGGAACTCAAGGTGATCCTCTTGCTTCCATACACATGTAACCTGTACATATGTGCAAATACACTTGCGCGCGCGCGCACGCGCACACACACACACACACACACACACAGAGAGAGAGAGAGAGAGAGAGAGAGAGAGAGAGAGAGAGAGAGAGAGAGAGAGAGAGAGAGAGGGGGAGAGAGAGAGAGAGAGAGAGAGAGAGAGAGAGAGAGAGAGAGAGAGGAGAGAGAGAGAGAGAGAATCTGACTCGAAAGCTTTCCCATCTTCAGGCATTAAGACTAGCCCAGCTCACTTGCCTAGTTTCACACTGAAGAACCTAAATGCAAATTTATACAAGTTTTATCTTAAAAAAAAAAAAAAAAAAACAAGGAAGAAAAATCATTTTGTGCTTGCCTACATTCATATATATGCATCACATACATCTGTTATCTAAAGAGCCAGAAGAGGGTGCTAGTCCTCTGGGACTGGAGTTAGAGGGCTGTGCTGGGCAGCACACCAGCAAATGCTCTTAGCCAGAGTCCTCTCTCCTGCCCCAGAAAAAGACCTCCACTTAAGAAGGGGGCCTCACAGTGGTTAAAAGCACTGGCTAGTCTTCCAGAGGTCCTGAGTTCAATTCCCAGCAACCACACAGTGGCTCACAACAACCATCTGTAATGAGATCTGGTGTCCTCTTCTGACCTGCAGGGATACATCAAAAAACAAACCAAAAAAGAAAGAAAGAAAAAAAGAAAGAAAGAAAGAAAGAAAGAAAGAAAGAAAGAAAGAAAGAAAGAAGGAAAGAAAGGAAGAAAGAAAGAAAAAGAAAAAGCATGGGTGGTGACACACACCTTTAATCCCAGAGGCAGAGGCAAGGAATCTCCAGAGAGAGAGTTCCAGGTCAGGCTCTAATGTTACAGAAACCCTGTCTCAAAAAAAACAAACAAAAACAAAAACAGCCTCTGTGATTTTCAAGAGAAACACACTAGGTTAGTCAGAAGAGTTTCTAGAGACAACTGATCTTACTCTCCTCACTCTTCAACCCAAGTCAACTCTGAGCTTTGGATTCTCAAACCCTTGAGTTAAATAAATTGAGCTACATCTACACAAGATTTCTTCATCAAGTTCAAACTGATCCGATGCTGAAGAGACCGCATGGTTGGGAACTGAAGCCACTGCTCTCAGCTTGAGTTAGTCAAGTTGAAGAGTTCGAAGGCTGGGTGAAGATTTCATCCATGTGAACCCAAACAGCCTCAGTGGAGGAGGGAGCAGGAGCAGAAGGGCAACAAGGGAGGCGAGAATGATCATGTACATTATGCACACATATAAAAATCTAATGAAACCATCACTATCAGGCTAAGCAAAGTATTTTAAAATGGGTCTAAAAATCGATAGAACTGTAAGACATTAAAACCAGATATTTATTACTTTTATATTGCATTTATCATTTTTCAACAATACAAAGTAGAGACAAATAGTAACACTCCATAAAAATGCTGAATCCCCATGTCATTTCCCTAAGTCCCAGCCCTCCCTCAAATATTCCCTCCCACCCCTTACAGAACTCTGTCCTGAATAAAACACTTAAATACATCATAAATAGTAAATTATGAAAAAAAAATAGCAAGAATTGTTTCTTTCCTTCTTGTAAAAAAGAACATGGCAGCAAAGACAGGCAGCCAGAAACTGGCTGGGGTGTCTAATATAGACAGTTACTTGGGGGATAGGCTAACTTGCTATCAAGGTGGGATGGGATGGAGAAACAAGGTGAGATTTCAACAGCCTGCCTGAAACACTGTGCATTGCCCCAAAGGCCGGGACCAGATGGACCACAACCCTAAGAGGGAGGAGAGGGCTTGTGAGACCCCACTTCCAGCTTCTCTACACAGAGCAAGGGGCAGGCCAGGCGGCATAGCAATCACCCTACTGAGGGAAGTCTCCAGCTCCCCAGGAGTTTAAGAAAATATTCTCTAGCCTCATAGATACAGACTGCCTGTTAAACAGACACAAATGTCTCCCTCCACCTCAGCTCCACAAAGAGCACAATACTGCTGGAAAATAAGGGAAGAACAAAGAAATCTCCTTTGGAGAATGGTCTAAAATCATTTGATAATTCTTTATATTTAGAAAAACTATTAGAATACATTCCAAATTGCAAAATAGTAATAATTATATGACCTGGCAGTGAGTAGAGTCCTGCTAAGGTCTACTCTGCTAATATGGCTGCCCCACTGTCATTACAAAGGGTGCAGGTGGCTACACCCTCAACCTCTCTACTCCCTCAACGCTAAGTTGGGGAAAGGGAGCAGCTGCTGGTGGGGCAAACACAGCCTTTCTGCTTCACAAACACTAGGGCTCTTCTTAACACTTATAGAACTTTTATCTGAGTCTGGCTCGAAGTGATGTCGTGTGCTGTTTGTTCTTTTCCTTTCTTAAGGAAGAAAGAAGGCTGGGAGTAGGATCATCCTTACTCTCCCCCCAAAACCTTTATAAAAATCACTGGGGTCTTCTCAAAGACCAGAGGGGAGAGCGCAGGCGAGAACAATGTCCAGCTAGTCTATCCTGAGGAAGTTAAGAGTCCAGCTCCAGGTGAAAGGCGAAGAGAAGAAAACCACCTAGCCCAGCAACCCCACGTCTGCATGAAGAGTCGGGGTTTGAAAAATACTCAGTTACAGATGCCATGAGTGGCCCAGGGAAAATTCATGCCACCCAATTCTAGAGTGGTAGGGATGCTGCTGTCCTCAACTGTCAAAGGCACTAATGCCCAGAGGAAGGGGGACACTGTGTTGGAGAGCCCTGCTAACTCCTGCTTTCTCTCCTCTTTCGATGACCAAGAAGACGAATCAGCATTCCTGGGGCAAGGGCTGACATCTTGGGATCAAAGCAAGAGCAGAGTCTTGTTTTAGGGACTCTGAGGCTCACTGATCACTGGAAAGAGAAAGAATGCAAAGTTAACCAAAACCATGAGTCAAGGAGGCAGGAACGGAATTCAAGTTTGTGTCATTGTAGCTAGCAAAATTGATTTTTTTTTCTTTCTATATTTAGTTTCAGCTTTCAAAGTATGAAGTTCTTTTTGTTTGTTTTATTTTATTTTATTTTTTTTTTTTTTGACACAGGGTTTCTCTGTGTAGCCCTGGATGTCCTGGAACTCTGTAAACCAGGCTGGCCTTGAACTCCCAAGAGAGCCACCTGCCTTAGCCTCATGAGTGCATGTGTCACCATGCCCTCCTTCAAGTATGAAGTTCTAAAACCACAGACAAAATCTCACTACATAGCCCTGGCTAGCCTGGAAAGATCAGGCTGACCTTTGTAGTCAGACGTTTCCCTGTCATGACCGCCCAGTCCCAAAAAACCATTCAGAGGATTAATATTCCTTGTAAGTGCTTAGCAGGCCTTAAACTCTGCCTTCTAAGTACTGGAATTACTTAGTGTCATCATGCCTGACCACAAAACTTTTTAAAAGCAAGGTTCAAAAGGAACACCAGTATGTCCCAATCAACTTTCCCTCTAGTCCATCAGTGATTCTCTTGACACCCTTCAGGCAGTCACCTCCCTGAATGCCAGATACTCACATGGGTGAACTCAGACTCTGCAACTTCAAGCTTGTCCAAGGTTGAACTAACAGGAGAAAAGAGAAAAGAGGTAGAATTAGAAGACAAAGGGGGGGGGGCCCGGCGGCTAGAGAGATGGCTCAGAGGTTAAGAGCACTAGCAGCCCTTCCAGAGGTCCTGAGTTCACTTCCCAGCAACTGTATGGTGGCTAACAACCATCTCTAATGAGATCTGGTGCCCTCTTCTGACCTGCAGGCAGACATGGAGGCAGAATGTTGTACATAATAAATAAATCTTAAAAAAAAAAAAAAAAAGACAAATAGGTCCATGGGTATAACTCAAGTGAAAGAACATATGCACAGCATGTATAGTCATGGCTTCCATACTTAGCACATCCTCTAAGGTCAATTATATTGTCCCTTAATATTTCTTTTAAGATTCAGACTACACAAGTGGGCTGAGGAGCCAGGCGTTAGTGGTGCACGCCTAACTCAAAAGGCAGAGGCAGGTGGATCTCTGCTTCCTGAGTGCTGGAACTAAAGGCCTGTGCCACCACTGCCCAACTGTGTTTCTTATTTTAAGCCATTAAGTGTGAGACTGATTTATTATGATGTAATGGGTAACATACTAGCTAACAAAATTAAGTCATGATTATTACACTAGCCTCTTGAACACTCCACTGTTGACAGGGATTGGAGCACAAAACTGTAATTCCAGGACACAGGAGACTTGATACAGAAGAGCTGCCCATCTGTCTCACAGTCAATCAAATACTCTCTCAGCCTAGACACACGGGGAAGGACCTAAGCCCTGCTCCAAATGATATGACAGACTTTGATGATCCCCCATGGAAGGCCTCACCCTCCCTAGGGAGCAGAAAGGGGATGGAATGGAGTTGGGTGGGGAATAGGGGAGGGTGAGGGAACCGGGCTTGACATGTAAAACAAGCTTGTTTCAAATTTAAATAAAAAATATTATCATAAAAAAAATCCTCTCAGGAAAAAAAAAACAAACAAACAATCAAACAATAAACTCCTTTCCTTTCTTTCCTTCCTTTTTTTTTTTTTTTTACCCTGGCTGTCCTGGAACTCACTAGGTAGATTGACTGGCTTTGAACTCTGAGATCCACCTGCCTTTGCCTTTCTAGCACACCACGATACCCAGCAGACTCTTGAAAAACATCAAAATGAAGATTTCTGAGAACCTGAAAAGGATCATAGAGTAACAGACCAAGAAACCAACCTCAAATTTAGTATTTGCAAAGGCTCTCCAACTACAGGTGAGAAACTGGGGCCAGCAACAGGTGAGCCCTCACTGATTTCCTCCAAAGGTGGAGTCTGAGGTAAGACATCAGGACGCCCACGGTGTACATCTGGGGGAAAAAAAAAAGGTTCAACCAATAAGGAATGAATGAATTGATAAATGAAGGATAGTATGTTCAGGGAAACACAGGGAGAAGGTATAGTGACTGGAGGGGCATGGTGACTGGTTCCTGCAATCCTAGTACTTAGGAGGCTGAGAAAGGAGGGCCATGAGGTTGAAGGCAGCTTGGCTACATACATAGTGAATTCCAGGAGAGCCTGGGCTACATAGTACACCCTGTCTCCAAACAGCTGGGCATGGTGGGGCACACCTTTGGTCCCAGCACTCAGGAGGCAGAGGCAGGAGGACCTCTTGAGTTCGAAGCCAGCCTGGTCTACAGAGTGACTTCCAGGACAGCCATGGCTACACAGAGAACCCTGTCTCAGGGGGCAAAAAAAAAAAAACAAAAAACCCAAGATGAGTTAGCAGGTTAGTTTTTACAGTATAGAAATCCCAGAGAGTATAAGAACTCGGGAGGGAGGGAGGGAGGGAGGAAGGGAGGGAGGGAGGGAGGGAGGGAGTGTCCAAACACAAGGGGCCCTGCCCTGCCCTGCTCTGGCGCTGACCTGGCTCCACGGCTGCCTGTGTTGTCACTTGTGCCTTGTGCTCCCCAGACACCGATGGCTGGTAAGTAATGCAGGAGTTGCCGCTGGGGCCTGATCGCCGAGAGAAAGATGCGCCAGACCGAAACTTTTTGGAAGGAGAAGGCTTCACTTCAAAAGGGAAAGAGAAAGCCTACTTAGCACCCACCTCAGAAACCATCACCAAGACAGACACCAACTGCTAGTCTCCCAGACACATACACAAGCTGTTCTGAAGCGAAGGCAGAAACGGGTTAGTGTCAGAAAAGGTGGCCTACAGGTTACTGCACAGAGAGGAGTCAAGTCATCTCACTTTAGAAAGAAACAGAAAACTTAAGATGAAAGTGACAAACACAGCCTTCTGCTCAGCTTTCACTGATGGAGTATGTTTGTTCTTTATTAACATCACCCAGTAAAAGCTACAGACAACACATCTCTACCCTTCTTAGTAGAGATGCATACAGCACTGTAATTTACATTGGGGCTTCACACTGAAAACACGTTTCTATGCCTCACAGCCCAGCCCGTCTGTGATGTCTATGTTCTCCTCACCTCACTAAGAGACAACTGATGCCTATCATGACAGCAAAGGAGGACGACCTTGAATCTGCCAGTGTCAAAACATAGAAAGTTTGAAAAGGAACACTGGCACATCTATTTCAATAAAGTTGTGGGAAAAGACTAAAAACTCCTTCAACAGTCATCAGCAAGGCTTCAACCACTTGAACTAACCTAACTCCTGGCCCGTGGACATGGAAGGAAAGATAAGAACACTGCTAACATCTTTGCCTGATCTTTCTATACAATGTCTGATTTTAGACACCTAAGCCTGTGTCACAAAGTCTACAAGGACAGCTATACATTTTTTTCCAGTCCCACCAATTCCCCAGAAATGGCCCTCACCTCGACGATACATGTAGGGAGAGCCAGGGGGAGCAGCAGCTCGGAAACGACTGAGACAGACAGTGACTGACACAAGGACGAGAAGCAGCGCTCACAGGATGTAGGAAGAGCAGGAGAGGCCTCTGGCCTTGGCAGCTCCCTGACAGAGGTGTCCTGCCCACCATCTCTTGGGGTAAGGGAGCCACTGGGGGTCATCTGGTAGAAGCCACTTACAGGGAATCTTCTTGAACACTGTGTTGCACATGAAGCGCTGGAACCGTTCAGCATAGAAGCCTGGACGATGCACTGATACTGTGTCCTGTTGAAAGAGATGACTACAGAGTTAAACAGAAAGGCCCAGCAAGAGGCTGTGTCATCCAATGGCCACATTCTCTTAGACCAAAACTGTACCAGAAGTGTAAAACCCAGAAATAAAATGAATAATAGAGAAGAAACTGAGGAGGCAAATGGCAAGAAATGGAGAGATGGGGAGGCCTTTAGCTGACTGCGATACTCACCCCATCATGTAAAACCCAGAAATAAAATGAATAATAAAGAGAAGAAACTGAGGAGGCGAATGGCAGGAAATGGAGAGATGGGGAGGACTTTAGCCGACTGCCATACTCACCCCATCATGTACCAGTGCTTTCCAAGAGTGCTCCAGCTTCTTAACAAACCTGCCAAGAAAAATATGTATCACAGAGTCTTTAAAAGAAAAGACCATTACAATTATTTATTTTAGAGGGCTAAAAAGGGCCATGATACCGGAAAACCTTAAACAGATAAACACTGCGCAAGTACATTCACTATAGTACACTGGCTTTCCAAAGAACAGCCACCTGGAAGCCAATGCTGCTTCTAGCTAAGCCAATTAAATGAACAGGACAGTTCAGTGATGAAACACTTGCCTACATGTATGAGGTCCTGGGTTTAATTGCTAGAAAAGCAGAGCAAGGCAAAACAGCATTAATGGATTGTGATGGAAAGGTAGTAGCAAATCCTGTAACTAAGCACTTGGGAGATTGGAGCTGGAGGATTGCCATGACCTCCAGGTCTGCCTAGGCTACAATGCGAGACCTTGTCTGAAAAACAAAAACAAAACCTGAACAAGCAACAAACCAGAAGAAAAATAGAAAAGAAAGCTAAAGGAATAGAAGGATAAAGCTACATTTGTGTAAGAGGGCTGGTGAGATGGCTCAGTGCACTAATGTGCTTTGCTACCATGTCTGATGACCCGAGTTTAATCTCCAGAATCCACAAGGTGGAGAACTGATTCCCACAAGTTGTCCACTGACCTCCACATGCCCATTGTAGCATAAACACACGATAAATAAGTAAGTGTACAAAGATTTTAGTGATAATAATCGGTACATCAAATATTGAATAGTCAGCCCACTTTAGTCCCTGCCCATGTGTCAGGAACCATCCTCCCTCATGTCCACTTCACTGCCCTTAGTTACACAGGCTGGTCATTTTTACATAACACAGAGATCTATTTTTCCTTTGTAGGAATGAAAATGTGCTTCCAGCTATCTCCCCATATGGAGGAGGATTCAGCCCACAGATTTCTCAGAGTCAAGGCAGATGGAGTACTCCACCCACTGCGTCTGAGGACTGACTCAGTATCCCACAGAAGGTATGTATCACACTGAAGAGGCGGTGAGTCAGAAAAACCAGGGATCAGCTCTTAAACTCTATAGGTAACCACACTGTGACTTACTGTTCTTGCATCATGAACTTTACAAAGAACACATCTAAGCCAGGTGGTAATGGTGCATGCACTAAGGAGGCAGAGGCAGGCTGATCCCTGAGTTGGAGTCCAGCCTGGTCAACAGAGTGAGTTCCAGCACAGCCTGGGTTACACAGAAACCCTGTCTCAAGAAAAACAACAACAACAACAAAAAGTAAGCTGGGGACTGGAGAGATGACACAGCAATTAAAAGCACTAGTTATTCTTGCAGAAGATCTGGGTTCAATTCCCAGAACCCACATGGTGACTTACAATAATCTATGATTCCAGCCCTAGGGGATCCGACACTCTCTTCTGACCTCCATGGGCACCAGACATTCAAGTGGTGCACAAAGACAGAACATTCAAATTTATAAAATGGGGGGGGGGGGGGGAGAGAGAAAGGCCAAGCAAATCTCTGAGTTCGAGGCCAACTTGGTCTACAGAGTAAGTTCTAGGACATCCAAAGCTACAAAGAGAAGAAAATAAACTAAAGAGGAGGAAAAAATAAAGAACCTTGGGTGACCACAGCTCAGTGCACCTTGTCCCCCAATCTGTGACCCCCATGTCCCTCACCTGTAAGACTGCAGAATATCAATGATGCCAATATAAAGCAGGAGCCTTTCCCCTTTGTTATTCCGGGCAGGGATGCCACCCATGCTGGGAAAAAGAAAAGAAGAGTTAGAGAAATCTGTTCACAGCCAGTAGAGACATCTCCTAACCTCCAGTCAAACCTGGTCATGGAACTAAGAGCTAAATATAAATGACTCACCCTCCAGACTAAGACCCCTCTGGACATGTATAACAATCTCCTTGTACTTTTCTCTCACACAGCTCCATCAAAGAGACCGAAATCATGACTACTCAGCAATTTTGCGACTAGTCCCCCAAAAACAAACATGCTGGTACTTTTGTATCTTCATTTGTTCCCACTAAGATACTTTTCTTGGCAGTCATGTTATAAAACACCTAAAAATGAAACATCTGAAACTTTTAGTATCCACAGTCATTGGATAAACCTAAGGCAGTAAGAAGCTTTCCACAGAGAAGCCTAGGTAAGCTATGATAAAAGTTCTAATGTGAGCCAGGTGCTGGTGGCACACACCTTTAATCCCAGAAGAGGCAGGGGATCTCTCTGAGGCCAGCCTGATCTACAAAGTTCTAGAACAGCCAGAGCTACACAGAAACCATGTCTCAAAAAACCCAAACCCAAACTAAGCCAAACCAAAAAAAAAAAAAAAAAAAAAAAAAAAAACTAATACGATTTACAGATTAGATTTACAACTAATATGATTACAGATTTATGCACACCACAGCCTAAGTGTTAAACATTTTTATCTTACACAACTCTTTCCAGATATACTTCAAACTCACATTTTCTCTTCCTCTTAGTCTTTTATTTTCCCTCTCTTAAACTCTTATGAAAGAATGGCCAATGGCCCCATGAGTGTTGGTTAATGCTGTTGGCCTCACTGTGAGATCAAAACTACTCTTTTCCAGAAGCCAGGTGCCTTTAAGAAAAAGTACTGTGAGAGAGAATATGTGTGACAGCTGTTGGTCCTAAGCCCACTCACTGGTCCTCAGTCTCCACAGTGCCGCCCCTTCGAGCCTCGCCCTGGATGGATTCCATGGCTGTGGAGTAGAGAGCCTTCTGTGGGGCTGGTCTGCGAGTGTCAACTGCGTATTGTACTTCATTGTTTATGGGCTCTCGCTGTGCATGATCTATGTTGTGGATTGACATCAGGAGGCTATAGTCCATTATCTTGAAGCTCTGTAGCACCTGAGGAAGAGAGGACAATGTAAACAAAATCTGGGAGGTGTCAGGACTTTTTTCAAGCTCTTACCTCTTGCATAACCTAACTAAACTCAACAGTGAAGTTCCAGATAATCACAGGCTTTGCTCTTAAAGAACATATCACTCTGGTAGGTCTTTATTTACACTCCTTTTCTTACCTTTCTCCCATTCAAGTAATGGGACAATTTTTTTCAGTACTGGAGATTGAATACAGGTCTCTGGCATTTATCACTAAGCTATATTCCCCAACCTCCCTTTACCCTTTAAATTTTAAGGTATAGTCTCACCAAGTTCCCCACAATTGGAATTATAGGTCTGAGTCACCAGAGTACCCAATGCAACTTATTTTTTTGAGTTCATTTTGTCACTTACAAGAACATTGTCTTTTCACATGAACAAGGACTATGTATCTGTACTGTAAAAAGTATGTGACAATAGACCGGGATCTTATCTAAGCCCCATTATTCCCAGCACTGCATAAATTGAGCAGGGTGGCATAAGCCTACAATCCCAGAACTTGGGAGATAAAGACGGGACCAGGAAGTCAAGGTCAACCATAGCTACATAAGGAGGACAAGAATAGCTAGGGTTACCAGAGACACAATCTCAAAAAAACAAGGGGAAAAAAGTACACTGTCAGAGCAGATTTGTGGCAGGACATTATAGAATCAGCTTCAATTTAGTTCAACATTTACCAAATAAAATATAAAAACAAGTACAATACAGCAATTCAGTACGTGTGTTTACATGATAGAAGAACACAGAGAAGTCTAAAAGAGATCACTGGGGGATGTATGTGTGGGAGAAGAAGCACACATCTTTTATATCAGCATTTGGGAGGCAGAATTCAAGGTTAGCCTGATCTACAGAGTGAGTTCCAGGACAGCCAGGGCTACACAGAAAAACCCTCCCCCTCAAAAAACCAAAGGGGGAGGGGGAGTTTAGAAAGCTGGGTTTACCGATATTTACTTGTAATCCCCAAACTAGGGAAGCAGAGTTAAAAGGATATGCTAGGGTTAGAGGCAATGAACAGGAAAAGGAATGAGTAATACTGATGGTCTAGACAAGTGGTTCTCAACAGAGATCGCCTGCCTCTGCATCCCGAGTGCTGGGAATAAAGGCGTGCGCTGCCGCCACCGCCACCACCACCCGGCTTAGAAGGACATTTTCACAGCAGTCACCTAAGACCACGGGAAAACACCAATACTTACAATTCATAACAAGAGCAAAATTACACTTATGAAGGAGCAACAAAACTAATTTCATGGTTAGAGTCACCACAACATGAGGAACTGTATTAAAGAGTTGAAGCATTAGAAAGAGTGAGAACCACTGGTTTAGAATATTATCAATCAGCAGATACAGTGTACAGTTGTGAAGTGTTCAACAACACTCAAACTTCCAAAATAGAGATTTGGAGCTGGCAGGCCAAGACCAAAATCTAAGGAATAACTGCTCTGTAGTACAACTAAGTTAAGTTTCCCTATGAATGCTAAGCTAGCTCAACAAGGAAATGTAGCCCAGTTGGGGAGGGTAAATGACAAAAGCAAATATGTAAAGGACCAGCAATGAGGCAATGTAAAAGTCATCTAAAATGCGATCTGGGGGATGGAGAGATCTGGGGGATGGAGAAGAGGCTGGGTGGGAAAAGTGCTTGCTGCACAAACACGTGGAATTGAGTGTGGATCCCCAGCACCCACATGAGAGTGCACGTCTGTAACCCCAGCACTATGAGGGAAGGCTCAGTTGGTCACCCAGTTTATATGAAATGGTGAGCACTTCAGTGAGAGACTTTGTCTCAGACAAGTAAGGTGGAGTGCCACAGGGAAGACATGCAATGCTGACCTCTGGCCTCTACATGTCACACATAGGCAAGCTCATACTCATACATAAGTGACAGCTTAGAGCAAAGTGCAAATGTACCTCTCACACACATAAACACACTCAACAAACAAACAAACAAACAAACAAACGCAGCCCAGGGAGCTAATGATCTGGGTTCCAGCTCCCATAGACTAAATGCTACAGAATCACCAAGATTTTTCAATGAAAATGATTTCTGCATCTGAAATAGAAGAAAATATAGCAACTCACCAAACAGTCACGCTGCAGAGTCTTACACAGAGCACTGTACATGTCAGCATCTAAAAAAAGACCGTCAGGAATATCTTGTAGGAAGTCCAGGTCTTTAAAGGTAGGGAGAAGCTTTTCTCGTTCTTTCTGAGAAGCCCGCCGTTTATAAGTTGAACCCTTCAGGTCATATTTCATGTGCATTTTGACTGACCGAGGTAAGAGATTGTTCATCACCACGATTCGTATGTTCTTGCCGCCTGCTTGCACACAGTACAGTCCATAGAATTTAGGCAGCAAAGTTCGAGGGTTTTGGTTAAGATTCTAAGGCATAAAAATAAGAAGTGGTTAAGCAAGTTAGCAGATTTTCAGTGAAACTCAAGGTAAAAGTTGCTACATACTGTTCCCCTGCTTTACAAAGGTTTTAGGTAAAATGTGTTGGCCTATATATTTGTTCATAATCTCCAATGGCATCTATGAGGATTTAAAGAGAAAACAGTAGTAAGCCAGTCAAGGGGGTCACCACCTATAATCAAAGACAGAGGCAGGAGATTCAAGAACCCAAAAATGGCTTTGGGATACACAGGAAGATCCAATAAAAGAGTGCCAGTTTAGCATTCACAGAGCCTAGGTTCAATGCTCAGCACCAAGTTAAACCCAGTGTGGTGGTGGCACAAGTACTTGGGAGGCAGAGGCTGGATGATCAGTAGTTCAAGGCCAGCATAGAAGATTTGTCTTAAAAGCCAGAAGCACTGAAAAACCATCTGTCTTGACTTCTACCTCTAAGTAAGTTCAAACACCAACATCAAGACAAGCACTGGTACTGCCGAGGACAGCCTCTGCCAGTGCTCCTCACTCACCATGTAGTACCCTGGAAGCAACTTCTGCAGAAATTCTGCTTCTTTATGCTGGACTGTCTTAATGATGAACTCATCATCACTGGACACATAGAAGAGGGAACCACTAGCTCCAGAGTTGGAGAGTTCAATCAATGGCTCACTGCAAAGGGAGTACTGAAAATAAGAGAAGACATTAAGAGTCAATGTGCCAGGGCCTACCCACCATAGAAATTATGTACAGATTCACATCAATGAACACTTAAGCAAGATGGTGGAAGAGGGAAATTCTTTTTGGAATATTCTTCTTATCTTAGAATCACAGGTTCTGTGATTAGAAACTTACCAAGTAATCATCAGGCCGGATGCCAAATAGCTCTCTAAAGTAACGGAAGGCAACAGGTGCATAGGTCTTGAAACGAAAGTCATTGTAATGATGAGCAGGTGTGAGGTTGCTCCCTTCACTGTGGGATTAAATATAAAGAAGCCTTAACTTGTCAGACCCCATCACCCATGGAGTCTACCTGGACAGATGCTTAAAGGAATGCCCAACAATACTTCTCAGAAGCACAGCAGGGATGATGAGTCAATTTGTGGGACAAAGGCACAACATAGGAGAATAAAACATAGGACTCGCACTGCCTCCTAGTCAATGCATTAAGTCATTAAGAGGGGTTTTTCTTTCTTTTTGCTTGAGATAGGATCTCACTATGTAGTCATGAATGGCCTCTAACAAACAGAAATCAGTTTACTTCTGCCTCACAAATGCTGGGATTAAAGGTACCATCAAACACAGCTAATTTGCTAATTCTGGGTGGATGAATGTTTTGCCAGCATGCATGTCTGTGCACCATATACATGCCTGGCAGTTTTGCAGCCAGAAAAAACACGTCAGATCTTTTGGAACTAGAGTTACAAATGGTTGTGAGCTAAAATATGGGTGCCAGAAAATGAACCTAGGTCTTTTGAAAGAACAGCAAGTGCTCTAAACCACTGAGCCATCTATCTAGCTCATTTTTTTAGATTATATTTAGTGTGTGTGTGTGTGTGTGTGTGTGTGTGTGTGTGTGTGTGTGTGTGTGTGTGTGTGCCCAAGCAAACATGCCTTGGTACATTGTTAAGTTATAGGAAAACTTGCAGGATTCAATTCTACCCATCATGTGGGTCCTCGGGATCAAACTCAAGTTAGGTTATTTGGCTTTACCTTTACCTGCTGACCCATCTCCCCAGCCTAAATAAATTGTTTATCTTTTATATAAGACTTCCCATTGGCCAGAGGCATATGACAAAGTCTGCTCTCTAAATTCTCTAATCATATTTACACTATTTACAACAAGGTTAAGAACTGACATGCTTAAATTAAACTAGAATCCTCAAAATTGCCCTGAGGTCTAGGACACTCTCTTAAATGTTAATTGACCTCTGTACCTGGGAAAGAAGATACTCTCCACCACGTAGAAGTCTTGCATGAGGACATCTCGCTCTGGCTTGGTACTCAGGCTGCCCACTGTGTGGGTGATGCCTAACTGGATGGCACCTTTCAAGGCTGATGAAGTTGTCTAAGAAATAGTAAAGAAATTATAGAATGTTCTGGTATCAAGTCTAACCAAAGTCTAGGCATGGTGGCACATGCCTATAATCCCAGAACACTGAAGCAGGACTGCCTTAAGCAGGAGGACTGCCTTAAATTCATGGCCAGACAAAGACCCTGTCTATATTTCAACTCTGAACTTGCTAAAAGGAAAAATAAACAAAAAAGCCTGACTATATGATAACAACCAAGGAGAAAACTAGAAATGGAGGCACACACCTGGAATCCCACCACTTAAGACAAGAAATTTACAAATTTAGGTAAGCTTGGACTATGCCTGGTTTTAAGAAACTAATCCAATCAACCAAACTCACAAAACTCATGATGGAAATGTAAGAAGAAACATTTGAAAACAATGCCCTTCCAATAGTTTAGATAGAATTTAGGCTAACCTAGTCCTCTACATTACAATTAAACCTAGAAACAATTAAGAAAATGGAAGATTCAAAGTAGCACGGAGGGCCATCTGTGTTGGTCTCAGTCAGGAAAGAGCTCCATTACTACTACCTGCCCTGGGGGTAGTTGGGCCACTCCAACTGTTTACTTCATCTGATACCGAATATAACAAAATTAACAGATTCTGATTTGGCCATATAGTTATAGAAGCTTTGGTCCTCTCAAAGAAGGACAAATATTTAAAGAACACTAAGGTAGTAAAACAAACAAACAAACAAACAAACAAACCCTGTTAATTAGAAAAGAAACATGGCCAGGAATGGTGGTGCATACCTTTAATTCCAGCACTTGAGAGACAGAAGCAGGTGGCTGACTCTCTGTGCATTTGAAGGCCAGGTTGATCTACATAGAGTTCCAGGCCAGGCACTCACTCTCTCTCTCTCTCTCTCTCTCTCTCTCTCTCTCTCTCTCTCTCTCTCTCTCTCTCTCTCTCTCTCTCTCTCTCTCTCTCTGTCACCACACACACACACACACACACACACACACACACACACACACACACACACACACACGCAAAAACAAACACAACACATGGCACATGAAAAATTCTACTTATATATGGGTGTATGTCTGCACATGTGTGTAACATCCTGGTCAGAAGAAGGAATCAGATCTCATGGTATTAAAATGGTATTGAAGATACTTGCTTGTGTTTGTGGATGAAAAGATACTGGAAGACAGGTTTTTAGACACTTTGCAAATAACCATTGTTAATATATACAAATTTGCTTGGTAATACTGGCAACTCGAGAATAAATCAGCACATGTAAAAGGAAAAAAAAGGGGGTTGTGTTCGCCCGCTGAAACAATAGCTGAAACAATAACTCAGCAGTTAAGAGCACTGGCTGCTCTTCCAGAGGGCACAGCCACCCACATGGTGACTCTGTAACTCCACTTTGAGGATATCCAACACCTTCTCTGGCCTCTTTGGCACCAGGCATGTAGTCAATGCACAGACATACATGAAAGCAAAACATGCATAATGCTAAAAATAATAGTACATTCAGGCCGGCGGTGATGGTGCACCTAAGCCCCAACACTAGGAAGGTAGAGACAGCCTGATTTCTTGAATTCTAGGACAGCCTAGGCTACACAGAGAAACCCACTCTTAGGGAAAAAAAGAAGAAGGAAGGAAGGAAGTCAAAAAAGAACATTAAAAAACGTCAACATAATTCTGAGAAACATGAAAACAGTAAAATTCAGGGAGAAAAAGTATTAGAGGTGAGTGATAATTGGGTCTACAGGTGATAACCGAGTCTAAGTTCAGTCCCAAGCACCCATAAGAAGGAATCACAACAAACTAACTCAAGCTCAAAGGGGTCCAACCTTCCATAGCAAGTTCAAGGCCAGTCTGGACTACATTATAAGGCCTTGTCTTAAAAAAAAAAAGGGAGATGGGGGGCAGGTGGTGGTGGCAGCACACATCTTTAATCCCAGCACTCAGGAGGCAGAGGAAGGTGGATCTCTGAGTTCGAAGCCAGCTTGTCTACAAAGTGAGTTCCAGGACAACCAGAGCTAAATAGTGAAACCCTATCCTGAAAAACAAAACAAAACAAAAAAACAAACAAACTAATAGAAAAAAAAAAGGGGGGGGGAAGAGCAGAAACAGAGTTCCAAGCAGGTGTGGTGCATGCCTGTAATCTTCAACAACCTGGGAGAAGGAAGGAGGGTCTGTAATTCAAGGTCATCCTCTGCTACAAGTGAGTCTGGGATCAGCCTGTGTATATAAAACCTACTTTCAAAAAGGAAGGAAACAGAACAAAACACAAACTTGGGTTTCCTGTAGCAAGGGGAAAGGTGGCCTTTTAGGACTCAGCAATATATTTGTATCTAATAATGAAATCCAATTTCTTCCACTCAATGAAAATATCAACCAAGGCTGGGCATGATAGTGCACAACTTTAATCCCAGCACTTGGGGAGGCTGAGACAGGTGGATCTTTGTGAGTTAGAGCTGGCCTGGCCTACATAATGAGTTTGAGGATAGCCAATGGCCTTTAAAAAGTTTTTTTTTAAAAGACAGTATCAACCAACATTAGAATTTTTATTAGTAAGTCTCCTTTAATCACCCATATCAAAAGAAAATAATTTGTTCTTTATGAATTAAATTTTAAAATACAAGTTACATTATGTTCATTGTCAGTAAATAGGCTGAATGTGTTGGTGCACTTTAGTTTCAGCACTCAGGAGGTAAAGACAGGCAGATCTCTGTGGATCTGAGACAGCATGGTCTACACAGAGAATTCCAGGCCAGGTAAGGCTAAATAGAGAGAACTTGTCTCAAATGAAATAAAACAAAACCACAAACCAACACACAAAAAAAGAAAAAACAAATGGAATAGTTTGTAGAGGACATATCAAGGACAGTGCTGGGCAGGCATGGTGGCTCATACCTACAACCTAAGCACTACAGAGGCTGAGGAAGAAAGCCTCAGAAAGGGAGTTCAAGGCCAGCCTCACCTACATAGAGAGTTCCAGGCCACCCTGGAAACACTATCTTAAAGCAAACAACCAAAAAACCTAAAAAGCCTAACATAGTAACAGTATTGCCTCTGGTATATTACAAAGTAAGATGTCCCATCCAGTCTGTCCAAACTTACCTTTTTATATGTAGTTTCTCCAGAGGGATCAACACTTCGGTGGCCTATTTTCTTGATAGGCATAACAGAGGCATTAGGTCCCTAAAAGAAAAGAATTGTGATTAATACATGGCCAGGTAGTGCTACATGCTTATAACCCCAGCATTTGGGAGGAAGAGTTAAAAGGATTGTTAGTGCAAGGTTATCTTAGGCTACACAGCCAGTGAGCTAAATGTTAACCTACAGTACAGTCTCAAAAGCCCAAAAAGATGACAGTAATTTCTCGCTCACACATAATATAAACAGTTCTAGTGATAGTATGTCAAAAAAAAAAAAAAAAAATTGATGAGGCTGGAAAGATAGCTCAGTAGTTAAGAACACTTATTGCTCTTAACAGAGGACCCAGACTTACAAGCTCCTTAACTCCTGTTCCAGGGAATCTGAAGGCCTCTTATCTCTTTGGGAACCAGGAATACATACATGCAGGCAAACATTTATATAAGTAAACAATCACCCCACTGCCCACCCACCAAAACAAATAAACCAGGAAGTTGAAAGATGGCTCAATGGTTAAGAACATTGGCTGCTCTTTGGGAGGATCTGAGTTAAATTCCCAGCATCCACCCGGCCACTCACAACCATTTGTTACTCCAGTCCAGAGAAATCCAATACTTTCTTTGGTACACATATGTTTCACATATATACAAATAGACAAAACATTCATACACATGAAAGTAAAATCCATAAATCTAAAAAAAAAAAAAAAAAAAAACTTAAAGAGCAATTTTTAAAAAAGGTAGAACCAGTCATGGTGTCAAAAGCCTTTAATCCCAGCATTTGGATCTCTATGAGTTTGAGGCCAACATTGTCTACAAAACAAGTTTCAGGACAGCCAGAACTATTCCACAGAGCAACCCTGCCTTGAAATAAAATTAAAATTAAGAGTACTGGCTGCTCTCTCCAGAGGTTCTGAGTTCAATTCCCAGCAACCACATGGTGGTCCATACCATCTGTAAAAGATCTGGTACCCTCTTCTGGACTCAGGCATACATGCAGGCAGAACACTGTACACATAATAAATAAATCTTTTTTGTAACTGGTTGTGTTCCTGGCTGTTCTGGAATTCATTCTGTAGACCAGGCTGGTCTTGAACGCTGAGATCCACCTACCTCTGCCTCCCAAGTGCTGGAATTAAAGGTGTTTGACACCACAGTCAGCAATAAATCTTTAAAAAAAAAAAAAAAACACTTTACAGGAGGTGCCATCTCATCAGCTTTGAAGAGATTCTCAAGAATATGGTATGGCTTTGTATGCCACCCACATAACAGCTCCAGAAATATAATAAACCATCACAGCAGATTCTAACTAGCTATTCCCAGGAATTGATATGCCAGTGCAAGAAACATGAAGTTACTCTTCACGTCATTAATATCCACCAAGTTAGGAAGACAGAGGACAAAACTAGTGAAAATAGTATGCCACAATCTTAAGACCTAATAGTCAAGGCCCTTAATAAAAGGGCAAGGTAGTGATCACCTATAAGCCCAGTCAGTACTTGGGCTTATAGGTGGTACTGGAATGACCATTTCAAATCCAATCTTGATTACATAGTGAGTTTGAAGTTATGAGATCTAAAGTAATATGATCAAAACAATAAAATGCATATTACCTCAAAGACCTTGAAAGAGATTCTAAAGAAAAGCCTGAAATCTCAGAAAAAAGTGCCAGGTCATTATTCTGAACCCTGACACAAGCACAGCAATGAAACAAAACTAAGAGGGGACTAAGAAATCTCCATGTGGGGAAAGGATAGCAAACAAGCTATTTTGCACAGAAAAGATGGGTACAAAGATAGCTGGGAGGCTGAGGCAAGTGGAAGTGCCCAAAGTTACAAGTTAGTTCATGCTATATACCAGGTTAGCCTGAGTACAGTGAGATTCTGCCCCCCTCCACCCTCCAAAACAAACAAGGATGAGGTACATAGCTCCACTGGAAGAGTGCCTGCTCAGTCTATGAGAAGTCCAGACTTCCCTCTGAAGCACTGCAAAGCCTGTGTGTGGTGCATGCCTGTAATACCTGTAATGTGGTGCACGCCTGTAATACTCAGGAGGGGAGGTCAACCTTAAACAAACCTTAAACAAACACATCGGGAGGCCAGAGATGGTTAAATAAGGCCCTGCCTAAAAAGTAAGTAAGTAAATAATAAGCCAGTAAAACTCAAAAAACAAAAAAATATGCTCAATCAAAATAAAATATTATAGCCAGATATGGTGACACACACTTTTACTTGCAGAACTTAGGAAGCAGAGGTAGGTAGATCTCTGAGTTTGAGGCTAGCCTGGTTTACAGAGTGAGTTTTAGGACAGCTAGAGCCACAGAGGAACCCTGTCTCAAAAAAAAAAAAAAAAAAAAAAAGGAAAAATCCAAAAATTAATATATATGATAGTATTGTATCAGAGATTTAAGTTCAGCAAGTAAAGAGCCCACAGCCTAAGAATGAAGGCCAGTGTTTGGATCACCAAGTAAAAGCTGGGTAGAAATAGCAGCCCATTCATTGTAATCCTGCACTTGAGAGGCAGCAGGGTCACCAGATCAGACAGGCTAGCTGACTAGCCAAATTTAACTAAGTTACAGGTTCAGCAAAAGACGGTGGAGGGTCATCTACAGAGTGCATGTGCATACAGAGACGCCTGACATCAACCAACCATCTCTACCTAACACAAAAATACAGTGCTCCCACACATGTACACACACCAAACATACATATACACTATTTAAAAAAAAAAAAAAAAAAGCTAGGGAGTGGTGGCTCTCACCTTTAATCCCAGCACACTGGAGGCAGAGGCAGGAAGATCTCTGAGTTTGAGGCCAGCCTGGTCTACAAACTGAGCTCCAAAACAGCCAGAGCTCTTACACAGAGAAACTGTAAACAAACAAAGCAACAAAAAAGCCAGGCATGGTGATACATGACTTTAATCCAGCACTCAAGAGGCAGACAGGATCACTGAGTGTTCGAGGTCAGCCTGTTCTACATTGTAAATTCCAGGTCTTTCAAGCTACACAGAGAAACTATATCTCCAAAAAACAAAAACAAAATCAGAAACAAACAAAATCTCACAAATTCCCAAAATAAAAACAGAGATGTAGAGAGGCATGGTGGCACATATAATCTCAGTGCTCCAGAGGCTGAGAAAGAAAGATGAATCTGAGCCCTGCTGGGCTATACAATATATACCCTGTCCCAATAGTTATGTAATTTCTAGTAAACCAAAAAGATGCAAAAATAGAATTGTCTACCTCTGGGCTATATCCTCAGCCTACAGCGCTCACCTATCACATGAGGCACTGGATTTGATGCCCAGAAACATGACATACCCACTCACTCACCCATTACAAAAGAGGGTCCTGTCTTTTTCACAGCATTCAAGAAAACATGGCTGACTCTCACATGAGGCAGATCAAGAGCAACTCGGTGACTGGGCAAAGAAAAGGTAGCATGTGAAAGAAAAAGCAGAAAAGCAACAAGACTAAAAAAAAAAAAAAAAAAAAATAGTGAAAATTCTGGCATTACAAGACAGAAGGGAATTCTGCAAAAATCCCAGACTGCCAGCACAAGTGAGAGGTCATACATACTCATCTTCAACAGACCCAGAAAGTGAAAGACTTGTAAGAAGCTGAGGAACGTAAAGAAACACTGAACTCAGTGAAGCTGGAACTCAAACTTTTCTGTACAGTGTTATCTTTGTACTAAATCCTGTAGTCTAGTCAACAACTATTCTACTGCTACATTTAGAAATATGAGATTATGATTCTTTTCATGCAGTTGCATGTGTTTTTCTTTGAATAAATTAACAAGCCAAATAAATGTCTCTGCCTCTCTGTCACTGACACACACTGACACTGACTGACACACATACACCCCGATCCTGTCTAATTAACTCCCCAAGACATAAACAAAGGGAAAATGACAGCCTTGTCTACCCCATAACCCAACGCAAAACCATAAACTTCCTTAAAATACCGTGAGATATTTTGCATTTTTTTCCTTTTTTTTTTTTTTTTAAGGATTTACTTATTTATTTTATATATGTGAGTGCTCTATCTGCATGTATACCTTTATGACAGAAGAGGACATCAGACCCACTATGGATGGCTGTGAGCCACCATGTGGTTGCTGGGAACTGAACTCAGGACCTCTGAAAGAACAGTCAGTGCCTTAACCACTGAGCCATGTCTCCAGTCCTTCATTTTCTTTTCTTTTTTTTTTTTTTTTGTGACTGAGTTACATGATTCTCAAGTATTAACTCTGTAGATGACAGCAGTGTGCTGTGTTGTCAGACGTTTGGACATACTTGGACAGATATTCTTCTGTGCCAGAATTATACTTTTAGCAAACAATGAATCAATATAAAACTCACCTCAGATCCTATGGCTCTCTTGATTCCAGATGCTGCTGCTTAAAAAAAAAAGGGAGAAAGAAAAAAATCTTCAGCATATATAAATACAGTCATAAAACTTCTACCAAACTCACTGTGAGGATCAAGGTTTAAGTCAAACTACACATAGCCATAAACTCCTTACTGCCTCTTGCACCAATATCAAATCCTTTTGGATAGCACTTTTTTAAAAAGCTCATTTAAAATAAAATTGCTGACTTATTTATTGTGTGTATGCACCTTGATCATTCATGTAGATATCAGAAGACAACTCTGAAAAACTAGTTATTGCCTTTGCCTTTTATTTATGTGTCTGTTTATTTTGGAGGCAGTCTCCCTTCTGCCTCTATGCCGCTTACTTCCTAGTCCTGGCTCATGAGCCTGCCCTTACTCATCTCCACCCACTTCTTGCTAGAATTACAAAAGTGAGGCACCACATCCAGGGATAAACTTAAGTGCTCAGGCTCGCATGGCTATTGCTTTCACCAGCTGAGCCAACAGCACTTTTTAAATGTTCTTTCTTCCCCTTCCATACCTACAAGGGCCTTATTATGGGGGGCGGGGCTTTCGAGACAGGGTTTCTCTGTGTATCCATGGCTGTCCTGGAACTCACTTTGTAGACTAGGCTGGCCTCAAACTCAAAAGAGATCTGCCTGCCTCTGCCTCCCAAGTGCTGAAATTAAAGTGTTTGCCACCACAACCAGCAACTGTTCTTAATGCATTTAACCATCACAGAAAATGTCAGTGACACATGGCAGAAAGACAAAGAGCCCAAGAGACAGACAGATACCCAAGGAGCTCAGTCTGGTAGCATATGCCTATACTTCTAGCATTTCAGAGGTTGAAGCAGTATTATCAAATCAAGAAGCTTGCTAGTTCAAGGCCAGAGTATGTTACATAATAAACTCCAGGCCCAAGCAAAACAATAAAAAAGATTTAGCTCTACAGATAAGACCAGAACATCTGAACATCAGACTAGGACAGAACACTTGCCTAGAACATACAAGATCTAAATCTATTTCCCAGTACTGGGGGGTGGGGGGGGCATGCCTGGAAGACCTAGCAATACTGGCCTATAATTCCATCCAGCACTTGGAAAATGGAGGCAAGACCAGACTAGGTTATACAGTGAATTCAAGGCGGTGGTGGCGAAATGCCTTCAGTCGAAGCACTTGGGAGGCAGAGATAGGCAGATCTCTGTGAGTTTGAGGTCAGTCTGGTCTACTGAGCCAGTTCCAGGATAGGCTCCAAAGCTACAGAGAAACTCTCAAACAACAACAACAACAACATCAACAACAACAACAAAACCAAAAACAAATAAATAAAACAAAACAAACAACAAATAATAGAGCAGACCATTATTCATCAGAATTTTTTCCTAGCATTTGTTTAAAATATCTTCACGAACAGGGCAGTGGTGGTACAACCTTTAATTCCAGTACTGGGGAAGCAGAAGCAGGTGTATCTCTGTGAGTTCAAGGCCAGCCTGGTCTACAGAGTGAGTTCCAGGTCAGCTAGGGCTACACAAAGAAACCCTGTCTTGAAAAAACAAACAAACAAAGAAGACAGGGTCTCACATAGCCCAGGCTGGCCTCTAACTTTTGATCAAACATACAGCAAGGCTGGTTTTAACACTTAAACACTGTCTGGGACTATAGGTACATATCATCACACCTATTAATATAAAACTTAAAAGCTTAACAAATACATCTCAGGTCTTACTACAAGGAGTAGTAAGATTTAAAATTTAAGAGACACATTACCTAACTTAAACTTGATTAGATGCTAACTGGCAGATGGGTCAGAGGGTGAATGTTCCTACCATCTAAGTCTGATTCAGGACACATGGTGGAAGGAAAGAATAGACACCTGACCTCCATAAGTGTGCCATAGCACCCAACACCTTCCCCGGAACAAAGAAATGTAATAATACTAATTTTAAAATGTAGACAAAAGCCTCAAGAGAAAATGTGAATAATAATTCTTATTAAGTGTTTATTTATACTTGCTGTTTTGCAGCACCAAGGCTTCAGAGCCAGGAAGGCTGCTTAAAGGGAAGGGCACTTGCCAAAGTCTAATAACTTAAATTCCATCTCTGAAACCCCATAATAGCAGAGAGGAACTGATTCTCATAAGTTGCCCTTTGATTGTCCCATACATGTGCTGCTGCATGTACACCCTCACACACATGCAAATATAATAATGGTTCTACTACTGAATTGCATTTATAGCCACAATTATTTTTAAGTTTGAAGATATAACAATTGTTATAACATTCTACCGCCCCAAAAAAGACTATTTATGTATAGAAATACTTTCTTCCTTTTTGTTTTCTGAGGCTGTCTTAAGCAGTAAGACTGGCCTTCAATTTGATACGTAGGTAATGGTGACCTTGAGCTCCAGATCCTCCAGTATCCACCTCCCACATGATGGTTTGCCCAGGTCTACAGAAATATGTTCTGAAGTGTTTATCAGTGAAATTATAAAAGACCTGAACTTATCTAAGACATTCCAAGATAGGGAGGAAGGAGATTTGGGGAGAGGGGAATGGAAGAGAATAAGAGCAAGGGAAAAAGTAGCTAGTGGGGAGAGCAAGTGAAAGGTGGGGAAGAAAAACAGAAGGAAGGAAAATGAGAGAGGGGGGGAAGAAAGCTGTGACACCATATATTTCTACTATTTCCACCATCCTGACAGGCAGAGACATTGCTACACAAGTTCTAAGTCAGCTAGAGGTCCCACTTCACAAACAACAAATGGGCATAGCCAGGCTTAGTGGTCCTTGCCTTTATCCCAGCTTGGGAAAGGGAAGGGGCAGGTGGATCTCTGTGAATTCAAGGGCAGCCTGGTCTACACAGTAAGTTCCAGGACACCCAGGGCTACAAAGTTAAGAACTGTCTAAAAGAAAAAGGGGGTGGGGCACTTTAGCAGGGCATGGTTGCACATGCCTTTAATTCTAGCACTTGAGAGAGATGCAGAAGGATATCTGTGAGTTCGAAGCCAGCCTGGTCTACATACCAAGTTCCAGGACAGTCAGGACTAAATAGAGACTATCTCAAAAACTCAAAGAATAACAAGAAAAAAGTTAGGCCTGCTACTGAGTGATAATAATCCAAGCACTTTGAAGGCCGAAGCAGGAGAACTACAGTGAGTTCCAGGCCGGCTTGGGATACATAGTTGTAGCGCAACAAAGGACTAAATAGTAAGACTTTTATATAAAAATAATTAAGAGTCTGGCATAGTGGTATATGTCTTTGATTTTAGCACTCAGCAAGCAGAGGTAGGTGGATTTCTGTGAGTTCAAGGCCAGCCTGGTCTACATAGAGTGACTGATTCAGGACAAGCAGGGTCACACAGAGATCCCATTTCAAAATAATAAAAAAATAAATAAAATGGAGTTATTTAAGTAGAATCTGAGTACTTAGCTCCCCTCTTGTCACAAATAAAAGCTATTGTCATTTCCAAGTTAGCAAACCAACACACAACAAATATGTTTTGTTTTTCAAGACAGGGTTTTTCCATGTAGTCCTAGCTGTCCTAGAACTTACTCTGTAGATCAGGCTGGCCCTGAACTCAAACACTCTGCCTACTTTTGCCTTCCCAGCGCTGGGACTAAAGGCATGTGCCACCAACAGTCAGATATGACTTTTTTTTTTTTTTAAGGAAAGAGCTTGGTGTGATAGTGTATGCCTTTAACCCTGGCACTTAGAGGGATAAGCAGGTGGATTTCTGTGAGTTCAAGGCCAGCCTCTACAAATCAAGTTCCAGAACAGCCAGAGTTGTTACACAGAAAAACCCTTTCTTGAAAAAAGCAAAACTAAAGCCCACCCTCAAAGGGGGGAAAGCTTAAGGAAAGTAAAGAAAGGCTTTTGAAATTTCTGTAGTTTAATCTTCCTTATAAAGTAAAAGTATAGAAGTAACAGACAGGGTAGAAGTACTTAAAGCCATATATCAAAAACAGGGGACCTTTCAGTTCCAACTTTTCTTCTAAGTCATCTTTTTGTTTTCAATTTTCTTACTACACGGAATTAGGCTAGGAAAGGAAAATATGAACAAAAACGAATGTTCCAAATATAAGTTTCAAACTTGCTAACAGAAAATGCACTTTCTCCTCTTAAAATAACTCTTCAGAGCCAGGCAGTGGTGGCCTACGCCTCTAATCCCAGAGTTTGGGAGGCAGAGGAATGTAGATGTATAGAGTTTGAGACCAGCCTGGTGTACACAGTGGGTTCCAGGACAGCCAGTACTATGCAGAGAAACTCTGTCTTGCTATGTTGCCCAAGTGGTCCTCTTACCTTAGCCTCCAAAGTTGCTTCCAAAATGCATCATCACAACTGGCTCAGAAGGTACAGCAAGTACAGATATTCTTTATAGTTTTGGGTTTTTTTTTGGGGGGGGGACAGAGTCTCTACCCAAGCTAGCCTAGCACTAGTTATATAGCCTGGACTGCCCTCACAAATTTATGGCAATCCTCCTCTACTAGCCCTTCAAGTGCTAGGATTTATAGGAATAGACTAACAAACACATTTCAGAATGTGTTTCTGTTTCTTTGCTTAAGATGTTAGTCAGGCCAGGCATAGTGGCACATGCTTAACACTTGAGAGGCAGAGACAGGCAGATCTCCGACTTCAAGTTTGAGGCCACTTGAAATATTTACATGACAGCCAGAACTACATAAAGAGACTGTCTCAAAAAGAAAAAACAAAAACATAAAAAAGTCAGTCAGGCACATACCTTTAATCCCAGCACTTGGAAGGTAGAGGAAGTCAGATCTCTCTGAGCACAAGGCCAGCCTGCGTTATATAAGATCTTGTCTCTCAAAAAAACAGCAAGGCTGGCAAGATGGCTTAGTGGGTACTTGTTATGCAAGCCCACCAATCTCATCTTCTGAACCCATGTAAAGGTGAGAGAGCTGAGTTCACATATACTCTGTCCTCCACATATGCATGTCCCCAACAGAATCTCTCTCTACACACATACACGTTCAATAAAATTTAATAAATAGTAAAAATAAAAATCTAAACAGCATGGCTTTCCACTGTTGTGTTTATAATAGACCAAAAGACTTCCAATAGATATACTCAAGAGTTTCTTTTAGACATCTTACACTTGTGTACAAGATTAGTTATTAATCTTGAAAAAAAAAAAGTACGTTCACAGGGCTACAGATATGGGTTAGCAATTAAGCACTGACTGCTTTTCCAGCACCCCCATGGCAGATCACAATCATCTGTAACTACAGTTCCAAGGGATTCCACACCATTTTCTGGCCTCTACAGGCATCAGTTACTCAGGGGCTACACAGAAATTCATGCAAGGAAACACCCATACACATTAAAAGAAAAAAAAAATCAGTATTTGAAAATTCCATATTAACTTCTAAAATAGTTTCTGAAAGAATGACTAACAATTCATATACTATGTGAGAGCTTTTGAAGGAAATCAGAAAGATTAAGTTCCTTTCTGTGCTATTCTCTCCTTTAAGGACTCCTGGTTCAGACAGAATATACACCCAGCAAGAAACATCTAGATTACAGCCAAGTTAGTTCACACGGATGGCAAGGGAAGAGCAGGGCATCTAGCAGAGTGCTGTTCCTCTTCCTTGTTCAAGGCACTGGGTTTGATCCACAACACCAGAAAAACAGACTAGCAGGGGGCAATAATAACACAGTGCATAAGATTATATACTCCAGAAAAAAAAATAAAAAAAGAGAAGAAGAAAAATAAGAGGAAGAAAAGAATATGGTTTTTACAGTTCAGGCATTTAGATTTGCTAGGTCTCAACACAGGGCTCAACATTTACTGAGTATGCAAATTGAGCAGTTCGGTTAAACTTCTCTAAGCCTTGGCTACTTCCTCCATAAAATGTAGAAACAAGGCCTGGAGATAATACAAACTTTTTCTTTTTTTTTTTTTGGGGGGGGGTTTCAAGAGAGGGTTTGTCTGTATAACAGAGAACTTGCTTTGTAGAGCAGGCTGGCCTTGAACAGAGCTCCACCTGTCTCTGCCTCCCAAATGCTGAAATTAAAGGTGTGCACCACCACAGCCCAGAAATACAAACTATTTTTGATAGTATATTCAAATCTAGAAGGTCTTGGGCCAATCTCCTGCAACCCTACTCCTGCCCCACCAGCCCCCCAAAACAAAAGAAAGAAAAAAAAAAATCACAGGAATAGCATCATGTGCCTCCACAGAGCTGTTATGAGAATCACCACAGAGTTGTTATGAGAATCAAGTCACATAAGGACTTGTAGTAATTGTTCTAAAAACACTATTTACTACCATTAGTTACCATTGTGAATAAACTGACTGTACTTGTTTGGTCATTTTTTGTTTTTTTAAGACAAGGCCTCACTCTGTAAACCAGCCCCACCTATGACTTACGTAGCTCAGGTTGGTCTTAAACTTAAGGCAATTCTCTTGCCTCCCCTTCCTGAGCACTGAGATTAAAGGCTTGAGACATCATACACCATGCTTAGGTATAAGAATACATTTTGAAACCCCCTTAAAGCATGGGAAAAATTAAGAAAAACAAAAAGTGTAACATAAATGGAAAAAAAATGGAAAGGAAAAACCTGGGACTAACGTACTGAAACAAGACATCCATGTTAGAAAGCACTGTCCTGGCAGAGCAGCACCACATACTGTAACTATTACAGGGAAAGGGCTGGCTGCTAGTTACTCGGAGGAGCTCATGCTTCTTTAGCACAAACACACATCACATCTACCTCTCTTACGGTGAACCCCACAGCAAAGAAAGTTGAAACCTAATAAGGGAAAACAAAAAGTTATCACTTAGTTTAGGGTACTATTTGCTTACAGTAGACTAAATATATTCACATTAATTAACAAAAACCTCAGTTTCCAGCATCGTACTGTGAACAGGCTGCTTTGCCACTGAAGTTAATTGCTCCTATCCAGAGATGTAGTTCTAGAACACAAATTCCAGTTGCTGACAGGTAGTGGTGATGCATGCCTTTAATCCAGGACTCAAGAGCTAGAGGCCAACCTGGTCTACAGAGTTAGTTTTAGGACAGTCAGAGCTGTTGTACGGAGAAAGCCTATTTCAAAAAAAGCAATAATAATAATAGAAACTCCAGTAGTCACAAAATTTTTACTTCAAATCATTTAACTCTCCAGTGAATTCCAATTGGAGAAAATTTTCAGATCTAAAGCTATTCCGGGGTCTGGAGAGATGGCTTGGAGGTTAGGAACACTGGCTGCTCTTCCAGAGGTCCTGAGTTCAATTCCCAGCAACCACATGGTGGCTCACAACCACCAGTAACAAGATCTAAGTGCATGCAGGTAGAACACTGTATACATAATAAATAAAATCTTTATTAAAAAAAAAAAACTATTCTATGCACAGGTTCCTATAATGAATGCACATACAAGGATATTCACCGTAGCAGTATATGTAATAAGTAAAAATGTACAGGTACTGTATTGAAAAGATCACAAGTGAAAAAGGATAAATAAATCATAGGGTAGTTTACAATGGAATATTACATAACCATTATTTTATATAATAAGCATTATCTTTAAACACATGTTTATATATAGCTTAGATAGCATGTCATACTAAAAATAAAATATTTTAGTCAGTATCTTACTATGAAGTCCAGTCTGGCTTTGAACTCAGAACCTTCTGCCTCAGTTTTCCAAAATCTGGCATGACATGTATTATCTTCTACACCCAACTCCACAGTAAATTATTGAACAACAACAATAAAAAGTTTCAAAAGAAAGTATAATAAGAGCTGAATATATGAATGCCTCTTCCCAACACCCACAGCTCACAACTGTCTGTAACCTACTTATTCATATATAAAAGGTCCTCAAACATGACAATGTCTACATGCTGGTATCAGCTTGCCTTGATTAGTTTCTGTTTTTCCTGAACCACAGATAAACCCTTTATAATCAGCATGTTTTTGTTTTTTAAAGGTTAATATTTTTACTTGTTGATACACACAGGGTCTTTCTGTGATAATTTTAGTTGTTGATATACACAGGATCTTTCTGTGTATCCTTGGCTGTCTGGAACTCACAGAGATCCTCCTGATGGGATTAAGGCATGCACCACCACAATCCAGGTTAAGATAGTTTTATTTTTATTTTATATGTATGGGTATTTTGACTTTGTGCACCATGTGCATGTCTCATGCCCATGGAACCAAAAGAGAGTGTTGAATCCATTGGAACCAGAGTTACAGACAGTTGTGAGCTAACATGAGGGTGCTGGGAATTAAGCCATGAGAATGCTGGGAATTGAACCTGGGTCCTCTGGAAAAACAGCCAATGCCCTTAACCATTGAGCTATCTATCCAACCCAAGAAGTATGTTAATCTGTATATTGTAAACTAAAGAGACACATAGAGAAAGCTTTAGTGCTATTCTGTTTGTTTTAAAACCTTTAGCTCCCGATATTCTAGTGTTCAACAGCCACTCAACAAACCACCACCACCACTCAAACACACAGTAACTAAGGTTCATAACAAAATCACTGTCCTATGCTAAAAAAATAAGTTAGAAGGAAAAAAAAATTAAAAAGATGCCTAGAAGGCCATTTAGTAAAGGTGCCTGTCATGGTACCTGACAAACTGAGTTCAATCTCCTGGACCCACATGGGAGGAAGAGAACTAATTCCTACACTTCATTCTTTGACACCACCCCCCACAAATGTATGAACATACATACATATATACATACATACATAGAGAAAAGTATAAAAAATAATAATAAATAGAGGAGACTAGAGAAATGGCCAATCTGATTCCATGACCTCTGATGCCTCTGCCATTTGAGGGCACCTGAACTCATGTGAACATGCCCACACACAGACACATATATACATAACATCAAATCATTTTTCTTTCATTTTTTTGTTTTTTCAAGACAGGGTTTCTCTGCAGCTTTGGAGCCTCAAACTCAGAGATCCACCTGTCTCTGCCTCCTGAGTCCTGGGACCGAAGGGGGAGTGCCACCATCCGGCTCAAATAATTTTTTATGACATATTACTTTGGGATACCCTACAATCTTTTTAAAACCTATATAAATACATATAAGAGACTTCTCTGAGAGGAAAGCATGGAGGTTGGGAAATAACTCCACAGGTAAAAGCTTTTGCTGTACAGGCCTAACAACCTTAGTTCAACCTTTAAACCCATGAGGGAGTCAGATAAGTGGTAAGGCTGGAAGCCACTCCCAAAGTTGTTCTCTGACCTCCACATGCACACCATGGTATGCACACACTCACACAACATAAAAACCTTTAAAAAAGACAACTATCTTTCAAATTATTAATGGTCTCTTATAATGTTGATACTCCATATTTACATTATCTCATAAATGTTACAAGTTGAAAAATATTTTTAAAAACTGAACAAAACAGGATCTGGCAGAATATGGTGTCACAATCCAATAATCCCAACACATAAAGTAGAAGCAGATGTATCAGGAATTAAAAGCCAGCCTTGGCTATACAGCAAATTCAAGGCCAGCACTATTTTTCATCTCAAAAACCCAGTATAACAATAAATAATAAAAATAAGGTGTGTGGTGGCACAGACCTTTAAAATCCCAGAACTCCGGAAGACAGGTGAGTTCAGGGCCAGCCTGATCTACAAAGCAAGTTCCAGGACTGCTAGGACTGTTACACAGAGAAACCATCTCGAAAAACAACAACAACAAAACATAAGGTCAGAAATCATTGTTACTAAAATGATTTCAGAACAACTGATGCAGCCAAATAAAACACCAAAGTGCAGATAATCCATTTGTTCTGCCTCTCCCTACCTTTGCAGTTTTTTGAGAAAAATCTGTTTAGATAGCTCAGTCTGGCCTCAAGCTCATCCTGCCTCTGCCTCCCAAGGACTAGGATTACAAGCATGTACCACTTGCATATCTATAAGTCTGCGCACCATGTGCATGCCTGGTATCTCTGGAGGCCAGAAGAGGTTTTCAGATTCCCTGAAACTAGAGATACAGGTAGCTGTGATCTGCCATTATAGGTGATGGGAACTGAACCTAGGTTCTCTGGAAGAGCAGCCACTAGTTTTAACTGCTGAGTTATCTCTCTTGCCCATCCCCCTCTTTTAGATTATTTATTTGTATTTATGTGCATTGGTGTTTTGCCTACATATACGTCTGTGTAAGGGTGTCAGACCTCGGGAGTTACAAATAGTGTGAGCTGCCATTCGAGTGCTGGGAATTGGATACAGTTCCTCTGGAGTATCAGCCAGGGCACTTAACCACTGAACCATCTCTCCAGCCCCCTCTCTTGACCCCTTTAAAACAAACAACAACAAAAACAGGGTCTTATTTTATTGCCAGGTGGCCTAGTACTCACTATGTAGCTCAATCTGGTTTTAAATTCACAGTAGTCCTCCTACTTCAGTCTCTCAAACTGCTAAGATTACAGGTATGCACCACCACACCTAGCTATTTAAACACTGAGTAACCCTGTACCAGTCTAGGGAAGCATTTCAGTTTATCGCTCTGCAGCACCCTACTTTGTGTTTGTGGAGGAAAGGATACTGAAGGAGTGGTTTCTAGTCACTTCACAAAACACCATTCTTAGTCTCTACAAATGTATTTGGTAATACCAGGCAACATGAAACTAATATTTCAAATTAAGAATTAGAAAACTAGCTGGGAGGTGATGGCCAACACCTTTAATCCCAGCACACTGAAGGCAAGAGCAATCTCTGTGAGTACGAAGCCAGCCTGGTCTACAGAGTGAGTTACAGGACAGGCTCCAAAGCTACAGAGAAATCCTGTCTTGAATGAAACAAACAAACGGGCTTAAAATAATAATAATAAAATAAGGGGTGGGTGATAGAGGAACAAAGGATGGCTCAGCAGTTAAGAGAACTGGCTATAAAAAAAGAGGGAGAGAGAGAGAGAACTGGCTGCTCTTCCAAAGGACCCAGTAGCTCACAACTGTCAGATAATGCCAGCTCCAGGTGATCCAACACCTCCTCTGGCCTCTGTGAGCATCTTCATATATGGTACATGAAGGCAAAACACCCATAATACTAAAAATAGTACTAAACTTAAAAAAGAAAATGTCAGAAAAGAAACAGGAAAGAAAAATTATCAACATGATTCTGAGATGTGTGAAGACAGTGCATTTCAGAGGGAAAATGTACTATATAGGTGATAACTGGATCTGGAGGGACAACTTAAGGGTTAAATGATCTTGCTAACTTCCAGAGGAACTGAGTTCAGTTCCTAGCATCCACAACAGGAGGCAGCCTGCAACTCTAGCTCCACAGGATCCAAAATCCCTTTTCTGGCCTCCTTGGACACTGGCACACATTTGGCATTTACACACACACACACACACACACACACACACACACACACAAATACACATAAATTTAATAAAAGTGAATCTCTAGAAATAAAGAGGTGATAGTTTAAACAAAGATATATTCATACAGTAAGTAAATCTGAGTGAGCTGGCCTGCCCCTAGTATGTGGAACAAAACAGAGTTGGCCTCAATAGTAAAGCCTCTCCCAGCACTTTCAGAGGAGAAGCATTTCCTTTGGAGATGTGATGACATCATCTACCAGCCAAGAAACTAAAAGACACTGTGTGACTGACTTCAGTGTTTGAAGTACACATATAATTTGCAGATGCTTGAGGCTAGCCGGACGTGCATTCCTCAGACACAACTAGTTTTGCCTGAACAGGTCATAGACAAAGTATTCCAGAAACTCAATCCAATCCTTACCAACAATACAAAGTAAAAATGCTAACTTTTAGGAGTTAGCTTGATAAAATCAAGAGCCAAAATTAAAATACAAACACCAAAAACTAAATCTAATACAAAATACAAATACTAAATACAAAAATCAAAAACTAAAAATTCTCTACAGCAAAAACAAAACAAACAAATAAACAAAAAAAAAAAACCAAGCTATTTTGTTTGCTGAATTATCCAGAACACCTCTTTGCTCCCATAATTTGGAATACTGAAAATCATTCTAACTATACTCCTTAGGTGGGAGGCACAGTATGTTCTCCAAATAAAACACTCAGAAATATCAACATGCTTCAGAGAAGTATTGCAGATCATACAGTTAGTTCTAAGTGACAATGTTAGAAGACAAAGAATGACATTGCCTAGGCGTAGCAACACATGCCACTAATTTGAGTACTCAGAAAACTAAGATAAGGGGATCTCCAGATCAAGGCCAGCAGAGGCTACATGGGAAGACTGTGCTTCAAGAGGTTAAACAATAACTAAAACTTACAACTGGCTGGGCGGTGGTGGCACACACTTTTAATCTCAAGCAGAGGCATGTGGATCTCTGAGTTGGGGATCAGCCTGCTCTACAGATTGAATTGCAGCAACAGCCAGGACTACACGACAAATTTTTTACATGACAAATTGTGTCTTGAAACACCACTACAACCTACCACCCTCCACCCCTTAAACAAACAAATAGACAAACAAAAACACCACAATATATAACTGGACAGCACACTTTTAACTCTTGCACCCAGAAGAGCAGAGTTCAAGATCTGCCTTAGTACAAAGTGAATTTGAGGCCAGCTTGGGCATATTAGACTCTGTCTCAAAAGACAGTGGGGGGGCGGGAGAGGGGAGGAACACCAGACTGAACTACAACTATCTTCATAATTAACTGAATCAAAGATTTAAAACCAAAGGTTTAAAACAAGGCAGTGCAAAAAAAACCCCTCAATTTTGTTTCCCAGCAGTATCAATTCCCCTTCTCAGGGAAAGTCAAAAAAGTCAAGGGCGGGCCTAAAAATAAAAGCTCAAAAGTAGTTTGAGTTGGGGGGGAGGGATGGAGGGAGGTGGCACATGCCTTTAGTCCCAGCACTCAGGAGGCAAAAGACAGACTGATTTTAGTGAGTTCAAGGCCAGCCAGGTCTACTAATTGAGTTCCCATAGAGCCAGAATCGTTATACAGAGAAACCATATCTCAAAAACACACACACACACACACACACACACACACACACACACACACACACACACACACACACACACAGCTTTAACCTGGATCAGCAAGATAGCACATCAGAGAAAGGCACTTACCATCAAGCCCATAATCCTCAGAATTCCAGCAGTGGAAGGAAAGGACCGACTCCACTGCCCCCACAGCTGTTTTCTATTCATACATGCACACCTGGTATACCCCACTACCAAGCCACCAAATACATGTAAACATTTAGTCTACCAGTCCTGTCACCTAAGAGCCAACATATTATCAGAAATACCAAAGAATGAGCCATAAGTTTACAAAGATCCTTATTTGTTTGTTTGTTTTTTGGTTTTCAAGACAGGGTTTCTCTGTATCTTTGGAGGCTGTCCTGGAACTCACAGAGATCCATCTGCCTGCCTCCAGTGTGCTGGGATTAAAGATACTCGCCACCACCTCCTGGCTTTGTTTGCTTTTGTTTTTTGAGACAGGGTTTCTCTGTGTAAAAGTCCAGTTGTCCTGGTACTAGCTCTTGCAGACCATGCTGGCCTTGAACTCACAGAGATCTATCTACCTGCCTCTACCTCCTAAATACTGGAATTAAAGGTGTGAGCCACAACCCAGCAAGATCCTTTTTAATAGCATTCAATCTCTACTGAGCACCCTTGACCCTAATAAAACCCTAAACCTCAGCTACCTAATTTAGGAAAATGAGGAGGTAAAATTAAAATAACTATTTCCTTCTAATGAACTTTTACTTACATTACCACAGGGGCAAATTTCACCATATCCCATGGCACCAATATTTTGCTCAAAAAAAATCTTTTTTTTTTTTTTTCTCCCAAGACAAGATCTCACTGAATAGTTCTGGCTGTCTTAGAACTCATCCTGTAGAGCAGTCTTGAATTCACAGAGATTAGCCTACCTCTACCTCCAAGGAGTGCTAAGATTAATGGCTTGTGCCATCATAACCAGCCAAGTCCTTTTTTTCCTCCCCCACTCTTTCGAAACAGAGTTTCTCTGCATAGCCTTGGCTGTCCTGGAACTCACTCTGTAGACCAGGCTGGTCTTGATCAGCCCACCCGCCACTGCCTCCTGAGTGCTGGGATTAAAGATGTAAGCCACCACTGCTTGATGCCAAATCTTAAAAGACCTCAGCCTCCTGAATTAGCCAGCCATAGTCAAGAGGCATTTAAGATTTTTGACAGATTGCCACCTCCCAATTCTATGTCCAAATTTGGGTTTTTCTTTTTGTGATGGGGAAAGTCTTTTTTGCTCTACTGACCTAGCTGTCATGGAACTAGGTAGAACAGACTGGCCTCAAATTTGTGGCAATACTCCTGGTTCTGCCTGAGTCCTGGGAGTCATGCAACTAAAGCATATGTCATCACACTCCACTCTGGTTCTAACTATCTGGAGTTTTGCAGGATTAATATACACATAATCCAGGGTTGACAGTATCACTCAGTGGTAGAGCTTGACCAGCTTAAGCTTTCATTCAATTGTGGTACTTGGGGGAAGGGGATGCATGTGACCAAAATGCATGCATAGTTCAGCAGAAAAAGTTTAGCTTTCTATGATTTCAAAACAAGAATTGCCCCAACCAGCAAAATAAAAATATAGACAGCCACTAACAGAGCTTCTTCCACAAAGCCTACCTGAGACAGAATTCAAAAAAAAATCAACTCTGCCTTTTCTTTATATCCTTGTTTCTCTGTAACACTGGGCTTTCTCAGTTTTTCTGACCTCCATACCTAACTTCAAAGGCATGGCTTTGGGGGCTCAATAGTTACTGGCTGTTCTTCCAGGAATGGGAACTCAGTTTCCAGTACCTGCACTGATTGTAACCACCTGTAACTTCTGCTCCAAGAGCTTACTGGGACTTCTGACCTCTGCAGGCACCTGCACACATGTGGCATACACTGACATAGACCCACACAAATAAAAATATGACTTTCTCTCCATGTTACCCCTAGCAAATAGCAGGATGTTCAGCTTTCCCGCCCTGTTGTCTTCTCTCAAACTCTAACAGAGATTTATTAACTTATACTGTTCAGGAATGGACTGATACACGTATTCTAAAAAGACTTCTTCCCCTTCCCTCATAGCTCCCTATAGTTATTTCATCTATCCTAACACCATCTCTAGAACAGAATGTTGGGCTTAGTAGAGAGAGTCCCTTCACCTGACTGACTATAGAGAAAACAGTGTACTTCACCAATGTGTTTTTATCTTGGGGGGGGGCACCCAAAGAAGAGAGTTTTTTGTTGTTGTTGTTTTGTTTTGTTTTTTATGACAGGATCTCATGTTACACTGGTTGGCCTTGAACTCTTGATCCTCCTGCTTTCTGTACCACCATATCTACCTAGTCTTACTATCTTCTTTATTTATTCAATTATTTTCTTTATATGCCCTCATTATCTTCTTCATGCTATGGGAGATATGGATACTCAAAAACTTTAAGGCATTTGAAGGCAGACACAGGCCTATTTACTTACTTACCAGAAGTAAGCCTGATCTACATAACAAGTTTCAAGCCAGTCATGGCTACAAGACTCTGTCTCAGAGGAAAAAAAATTTTTTTTTCAAAAAGGAAAAGGTGTTATGTTCATGAAGGTGGCAGTGGTGCATTTCTTTAATCCCAACACTTGGGAGGCAGAAGCAGGCAGATCTCTAAGAGCTCAAGGCCAGCCTTCTCTACAGAATGAGTTCCAGAACAGCCAGGGCTATTCAGTAAGGGGGAAAAAGTGGGGAGATTAATAAAAAAGCTGCTTTGACCTATAGCAAGGCAGAATAAGGCTGGGCTGGAAAGCCAAACTGAAAATACAGAAAGGAAGAGGGGACAGAGTGAGAGGAGATGCAAGCAGCGGCAGGGGAAGCAAGATGCTAGAGAACAGGTAAAGCCACGAGTCATGTGGCAAAATATAGATTAATAGGAATGAGTTAATTTGAGTTCTGAGAGCTAGTTAGAATAAGACTGAGCTAACTAGACAGTAGTGGTGCACACCTTTAGTCCCAGCACTTGGGAGGAAGCAGGTGCATCTCTGTGAGTTTAAGGCCAGCCTGGTCTACAAAGTGAGTTCCAAGGCAGGCTCCAAAGCTACAGAGAAACCCTGAAATCCTGTCTCAAAGAAAACAAACAACAACAAAAGACTGAGCTTTTTTTCTATGTGTTCATCTGGGACTAGGTGGTCAGGACAAAAGAAAAGCTCCCTGCTAGGCATTGGTGGCAATGTCTTTAATCCCACTACTTGGGAGGCAGAAACAGGCAGATCTCTTGAGTTCAAGGCCAGCCTGGTCTACAGAGCTAATACCAGGACAGGCTCCAAAGCAATAGAAAAACCCTGTCTTGAAAAACCAAAACCAAAACCAAACAAAAAAAAGCTCCCACTCCCATTTACAAAGGAAGATTATAAATTAAGGGATCAACCTGAGTAACAGAGGAACACTCTATCTCAGGAAAAAAAAAAAAAAGGTCAGAGTTGGTGGCTCTCTCCTATACATCTCAACTATAGGAAGGCTAATAAAGGAGGATCACATCAAGTTCACAAGACCTTAAATAAAATCTTGGCTCATAAAAAAAGCAAGCAAGCAAAAATAAAAAAAAAAAAAACCAAAACCAAAACCAAAAACTCTACTCCCCCTTATCCAGCTCTGGTTCTTGTTATCTCTGTTCATACCACAGGTCATGATTTCCATTATATGATCAAAGAAAAACAAGCTAATAAAATATTTAATAGCTTTTAGGTAGCACATATTTCAGCAAGGGTATTAATCAGAAGAGTTAGTATCAACCCAGGAGTCCACAGACAACAGCTATAACATACTATTTTGATGCTCAAAGCTAACTTTTAAGTACACATACCAACTAATCTCAGATATTAAACACCTATAAAACAAACTATAATTATACCTGACACTGAACTTAAACAGCCATGGCAGAAATAAATATTTAAATAAAAACAATGACATCCTGAAAAGCTAAGTGTGGTTGAATATACCTGTATATCAGCTACTATAGTAGTCAAAGGCAGAAGGATTGCTTGGAGTCCCTGGAGTCCAGGGCCAGTTCAGTAAAACATGATGTTCTTTATTATAGTTTAAAAAGATTAGGCCATGGCTAGAGAGATGGCTCAGTGGTTAAGAGCACTGGCGGCTCTTCCAGAGGAAGAGGGTTCAATTCCCAGCACCCACATGGCAGCTCACAACTGCCTGGCACCCTTGCACAAACATATACGAAAGCAAAAATGTCAAAAAAAAAAAAAAAAAAAAAAAAAAAAAAAAAGATTAGGCCCGTAGGATGGCTCTGTGGGTAAAGGCATATGTCACCAAGTACACAGAAGTCCGAGGACCCACATGATGGAAGGAGGAAAAAAAACAATACCTGTAAGTTGTGCTCTAACTTCCACTTATGAGCACAAACATACACATAGACACAAATACATAAACTCTCAAAATTAAAAAAAAATAAATTTTTAAAACAGAAGGAAGGAGGCCTCACAAAACACATGCGGTAGCTCATGATTAAGTAAAGTAAACAAAAACAAAGCATAAAGCAAACAAATCCAAGTGTGAGACCAGAATGGGCTAGAACCCTACCTGACAAGCCAGAGCTATACAATAAACCTTGCCTCAAAACAGCTAGCTTGCTGGATGTGGTGACACACAACGTAAATCCCAGAACTTCAAAGGCAGAGGCAGGCAGATTTCTGAGTTCTGGTCTACAAATCAAACAAAAACCAGCTAGCTAGGCAGAGGGTCAGTATAGGAGCTGTGGAGTGACTATTTCAGAACTGTTGTGTGAAACAGAATGAACTAGAGCTCAAGATCATCTATGGATTCAAATATTTTTCCTTTGGCTAGTCAAATGTGATTTTAATCATAAAGCTCTTATCTTAAAAGAGCATTTCACTCCCTTTGTAAGTTCCACTCTAATTTCAAATCAAAACTCCAAATAACTGGCATGATGTCTTACACCCTTAGTCCTCTGAGTTGCAGAGGACTAAGGTGACAAATCATCGTTTATTAACAATCAAAGCATAAGGACAAGTACACAATGATGGTTACTTTAAGAATTCATTTATAATCTCCTCCTCCAGATTCAAACATGGTAACTATTCCAATGGAAAAGATGGTAAATATCATTTAAGAGTTTATGGTTTGCCTAATGTGATGAGGCGTACCAGTACCAGAGAGGCAGAGGCAAGAGGTTGAGTTTGAGGCCACCCTGGACTACAGAATGAGTTCTAGAACAGCTACTTGAAAAACAAAAAAGCATCCAGGCAGTGTCAGCACTCAGGATACAAAGGCAGGTGGATCTCTGTGAGTTGGAAACCAGCCTGGTTTACCAGAGTTAGTTTCAGGCCAGCCTCCAAAGCCACAGAGAAACCCTGTCTGGGGGGTGGGGGTGGGGGGAGAAAAAAAAATCAAATAATTAAAAAAGAAAGAAAAAAGATCAAATGATTTTTTAAAAAAACTGTCACTTTAATAAACATTATCCTTTTTCGCATTTAGAAAGCAACAAGAATCCTTATGGCTCTTAATGCTTTTAGAGCAAAAGCAAAAGCCACCTCTCCAAGAAACTAAAAATAGAAGCACATAAATACAATTGCAGCTGATGAAGAGGGTATCTATGACTCTGTCTAGGCTGGGATGTTTAAGGTAGAACTCAAGCCAATCCAAAATGGTAAGGACAAAAACCCAGGCCTAAGAAACATAATCCAGAAAAGCCAACAGTCACTGAGGAACACCCGCCATTCCTGACAGAACCTCCAGAACAGCATCTGATTCACCTCCCATACAAACTTTCCCTCCTACACACAAGCTGTGGCTTTTCTTCGTGTGCATTTTCAGACTCCAATCTCTATTAATCTCTAAGTACTCGGACCTCTCTATATTGCCCACTTTCCTTGCGATTTCTTCACACATCATCGTGAGCATTCCTCCAAGCCATATCCTATTATGCAATATTTCTCCACAGCTCAAAGAGGCACACAATCTTTCTTTCTGAGGCCTAACTACAGGCCTCACTTAGGCTGTCCTACAATTCAGGCCTCCATTTCATTAACTTGCCCCGTTTTAGGGTCTTCCCCCACCCCCTAATCTCTTGACACTTCAAAGTTTTTCTACTGTGCTGGCTGTGGTACACTCATGTAATCCCAGCACTAGGAATCTCAAGCCAGAAAGGAAGATATAGGAAGTGCCTCTCTCAAAATACAAAACAACAAAACTCCCCATTCCGGTCCTTCCCAAAGTTGTACAGGGGTCACCAAAAGAGTTAATTTGAGAAAATATGTATGTGCATGTGCTGCTGTGGCCAAGAGTAGAGGGGAGGAGGGATGACGCATTAGGGGTGGTTAGTACTCTGAGGGGAAAGGCCACTCCAGTGAGTCTTACTCCCAATAAAATTCACTATTCTCTAACAATTCAGCACTCAAAAGCACTCCATGACTCTTCAATACTTTTAAGGCCCATAGTCCTCTCAACGTTTTTGATCTATTAATTCCACAATCAAGTTAGCCTCTACCTCACTCCCCCCCCCCAAAAAAAATCCCCTGTATTTACCAATACTTCATTTACGCTATTTTTAAATTAAGGTCCTGGGGGTTGAACCCAGGGTCTGATGCATGCTAGACAGGACCTCCACCACTAAGCTATCTTCCCAGCCTCCACTGACTTTAGTTTTTCTACTCCTGTTTTAGTCATCTCCCTACCTCTAATCTCCTCCTCAAAATTCTCAACGCAGTCGCCTGTAAGACACAGTGCGGGCGTTTGTGTCGACTTCTATTTTCTCAGTGACCCTCATCCTTTCCCCCAAAGTCCTCTACATCTCTCAAAATTGTCTATAACTTCACAGTCCAGTCTGTTGGGGGAACCACTCGGACACCCCACCTACAGGTCCCTTCCCCGGACTCGCTCTTGCTCCCATCTCCCAGCCTTCCCTCGCCGGCTGCCCGCGCCCCACTGGGCTCACCTGCGGTACCGGCAGGGGCCCCGGTATCAAGGGATGAAAACCCGGCCGCCGCTGGCCCAGAGGAGGCGGACGCCATCTTGGCAGCCCCCTCCCCCTCAGCGGCTTCGCTCCCTTTCAATCCGGCTCCTCCTTTTCTCGGAATCGAATCTTCCCCACGTCTATTCACGGAACCCGCGTTCTGCGGGCTTCTCACAGGCGTCGATCGGGCTCCGGGACCAGCTCAGGACCGCACACTGGCCCGGCATGGAGGAGAGCTCCCGAACCGCTCTCCGCAAAAGCTACCTTCGCTCAAAGACAGGGACACTCGAGCCGGCTGCCGGGTCCCCGCGTCTCGGCTCAAACAAACCTAAAGGAGAAACCAGGCAGCAGAAGTCCCCCAAACGCACGCCCTCCCCCTCCTCCCCAGACACGGCCAGGTTATCGCCAACTCCACACTCCACCGCCTCGCGCAGGGTGGGCGGCCAAGGAAACCCCAGTACTGCGCTTGCGCCCCACCTTCTCAACACTCCATCCATCAATCTAGATAGAAACAAGGCCAATCCGGAGGGGGCATTGGGCCACGTGACAGGTCACGTCACACCCTGCGGAATCCACCGGCGAAAGACCGTGTGCCTACGGTGGCTCGATAGGCCAATGTAGGTTCGTATCTTTGACCGTGTTGCGTTGATCTTGCTGTGAATTCTGGCTGCGAATCAGATGGACTGAGAACTGAGCGCTTCAAATGACAGCCCTGGAAAGAATCCAGGACGCAGCTCTGGTGTCAAGTCCGAGATGCTAAGCACTTGTGTACTACAAAACATCATAACCAACAAGAATTCTGCAAGCCTTTAAGTTTTAAAGTGCGGACTTTTGGGACCTTCCTTCTCAAGACGTTGACACTAAGCCCCGGGTTTTGGTGGCGCCCGCCTTTAATCCCAGCATTCGGGAGGCAGAAGCAAGTGGATCTCTGAGTCTGAGGCCAACCTGGCTGGTCTACATAGCGAGTTCCAGGACAGCCTCCAAAACAATACAGAGAAACCCTTTCTCGAAAGAAAAATAAAAAGACATGAGACTAGATCTGTTTTGTTTGCTTCAAACAATGCTAGGCACAGTGACAGAGTTCAGTAAATGTAAATATTTGAAAACAATATAATAATAAGAAAAGTAAGAAATATACATTTTTAAAAAAGCAAACTTTAAAAGACCAGTGAAAAAGACTATAGAACTCAATCAGACTGCATCACACAATCTTCTCCGGCTCCAAAGTCCTCCTTAGCGTTTAGTTGCTAATTATCTATGCTCCAAAGGGCACAGAAAAACAGAGGGATCCCATTCTAGTCTAATGTTCTATGAACCTTGTCAAGTTTTAGCAAAGAACTGTGGTGGCTACGAACATTGTGGGAGCCCTAGTGAAGAGCTCTAAACAAACTGAGCTTCTGAAGAGCAAAGACCGCTTCCTTCTTGCATGTCCATCTCCTGTCACGTCTTTGTACGAGGAAGGCACTCAGTAATTATTTGAGAAATGAATAAATAAAAAAAGGCATGGAAAAACAACCCTCAGATTATTGGTCATAAGGTGGCCTGGATACCTATCCAGATGTTTCTCCAAAGGGAACCCATCGAGTATCTCCCATTCATTAACTCAGATTTCTTCCTTTTCCTTCAAGACCTAAAATATTTGTTTCCTTACTGCCATCTGCTGGATTCTCTCTGCTTTCTTGGGTACTGAACCTACACAAACAGCGTTTTGAGGAGGTAGCACTGAAGTATTATATGTTATGGTACACTATGGTACACTTATCTAAAGTCTTCACCCAGCTCAGTAACATTGTAACTAGACATTATGAAGCATAGGATCTGTTTCACAGGTACTCGGTAGATACCGTTGAATAAATTGTCCACATTTCCAGAAAAGGCTTGCAGTTGCCTGGAACTGTCAAGATGGGTCATCAGAAAAAAGTATCAAGCCTGATGACCCAAGTTCTATCCCTGGTTTCCCCATGATGGGATAAGAGAATTGATCCATTCACATTTTCCTCTGACCTCCACAAGCATGAGTACACACAACGTAAATTAATTAAGTGTAAATTCAGCTGATACTATTTCCTAAATTGTTCAAAAATATCAGCCGAGGTAGAGATTAAAGCTATTTCTGATTTTGAATAAAACCTGAATGACTAAGGCAGTTAAAAAAACAGACTTTTCTTCCTATAATTTGTATTTCAGCCCTGAAAGAAAAAATCCACTTCACACCTTCTTAAGTGCCTTTGTTTCTACCGTAAGTACCAGAAAATGGCCACTGTTATCTCCCCACCTTGTGTTATTTGTTAACTTGTATCTCCCTCATAAAACTGTGTTTTTTTAGAGTGAAAAAGATGGCTTTTCCATTTTACTGCTCAAGAATGTATACTCTACCTGGCACATATAAAGTTCTCTAAATATGTCTTCTAAATATATAGATGGCTGAAGGTGAAATTCAAAAATTAAAATTAAGAGTTAGGATTAAGATGTGGTAAAGCCAGGCATGATAACTCATGCTTTAATTCCAGTACATAGCCAATTCCAGAACAGCCAGAGTTACATGGTGAGACCTTGTCTTAAAATAATAACAATAATATAATTATTGCTTAAAGATTTGGGTGTGGTGGTACATGCCTGAAGTCCCAGCTACTCAGAAAGTTAAGGGAGAAAAACCTTAATTTGCAGAACAGCTAGGCGACAGACAAAAAAGTATGTCCTCATCTGGAGGGTAAGCACAGCAAAAAGGAGAGCTAGGAATGTTTCAGAAGCATTTTTATCTGTAAGTCTCTCTGCCAAATTTCCTACTCAGTCCCTGAGTTGTCCTCTGAGTCATGGCGCTACTCTTCCCTAGTAACATTCCTGGCATAGCAGAATTGAGGTGATGTGGCAAGGTATGGAAGCAGGGGCAGAGCTGAATGCGTGGGCTTGGTCCTCCTGAGGAAATGGAGAAGGGAGTTCACCAATACATACTTTCAGGAGGAAGGCAATCTGATGACCTCAAAATCAGGCCACCCATTCAGTCCTGAGTGCATGTGAGTGTGTTTTATCAAAGCATCTCTGGGGATTAGGGATATAACTCAGCTTGCCTATTTTGTCCAAGGCCCTGAATTTAATCCCCGGCACTGGAAAAATTTTTAAAAAGAACAGTAAAAGAATGAGCGTGTTATTAATTTAGTTAATCTTTCATTAATTACCTAGCACCAGCTTTATGCCAGACACTCAGAATTCCTAGTATAGACAGATACAACCCTTCTCACTTGGGATGTACCTCAGTAGTTAAGTGCTTCCCTAGCATTCCTGAGGCCTTGAGTTCAATTCTCAGCAATGAAGGGGAGAAAAAAAAAAAAAAAAGCAAAAGGAAAAAAAATCATCTTTCAACCTAGTAGCATGAAATACTCAAGGCAGACCAGGTAAGGTCTGACCTGGTTAGTATTGAATCTCAAGCTAGCTTGAATTACATAATGGGACCCTATCTCAAAAAAACAAAACTCAGTGGGTAGAGGTACTTGCCATCCAGCCTATTGACTTTGAGCCCCAGTCAGTTTTCTTTCTTTCTTTCTTTTTTCTTCCTTTCTTTCTTTCTTTCTTTCTTTCTTTCTTTCTTTCTTTCTTTCTTTCTTTGTTTTGATGTTGTCTATGACACAGGGTATCAAAAACATAGTAAAAGGGGAGAGCCAATTCCTACAAGTTGTCTTCTACTGTCCACAACAGTACAGCGGCATGTGCTTACACACGTGAACACACACAGTTTTTTTTTTAATGTATAAAAAATTTAAACATATTCATTTAAAAAAAAATCAAGAATGGGCCTAGTAGTAGTGATGCATGCCTTTAACTTCAGCATTTGGGAGACAGAGGCAGGAAGACCTCTGTGAGTTTGAAGCTAGCATGGTCAAATCAACAGAGAGAATTCCAGGGCAGCCAAAACTGTGTAGTGATACCCTGTTTCAAAAACAACCATATTGGGGCTGGAGAGATGTCTCAGTAGTAAGAGCACTGCCTGCTCTTCCAGCGGTCCTGAGTTCAATTCCCAGAAACCACATGGTTCACAACCATCTATAGTGAAATCTGGTGCCCTCTTCTGTTCTGCAGCCATACATGCAGCAGAACACTACACATAATAAAGACTGTTCAATAAAAAAAAAAAAAAGTTTTAAAAAAGACAACTATAATTCCTAACTGTATTTTCAGAACAAACAATGAGAGCAAAAGTTGACACAGCATTGACAACACAGACTACTTGAATTTGGAACTATTTCAGAGACTCTGGGAGACATCCTTTCCAGGATTATGGAAGCTGTGTCTAGAAAGAGAAAAATGGATATTTGGGAACACTTCACTGTCCTGTAGAAGTTAAAATTTGCCGAAATGAGAGGAAAGGAATACTAAAGTGAAGGAAAATTCTGGAAATGTGACAGAGAATGAAGTGATAGAAGAGTGACACCAAAATAGGATGATGTAGCAAGGGGAGAATCTGCAGAGACAGGGAGAAGACAAATCAGGAAGGACCTAGAGCAGTCGTTCTCAACCTTTCTAATGCTTCGACCCTTTAATGCAGTTCTTCATGTGGTGACCCCCATCATAAAATTATTTTCATTGCTACTTCATAACTTATTAATCACAACATAAATATCTGTGTTTTTTTTCTTTTGAACAGGATTTCTCTGTTTATCTTTGGAGCCTGCCCTGGAACTCGCTCTATAGACCAGGCTGGCCTCAAACTCACAGAGATCCACATGCTTCTGCCTCCAGAGTGCTGAGATTAAAGGCATGCGTCACCACCACCTGGCTATCTCTGTGTTTTCTAATATTTTAGGCAACCCCTGTGAGAGGGCCATTTGACCTCCTAAAGGGGTCATGACACACATGTTGAGAACCACCAATGACCTAGAAGCTCATGATAATGACAGTTCCCTACTAATTTCACTATGAATTTACTTAATGCTGTGCTAAGCAGTTTACAAGGATTACATCCCTTCACCTCAATAATCATTTCTCACTTTACAGATGAAAAATGTGAGATTCAGAAACAGAAAGCTACTTGTCATGTGTCACACTGCTACAAGATTTTCAAGATAAGTCTGTGATTTATTTTGTTTTGTTCACATCTTCCTGTTCAGTCTCCCTTCAATGAGCTGAGAGTACAAGTCCAGAATATCACACTGGGCTTTAGTTGTTGCTGCTGCTGTTTGCTTTTGTTATTGCTGTTTGAGGCAGGGTCACATTTTGTAGCCCTGGCTGGCCTAGAAGTTGTTTTGTAGACAAGCATAGATCTCTAACACAAAGAGAGCCCTGGCCCCTTTCTGATTTCTGAGTGTTGGAATTAAAAAAGGTGTGGAACACCAGACCAGGTACTTAGTTGCCTGGGGGTTATTGCTATTATTTTTCTTTCTTTAGATAAAAGCTTTCTATGAGACTGAGGCTGGCCCAGAACTTCCTATGGTAATCCAGATGGCCACAGATTGTGATCCTCCTGCCTCGGACTCCCAAGTGCTAGGGGTTACAGATGTCTGACACCACCCTGCTTTTAAAGTACTGTTCTCTGTTTGTTTTCTTTGTGATAAGGGTTTCTTTGTGTAACCCTAACTATCCTAGAACTCCTTCTGTAGCCCTGACTGGCCTCAAACTCAGAGATCCACCTCCCTCTGCCTCCCTAATGCAGGGATTAAATGCATGTGCCACTACCAGGCAATATCAGGTTCTGTTCTTAATCACAATAATGTTGGTTTTGAGCATGCTAGGGATAGAACCCAAGACCATGTAAGCTAAACAAACATACCTCCACTGTGTTATATCCCGAGGCTTCTTTTAATTTTTTACATTTTGAGACAATTCTACTACACTAACTAGGAATGGTTTAAATTTGTGATTCTCCTGCCCTATAGTGGGTGAGAGTATAGGACTGTCATTGAAATTTTAGAGGAGGAAAGTGAAAAGGCCAGGATTTTTAGAAAGGCTTCTATTAGCAGAATTAAAATCAAAGTGGTGGGGGGAAAAGGAGCTTGAGGCAGGGCCTAGTGGCACTCAGCTTTCAATCCAGCACTCAGGAGACAGAGGCAGGAGACTCTCTATTAGTTCGAGGCCAGGCTGCTTTACATAGACAGTTCCAGGCCTGCCAGGAATTATGCATCGAGGCCCTGTCTGAAAATAAAAAAACAAACAAAAAAAGTGGGTGGTGTGAAGTGGTAATCCTGGTACTGTTCTTAGGCTCTGCCTAAGAGCAGCCAGGACAGCCTGGTGAAGAAGGCTTAGAGGCTAGGTTTAGAACCGTTCGACGCTCGGCTGCTTTTGCTTGTAGTCGCTGGGCTTCCGCCATTGGCTGCCGCCCACAGGAAATAGTGTAGAGCGCCGATCTCCGAGAACGCGAACTGGGCTAGGGGTTGCGGGTGGCGGCACGGTCTGTGTAGGCGGTATGAGTTTGGCTGGGGGTCGGGCCCCTCGGAAGACCGCTGGGAACCGGCTTTCTGGGCTCCTAGAAGCAGAGGAGGAAGATGAGTTCTACCAGACGACTTACGGAGGTTTCACAGAGGCAAGAGCCGGGCCCAGGAAAGAGGGGAGGAAGCGGAATCTTGAAGGGGAAACCCTGGACAAAGAGGAAGGGGGCGGGGAGCAGAGGTGTTCTGAGAGCTAATGCTCCCGACTGGATGGCGGAGTCGGGAGGGACACTGTGTGTGTCTGTGTATTTGTCTGTGTGTCTGTTTTTCCTTGTCCTGTTGTCGGGTTATTTACAAAAAGGAACCGCTTCAGAAACAGAAACTTAATTAGCATACCCCGTTTTCAGCTTTCAAATCACTTGTGTACGGTTTTCTTAGATGACCCTTTATTGGCCGTTCTAGAGAATCCCATTAATTTCCATCATAGAAACACAATTTAAGTTTCTAATTAAATTTGGCTTCCTTCCATTCTCCGGTTGGTTTGTAAGGTCTGTAAGGTTAGTTCAGTTTATTTTCGTTCAGGACTGCCTCTTGTCTAAATTTTTATTAATAGAAACTATCCTTTATATATATGTTGAGCAACCCTGTCAGTGTACCATAAGTGATAGGTTGTGATGGGCTCTTTGGAAACATATTAAAAGCTGCCCTGGGGTTGGGACTATATTTTGTGCTTTAGTGGTAGACCACTTGGCCTAATAAGCCCTAGATCCTGGGTTACCAGCCCCTGGCAAAAAATGAAAAAGGAAGCCCCATCTGCAGGGGAACTGTCTGGGTTCACAGTAAACAAAGAAACTTTATGATAAAGACAAAGTCAAGGAAATATGAGGTACTATGGTAACGGAGAGGTTTGTGCTTTGTTTTTTAAATTGTATTATGTTTGTGTGCTTGCATATGAAGATCAGAGGACAGCTTGGAGGGATTCAGTCTCTCCATCCATCATAGGAGCCCCAGGAATCAAACTCAGGTGGTGAGGGTTGTACTGCCAGTTACTTTACCCTCAGAGATATCTTGAAGGCCCCAGAGTGATTAAAGATAGACACTCATGGGGAAATGACATTTAAACTGAGGACATTATAAAAAGTAGGCCGTGGTTAGATGAAGAGTCGGGAAAAAGAAAGGTTCAGTTGGAGAAGAGAATGAAATAGTGTGTAGAGGCACTGAAGCCCGTCTGTGACACCTATAAGTCTGCTTTTGTTTTCTGGGAGAATAAAGATTGGGACAGCTAGAGGGTATAGCCCTGAGCTGGATTTGTTTTGGAAGTTTTTGTTTTGTTTTTTTAAGAGACAGGGTTTCTCTTTGTAGTAGCCCTGGCTGTCTTGGAACTCACTATGTAGACCAGTCTGGCCTCACAAAGATCCACCTGCCTCTGCCTCTCATGCCTAGCTGTGGTGCCCCTCTCCCAGGAGTAACACTCCCATTTCACCCTGGAACTTTGTAGACCACCTGCCTTTGCCTCCTGAGTACTGGGATTAAAGGTGTTGCACCACTGCACCTGGCCTTATATAGTTTTTAAATATGGGATTACTTAACCAGCCTCAAATATTAGGCAGCCCTCTGCCTCACACTGTTGAATCCTGGAATTGCAGGTACTTGTCATTACCCTTGGATTCTCCCTCCCACCTCCCCAGTCATTATGTAGGACATAATGAAGCAGCATTAAGCAGTTTGACTTCTCATTTAGAGGTCTGAGATGAGGCATCAAAGTTCCATCATTACATTTGTGATTACAAAGATTACTCTAGAGCTGGTAATCTCAGGGAGGCTGGGACAGGAGGGTCATCTCCAGTTCTAAGCCACATGGGCCGTGTTTCCAGTTCCATCCTGACTCAGCCATATATATAACTATGAGTAAAGAGGGCAGTGGCAGAAATGAAACATGGACAAGGGCTGGGTTGGGAATGTCACTGTTGTTCAGAGATAGTTTGCTTAGCATGGCTGAAGGCTTGGGTTCCATCTCTCAGCACCAGGATAGAGGTAGATATGGGACAGTGTTGAGTAGAGTTGAAGGGAGTCTTTTGAAAGAAAGAAAAAAAAAGTTAACAAAACGTTATGACTAATGAGGAGCCTCTACGTACACAGCTTTAGTAAACTAGTTTAAAATAGATCTCTCTCATCCTTCCTCCAAGGTTCATTTTCCTATTCCTGTCATTTTATGAGATGTTATTTTAATAAGTACACCTCATGCTTCCAGAAAGGATTTTAAGAAAGGTTACAGTAGAAACAAAAATTGGGAGCAATAAAAATAGAAAATGGGCAGAACAAAATATATTTTATCAATGTATGAAATTTTTAAAGACTAAATAAAAATAATTTTTTTATAAAGCAGAAATATTTGTTCCCAAGAATCTATGCTAAAATGGAAATGATATTTGATACCTTTGAGCTTCCTAGCAGCCAGACTGAATTTGTTATTTTGTAAGACTGAAGTATATGATATGTTCAAAAAAGACAAAACTTATTTAGCATTAAATTCTAGGGAGAATGTGTTATTATTTCCTTACATTAGGTACAACTAAAGTAATGAGGGGGTTGGTAGATGTAGAGCATTCTCTTGTTGTGTATTAAGGACTGGAAAAGATCTTGCCCAGTGCTACGACAATAAATCCATAGTATAGTAAAAATATTAAGATTGCGCACACTAGTGGGAACTTGATCTACCACTCTCTGGTAATGAGTCTTAATACCAGGGTAGAGCTGAGGGAATTAATATGTTCTGAGTCTCTTTCACAAACATTAGTTAGGAAGACTGGTGGTCACTTGTGCTGGATTGAACTCTGGCTGGCTTAGGGTTTCACCCATTTGTTATTTGCTTGCTTTGGCACCATGTGTACCGCAGCTAATCCATTAGTTTAATCAGTGATTGAAGAGAAGCCTTGCTTGAGGTGCTACCCGGTCCAGCTGACTTCTCCTCATCAAGTGGTTCTCCCCCTTCTCAGTGTGGCTGCCATTCATATCTTAAACTGCATTATCACAGGTTGGACTTGAGGTTCTGCACTCTAGTCCTTCTAACTACCATAGCTTTCTGAAACATTCCATGTACGTACCCCAAATCCTCAGTGGCCCCTGTTACCCATAGTAGTATTCAGATAGCTTTCTGTTCCAACTCACATGAAGAACACATTTCTTACTGGGTGGTAGTGGTGGTACATGCCTTTAATCCCAGCACTCAGGAGGCAGAGGCAGGCAAATCTCTGTGAATTCGAGACCAGCCTGGTCTACAAGAGCTAGTTCCAGGCCAGCTTCCAAAGCTACAGAAAAACCCTGTTTCAAAAAACCAAACCAAAACAAAACAAAAAGAACACATTTCTCTCAGTAACTATGACCAATACTGGGATAGGTCAGGAGGTCCGGAGATGAGGGGGCTGAGACTCACTGGCCTACAGATTAAGTTTTAAGTTTACTACTTTGACATTTACATTTTTCCAAAGATAAGAATACTTGATGCTTTTGCAGGGGACCTGAATTTGGTTCCCACCGCCTACATGATGGTTTTGTTTTGTTTGACAAGGTTTCTCCATGTAACAGCACTGGCTGTCCTGGAATTCTAAAGACCAGGCTGGACTCAAGCTCACAGAGATCTACCTGCCTCTGTCTCCCAGAGCAACAGGATTAAAAGTGTGTGTCACCACTGCCCAGCTAATTTATTTTTATTTTATTTTATGTATATGGTTGATTTGCTTATATGATTGCTTATGTAGCAAATGTATGCACTGCTGGTGGATATCAGAAGAGGGTAGGATCCTCTAGAACTGGAGTTATGGGTGGTTGTCAGCTGCTGTATGGATTCCTAGACCTGAACCGAGGTCTCCAAAATTGCAGTAAGTGTGGTCTCTCTAGCCCCAGGTTCTATGTTTTTACAACAGGGTTTCATGTTCCTTACACTGGCCTCAAACTGGGAGCATAGCCAAAGGCGAGTTTGAATTAGTTTTTTTGTTATTGTTATTTTTAATTTATTGTTTATCTCTGTTTGTGTGCATTGGTGTTTTGCCTGTATGAGGGTGTCAGAGCCCCTGGAACTGGAGTTACTGACAGTTGCCATGTGGGTGCTGGGAATTGAATCTGTGACCTCTGGAAGAGCAGCCCCTGCTGTTAACCGCTGAGCCATCTCTTCAGCCCCCAGTGATTCCCCCTGATTCTACCTCCTTAGCACTGGGATTGCAGTTGTGCAATTATATACCCAGTTAATGAAATATTGGGGATTGAACCCAAAGCCTCATTCATACTAGATAAGCATTCTACCAACTGAGCTATTTCCTCAGCCCTTATTTAGTTTGGGGGGGGAACAACATCTCTTATAACCCAGATTTGATCTGAACCTCTAATTAGCCAAGGAATTTTATATCTATATTTCCTTATTTTAGAATTTATTTATTTGTGGTTTTGTTTCAAGTAGAGTCTCACTCTGTAGCTTATGCTATCCAAGACCTCACTGTGCAACCCAGGCTCCCCTCAAACTCATAGCAATCTTCCTGCCTAGGCTTCCTGAATGTGGGATTATAATCATGAACCATCCTGACTCATGGCTCAGCTACAAGTTCTTTTCATAGCTATGTTCTGTCCTTCAGTAAATGAGGCCAAACCACATCCTTTATATAATACCATTAATTAACATGGTATTATAGATGATACAGGCCAGTCACCTGTAACCCTGGAAGGCAGTGATATTCAACTAAGAACCATCATCTAGAAAGGTTTTTTCTATGGGGAATGAAAAGCTAGATGGGAAAGAATCCAAAAGTCCCTGTCAGGGGAGTGAATTAATCCACTTCCTCCTCCAGGAGCATTAACAGTGCCAGCCGGTTCCCATCTTGCTTTGTCCTCAGGAATCTGGAGATGATGAGTACCAGGGAGACCAGTCTGATACAGAGGATGAGGTAGACTCTGACTTTGACATTGATGAAGGAGATGAGCCATCCAGTGATGGAGAAGCAGAAGAGCCAAGAAGGAAGCGCAGAGTCGTCACCAAAGCCTATAAGGTACAAAGGACCCTTGTTCCCTTAGACACCAAGGAAATCTTTTTTTGTGTGGGGGTGGGGGACACTTCTATTTATTTGTTTGTCTGTTTATTTATTTATTTCGAGGCAGGGTTTCTCTGTGTAACAGTCCTAGTTATACTGGAACTTGCTTTGTAGAGCATGCTGACCTTGAACTCGAAGAGATCCACCTGCCTTTGCCTCCCGAGTGCTGGGATTAAAGGCTGGCATTACCACCACCTGGCTGAATTTTGTTTCTTGCTATGTAGCCCCGGCTGGCTTCAAACTCAGGAAATTTGCTTGCTTCTGCCCCCCATGTGCTGGGGTTAAAGGTGTCCACCACCACCTCCAGCTGCTTGGATGGTCTTAATTGTGTTTCCTCTTACTGGACACTGGTCTTGTCAGATAAAATCCTCACCTTTACCCTTATCTCTTCTGTTTTCTGGAATATGATTCTGATTTGTCCCCAGGAGCCTCTAAAGAGCTTGAGGCCTCGGAAGGTCAGCACCCCAGCAAGTAGCTCTCAGAAGGCCAGAGAAGAGAAGGCATTACTGCCACTGGAGCTACAGGATGACGGCTCTGACAGTAAGTTTAATCTGCTGACAGTATGATGACTAAATGTTCTGTCCGCATTATGTTTACTAAGGTTGGTAACTGTTTTGTCATGTAAGGAATGTGTGTGTGTGTGTGTGTGTGTGTGTGTGTGTGTGTGTGTGTGTGTGCACGCACACCAGCCTACTTGAGTGTATGTGCACTTGTATGGGCAGATGCATATAGAGGCCAGAAGAGCTAGAGTTACAGTTGTGGGGGGGTGGAGACTTATTACTTGTGTGCCAGTATCTGAGCTCCAGTGGTCATGATTGTTCAACAAGCATTTAACCACTGAGCTAGCTCTTCAACCTGGGAAAATCCTTATTCTTAGAAATATACCTGGTCTGATGGTGCAGGCCTGTAATCATAATTACTCAAGAGGCTGCGGCAAAAGAATCACAACTTCAAAGCCAATTTAGTAAGAATGTCTCAAAATAAAAAGTATGAGAGCTGAGCCAGGACTCAGGAGGCAGAGACAAGTGGATCTCAGTGAGTTTGAGGCCAGAGTGAGCTCCAGAACAGCCAGGGCTACATTGTTGGAAGTCTGTCTTAAAAGAAAGAGGAAGAAAGTAGAAATGAATTCAAAGAGTTCTTCCCATGGCATTTTCTGCAGGTCGGAAGTCTATGCGTCAATCTACAGCTGAGCACACACGACAAACATTTCTTCGGGTTCAGGAGCGGCAAGGACAGTCCCGGAGGCGAAAGGGTCCCCACTGTGAGCGACCACTAACCCAGGAAGAGCTGCTCAGGGAAGCCAAGATCACAGAAGAGCTCAACTTACGTTCACTGGGTCAGTGTGTGATTTGGGGAGAGCAGAGACAGTGTGGTGCATAAAAAAAAACTGAGACCTGGGGGAACCAGAGAAATGGAGATTCCAGGCAAAGCAATTAGAAAGCCCCCTCTTAATAGTCCCAGCTTGCCAGTGGCAAAGGTGCAGTCTTTAACCCAGCACTTGCTAGGGAGCAAAAGGCGGGTGGCTCTCTGTGAATTCAAGGCCAGCCAGAGCTACATAATGACACCATGTCTCCACTACCACCACCACCACCACCACCACCCCACCCCAAATTAAAAAGGGAAACTGTCATCAGAAATTGTATTTCATCTGACAACCAGACAGACTCTGTGTCTGAGCTAGGAGCAGGTTGGTTGGCTGTTTGGGGTTGGGAGGAATATGCCAGGAAATGAGTGGGTTTCTATTGCTAGGCCTCTTCCTGCTTGAGATTCTTAGAGTACTGAGTGGGTAAGGACCAGTGTATATTTGAGAAAGGAAGGACTTCTATAGCTGGCCACAGTAGCAGTGATTAGATTAATAATTAAGACCATAGGACAGGGCTCAGTGAGATTTGTGATGGCTCATCACTTGCCAACAACCCTGTTGACCCAAGTTCAATCCCAGGAATTCACATGATATAAGCAGGAACTGACTCTAGCAAATTGTTTTCTGACCTCTAACGTGTGCTCTGGCGCGCGCGCGTGCGCGCGCGCGCACGCACACACACACACACTCACGCACGCATGCACACATAAATACATGAATGTAATTTAAGTAGATCACGGGACAAGGGCAAGGGTGTGGAGAAAGGTAGACTGACCCTCGTTCTCCTGTTGGCCTTGAAGAGACCTATGAAAGGCTGGAGGCTGACAAAAAGAAGCAGGTGCACAAGAAGCGCAGATGCCCTGGGCCCGTGATCACCTACCATTCGGTGACGGTGCCGCTTGTCGGGGAGCCCAGTCCCAAGGAGGAGAATGTTGACGTGGAAGGGTGAGTGAGTCCTGGCTCCCTGGCTTCTCTTAGATGTTTTCATTTATTCATTTGTTTGTGTTTTGTTGGTTTGTTGGTTTTGAGACAGGATTTCTCTATGCAGCTCTGGCTGTCCTAGAACTCACTCTGTAAATCAGGCTGGCCTCGAAGTCACAGAGACCACCTGGGAATAAAGGTGCATGCTCCACTATCGCCCAGCATTTTATTTATTTTATTTAACTGTGTATCAGTATTTTACTTGCATGTATACTGGGTCTGGTGCCCACTGAAGCCAGAAGGAGACAGATTTCTTGGAACCAGAGTGACAGGTGGTGTGAGCTGCTGTTTTGGTGCTAGTACGGAAACCCATGTCCTCTGGGAGAGTAGGGGGTGGTGCCCTTAATTGCTGAGTCATCTTGCCAGCCTCATGCCCAGCTTCTTGTTACTGAAACAGGTGTCCAATGGTTTGAAACTCAAGGGAGTCATCTTCTCTCAGCCTCTTAAATAGTGACCTTACAAGCATGTACCACCACACCCACACCCAGCCTGATTTCTTGCCTTCTTGGCATTTTGTGATTTTTCTGTCTTTTGCTCTCAGACTTGATCCTGCTCCTACAGCTTCTGCCCTGACTCCACATGCTGGGCCTGGACCTGCCATCCCTCCTGCTCACTGCTCACGTACCTTCATCACATTTAGTGATGATGCAACATTTGAAGAGTGGTTTCCCCAAGGAAGACCCCCAAAGGTCCCTGTTCGGGAGGTCTGCCCAGTGACCCATCGTCCAGCATTGTACCGGGACCCTGTTACAGACATACCCTATGCCACTGCACGAGCCTTCAAGATCATTCGTGAGGCCTACAAGAAGTACATCACTGCTCATGGATTACCACCCACTGCTTCCGCCCTAGGCCCTGGCCCCCCACCCCCTGAGCCACTGCCTGGCTCTGGGCCTCGAGCCTTACGTCAGAAAATTGTCATCAAGTAGATACTTGCTCCTTAGCAACGTCATTTCTCTGCCGACCTAGCTCTCAGTTCTGCCTCTTCCCTTTGTCCTTGCTATCTTTGCTGTTTTTTGTTTTGTTTTGATTTTTCCATCATTTCCTCCCCTAGTTCATTCTGGTTTTGTTATGTTGTTTTCTTTTTTATTCTAATAAAATGGTAAAATCCTTTTTGTATGGTATATAGGATTGCAAGCAAGATATATTTATGAATGCATGAGTGTATTCATATATTTGGGTTGTTTTAGCTTTGCTTGTGCTAGGATTGAACACATGGCCTCATTCATGCCAGACACGTGGTTCACTACTAGGTTACCCCCTGGCCTTGTTTGTTTTCTCCCTCTTTCCCTCCCTCCCTCTTCTTTTTTTCTCTTTCTTTTGAGATGAGGGATCTCTTCATAGCCCAGGCTGGCCTCAGATAAGATCTCCCTGCCTTTGCCTCCCAAGTGCTAGAATTAGTCTTGACAGTCACACCTGTCCCTAGGCCATTTCTTTGTTTGATAGTACTTGCTATGAGCTGTTTTTTGTTTTTTTGTTTTGTTTTTTTCATCTATATGGTTGTTTTGTCTGTGTGTATGTGAATACAGTATGGACATGTGATAATTACAGAGGCCAGAACATGGGATTGAATCCCCTGGAATGAAGTTACAGACTGTTGTAGCTGCCAGATGCTGGGTCAGTCATCTAGAAGAGCAGCTAGTGCCTTTTTTTTCTTTTCTTTATTTTTAAAGATTTTATTTATTTATTCTGCACACATGTATCTCTGCAGGCCAGAAGAGGGCACCAGATTTCATTACAGGTGGTTGTGAGCCACCATGTGGTTGCTGGGAATTGAACTCTTCCTCTGGAAGAGCGGACGGTGCTCTTAACCTCTGAGCCATCTCTCCAGCCCTCCTCCTCCTCCTCCTCCTTCTTCCTTTTTTTAAGTTGTTTGTTTGTTTTTGTTTTTGTTTTTTTGAGACAAGAATTCCTCTGTGTAGACCTGGCTTGCCTCAAACTTTCAAAGGTCATCTGCCTCTTCCTCCCAAGTACTGGCATTAAAGATGTGTGCCACCACTACCCAACTTTTTTTTTTTTTTTTTTTTTTTTTTACTTTTTTCTTTTTTTGAGATAGGGTGTCTTAGGGTTCCTATTGCTGTGAAAAGAAACCATGACACCTCTTATAAATGAAAACATTTAGTTGGGGTGGCTTACTTACAGTTCAGAGGTTCAGACCATTATCATGGTGGGACATGGCTACACACAGGCAGACATGGTGCTGGAGAAGAAGCTGAGGGTCCTACGTCTTGTAGGCAGCAGGAAGTGGTCTGAGTATCAGACCAAGGGAAGCTTGAACATGTATGAGACCTCAAAGCCTGCATCCACAGTGACACACTTCTCCAAGGCCATATCTACTCCAACAAGGCCACACTTTGTAATAGTGCCACTCCCTTTGGGGGCCATTTTCTTTCAAACCACCATTCAGCATCTATAACAGCCCTGGCTGTCCTGGAACTTGCTCTGTAGACCAGGCTGGCCTCAAACTCACAGAGATTCACCTATCTTTGCCTCCCAAGGGCTGGGAATTAAAGGTGTACGCTACCACCACCCAGCTTTTTTTTTTTTTTTAGCGATTTATTTATTTTATGTATATGGGTGTTCTGTCTTTTTGGGCATCAGATACCATTACAGATGGTTTGGGCAGCAACCACATGCCCATGTCATTGCTAGGAATTGAACTCAGGACCTCGGGAAGAACAGCCAATGCTCTTAACTGAGCCATCTCTCCAGCTTATTTTTCTTTTTTCTTTTGGGGGTGTAAATTTGAGATAGGGTTTCTCTGTAAAACAGTCCTTGCTGTCCTGGAACTTACACTGTAGACCAGGCTAGCCTCAAACTCCTAGAGATCTAACTCCCGAGTCCTGGGATTAAAGGCTTACAACACTACCTCCTGGCTCTTATTTTCTTGCTAAATTTTCCAGAGCTAATTTCAGATTCCTGGGCTCAAGCAGTTCTTCAGCCTCAACCTTCCAAGTGCTAGGCCTAGAGGGGCAAATCACTGTTCCTGCTTTGTCCTAGCGTATATTTATTATACAAAATAATAGGCTTCATGAAGATACTTTTATTCAAGCTAGCATATGTATATTTATTGTACTTACCTGGGTTGTCCATAAGTAATTCTAAAGTATTTGTTCTTTAAAGTTAAAAAAAAAATCCTTACAGAGAGAGAGAATGTGTGTGTATATACACGCATATGTTGGGTGGTGTGCATATGGAGAGGCCAACCAGTGTCTTCTGTAATTCCACCCATTCCTTTGAGGCAGGGTCTGCTGAATCTGGGGTCATGCTTTCTAGGCTATCAGAAGTCAGAACCCCCCCCCCCAGTGACCCTTCAGTCTCTGTCACCCACAGGAGCAGGTTACAGGCATGTGTGAGGTGACAGGTTTGTTACGTTGGTGCTGGAATGTCAACTCCAATCCTCACAACTGCACAGCAAATAACTGCTTGAGCCATCTCTCTCTCCTACCCCCCTTCTAAACAAAGTCTGCTATGCATCCCATGTTGACTTTGAACTCACTGTGTAGTTCATGCTGCTCTCCATCTTGTAGCAGCCCTGCCTCAGCCTCCCCTGTTGCAGGAAAACAGATGTGAAGCACTAACCCTGAGTACGCTGGCATACCACCTTCCTCCCATTAGATGCTTGAACGGAACAGGTACAGTAGAGTCAGCTGATTCTCCCCTGGAGGACTCTGCTTGTAGGAAAAGAAGTGTCATAGCTGATACTGGCCACTAGAGGCTCTCAGGGCTGGGCAAGGTATGGGGTCTGTGTATATGTGATCTCCCACCACTCCCCACCTGGCCAGAGCTAAAATAATAAAATGCTGAGCTCACTGTTCCCCCACTCTCTCCCCCGGCACCAGTCTCCTCCTGCTGACCTGACCGGACAGTGCCCCAGTAGAACAGACGGACCAACTGACAAGGGGAGGTGAGAGGTGGCAATTAGGACGAGTAGGTGGGAAAAGAGGGGTCTTGTGGGTGAGGGCCTGGTGGGAGATGGAAGAGTAGCCCTAGGAGATGTGAGCTGGTGTCTTTGCCTCTGTCACTCCGTGTGTTTCTGCCACTTCCCTGTCTTGACTCTGTATAGTTTATGTTGTCAATGTCTCCTTTTCAGGGTCATCTTACATATTAAGCATAATGTGTGTGTAGAGCTTGAGTGCATTTTCCCCACTGGAAAAGATTGTGCAAGTTAATCATCCCACTACCTCATTTAGAAGGCATTTTTGCCCAGTGTTTTAGTGTCACCTTTCTGGTGACAGACTATGGGAACTGAGTGCCTTCTGAGGCCATATTGCCCTTCCCCCAGTCTGGAAGTGCCCCAGCTTTTAAGCCTTACTTTCCCTTACGGTTTAGAATTTTAGCAAACACAAAACGTGAGATCTTGGTCCTTTACAATCAAGGAGGAAATGAGGGTGGCATAAGAGGCCACCACTCCAAACCAACCAATTTTCCTTGCCTTCTCAGTTTCAAAAAAGGACTGGGTAATAGGCAAGAGAGGAAGAATTTCCCTGAAGCTCTCTGCCACCCCCTCCCACGTTTCAATAGGAACTGGGCATGGAGCCCGCTGTGCTGGCAAGGCCTCCAGCAGCCAGTTTAAGGCAAGAGACACTGTCGGATAAAGTTGTAGGGGAGAGTGCTGCCAGGATTTCTCTATTACACAGTGGGTGAGCAGGACCCAGTCTGGAGCCTAGAATGTCCATCCAGAATGACTGGGAAGTACAGGAACAGGGAGGGAAATTGTAACAGTGAACAGCCTAATTTTTCCACCCCCAGTAAACTCTGACGTCCAAAGTGTCTAGTTCAGTGTTCTAACCATGTCTAGATTTATTGTGTCCTCAGTGTCCATGTCCAACAACTTTTCCCATATTCCCCCACCCCCAGGCTGTGAGTGTCACGGAGTGGGGAGGGGGTAGGGGCCACCATGTCATCGTATCAGAAAGAACTGGAGAAATACAGAGACATTGATGAAGATGAGATCCTGAGGACCTTGAGCCCCGAGGAGCTAGAACAGCTGGACTGTGAGCTACAGGAAATGGACCCTGAGGTAGGGGCACCAGAGCACAGGGACGGGGCATCCCTACTAGTGCGGGAAGGAGTGGCTGAGACCAGAGCCCAAGGGAGGGTACTGGGGGTGAGGGCATCCCTGCACGTGTGGGAAGGCTAGTGGGTGCTAGATGGCTGAGAACAGGGCTGTCAACAGGTCCTGGAATCCCAAAAGGGCCAGGGAAAAGATGTCTCGAGGGTGCCTGATTTTTTTCCCCAAAACTTATCCCTAAGAATATGCTCCTGCCAGCTGGACTGAGACAACGTGACCAGACGAAGAAGAGTCCAACAGGGCCACTAGACCGAGACGCCCTACTGCAGTACCTGGAGCAACAGGCACTAGAAGTCAAGGAGCGTGATGACTTGGTGCCCTTCACTGGAGAGAAGAAGGGTATGGGCACCCTAACATCTGCCCTTCACAAACCAAATGACTGTCTCTTGCACCTCCCCGGTAGCTTCCCTCCCCACAGCTGGCAGCCAGCTGTCAGGGACTCAGGTCCCAGACAGCTGCATGCTAGTTTGTTCTCTGAAAAAAATTTTTTTTAATTTTCAAATTTTTTGAGATAGGACTTCTCTGTGTAACAGCCCTGGCTGTCCCAGAACTCACTCTTGTAGACCAGGCTGACCTCGAACTCACAGAGATTCACCTGCCTCTGCCTCCGCCTCCGAGTGCTGGGATTAAAGTCGTGTACCACCACCACCTGGCTTTGATATTTTGATTTTCAGGTAGGATCTCATGGTGTAGCCTGGGTTAGCCCTGAGCTATTGCCAAATGCTGAGATTACAGACACATGTCGCCTCATCAGCCTGTACTCCAGTTTTTCTGAGAGAGGGCTGACGAGTCCTGTGCTTGCAGGGAATTCAGGCTCCAATCTGACCCCTCACAGAGAAGGAAAGGAAGGTGGAGGCTGCCATCCTGGAAGAAATTACCTTTACCTGAACTGTTCTCATCTCTCTTATCAGGTAAACCCTATATTCAGCCCAAGAGAGAAATTCCAGCAGAGGAACAGATTACGCTGGAGCCTGAGTTGGAGGAGGCACTGTCCCATGCTACAGATGCTGAGATGTGTGACATTGCAGGTGGGCAGCTGTGGGAAGCTGAGGAAGGTGGGAGGATGGGACTGGTGGCATCTTTATCTTGACATAGGACTAGAAGGAAAGGCCTGAGCTAGGACACAGACACCTGAGAAAGCCTGAGGCTTTTGTTATTGTTGTTTTTGTTTTGAGATAGGGTTTCTTTGTGCAACAGCCCTGGCTGTCCTGGAACTCACTCTGTAGACCAGGCTGGCCTTGAACTCACCAGCCTCTGCCTCCCAAGTGCTGGGGTTAAAGGCATGTGCCACCACCAAGGCAGTGGCTTTTTTGTTTGTTTTTCCGAGACAGGGTTTCTCTGTGTAACTTTGGAGCCTGTCCTAGAATTTGCTCTGTAGACCAGGCTGACCTCAAACTCAGAGATAACCTGCCTCTGCCTCCTGAGTGTTAGAATTAAAAGTGTGTGCCACCAACACCCGGCTTCCAAGGCAGTATTTTTCGACCTTTTTATTTTTTGCTTGTACATTGGTTCATTCTTTTTTGTTGTTGTTGTTGTTTTTTAGTTAGTAAGTTAACATCAAGAGCACTTTACAGATATTGTGTAAGCAAATGAAAATGGAGCTGTTGTGGCGGAAGCCAGCAGAGGATCTTCTCTGCAGATGGCCCTCACCCTCTAGTGGCTCCTCAATGGCTTTCCCTGAGCCCTCTCATGTTTTAGAAATCAGGGTGAGAAACTCTGCAAGAGTGGAAGAGAGCTCAGGCTGTAAAACTGCTTCAGGAGAGACAGGCATAAGCAAGGCTTGGGTCAGGTACTTTAACTCCTTTGTCCCTCTGTTTACCCTCACCAGCGATCCTGGGCATGTACACACTGATGAGCAACAAGCAATACTATGATGCCATCTGCAGCGGAGAAATCTGCAACACTGAAGGCATCAGCAGTGAGTGTGCTGGGAAGCATGTCCACCCCCCACCCCTAGAGCTCTGGACAGGCAGGCCAGCAGCTAAGAAGAGGTTGCAAGTGTGAGACAAGGTGCATGAAGGTTTAGAAGGCCAATGGGGAGACATGATGGGGGATATGCTGGGTTCCCTCTCTGCTTTTATCCCCATCAGGTGTGGTACAGCCTGACAAGTATAAGCCAGTACCAGATGAACCCCCGAATCCCACAAACATTGAGGAGATGCTAAACAGAGTGCGAAGCAATGACAAAGAGCTGGAGGAAGTAAACCTCAATAACATACAGGTATTTGACTCCCATTCCTAAATAGAACAGGCATAATTGCTGAGGCGTGAGTCTTTAGTCCATCATCCTGTGTCCCTTAGGACATCCCGATACCTGTGCTAAGCGACTTATGTGAAGCAATGAAGGCTAACACCTACGTCCGCAGCTTCAGTCTGGTGGCCACAAAGAGTGGTGACCCCATCGCCAATGTAAGGCTGGCTGACATCTTCAGGCCCCTTCCCATACATACCCTGTCCTGCACCCCTGGTGAGGGCTGTCTTTATGGGTCACACTAGGGGGTGCTATTCCCGTCATGATTTCTGTGGCAGCCCTCAGAGATCTGTACCCTTACTCCTCTGGCTCACAACTCTCAAGTCCCAAAGGCATCACCCCCATCCCCCAACAACCTTCCCTAACACCCTGGATCCCACCAGTAACTTTAATCTCCATGCTTTTACCAACCCCTGCCTCAAAGGGGCTGTTTCCCTCCTGCTCCCATTCTATTCCTCTGTCATCTATGAAACTGTCCCCTAACCCTAACACAAGCCCTACCACCCAGGCGGTGGCTGACATGTTGCGTGAGAACCGTAGTCTCCAGAGCCTGAACATTGAATCGAACTTCATCAGCAGCACAGGGCTCATGGCTGTACTGAAGGCAGTTCGGGAAAATGCCACTCTCACTGAGCTCCGTGTAGACAACCAGGTCAGCATTCCTTCCCCAGGGCTTCAAGCAGCTAACCCGCTGAGCTCCTCCCTCCCTGGGCAGCACATTGTCTCAGTGAGGGGTGCCAGCACTCTCTTCGCCCACTCCACAGAAACAAGCCTCTTTCCTTCCCAGCGGCCCACAGGCTGGGATGGTGAGCAACCATACTGATCTGATAGCTTTTCCCTCTCCGTTCTCAGCGCCAGTGGCCCGGTGACACGGTGGAGATGGAGATGGCCACTGTGCTAGAGCAGTGTCCCTCTATTGTCCGCTTTGGGTACCACTTTACACAACAAGGACCACGAGCTCGGGCGGCTCAGGCCATGACCCGGAACAACGAGCTGCGTAAGTAGCTGTAGACCCCCAGTGTAGAGAAGGCAAGTGCTGAGATTGGTAGACACTCCTGAAAACAGATTTAGTGATCAATGCTTGGGTGGCTGGCAAACACGTGGTGATAAACGAGCGGGGAAATAGATACAAAAGTCTTTCTTGGTCCAGTACACATCTATAGAGAAGGATTGGAATCTTGGCGTGATGGCACTTCCCAGAGACAAGGTCCATTTATTTTCCAGTGTGTATTCTTGATTTCATTGTTAACATGGGACAGGCCCATCAGGTGGCATGAGGCAGCAATTATAAATCTGCCTAAGCAAAGGGAAAGAGAAACATGCTCTTGCCAAAATGAGAGATGGCACTGTCTGTGTTCACCATTCTTCCTTTACAGGTCGACAGCAAAAGAAGAGATAACATCACCTGTCCTTTAACCAGCAAGAGATGAGAGACCTGGACATAAATCCTCATCTCTCCCATTTCCTGTAAATAAAATCCCTTTTGTTCACGCCGCCTGTCTCCTTCCTTGGGTTGGGGTGGGAACCTTGGCGCTACCCCTCAAGGGTTACTGCCAGGTCATCAAGGGATTATTTATACTCTGGGGATCAGCAGGCAGGGAGGTTCATGTTACTAGGAGGAGGGGGAGCGCTGTCCCCTGTGTTCCCCATAAATCTGCCAAAGGCTTTGGCCTCAGTCCTCTTTGCGGAGAGGTGGCCAGAGCCCCTTAGTGCCCACTGGCAGTGCACTTGTGAGCCGAAGGAAAAGGGCTGGGAGCGGAGGTGGGGAAGGAGTCAGAGTACATGGGACTTATTAATAGGGCGCCAGGCTGAACGCAGCTGACGCTTGGCAAAGCTTTGGTAGGGAGTGGGGGAGGGGTCAGAAGCATGGGGAGCCATGAACATTGCAGGAAAGGAGTGGCCAGGCTGAGAATGAACAGATTTAAAACCCTAAGATTGAACAAGGAACCCGACTGGAAGATTATTTGGCTCCTAGGGACTCACTGTAGTTTATTTGTGGAACACATGGGGAAGAGGGTTATTAGTCCAAGGGGAGGTCAGGGGGTTCTTCCTCATCGGAATCAAATTCAACATTTTCATCTTTTATCCATCGACCTTGTCCATCTGGGATCCATCCAGAGCTGGGAACATCAGAGGAAAAAAAAACTTGGTCAGGCAAGAGTTTTATGAAGAAGGCTTATGGTACTTGGTTCTATTCCTGGGACCCACAGGGTAGAAAGAAATGACCAACCCCTATAAGTTGCCATCTGACTTACACAAGTATGACCCTACATAAATAAATAAATGTAAGTTAAAAAAAAAAAAGTTACTGGTGACAAGAAAAAAGCAGTTGGGTTGGTTTGAAAAGTCAGGTTGGGAGAAATGAAGGAAACCTGGGGAATGTGATGTGGCAGACTAACCTTCGGAGGGTAAGGTAATGGTTCAGGGCTCGTCGTTTTGTGGGGCTCATGGGTGCAGAGGCCAGGAGAGCTGATGACTCTTTGGCATGTGACTCTGTCTTAGTCTCAGGTTCCCTACTGATCATTGCACTCTGGAGTCCAACCTCTGGGGCTGGAAAAGAAGGACTGGAGACAGAGGAAGCAGGGGCTTCTGGCCTGGGGAGAAAAGAACCCAAGCCTGTGAAATACAATGAAGGAAAGCAGCAGCTTCCCCCTGCCTCCCAAGCCCGAAGAGCTGTGTTCCCTAAATTGAGTTCCTGAGGTTTTTGGTGTGTTTGTTTTTTGGAGATAGGAAACACGGTCTCATTACGTACGTACCCAAAGCTGACCCAGAATTCACTAGATAGATGAAGTTATCCTCAAATTTACAGAGATCCACCTGCCTCTGCCTCCTGAGTGTTGAGATTAAAGGTGTATGCTACCACACCCAGCCTGAGTTCCATAAGTTCTTAAATATTCTACATGTGAAAGATTTTGTTATCAGGAATTTGAGAAAAGCCAGCTTAATATTTCTAAGTTTTTGTCTCATGATTTTCCATAACCAGGTATGGTGCACACACCTTTAGTACCTGCAGCATTTGGGGGAGGGGCAGAGGCAGGCAGATCTCTGTGAGTTTGAGGCCACTCTGGTCTAAATAGCAAAGTTCCAGGACAGCCAGGGATACAAAGAGTGATTCCCCAGGCAATAACAAACAAAAAAGTGTACCACCACGTGCAGCTAATTTTACTAACTTTTTTCCCTCTTTAGCCTTGGCTGGCCTGGGATTCGGAGATCCACTGGCTTTGCCTCTGGAATGCTAAGATTAAAGGCATGTGCCACCATCCAACAACAATGTTAACATTTTTTTGCATTGTTTTGTTTTTCAAGACAGGGTTTTTTGTTATTGTTTTGTTTTGGTTTTTTTTTTTTTTGTGTGTGTAGCCTTGGCTGTCCTGGAACTTGCCTCTGTCTCCCAAGTGCTGGGATTAAAGGCATGCCCCACCATTGCCCGGCTCATTGTTACTAGTCTCCACTTCCTAAAATTTATTTTAAAATCACAGACTATCATTTTTCATTAAACAACATTCTCCACAAGATTTCTCAGAACACAATTTGGAAAGCAGTAACTTTAGAGCCATCTATGCCCTTCAACCCTTTTCCATTTCTGGCTTTCCTACTCCACAGACCTGTGCTTCCTCCTGCAGCAACTGTTATAGTGGGGCGCTCTGTGCAGAGCACTCTGGGTGATTAATCGAGTCTGGGTTAGCAAAGGTGCCTGGTTATGGAGAAAAGAGACCACAGTCAGAGCTGTCAGGCAAAAGTCCCTTCAAGCCTGTTGCATGCAGTACATCCCTGCCTGAACAACACCTGACTGGATCTCTCACCTCAGCTTTGCTTTCTGTCTTCAATTCATTCTGCTGTATTGGGTTTTGCTCTGTTTTCTTGCCTGACTGCTTTTTGCCATAGAAAAGCTTCAAACCTGAGAAGAAAAGCAAAGGGAATACAAATCACAACACCAGGTGATCTACCATAATGTCAAGAGTTTATTCTCTATCATTCCTCCCTCCCCTGCTTCTCCTATACTTACTGGATAAATGCTTCTTGCCTGCACGGTGGGCAGATAGCATGGTCAGGGTGTCCAGTACTGGTCGATGTGGGCAGATGGCACAAGCAAAGCTAGGAAAAAGAGAAGTGAATGATAATCCCGTATGTGTTCGATTGAACACCCCGGTGGTTGGGGTGTTACGCCCAGGTCTCTAGATCTCCACCTCTTCCAACAAAAAATCTATTATACTCCTGATCTCCTTAGAAACAAGTTTGTTGAGCCTCTGATCACAAATCCCCAGTCTTGATCCACTCTTTGCCCTCACCGTCCATCCCGCAGCATCAGCGCCTCATCCTCTGGGATGTAACTGGCCAGCAAGTCTCCAACTCTTCGTTTCTACAGAGAGGAGGATAGGAGAAACGAATATGTGGGATGGATGAAAAGGAAATAATCAGGATAAACAGTCAAACGGAACAGATCATAGGGTAGAAGAAGGAGGCATCACTCAGTTCTGGTTCCCTAAAGCCCCTCCCCCAGATGTCGCCAGAGCAACAAAACTGAAGCTGGGCTCTCGCTCTCTCTATTTGATTTTTCGAGACAGGGTTTCTTTGTGTAGCCTTGGCTGTTCTAGAGCTAGCTGTATAGACCAGGCTGTCCTCGGACCTCAAACTCAGAGATCCACCTGATTTTGCCTCCCAAGTGCCGGGACTACGCCACCACTGGTCGTGGGCAGATTCTCACTAGGTCTTACTTTGAGCACATTGAGCTGACTCCAGTCGTCACCTTCCCTCTTGAAAGACATTGCGAATGTGAGTCCTAGAAATAATAAATTCTCCTACGCCTACTTCAGGCCTCTCCTTCAGGCCACCGTAGGAAGAGTAGGTTATTGCCTTCCCTGCTTCCGGTCTTTTTCTGATTGAGTCTTTACTTCCGGGGATGCGCTTCCACGCATGCACCGCGCGAGCCGGAAGACCCGCCTCCAGCGCCCTGAGGGGGCCTGCATTTCCTATGATGCCCGGAGAGCGCTGTGCCTTTTGGGAAATGAAGTCTTTTAGTTATTTTCTTCTATATATTTTTTGTTTTTGAAAGACCTTACTGCTCACCTGAATACATGCACTCGCATCTCGAAGGATCCAGGTGTTTGTAGACCAAGAACCTGTATGTGAAGCCGGAGTTTCAGGGTGGTATCCTCCTGATGTGCAGCGAGGCTTCGGGGATATCAGTGGACGGTGTACTGCAAGCTCTCGCAGCCCTCAGGCTCATCGTCCACAGCCACAATCCGCCTGGAGTGGGCCTGATTTGCAGCAGAGAGGATGTGGGGGCTCCCGGCGGCCCGGCTGCGGGAGGTGGGCACACACTGAGGGAAGAGTGTTGAGGAGGGGGTCTAGGGTTCAAAGGTCAGAGATCAGGCTTGCAAGGAGTTGGGGAGGGGGCGTCGAAAGTCGAAGGGGTCAGCGACTGACAACTCAGGGAACATGTTTTATGGGTAAGGGGCTTGAGGAAGGAGAAATGGAATCGGCCTGGCAGCCTTCTTAGGGTACGGACTGTGACCCCAAGCTCGGTAAGCAGCGGCAAGAGTACTGATGTAGTCTCTCGAGAGCGGGGAGACTAAAGAGAGAAGTGAAAAGGAATTCCCTGAATATCTATTTATTCCTGGGGTTCGGCCCCTACTGTTGGTCACTTAGCCGAGCTCTCCTCAGTTGTGACTCTAGATCTTGGCATCTTGAGATGGCTTCTCCCTCTAGACAGCCTCCACTTGGGGGGTCAGGGTTGTTGCATGGGAGCCGTGCTCGTTCTTATGGAAGCTTGGTACAATCATCTTGCTCCCCGGTGAGGGAAAGACGTCTGGAGCATCAGCTGGAACCTGGAGACACCCTGGCTGGACTAGCACTCAAATATGGGGTGACGGTGAGTCTTCCGAGGATTGGGGTGTGATGACCATTTAGGAGAGATTTAATTCCCAAGAGAAAGTGGGGAGTCCGCTAAGTGGCCTTCCCTGACATTATATTAGTTATATTGTGGTCTCTGCTTTGTCTTATTTTGTTTTCACATCTCAGTGTAACGCTGTCTACACTGACAGATCTGCCCTACTATCCCAGTGGGAGGAGCCGCTCCTTGGATTGGGTTGGACGCGAAGGTGGGGTGGGGGTGGCTTATAGCCATTAACCTATTTGGACCTTGTGTCTATATCAATGTGAGACTAAAGACGGATAACTAGTTTGATCAAGGTCAAATGACTTGAGTGTCAGAGTAAGATTTCAGATAGGTCTGTCTGACTCTAGGGCCCCTACTATTAGCCACACAGAAAAAGATAAAAAACTGAAAGTGACTGAACATTTACACAAGTCAGGAGGAGCTGCATTAGTAGAGTTCCTAAAGTACCTGTTTCTAGTTCTTTCCACTCCAGGGCTGTGCTTTCTTTCCAACGAGGCACAAAACACATACCCTCTACACACATCAAGTATTTCTGGTTACACCCAGGAGAAGAGTGATGGTCATAAAAATTAAAGTTGTAGCTTTCCCCTCTGTATCCTGTTTTACCACATACAAACAAATGTTGAATTTAGACAAATTTCCATGTTTGCTGCACTTAAAGCATTATAGTAACCCTTCCTGGAGGTAAAGCATGAATGTATATTGTGTACATAATGCTCCTGTAATTTAAATTCTCATAAGAAATGGAGAAGAAAAATGAGTATGTAGAAGTATTCTCAAGGGGTGGGAAATCAGGAACTATTAATTTTTGTTTGTTTGGAATCCAGAGTGGGTATTAGTTGACTTTTTGTGTGTGCGGGTGTGTTATTGGGGGCAGGGTGGGTTTTTCTTTTTTTTTCCAGACAGGATTTCTGTGTGTAGCTTTGGAGCCTGTCCTGGAACTCCTCACAGAGATCCATATGCCTCTTGAGTGCAGGAATTAAAAGTGTGTGTTTCCACTGACAGCAGGGTGTGTTCCCTAGTCAGTATGTCACTGTGTCCAGCCGTCCTGGAACTTAAAGTGTTGTATTGAGTGCTAGATGAGTGTGAGCGAGGCACTCTGGAGTCCCAACACATGGGCCAAGAAGACTTGGGGACTTTTCCCTCCGTTCTGCATCTCCTTGTTCTCCAGCCATCTACAAGCTCTTTAAGAGCAGAAAGCGTTTTCTTTGAACTTTATGTCTGTAAATTCCGGCATAGTCTCAATGACATGGAAGTTTAAAAGGTTTCTGAAAGCTACCTGGTGTGGTGGCGCCCACCTTTAATCTCAGGGCTCTGGAGGCAAAGGCAGGAGGATCTCTGTGAGTTTGAGGCCAGTCTGGTCTACAGAGTGAGTTTCCCGACAGGCTGTTACATAGAGAAACCTGCCTGGAAGTGGGGGAAAATTTGTGAAAGCCAGGCTTGGTGGCACAGAGCTACAATGTCAGCCGTTGGGATGCCTAGGCAAAGGGAGTCAGAGTTCTAGGCAGGCACACATGTAACAAGACAAGGGAACTGGTGAGTAGAAGTGGTAGAATGCAGAGGAGACACAAGGCTACAGAGAGAAAGTCCCTGAGTCCTTGTTTGGAGTTTATTGTTTAGCCAGTGAGGAGCCATAGGAAGTTGCTAGCGAGCTGGAGAGTTAATCAGATTCCTTCTAGATGTCAAGGGAAAGATACATGTACATGAAAGAGGAAGAGCAGTTAGACTGAACAATCAACCCAGATGAGAAATACTGTGTGGTGTTAGCGGGCAAGCATATGAGAACACGTGAGGGGCCATTTATTTACTGATTGATTGTTGGATGTCTGCTGGGGACCTAGCCCAGGACTTGCACATGCTAGGCAAGCACTGCACCATGGTGCTACAACTATAGTCCCATTCAGCTTTATTTATTTTATTATTAGCTAGGACCTCACTATGTAGCTTGCTTAGCTCCACACTCAGAGATCTACCTGCCTCTGCTTTCCAAGTGCTGAGATTAAAGATGTGCACTATCGCCGGGCAGTGGTAGCTCATGCCTTTGAGCTCAGTGCTCTGGAGGTTGAGGCAGGGGTATCTCTGAGTTTGAGTTTGAAGCGTTTATTTTTAATGTTTACTTTCACTTATGTCTGTGTGCCATGGGGGTGTCTGGTGCCTACAGAAGTTAGAAAAGGTCATTGTGCCACCAGGAACTAGAGTTACAGATGTAGTGAACCGCCGTGTGGGTGCTGGGAATCACAAGAGCAGCAAGTGCTCTCAACTACTGACCCAACTCTCCAGCCCCTAGTTTTCATTGTTAAGACTGTAAATACTAGCTGGGCGGTGGTGGCGCATGCCTTTAATCCCAGCACTGGGGAGGCAGAGGCAGGAGGATCTCTGTGAGTTTGAGACCAGCCTGGTCTACAAGAGCTAGTTCCAGGACAGGCTCCAAAGCCACAGAGAACCGTGTCTCGAAAAACCAAAAAAAAAAAAAAAAAAAAAAAAAAAAAGACTGTAAATACTAATAGCTTGTATTTTGTTTTGTTTGAGACAAAGTCTCATGGAACCTGAGCTGCCTCAAACTCATTTAACCAAAAATGGCCTTTGAACTCAAGACTCCCTGTGTCTCCCTCCAGAGGACTGGGACTCTGTGTGCTTATGCCACACTCCTGTTTGATGGTAAATGAAAGGGTGTAGGTCATTTTTTTTGTTTTGTTTTCTGCCTCAATAATTTTTAAAAATCTGAAAGTGACCTAGAAAATATGCCTAGAAAATATGAAAACTATAAAACAAGATTAACATCAGCTCTTTATCGTTTAGCTAGTTTATTATGGAGTCAAATAAAATTGTACAAATTACTTACCAAGTCTGAGTTGATGGCCTAGGAAGCATAAAACACAGCGCAGCAACCTCTGGCTCACTCGAGTGCACATGTGCCCACCACACCCGCCAATAATAAAAGTCTAAGATCCTAAGCCAGGCTTGTTTTGAGATTAGCCTGGTCTATATAGTAAAAAAGAAGATAAAAAGCTTGAGTTGCTATATCAGATTGGTGAACTTTACTGTCACTCATTAATTTTGGGTGATTTTTTTTTTTTTAAAGATGGAACAGATTAAGCGGACAAACCGCCTTTATACTAACGACTCCATCTTCCTGAAGAAAACCCTCTACATCCCCATCCTGACAGAGCCTAGAGACCTATTTAATGGTTTGGATTCTGAGGAGGAAGATAATGGAGAAGAAGAGGTACGACCAAGTAAGGATGGTGTTGGTTCACATTCAACGAAGAGGAAGAATCAAGAGTCAGGTTCAGGCCCGGCCAACGGCGAAGCCCTCCCACCTCACCAGGAAACCTTCACACCCATCCATGACCTTTCTGCCTCTGATTTCCTTAAAAAACTCGACTCACAGATCAGTCTGTCCAAGAAGGCTGCTGCCCAGAAGCTGAGCAAAGGGGAAAGTGGGTGAGTCTCCAGCTGTCCCTGTCACTGCTTACATAGACCCCTCTCTTTTACCGAATCACAAACTAAGAAGTAACAAGGTGCCTGAAGAATCCAGAGGATACCTTTCTCCCCATATTTCCCAAGATCATGAGCAGAGCCAGCGACACCTGGAATGGGGGAGGCAGTGGGAAGATAGGTTCTGTGGATTCGCTAATGTAAGAACTGTGCAGCAGTGTTAGGACAAGCAGTGTTCCAGAAGACGCTGCGACTGTCCATCTCATGAAACAAAGGAAGGCAGCCCCCTGCACCTTTTCACGTGGTCTATTCTCACTGTGGCTCTTTCCTCCTTTGTGTGCACACAGGATATCTGAGGAGGGTGCAGGTCTCCACCTCAGCTCCCCTAGGATGCAGCAGCGAGCAGTCCTCGGTCCCGTGCCACTGACCCGGACCTCTCGGACCCAGACATTGCGGGATCAGGAAGATGAAATCTTCAAACTCTGATGTCCCCAGAACCGATGAGAGAAGCAGGGTGTTGAAGGGACAGCTGAGGGGGAGGAGACTGAGGTGGGGCTCGAGCAGAGCTTCCCAGCCTGCCTCACCCCTCTCCGGCCATCTTGCTGGGGATACTTTCTGGCAAGAGTAGGGGATGGGAACAGAGCTCTTCCCAGTTCTGAATCTAGTGTTGTCCTTTAGATTCAAAGGCTCCCTTATACTCTTGCTGTCCCTTTCACCGTTTCCTGGGTTAGAGCAGGGCAGCACAGACCCTCCCCCATCTCTAATGATGTTACTTAATTTATTTGGTGCTATATTGAAGTAATATTTATTTGCTAGATCTAACTCCTTCTTCCTCCTAACTGAAAAATGTGATTTCTGTGTCACTGAAGAGATGGAAACCCAGGGAGTGAGCGGGCTGTCTGTCTGTCTGTCTTTCTCACCTCCCTAGCCGAGCATGTTACCGAGGCCAGGAGAGTCAGGGAAACTCATGCACTGTCAAGGTAAAGGGTAGGGGCTCCGTTCCAGGGAGCAACTCCCTGCAACTCTTTACAACTCTTGGCTCTGAGAAGCAGCAGTGGGGTAGGATGCTGACGGAGCCTCCACCCCATCACTTCACCCTTCTTCCGCTCCTCTGCTTGGCCTGTGGTGGGGCTAGGGGTGCAAGAGGATGCCTTGGGGTTCAGAGGGGTTCAGAGGAGGCAGTTGCAGAACATGCCCCCAGTCTGCCTATGCCTTGTTCCTCACTGCATATTCATTTGTAATCTGTAGCCCTGATCTGCTGTATGGTTTGTCTTTTGTTCCTTAAGCTGAAGAAAGCATGGCAACTCAGTACTGCTGGGAGTCAGCCGACTCCTGTTCAGGAATGGGGACAGTGAGACGATTGTTGTTTCCAGACCTTTCTTCTACATCAAGTCTGAGTACCGGAGCTAGAGATTAAACAGTGAGCCCTGTGCATGTTTTAGTGGTTTTATTTCCCCTGTGCTCCCTTCCCCCCAGCTCCTTCTAGAAACTCTGGAACACAACTCTGCTATGTGTTCAAGTGCTGCCTCCAGCTCTAGGAGATCTAGAAGGACTCTGACGGCCACCTTCCTGCTTCTGGCCCTCAGTGTCCCCGTGGTTGGGTTTGTGGAAGAGGAGGATCCTTTTGGGGGCCGTTCTCCTGGGAGAAGCAGGTCCAAGTTTCACTTCATCTTCCTCAATCAGCTGTTTCCTCTGCTGACACTGGATGGGAGAGCTGCCTCCCTGAGCTCAGCATAGCTTTTCTCCCAGCACTTTCGGGTGGGGGTTGCCTTGGTGGGCCACACTCTTGGGAGAGAATGAAGCCGGGGGATTGACAAGCGTTTGTGCAGGGTTAGAAAGCCCGGTCAGGCATTTTGCCGAAGTTCAATGTGCTGGGTTCTGGGTCCTCAGAGCTTCCCCTCATCCAGCAGCTTCCGGAGCCCGTCACAAATCTTGCCAAGGTGTTGGGTGAAGTCAGGCCCGTAGAGGGCAGCCAGCAGGTCAGGGTCAGAGTAGTGATCAAACACGTGTCTGATGCGGTCATGTGACTTGGGTGTGAGGTGGTGCTCTACCAGCTCCAAAAGAATGTCCCGGCACTCCACGAGCAGGCCTGCTAGCACAGCAGCCTCAAAGGTGAAGTCCACCTCACCAAAGCTAAGCGCCGTCATTGCGCCCTGCCGCAGCTTCTGTCGAAACCGGGTAGCCAGGGCCAGCTCCCCAGGACCAAAGCAGCCGCTGCGGTGCAGCACAGCCACCTTGACTGCCACCTTGACCAGATCTTTGATCACCCGCTGTGCCTTGGGGCGGCTGTGCGTGTACTCTTTGGACACACGGTAAAGCTCATCTAACACCTCGCTGCTGGTCTCGTCGATAAAGAGATGAGCCACGGACCGACCAGCCATTTTACTCAGTAGCTTCTTCTCCGCTTGAAGTGCCAGACTCTTTGAGCTGAAGGACTCCATGGTGCTGGGGGAGGCCACAGGCTTCCTCAGAGACAGAGAGAGAAATGGTTTTCACTCATTTTCATTGTCCTCCCTCTCCCCTGGGCCCCTCCATCCTGTAAGCCTTGCTTCTGCTTTTTCTCTTTATTTCTCTAAGACATGTGTGTCGCCAAAACAGCACAGAGGAGAAGGGACAGCCTTGGCTGGAGGAATTAGTATAACTGAAGTCTTAGGGCAGGAATCTCCTGCCACAATGGAGAGCCGAGAACCATTTGGCAGGGCTCGAACAGATACTACTTTTGGACCCTTAACTGTATATTCTGCATCAAGAACCAGGTATAAGTGGGGGTTGGTGGTGCACGCCTTTAATCCCAGAACTGGGGAAGCAGAGGCAGGTGATCTCTGTGAGTTCAAGGCCAGTCTGGTCTACAGAGCTAGTTCCAGGACAGTCTCCAAAACAATACAGAGAAACCCTGTCTCGAAAAACCAAAAAGAAAGAAAGAAGCATAGGTATTATTCTCCTGTTTCCAGGCTTGAGATCAAAAGCCCATGTCAGTTGGAGTACCATATATAGCCTTACAAGAAGTAGGAGATATACGGGTCTCCAGATCCTAATGAGAACATTTAGCACTGGGCAGTGGTGGCGCACACCTTTAATCCCACCTAGCACTTGGGAGGCAGAGGCAGGGAGATCTCCGAGTTCAAGGACAGCCTGATCTACAGAATGAGTTCCAGGACAGCTAGGGCAACACAGAGAAACCTAATCTTGAAAAACAAATTAATAAATAGCACTTGACATTTTCAGAGACCTACTGTGTGCCAAGTGAACTCCCTCAGTTTTCCAACTCCAAAAGGGCAATAGTCCTATTTTTACAATGAGAAATGTCCAGGCAAAGAGAAATTTTTTGTTGTTTTTGAGGCAGGGTTTCTTTGTGTAGTCCTGGCTGTCCTGCAACTCATGAAGTAGGAACAGGCCTGCTTCTGCCTCCTAAGTGGTGCTGGGATTAAAGATGTGGGCCATCACCGCTCAGCAAGACCAAGAGAATTTAAACGACTTGTGTTAGTAAATGATAAAAATGGGCTTCAAGGAGCTGGAGAGGTGGCTTGACTCACACATTCAGAGACAACTCACCATTGCCTGTAACTCCAGCCCCAGGGGAATCCAACACCTCTGGCCTCCACAGCCACACACATACACATACATAATTTAAAATAAAAACAAATTGTAAAAAAAAAAAAATATTAGGCTACAAGTTAGATAGTCCCCCCAAGTCCCCTCCTGACAAGGAGCAGTGCCAATGAGGCCGCAGCCCACTGAAGAAGGCTGGGGCGGCAGTAGTGGGGTCTGAGCCGAGCCCTCCTAGTGTTACATCCCATGCCTAAGTCCAGGCCCTTCTCGCCATGGCCCTCCGCTGTGCTTCTTCTGCTTGTTTTGCTTCTTACTTCCCCCTCCCCTGCTCTGCAGGATGTGGCTGTGACCGCAATGAGGAGCAACCTCACCCTCTCCCCCAAATGAAAATGGGAGTCTGCAGAGGCAGGGAGGCTAGCCAGGGGGCTTTCTCCCCAGCTGAATCACTCCACTAGGAACCTGCAGCCTTGATTTGTTACAGGCCTGCCCTGGGCTTGGTCTGCCTGTCCTCTACAGTGGGGGTGATCTATCTGAGCCTTCCTTCCTGCCTGCCTTCCTGGCTCTCCGTTGCCCCTGTTACCATCAGTTAGGACCCAGGCCTCTTGAGTTCTGTCACTTGCCTTCTTTTTCTAGTCTCTATGTCACCCCCATGGTCCTCTAGCCTAGCTAAGCTTTCACTTTGGGTCACTGTACTTCCATGTCCGACCATACATCTCTCAAGCTCTGTCATTCGCCAGTGCATACCTCCATCCCTCAGCTCTACACCCAGCCCTCATCCCAAGCCAGCTCTTTTTCAGGTATGCCTTGCCCCATCCACTAAAATGGTTCTTGTGGGGACCTAAGAATTCAACAAGTGAGAGTTTCACAATACGGAAAGAAAAGTAAGGGTAAGTAGGTAGGAATATCCTGTCACTGTCACCCCAAAACCTGCCCTTCTGTCATAGCCAGTCTCTCACCTGTTGGGTGCTGGGTTCTGGGCGCTGGGTGCCAGCCTTGCCTTAGATGTTCCTGAGAGCTAACAGAATGGAGAAGCTCCTAAGAGGCCCTTTGGTCTAGCCCCACCCCAAGCCCCGCCTACCTACTCTCAACCTCCGGTTCATCACCACTGTCACCAAGAAGGCCTGTGTCCCAAGAGCAACCTAGGAATAAGACAAAGGTCAAAAGGAATGGAATTCTGTAGGAAGCACCAGCTCGGAGGTGGGAAGGACCAACTGCACACCCTCCACTTAAACTGTCCTCTTCTTTCTTGCTGCCTAATATTCTTGTGGTACTGAGAAGGATGCAGAGCCCAGATTTTTAATGCGGGAGTGTGTGAGGGAAGTACTGAAGATCATCGAGTGGTGCAGTAGAACAGCATTATCACAAGCATCTTCAGGCCCAGGCAGGTAAGCTTGGCACAGACTGTCCTGGCTGTCAGTACTGGCCTGAGGCAGGTGCCCGTCTGAGTTAAGGCTGCTGATCTATATGTGACCAGTAGGTGTCAGCATCGAGTTGGAGCACTAGAGGACCAAGTACTGAGTGAAGCAACTATTGCAGGGCCTAGGAAATAAGGGCAGTCCAGTCTCCAGTGAGGCAAAAGTATCTGCTATTAAGATTCTAGCAGTGGGCCAGGCAGAAGTGGCCCAGGCCTTTAATCCCCACACTCTGAAGCAAAGGCAGGTGGATCTCTGAGTTCCAGGTCAGCCTGGTCTACAGAGTGAGTTCCAGGCCAGTCAGGGCTGCATAGTGGAACCAGCTCCAGGGATTATTCTAATGCTCTCTTCTGGCAGAGTCATCTGCACACACATGAGCCCAAACAAACATTTGGGCACACACACACCTTTTTATTTATTTATTGGGGGGGGGGTTCGAGACAGGGTTTTTCTGTGGCTTTGGAAGCTGTCCTGGAACTAGCTCTTGTAGACCAGACTGGTCTTGAACTCTGTGAGCCTGCCTCTGTGGCCCCCCACCTCCCGAATGCTGGGATTAAAGGTGTGTGCCACCACCGCCTGGCTGATTATGTTTTTTTGTTTTTTATTTATTTAGTTAGTTTTGGGTCTTTGGAGACAAGGTCTCTCTGTGTAGTCCTGGTTGTCCTGGAACTTGCTTTGTAGACCAAACTGGCCTTGAACTCACCAGGAGCTGTCTGCCTAGTGCTGGGATTAAAGGCCCACACCATGACTGCTTGACTAGCCTGTTTTGTTACAGCACCAGAGCCACCAGCCAAGGAGCTCCCATATGAATCATCAACCAAAAGCTATCATAGCTGGGAGTCATGGTGCACACCTTTAGATCCAGCACTGGAGAGGCAGAGGAGCTCTGTGAGTTCAAAGCTGGCCTGGTATACATAGTAAGTTCTAGGCCAGCCATGGCTACATAATGGTAGTGAGAATTATCTCTGGGTAGCTCCAGCTGTCCTGGTACTCATTCTGTAGACCAGCCTGGCCTCAAAGTCAAAGATTTGCCCGTCTCTGCTTCCCAACTGCTGGGATTAAAGGCATATGCCACCACCCCTGGTCAAATTTTTTATTCTTAAATAACTAAAACCCATGGAAATTGGAACTCAGCTTATAAGATTTTTTTTTTACCATTACTGTGAACACCTGAGTTTGATCCATAGCACTTAGCTAAAAACACCAGGCAAGGCAGAGCACACCAGTAAGACCAGTGCAAGAGGTAGAGAAGGGTGTGTGTGTGGGGGGGTGAGTGGTAACTCACTTGCTAGCCAGTCAGTCAGTCTGTAATGAGATAGGTCTCTTTATAGATGGCTGTGAGCCACCACGTGGTTGCTGGAAACTGAACTCAGGACCTCTGGAAGACCAGCCAGTGCTCTTGACTGCTGAGCCACCTCTCCAGCCCCCAACCTGTCCTTTCTCGAACCAGCCATGTTGATATCCTAGCTCCCTCCAGGGCACACTGTGGGGTCCCCTGCTGCCTCTCCTCACACTTCTGACCCCATTGCCTGGAACTTCCTTTTCAGCTTCCAGCTTGTACCCCTTCCCTGATCCAGACATCCCTACTCATCCTTTTGGTGTCAGCTCAAAATCTTCATTCTGTTGTTGCTGAGACAAGCTCTCATTGTGTAGCCCTGAAACCTGAACTGTCTGTGTAGACAGACACATACTTCTGCCTTCCGAGTGAATTCTGGGGTTACTGGTATATACCACAGCAGGCCAAAATTCTTATTCTTGTGTGGCTATCCTTTGTTCTCTAAAATACAGCGGACTGTGTTACGTAGGTCATCAGCAGCACAGACCTCCTCTATTGGAGTGTGTGCCACTCAGTGTGGAGCAGGGTGGGGATCAGAGTGATGGTGAGTGTCTTCCTCCATCTCTGCCTTATGTTTTGGGACTGGGTCTTCTTCCTTATTTTTTTAAAAGCATATTTATTCTCTTTTTAAAGGTTTATTTATTTATTATATATACAGAGTTCTGTCTGCAGGCCAGAAGAAGGTACCAGACTTCATTATAGATAGTTGAGCCACCATGTGGTTGCTGGGAATTGAACTCAGAACCTTTGGAAGGAGAGGCAGTGATCTTAACCCCTGAGCTTTCTCTCCAGCTCCAAGACTGGGTCTTCTACTGAAGCTGGGATTCACCTTTTTGGCTGGAATTGCTGGCCACTGAGCCCCTTGGGTCCTCATGAACCCCCCCCAGCATATATACCACTGTGACATGTGTCTTCTGGTGGGTTCAAGGGGTCCAAATACAAATTCAGGTCTCCATGTCTGTGCTGCACTTTCCCTGTGAGCCGCCTCCCCAGCCCCATGCCTCCGCAATTGTAATGTGTGGCTTTATCAATCACTAGACAGTGAGCCTGTGAGGACATCTGCCTTATCCTCCTCATAAATACCTTCTGAGAGAGTAAGCTCAGAACACATGAGTCAGGAGACAAGGTGCTGGCAGTAAGCTTGCTTAGTAAGCTGTCGGGCAGGTAAGCAGAGCTCAATCTCCAGAAACCATATAAAGAATGAAGTGGCCAGCTGACAGTCCCATGGCACTGCAGTGGCAGAGACAGACAGGTCACTGTGGCTCACTGGCCAGACAGCCTTGCTCCCTTGGCTAGCTCCAGGACAATGAGAGACCCTGGCCCATAAAATAAGGGCGATCTAGACCTAGCGACACACACCTTTGATCCCAGCATAGGCAGCAGAGGCAGTGGATCTCTTTGAGTTGGAGGCCAGTCTGGTCTATGTCTCAAGTTCAACTAGGGCTACTTAGTAAGACCCTATCTCAAAAAAGGGGAGGTAGGGTGTGCTGACACCTGAGGAAAGACACCCTAGGTTGACCTCTGACCTCTACATATACATACATGCACTTGCACACAGATGAACACACACAAAGAATCAAGATGATAAGGAAGAAATGGTAGGAAGATAACGGTTATATCATGTGATAATGTTCTTATAGGGGAGGTTTGATATTTTGTTATTGTTGTTTTGTTTTGTTTTTACTTTTTGAGACGAGGTTTCTGTGTGTAGCTCTCACTGTCCTGGATCTTGATCTGTAGACCAGGCTGGCCCTGAACTTACAGAGATCTCCATCTATGCCCCCAGAGGACTGAGGTTTTGGTGTCTACCACCACCAGTCTGTCCCAGACCTCCCCCATTTTTTTTTAACCTTGTTGGGAAATTTACCCAAGCCTGTGTGTGCTGGGCAAATGTTCTTCCACTGAACTGTATCTTAAGCTCCTCTTTTAATGCATACCCAGTTCTAGTAATAGGTCAACCAGTACACAGTTAGCAGTAAAATTAAAATGTAACGAGGGGCTCTCAGAAACAGAACAGGCTGGAGAAAACAGGCTGGTCAGCAGTTAAGAGCTCTGGCTGTTCTCCCACAGGGTGCAGGCCACAGTTCTCTGTGACTCCAGTCTCAGGGAAGCTGGCTGTGCCCTCTTCTGGTCTCTGAAGGCACTAGGAATGCATGTGGTACACAGATATATATGCAGACAAAACACCCAAATACATAGAATGAATAAATAAATGAAAGCTGGAGAGATGGCTCAGTGGTTAAAAGCACTGGCCTTAACCTGAGTTCAATTCCCAGCAAACAAATGATGGCTCACAACCATCTGTATGGAGATCTGGTGCCCTCTTCTGGCCTGCAGACAGATATGCAGGCAGAACCCTGTTTACATAATAAATCTTACTTTAAAAAAAAAAAAAATAGCTGGGTGGTGGTGGTGGTGGGGGTGATGGGGGCCACACATACCTTTAATCCCAGCACTCAGGAGGTAGAGGCATACAGAGCTCTTGAGTTCAAGGCTAGCACTCCTTTATAGAGTGCATTCAAGGACCAAAGAGAAAATCTTGAAAAAGAAAACTAAGGTTTTGGGCCCTTACAAGAGGAACAAATGGTATTAACTATAGCTATCGCAGGCTTCTCTTCTGGGTCCTTGCTGTGTTCCTGTGTGATTTTATGCTACCCTGAGTAAATTAAACAAGCATGGTGATGCATGCCTCTACTGGCATGCTTTGGCAGTAAAGAAAGGAAGATTAGCCATCTTAGCTACATAGTGTGTTTCAGGCAGCCTGGACTGCTTCAGACAAGAACAAAAGTCTAAGCAAGTGGTTCAATTCATCCACCCTGGCAGTCACAGTGGCTCATGCCTGCAATGCCGCATTCAGGAGACTAAGGCAAGAGATTGCTGAGTGGGACCAACCTAGCTATGGAGTAAAACCCTCTCAAAAACTAAATTTACACACATACATGCACACAAAGAAGTTTTTAAAGGCTAAATGATGCCTGGTTTGGGGGCATATACCCAAAGACAGAGACAGAGGCAGGTTGATTTCTGTGAGTTTAAGGCCAGCCTGGTCTACTTGGAGAGTTCAAAGCCAGCTGGAGCATCATAGTAAGATCCTGTCTCAAAAACAAAACAAAGTTAAATGATACCTTTTGTTTTCATTTTTTGTTGTTGCTTTTCAAGACAGGGTTTCACTATGTAGCACAGGCTGTTCTGGAAATTGCACTGTATACCAGGCTGGCCTCGAAGTTCCAGAGATCTGCCTGCTTCTGCTTTTCGTGTGCTGGAATGAAAGGTATGTGCCACCACCGCCTGGCTTGTCTTTAAAATTTAAAAGTAGAAGAGTTTATTAAATATGCTGCAAGAGGGCATCAGGAGAAACGATCATTTGATTGTTGTTTATTTGTATGTAGCTCAGGCTGGGCCTAAACTCAGGGCTTACCGTGCACTAAGCATGACAGCCATCTGGCTTGTGCTTAGCCCAGATCAGCATGGGGAGGAGCAGTGTCCCCCATCAATCAGGCAGGAATTCAGCCTCACAAAGCTAGAGCCAGTGCATGGTTTGTAATCTACCCCACTCCACCTTGCTCCTTTTCATCTTTGATGCGTTTGTTTATTCCTCTACTTATTGCATGCCAGACATTATAACCAAATGCTAGGGCTAAGAAGACAAAAGACAGGATTCCAGTTGCATGTGGTGGCTGACAAATGTAAGCACCCTGGAGGCTGAGGGAGGTGGCTGTGAATAGAGGGTCAGTGTAACTACACAGTGATAGCGAGTGACTTAGTGAGTTCCAGGCCAGCAGGATGAGAGAGTGAAACCCTGGTTGTTGTTTAATTAAACTTCCTGTTTATTATATTTCTCTGGGGAAAAACATCTATTGGCCTTTTGGATAGAATTTATTTGCCAGAAGCATAACTTGTCATACTCCTGCTGGAACCAGCCCACGCACGGCCTCTTTGCTGGTTCTGAGTTTGACTCCATGGCAGCCTGTCCTGTTTTCCAGTCTGTGCTCTGCCTACCCAGCACCACAGAGAAGTCCAGGCCCTAGATCCTAACACCTGAGTGATAGCTGATGCCCAGGTCGGTACGTTCCTGGACTCCACACCTGTTTCCAGCATCTGGGAAGTTATCTTTTCAAAGCTCATACTCAGTCCCTTCAGAGCTCTTCCAGGATTTTATCAGCCACGGGCCCTTCCTGCAGTGAAGAGCAGTCATCATTTCTCCTGATGTCAAAGGACCTGCTTTAGCTTTGGAAAATAGAGGTGCTTGGCCTTGTCTGCCCAGGTCGGTCTGTCTCTGCTCGTCCACACTCAGACATTGAGGAAAAGCTTGTGGATTCGATCCTGTGTTGTAATGGGGGACAGGAAGACAGACTCACTAGGTAGCCTTCATTAGCCTAGAAATCACTATGTAGACCAGGCTGGTTTCGAACTCACAGAAACACAGAAATCTGCCTGCCTTTGCCTCCTGAGTGCTGGGATTAAAGGTTTGTACCAACCTACCTGGCTAATCTCAGTTTTAGACTGAGTGGTGAGTACATATTAAAGTTAATATAGACATACCTGACAAATAATTGTATACGTGGGACTTAGGCTTAGCAGAAAGTTAGATACCTGGATTTCTTGATGAGTAGTACATAGTCATTGTAAGGGAAGAGGGGATTATCTCCATTAGAGAGAATGCACAAGAAAGGAGGGTCCCTAGAGAATGACCTTAGAGACCACCCACATTCAAGGAGAGGTTGAGGAAGCCATTCACAGATTTGAGAAATATTCATTAAGCCCACTTGTCTCTGTCAAGAGAAAAAGAACCTTATGAGGTCACTGAGGAGAAGATTTCAAGGAAGGAGAGAGGGGTCGATGGGGTCAAATGCCATAGCGGGGACAAAAGGATAAAGGCTGAAGAGCTGCTCAAGAGCTGATTGTGACCAGGAGGTCACTGGCAGCCTTGGTAACAACAGTCTCCGGGGACCAGAGGAAGCAAAAAGAAAAATGATTCGTGATTAATGAGAATCCAGAAAATAATCCAGAAACGATTTATGACTCTAGAAGTCACACACTGGAGCAAGAGTAAGTTTGGAACTTGAGTCTGTTTTGTTTTTGATATGCTCTAGCCTCAAGCTCAGGGTTCTTCTCTGTGGGAATTACAGACGTGCGCTGCCATGGCTGTCTGAAATCTTACTGCTTTGTGTTTAACATTGGGGCTGAACCCAGGGCTTTGAGTTTGCCGCAGCACTTCAGTGATGAGCCTCAGTCACAGTCCTTGCTCATTCCACACAGGACCCCACGTCATAGCTCAGGCTGCCCCTCAACCCCCAGCAGTCCTCTCTCTGCCTACCTCTGCCTCTTAAATACTGATTACAGCAATGAGCTGCAACTTCATACTGGTCTCAAGTTGCCCAGGCTAGTCTTGAATTCCTGATTCTCCTGCCTCTGCCTCCAAAATGCTGGGATCATAGGGAAGTGTCTAAACCTATGAAACTGGAACACACACACACACACACACACACACACACACACACACACACACACACACACAGTGAAGGAAAGATGTCAATGAAAAGAAAAGCCAGATATGGTGGCACACGCCTTTAGTCCCAGAACTGGAGAGGCAGAGGCAGGTGGATCTCTGTTGGAGGCCAGCCTGGTCTACAGAGTAAATTCCAGGACAGCCTCCAAAGCTACAGAGAAGAAACCCTGTCTCAGAAACACAAAAACAAAAACCCTGCCAAGGAATTTGGAGGTCAGCTTGAGCAACAAACTCAGTCTCCAATAAATAAAAGAGGCATGATTTAAAGATGTAGAATTATCTTCCTAAGTAGAAAAAATAAGTACATTTTTTTCAAGTAATGTGTTAACACTGAATACTTACTAGCCTAGCATTGTAAGTAAAGGCAGAGGGTTCAGGAACTCAAGGCCATCTATGTGGGGCTATGTGAGGCCCTGTTTCAAAGAACTAAATGTATGCCTGGGAAGATGGTTCAAGAGGTAGAAGGGCTAGCAGCAGGATCCTGATGACTCATGCTTCCCAAGACTCATGTAAAAAGCAGATGTAGAAGCAGGTGCCTGGAGCCCACACACCTCAGCAGCTGTGGGATGGAGACAGAATCACCTGTAGGCTCAAAAGCCAGCCTGGAGTACACAACCCAGCCGCAGAAAGACCATGTCTTGGCAAGCTGGAAGCAGAGAACCGACTTCCGGAAGTTGCTCTTCACTCCGAGTCCGGCTCATGTGTGAACACAGGCACAGATACAATTCTAAAAACTTAGGAAAGAAGTCAGTGTCTTCTATGTGTGGGTTCTGTGCCAGACAGAACTGGTAAGCAAAGTAGACATTCTGCATGAGTGTTGGATAGATGGGCTGAGGGTGCTGGGGCGTGGTGTCGATGGCTAGAAGTTACAGCTACTTGGACGGCTGGCGTGGGCTGGCATGGGAGGATTGAAGTTTCAAGGCCAATCTGGACTAGAAGCCAGCCTGCAAAATTTATTAAGACTTTGGAGAGAGAGAGAGAGAGAGAGAGAGAGAGAGAGAGAGGGGGTGGGTGGGCTGGGATATAGCTTAAAGCTGCCCAGTGGTGGTGGTGCACACCTTTAATCCTAGCATTCAGGAGGCAGAGGTAGGCGGATCTCTGTGAGTTCAAGCCTAACCTGGTCTTCAGAGAGAGAGAGAGAGTTCCAGGACAGCCAGGGTTACACAGAGAAACCCTGTCGCAAAAGAAAAGTATATATTTTATGTATATGAATGTTTTCCCTTTATGCATGTGTGTGCACCGTGTGCATACCTGGTGCCCACAGAGGTCATTAGATTCTCTGGAACTGGAGTTATAGACAGTTGTGAGCTGCCTTACGAGAGCTAGAAACTGAAATCCAGTCCTCTTCACAAACAACCACTGAGCCAACTCTCAGCCCAGTGTTGGTTTTCTCGTTGTTTTCTTTATTAATAACAAAAAAGGAACAAGACTCTTACCTTGGTAAGTTATTCCCTTACTAAGGAACTTAAACCATACCCCACTGCCTCCAAATTGTTTACCCATCCCACCTGTGATCCATCCTCCTCTAACAGGTTCCTCTTTCATGTTTCCTGCTCAGAGCCAGTGTCTTTTGCACAAGAGCCTCGCATGACCTTTTGCTGTCTGCACTTCAGGCTGCGTATTTACCAAGTAAAAGCTTTTGCTTAAACATTGCCTCTTAGAAACATTTTCTCCCTCCTTCGGGCTGACTCCCATCAAAGTTCCCTGTCCCTCAAGATAAAATGTCTACAACAACTGTTAGAATGTTTACTTAGTATATTATCAAGGGCTTGGGTTTCTTTTCCCAGCACTGAAAAAAAGGCAACTAAAATGTATCCAATACTTCTCTTTGCAAACACAAAGACATGTAGGCTGACCTTGAACCCCTCAGCAGGACTCCACATGCAGATAGTACTATCACAACAGGCTTTTGGTATTGCTTCTTAATTTTTTTTGAAATTTATTTAGATTTATTTTTATCTTATGTGTATTAGTCTTTGTTTTGTTTGGTGATTGATTGATATATTTATTCTGAGATGGGCTTACTCATTTCTCTATGTAACCCTTGCTCTCTTGGACCTCATGTAGACTAGGTGGGCCTCAAACTCACAGAGACCCTTCTGCCTCTGCCTCCTCAAATGCTGGGATTCAAGGTGTGCACCACCACATTCAGTATGTAACAGTGTTTTTTCTGGATGTATGTATGGTACCCAAGGAGACCGGAAGGGGTGTTGAATCCCCTGGGACTGTTTTTTCTTTTTTCTTTTTTTCTTTTTGGTGTTTTGAGATAGGGTTTCTCTGTATTGTTTTCGAGCCTGTCCTGGCACTCACTCTGTAGACCAGGCTGACCTCACACTCACAGAGATCCACCTGCCTCTGCCTCCCAAGTGCTGCAATTAAAGGTGTGCACAATCAACATCTGGCCCTGGGACTGTTGTTACGGATTATCGTGAACCACCAAATGGGTACTGCGTCTTGAACCTGGGTCCTCTGAAGGAGCAATCACCTAGCCATCTCCCTATCCCTGGCATTGAATTGTAGTCACTTAGTAAATGTAGTTCTTGTTTTAACTCAGACAGCGATGGTGGTCATTATCTTTCTTGTAAAAGTTTTATTATAGCAGGGCATGGTGGCACACACCTTTAATCCCAGCACTCATGAGGCAGGGGCAGGTGAATCTCTGAGTTTGAGGCCAGCCTGGTCTACAGAGAGTTCCAGGACAGCCAGGACTATTACACAGAGAAACCCTGTTTCACCCCTCCAAAAGAGTTTCATTACACTCCATTATTGTGTGTGTGTGTGTGTGAGAGAGAGAGAGAGAGAGAGAGAGAGAGAGAGAGAGAGAGAGAGAGAGAGAGAGAGAGGGGAGGGGAAGGAGGGAGGAAGGAGGAGAGAGAGAGAGAGAGAGAGAGAGAGAGAGAGAGAGAGAGAGAGAGAGAGAGTGTTTGACATGGCATATGTGTGGCAGTCAGAGCTCAACCTACAGAAGATGATTTTTTTTTTCACCATGTGGATCCTAGAGATTGAACTCAGGTTGTAAGGCTTGGCAGCATGTGCCTTTACCCACTGAGCCATCTTTCCAGCCTATGTTAGTCATATTTTTAAATAATGAGATAATATACCACAGTAAACTGTGCTTGAGTTGTTTAATACCTATTGCATTGAATTAAAGTTTGATCTTAAAATCTGAAGAATTTATATGCTTTGTTTTGTTTGCTTGTATGTTTTTTCAATAGAGTTTCTCGGTGCAGCCCTGGCTGTCTTGGAACTCCCTCTGTAGATCCAGGCTGGCCTTGAAATCACAGAGATCCACCTGCTCTGCCTCCCCAGTGTTGGAATTAAAGGTATGAGTCACCACTGTCTGGCATGGAATTATATTTTAATCCATATTACTATCCTTTCCAGTAAGTACATATTTGAATATCTAAATCCCATGTTTGAAGCTAGTAAACAAGTTTACATATTTTTCTCTTTAAGACTTCTTTACAATCTTTAGAACATTCCCTAACTCCCTTTCTTTTGTTTTTCAAGACAAAGTTTCTCTGTGTAGTTCTGGGTGTTCAGAATCTCTAATTAGACCAGGCTGGTCTCGAACTCACAGAGATCCTCAAGTATCCTCTGCCTCTTGAGTGCTGGGATTAAAGGTGTTTTCTTTTTGCTGCTTGTATTTATTATCACTGTTTCATACATGTGTGATGTATGTGAGTGCTACAGTACGGATGGAGGTCAGAGACAAGTTTGTTCTGTCCTTTCATCATAGGTTCTGGGTATTGAGCTAAGGGCCTCAGGGTTTTGAAACAGTGCTTTTACCCATTAAACTAATTAGCTGGCCTGTGTTCCCTATTTTACTACATGGCCTTGTCTCCAGGACCCCTCAACAGTTCAGCATGTGTAGGTATTACTCCTTTCTCCTTCTGTTTCTCTCATTGCTTCCCCTGACCTCAATCTGAGTCTGTCTTGTCTCTTGGTGTCCATGTCTCTGTGTGGATCTTTTCCACTCAGGACACAGTCTGGTCGGCAATGTACTTGTTCGGATCCCCATTTGCTTAAGGCTAGTGTAGAAATAGGCAACGCCATATTTTTCTCTCCAGTCCATAGAACAAGCTATGGATGGAATTGCCAACTCAGACAACACTATCTGAGAAGGCCAATGTCTCCCAGGCCACCTACATTCCTGGGAATTTTGAAAATATCTTTTGTCTCAGCCCCACGCGGGGAAAAATCTTAGCAGGCAAAAGCAAGGTAGAAGCTAAGCAGTATTGTCTGGAGTAGCCTTATTCTTCCTCTTCACTGACATTCCTCTAATCAAAGGCTCTTTATTTTTGCCGTTTGAAATGATGTCCAAAGACCCTTTGACGAGATGGGACACACTAATCTCTGCGGGGTTAGAGAAGCTGGTTACTCTCTCCCTTTCATGTCTCTGTATTTTTCTAAACCAATTAGTCGTAGTCTCCACCAGGCTTTGAGCTTTAGCCTTCCTACTTGTCCTCTTTTGTCAACCAGTTGTCTCCTGACAGCCAACCCCTTAGCTTTCAGGCTCCTTAGTTCCTGGCGTGGTGGCTCAAGGCCGACGCGTTCTGATGTAGAGGTCGGTGAGAGGAGATGATGAGCACTCGATAAATTGGAGCACACTTTTTGTTTCTCAGGCCTCCACCCCCAAACTACATGCAGGCCTTCTTATTAGGGTCAGGATGAACGTAAACCAGAGAAAGAGACACAGGCAGAAGCTTAGCAAGGAGAAATGTGGAGTGACTAAGGCGGGAGACTCCCTAGAGATCAGGGTCGCCTAAGTCGCTGATGGAAGTGAGGATCGCGCAGGCTCTGACAGCCCAGCCCAGCTGAGGCCCCCTGGTTTCCTGTCTCTCTTCTCAGGTTGTCCTCCTTTCTGTCTGTGACATTTCTGTCCAGGGGCTCTTCTCCATCAGCATGTCTCGGTCTGTGTGTGTCTCGTGTCTGTGTCTCGGCGACTGTCCGTGGGTCTTTCCATCTCGTGCCTGACTCTGGTCTCCAGCTCACCCTCTCTGCTTGGCTCTGGGTGGACCGTGAGCTCGGCGCCCCTCCTCCCTGCAGTACTATTGGTGGAGAGGTGGCGGGTAGGCGGTGTCTAGCCCGTCACTGAGCACTCTATTGGTCATCGGGACCGGGAGGCGGGCCGGAGGCGGGTCTGGCCGGGAGGCGGGCGGGGCGGCTGGGGCCGAGCCCAGAGCTCCGGGCGGTCGCATTGTTTTCCTCCGCGGATCTGCGGCGGGAGTAGGGGCTCCCACTCGGACCCAGGAGTCTTGTAACCCGACAGCGCCCTGGAGCCTAAATCTAAGCACTACCCAGGCGGGACGCCCGTCGCATCTCCCCCGAGCCCCAAACACGGATTGCGAACTCTGTGCAGCGCGGAGCTAGGGGCCGTCCGCTGCTCCCTGGATCTCGCTGACCCGGATCTCGGAGCAAGTACCTTGGGGTAGGGATGTAGCTGCAGGGAGGGGCAGGAGCGCCGCAAGAAGGGGGTCAAGCTTCTGAGTGTCACGGGGACCCGAGTGGGTCCAGCATGCCTGGCAAAGAAAGGGTCAGCGGATATTAGGGTGCATGGAGGAGGAGGGGACCGTGGCCAAGCCTAGATGCACTGCTGGGCGCAGGGTGTAGGCTTCTTTTCCGACTGGTCGAAGTCGCGTCCCGCTAGATTGGGGATCACGAAAGAGGTTTTTTTTTTTTTTTTTTTTTTTTTGAGGCGCGCATGATGCAGAGGGTGGAAAGCCCAGCATCTTGCATCTCCCGCGGGAAACTGAAGCTCTGAGACCTGTAGCGAAGTAGACCCTCTCGACGCCCCTGCAGGGGATAGATAGCAAAGGGGACAAGTGATTCTGGACTTTGGTGTCAGGGTTGCTTCTTCGACCTTGTGCCGGCTGGGTCCGAGCACTCCCAGGGGGAGGGGTCGGCTTGGGCAAAGAGTCCACGAGTGGAGCCACGGAGAGGCATCAGTCCCGGTGCCCACCTCCACGCTTCACCTCACTCCTCCCCGGGCTTTGTTAGACTGGGCTCCCACGGAGGAGAGCGGGCCTGGCGACAGCATCCTAGCTCACCTACCCGCTACGCGCGGGCCTAGGGCCCGCCCTCAGCTGTTCTCAGCCTCTGGCTCTGTTTTCCTGGTCTGGGAGACCCGCCCCCGTCCCCCAACCCCAAATCCCATCCCCACTCGATCTGCGCCTGCAGGCCCCTCCAGCCCCTCCTCCCGCAAACGTGGCTCCGGGACCCGGTCCCGGTCCAGACGTTGCTACCCGCCCGCTCCTCCTCGGAGCCCGGGATCCAGTTAGGGGGAGACACGTCAAGCCCCTGGCCCCAGGCCCACCTCACGCTAAGCGCTCGCGAAGCTCCAGACACCTGGTTTATCGACGTTGGGGGGTGGGTCGGAGGGAGAGTAGGTACAAAGCCTGGGACTGAGAGGAAAGGTAGGGTGAAAGGGTTTTGAGGCTCAGCATACCCCTGAGCCTCCTGAGGAAGGTGGGCTGGGGCGGGCGACCATGCCTATGGCTTCCTGCTATTGTCCCCGGCCGGCCTCCCAATCCCTTTCCTAGCTTCTCTATACAGGGCTATGACCTCGGCCACTCCCCAGAGGTGGTTGTCTGGCTAAAAGGAAAGAAGGGAGATGTTTCCTCTTTCTATCAAGGGGAGGACTTGAAAGGAGAAAGAGTGGCTAGGTCTCTCCTTGGGATTTCTCCAGGTCACAGCATGCCTGTCCTCAGGCCAGGGATTGGATGGGAGCCACCCAGATGTTGCTCCCCCAAACAACTATGGGAAGCCCTCTTAAAGATGTATCTTACTTGAGTCTAGTGGGCCAAGGGAAAGGCCAACCAAGTGTTTTTAGAGGCTGGACTAACCCAGCTTAAAGTGAGCATGTGTAGGGGTCCTTAGTGTGAGAGGTTAGGTGGGAGGGAGGCACCGTTTGCTCTCCGAGGGAGGAAGGGGATGAAAGTACTTGCTATCAGAGCATTTTGCTTGGAAATGAAGAGCATGCAAATTAGATGCAAATTAGCTTCTATTGTCCCTAGCTAGGGCGCTTTTGCAGGAAGGCTGTTGGATTTTGAAGGTTTTAACATGGGAGTGGTCATCAGGCCCCATAACTCCCAGACAACCCTTTTCCCAAGACTGGCCCTGCAGTTCTAGGAGTTTCTGGCTAGAGGCCAAACACTACCCTCAGTATCTTCCAGTGCAAAGCCATCCTCATATTGTAACCAAACAAAATGCATCTCCCAACAGCATCTCCCCAACACTAATTTCAACAGCTTTCCCCCAGATTTGCACATTTACTTTTAAAGGATGTGGTAAAGGGAGATGTGATTTTCCCCTCTTCTTTTGTCCCTTCTTTCCTTAGATCAAAAGGCATCTATCCCCCTTCATCCCCAACAGGACCCACCACCCCAGGTAAGGAAAAGGCAACTACTCCTGAGAGCAGGAGCTAGAAGCAGGCTCTGCTAGGGCCCAGGAGCAGGGCCTGGGTGTTCTCCCCACTTGCCAGAGATCAAAGTTGTTTCCAGGGTGAAGATAGCAGTTGCCCGGGGCAACTTGGGGGGGGCAGATAGGAGAGCATAGAAGACAAGCTGCATCCCTTTCTCTTCTCCTGGGAGTACCAGCAACCGGAAACACTGGGTGGGGGAGGGAAGAAGACTTGGCTTTTCAATGGAGGGGGTCCTCAGCTAGCTAACTGCTGTGCCTCTGGGGAAGGGGGGTCATTAGGTGTTTCTACTCGGTCCCTTCCTCCAGCTCTCTTGGGGACCCACCTGACGTCAGCCTCCCCACCAGTGACGCTTGATTGGGCTTGGGTGGACACTTGGGTCCTGGCTTCAAGAATGGCATTATTGGGGAGACAGCAGGGGGCTTGCCCTGTAAGCCTGGAGTTTCTCCTTTACACTTGGAATGGACCACTAAGGCCTGTTGTGATCTGTCACAAAAGAAGGGACTCCTAGCTCCCTGACCTGATTAATGGAGCCCCTCAGTTCAATTCTAGGGAAGGCAGGAAGCTGGTGAGCACTACCTACAAGGGGTCCAGGCAGGGTCAGCTGGCTCGGGGAGGCTGATGTGTGGGAAGGAGATCTGTCTCACCACTCCCTTCACCATATCCATCTTTTCTTGGACTTTGGGCTACAATTGCCTGTCATTGAATTATTTATATTTCAATTTCAGAGGCAGCCTGATGAGGGAAGAAGGGGAAAGCGGGGCACGTACAGCCATTTCTCCTCACCCGTCTTTCTATCCTTCGCTCTGCATAGGGGGTGGGTCTGCTCTTCCCCCCTCATTGAGAACAAGCCTTGGTTCTTAGGGGCCAGGGAGGCAACAGGGGGCTCCAGGCTGGGAGGGGGGCACAGTGGTCGAGGGAAACAGCTGCAGCCAGAGCTAAATTTAGCCTCTGATCTGGCTTTGATGCAGATTCATTTTTGGCTAAGACAGCCCCTCCGCGAACACCCCGTTCCCTCCTTCCCCAGCTTCTTCCTCAGCAATGGGAATGGCCCCTGAAGTATGAGCTTAGGCCAGGTCAGTGACCCCCCGGGCTGTTTGTCCCTCTCCTTCTGTTCTTTCTCAGCTTTAGACAGGACCATGGCTGCTGCACAGCTGCCTTTGCCTGGGCTCAGTGCCTGCATTACTCCCAGGGTGCTGTGGGGGTCTGTGAGGGGAGGGGAGAGCAGACTTGGTGCCCTCTTCCTCCTCCTAGCGCCAAGGAGTCACTATTTATAATTTTAAGGCTTCAGTGTCTAATTATAGCTGAGAAGGGGTTAGCACGAGGGGGGCCAGGAGTTGTCACCTACTGAGTGTCCCAGACCCAGGCAGGAGAGAGGAGGAAAGGCTGGGAGTGGCAGCGGATCTGTTCTGTCCTTACCTGGGGTCACACCAGACTGGCAGACTTCACGCCAACCAGTTTGGGCCAGTTGGAGGGAGAAGGGCCTTGAGTGACAGTGACAGCTGGCTGGGAGTGAGGCAGAGATGGCTCTTTTGCCCCACCCACAGGGTCTTCTGGGGATAGACCTGGGGAGGAGTCTGCCTGCAACAAGGATAGAGAGAGCTTAGTCCCTTCCCCCACTTCTCTGTTTCCCCTTTCAGGGCCAGCATATGGGTAAGGGGGTACCCCCTGGGGCTTGAGCTGCCCCGCGCAGGATGCCCCGTGCCCCCCACTCCATGCCCTTGCTGCTGCTGCTGTTGCTGTCACTCCCCCGTGCCCAGGCTGCCTTTCCCCAGGACCCTATCCCTCTGGTGAACTCTGACCTGCACGGTGAGTACTCCACTCACTTGACCCTCTAGGTGGTGGGGGTGGGGGAGGAGCAAGTAGGGAATGAGACCCCTGTGTGGGAGGCAAGGTGTAGGAATGTTCCCAGCCTCAAGGAAGCAAAGAGAACGGTCAAGCTCAACCTTCAAGCGGAGGGGAGCAAACAGATGGAGTGAGTTGGCAGCACAAGCTTCTCATCCCTGGGTTTTGTTTCTTCACTCAGAGGTGGTGTTGCTAGGTGGCTAAACAGTGTGACCCTAGCTGTGCAAGGTGCAAGCTTCCAGTCTCTGCACTTGGGAGGTTGAGGGAGGTTTGAGGAGAGCCTGAGCTATGTAGCGAGTTCCAGGCCAGTCGGGATTACATGGCAAGACACTGTCTCAGTCAGACAAAGGAGCCTATGAAGAATGTAAGGTGTTAGCCAGACCAAACCGTAGCAGGTTTAAAACAGCCCACTAGCTGTGTGATGACGGTTAATGTCCTCTAACGTTTCTTTGCCTCGGTTTCCACATCTGTAAAAGGAAGATAATCATAGTGATCTACCTCGTGGAGCTATTTAGAAATTAAGTGAGGTAATAGATTTAACACAGATGAAGCACAATCCTGAGAAAACTGTCTGGCCCAAATTAAGCACTTTATATGTGTGTGTTATTCTTAGCTAGAGTGAGATCCTGTGCCAGTGCAGTGGCTCCCAACCTCTTGCTTTTCTCTCTACCCATCAGTGAGCCTGGTCTCACTATGATAGAAACTGTAAACCCAGAGTTTCTGAGACATTCACCTGTTTGGGTCTGTGTTATACATGTTGGATTTATAGTAATTTTAGCTGGGCTATTGGGAGTGATTGTTAGGGGATACATAAGGATAATAGCAAACTTACTTGCCTTTAATCGTAGTACTCAGGAGGCAGAGGCAAACAGGTCTCTGTGAGTTTGAGGTCAGCTGGGTCTACAAAGTGAGTTCCAGGACAGCCAGGGCTAAACAGAGAACCCCTGTCTTGGAAAAAACAAAACAAAACAAAACAAAACAAGGCAAACTCTCCATCAGATGCAGTTCTTGTTATCGTTAAGTCATCTTTCAGCCTGGGTTCCCGTAAGCACCTGTGGCTTCCATGACAAGACCAGGTGGACAATGGAGTTGGTCAGAAGAGGGAGGAGACTTGAAGGGTGAAGTGGTGAAAAGTCTTGAGGGAGGACTCGAAGAAAAAAAGCAATGTTTTAATTGTACATATGTGTGTACAGGAGCTGTTGTGTGACAAAACTTTTCCGGGGGGGAGGGGGAGGGGGAGACAAACCCTTGTCTAGGCACCCCAGATAGGAAGCCCACGACAAAGCCAAGTACAGACCCCAGAAAGGCAATGAGTTTTATTGGGGTTGCTTACAGGAATATAGGTGAGGGGTTTCTTTATGGGAGCAGAAATGACTCAAAGACAGTTGCATCACCAAAGCCTACCCCAGGGGTGACAGCTCACAAAGCAGAGGACCTGGAGCTCTCTGCAGAACAGTGTGCAGAGGTCCTTTCCAGGTGTCAGCTGTCTTCCAGGCATCCTGGCTGTTCTGCTTCTCGCTGATCTGGTCAGGAGGTTTTCTCTTCTCCTTCTGTCTGAGAGTCTTCTTTGCAGCTTAGCTTCCTCTGAGGGGGACTCTGAGCTTGTATTGCTTACTCTGCCCTTTGTGAATCTGACCCGTTTCAGGGAGTTCTTGAAGCTCGTTTTTATTATTTGCCTCCCTGGTAGGATGGAATGTTTTAATTTCATGGAGGCTAGAAGATGTAGGTCTCCTGGAGTTGGAGCTGAAGGTGGTTGTGAGCCAATTGTTATGGGTGCTGGGAATTGAATTCTGGACCTCTGGAAGAGCAGTGCATGCTCTTAGCCATTAAGCCATCTCCAGCCCCTTGAAAGGAACATTCTAATTCAGAGGTGGTCCTAAGAAGGGACTTAGCTCAACTCTGGAGTCAGACAGGCTTCATATAAACCTGCTGCCTGACTTGTAGGCATGTAAGTCCCTCCATGAGCCAAGCCTTGAACTGGTGCCTATGTGAGTATAAGGCTAATATATTAAGCAAGGTATATCATTCAAATAGCAGCATCTGGTTAAAATTAAATGCTCATTTGCAGTTGTCTTTGTATTGGTTTGTTTAACATGCATTGGGTGTGGTGCACATGCCATGGTGTATGAGAGGAGATTAAAGGACAACTTGGGGAATTGGTTCCCTGCTTCCACTATTTGAACTCGGGCAGTCAGGCTTGGCTGCAAGTATGTTTACCCTCAGAGCCATTTCGTTGTGCCTCCCCACCTTTCTTTGAGACAGCATCTTGCCTTGTATACTGATCTGGTACTTGCTACGTAACCAAGCCTTGAGCTCTCAGCAGTCCTCCTGCCTCGGCCTCCCTAGTGCTGTATCCACTATGCCTAGCCTCTGGTATTGTTTTTAGTAATAGATTTTGGACCTCTCTTCTCTCCTACTCTGTTCATTGTTTGATTTTCTCTGGTAGGAAAGGGAGTTGGAAAGTGTGTATTATCTCAGCTGCCACCCTCTAGGTACTTCTCCGTTATCCTGGTTCCGGGGCCTGGAGGATGACGCTGTGGCTGCAGAACTTGGGCTGGACTTTCAGCGATTCCTGACTTTGAACCGGACCTTGCTTGTGGCCGCCCGGTAAAATGGCCGAGGCACAGTTGTGGGGCAGACATGCATGCTCCTGGGCAGACGTGGGACGTGCATGGCCACTGCAGCATCTTGCAGGGGACACATGCAGGTGCACAAGCCATGGGACATGGACATGCTTGGACCCAAGAACAGATGCCAAGGCGTGGAGTAAGGGGGAGGCTAGGGAGCAGGAACTTTGTGTGGCTTGGCCCTGAGCAGGTGAACGTGGGTAAGCAGGGGACTAAGGAGCTCAGGCAGGCAGGTGCCTCAGCTCAGCTCTGACCCCTCCTTACCTACCCTTCAGGGATCACGTTTTCTCCTTCGATCTTCAAGCCCAAGAAGAAGGGGAGGGGCTGGTGCCCAACAAGGTGAGGGGCTGTATGCGAGGAGGTGCAGGCAGGGAGACAAAGCTGGGAAAGGTGTAATGGGGGTCCTGTGGGTTGAAAACGCACCTAAAAGGAGTCATAATGTGAGGAGGGTCCTGGTTGCCTCATGACCTCTCCTCTTCTCTTTTCAGTTTCTGACATGGAGGAGCCAAGACATGGAGAACTGTGCTGTCCGGGGAAAGCTGACGGTGAGGAGTGGAGTGTAATTGGAGGGAAGGCAAGGACTGCCTCCAGGTAGTGCGCCATCACGATCAATCCTTCCTCCCCTTTCCAGCCCAGTCCAGAGAACAACGGCAAGGAAAGAGAACCCACACTTTTTAGTTCCCTTTACACACCCCAGGAAAGAGAGAAGGAGGTTCAGAGAGACCAAAGAGCTTGGTGAAGGCTAAAGGGCCAGTAAACAGCTTGAGACTTTAGCCACATTGCTGTGGCTCAAGACTGGCTACCGCCTTACTTCCTGTGACCCTTAACTTCAGTCCCAGGCATGTTACTAACGTAGAATTTTGGGTTTTCTAGGACGAATGCTACAACTACATCCGTGTTCTTGTTCCCTGGGACTCGCAGACACTCCTTGCCTGTGGAACAAACTCATTCAGTCCAGTGTGCCGCAGCTATGGGGTATACAGGAAGAGGGCTGGGGAGATTCCAAAATAAGCAATCAGTTTGGTGGGAAGAGATGGACATCTGGGCATGCAGAAGGGGCTGGGGAAGGAGGAGAGTGGGCTGTGGGGCCACACTTCTAAGACCCCAAGGTTCCAGGACCCTGCCTCCTCTACCCCCCAGATAACATCACTGCAACAGGAGGGTGAGGAGCTGAGTGGGCAAGCTCGATGCCCCTTCGATGCCACCCAGTCAAATGTGGCCATCTTTGCAGGTGTGCACCTGGGCATGTGCAAGCAGGCATGTGGCTGGAAGGAGCTCCTGTCCCATCTTGGTCTTTCTCCCATGTCCTTGAGTGGAGGGTTGTAGGGGCTGGGACCAGGCCTGAGTAGCTGTTTGGGTACACCAATAAGAGACAGATTGCAGATCTTGAGCTTCCCTGATCCTGCTCCCCTCACCCCTGCAGAGGGCAGTTTGTACTCAGCCACAGCAGCCGATTTTCAGGCCAGTGATGCTGTAGTTTACAGAAGTCTTGGATCTCAGCCCCCACTCCGTTCTGCCAAGTACGACTCCAAGTGGCTTCGAGGTCAGTCATCCTGGGGGTCAGCCTGCACCGGGGGTACACCAGGGCTGTGTGGGGTGGTGGCAGGGTGTTTATGGAGGGCCGGGAGATAGTATAGGGCACACGTTCCTGAGCATGTCTGGGTGCCCTTTCCTGTCATGCCTTACCTTAGAGCCACACTTTGTCTATGCTTTGGAGCATGGAGACCACGTCTACTTCTTCTTCCGAGAGGTGTCTGTAGAGGATGCCCGGCTGGGGAGGGTAAGGAGTTGGGCAGCAAGGGTGGGTAACTGGAGGGTTCTTCTGGGTCCTAAGTACGGTTCTTGGTCTTAATCTCCAAAACTTGGACTCTGACCCCTCCCCATACCCCTCTGCATAGCCTTCAGCTCTCATCTACCATATCTGGCCATACTCTCATCATGACCCAAGCTGACCTACCATCATACCATTCCGTCTTTGCTGTGACCCGTATTCTTGCCTCTTGGTGCTCTTAACTCATACCAACCTTACAACCAATTGCCATGTGGCTCTCTCCTCTCAATATCTTTTCTCAGGTGCAATTTTCCCGGGTAGCCCGAGTGTGTAAACGTGACATGGGTGGCTCACCTCGGGCCTTGGATCGCCACTGGACATCCTTCCTTAAGCTGAGGCTCAACTGCTCTGTCCCTGGGGACTCTACCTTCTACTTTGACGTCTTACAGGCCTTAACTGGGCCTGTGAACCTGCATGGCCGCTCTGCTCTCTTTGGGGTCTTCACTACTCAGACTAATAGGTTGGTACTAGGCTCTGTGATGTAGTTCCCTACCCTACCAACACTCAAATTCTCCTTTCAGTGTGTACTGAGGAGGAAGCTCCAAGCAAGACCAGTTTGCTGTCCTGGCCACTTTCCCCCAGTCTCGGCCTCTTAACATGGTGCCCGAAGGACAGCTACCACAGCTTCCGCAGCAGGAACTGTGCAGCTCCTGTTAACACCTACCTTGAATCTTTGCCTTCCTTAGCATTCCTGGGTCTGCAGTGTGCGCCTTCTACCTGGATGATATTGAGCGTGGGTTTGAGGGCAAGTTCAAGGAGCAGAGGAGTCTGGATGGGGCCTGGACTCCTGTGTCGGAGGACCGAGTCCCCTCCCCCAGGTACCCGGGATGGAGGTGGCTTTCACGGGGCAGAAGCCGTGGTTGTTCTTAATATTGGGTGTGAGGAGGGCTAAGGTCCTGTGGCCTAGGGACAAGGCTAGCACTGGGTTTGACTAACGAGTGCAACAGGGAAGGGGAGCAGCGGTGCAAACGTGTGTTTGCAGGGGAGTAAAGGGTACCAACCATGTTTGAGCACCGGGGGGGGGGGCACACAGCTTAATCAACCCCATTCTCTACCCTAAGGCTGCCCCTTCCCATGTGCCCACCAGGCCAGGGTCCTGTGCAGGTGTGGGTGGAGCTGCCTTGTTCTCCTCCTCTCAAGACCTACCTGATGATGTCCTGCTCTTCATCAAGGCACACCCACTGCTGGATCCTGCTGTGCCGCCTGCCACCCATCAACCTCTCCTCACTCTCACTAGCAGGTAATTACTGCCTCTGCCCTCAGCCACTCTCTTCTTTCTCTTGTGGGGTCTACCAGGTAAACCATAGTGGCATGGGGGTGGGACTTGTGAAGGAGTAAGAGTGGGAGCGAGGGCCTCTGGCTGTCCTTGAAGTGCTCAAGCTGTCTCGGAGGTGCTGTCCTCACCTGAAGCCTGTTGCTCCAGGGCTCTACTGACCCAGATAGCTGTGGATGGTATGGCTGGGCCCCACAGAAACACTACAGTCCTGTTTCTTGGCTCCAATGATGGGACAGTGCTGAAGGTGCTGCCTCCAGGGGGACAGTCTCTGGGACCTGAGCCTATCATATTGGAAGAGATTGATGCCTACAGCCCTGCCCGGTGAGTTCTTTGTGGGGGCAGATCCCTGCAGGGTAGAGGTGGGATGGGAGGTGGGGTGGGGGAATGGGGTACTCCAGGGTTGGTTTGGTGGAATCAGAGGCCTTGAGGTAGGGAAAGGATTTGGTGAGAGCTCCACTGTGTTGGATAGAGTAGTTCCATAGGTTGTGCTCAAGTGTTCTGTGCACCTTCTCTGATTGTCACTTCTTTTCACCCATAGACTCTTCTAGGAAAAGACAGCCTCACTTTCCTATTCTGACTCCTTATTGCCTCACATTAGGTGCAGTGGGAAGCGCTCAGCCCAAGCTGCACGGCGGATCATAGGGCTGGAGCTGGACACTGAGGGTCACAGGCTCTTTGTGGCCTTTCCTGGATGTATCGTCTACCTCCCGCTCAGCCGCTGTGCCCGGCATGGGGCTTGTCAGAGGTGAGAGGAGCCTCAGGTCAGATGCTGCCTGGCTATGCTTCCTGGGCTAGTAGGAGCACAGAAAAATCCCCAAGTGTTGAGGGCGGCAAGGAAATGGAGATGGCAGAGAGTAGTCTGAAAGTATGCAGCAATTAGGGTCTGCAACGGACTGGGATGGATGGATGGAAACAGAGCTGGGAGTTCCTGTAAGCCAGGGTGAGCAGAAAAGGCAATGGCAAGTGCAGCCTCACACAACTCAGTTTCCCTTAGGAGCTGTCTGGCTTCCCAGGACCCATACTGTGGATGGCATCGATTCAGAGGCTGTGTGAATATCTGGGGACCTGGTGGGTAAGTGAGGAGCCTGGGACTCCTGAGGAGAGTGTTTGGCAAAGTGTAGAGCCACAGTGTAGCGCCACCTCCCTTTCATCCTAGGACTGATGTGGATGTGATGGGGAACCAGGAATCCATGGAGCATGGCGGCTGCCAAGGTAAACACCAGGGCGGCTGCAGCCACAGCTAAAGTTGCATATGGCTGTGATGGCTTGGGCATGTGTCTTTCTCGGTGTGTACCGGTTACCTCCATCACTCCTTCATGAGCTTCCCCTTCCCTCATTGCCACCCTGTCTCATAGATGGAGCTACTGGGAGTCAGTCTGGCCCTGGAGACTCTGCTTATGGTGAGTCTTCTTGCTTAGTCCACACAACCAAACCTGTTTGGGCTATAAGCAGGCCAGCATCCTGAACAGCCAGAGGAGACACAGGAATTCTGGACTCTTGGGTTCCAAAGGGGAGGGGCTTGGTGGTGTCAGGGGTGGCGTGCATAAGTCTCACTGGCTCTGACCTGGTCTCTGTTACCAGTGCTTCTGGGTCCTGGCCCTTCCCTTGAGACCCCCAGTTCCCCCAGTGATGCCCACCCAGGGCCCCAGTCTTCCACTCTTGGAGCTCACACGCAGGGTAAGGGGGTTGCCTGGGAGGGACAGAGTGTAGTGTGGAACTGCTGAGTCTTTGAGAATTCTAAGCCGGGTGCTGATTGGTGTTTGATATCCACTAACACCTGTTTGGGACCTCCCTTCACCACAGCTGGACATCCCAGCCAGTGTCCTGCACAGACCGTTTGGCAGGTGTTCTTGGCATGGCTATAGGGGCTACAACTGGGCCGGGGATGCCCCAGACCCGTGCTCTAGCCTGTGTGTTTAGGAACCCTGGGAAAAGGACTACCGAGACTGTGGAGTGAAGCTGAGCAGTAGCATGAGAAGTTGCTGTTGGCCCGCTCTGTGTGCCAGCTACCCTAAAGCTGAGCCGCCTCCCTCCTTCCTTCTTGGTCGGCAGGCGTGCGCAGGGACCTCACCCCAGCTTCAGCCTCCCGCTCCATCCCCATCCCTCTCCTCCTGGCCTGTGTGGCGGCGGCCTTCGCCCTGGGCGCCTCAGTCTCCGGCTTCTTGGTGTCCTGTGCTTGTCGTCGCGCGCACCGACATCGGAGCAAGGACATCGAGACCCCAGGGCTGCCGCGCCCTCTGTCCCTTCGCAGTCTGGCCCGGCTGCACGGTGGCGGTCCTGAGCCCCCGCCTCCGCCCAAGGATGGAGATGCTGCGCAAACGCCACAACTCTACACTACCTTCCTGCCTCCGCCCGACGGCGGGCCCCCACCGGAGCTGGCCTGCCTGCCCACCCCCGAGTCCACGCCGGAGCTGCCGGTGAAGCACCTGCGTGCCTCCGGGGGTCCTTGGGAGTGGAACCAGAACGGGAACAACGCCTCGGAGGGCCCGGGCCGCCCACGGGGCTGCAGCGCGTCGGGCGGGCCCGCGCCGCGCGTGCTGGTGAGGCCGCCACCGCCGGGCTGCCCCGGGCAGGCGGTGGAGGTGACCACGCTGGAGGAACTGCTGCGCTACCTGCACGGCCCGCAGCCGCACAGGAAGGGCGCCGATCCGCTCGCCTCGGCCCCGTTCACCTCGCGGCCGCCGGCCCCGGAGCCCGGCGCGGCCCCGTTCGCGGACTCCAGCCCGCTGCCGCGGGACTGTGTGCCGCCGCTGAGGCTCGATGTGCCGCCCGAGGGCAAGCGCGCCGCTCCGGGGGGGCGGCCCGCCCTGTCGGCCCCGGCTCCGCGCCTGGGCGTCGGCCGCAGGTTGCCCTTCCCCACGCACCGTGCGCCCCCGGCCCTGCTCACGCGAGTCCCCTCGGGAGGCCCGGCCAGGTACTCCGGGGGGCCCGGGAGGCACCTCCTGTACCTGGGCCGGCCCGACGGCCACCGCGGCCGCTCCCTGAAGAGGGTGGACGTCAAGTCCCCGCTGTCCCCCAAGCCGCCCCTCGCCGCCTCGACGCAGCCCGCGCCGCACGGCGGCCATTTTAACTTCTGACAGAAGCTGCTAGCGCCCATCCAGGCGCTGGAGGCCCAGGCCTGCGTAGGCCGCCGGCCTTCCCGGACTCCGAGAGTCTCCCGGGGCCCCCTCTCGCCTCGGTTTATTTATTGACTGTCTTTCCCCCTGTCCTAGAGAGGCCAGCGAGAGGCGAGGAGCTCGCCGCTCGGAGCGCCAGCATTTCAGGGGGCCTGGCCCTCCCACTCCCCGCTCCCTTCCAGCCATGCTGCCTTAACTCGCCGCTTCGGGCTCCCGCGGACTGGGCCCCGGGCGGGCCGGCCGGGACTGGAGCCGCGCAGTGTACGGAGTCCTCGGGCCTCCTGGGGCCGGGACGTGCCGCCTCCTACTGTGTAGGAGCCCCGCTTCCCAATACAGCGTGTCCCCCAGCCGCTGCCTGACTTTTCTCGCGGTGCGGGAGGGGAAGGAGGGCGGCGCCGCTCGGCCCTTTGGGTGCCTGTACCCCTGAATGTCTGCCTCCACTTCACCTCGGCCCCCGGGTCTCTCCGGGGTAATTGGCTTGGCAGCTGTCCCACCGGGGTTAATCAGGAAAGGTTTTCCAGAAGGAGGCAGGCGAAGACGTGGGGGGGGGGTGTGTTGCGGGGGGAGTGAGCCAGGGCCCAGGAGAGCCGTGGTACAGATGGGAGGTGCAGGGGAAGGCACTCAGCGGGTCTGCATAGAAAGAGGGCAGGCACCTTTTCATGGCCTACACCATGGGGTGGGGGAGGGAACTTTTGGAGAAATAAAACGAAGCTGCTGCGTGATTTGAATCTCACATCAGCTAATCTTGTCCTAAGAGAACTTGGCTTAGGGTCTGTTGGGTAGTAAGTAGGCTGCAAAACACAGCAATAAAAACCGGCAGAAGATGAGCCCCGTTATTAGAAAGGATTTGTCCCAGTAGTTGGTTCCCTAGGGGACAGTTCCAGCTGCAAGCTAGCCCAGGGCTAGAGCGACTAAGATGTGCTCTCCTTGACGCTACATTATACTGGGCCGCAGATACCTGCACACTATCCTGAGTACCAAAGGGAGGGATGACCGGAACGCTTGTCCCGCCCACCACCCTGGCGCTCCCTCGGGTGCGGGCTGCGCTGAAGGATTTGCAAATCTGGAATTTGGCAGGCGCGTGGCGGCAGTATCCGCCCTGCTCCAGCTCCAGGCCACTTCCCGCTGACGCCTCCTAGAGGTCCAACCAAGCCCTGCACCTAAACACGCCGCCAGTTCTGTGGTTGCTTACTGCCTAGAACTACTTGGCCAATAGTTCTGGGTGTATTGTTTACCTCTTCACATTTACCCTCGAGATCGTAACACTGCCTTAAGCTTCCTTTCTCATCCGAAATAATAGAGTCGAGAGGCTCAAGTACTATACTATGCGAACGCTTTGTGAAAGAGAAATCGTGAAATGATGGTTCCTCCGTCTTACTAGTTTAGCCCTCTGAATGTCTCTTGCCGCAGCTCAGTTAAGCTAATTGGCCAAGGGTCCTCCAGACGTTAACATCTCTTTAGCTTGGGAATTTTTTTTGTTGGGTTCAGCTTATTCCTCCTTGGGGACCTTATTTAAGCTAAGATGCACTGGAGCTGTTGTATCCTAAACAGTGCTAGGGCACAAGGAAGGAGAGGATATCATTTTCACTCACGTGGTTGCATTAATCTCTTCGAAATGTGACAGCTAGTGTATCTGTAAATGGTACATGAAAATCATGAATTCCAGGCTATAGCTAGGCTATCTCAAAAGATGAAGAAGAGGGAGAGCAAGATGGTTCTGTGGGTAAAGTGCCTGCCTGGCAAGTCTGGCTACCAGAAGCCTATAGTGCAATGAGACCCAACTCTCTTAAGTTATCCTCAGACATGTGCCATTGGCACACCCCGCCTCCATCTCTCGATGCACAGATCCTGAAAAGATGAGAGGCTTGGGATATAGCTCTGTTGGTAGCATGGTGAGCATGTAAAGTCACAGAACCCTCAGTTCTAATTCAAGCACTGCATACAGCAGAGTGGTGGTGATGTATACCTGTAATTCTACACTCTGGGAGCAGAGGCAGATTTTCTGTGAAATGGACGGCAGCTTGGGCTATGATGTAATATGGTATCAGGAAGGAAAGAAAAGAAGGGAGAATGGACTGAAATGTTAGCTCAAATAGACTGGCCTAAGTTAAAAGACCCAAAATCAGCCCCAAAGGAAAAAAGTATGTATATAAAGAACTAAAACTGACCACTTAGCACTTGAGAGGTAGAGATAGGTAGAGCTCTGTGAGTGTGAGGCCAGCCTGGTCTAAACAAGCAAGTTCCAGGCTAACCAGGGCAATACAGTGAGACCCTGCCTCAAAAAAAAAAAAAAAAAAAAAAAAAGAAAGAAAAAAAAAATCAGTGTCTTTGGGATTGATTCTAGTACAGTCACCACAGGGTTCCTCTGTATTGCTTTGGAGCCTGCCCTGGAACTAGCTCTGTAGACCAGGCTGGCCTCGAACTCACAGAGCTCTGCCTGCCTTGCCTCCCAAGTGCTGGGACTAAAGGCGTGCGCCACCAATGTCTGGCTCAGTCACCACATCTTAAAAAAATAAAAAATAAAAAATCTGGATATTCAAGTCCTTCAAATAAAAGGACATGGTATGTGCATGTGACCCATGCCCAGCCTCTAGTATGCTTTAGGTCATCTGTAGATTATTCTAATACAAGGTAAATGACACATTTCTGTGTGTTTGTTTTGAGACTAGGTTGTACTCCAGTGTGTGGTAGATGCTATAGTTGAACTGATCTCTCTCTTAGACTAGCAAGTGCTGGGATTGCATATAGGAGTCTCAGTGTGAATAATTGTTGTACCGTATTATTTAGGAGATAATGATGAAGAAAAAACTCTCCATACATGTTGAGTACACATACAGTTTCCCCCAAATATTTTTGATTTGTGGTTGGTAGAATGCATGGGTGTGAAACCCAGATATCATACATACAAGGGGTGCAACTACACATAAAATGGACAGAGAGAATCAAACCCAGGGCCTTGTGTATGTAGACAGACACAGGGCTACAGCCTAGCTTTAATCTTGGGTTTCTTTGCAGGCAGCAGCAATGTATAGGTCCACATCCTGACTGTATTCATTTACCAGTTTTTAAAGGACGGTTGACTTCTTTAGCTGGAAACCAAGAGCAAGCAAAACTAAATGTGTTGTAGTGAGAACAAATCCTAGGGCCTTCTATGAAACCTTTGCAGTTTAATGATCTCTGCAAAATGCTCCCCCCATTTCTCTGTGTACCCTGGGGATCCTGGAACTCACTCTGTAGACCAGGCTGGTCTCAAACTCACAAAGACCTATTCACCTCTGCCTCCTGAGTGCTGGGATTAAAGGCGTGTATCACCATCACTGGCTAAATGTTATTTTAAGGTTTTTTTTTTTTGTTTTTTTGTTTTTTGTCTGCATGCAATGTATATCTGTACCCCATGAGTACTTGGTATTTAGGGAGCTCAGAAGTGGATATGGATTTCCTGGAGCTGGAGGAGTTAGACACAGTGAGCCACACTGTGAGTGCTGGGAATTGAACCTGGGTCCTCTGGAAGACTGACAGTGCTCTTAACCATTGAGCCATCTCTTCAACCCTCAATTTCTTTTTTAAGGAATGGCAAGAACTTATGATAACAGGGATTTGTAAAGCATGTAAATACATAGGCTTAAATTAAGCAGTTTAGTTAGGTGTGTGGTAGTCTGATGTTATCTTGCTTCCTTTGGAGTCTGAGTTGGGAGCATTGTGAATCTAAGGCAGGCCTGGACAACATAGCCTCCCTTACTGCCTCCCCAAAGCCCCACAATTACATGTTCAGTAGGACATGGTTATTTGCCCAAAATAACACGGGCCACCACCAAAGATGCAATTCATTATTACTCTTGAAAACTTCTACTGGCAGTGGATAAAATCAAGGGTAAGCTGCAGACATTATTGCTGAAAGTGAAGTACAGACAAATGTGCCCTCCTTTAAGTTCGATTAATGCATCTGCTTGATGGGGTTTTGTTTTTGTTTTTTGTTTGTTTTTTCAGGGTCTCATGTAGCCCAGCCTGGCACTGAACTTATGACCCTCTTGACTCCCCTTCCTAAATGCTGGGATTACAAGGATGTGTCTGTACTGCTGGTGGGTAGTCTAAAGGTCACAACATCAGCCTGCTTTGTCATTAGGAAAAGTAGAATATGACAGCGGCCTCATCCTTGGGGATCTCTGAGCTAATTTCTCAGAGGCATCCTAGGAGATTATGGGGAAACCAGGGCCCCAGCAGGCTGAGGCCACCAGCCTGTCTAAGGCTTTGGGGACCTGTGGCTCAAAAGGTTCCACAATCAGGAGTGCTTCAAAAGCTGTTCAGCACCTTGGGTTCTTTGGGGGCAAAGTCACAAGGGCCTGAACTATTTATTACTCAGGGTTGTTGCTTCTTAATGTTGTCACCCCAAGGTCTGGAACACACAGGCAGCCAAGAGTCACTGCCACTTGACCCAGCAGGTGGCCCTTTAGAATGGTTGACTCATTAAATTTACCGTTACACAGGCTGGGCATAGTTCAGGTGCAGAGTACTTGCCTACCTGCCTGAAGCTCCGCATTTGATTCCTAGCACTGTTTACAGATGCAACGGTTGTAATCTCAGCACCAGGAGGGATGTGGATAGAGGGTCAGGTGGATCAGAAGTTCAAGATAATGCTGGGCATTGAGTTTGAGGATCCCCTGAGGAACACAAGACCCTGTCTCAAAACAGAAAGGGGGGGGGAGCTTACATACACAAAGCACAGGCATGTAAGCCTCAGGAAGTAGAGGTAGTAGATTGCCATGCATTAGACAGCCAGGATGACATAGTGAGACCTTGTTAAAGAGGGAGACTGGGTGTGGAAGCTGGAGGTAGAGATTGCCTACAGAGGAGCAGTGACTTGGGGCAAGGAATTAATGGAGGCAAGGGTGACCTCAAGAGAGCAAATGCACTGATAAGTTCATTTCAGTCTTTTTTGTTGTTTCTGACTTGTAAAACTTTCATTTAACTTTATATTGATGTTTTGTGTGCGTGTATGTCTGTGCACCACATGTGTACCTAGTGTTCATGGAGGCCAGAAAAGACTATCAAATCCCCCAGAACTAGTTATAGATGGTGCTAGCTTCCACATGGGTGCTGGGACTCGAACCTGGGTCCTCTGGAAGGACAGCCAGTGCTTTTAGCCACTGAGTCATCTCTCTGACTCTTGTTTCGTATTTTAAAACATTTTTAAAGATTTATTTTTAGGGTCTGGAAAGATGGGTCAGAGATTAAGAGCACTGACTGCTCTTCCAGAGGTCCTGAGTTCAATTCCCAGCACCCACATGGTGGGCCACAACCGTCTGTAATGAGATCTGCTGCCCTCTTCTGGCCTGCTGGGATACATGCAGATAGAATACTGTATACACAATAAATAAATCTTAAAAACAAAAAGATTTATTTTTATTTATACGTATCTGTATACCACGTGTCCCTGGCACTTGCAGAGGGCAGGTGTCACAGCCTGGAGCCCCTGGAACTGGAGTTATAAGCCAGCATGCAGGTGCTGGGAATCAAACCTGGGTCTTCTGCAACAGCGTAAATTTGCTCTTAACTGCTGAGCCATCTCTCAAGCCCCACCTCTAGTTTCTTAGAGGCAATCAGAGATGAATTTAGATGTCTAAAACCGTCCAACTAGTTGGCTCAGCCAGTAAAAGCACTTGCCACCAAGCCTTTTTATTCAGTCTGGGACCTCAGCCCATAGAATGATGCCACCCACATTTAGCGTGGGTCTTTCTACCTCAAATAACCCAATCCAGAAACTCCCTCACAGATATGCCCAGTGCTTGTGTCTTAAGTGATTCTCGGTCCTGTCAAATTCACAGTCAGTACCAGCCATCACAATACTGGTGAGCCTTCTCCTCAACATCACCTTTCTTTCCTATAGTAACTTCCTTTAAAAAAAAAAAAAAAAAAAAAAAAAATCTTGCTGGGCAGTGGTGGTGCATGCCTTTAATCCCAGTACGTGGGGACAGAGACAGGTTTATCTCTGTGAGTTTGAGGCCAGCCTGAAGAAAGAAAGAAAGGAAGGAAGGAAGAAAGAAAGGAAGGAAGGAAGGGAGGAAGGAAGGAAGGAAGGAAGGAAGAAGAAAAGAAAAAGAAAAAAAATTTGACAGGGTGGTGTTGCATACTTTAAATCCCAGCACTTGGGAGGCAGAGGCAGGCTCATCTCTGAGTTTGAGGCCAGCCTGGTCTACAGATCAAGTTCCAGGACAGCTAGGGGTGTTACACAGAGAAACCCTGTCTCAAAAAACAAAAAACTGTATTTAAGGGGCTGATGAGATGGCTCAACAGGGAAGAGAGCCAGGGATGGATCCCAGCACCCACTGCGGCTCAGAGGTAACTCCATTTCCAGGGGAATCTAACGCCCTCTCTGGTCTTTGTGGGTACTGCATGCATTCGTGTGGAACACAGACACACACTTGAGGCAGAACTTACCCATTTACAAAATACAGAAAAATCAGGATTAAACATTTTTTAAAGTTATCTTTTTATCCTTATTCACATGTATCTGTATGTGCCTATGTCATGTGTATAAGTACAAGAAGGGACTGATGTCCTTACAGGTGATCATGAGCTACCCAAAGTGGGCACTATGAATCAAACCCAGGTCCTCTGCAGGAGCAGGCAGTGCTCTGTGTGACAGCCCGGGCTGTCCTGGAACTTGCTCTGTAGACCAGGTTGACCATGAACTCACAGAGATTATTGTCTGCCTCTGCATCCTGAGTGCTGGGATGATGGCATGTGCCACTACCGGCTGACCCTGCCTTTCTCACCTAGCTCCCTTCCTTACACATGGAAGAAACTTGAATGATGGGGTGTGGTGGCACCTGCCTGGTCTGTAGAGTGAGTTCCAGGACAGCCAGGGCTACACAGAGAAACCCTGTCTCAAAATAAAATAAATGAAATGAAAGAAATTGAAGATAGAGCTCAGACCCTGGGGCCTTAGCCTTAGTCTGACTGGTTCAACGCAACACGGTTAGACAGCAGAAACATTCTTTGCCAAAGTGATAAGAATTCAACAACACCAACATTTTATTAAGAAATGTCTTTATTTTAAATGATAGTACAAAACTGTATACATAATATAGCTCTGTATTGGTATATGTACATAGATGCTCATTCACACACATGTACATACAAGCTTGCTCATCAGAATGGAATTTCCCTAAAATTTTACCGTAAATAAAGCTGTCAGACAACTTGAAAAACAAGAGGACACTGTGAAGATTCTTGGGCATCCACCTCTACATGGCCTTGGCAGAAGGACACACTGGGCAAGGCCAGGGAGCAGAGTTGCTACTGTAACAGTTGACATTGCAGAAACCAAGTGGGAACACAGATAGAGAGTATGACCTAGTTAATCCTCCGAAACAAATCACCTCAACAAAATATGTGGTTGGGAAGAAGGAGAGAAAGAAAAGAGTCTCACTGTTAGAGATGACCGACTAATTATGTTCCAGTGCGAGAGCTGTGGGATGGCAGAAACAGAAATAGTGGGGTAGGGATAGGGAAGTTATGGAAGACCACAATTTCTTGCTCCCAACAAGCCGAATTACGACGGCAGAGTTTAGGAATATCTTCCTCCCTCTAACCCTAGAGAGCTTAGAACCTCTAAAAGGACAGCACCAGAGGTGCAAACCTGTTAATTCTAATGCATATCCTTCTTGCTTTTGGTCTCCTGTTAAGTAAAGTGACAGGAAATACAGTATGAACTCCGAAAGGGGTAGAGACATCACATAAATTGGAGTTGGAGCCAGTCTGGCATGGTGACGCAGTCTGTAATCCCAGAACATGGGAGACCAAGGCATGAAGACTGCTGTGAGTCTGAGGCTAGCCTGGCTTACATAGCGAGTTCCAGGTCAGCCTGGGCTACAGTGAGACCCTGTCTTATGAAGTAAAACACAACACAAAAAGGAGGTAAGAGCTTAAAGTGCATTCTGGAGGCCTCGACAGAAACTGTCTCTGTGAGTAGAGAACAGCAAGCTAGTCTCTAGTAAACTGGGGCAAAAAGTTACTCCTGCTCATTGTTAAGACCTTGGACAAGAGTTCACCAGGTAGCCCTGGAAGTGGCTGGTGGTAGGAGTTATTTCCCACATGATTAGACCCTGAGCTGGGGCAGTCCAGTCCAGAGGGACTGCCCCACAGCCCTCACCTGGGCTCCTTCCTGTCCACAAGCCTAAGGGCTTTTTCTTTCAAGAAAGGGTCTAATTGCAACCCAGGTGGGCCTGGAACCCATAGGGATCCACTTTTGTCTGCCTCCTGGGTGCTGGGACTGTCCCCCACCATGCCCAGCTCTGAGGACTTCTCTGCGTGTCAACAGGAGGAAAAGGCTCACAATGGAGGGCAGCTCACTTAGACACAGACCATGGTGTCTTTGCACTTATCTGTTTATGTCTTCATGAACATGGACCAGGTCCTTGGGCTTCAACTCTCATATTTCTCCTTATTCAATGTTTCCCCCACTCCCTGCACCCCATGGATTAAGGAGATTCAAAGAAGCCCTATCTATGCAATTAATAAGCTTCCAGGTTATCCCAGATAATTTAGAGTTGAACCTCAAAGAGAAAACTGGGAAAGACCCATTATGTATTTGCATAGTGTACATTGATATGCATCCAGCAAAGGGATATAAAACTATCTGTTGCCAGACACCTTTAATCCCAGCACTCTGGAGGCAGAAGCAGATCTCTATAAATTTGAGGCTAGCCTGGTCTAAATAGCAAGTTCCATGCCAGCCAGAGCTACATAGTAAGACACGGTCTGGAAAAAAACAAAAGTAAATACACATCTGACAGAGAAAGAGTATCTTTTAAGGCACAGAATTCAGAGCAAAACTCCCTACAGCCTCTTTCTCCTACATCAACCTGAGGGCTCTGCTTTGGTATTATAATAATATGTCCCAACAGAAGCAGGAACGTGGAGGGAAGGCACATTTACACATTTGTCATGAATTTCCCTGAAGCCAGGAAGAACAGAAGTTATAACATTCTTTTTTTTCTCTTTTTTTGGAGGAAGAGTTACAACTAACATGCAAATGTAGGGTATACATCCCTGAATTAACACTGGTATTCCTCCAGCAGCTTTCCTGTGGACAAGTTGTAAGTCTGGCATTCTCCTGCTGAGCTCCAGCCCTGGTACGGCTCATCTGCTATACTTGATCCTTATGTATCCAGCCTTAGGAGTCAGCTGGGACCATTTAACCCAGAAGATCCATGGTACCTTCTTAACTGACCCAATCCAGATGTGGACTCACATCTATAGACCCAGTACTCAAGAGGCTGAGCAGGATTGCTCTGAGTGTGAAGTCAGCCGCCCTAGAAGGTTATGTGAAGTCACGGAATGGCATTAGACTGTTCAATGTCTACCTTCCTTATTCTCTGTGTGTGCGGTGCACGTGCGTGTGCGTCTGTGTCTGTGTGTGGAGGGTGTCCTCCATTCCTTTCTGCTGTCACCCTTTGACACAGGCTCTCTCTCTGAACCTGAAATTCACCTTTATGGCGAGGCTGTCAGCCAGCAAACCCCAGTGACCCTCCTTCCCCAGCCTGCTAGAGGGTTAGGGTTACAGGTGCTGGGAAAGAGGTCTTGTTAAGAGTGGGTGGTGAGATCCAAGTCTGGGCCTTTACACTTGTACATCCCAAGTGTTCTTATCACTGAGCAATTTCTCTAGCCCCCCCCCCTTTTCTTTGTTTTTGAGACAGTGTCATCATGTAGCCCAGTGTGGCCTCTAACTTTACAGCCTCTTGCTTCAGCCTCCTCAGTGCTGGGAATTTCCATGTGTCCCCATGCTTGGCTGTCCAATACTTAATTTCTAACTAACTGAGAGCATCCTCTCCCACACCCCCTCATCCCCATAGCAGTATAACTGAAAAGCAAGGCCTACTTCCTTTTTGAGATGTAAACAGAGACCTCATGTTTAAAAGTGATGTGGAGCAATGAAGCAGGCTCTCCCTGCTCAGAAGGGAGGACTACATTGACAGATCTCATCTCCGCAGTAACTACCAAGATAATGAGATGGTTAGACATGCATATCCTCTGCAGAGTTAATCTCCATCCCCTTATAAGGAGGGATGGAATTAAAGTCAACATATGTTCCAAGAATGTAAACAAAAGCCATCTAAAAAGAAACTTGCTCCCTCTACTGAGCCAAGGCCCTAAAATGTCACACGCAGCAGCTTATTGCTAGCACCCATTCCCCTGGTATCTCAGAAGAGCCCAGCAACAGGAGCAGACTGATCTGAAAGCAGACAGCTCCAGCCTTAGCCTCCTCCACTGTGCTTCCAGACACTCTCAAGGCACCAGAACAGTCCCCGATGCTCAGATTCATGAAGCAGACCTAGTCAAAGTGCCAGCAGCCAAGATTCATTTCAAAACAGCTATTTCTGCCTATAAACCTCTAAGAATCAGTTCTGTTTGGTAAACTTGATTTAGAGAATTATGTTTTCAGCCTATTTTGAGCCAAAACTGATTCTATACCTTTGAAACACTGCAACAAATTATTCCACTAATCAAGATAAATAGAACCATGTTAAGTGTTAAGCTTTTTCCAGGTTAAAAATGCACATTTTCTTCATGATCACTAATTAGGAAACATATTCTCAATAGTCATTCAAATGTGTACTTGGCACATGTCCCTCTGGTTTCTTCTAATCTGTAATAAAGCAGGCAAATCTATGTACTCTTCCAAACCTCTCCCTCTGCTTTCCCCCGCTTTGGGTAGACAGGGTGTAAGCTGGCCCCAAACCTGATAAATAACCAGGGATGGCCCTCAACTTCTGACCTCTTGACTCCCTCTTCTAGTTCTGAGATTACATACATGTACTATCACATCCTGCTTACATTTGTAAACAACAACAGGTAAGGGCTCTTCCTAAACTATAGTCTTGGCCCTTTCTTTCTTCTTTAAGACAGATGTCTCAGCCAGGCAGTGGTGGTGCACACCTTTGATCCCAGCACTTGGGAGGCAGAGGCAGAGGCAGAGGCAGAGGCAGAGGCAGAGGCAGAGGCAGAGGCAGAGGCAGAGGCAGAGGCAGAGGCAGAGGCAGGTGGATATCTCTGAGTTCCAGGTCAGTCAGCCTGGTCTACAGAGCAAGTACCAGGACAGCCAGGTTTACACAGAGAAAACCTGTCTTGGGGGGAGGGGGGACAAAGGGGATGGACAGGTATCTCTGTGGCCCATGCTGTCTTGGAGAACTCACTAGCTGCCTAGTAGTCTGGATTTGAGATTGCAGTGACCCTCCTGCGGAACCTTCTGAGTTGGGATTGTAGGCATGAGCCATAATGCTCACATGCCTTGTTTTTGAGACAGGTTCTAACACTGTAGCTCAGGTTGGCTTCAAACTCATGTTTATCCTCTTGCTGTAGCCTCCTGAGTACTGAGATTACACAATGCCCAGCTACACAAACAAAAAACCTCTTCATGTTTTAATAATACTTACCCCAACCCCGATTCAACAACAACCCAGCTCCGAAAATCTTAGCAAAAGTGAGCAGAGAGTAGGAGAGAGAGGAGGTCACAAGGGCCCAGATGTATGGCTCCTTGCTCTGTGGCAGTGACACCTCCTCCTTTGTCACCCATCCTGAACACTAGAAGGCACAGAACTCTACTGGCTCACATTAACAAAAACAGCAATTTACTCATCCATAATCAAACAGAAACAAGCCTACATGGCGTCGACCTTCAACTCTGTACATTTCTTTTTTTGGTCTTAGACTGGTAAGTGCTATAGGAAAGCACCAATATCCTATGTGACAGAATACTCAACCAAATGTTACAGAATTTAAAGAGTTTGAGCTTGACTTTATATAAACAGATGTTTGGGGGAAGATGCTATGACAACAAATGACCCTCCTAATTGCAATCAAAGTCCAGCCAGTAATTATCATTTCAGGACCAGGGTGTCATAGCTTAGAAGCCTCACTCTGACCACGGTCCAGTCTCAGGAGATGCAGTCTGGAGGACACTGGTTTACACATACGCCACATAAGTAAATGATCTTTCTGGCATTCCAAAGTGTGATGTCCATTGTCTTTTTCTTTGTTCCCTGCCCCTCACTATGTTGTGTACGTACAGTGTCAAAGGAGGAACCCAGGGCCTCCTTGCACACTAAGTACCACTGAGCTAGTCCTCACATCTTTCTTTTTCCTCTCTCTGTCTCTGTCTCTGTCTCTCTCTCTATTGTCAGTTAGGGTCTGTGTAACCCTGGTTGGCCTGGAACTCACTATGTGGACCAGGCCCAAAGACCTAGCTGCCTCTGCTACCTGAGTGCAGGGATGAGAGCACACAGAGCCTAGCCAGTTCAGAGCTTTTGGAGTGTATGGGAAATAATTTTTTTTAGGGAAATCTTACTGTAGCCAAAGCTGACCTTGAATTAGCAAGTGACCCTCCTGTCCTGACCCAGCCTCACAGTGCTAGGATCACAGATTACAAGCATGCACCACTATGGCTGGTTTAATTTTATTTTTTTAAACTGGTGTCTAAGCTACCAACAATTTATCATCAATCACAAGTCACCTTTCTTTGCTTTCTTATGTATTTATTTGTTGAGGCAGGGTCTCTGTATGTAGCCCTGGCTATCCCAGACTCTCTTTGTAGACTAGGCTGGCCTCAAGCTCGCAGATACGCACCTGCTTCTCCCCTGAGCACTGGAAGAGGTGCGCACCACCACCCTTGATTTAACTTTCTTTCTTGCATTAAGGTACTGTAATGTAGCCCAGGCTGACCTGTGATTCACTGTGGAGCTCAAGCTGACTTCAAACCCATGATAATCTTCCTGCCTCATGTTCTCTAAGTGTGTACCTTGGCATTCAACTAACTTAACTTTTAAGTTTTTATTTATATGTATATGTGTGGGTGTTCAGAGAGGCCAGAAAAAGGCATTTGATTCTGTGCAGCTGTAATTGCATGTTGTTGTAAGCAGCCTCAGATGGGTGCTGGGAACTGAACTCAAGGTCTTTGGAAGAGCAGACAATACTCTAAACTACTGGTCCACTGCTCCACTCCTGTTCTGTTTGCTTTATCTGGAGTCAGGGTCTCATTATGTAGCCTTGGCTGGCCAGGAACTTGATATGTGGACCAGACTGGCCTAGAACTCACAGAGATCTGACTGTCTTGTACTCCAGAGTGCTGGGATTAAAGGTGTTCACCAGCACACCTGTCTCTCTTTCACAGAAGGAGTCTGTAGCTCATGCTGACCTCAAACTCATTAGCTGTGTTTCATTTTCCTGAGTGCTGGCTTTATAGGTAGGTATGTACTACCATTCCTGGCTTTTTCAGTGAATTAACAAGGGATAGCTTGTGTGTCTGCTCTCTTAGAAATGTACAGCATCATTAGCCAGGCTGTGGTAGCCTTTAATCCCAGTCCTGGGGAAGCAGAGACAGGCAGATCTGTGAATTCAAGTCCAGCCTGATCAACAGAGTAAGTTCTATGACAGCTAGGGCTACACAGAGAAACCCTGTCTCAAACCACCCCACCCCCCCAAAAAAAAAGGAAAAAGGAAAAAAGAAAGGAATGTGTGGTATCTTACTCCTCCTCAGGAGGAGGCTTCCTACTTCTGTTATTAGTTTCATAAATCTAAGGCAAATTTCAGGTCACTTGAAACTCTCAGGTAAAATTATTAAGGCTCTTGGTGTATATGTATTACAAGTATTATCTTAAAATCTTTTGATATAAAGTTATTTTAAAAAAATAAACCCTCAATGCCCAGTATTAAAGCAATGATAGGAGTTGAGAGATTTGGTCCTGGTCCTTTGGTCCCTTAGATGCCCCTAAGGTGGCTGAGTTTTCCAGCTGCACATATAGCCTTCCTGGGCCAAGGCACTGAGCCCTGCTATTGTTACCTTCTTACAGACAGTCTCAATCTGTACACGATGCTTGCCCTCTGTACTTTCTTCTTAAAAAGAAAAAGATGAATGAATGCAAGTCATGGCCTTTGTGTGTTAAGATGAAACAGTTTCTATGGAAACACTAGTGTGAGGCTCTGTGGTCCTTGCTGACTTCATCACTTCTGTTGTTCTTTCTTCTACTTCCCCTTCTGTCACTACTACAGCATCCACTTCAGCTACCTCCTCAACCACGGTGAAATCAACTCCATTGGGCTGCTGTCGGGCCATAGCCTCCAGTTTGAGTCGGTACTGTTCTGCCTCCTGCTCTTTCTTGAGAAGCTGGTGTCTGTATTCCTGGGCTCTTCGATTGGCCTCTTGGAGCTGCTGCTGCAGAAACTCTCTCTCACTGCCTTCCTGCAGAGCAAACAAAGTCAGCACAGTAAAAATCCCCACAGCTTCCATTTCCTTACGTTTCCTTCTCTATCTCTCATGGTAAAGATCTTATTACCTTGTTTTCCTCAGCACTGTTTGTCATCTCTGCCATCCTTGGTCTCTTTGCCAATGGCAACTTCTCTTCTTCCTCTTCTTCCTCTTCAATTATTGTCTCCTCTGCAACCTGACCGGCAGGTACAGTTAGAACTACAAGCCAAGCACACCAATGGGAGATAATGAGCACACAATACACAAAGAAGACTTGTTTGATTGTAACTAGAAAAGAGTGATAATGTTATTATTGTAATAATATTATCTTGCCATGGCTTCTTGTATGCCAGAGAAGTGTTTTACTACCAGGTTATCCCTACCCCATGCACTGCCATCTCTTTAGAGCTTAGAATCTTTAGCTGGGGGTACATGCCCTCAGTGCCTGTGCTCAGGAGTAGGAGGCAGGCAGAGCTCTGATTCTGAGCCTAGCCTGGTTAACAGCAGGGCTCTCTGTAGCCCTGTCACAAAAAGCAAAACCAAAAACAATGTAGCACAGTGCCTGAAGTCAAAAAGGTGAAGCCCCCAGAAAAAACAGAGAAGAAGCAGAGCCCAGGAAGGCAGAACAGCAGCTCAGAAACCCCGCTGGCCTCAGGTTCCTTTATTTGTTTGTTTGTTTGTTTTGTTTATTTATTACAAATACACAGAAAGGACTTTAAGACGAAGTCCTTTGGCTTAGCCAAGCATGGTGGTGCATGCTTCTGATCTCAGCATTCAAAGGGCTGAGGCAGAAGAACGGCTTCAAGTCTGTGCACCCTGGCCTACACAGTGAGCTAGCCAAAGATACACAGCAAGACCTGGGTGGGTGGGAGGAAGGAAGGGAGAAGGGAGGGAGAATCAATACTTTGAGCCTGGCATGATGGCTCATGCCAATATTCCTAGCAGGATTTGGGAGGTAGAGGCAAGAGAAGCAGAGTTCAAGGTCATCTTGCAATATTTGGTAGCTATGCTATAAGGGCTACTGTTTCAAAAGAAAAACGTAAAAATAAAATAGAGGGTGGTAGTCACAGCTGTAATTCCAGCGCTCAGGAAACGGGTGAGAAGACTGCTTTGAGTTTAGCGTTCCCCTAGGTTACACAGTGAGTTTGAGGCCAGGCCAGGCCAGATTAAGATCTTGCCCAAATTATTTTCCTTTTTTAAAACACTTTTATTAGTTTTTATATTCTAATCCCAGTACCCCATCCTTTCTCTCTTCCCAGACTCCCCTCACTCCCCCCACCCATCTGCTCCTTGGAGAACAATTTTTCTTTTAAATAATAAAACAGGCCTGGAAAGATACAAATTATGAGCCATCTTCCTGCCTCAGCAGAGGTTACAGGCATGAGCCACCATATCCAACTTAAGCAGGAGATTCTGACAAAGTACAGAAAACTCCGAGCTCTAGGACATCTGACTACAAAAGGGCCCAAGGCCTATAGGGAACAGACTGGGATTAAAGTCAGACTGCACTGAGTCAGCTGCAAAGGATGAATGCGGCATGGAGTGACTCCTGGACATCTATGTTCCCTGAACATGTATGTAAGCAGCACATGCAGGGGTGCCCTCATTTATAGCCTGCTAGAACTGTCAGTATAAACCACAACAGTGACGACAGAAGCTGTACAATCTCTAGTTTCTGGAGGCTAGACCAGGGTGTGGCTTGGTTTCTTGTGAAGCTTTTCTCTTTGACTTGTGGATGGTCATCTCTTGCACAGCAGACAAGCACTCTACAAACTGAGTTATCTCCTCAGCCTGTTTTGTGAGCTACTGTTCCACTCTGCAGCCCTGGCTGGCCAAGAACTCACTATGTTGATCAGGCTGGTCTGGAACTTACAGCCATGCTCCTGCCTCTGTCCCCCTAGTGCTGAGTTCCTGACCAGTGCCCAGGGTCTAATGTGTTTTCTGATCTGAGTTTTTTTCTAGATTATCCTCTCTGTGTAGCTCAAGGTGCTGTTACCACAGGCATGTGCCACCATGTGTGGTTTGAGATCATTCATTTTTACTCACAAACTACATATCTGTTAGGGGATTAAATTAGCCTATGTAGCTTGGTGGTGTTTCTTCCTAGAGGTTCTATCAATCTCCAGCCTTCCTCCAACTCCTGAAACCCACCTTACTGCCTCATTCTTAAGGAAATATGGCATATCTAAAATATTAAGCATTTGTCAGCTGGATATAACTTACCTTGCTGTCCATCTTGCATAGTTACAATAAAGGGCTGGCCAATGCCTCCAGTAGGGATTGAGGTTTGGATATTACCCAGAGGGACTCCATCAGTCACTATGGTGATGACCCTCTGGCCTCCACTCCCCACCACTTGCTGGACTGAGGCGTCAAGTGGATTTCCTTCTTCAATTTCCTCTAGGTTAGCTAGAGATAACAAAAGTAAATTTAAAATATTAAGTTTGTATGTAAAACAATAAGAATACAAGTTTCATCATCCTTGAAATAATACTCAAAATATTCTTGAAAAAAGGAAACAAGTTTAGTTGATTTTTATTTTGAGATAGGGTCTCTGTATCCAGGTAGGCTCAGCCTGTCATGGTTTCCCGTGTGCCAGGATTATGAGACCGAGCAACAGTAACTGTCCAGAAAAACTTAAGTAAGTTAGGAGAAAAGAACACAGGAATTCTGTTAGAACAGTATTTTCTAAAAATGCCCTTTCGGAGATAGATGCTACTAGTGTTCAATAAAAGTAGGTTCTAGGGCACAGTTGGCAGCATATACTATAATCACAACGCTCAGGAGGCAAAGGTAGGAGGATCAACATGAGTTCCAGACCAGCCTGCGATATGTAATGAGATTTTATCCCAAGAAACAAACAAAAACAAAAAGAAAGACAAAAACAACAACAAAAAACAACTCCCAAATAACAAAAAAGAGATAGGTCCTACACACAAATACATTTTGAAATGCTAGTTGAAATACACTTAAACTGTTGGTGGTGCATGCCTTTAATTCCAGCCTTTGGGAGGCAGAGGCAGATGGATCTCTGTGAGTTTTAGGATAGCCTCCAAAGCTACAGAGAAACCCTGTCTCAAAAACCAAAAAAAGAAAAAAACCATTTAAACTTTCCAGGTATGGTGGGGAATGAGTAAAATACTATTATTTGGTAGGCAAAGGCACGAGGGTTGCAAATTCTAAGCTACATATAGTGTTTGAAGCTAGCCTGAGCTACATGAGTCTATCTCAAAGAAAACTAAGCTATATACATACTTTTTAAAGAGTGGTGGGGTGGAGCAAGGTCTCCTGTAGTCCAGGCTAGCCTCAAATTCACAGTGGAGCTGAGAATGATCTAGAACCCTTGATCTTCCTGCTTCTACCACACAAATGCTAGAATTTTAAGTGTGAGCCACCATGCTTGTTTACATGGAAGCAAGAGTTGAGTTATGAGATCCTAGTTCAGAAAAAACTAAACACACCAAAGATCCACATCCAAAGAAACCACAAAGGTCAAATGTTGTAATAGAAATCTAACACAACCACCAGGAACTAGTGACCTGGAAAACTTAAATGATTTACCTCAAACCAGGAAGCAAACTGAAAACAGTAAGGTAAGTGTACGACAGTATATTTCTCCTGATAACATTACCAAGTATAACTTTTTTTCCCTTTCCTTTTCTTTCTTTCTTTTTTTTTTGGAGACCGGGTCTCTCTATGTAGTCCTAGAACTCACTCTGTAACCAGACTGGCCTCAAACTTACAAAGATCTGCATGCCTCTTCCTACTGAGTTCTGGTTTTAAAGAAGCATGTCACCATGTCCAACCTGAGTAAATTACTTTTAAAGTTAGTACTGGTAATAAAAATGACTATCAGTGGAGCAATGTTCTTATCTCCCAAATGTCAATGGAAGAAAGACATCACAACAAGTTACTTTCTTTAATGAAAGTGCAGTTGGCTGGAACTTCTAGAGTTTATGAGTCTACTGAGCCCTATCTGTAAATTATCTCCCACTAGCTATATGAATTCCTAAGGTTTTTCTTCACAGGCTACCACCAACACTGGCTAAGTAACTTGGGAACTTAATTTTTTTTTAAATTTTTTTCTTTGTGAGTATGTATAGTGTACACATTGAGGTCATGAAGACAACAAGTAGGAATTGATTTTCTTTTCTTTTGTCTGTTTGTTTTGTTTTCCAGACAGGGTTTCTCTGTGTAACAGTCCTGGCAGTCTTGGAACTAACTTTAACTCTGTAGACCAGGCTGACCTCCAATTCACAGAGTTCCACCTCCTCTGCCTCCCCAGTGCTGGGATTAAAGGCGTGTGCCACCACAGCCTGGCTAGGAACTGGTTTTCTATACACCATGTGAGTTCTTGGGTCGTCAGGCCTGGTGGAAGTTCTTACTTGCTGAGCCATTTTGCCAGCCCCTGAAAATTTATTGTTTTAGTTATTAGAAGAGTATTCTGAAACACATCTGCCCAACTCTACTGGAAATGACAGAACTGTATTTTTTCCAAGCTTAAGTACATGTAGTATAACCATGAGAACATAGCAGGAACACATCTATGGTGTATTTCAAGACAGGGTTTCTCTGTGTAGCCCTGGCTGTGCTGGCACTTACTCTGTAGACCAGACTGGACTTGAACTCACAGAGATCCACCTGCCTCTGGCTCCTGAGTGCTGGGATTAAAGGAGTGCTCCACCGTGTTCAGCAAAAGTCTTTGCTATTTAATATAATTTAAAACTACTGGGCATTCAATAACAAAAGGAACTGTACTTCACCCAGCAGACATCTCCCACCTGTGGCTCTGTGTGTGCTGGAGAAGGGGTTGATGCCTCTGGCTCCCAGTGCCGGGATTAAAGGTGTACACCACCACTTCTGGCTTCTATATCTAAAACAAGACCTCCCTCCCCCCTTAGCCTGAGGACTTAGGCAGGGGATGTCATGAAACATCTAAAGAGCTGAGTGGCATGAGTTGGAGCATAGTACCTGATGCCCAGGACCTCGAGTCTTGCTAATAACCACACATTAGACTCAGTTGCTTGTTACTCCTGAATGTTGTTAGGTTCCTGTGTTTCTTATCTTTTAGTCTGGCACAGCAGGGCTAATGTAAGAATCCATAAATCCTCCCAACTGAGACAAACAAACAAACAAAACTTATTTATGCATGTACGTGTGTGCCAGAATGAGTTTATGTGCAGATACCCTCAGGAGCCATAGGGCACTGGATAACAAGCAGTTATGAGCCTTTTGATGTGGGCACAGAGAACAGAACCTTGACTACCCTGGAACTTGATATATTAACCAGGATGGTCTCAAACTAACAAAAGTTGCCTCTGCCTCCCAAGAGCGGGATTAAGCTACTGCACCTGGGTCCTCCCACCTTCATGTGGGTTCTGGGTAATCAAATTCAGGTCATCAAGCTCAGACAGCATATGCTTTACCCACTGGGCCATTTGTTGCCCCATTCTTGAAATTCTGAACCTCCGGCCTCAGCCTCCTACGTAGACAGGATTACAGACTTCAGCTTAAAAGTCTGATCAAGGTTTTTCAATTATTGAAAACACTTTTCAGCTGGGCAGTGTTGGTGCAAGACTTTAATCCCAGCACTCAGGAGGCAGAGACAGGTGGATCTCTGTGAGTTCAAAGCCAGCCTGGTCTACAGAATGAGTTCCAGGACAGCCTCCAAAACTACAGAGAAACCCTATCTCAAAAAACCAAACTAAATTGGCACAAAAATAGACAGGTAGACCAATGAAATCGAATTGGAAACCTTCATATTAACTCACACACCTACAAACACCTGATTTTTTACAAAGAAGCTAAAATTATACAATGGAAAAAAGAAAGCAACTTCAACAAATGGTGCTGACATAACTGGATGCTGGTGTGTAGAAGACTGCAGACAGATACATATCTATTGTCATGCACAAAACTTATGTCCAAATGGATCAAAGACCTCAATTTAAATCCAGCCACACTGAATCTCAGAAGAGAAAGTGGAAGGTAGCCTTGAATGAACTGATACAGGAGAGCCCTTCCTGAACAAAACATCAGTAGCACAGATACTGACATAACAATTAATAAATGAGACCTCCTGAAACGGAAAAACTTTTGTAAGGCAAAGGACATTTTGTCTTGTAAGTCAACAAGACAAAATGGCAACTCAAAGAATGGGGAAAGATATTCACCAACCCCACATATGACAGAAGGCTGATTTCCAAAATATACAAAGAACTGAAGAAGCTAGTTACCAAAACACCAAATAATCCAATTAAAAAGTGGGGTACAGAACTAAATAGAGAATTCTCGATAGAGGAATCTAAAATGGCTGAAAGACACTTAAGAAATTGTTCAACATCCTTAGCCATCAGGGAAATACAAATCAAAACAATTCTGAGATACCTCTTACTCCTGTCAGAATGGCTAAAATCAAAAACACCAATGGCAGTTTATGCTGGAGAGGATGTAGAGAAAGGGGAACACTCCTGCACTCCTGGTAGGAGTGCAAACTCATACAGCCACTTTAGAAATCAGTATGGCAGTTCCTCAGGAAAATAGGAATCAGTCTACTTCAAGATCCAGTAATTCCACTCTTAGACATATACCAAAAAGATGCACATTCATACAAGGTCTTCTGTTCAACTATGTTTATTAGCAGCATTATTTGTAATATCCAGAACCTGGAAGCAACCTAGATGCCCCTCAACTGAAGAACAGATGGAGAAAATGTGGTACATTTACACAATGGAATACTACTCAATGGGGGGGGGTGCGGGGGGAATGGGAATCCTGAAATTCTCAGGGAAATGGATGGAACTAGAAGAAACCATCTTGAGTGAGTAATCTAGTCACAAAAAGACAAACACGGTATGTACTTACTCATATATGGATTTTAGACATAGAGCAAAGGATCACCAGCCTACAATCCACACTGCCAGAAAAGCTAGGAAACAAAGAGGACCCTAAGAGAGACATTCATGGTCCTCAGGAGAAGAGGAAAGGGACAAATCTTCAGAGAAAATTGGGAGCATGAGGGGAGGGGAGAGTGAGTTAGGAGAAAGAGAAGGGGAGAAGAGGAGGGTAGAGGTGAGGGAGCAGGAAGATTGAGTCAGGGCAAGAATAGAGGAGAACAAGAAAAGAGATACCTTAATAGAGGGAGCCATTATAGGTTTAAAGAGAAATCTGGCACTAGGGAAATGTCCAGAGATAGACAAGGATGATCCCAACTAACAAGCTAAGCAATAGTGGAGAGGCTACCTTAAATGTTCTTCCCTGACAACGACGAGATTGATGACTACCTTATATGCCATCCTAGAGCCTTCATCTAGTAGCTGATGGAAGCAGAAGCAGACACCTACAGCTAAACACTAGCCAAACTCCTGGAATCCATTTACAGAGATGAAGGAGGAATGGTAAGCAAAGGTGTGAAGACCAGGCTGGAGAAATCCACAGAATCTGCTGACCTGAACAAGGACCCCATACTGATAGCTGGGAAACCAGCATAGGACTGACCTAGACCCCCTGAATGAGGGTGTTAGTTAGGAGGCCTGGGCAGTATATAGGGCCTCTGGTAATGGAATAGTATTTATCCCTAGTATACAAATGGACTTTGAGAGTCCATTCCACATAGGGAGGGCCTAGGCCCTGCTCCAAATGATATGACAGACTTTGAAGATTCCCCATGGAAGGCCTCAGCTTCCCTGGGGAGCAGAAAGAGGATGGGATGGAGGTTGGTGGGGAGAGGGATAGGGGAGGATGGGAGGGTGAGGGAACTGGGATTGACCTATAAAACAAGATTGTTTCAAATTTAAATTTAATAAATTATCAAAAAAAACCAACAAAAGAAACAAACAACAAAAGAAGATACTTCCTTTTTATATTATACAACTTATTTGGGAATATAGTTATTCCTTTTTTCCCCTTAAGTACTAGGATTGAATCCAGTGTTCCATACATGGTAGGCAAGTTCTGTATCAGTGAGCTACATTCCAAGCCCAGTTATTTATTTTTATTAATTTGGTTTTATACATTTTCTATTTAATTGAGACAGGCTCTCATTATGTAGCTCAGGTTGGCCAGAAACTTTTGGTAGTCTCCCTGCCTTAGTTTTTGGAGTGCTGGGAGTCCAGAAATATAATACCACCATACTCTACTATTCATTTAGGTTTTTTTTGCAGGGGAGGGGATGTTCTTTGTTTGACACAGGGACTGCTGTGTAGCTCTGGCTGGCCTGGAACTCACTGTGCGGACCAGACTGGTCTCAGAGATCTTGGAGCCATAAGTCATATCATCACACCCAACCTTGTATTAAATTTTTGAAAGTCAAAAACAGAAAAAAGTCAAGAATTGGAGATTTATTTGGAAATTTCCGGTCACAGAACACATATTTATAAAAGGAAGGATGAGAATAAACTCATTTGCTCCTTCTGAGTGTTTAATTATGCAGTCCTCAGGCTAGGCACGTAGACCAGGGGGCACACACCTGCAGTCCTAGCACTGGGGAGGGTGGGAGTGGGGTTACAGATTCAAGACCAACCTAGGCTACGAGACCCTGCTGTCTCAGCACTTCCCATTCCCCACCCCAAAAGCATTCAGTGTAAAATTACTAATACCAAGCATTTTTCTCTGCTTTAAAAAATTAAAATACTTACACACACACAGAGATATACTAATGAGCATCATATATGCTCATGAACAAATGCAGTTTACTTTATTTAAATAATCACATGTGCCTCATTTATATTAGTATTTCAACAGTCACTAATTTTTATTTTTTGTTGCTGTTCCTTTTTCTTCTTCTTTTTTTTAATCTTTTTTTTGGTTTTTCAAGACAGGGTTTCACTGTATAGTCCTGGCTGTCCTAGAACTTACTATGAAACCTAGGCTGGCCTGAGAGTGGGATTAAAGGTGTGAGCCACCATGCCCAGCATTGTTACTGTTTTAAATTAAGAATATTTAATATTTCCCTCAGCAGTACCACACTGTGAAACTGTCGTATTTTCATTTTAGTTAGAGTCAGGTATAGCTATTTTTCCCCTTAAATTAACCTTGAACTCCTGAGGATGACCTTAAACTTCTGGTTCTCCAGCCTTCTTTGTGCTGGTATCGTGTGCTATCAAGTTGTTTATGTAATAATAATAATAGGGCTTTATACATGCTAGGCAAACACTTAAATAACCAAGGTACAGCTCAGCCCAAGCCATAACTATTTGGTTGCTACTGTTGAACTGTTTGTCTATTATGTAGACCGGCTAGCCTGGGACTGAAAAATCCACCTGCCTAAATACTGAGATTAAAGGCCTGCACCATCTCACCTAGATTTCTGAGACAGGGTCTAATGTAACAGATACTGATCTTAAACTCATGATCCTCCTACTTCCCCTCCTGAGTGCTGGGATTCTAGACATGTACCACCATGCATGGCAAGGGGTAACCTTTCTTTTCTTTCTTTAAAAAAAATTTTGGAGGCACAACTTTTTGACAGATTAAAACCTTTTAACAGTGTTCATTTATAATCCCTTGATTATAATTCCCCACAATCTTCCTTTTCCCAGAAAGAAAAATGCCTTGGCTTTAAAAGTTATTATAAAGCTACCTATGGTGGTATATACCTATAATCCCAGCAATTAGGAAGCTGACGAAGGAAGACTGTTACAAGTTCAAGGCCAGCATTAACTATACACTGACCAGCCTGCATTACAGTGAGACTCTGTCTTAAGTAGACCAAACAAGCAGCACACACACACACACACACACACACACACACACACAAAAAAAAAAAAAAAAAAAGAGGACTGCAAACACAGATACAGCATGTGTGAGAACCTAAGTTCAATATCTATACTGGAAAACAAGAGTTTGAGAAGTGTTTTCACTTTACCTTTTTGTGGTATTGGAGATTTAGCCCATGGTCTTATACACTTAGCAAGTGTTCTCTCTGGACTTTAATTCCAGCATCATTTAGGGAATATTTTTTATAAGAACAGGCATCTGCTCATTTTTAAGCCTAATAGATGTCTTGTTATGAGAGTATTACCTGAGGTTGCTTTGGTGTTGGCAGAAGAAACAAAGCTAGCGAGGTTAACGACCTCTCCAGAGGTGAAGATGAATGGCGCAGTCACAGTCACAGGGTTAGTCACTGGGTTGGCTCTCTCGGGGTTAACATTCACCTGATTCTGCATTGCTTCCTACCAAACAAAGCAGGATATTCCGAAGTCACAACTTCAGTCATACGGTCACTGACCAGCACGGCCCCTCCCCACCACAGAGCTCTCTGCCAGACAGAATTAGTCCAGCATACAATCAATGTCCAGGGAGCTAAGACTGCTGCTTTTCTCAAACTAAAGCAACAAAAGCAAAGGTGTAGTAGTCACAAAGCCTTATACATGCTTCACGTAGCCTCTTGGCATTTTTTTTAAATTAAAAAAAAAGAAAAGAAAAGGGAAGGAACTCGTCTGGATAGTATAAAGCACTGATATTCTGTGATCAATTATCTACAAGACAAGGTGCTAGCAGGAGATCCCTGCAGAGAAAAATACTCTCTAGAGTTTTATTCCACAACCTGTCCCATTCTGCCACTGAAGAAATTCCTCAGAGAGCATATAACAAGCAGATAAATGAGTGGCAGATTTTGAAGTCTAGTTCCATATGCTACATCCTTTCTTCCAAGGATGTCTGCTCAATTTGGTGAAAATATGCTTATCTTTTATTTTTACTCTCAGAAGTTTTCTACAAACACGATAGCTACTAAAACGTCCAGTTATGAAAGGACTTTGGACAATAACTGAAAGTTGAGAATAACCAGTCTTTGGAAAACCATCTGTCATGAAAAACAAACAAAAACTGAAAATGCACACGCAGCTATTTTTCATATGTAATTATCCCCTTGACTGAGAACTTCAATTGAAATAGATTATTCATTCTCCGGATACTGTTAGGTTCTTTCTTCAATCTGCTCCTTCCACATCAGAAGCACTCATGGGCAGGCCAGCCCAACCTGATGAAAGTAATCATATGCTATTAGCATTGTCTTCTCCATCCAACGTGACTACCAACTCCAATCACCTTTTTAAAACAATCACACCAATCCTGAATTAGGAGTTTCTAAATCCACATGTGGCAATTCAAACCTGTCATCCCAGCACTCCAGAAGCTGAGACAGGAGGATCACCTTGAGTTTGAGGTCAGCACAGGCTATATACCTGCGCAGCAAATACCATAGAAAGCAGAGCCACACACGGCAAGTTTATTTTTCAACCCCCACCAAAAAAAAAAAAAAAAAAACCAGGTGGATCTCTGTAAATTTAAGGACAGCACAAAACAAAAAAATTTCTATGTTTCCACTACCCACATAAGAACTCACTACTAAGCATGTAAAAAGATCACATGCTTAACTCCCAAGCACTGCCATTCCCAAAGGCCAGGTCCACTGCCCATTCTCTACATACATAGCTACTTTTTTTCATTAAACATTCCATGTTATTTCACATCTCTCTGTTTTTAGTTTGTGCTTATTCTAGTATAGAATAACTTTTTCCTGAAAATAAACACAATGAAATGTGTTTAATCATATTTCTTTGCATGTGTGTGTGTGTGTGTGTGTGTGTGTGTGTGTGTGGTGGGGGTTGGCATATGCATGTGGAGAGCAAAACACAATTTTTTCTCTCCTTGCACCATGTGGATTCAGGGAACCAACTCAGAGTATTAGGGTTGGCAGGTGCCTCTACAGGAGCCATTTCACTGACCCAATTATTTTTTTCATACTTAAATTTGTTTATCTATTCAAGACTGTGTGTAGGGGCTTGAAGAGAATGCTCAGAGTTTAAGAGCACTGAGTTCAATTCCCAAAAACCCCGTGGTGGCTCACAACCATGTGTAATGAGATCTAGTGTTCTCTCCTGGCCTGCAGGGATACATGCAGGCTGAACACTGTATACATAATAAATAAATATTTAAAAAACCCACAAAACTCTCTGGGTAAACAAGGCAGTGGTGGCACATGACTTTAATCCCAGCACTCAGAGGGCAAAGTTAGGTGGATCTCTGTGAGTTCAAGGCCAGCCTGATCTACAGAGCTAGTTCCAGGACAACCAAAGCTACAGAGAGAAACCTGTATTGAAACACCCACCCCTCAAAGACTGTGTAGCTTTAGCTATTTGCGAACTCAGTATATAGATTGGACCAGTCTTGAATTCAGAGATCCGCCTGCCTCTACCTCCTGAGTGGTGGGATTAAAGGTGTGCGCCACCATGCCTGGCTCTTCATGTTTTCTTGAGTCAGTGTGTATGTGAGGTTCAGAGGACAGCTGTCAGGAGTCAGTTTTCACTTTCTAGCATGTGGGAGGTTCCAGGGACTAAATGCAGGTTGTCCAGCTTGGCAGCAAACACCCTTACCCACTAAGTAATTCCGTAAATTTAATTTATTTGAACTTAGTTTTTGATGGCGTCAGGATCTGTCTTTGTGGAGAATAGGTGGAGGGTGTATGTGTTTGTAGAGAGGTGGGGGCCTCTGACTTTCATCAGGTCTAGGTATCTGTTTCCCTTTGTGAGTATGGGGCATTGCACAATTGCTCAGGATTGTGGGGTTGTTTTTTGAGGGTTTTTTTTTTGTTTTGTTTTTTGTTTTTTTGAGACTGTCTCAAGTTCAAGCAGCCCAGGTGGTACTTAAACTTACTATGTAGCTGAAGATGAATTTGAATTTCTATTCCTCCTGCCTCCACATACTCTATAATGGTGGGATTATATAGGCAGTGCCACCTTGAGTGGATTGTTCCTCAGATGCTATCTACCTTGTTTTTCTGAGGTAGGTAGGGTCTCTCACTGCTCTGGAGTTCATCAAGAAGGCAAAGCTGGCTGGTCAGCAAGCACCAGAGATCTGCCTCTGTTCCCCCAACCTTGAGATTATAAACAGATTGTTTCCACAGATATTTCACAATTATTTTAATTACAATTTATTTGTTGTATGTGTACATGTGTGCACTAATTTGCCAAGGTACACACATGCATGGATTCTAAGGCATGAATTCCTAGGATTTGCAGCATTCCCTCTAATCTGGAACATTTGCTCCAGGAAGGAAGGAGCTACATATGAGAGAAGAACGGAAGCTTGGAAGACTCTTGAGGGCGCTGCTGACAGTGTAGAAGGGAGCAACAGTTGTGGGGGTCAAGACTGACCAGCCAACTACAAAAAGGAAGGCCTTAGGAATGTGGTGCTGCCTGACAGTGGGCTACCATGCTCCAAGGCTGCAGTTTTCCATGCACGGTGAAGCTGCTTTTGTGTTATCCCTGTTCCTTGTAAGATCCCCTCACCCACACTTGTATTAATAACCCCAATAAAAAACTCATTGCTTCACCAAATTGGATTTTGGTGCAACACATGGTTACTTTGTTCTGCCATGGGCTCCCTTTCTGGATTGGGTAGACACATGAATTGTGTCTCCCCAGGAAAAAATCTGTCACTCAAACAGCAGGTGAGAGGACACTTGCAGGAGTTGATTTTCTCCTTAAAGGTGGATACTGGGGACTGAAACCAGGCCATCAGATTGGCAGCAAGGGCCTTTACCCACTGAGTCATCTCACTGGCCCACACATGGCTTTTCTGTATGGGTTCTGGGGATCAAACTCAGCTCATGTCTACAAGACACACTTTCCCAGCCCCGGAGAGTGACTTTCTTTCTTATCTAAAATAATTTCCTTTTTAATGTGTAGAAGTATTGTTATTTCTCTATTTTTAGTTTCTCTGTGTAAACAGCCCTGGCTGTCCCAGAAATCACTCTGTAGACCAGGCTGGCCTCAAACTCACAGAGATCTACCTGCCTGTGCCTCCCAAGTGCTGGGATTAAAGTTATGCACCACAGTTCTCATTGCTAAGAATTTTTGATCGCTGAGCCATATCTCCAGCAACAACAATTCATTTTTCTTTTCTTAAGACAGGGTCTCACTATGTAGCCCTGTTTGAACTGGAACTTGCTACGTAGACTAAGTAGACAAAGGTGGGTTGGAACTCAAACTCATCAAGATCTTCCTTTCTCTCCCTCCTGAATGCTAGGTTCAAAGAAGTGTGCCAGTGACTTTTTTTTGTTTTTGTTTTTTTCAAACCAGGTTTTCTCTGTGCAAGCTTTGGAGCCTGTCCTGAACTCACTTTGTGGACTACGCTATCCTCGAGCTCACAGAGATCTGTCTGACTCTGCCTCCTGAGTGTTGCAGTTAAAGGCATGTGCCACCACCATTTGGCCAGCCTATGACTTTTAAGATTGTCCCAAGTCTAGTTAACTAGAAATGGAAACTTTAATAGAGAGAAAAACAATGGACAGGCAAATAAATGTTACTTCTGTTCTGACTTCATTTTTCCTTTCAATTTAACCCATTTATAGAAGAATAAAAATTATTCATAAATTGGGCAACTCTCAAAACCAGAAACGGTCTGTAGAGTTCTGTCCTGCAATGTCAGCAATGAGTATTTTCAGAATAGTTCTCTAATCACCATGAGTGATACAGGACTTTCTAGAATCCTATTTAAAAAAAATAAATAAATAAAAAATAAAACAAACAAAAGAAAACCAAAGTGCAGACCTTGTTGGAGAGACTATTTTTGGCTTCACAGTGAGATTCTATCTCAAAACAAAGGCCAGGCACAGTAGTACAGTCTATAATTCTAGCTTAAGTGAGGTAGAGATAGGAGGATCAGCAGCCTTCTTTAGCTACATTCAAAATCTGAAATCACCCTGGGATACTTGAGACCCTGTCTCTACTGGGTGTATGTGTGATAGAGAGAGACTTGCTAAAGGTGCTATTCTGATACAATGGGGGAAAATTCTCTTTTAATCTAACTCTCTCAGAATAATCTAGAAGTTGAGGTGTACTTGGGGATATAAAGGAACATACCTGTAGGATGACCAGAATCTCAGTGTTGTTTTTCTCCAGTGCTATGTCAAAAGCAGACTTGTCAAACTTGCTGAAAGCATGGACATCTGCACCATATTTGATGAGTAATTCAACCACATCTCGGTGGTGGTGCTCTGTGGCCCAGTGCAAAGCTGTCATCTTCAGCATGTCCTTGGCATTCACATCTGCACCACTCTGTTAGAGAGAAGTAGCTTTTCAGAAGACGCTGAGTATAGGAGCCCAGGTGTAAGATCCCATTACTTAAGGGATGTCAAAGGGAAAACATTCTCAAGTCTGAATGAAAGCTGAGTGGGTCTTTATGCTTTCACTGAGTGGTGGGTCTGCTAAGGACATAACAGGGAAATTCTAACAGATGGTTGAGGAAGGGGGAAGGAACAGATTCTGTTGCATTTATTAGCAGAAAGCTGAGTAGGGCCTGAAAAAGATAAAAGCATATACACAGAGAACATCTACAGAAAAGGAATGAAGAAAAATCAATAAAATCTATTTAACCTTTAAAAAATTAGAAAACAAACTCATCTTCCCAACTCTTGAAACATGGTTGTAATGAATAAATTAATCTAAATAAATAGAGATACAACTTAATGACCACCTACTGTTAAGTCTTTCCAGCCCACTTTCCTACCACTATGTAAGATACAACACGGGAGGTGAGCATCTGCTTTACAGCACAGTCCCATCACTGTTATCAGCGTTCCTGCTTTACCCTAACAAGCAGCTCCACGATGTGCGCATGTCCATCAGCAGCAGCCATATGCAAAGGGGTCCTGTCCACTTTGGTCCGGGCGTCCCTGCTAACACCTGCTCGAAGGAGCACTTCCGCTGTGGAATAATGACCATACTGGGCTGCAAGGTGAAGAGGTGATGTTCCAAGCTGTGGGAAAACAATACTCATTGATTTCTACTCTGTGTAGAACTGTGTATCATTTCTGGGTAGAAGTATATGAACAAGAAATGAATCCTATAGTATTCATCCTTGGAGAAAGAATCTTACTGGGCAGATAAGACTGAAGAAATAATACAATTTAAAAATTAATATAGTGGATCTGGGGAGATAACTCAGTAGTTAAGAGAACTGAGTTCAGTTCCCAGCACGAATGTTAGGTGAGTCACAGCTATATTCCAGGTGCACATGATCAATACCCTAGTTTCCAAGGATACCTGTACTCACATGTCCCCACACAGACATACACATATATACATAATTAAAAGTAAATAAAATTAATATGTTAATGAGCTGTCAAAGGGACCACAAATTAAATTAATATAAAATATAATCATTTTAAGGCAGGTAGATTTACTGGGTAAGACTAAAGGATAGGATTTTAAGCAGGGCTTACCAGTCCTCAGTTTTGTTTTGCTTTGTATCAAAAAGATTATTCTAAACTGAGCAGTGGTTGCTCATGTCTTTAGTTCCTGCATACAGGAGGCAGAGGTGGGTGGATCTCTGTGAGCTCGAGAACAGTCTGTCTATAAAGCAAGTTTCAGGACAGCCAGGACAATGCAGAAAAACCCTGTCCTGAAACAAACAAACACACAAACAAACAAGAGTATTCTGAGCTGTGTATTGTGGCATCTGCCTTTAGTCCTAGCACTTGGAAGGCAGACTTAGGCAGCTTTCTGTAAGACAGAGGCTCAGGATAGCCAGAGCTTCATTGAGAGACCCTGTCTCTAAACAAACAAACAACTAAAAAGAAAGAAAGAACTAACGAACCACTTGGATCCTGAAGTTATAAATTAATCATATTACAATAATCATCACCCCATCATAAAATTGTTAACATCAGTCAAATGCTTAGAAAAATCTGTGAATGCAGGCTGGAGAGATGGCTCAGAGGTTAAAAGCACTGGCTGTTCTTCCAGAGTCCTGAGTTCAATTCTCAGAAACCACACAGTGGGCCCAACCACCTATAATTAGATCTGGTGCCCTCTTCTGGCATGTAGGCAAAACACTGGATACACAATAAATAAATAAATAAATAAATAAACAAACAAACAAATAAATAAATACATCTTTAAAAAAAAAGAAAAAAATTTGTGAATGTTAAGATGCCCCACATTGCCAGACAGTGGTCGTACATGCCTTTAATCCCAGCACTTGGGAGGCAGAGGCAGGTGGATCTCTGTGAGTTCAAGGCCAGCCTGGTCTACAGAGTAAGTTCCAGACAGGCCCCAAAAGCTACAGAGAAAACCTGTCTCAAAAACAAAACAAACAAACAAACAAAAAAGATGTCTCACATTATTACATGGATCTGAATCTTCTAAAAGTCTTTGGTCTCCAAGCTGAGTTGGTTGACAGGCTCATTATATTAAACCTTCTTCCTTCCTTTTTTTTCTCCTTTTCTCTTCTTCTGAGAGAGGGTTTTCTATGTAGTCATGGCAGTCCTGGAACTCACTCTGTAGACCAGGATGGCCTCGAACATATAGAAATCCACTTTCATCTGCCTTTTGACTGCTGGGATTAAAGTCAAGCACCTTCACTTCTGCCTGTCCCACCCTCTTTTTTCTGTACAGACTCTTACTATGTAGACCAGGCTGGCCTTCAATTCATAGCCAATCCTCCTGATTCTGCCTCCCAAGTGCTGGGATTAAGGATGTATACAACTAGCTGGCAGTGGTGGCGCACACCTTTATTTAATCTCAGCACTTGGGAGGCAGAGGCAGATGGATCTCTGTGAGAGACCAGCCTGGCCTACAAGTTTCAGGAGAGCCAGGATTGTTACACAGACAAACCGTATCTTGAAAAACAAAAACAAACAAACAAAAAGATGTATACAACTATGGCTGGTATTTGTAATATTTATTTGCATGTATGTATGTGTACACACAGGTATGTATTTATGGAGGTCAGAATATAACTTTTGGGAGTTTTTTTTTTGTTGTTGTTTTTGAGCAAGATTTCATTATGTAGCTTTGGTTGTCTTGACCCTTGCTATGTAGACCAGAATGACCTCAAACTCACCAAGTTTTGCCTCCCAAGTTCTAGGATTAAAGGCATATACAATCACAGGTGCAAATAAAAATATAAAAAATAAAAAAGGGAAAGATTTCCCAGTATTTAACAGCTCATATTGACAGGCAACTTTTAATGGAAAACTAAAGAGGGGAACTGCAACCAACAGGTGAGGCCTGGTTGCCTGAGGACAGGTTAAGGCACACTTGGAAACGATTGGGGCCTCCTGCTAAACTTACCCAGTCTGTGGTGAATGGGGCCCCATTGGCCATCAGCGTTCTCACTTCATCATCTTGGCCTTTTCTTGCAGCTTCTAGCAGCCTCTTCCCCAAATCCACCAGAGACATCTTTATACATAGGAACAAAAGTATCCAGGTAGCTGCAATTCCAACACAAGGGAAGCAGTTGTCAATAAATGTTCTCTTGCTTTTTGTTTATTTTCTCTAAGTCATGGTTTTGCCATTCAGTCCAGGCTGGCCTGTAACTCACTACGTAGTACATGAAAGCATCAAACTCAAAATCTTTCTTCCCCCACCCACCAAATGCTAAGATATAGACATGTGCCACCATAACCACAATGAAATGTGTTCACTAGATGTTTTTGTTTGGGGGACAGGAGCTCATGTAGCCTACACTGACCTCAAGTTTGCTATGTACCTAAGGATGGCCCTGAAACTTTTGATCTTTCTGATTCCACCTCCCAAATGCTAGGATTACAGCCTAATGTCACCACACCTGCCCTTTCCCTGTTTTTATTCAGAGAGAGGATCTAACTACATTGCTTAAGCTGGTGTGAAACTTATGCCACAGCTCAGGAAGACTCTGATCTTTCCACCTCAACTTTCCAAGCAGCTAGGATTACAGATTTTTATCACCAGACCCAGTGATGAAATATAATTTTAAAAGAATACAGTTCAAAACATACACCCTGATTTCTAGGCAAGGCACAAGGATACCTATCTGAAAATGCTATTTAATAGAAATTTTGAGTTAATCACCCTTAGGCATGGCCTTGGAGGACCATGAGCTAGTCCTGTAGCTCATGACTGGATTGGATGAGTAATGATTATTTCTCTGGTTTGGCCAAGAGAACCTGTATAGGGTGTGGAGACTCATGACCCAGCCTTTGATGAGCTCCAAAACTGACCAATTTCAATAACAACTACCCTGTTTCAACCCAATTCCTTTGTAAAATATAAAAGGCCACCAGGCAGGGCTTGTGAGATGGCTTAGCAGGCCAAAGTGATTCTTTTCTTTTTAATTAATTTTTTAAAATTTTTATGTATTTGTGCATTTTTTTTAAGGTATGAGTATTCTGTCTACATGTCTGCCTACATGCCAGAAGAGGGCACCTGATCTCATTATAGATGGTTGTGAGCCACCAGGTAGTTGCTGAGAATTGAACTCAGAACCTCTGGAAGAACAGCCAGTGCTCTTAACCACTGAGCCATCTCTCCAGCCCCAAAGTGCTTTCTACAAAAGCCGGATAACCTGAGTCCTATCCCCTAGAATTCTTGGTAGGAGGACAGAATTGATTCTGACTTTAAGTTGTGGACTGCAACCCCTGTACCCATCATACACAAGCAACAATAAACTCTTAGGAGTTTTCATTTTTCCTACTAAGAAGCATCTTTTCTAAAATGAATTACAACTGTTAATCTTTTTGTGTTCTAGCTATGGCAAAATGATGCAATGCTAATGAAAATTTACAGAGAGCAAACTTTTTTTTTTTTTTTTTTTTTTTGAGAAGGAACTCCGGTAGCCCAAGCTGACCTTGAATTCACCATGTAGATGAGGATAACCTTTAACTCCTGACCCTTCTGTCTTCACTTCCCAGGTACTGAAATTAGGGGCAAGTGATACCTTAGCCAGCATGGCAAGAATAAACTCCCACTGGCCAATGATTTGCTTAGGACAGCAGTTCATAAGTGTGGTTTATGGCTCCTTACAGGAATTCAGATGGTTCAAGCTATCTTTGTTGTAATACTAAGGCATCATTTGACATTTTGTTTTATTTAAGCAACTTATCATTTGCAATGATAGTGAGAACAGCATGGAGTGTATAATTGCTATCGCCTTTGCCCAAATCACATTGTGAAATAAACTTAGTGTATTCAGTGCCATGTACTTTAGGGCGGTGGTGGTGCACACCTTCACTCCCAGCACTCCGGGAGGCAGAGGCAGGTGGATCTCTGTGAGCCTGAGGCCAGTGTGGTCTACAGTTAGTTCCAGGACAGACTCCAAAGCTACTCAAAGAAACCCTGCCTTGAAAAACAAAAGTAAGTCCTTGCCCTGTCAGGAAGTACATACCTGTAACACTAGTACTCAGGGGTGGAGGTAGGATGATGAGAAACACAGAGCCAGCTAAACTGAGTTCTACACAGACTGGCTCTATGAGGGCCGGTCTCAATTTTCTTTTTCCATTCTTTGTCCTGACTCTTTCTTGTGTGTGTGCATCAGAGAACAGCTTACATGAGTTGGTGCTCTCTGTCAACCATTTGGCTCTAGGGATTGAACTCAAGTCATCTGGCTTCACCTCTCCAGTCTGACCACCTGAACTTAATTCTAGGATCCACACAGTAAAACCACAAGAGCAGCTCCAGAAAGTTGCCCTCTGACCGCTACATATGCACCATAAGTGCTCAGAAACACCCCTCCAAGAAATTAATAAGAATCTCAAAGTAGGGCCTTGTGGCAAAGGTCTATAATCTCAGTAATTTCAGTTTTTTGAAGATTGAAACAGGAAGATTCCAAGTTTGAGACCAACCTAGGCCATAAAAAACTAATCAAAGGCTCATTTTGTAGAGGGTTGCTTAGTGCCAAAGTGTGGGGCTTGATCTGAGAACAAGGGTGCAAAAGTTCAAGGCCTGTCTGGACTATAATATGAATTCAAGCATAGCGTGGGTAATTTAGTGAGACTTGCCTCAAATTAAAGAATAGTAAAAACCAGCTCAGTAGTAGAACTTCTTTACTATGTACAAGGCTCTGGATTCAAGTTTCAGCACAGCCAAAAATAAAGTATAAGACAGACAGTTTGGGCTGGAGAGATGGCTCAGCCGTTAAAGACTAGGCTCACAACCAAAAAATATCAGACAGTTGTTTTTAAGGTACACAGCACAAAAATTCTTTTGATATAGTTTTAGATTTATCTTTTCAACTAATTTTATTATTTTTAAATTATTTGTGTGTATGACTATTTTTGCCTAGATGTATGTCTGTGCACTGCTTTATTGCAATGCAGGCCAGAAAAGAGCATCAGATCCCCTGGAATAAAAAGAAGTTACAGGTGGTATGAGCTGTCAAGTGGGTGATGGGAATTGAACCTAGGTCCTTGGAAAGAACACCTGATACTTTTAACTGCTGAGCCATCTCTTCAGCCCTTGCAACTATCTCCCCCCACCCCTCCCTGGTGCAGAGGACCAAACCCAGGGTATTACTGTGCTAAATTATCAACCTTGCAGCTAGCTTTTAAGAAATTACCACCTATCTTGTGAGCGATGCAATACAATGGCAGAGTGCTTGTCTAGCATGCATGAAGTCGTATGGACCACAAAATAACCACTTGCCAAGATTGGTGTAGCATCAAAGAATACCTACCATCAGGTGGAAAAAGTATTAAACATGTAGGTGTGGCCAGACCTGCTGGCTCAAGCCTGTAACTCCTGTGTAACTATCCCCACAGGAATGAAGACAGATAGAGAAAATTGTCACCTCAGAAAGATCTCAAAGTTCTGACAATTTGTCAGACCACCTTACAGGAGACTGAAGCTAATGACAGTAGTCATACCTTGACCAGGAATGGTTAGTTATTCGTACACACCTTCTTTTGTGGGGGTGGGGGGAGGACAGGACAGGGTTTCTTTGTAGCTTTGAAGGCTGTCTTGGAAATTCATCAGTAGACCAGGCTGGCCTTGAACTCAGAGAGATCCACCTTCCTCTTCCTCCTGAGTGCTGGGATTAAAGGCAGGCACCACCACCATCCTACTCATACACACCTTCTATCAACCTAAAATTTATGTATATCAGAACCCCAAAACAGACAGGGATGTGCCACTGGATCTTTTTTCAGTGTGACCACACTGAATAAATCCTTTTCTGCTTTTCATCATTAATGATGCATTTAATTGACATATTTGATGATGGGTGGCCAAGCCCAGCTTGCTAGGGATGTCGGGGCCCAAGCTCTGAACCTAACGTGTATGGTAACAATTTTAGCAAGCTATGGCAAGGAGAAAACAGTCAGCCACTCTCCCCCAGTGGAGAAGAAAGGCTGAATGGTACAGCAGCTGCCAGAATCACTTTATTCCAGAGGCTTCTTCTTTCAAGACAGCATCTCTTTACAAAGTTCTGGCTGCCCTGAAACTCACTAAGAGGACCAGGCTGGCTTCAAACTCATTGATCCACCTGCCTCTGCTGCCTCCTGAGTGCTAGGATTAAAGGCATGTGCTACCATGCCTCAATAGGGAAGTCTGTCTTCCCACTTCAGCTTTCATCTGCTGTAGTTGTTTACCTCTATTTAGTGAAGCAGAGAAGTGAAGCACTTGGTACTGGCCTGGCCCTTGGAAATTTTTTCCAAGGCTTTATCTTTTATAGTTCCAAGTTACTATGATTCTGTCAAACTATTTGAGTTATTATACTGTTTGTACATTAGGGGCCTTGCCAATTCTCTCTCTCTCTCTCTCTCTCTCTGTGTGTGTGTGTGTTTTATCTGTGTATATGTCTGTGCACCACATGTGTGTCTAGAACCCAAGAAGGCAAAAGAAGGCAATGGATCTCCTGGAACTAGGGTCACGGTTGTGAGCCACCATGTAGGTGCTAGACTCAAACCCTGGTCCTCTTAGAGAACAGCTAGTGCTCTTAACCATTGAGCCATCTCTCTAGCCTGAGGCTTTGGCAATTTTAAAGCTCTTGTGGAGGAATCTGTAGTTTGGTAGAAGGATCTGGAAATTCACACATGGTGGTTAAAATGTGTCAGTATTTTGTGGCTATTCTTTGCTGGCCATTTGAGACAGAGAAGCAAGCATGCTGAGAACTCTACCGTGATTTGTGTAACCATGGATGAAGTTTGTATACCTTGATGGCCCTTGGGAAATTCTAGCTGATTAGTCTTTTGTAAACTCATGGCACAGAATTTAATCTTTCTGCAGAGTTCCTGAAAAATAACTGTAGCACAGCCCTGGCCCCTTCATTTTCCACTTCTCTTTTGAACTTAGTATTCATGACATCCCTGCTTTAAAAGGTGTGTATCCATAATAGTGTGACTATCTGAGGACAAATTTTGGCCCTCTGTTTTTAAGTCCTTTTAAAAAGTAAACTAAAATACAGGACTAAGTAGCTAATCATATAAATTGGGACTAGATGATGCCCTTCCTCCTTCCCCCAAGTTCTCATTGTGTAGACCTGGCTAGCCTGGAACTCACAATAGACCAGGCTGATCTTGAAATCACAGAAATTCGTCTGCCTGACTCCTAAATGAGCACTAGATTTTTTTTTTAAAAAAATTAGTAATTATTTTTTAAAGATTTCTTTATTTTTAAGATTTATTTATTCATTATGTAGTATTCTGCCCACATGTATGCCTACAGATCAGAAGAGGGTACCGATCTCTTTATAGATGGTTTCGAGCCACCATGTGGTTGCTGGGAATTGAACTCAGGACCTCTGGAAGAGCAGTCAGTGCTCTCAACCACTGAGTCATCTCTCCAGCCCAGTGGGCACTAGATTTTAAAAATCAAATATATAAAGGACTACACTTCTGCCAGACCTAATTAAATTGTTCACTGAAATATCACTTAGAATGTCTTCCCTATGGGAATGTTTTGAAATTGATCTTTCCAAATGTTAATTCTGGAAACAGGCTAAGAAAAAGATATTGTTACAGGATTTACAAGAAATAGATGATCTTCTAAAACAAACGCTTTAGAGAGACATTTGAAATACAGAAAGTACAAATTATGTATTTAAAATAACATTCATTTGAGACATAAAAGTTTAAAATTATAAAATTTCTATTAGATAAACAGATTTTGATTAGGATTTCCTTTCAAAACAAATTTGAGAAGAAATTAAGTTTTACATTTTGGTGTCAAGAGTACCTGAAAGGTACTTAAAAGAACATAAAAAAAGCTACCTTCCCAGCCACATCCTTAGCCTCATGACAAACATTTGTGTTGATGGAAATGCCTCTAAATAATGCACATAAAAAATGCTTTTGTGGGGTTATTGCTATGACTTCCTTTTTCAGGACTATTTCATCTTTTTATATGTGTGTGTGTGTGTGTGTGTGTGTGTGTGTGTGTGTGAGAAATCAATTCTCTCCTTCCATCATGTGGGTCTCAGAAACAGAACTCAGGTCCTCAGTTTTAGTTGCAAGCAATTTACCTGCGGAGTGTTTTCTCAGCTCATAAATTTCCCTTTCATGAAGGGAACTATGGGAGCTACAATCTCTATGATCAGTAACAATGAGCATCTGCATACGCTGTATGTAACAGAAAATGTCTGTTATTTTATCTGAGGGGAGGCTCTAATGTCTCATGTTTAAAGGATGCTTCTATTTTTAAAAAACCTTAATTGCTCAGAAAATAAGGTTTTTTTGTTTTTGTTTTTGACATGGAGTCTCTCTATTATCTAGCTCTATCTGTCCTAGACCTCTCTATGTAGACCAGACTGGCCTTGAATTCACAGAGATCCACCTGCCTCTGCCTCCCAAGTGCTGGCATTAAAGGTGTGTGCCACTATGCCTGACTGTCAGAACACTTCTAAACAACTTTTTGCTTGAAAATTTAAAAATGCAAACATAAAAGATACATTTTAGGATTGGCTCTAAATATACAATATAGTTACTTTGCATGACTTCTGGGCTTTAATCCTTATAGAATATACATATATTTTCTGAATGTCAAAGTGTGCTAATTTTGCTATTACCCTAATTGCTAATAAAAAAATACATTTTGTTGTAATGAGGGTGGATATTTTATTTTTATCTTTTTAACATTTACTTTAAAAATTGTATGTGTGTGTTCCTAGTATCTGTAGGTATGTGCCCTTGAAGGCCAGAAGAGGGAGTCTGTCCCTTGGAACTATAGTTACAGGAGGATTTGGGTTGTCTTATTTGGTTGCTAGGAACTAAAATCAGCAAAAACAGTACAAACCTTTAACCACTGAGCCATCTCTTCAGTCCAGAAAGTGAGTATTTTAATGTCCAATTAAGTGTGTATTTTCACTATAAAATTAACAAATTTTATATTTTATCAAGCTAACTGCTTGGGGACAGCAAGATGGTTCAGCACTTAAAGGAGCTTGTGGCCAAGCCTGACAACTAGAGCACTATCTGCAGGGTTCACATGGTGAAGGAGAGGACACTTGTCCTCTGACTTCTTCATGAACCCTGTGCGTATGCACACTCCCATCTCAACCTATCAGTTAATGTAATTGTTTTACGATGGTGAAGATATGGCTCAGCAGCTGAGGGTATGCTCTGCTCTTTCAGAGGGCTCCAGTTTGCATCCTGTAATTCTGGTCCCATGGGACCAGACACCTTCTTAACTCTGTAGGCACTTGCACAAACCCACACACAGACACATGTACATGATTCAAAGTAATATAAATTTTGGGGCTGGAGAGATGGCTTGGAGATTAAGGACAGTTGCTGCTCTAGCAGAGGACCTGGGTTTAGTTCCCAGCACCCAATTAGGCATCTCACAACCCCTTGGAATTGGAGTTCCAGGATATCTGATGCACTAACCCTAACCCTAACCCTAACCCTAACCCTAACCCAAGGCACACACACACACACAGTACACATATGGACAAGCAGATACAGACATATGTATAGGCAGAGGCAGATGGATCTCAGTGTCCAGGCCAGCCAAGAACTACAAAGTGAAACCCTATCTTAATTTTTTTTTTCCCCCCAAGACAGGGTTTCTCCATGTAACCCTTACTGTTCTGGAACTTGCTCTGTAGATTAGGCTGGCCTTGAACTTAGATCCACCTGCCTCTGTCTCCTGTGTTGGGATTAAAGTTGAAAATAAGTCTAAAAAAAAAAAAAAAAAAAAAAAAAAAAAGCTGAGCAGTGGTGGCACATCCTTCAGTCCCAGTGCTAGGGAGTTGAGGCAGGCGGATCTCAGTGAGTTCAAGGCCAGCCTAGTCTACAGAACTAGTTCCAGAACAGCCTGAGCTGTTACACAGAGAAACCCTATCTTGAAAAACCAAGAAAAAAATCTTGTTGGCAGTGGTGACACATGTATTTAATCCCAGCCTTGGGGGGATGGGGTGTCTCTGTGAGTTCAAGACCAGCCTGGACTGAGTTCCAGGACAGTCAGACCTACCTTGTCTCAGAAAACCAAAAAAATCTTAACAAAAAGTCAGTTCCTTTAAGTTTCTGTTTTTGTTTTTTAAATGACTACTTTGCAAGCAACTATTCTAAGATAATCTTAGTACATTTAACACCCTATGTATTTGTGACTAAAATATATAGAGTGTAACCTACACATATTATGTAGACATTTGAAGAGTTAAATAGATGCAAATTTAGAACATGCAAAGTGACTATTAAGTGTTTTATATTATGCAATATGCTATATACCTGGATTGTCAACATGTGGGATAGCCAATGAAATTCTTTGACATTTCTGGGCTTTTTTGTTTAGTTTTATAAGGACAAAGTTTCATTAAATAACCCCTGACGGTCGTGGATTCAGAGATCTCCTGCCTTTGTTTTCCAAGTGCTGGTATTAAGAGTGTTGTCCCCAAAGTCAGTTCATTTCTGTTTTATGTTTTGTTTTGTTTTTGTTTTTCGAGACAAGGTTTCTCTGTGTAGCTTTGTAGGCCAGGCTGGCCTTGAACTCACAGAGACCCGACTGCCTCTGCCTCCCAAGTGCTGGAACTAAAGGTGAGCGACACCACTGCCTGGCCATTTCTGATAATTGTAATGAGCACTGTTCACTGGCAGAAAAGAAGGCTCAGTGGATAAGAGCACTTGCCATAGACTGAAGTTCAATTTCTAGAACCCCTATGGTAGAAGAGACCTGACTCAGGAAAACTGTCCTTTAACTTCAACACATGCACCATAGTTATGTGTGCACGCACATACATACACACATACATACATACATACACACATACACACATACACACACACACACACACACACACACACACACACACACACACACACACACCAATACTGTTTGTGCTGGAGAGATGGCTTAACTGTTATGAGTACTGGCTGCTCATCCAGAGGACCTGAGTTCAATTCCTAGCACCTATATAGTGCCTTACAACCATCTATAATGGGATTACCCCTTTCTGGCCTACAGACATACAAGCAGACAAAGCACTCCTACATTAAAAAATAAATTTAAAAAGATCACTACTGGTGAAATAAAAAGCACACCATTTGGGTAATACTGCTGTTTCAAATCTTGGTCTCCATCTATTGGCCTCAGAATGAAAGTATTTTGCTTTGTACATAAGAAACACACACCAGAAATAAGTCTGTGGTCACTGTCACTAAACTGCTAAATTTGTGGAGGTCTAACATTGGATTTTGTTGGTGTGGTAGACCTAGAGACTAAAGATTCTAAATTTTGCTTAATGAGCAGACACTGAGTAACTATATACAGGATTTCTGTATAGTTCCGTGTAATGATGCCAAATGTTGCAGGCTCCTTTACGTGTTAAATGTATTTCTATGCCTGCTGTATTGTATAAGCTAAGATGCATGGTTTAGGATCAAACTGCTTTGGGGGGGGGGTCAAGCTAAAATTGTTAGTGGTACTTCCTGTTCTGAAGTCTGTGTTATGTGCTCCTAATTGTACTGACTAGTTAGTTGCTTTAAACAAAGATAATTAGACATGCCCTAACACCACATTCCAAGCAGTGCTTCTAATAATTCAAAGCTATTGGACATTGATCACTTAAGGGAGATACCTATAAACAACACTGAATTTTCAAGCTAGTTCTCATTAATTATTTGCTCTTGCTGGTTGTGTTTTTGTGAAGCTTTTTAATTGTTGGCTGTTAATATTCTGTAGAACAACAACCTCCAACAAAAGAAAGTGAGAAGCATTTCTGAGATGCTAGGGCTTCACCCACAGGGGAAACAGAATTCAAACATGTAGACTTCGTGCAGGCTGACCTAAAAACCACTCCATCTATACCTCTTATCTGCTTAAACATAAACACTGGTGTTTTGCCTGCATGCCTGTTTGTGTGAGGGTGTCAGATCTTGGAGTTACAGATAGTGGTGAGCTGCCATGTGGGTGCTGGAAATTGAACCCCTGTCCTTTGGAAGAACAGCCAGTGCTCTTAACCACTGAGCCATCTCTTCAGCTTAAAATTAACTGAAGGTTTTATTGGTACTAATTCCTCCATATCTGTCACTCTCCCAACATGGGATCAGATCAGACTAATCTGAACAGATCATCATGGTAATGAGGGATAGTTGAGATCAACAGATATATCAAAGCTGTCTTCAGAGAAAACCGTTTAGAGACAAGTATGATGAAAGGAGGAAGTCAAAATAAAATTAAGTCATGCTGGGCATGATGACACCTGCCTGTAATCCCAGCACTTTGGGAACCTGAATGAGAGGGTAACAGTGAGTTGGAGGTTGGCCTAAGTATCTAAAAATCTGTTTCAAACCAAGAAGGGAATGCAGTTGCTTATTTGGGACCTTCCAAAAGTAACCAGTACCGAGAATTATGGGAAACCATTTTTTTTTTTTTTTTTTTTTTTGAAACAGTCTCTGTGTAGCCCTGGCCGTCCTGGAACTCACTTTGTAGACCAGGCTGGCCTTGAACTCAGAGATCCACCTTTCTCTGCCTTCAGAGGGCTGGGATTAAATGTGTGTGCCACCACACCCAGCTGGGAAACCAGTTTTTATATTTGGTTACCTGTGGGAATGTCTTCTAAGCTTGATTCCTACTTGTATTCTGGTAAAAATGATCTAGAAATCTGTTCTTGAGGCTCTCCTTCCTGTCTTGTCACTCCTGATTTAACCTGAAGAACCCACTTGAATTAAAATGCACCTGTAAATAACAGTATCTTGTGGGCCAGTTCAATATACGGCTCAGTGGGTGAAGATGTCTGCTGTTAAGGCTGATAACCTTAAGTTGGAGCTGGGGTTTCCACATCATGAGGCGCTGACCTCCACATACACATACATACATTGTAATACAATTTTAAGGAAAATAATAGCACCACCACATCAAGGCTTTGTGAATCCTAAAACTAGAGAATACTGCGGGCAATCAAACTTCATTTCCTTGTGTGAACTTCTGTGGGTATTCTCAGAGCAGCTTTTACCTACTAAATTATCTCATTGGCTCCCACCTACACAATTCTAACACTCTGAACACTATAAAGAACTATGTCCTGTATAGGGTATGCCTCCACATTAATATCTACACAGAATCTGGCCTAACTTTTTTTTTTTCTTTCTTTGTAGTTGCTCTGTGCTAGGGACCAAATCCAGGGTAAAGGGCATACTAGACACACACCTATCCCAGAGCTAAACTCCCAGTCCTGCCTCCAGGACATCTGGAGTCGAATAAAATACCAAACAAGGCCAGAAAACTGTCTTTTTCTTTTCTCTCAAGACAGGCTGGCCTTGGACACCTGGATCCTTTTACCTCCTCTTCTCAAATGAGCTCTGGGATTACAAGTATATGCCATCATACTTAGTTTTAAGATCGTTCTTTCAATAAATGTTTTAAAGCCATGGAGTGCCTGGGCACTTGACAAAGTACCCCCATTAACAAATAACCAAAAGTATTGTTTATGTAATAATTTGGGTGTGTGGTTTGCTCTTCCTTATCAAGGCATGGATAAAAACAGGACTAGCAGAGCGCATCGTGGAATATGCCTTTGATTTCAGGAGGCAGAGGCAGGTGGAGCTATGTGAGTTTCCTAGTCTACAAAGCAAGCCAGGGCTGTTACACAGAGAAATCATTTCTAAAAAAGCAGTAACAAAAAAAACCCCATGACTAGCCAGGCATAGTGGCTCACCTCTGGAATCACAATACTTCAGAGGCTCGGCCAAGAGGACAGCTACTTAGTGAGGCTCAAATATTTAAGCCAGCAACTAGAGAAAAGCCTTTACGGAAGGGGAAGACAAGTGGAGTGATGCCTCCAGGAAATCTGTGAGGCTAGGAGCACACTAATTAGGAAACAAACAGCACTTAAAGAATTCATAGTCTATGGATACTTTTACTCTTTTTTTTTTTTTTTTTTTTTAAATGCACACTTCCCCCTGGGCGGCCAGCTGTTCAAACATCTTTGTAAGAATTGGATATAAGGTCATGACTGCTCTTGTTCAGATTATGAAGTTAGACGTTATTTCTAGACCCAGAAATCTAAGAGTGCCCGCTCGCTTCCTCATCGGTCAAATATCCTTCAGTTTTCCACACCAGCGCTCTCTCTGCCAAAAAGAGGGGCGCCAATTTGCAAGCGGGAGCCCCAAGTCTGAGGCTCGCAGCAGCCTGGACTTCCGCTCCGCGCTGCCCCCTGGCGGTCACCTCTGTGGCCTTCGCTTCCCGCAGTCCGGCTCCCCAGCCCCAGGTCTTCCACCCACCCCCTCACCTCCTCCCAGTCCCCTCCCCTTCCTCCCGACAGCATCCCCTTCCTCTTCGTCCCTCTCCCCCCCGCTGCCACCCCGGCTCCGGCAGTCTCCTGGCCCGCGCCCACAGGGCCGGGCTGGGCACTTGCCACGGCACCTTCCACGGCGGTGCGGACGCTCCTTCCCCCTCACCTCGTCCGGAGCGCTGCCGGCTTCGCTCCCACTGAGACCGCCAGTTTGGTCCTGTTTCTTTCTCTAGTTAAGACTCCTTGCCAGCGGCCGTCACTTTTTGGCCCTTTCACATATGCATATTGGGGGCCTTCACCCCCCCTCGCGGAGAAATGGAGGCGATAAAATGGCGGACCCGGAAGTGAAGGCCCGGAGACTATGCCTCCTGGCGGAGGAATCTGGAGGAAATGGGTTAGAAAACCCACTTTGCCCTTCGGTCACGACCGCAACGCACCTCTGAGGCTGATTTCTTCCTACTGAAGACCTCTTGAACTGGAAAAGCGTGTACTGAGAGCATCATGAACGGGACTACTTTGCGAGGCGCAGGATCATTGATTACGTGGCTTGCGTGAGGCATAGTTCCGGCGGGGGACGGACCGAGGTGGTGGTTTTGGCGCCAACGCGTGCAGGGCTAAGAGAAAATTAGGTTACTGGTGGGTCTTTTTGGAGTTTGCGCTCTACCTTTCTACTGGTCCTCCGCAGGGCTAGCCTTAGGGTTGTGGGAGACTCTTGCCTCCATGACTCAACCCCGGTGAGACTGTTCAGGACATTCCTGGCTATGCACGTGAATCGGACACCTGCCTGACCAGACACTTTGCCGATTAGAGCCAGAATATAAAGACAGTCTCATCTCAGGGAAGACACTCAAACCTTTTGTGGGAGACTGGAAGAAGATGGAGCATGAAATTGCAAACAATGTGGGCATGGAGATACACCCCTACAGAGGTTCAAAGCCAGTCTGGTCTACATAGTGAGTTCCAGGACAACTACTGAGAACCTGTTTCAAAAAGTAAACCAACAACAGAAAAATAAGTAAATAATCAAGCAAAACACAAATAAGTTAATAAAAGTTAAGAATGGGCTGGGGTGCCAGTTGTGGTCATGTGGACCTTCGCTAGTTCGAGGCCAACCTGGTCTACAAAGGAAGTTCCAGGACAGCCAGTATTATTACACAGAGAAACCCTGTCTCTCAAACAAACAAAAAAAATGGGCTGGAGATGTGGCTTAAGGTTTAGGAGCACTGGCTGGTTATTGAGGAACACTAGCAGGGCCTTGTAAATGCCTGGCAAGGACTTACACCTCGAGCTACATCCATCCCAAATCCTTCTTCCTCAAAGTCAATATTACGAAGATAAAGGAAAAGCTGGATGTGGAAGCACAAGCAGATTCTGAGATCTGTAGTACTTAACTGAGAAGAGAAAACCAAAACCCAGATAGGATTCAACATCTTTATTAAATAAATGAATAAACGACAGCACAAATCAGCAGCAATAATTTTGGAAGGGGTGAGGACAGGTATAGGGTCTGAATATAATTGCTTATTTGATGGTCTTACAATAGCCGAAGAACTATGCCCAGGAACCATCGATCCCTATCACATACTGCAACTACAGAAAGGCAAAGCTGAAATACTAAAGACCAAAACACTCTGCCTGTTCCGTAACTTAATCACAATTTTATATAAATTATCCTAATATGGTTTCTCTTTAGATCATATAAATCTTTTACCTTTTATGGATTATCCTAATACTAAGGTTCCCCACATGAAGATACATTTTTCTGAAAAGTTTCCAACCCACAACTGGGAGCAGAGTTGAGGTGGATGCTAAAAGAACTATTTCTGAGCCAGGCGGGTGGTGGCACATGCCTTTAATCCCAGCACTTGGGAAGCAGAGGTGGAGGATCTCTGTGAGTTCGAGACCAGCCTGATCTATAAAAGCTAGGACAGGCTCCAAAGCTATACAAAGAAACCCTGTCTCAAAAAGCCAAAATCAAACAAAACTATTTCTGAAATGGTTCCGTGCTTTTCCTCATTTCCATTCTCCAGGATATGTTACTTCCTCTTGTACCCCATGTTTCTGGGGGAAAAATGTGCTACAAGAAACAGAACTTAACTACCTTAGCCTTTTAGGAATCCTGTTTTGTAGAAAGCATCTCAAAACTTCCAGGTTCTCACTACTTCTTGAAGAAATATTCGCTTACTATCCTCGTGCAGGAAATTATGGAGGATCAAGGAAATCTTTGAGGCTGATTAAAATATAACCAAAAAAAAAAAAAGGTCTCCATTTTGCACAACTGTACTTCTCTCTAGTGCCCCCACTAAGGATGGTTTTCTGGGACTAGTTAATATTCTCATGTTGGGGGTGAAAATCCTATGCGATAGTATTTCAATGACTAAACCCTTAACTTTGTGCGTAGAAGGCTTTTGAGAGAAATGGAGTAGGCAGGCAGATAGATAGATAGATAGATAGATAAATAAATAAATAGATAAATAAATAAATAATAAATACGTACAAACATACATACAATTCAATTGGCAGATTCATCAGCACCACCAGCACAATAGAGGGAAGAGAACAAGATTAAAATAGGGAAGGCTTAGAAAGGAAGGGACTTAAAAGGGAAGGCAATGAGGATAAAGTGTGGGAGAGAGACGTTTTGGCCTTAAAGCAAGTCCAAGTCGACAGAGTGGATGCTGGCAATGGGAGTTCTCCAGAAGTTGAAGGTGCTGTATTCAAGGAGAGGGTCACCTTCAGGGTTCTTTCGCTCTGCTCCGGTTGCTTGACCACCCATTTTGCCAATGTTGCTGCCCTTGCTCTTGTAGGTAGGTGTATCTGACAGGCCCAGGTCTTCCAGCTCCGACAGGTCCAGTTCTGGGATGGGCATCCTCCAGAAAAGGAAGGAGCTGTACTGGATACTCACAGGGTCCCTCATACTTCCCTGGGAAGAGCAAATCCTTTGTTAGCTTCATGCTAGTGCCAAGGTCCTTGCCCAGAGCCATCCCTTGCTTAAGCTTCTCTTTTCTATTTGCTCCAGTGAATAAGCCAAGTGTTCTAAGACAAGTACCAGACATGCTTTCTGCTATGATTCTGCACCAGCTCCTAACTTCTCTCCATCTTCAGTGGGTGTTGTACACTGCATCAGGCTTCATGTGGCTCTAATTTTCCCTCAGTAATATACCTCGGGCCTTATGTACAGTAGGCAGGAACTGCGTCTCTAGCCCATCAGGTCTGATTTCTGAGGCTTTCTAAAATCTGACCCCACTCTTGTTTGTGTGTGGTATTGAGGGGTTAACAGATGCTGGGGGTGTGCTAGGCAAATGTTCTAACCCTGAGTTATTAGTCAAGGACCCTATACATTCCCAGAACTAAATATTTGGCTTCTTCAAGTCTGTTTAATAAGTTATGCTTCTGGAAAGGTCTTCCACAACATGTTCTATTTTTCTTCTTGCCTTTAAACTCAACTACAAACTCACTTCTTCCAGGACATCACCCCCAAAGCAGCTCATCTCCAACCACCCAGCTGCCCACTGCCTTCCCCAGTACCCTGCAGAGTTTTGCCTGACTCCATCATGGTTTGGTTACAGATCACAATGGACTGAATATGTTTTATGTGTTATCTCCTTAAAGAGACCAAAAATTCCTCTCTCGGTAATGCCTACTAGGTTGGGCATGGTGGCTCATGCCTTGAATCCCAGCACTTGGTAGACAGAGGCAGGTGATCTTTGAGTTCTAGGACAACAGGAATAGAGCCTGCCTCAAAAACAAAAACAAAAAACAAAAACAAAAAGCACATGTACTTTGGGCTAAGACAGGAGCTAGCCCTTACATATAAACATTAAATTGCCCTTACTAGCACAGTGCATACTTTGTCACTCTCACATATTTTTCCCTAGAGTGACAATCTTCATTATGTCTCTTGGCCTCTCCTCAAAACAAACCCAGATGCTAGAATAACTTCCTTCCACTAACCAGGGTCCACATGCTAGAGAATAAATCTGACATCCGAGACCAACCATGTAAGGAAGCCAAATTTGTATCTGGAGGAAATGGTACCTTGACAGAATTTCAGCTTTTTCTTGAGACAGGGTCTCACTATGCAGACCTTAAACTGTCCAAGAGCTGGCAGTCTCTTCTTCCTGAGTTCTGGGATTAAAGGCATATGCCACTATGCCCTACTACTCTTTCCATGTTTTAGCAATCGGTTGTAGTACCTCTGCCTCTTATCCAACCCACACCTCCTGACTCTTGACTAGTAGAGCTTTCTGGTGCCTCCATGGGTTATTTACTAGCTGGGGAAAGGGCAAGAAGCTTTAGCTGAAATGTTCCCAAAGGAGCAAAAAAACATTCCACCGCCACCAAAAATAGAAGCCAGAGTTTCAAAAGATCTTTCTGGAACACACTATCAGCTCTTAGCAGCCCATGACTCCTAAAAGAGTAGGTTCCAAAGTATCCTATATGATGTGAAATGTCTCTACCAAAGCAGGAAAATTAACCTTGACCACAATCTGCAGGAAGTGCAGGGGCTAAGTGGTTGGTGGGTGGAGGGAAGTGGGTTTTCAGTGTTGAGTCTGTCTCCAGACTAACTTTGAACAAAGCCATGGTGCAGAGGCATCCCTAGTGCTGGAGTTGCAGGAATGCATCACCACACCAGGTGGGGACTTCTGAGCTGTCTTTTGGAGACAGGGACTTCATCTGTAACCCTGGTTGCAACTCAGTGCGGAGTCCATCCGAACCTCAAACTTCTGGCAATCCTCTTGCCTCAGTCTTCAGAGAGCTGGGATTCCAGCTCAGTACCACACATTCAGTTTCAGACTTTGTTTTTCCCCCTAAACCTTGTGCAAGGATAGACAGACATAGGTCTACATAAGGGCATCATACCCGTGAGTATGTGGAAGGAGGTAAGGGGATGACAGAAGGGTCCTGATCTATAAATATGTGCCCTATTCCCTTGAGACAGGTCTCTCACTGAACCTGGAGCTCGGCTGGTGGACAATAAGTCCAGAGAGCCTCCTGTCTCCGCCTCCCCTATTTCTGGGGCTACAGATGTAGGCAACTACACTCAGCTTTTTACTTGGGGATTTAAACTCAGGTTCTTTTGTTTGTTTGTTTGTTTGGTTGGTTGGTTGGTTGGTTGATTTTTCTAGACAGTCTTTCTCTGTGTAACAGCTCTGGCTGCCTAAGAACTCACTCTGTAGACCAGGCTGGTCTAGAACTTGCAGAGATCCACTTGCCTCTGCCTCCAGAGTGTTGGGATTAAAGGTTTGAAACCACCTTCAGGCCATCCCATGACCTTTTAATAACATTAAAAAAATATTAGTGGGGCTGGAGAGATGGCTCGGTGGTTAAGAGCACTGGCTGCTCTTCCAGAGGACCCAGGTTCAATGCCCAGTACCCACAAGGCAGCTCACAACTGTCTGTAACTTCAGTTTCAGGGGATCTAACACCTTCACACCAATGCACATAAAATAAAGTTAAATAAATTAAAAAAAAAATACTAGCACTAGCCACTTTATAATCCAAGCAATCAAGAGACACAGGCAAGAGTATGAGCAGTGTGAGTTTGGGCCCAGGCTGGGTAAGACCCTAGCTCAAACACAATAAGCAAAATAATAATGATAAATAAAAAAAATTTTCAGTCAAGGTCTTATAGCTCAGTCTAGCTTCAAATTACTGATCCTCCTGCCTTCATGTCCCAAATGCTGGGATTACAGGCACGGTTCAAGATACCTGGCTTAAAAAAGCAAATTCTGAGTTCTTTTATCCATACACCCATAAACCCACCCACACATCCATCCATCCATCCATCCTCTCTCTCCCTTACTCTTTCTTCCCCCCTCCTTTTCTTCCTTCTTCTCTCCCCCCATCCATCCATCCCTCCTTTTCTATCTTTCATCAAACGCCAAAATAAGCCCCCAGGAACTGAACATGACTCAACAGAGAGGCAGTTTAACAAGAGCGTGATGCCGGGACTGAAGCAAGGTAAAAGAGCTTGTAGAAAGGTGAGGTCATTGCCCTATGAACTCAGCTCTGATCATCTCCATAGTAACTTGCAGAGAGCCAGCAAACATGACTACACCTATAAAACCTTTCAGCTAACCTTTTAGCTAACCAATCCCTGCTTAGGTCCTGAACTTTAGAGACTAATGAGCAAGCCTTAGAAGTCAAGCTGTTACTGCCTTCTGATTATCAGGGACGTTTATAACATCACCAGGTTTTGCCTAGCTAGCTGACTTAAAAAAAAAAAATTCCTCCCTGAAGTCTCCTACAGAGTCACTTTATAATGCTGAGCATATAATAAACTGTTTTCCAGAGACAATTTCTCAGGGAGCCCATGAACCAAAGTAACAGAGGCTGACCTTGAACTTCTAATCCTTTGAACATCCAGATTATATAATATGCTCTTTAAAAGAAGAATCATTAGGAAAAAGAAAAAAAATGTTTTTGTTCTTTTGAGCTAGGGTCTAACCATGTAACCCAGGCTATGTAGAAACTTATTATATAACTTGGGCTAGCCTGGAACTCAAGGTTCTATCTAATCACTACTTCCAGCTTCCGGGTGCTGAGACTACAGGCTTAAAATGAGAAAAAAACATTTTTTTTTTTAATTTTGTTATTTGACACAGGGTCTCACTATATTGCCCTGCCTGTCCAAGAACTCATTTTGTAGGCCAAACTTGAACTGACAAAAATCTGCTTGCCTCTGCTTCCCGAAAACGTTAAAATTAGATGGAACCTTAGGTTATTCAGGAACTGGCTAGGTGTCTAGCCTGTTGATGTGTAGCAGAGATGTTGCAGAGGCTGAGGGCACTTGCAGAGAATGGGGGCTGGGTCCCTAGCACCCACATGGTATCTGAAAACCAAAGTTCGTTTCAGGGATCTGACACCTAGTCTTCGCTGGCATCAAGCATGCACTTCACATACATGAAATAAAATCTTTTTTGTTAAAATAAATTTTAGAAGTCTGTGTGTATTGGGTATGTGAGGAGGGCTGGGATGTCCATACCTCTACCAATGCAGAGGTGAGAGGACAATTCCAGCTGTCACTCCCTGCCTTCTACCTTGTTTCACCCTGTAAACCAGGCAAGCTGGGCTGGGAGCTTCTGGGGCTTCTCCTCCTCCGCCTTCTATCTTGCTGTACACTGGGTTACAGCCACACTCCCACACCCAGCTTTACCTGGGTTCTGGTGATTACAACTCAGGTCCACACACTTCGGTGGGTTAAGATGGCGTTCCCCACTGAGCCATCTCTCTCCCTAGTCCTGGCCTGGTCCTCTCAGAAATCCCGTCTCACCTTCCTAGGAGCCAGGAATATATATAAACATGTACCAGCATGTTAAGAATTTTAATAGGGGTGGGGCCCTGGAGAGATGACTCAGAGGTTAAGAGCTGCTCTTCCAGAGGACCTTGGTTCAATTCCCAGCACCCACATGGCATCTCACAAATGTCTGTAAGTCTGGTTCAAGGGGATCTGACATCATCACACACGCACGAAGGCTAAACACCAATACATACAAAAATTTTTAAAAGAAAAAAAAATTTTTAATCATTAAAAAAAAAAAAAAAGAAAGAATCTTGACCTAGCAGTGGTACTTTAATCCCAGCACTTGGAAGACAGAGGCAGGCAAATAGATCTCTGTGAGTTCCAAGCCAACCAGGGTTACACAGTGTCTAAAACAGACATTTATTTGTGGCTTTATTTTTGTTTCTTAAACAAGGCCTTGATATGTAGCCCAAGTGCTAGCCTCCAACTTGGAACCCCTGCCTCTTCCCCTGAGGATTACAGGCATGTGCCCCTACTCTCAGCTAAGAATTTAGTCCTCAAAATAATTACTTTCTTAGTATAGTCTGTTGACTACTTTCTATGTTTCTAATATGACTAGTAGGAAGGCTGGATAAGGTGCTGAGTTCCTGTAACCCCAGCATCTGCCAGGTGGAGGCAGAAGGATCAGGAGTTTGATGTAGCCCGCTACAAGGACCTCTGTCTTGAAAAATAGAGAATAAGCTAGAATTTAAGTCAGCATTCACTAACTCCTTTCCTTACAAGTATAACTGTATAAAAGGTGCCTAAACAATTTATGAGAGACTAGCAGAACTGTCATCCGAATGAAAAAGCTAGAGTCAGGCATGGCAGCACACAATTGCAATCCCAGCACTCGGGAGACTGAAGGACTGAGGGTTCAAGCCTGGCCTGGAGAGGCATAGTGAGTCCAGGGCCCCCCACCAAAATTACAAAAAAGAACATGAACAAAATACAAAACCAATTCAAAATAAAACAATTTAAAGGAAATTGTGTGGAAATATTAAAAAGCTGAAACTCTCCAGCCCTCCGTCCAGAAAACAGACATATTGGGTGTTAAAATAAAAATTTAAAAAAAAGACAGGATGTTTTCAAACTGGCTTCCCTTTTCCTTAGGTAAATGCTCTTCACCCACCTTTTTACCTATTTTTGTTTACCTTAAAGGCTTTAGATGGTGACTGATGTCATGATAATATTCTATACATGTTTCCCAGTGCCATACATTTTGAACTATCCAGATATTTTAGACAAAGTGACTTGTAAATTTCATTGTCAATTCTTAGATACAATGATTAATCACCACACACACTAAAAAGATACACTTTCTCTAAGTCACATGGACACACCCAAATACCCTTTGTGCAGACAACCCCCTCCACCGGAGGAGCATCCAAGGCCTACTCCACAGGGCCTTGCTGTGTCATGCTGCCACCGTGCAGCCTAAGGAGGGGTGGAGGATAGCAATGGCAGCTTTCTGGTATTTCTCATGTTGCTCTATGATTTTCCTATTAGCCACAACCTTCCCCAATAATTAGGAGGGGCTGCAAAGCACATATCGCTGTCATCAGTATTTCTTGTGTGTGCACTGATTGTAACATGCCATCGGGTAATCCACGGATACCCCCACCTGTCTGTCTTACCTCAAGCCTCTTTGAAGTAAAAACCCGAGACAGGGAGGGGATTGTTAAAGGTTCGAATCACTCTCAATAATACACCATGTTTAAAAAGAAAGAAAATTAAAAGGGAAAGGAAAAAGGTGTACCCTACTCCCCAAAATTCCCTACAATAGACACAGAACGAGGGATGGGGTGGAGATACAACGAAATACATGCTACGGGAATTATAGTAGGAATAAAGATTCACCAAATAACTGGTAGCAAAAATTATATAGCTTGAAAAGGAAGATACAGATAACTAGACACTAGACAGAAGTCATTAGATGCACAGGGCAAAAATTATAGGAAAGTGGATACATGAAATGAAGAGCTAAATGCCGAGAAATAATTACAGGTAAAGTGTCAGAAATTAATGCTTAGGTCCATGATAAGGCATAGATGGAGATCTTAACAGAGATAAAAATCTGGTAACGAACAGCTACCCATTGTTCATAGCGCCCCCTTCTCTCCTCTTAAACTGTCCCCCACCTAGTCTTACATGGGGGTCTTTGCAGCTTGAGAAGCTGCCCCTCACCTAGGTTACCTGTTACCAATGAATGACTAGCGTGTTCCGAAGATGGAGAGAATGCCTCAGGGGCTCGCGGGTCAGCTCTGGACTGGACAGGAGGAGGCTGCAGAAGGAAGATGTTGGGGATGAGAGGCTTTGTCTCCTCACGCCTTCTCCCTCGTCTGTGACAGAGTCGGCCGCTGGGTCTCCCCTGCAAAGCAGCCCCTCCTAGCAAGAGCGGAAGCACTCCCCGCCCCCTCTCTCCCTGACTCGGCTGATTCGAATGATAGGTTCCGGAACACGCCACCCAGCCTAGGGCCTCCCCCTGGGCTCGCGCGGCACCCCCACCTCTCCAGCACCCTAGTGCTGACCGGGGCGCAATGGCTGAGCAGTTAATTGTCCTCTAACTCAGCCGCATGGGTTAATAAGTCTTCTTTCCCACCCTAAGGACCGAAGGGGACTTTGGGAGACTCGGGAAGGACCCCCGCGCGCGCGCGTGGCGGCTTCTGCACCTGCAGCAGGTGGACAGACCGGGCGCAGACACTTGGGGTCCTGCGGGTGTCCAGGAGCGCGGTGCTTCCCGCTGTCCCCGCGGGCCACGCCGTGTACCCGGCAGGCCTGGGCGGAGCGCTGCGCTCGGCTCGCAGCCCGCGGGTTTCGTAATCGCGTCGCCGGCGCTTCCGCCCTCGGCCGGCCCCACCTCTGCCGGCCCGCCCTCGAGTCCCCGCCGTGCCGAGCAGCAGCCCGGGAACCCGGAGTGGCGGAGCCCCCGCCCGCAGCGGCCACCGCCTGGACGCCGGGGAGCCGCAGGTGAGAGCGCCGGGCGGGCCGGCTGCGTGCGGGCGGCGGGGAGGGGGGGGCGGCGGGGAGGAGGAGGTCGCGGTCACGGTCCACGCGCGGGCGGCGCAAGCCCGGGAGACGCAGGGACGCGGAGATGGCAGCGTGGGGCCGGGTGGGAGGTGCGAAGCGACGGGGGCTCCTCGCCGGCCCACTAACCTCAGTGATCTGCTGTCCCAGACAAAACGAAGTAGTACTGGGGCCCGGAAGGTCTAAGCCAGACCGAGGCAGCCACAGAGAACAGTGACAGAGCCACAACGATCCACTGAGGTTCCCATCCTACTTCGGTGGGGGGGGGGCAGCTGGAGTCTGGTGGAAAATATTGGGGGAGGGGAACAAATTAGGGTCTCCTGTTTCCTAAGTCCCCAGAAGCCCTTCCCTAGGATTAGGGCAGGGTTGGTGCTAGGACAAATGTTTGTCACTTGGCTGAAAATGGGGCCATTTCTCTCTCCAGGGCCCCTCAGCAGCCCGCGGTGTCTGGAGGGTCTCCACACAGGGACCAGCTGCATCGCTGGGCTTACAGCCAGATTTTGCCCACACCATTCTCAAGTCGCTTTGCTCTCCAGCTGCTTCTTGTGAAGGCTTGTCAGACAGCGGGTTGGAGGCCTTGGGGCTGGAGGCAGCGGGACCGGGAAAACCGGTTTGGGGCTACCACAGGACCGGGGAACTACCTGCGTACATCCTTCCTTCCCCGGTTCCTTTCCCTACTCCTCTCCCGCTTGCCCCTACAGCTCTCAGGGTCTCAAGGCCCACTGTGACCGTGACCGTGGCTTGTAGAGATTCTCCTTCCAGCTTCTGGATTTCTTGTGGAACTGAGAGGGGCTCATGTCAGGATGTGGCTTTATGCTGTCTAACCTTCGATCCCTTCTCTTTTCTCGTCTCCTTTTTTTTTCTGTGGGGATGAAGTAGTGGGCAGTGGATTCAGTCAGCGTTACCCCTTTCCTCAGCTCACCAGCCAAGGCCTCATTTGTCCCCATCCCAATAGTTGGCCGCTTTTAAACAGAGTGACAGCCAATGCCTAGTACTTCCTTTTCTGGCTTTGTTCCTCCCCCACCCCCCACTACCACAGTGACCCTGGTCTGTCTTCACACTCTTGACACCGCCTCCAAGTTTCAGAGACCCTGATGTCCTGGGGAATGGAATTTCCTGGTCACTTCTCATCATCATTGGTTGTTTCATGCCAAGTCCCACACACACTTTCCCTCCACCCAGCTTGGTCAGGTCCCTGGAAGAGAAACAGAAACGTCCTTGTTCCCTCCAGGGCCCCCTTTCCTCTCACTCTCCCTCCTCTTCCCTGCTCCCAGCACTGGCCACCTCTGTCCACTCAGCTTTGAGCAGGGTGGAGAATCCTGGGTAGAGTCCAGCCTCAGCATGGACTGTCTGGTAGTGTTGGGGGTTTCCTCTGATTCTTTATTGTGTTCTCCATTTCCCCCAACCCTTACCACCTGCCACCGTCATGACAAGCCTTGTGACTGACTTTCCCACTGACCAAGCCTCCCCTCTCTGGGCAGCTATGTTCTGACCAGTCCTGGTTACTCCTCCCTTCCAGGGGTGGGAAGGGAAGTGAGAAAAAACCCAGACTCTTGGGTTCTTTCCTCCCCAGAAGCTGTATCCATTGCTTGAGTGATCTCATCTCAAGGCTTCTAGAAGACAACAAAGAAAAACATTCAAAAAAACAAAACTCGGGGTTTTTTTTTGTTTTTTTTTCTGTCTAGGCTATTGGAGCACCCAGCCTCCAGCCTAGAGGGACAGGCTCAGGCTCAGGCTCATTCCTATTCATGCTAATGTTTAATATTCATGAGCTGCCCTATTGGACTCCCTCAGCTTGACTGTGCTGTAGAGGGAAGTACAGTTCGCACAGAGGAAACTCTGATGGGTCGTCACCCCAGGATGGCAGCAGTGAAAGGGGGAGAAGGTTCTTGCTTGGACACAAGTGCTACTGGAAAGTTCCTGTGTCTGGTTCACTGATGGAGCTTGGAAGTAGTGGGGAGAAGGAAGAGAGCCAGTCAGAGCAGGGGGGGCAGGGGGAAGGAGGCCTGAGCCTTACGAGGGTGTAAGACGCCGAACTGCAGAACTACATACGATGGGACACGTGAAAAGGGGTGGGGAGGCTGCAAAGTGATTCTTCAGAACAGAAAGTGAGCCCACAAGACGTGGAGTAGGCCACGGATAGGCGTGCACACAGTCTACATAGCTTTCGGGAAGACAAGGTCAGATATTAACTCTAAATGGGCTCTGGGAGGCCGTGGGACCTCAGCTGGAAGAAGTGAGAAGGTGCGAAGGTAATGGAGTAAGAAGGAAGAAATTCCTCACTCCAGAAGTCTTTGAGGTCCACACTGCTACAGTTAGTCTCCTAGGAACAGGTGGTCCTTAAAGAAAATTTAGGTGCTGGGGCAAGGTAAGAGAACAGGGAGGGACAGGGTGGAGACCTTGTTTGTGAGAACAAAAACCACTATTTCCTCTTCAGAGTTACTTACATGCCCCTCCCCTCCCGCCCTAAGCCCAGGAAAAGGGGAGCTGAAGTTGGTAGCACCCTGTGTTCATTTCTGTCACTTTTGGTTTTTTTCTCACTGTCTCGTCCAAAGTCTCTTTAGCTCCCTTCTTTCTTGGTCCCAGTGCTCATCACCCCTTCCCTGTTGATGATCTTTTTGCACTATTGTGAGCCTCCTGAGTTTGGAGGGGGTCAGGAGTTGAGTACAATAGCAGAGCTTCCATGAGAAGATGGAGGCTTGCCAGATCTCTGGGGAATGAGAATAAGGAGGGATGGTTTGTCACTAACAATTTTTTTTCTTTCTGCCCAAATTCAGGAGTCTACATCTGAAGAAGACAGAACCTTGTGCTTGCCTGCCCAAGCCTCTTGCTGATGCTTTTAGTGGCTTCGGGTCTGAGATTTCAACCTTCACTGCAAGGCTAAGGGTCTCTAGGATTCCCACATTTCCAGAGCCATCCAGCTGTGTAAACCCAGGTTATTATTACCCCTGAGAGCTGGGTGATTAACAACAAAGCAAGAGCCCTCTGGGGCCTCTGGCAGAGGCCTGAAGCTGGAACCATCAGGGAATATGAGTGAATTTTGGCACAAACTGGGCTGCTGCGTGGTAGAGAAGCCTCAGCCGGTAAGTCTTCTGTCCCCACCCGACAAAAGGAATTAGTTACCATGTGCTGTGAAGTGGGCTCGCCATCTCTGATCTGCCGTCTGAAAAACCCTTTTCTCGCCACCTCTTGAGAGTTTCTGTGGAGGGCAGGTATTCACGTGCAATAAAGGAGATTGTGTGACAGAAGAGTTGACTGGTTCTAGCTGTCACCTGCTCCTGTTCTGAGGTGGGCAGGGATTGTAGATAGAACTTAAGACCTGTCAGTGTCCCCTTGTCATCCAGAGGTGACTTTGCTTTGTCCTTTCTTTGTGTGTTCACTCAGCAGGCCACTGTCCTTACCACTCTGGTGACATTGTCTCTGATTTGTTATTCCAACTTTGTCTTTCCTACCCTGATGTTTGCCCGTTATACTGCCAAATCAACCTTTAACTCTTACTGGTTTTTCACAACTCCTTCCCCTACCTCCATGGGAGGAATGGCTGCATATGTAACTCCCTGTCTTCTCCAAGCAGAAGAAGAGGAGGAGACGGATTGACCGCACCATGATCGGGGAACCAATGAATTTTGTTCACTTGACTCACATCGGCTCAGGAGAGATGGGGGCTGGAGATGGACTTGCCATGGTAATAAGGGAAGGGGAAAATGTTTATGTGGGGGTGTAGCCAAGTAACAATACTCAATGGAGAAACAAGAATATCAGCTTGTGGGCCTGGTCCCCAGTGGTGTGCATTTTTTATCTTTAGGGCTAGCTCTAGCTCCCCTCTTCACAGATAACATATGGCTCTTCATTGGAGTGAGGGGTATATATGTTGTAATAGTTGGAGGACTTCTCAAACCATGGCTCCTTATTAAGAACTATTCAGAGCTAGGCTGTAGTTCAGTTGGTAGAGTGCTCTCCTCGAATGCAGGAAGCCCTAGGTTGATCTCCAGCACTGCAGAAACTGGGTGTGGTGACTCGTACCTGTAACCTCAGCACTCAGGAACTAGGGATCACAGGCTCAGGGTCATCCTGCATAGGGAGTTTGAGGCCACCCTGGCCTGGAGACCCTGACCTAGAATAGAAAAGGAAAACCTGTTGAATCAGTGTCAGAGTGAGTCATATTGTGACTGGGAGTCTTAGGCCACGAAAGAGACTGTTCTAAATGTCTAAATGCATTTCTGCTCCCAGTAAGGGAGATGGGTCTGGACAAAGTTTTCAATACTGGTTACAAAACTCACAGAAAAAATAGTGGAGTGGTGTGTGTGTGTGTGTGTGTGTGTGTGTGTGTGTATCATTAGTAAATGACTCATTTTTACCTTGCCTTCATGAGATTTCTCTGAGAACAATGGTGATCAGGTTTAAAGTCTTAGACGGATGTCATTGTCAGAAAAGAGAGATGAGGTCAAGGTCCACCTGGGGGCACTGGGTTAATTGTTGCTTGTTGTGGAGTGTGGAGAGTTAGGTGACTGATGCGTGCTTTTCAACAGACAGGCGCAGTTCAGGAGCAGATGAGGTCCAAGGGAAACCGAGACAGACCATGGAGCAATTCTAGGGCCTTGTAGCTCCTATGGGACTGGTAAGTGCCAAGAGAAACCCATTTGACACTGTGCCTGTGCCAGCATGCCCTGAGGCCTTGCCTCAGACCTTTACTCCTTCGATGTGAGACCCTCAAGTGAATTGGTGGAAAGAAAGAATTAAGATGAAAAGTTCAGGAGCACAGGATGGAAAGATGTAGGATCTTTACAGGAATGGTGGGGGTGGCAGCATGGTGGCACCCATAGTCCTGGCACACTGGAAGTAAAGGCAAGAGGAGTAGTTCAAGCTTCTCTCCAACAAGTAATGAAGTCAAGGTCAGTGAAGGCTACACGGTATCTAGTCCCAAAAAACAATTTGAGGAAAGAGGCTTATGGAAATTTTAAATGTACACTATAGGCTGGGCATGGTGATGCACACTTTTAACCCAGCACTTGGGGGGGTGAGGGCAGAGGCAGGGGATGTCTGAAATTTGAGGTTAGGACTATGTAGTGAGACTGTCTTCTAGTACTCCCCCACAAAGATGTGTACTATATAGTGCCTTCTTCAGGATTTATTTTCTTTGTAAGCAGACTGTTTTTTCTTCTTATCCAATGGGGTTTTGATAAGTAGCTGAAGTGACTTAAATTCACTTTGTAACCCAGGCTGACTTAAAATTAAATTTAGTATCCTCCATCCAAAAACTTTCAAGAGCTAGGACTACAAATGTGTGCTATTGTGTCTCTAGATCTTTCTTTGCCTGTAATTCTAGCATTTCAGAAATTGAGGCAGGAAGATTGCTGTGTGGTTAAGAGCAGCCTGGGGCTACAGTGTGAGGCCAACAGTTGATTTTTTTTTTTTTTTTTTTTAAATTTAAATTCAGGTTCTGCAGTCTTGAAGTTCCCATTCTATGTCCAGCCCAGAAGAAATGCCACCCTCACCAGATCCCTTCTACAACCAGTGACCCGAGAGCCCTCTCCTTCCCCTCTTCCTAACAAGTGCCTCAAAGGCATGGGGGCTGGACTCCCTCTACTTCCTCTGGCCTTTGCCCCTCCTGGAGATGGGGTCAAGGCAGCAGGACTGACCAAGTGACTACTGGTGGGCCAGAGGAGCTCAGCTGAAACCCTGGGCACCTTAGATCTGAGCTGGGGTTCTCTGGGAACCTGGAATGAGTTCCCTGCTCCTGAATGAAGGTCGGGTGCCACCTGTCTAAACTTTTCTTGCCTTTACTCTTTAAATGAGGCAGGTAGGTGAGGGGACCTCAGCTGCCTCCCTGCCCTCTCTTCCTTCTGGAATGAGCAATGCAGAGGTCAAGGGGCAGGGTTAGCACTGCGCAGTCCACGCTGGATTCCAGACCTTAAGCTCACAACCCTCCATGTCTCTGCCGGCACCAGGGTCTTGCTCCGGCTAGGCCTCTAATCCCATGCTTCAGTAGTGTTAATAGTGTCCCAGAATATTCTTTTTTTTTTTTTTAATTAAAAGTTTAATTTAAGATGAGTTCTTTTAATTACCCCCATCCTGATGCTATCTCTGTTCTTGCTCCATCCCTGTTAGGAATCTTATTGCTTCCTGTTGATAAGAGGTGAGGGATGGATCTTTATTTGACTACATTCCATTTAAGACTTGGAAGTCCTGGCCTACCCTCTGTCAGCCTCCCTGCAGGCCAGGTGAAAGGAAGAGGAGGGTTCAGATAAAAAGCCAGGATGTAGCGAAATTAGCTGAATCTCAGGATGGACTTCCTGTTAGGAACTCGACAGTGGTGAGGTAAATAGGTTGAAGGCACCCTTCCCACAGGTCTGAAGATCCTTTATGGGAGTCTAGCTTCTCAACTCAATTAGCTGAAGACAGTTTGGGCTACATAATTCTTTTTGATGGAGGGCTGTTCTGCACACTATAAACTACAGTATCTCTGGCCCACCCTAGTGTGGCAACCAAAATGCTCCAGGAAATTGCCAAATGTCTCCCAGGGACCAAATTACCCACAGTTGAGAGCCGCAGCTTGAGAGTCAAGATAGGTTTCTCTTAAGTGATTTCCACATGCCCTACCCCCACCCCTGGTCTGGTTACTCATCCTGAGCCATGGCAGGCTGGGCACAGCTTTCCAGATGCTATTGCTTAGGCTTGCATGGGCTCAAGTCTGTGCAAACATTCTTAGTAAGAGGGCATCCCATGGTTCGGAGACATGAACAGGGTATGCTGGGGAGACACGAGGGACCAGACGCTGAGGAGCACTGGTTAAGTTGTCCATGTGCTGAGCTCCTCTGTGTCCTTGGACCCAGCATAAGACTCAGGGAGTTTGGTTGGGAGATCGGGTGTCACTCACCACGTGGCCGAGCATCCTGCTTTAGATGGGAAGCTCTGTGGGAGCAGAGTCTTTGGGGCCTTTGTTTTCTCAGGTCTTTTTGTTCTGGTCCTTTCTTTGCAGGCTGATTAGAAAGGCAGAACAAGACAGATGAGCTCCTACCCATGCTAGATGAGGGCTAGGGTCTCATTAGCTCTGATACAGGAAGCTTGTTGTGTGGTAATGGGTCCGGGCTGTGGAAACTGATCCACTCCTGCTGACTCCATCCAGTTACTCCTCACCTAGTGACTGAAATTTTCATTTGTCCAAAGCTCAGTGTACTCCCTGTGGTTTTTCAGGTTCTACCATTGTTTGTGGACATCCATTCCCAGTTTGCAGCTCCTGTCAGGCAGGCCTGCCTCCTGAAGGGAGCTTACCTCGTTGTAATTAGTTGGAGGCCACATGAACACTTGCAGGCATAGTGGACCTGTGCCCACTGGGCAGTGGGCTCCCAGGGGTTTCCAGGAGGGGACGAGGTATGGGTGAGCCCCGAGTCTTTGTTAACTAATTTGGGCACAGCCTTCCCTGATGCTCTCCTGCCTTGAGCTACCTTCTCCAATGTATATGCCACCACCACTTAACAAGGTGATTGGAATGGGATGAGTCATAATTTATATTATAAACTTGATGGACTTTTAAGATACATTTTTCCAATAAAAGAATTAAGCAAAATAGTTGCAGAGTAATCACTACGAAAGTGTATTAGATCAAAAGATGGGCATTAAACAAAATAATACCTGGGCCTGGTGGCGCACACCTTTAATCCAGGCACTTTGGAGGCAGAGGCAGGTGGATCTCTCTGAGTTTCAGCACTGCCAGGGCTGTTACCCAGAGAAATCCTGTCTCAAAAGGGGAGGGGGGAGGCTGATGAAAAACTTTGAAAGTGGCTGAGATGGAATGTTCTTCCGGTATGGCTTTTCCTGAAGAGGGACTGGGTAGGCAAAGAAAGCCACCGGTATCAGAGGCCAAACTCCCTGTTCTTGCTAGTTCCTTACCTTGGTGTTTCAGAACTACTGATTTTGGCCAGGTGTGATGGCACACACCCTTAATCAGTATTCAAGAGGCTGGAGGTTCCCTGAGTTTGAGGCCATTCTGATCTGTACAGCAAGTTCCAGGCTACCAGGGTCTACAAAGTAAGACCCTGCTTCAAAAAGATGGATACATTTATCTTAAACAGTGCTGGAAATGCGGAAAATGAGCAGTGTGAGCATTCTATCTTGGAAGACAGGGCGTAGAGGGACAAGCACTTTTAAATTCCTTAAGTATTTCTGTCAGGACACAAAACCAGCCAGGTGGTGGCCCACACCATTAATCCCAGCGCATGGGAGGCAGAGGCAGGTGGAGCTCTTGAGTTCGAGGCTGTCCTGGTCTACAGAGCGAGTTCCAGGACAGCTAGGGCTACACAGAGAAACCCTGACACCTGTCTTGAAAAGCCGAAGGAGACACACTATCAGTGGAAGAGCAGTCACTGAGCATGTGCAGAGCCCTTGGGTTTGGCTCGGTCACCACCAAAAAGAAAAATGAGACCAAAATATGTATTTTTTAATGTTTTTTTTCTGTATTAAAAATATGTAGAGGGTGCTGGGGTTGAAAAGGAAGGTTACAATGCAGACATCTTCTCTTGAAGGTGACTTGGCCATTACCTCTGTTTTTTTTCTATCTGGAGAGGGCAAGAAAATAGAGAAAAGGAAAGATTATAATCATATCTATATTCTTTTCCTTGCTTTATCCTATACAAACCATTTCCTCAATCCTACTGATTTGGTGTGTGTGTCAGGGGTTGTCTGTTGTCTCCTTGACCACTATGCTCATGCATGACATTTATGGAGGTGCTCAGGGATCTGAACTTCCCTCATGGTTGCACAGCAAGCATTTATCCACCGAACCATCTCCCAGCTCTGCTTTCTCTTTATGCTTTATGTTTCTTCATTTTATTTTGTTTAGGTTTTTTTTTGTTTTTTTTTTTTTTTTAAGCAGGATATTGTGTAGGCCTTGAATTTTCTTTTTCTTTTTTTTAAAGATTTTGAGCTGATCAGGTATGGTAACACATACCTTTAATCTCAGCAGTGGGCACTTGAGGCCTATATAGTGAATTCCAGCCCAAACAAGTTTGTATATACCCAATCTCAGAAAAAAAAAATATTGTGGGAACGGGGGCATGGCTGTAGAGTGGCACGTGTGTGGATTCAGGGGTCAGCATTTTGGGAGTGTTTTCTCTGTTTTTTCAGGCAGTATCTCATTTCTATCACCTCCCATCACTATATGAGTGCAGGGATGGCAGATGTGTCTCCAGGCCTGGGCTTTCACACAGCTTGTGGGAATTGAACTCAGGTCATTAGGTGGGTGCAGTAAGTACTTGCTGAGTCATGTTCCTGGCCTGACCTGGAACTAATTGTTTAACTTGTTCTTAGTTGTATGTGTACATGTGAATGCAGGTACTCGCAGAGCTCAGGGTGTTGAATCCTTCCACAAGCAGGAGTTATACAGGTGGTTGTGAGAGCTGATAGTTGTGCTGGAAATTTAACCAGTGTCCCTTGGAAGATCGGTAAATGCTCTTGAGGACTGAGCCGTGTTTCCAGTCCATCGACAGGAACTCATGCTCTCTTGCCTCCACCTACCAACCCATGACTTTATAAGTGTACATCACATGCCCAGTGCTGGGAATCAAGCCCAGGACTTCTCCAATACTAGGCAAGCACTCTACTAACCCAACTATATACAGCTCCAGCCCCAAAGAGCTTTGTTTTTATATTAAAAATAGACTTGGACTCACTAGGAGGAAAACAAAAATAGAAACCAGCTAAATCACCAAGTATGCCCTGTGTTGATTGTCTTTTCCTCCTGCCAGTCATCCCTAGCAACTGAGACTAGAGTCAGTCTGAACCCTTATTTGTTGTTTGAATCAGGGTCTCACTGTGTAGCTCTGGCTGTCCTGGAACTATGTAGACCAGGCTGGCCTTGAACTCAGAGATGTGTCCGTCTCTGCCTCCCAAGCACTGGAATTAAAGGTGGCACCACTACACCCAGCTTCTTTGTGAAACTTTAAGTTGCTGGATAGAGTCCCCCAAAAGGGCAGTCCTTTGGGAACATGGATACTACTAGAAAAGTGTCTTTCTTCAGTGATATGACTGAAATTATCACTTTTGCATGTACTAGGCAAGACCACTGAAATATCCCAGCCCTTCTAGTGTGTAAACCTGCCTATTCATCTGTGAACAGGACCCTATAAGCTGAGCACAGACCCAAGGGCCATATCTGGAGTGAGACCTTAGATACTGGCTGTTACTGTTACAGTTCAATAAGTCAAAACTGTTATTCAGAATTGGAGAGATGGTTTAGCAGTTAAGAGCACTGGTTGCTCTTCCAGAGGATCTGGGTTCAATTCCCAGTACCCACATGGCAGCTCACAACCATCTGTAACAACAGTTCCAGGGAATCATCCCTTTGTTGGTTTCCATGGGCACCAAGAATGTATGGTACACATATATGCAGGCAAAATACCCTTACACAATGGTTTTTAAAGCTCTATTAATCATTAATCAGTTAATAGTCCCATGTCCATTGTCTATGAATGTTGGGGAAGTCAGCCAGGACTCTACTAAGTAGACTCTCAAAAAGAAAAAAGGTAAAGACAACTTTATTTGGTGAGTAAATCTGATGATGGCTAAATGACTAGTATATGTTCAAAAAGTAGTAAGGCAAGATGCTACAGGCCTGTAATCCCTGCACTATAGAAGGGGGTCACATCCTTAGCTACATAGTGAGTCCAAGGCCATCCCGGACTATAAGAGACTGTCTTGGGCTGGTGTGATAACTCCAAGCCAGACAACCTGAGTTTGGTCCCTGGAAACCACATGGTGGAATGAGAGAACTAACTCCCACAAGCTGTCCTGTGATCTCAAGTGCTTTGTAGGGTTAAGCACACACACACACACACACACACACACACACACACAGGCACACAGGCACACACCTTTAATTCCAGCAGAGGCCCCTGGTCTAGAGTTCCAGGACAGCCAGGGCTACATAGAGAAACACTGCCTCAAACAAAAAAACCCCAAGAAACTGTCTTGCTGGACATGGTATCACAGCTTTAATCCCTGTCCTCAGAAGGCAGAGGCAGGTGAATCTCTGTGCGTTAGCTGAGCTCCCCACTATACTGAAGTTTGAGGTGTTGGTAGAATCACCTCAGCCCAGGAGTCAAAGCCCAGGGTAGACAAGATAGTGGGGACCTGATCTAAAACAAAAACAAAAACAAGTCAGTCAGGGTTTGGGAAAAAGCAACTCAGGCCCCAGTGGCATGGGCATGTGCACCCCAAACACACCAAACAAAACACAAAATGGGCCAAGGATAACCAGTGCCAGTGCAAGCTATGACTCAGTGAGGAACAGGAAAGCCATTAACACCTCCTGCAAGTATACTGGCTATGTTAGCAACAGGATTTAGGACATCAGGACTTTTCAGATTCATCAAGGGAAGTCCTGACCCATAAGCAAAACAACTTACTGGTTGCATCTCTGTGAACACTGAAGAAAGGCTATTCCAGATATCCTCTAGGCCGATTCTGACACGTTTCCAAAATGCAAGAGCTGAGCTAGGGCTTGGGCTAGTGGATGGGAGGATGGGTCTGCGTCTCAGGTGGATAGGGACCCGAGGAGAGGTGGTGCCGATCAAGGTGGTATGAAAGCTGCAGCTATTGTCAGTACACAGACTCGAGTCCAGAGGGCACTCCTCCCGGAGCTTGTTGCAAGGACATTGCTGGTAGGTGCAAGGCCGGTGCTCTGTGCGGAGTTCGCTCAGTGCCCCAATTCGAAGGCGCCCAGAAAGGCCATGCAGCTTTCCAGCACGGCTCCTGCTCATGGTACCCGACTTACAATGGCAGTGCCACGGTCCCCAAGGCATCAGCATCACCCGTAGATCCTCAGGAGATGGCATGGCTGTGGGTGAGGATGATGGCCACGAGTTCGGGGTGGACCCAGGTGTCGACGACCACTGGTGCAGGGTGGTTTCGGAAGTCAGGTCCACAGTAGACTTTGAAGTGAGGAATGGCGAATCGGTGGTCATCCTAATCTCTCGATCCTGGCTATTGGCTGTAAACCTACTGGTGCTAATACTTCCCATCGTATTGGGGGTTGAATACACAGTGGGTTTTTTGGTATCAATCACGACCCCCTCTTCCAAGGAGCCATCCTCATACTCGGAGGTGGCCAATGACGACCGGCTAATGCCTGTCACAGTGGACAGGAGCTCAGCGGCTGCTGGGGCGGCCAGGCGGTCAGCAGTGGCTAGGGCGTCATTCTCATCCTCCAGAGTTACCCTCGTCTTCCGGGGTACACTGTTCCGGCCGGTGACGCCTGTGCTCCGGAGGCTGCGGGCTGGGCCCCCAAAGCGGACGCTGATCCGTTGCACCCCAGTCGGGGTGGCGGTTGGGTTTGACGTCTGGTCTTGGGCCCCCGCCGCCCGGGACCCCAGACTAAGCAGCAGGGCCCAGAGCAGCATGCAGGCGGCGGGGACCATGGAGCTGGGAGCTTGGGGTCGAGAGGTAGGCCCAGGCTCCTACCTTCTCTCCCTCCCTTCTGCTCTCCACCAACCCGCCAGGTCTCGAGGTCGTTTGAACTGACCGGGAGGGTGCTCCTAGGCGCGTGGCACGCCCCTCCCCTAAGTGCTCTTCCCACGAAGGGCCAGCAGCCCCAGGGGCTGAGCTGAAAATCCCGAGGAACCCTGGTAAGCAAGAATTCTGTGCCAGAACCGAAAGGTAGATTATGATGTAAGGGCTTGGGGGTAAAGTTGTTCAACTTAAATCTCTCATCGGTTTATTAAAGGACACAGGTCTGAATTTACTAACAAGGGTGAAAACACAGGTTTTGACATCAGTCCTTCCCAGGATCACAGGCATCAGACTAAGGGTTGATTCTTCAAGATTTTACAAGCTGGCTCCTGGGCTCCTAGCAGACAGGCCAGCTGTGGCTGTTGGTTAAGCCCTAACTTTCCCTCCATCTTCCCTCAAAAAACTGCTAAGACAACCAAGATGGGAAGGATTCCAAAGGTTTAGATTACAGAGAAGGAAAATGAGATCCACATATTTTATAGCTAAAGGAGAATTAAAACCCAGAGTTCTGCATTTCCAATGTCACACACTCAAAGTCTTCCCTCTGGAAGTGCAAGCCACCCACATAAGGGTTCCCATCTTCAAATTCCAGCTTGAAGACAGTGTCCAGAAGAAGGTATCACATGGAGAATAGAGGATCTGGTGGAACTGGGGTCTGCGTTAGGATGAGATGATTTACAGAACAGTTCCACTGTGCAGAGCCATCACCATCTTGGCCGGAGTCTACTGCCTTCTGCTCAGTTTCCTATTAGGTGCCTTTTGAGCCATGGAGATCCTGGTCCAGCCTACAGAGAGTTGGGGAAAGAAGCAAGGTGAATTGGAGGAGCTAGAAATTGGGTGCTTGAGTTGCTTCCCATCGTCTGTTGGCTAACACACTCCCCACTGGATATTATCTCTTTGCTGCTGGCTTAACTTTTTATAACTTGTAAAGCTACCCTGAACCTCCTGTATCTTCTGTGCTGGGATTACTCAGTGTCTTGAATAATTTTCTCATTTGTTCTTTAAATTTTGTTTGCTTTTATTTATGAATGTGCACACATGCATGACATGGGTTTATTCTACCATGTAGGTTGTAGATTCTGGGGGTCAAACTCAAGTTGTCAAACTTGTCAGCCAGTACCTTTCCCACTGAGTCATCTCACTGGCCCCCTTCACTTGTTACTGACAAATATAATAGTGTCTTTAATTATTTCTTCAGGTGTATGCAGTTTCCCACTAAGAGAACCAAAAGCAGGGCCTGTGTGTCTGTCTCCCCAGAGACATTAAGAAATAGGATTGGCTTTAGACCTCCCATCCCAAACCAGCATCTTAGAGTACAGGACTCACTGTCTGACAACTTCAGGTATGTGGACTTGATCTAGGGAGATGAGTTGGGCCAGCTCCCTAAGGCTGTCCAGAAATCGGATCTTTCGTGTGAACTTGGAACTAAGGAGAAAGAATAAATCAATTATGTTTTGTATTAGGAGAGTGACCCTGGAGGATGTCATAGAGGGAAATGTAGCAAGCAGAATGGTAAGGCTAGAAAGAGTAGGGTAACACCTCCTTCATGTCAGTAGTGACAATAGAAAAAGAGATGACTTTGTGCCTTGAACTAGTACCTGATAAAGGGCCGAACCAGTGCCAGGAATGCCTTCACATACCACGTAGCGTGGACAACCACCAAGGCTCGAAGGTTTTTCCGAAGCCTGAGGAAGAATCCAATATGATCATATGTTCCCTCTTCTACCTTTGCCCATTGGGAACAGGTGGGTTATCTTCTATGCTCCAGGCTCCTTGGTGTCTCTCTCTTCCAAATTTCTCTAGCAGCTGTGCCTAATCCTCATGCCTTGAACTTTTCCCAGATTATTTAGCTCTCTATACTCCATGTTTAGGGAATGTTCATTTAACAGTTTCCCTATCTCTGCAACTCATTTCCCTCCAGCCCACATAAATTCATTTTGCAAACTTCACCTTTTCCACTATGCATCCCAGGTGACAGAAAACTCCCAGTGGAGCCGGGTATTGGTAGCACACACCTTTAATTCCAGCACTCAGGAGGCAGAGGCAGGCAGACCTCTGTGAGTTCAGCCTGGTGTACAAGAGCTAGTTCCAGGACAGCCTCCAAAACCACAGAGAAACCCTGTCTGAAAAAACCAAAACCAACCAACCAACCAACCAACCAACCAACCAACCAACCAAAAACACACACACACACACACACACACACACACACACACACACACACACACACAAACCCTCAAAACGGAAGTCAGGTAGTGATGCCTATGATCTCAGCACTCTGATGTAACCCAGCAGAGACAAGTGGATCAGGAATTCAAGGCCAACTCAGGCTACATTGAGAGTTTGAAGTCAACATAGACTACATGAGCCCCTATATAAAATAAGCCCCTCTCCCAAACAAGAAACAATAAAGCTCTTAAGGAAAAAGATCAGCAAGGAGGAAAAATGGAAAGATGCAAGAAGAAAGAAAATTAAGCAAGGGTGAGAAGGCCCAAGCCAGGCATGGTGGTAACACCTTTATCCTAGCATTGGGGAGTTAGAGAGGCAGGAAGTTCAAGATTGTTTGGCTACATAGATAGTTCAAGGCCAGCCTGGATTATGTGAGATCCTATCTCCAATAAAAATAAATAAGTAAATGGCTGGGTGGTGGTAATGTACGCCTTCAGTCTCAAAGGAGGCACAGGCTGGTGGATGTCTGTGAGTTTGAAGCCAGCCTGGTCTACAGAGTGAGTTCCAGGACAGACAGGACTGTTACACAGAGCAACCCTGCCTTGAAACAAATAAACGATGAGGAAACAAAGGAGAAAAAAAAGGAACATGATGTGGGGAATGAATTTTTATTGTTGTTTTGTTGAGATAAGGTTTCTCTGTATAACAGTCCTGGAACTCACGGAAATCTGCCTGCCTCTGCCTCCAGGGTGGGGAATGGTTTATATATACATCAGGGATGAAGGAAGAGGAAGGGAAAGCAGTGGAGCTATGGAGAGGAAGTATCAAGACTGGAGAAAAAGGAAGTGACTCCATGCACCAGGTAACATCCATGGGAATTCACAGGAATCTGAACGGGAAAGCTAAGTGACGTGTCCAAAGTGTAGCTACTAATCCTAAGGACAAAGAAGGGAGATGGGCATGGTAACTCAGGCCAGTGATCCCAGGACTCAAGAGGCTAGGGCAAGGGGACCTTGAATTTGAAGACAACCTGAGCTATATAGCAATTAATTCTCAGAAAACAAAAAAGGGAAACAACAAAAGAATCAAATGGAAGAAGAAAAAGATAGAAAAATGGGGAAGATGTAGTAGATAGCTGTGCCCCTCTTGTCCTGGTCTCACCTCCTATCCAAGGTACGGTAACACTGGCGTATCCAGCTCAGAGGTGGCACTTGGGCCCTGCTTGTGCCTCCACTCAAGTGAACAAGCAGATAATTTTCAGCTACCAGCAGCTCCAAAGTTCCCACCATATACCTGGAGAACAATATTGCAGGGAAGGTATGTGCCCTGAGTTTTGGAAGCTCAGACACATGAATATAGAGATCCTCCAGTCAGCTACTGGTTCTGGACATGGGTCTTTCCCACTCTCGTCCCTTAACCCCCTTTACAAGCCTGTTTGTGTTTCCACCTCACCTGAACAAGTGTTCCATGACATAGGTGTAGTTGGGAATGCTGCTTCGGGGTAGATAGCAGGAAGCAAAGAGGATGACAGCATTGAGGCCATCACCATGGTAACCTAGGGACCAACCAATATGAGGAAAATTCACTTAGTTACAAATCTGTAAATAGACAGTACTTCTATTTAGGATGAGGGATACAGAGGGTCTTTGGAAGTCACAAAAAGGATGCTAATCCTGTTGAGTTTCCAGCTAAGAGATGTCAGTCAAGCTGTCAGAGTGGTTTTGTGTGTGTGTGTGTGTGTGTGTGTGTGTGTGTGTGTGTGTGTGTGGTTTCTTATGAGTGTGTTGCCTGCAAGTATGTATATAAACTGTGGAGCAGAGAAGAGCTTGTGAGATCACCTGGAACAGAGTCACTGATAGTTGTGAGTAGTCATGTGAGTGCAAAGCCCTGGTGCTTTGCAAGAGCAACAAAAGCTCTTGCCTGCTGAACCATCTCTCCAGAATGACTGTTGCCATGGCTGCTGTTTTCATTTATTATTATTGTGTATGTGCATGTATGGGTCCATGTAGGTGGGGGTCAGAGGACAACTTTTGCATAGTTCTTTCCTTGCACCTCTCTGTGGGTTCTGGGGTTCAAACTCAGGTTACCAGGCACACATGGCAAGTGCCTTTACACACTGGCCTGTAATGCCACCATTTTTACCCTTGTATTGCCTTTGCCGTTACCTCCATGAGACAGCACTCTTTTATAGGGCTCGATGATGGTCATATCCACTCGCTGCTCTCGCTGTCCAGTTCGGAACACTCTCCAGCGATGACCGTCTTCTCCAGCCACATCCCACACACAACCCCGGCCCAGCCTTTCAGCTGCCTCACTGGGGCCCAGGCCCTCTGCCCGAGGCAAATCATCTAAAACACAGAAGGGAAGAATCCAGTCCTTCTTTCTCCGCTTCCTGAAATACTAGGATTTTTTTTTTTTTTTTTTTTTTTTTTTGACACAAGCTTGCTTTCTGTCCTGGGACTTGATCTGTAGACCAGGTTGGCCTGGAACTCACAGAGACCTGCCTATCTCTGCCTCCTGAGTATTGGGATTAAATGCACAGCACCACTACTGCCCAGTCGGAGTCGGAGTGCTAGGATGCCAGGTATCTACATCTGGCTGAATTTACTATTTAATCTCTCATGTTTCAATATTTCCATTGGCTCTCAGTTTATCCAATTAACTCAACAATTTGTGTCTCTTTCTTCTACTACTCCTTAGCTTTCCCTTCCCCTTTTCCCTTAGGATGCTCATTCCCCTCACCCCAGTCTCAAGCTGGCTGGACTGGTCTTCAACTCACTATGTAACCAAAGATGGCCTTGAACTTCTGTCTGTACCTCCTAACCCCTATGATTATAGGTGTGCACAACCATTCGCTGTTTCTACTAGGGATCAAACCCAGGACTCTGTGCATGATAGGCAAGCAGCACTCTGAACTAAACTACATTCCCATACCTCCTTTTTCTCTTTTTTAAGATAAAGTCTCAGTTTGCATTCCATGTAGGTATTGAACTTTCAGTCTTTCCTCCTCAGGATCCCCCATAGCTGGGATTGCAGTTGCATCACAGTATCCAACTCACACACTCTTACTTCCTTCCCTCTTCTTACCACAGGGTCACGTACAGTTCTGGCTTTTTAAAACATGCATATGGGGATCTAATTCAGGTCCTCTTGCTTGTGTGGCAAGGACTTTGCCAAAGGAGGTATGAGCCCAAGTTGTTTTCGGTCTATAGCCATTAAATGTGACCCGACATCCCATGATTAAAACCTTCATGTTGCCAGGTGGAGGCGGCACACACCTTTAATCCCACCACTCATGAGGCAGAAGCAGGAAGATCTCTAGAGACCAGCCAAGGCTATACACAGAAACCCTGTCTCAAAAGACCAGGAGAAAAACCCTCCAGTTATTCATCATTGTCTAGTCTACCTCTTAGCATCGGCCACCATGACACAAACTTGGCCAATGTAACCGAGCACTAGCTTTTCATACTCTGCCTCCCAGCCCTTCATGTCTAGTCAGCTTTGTGCTTGAATTCCCCGTGTGCCAGGCCTGACTTGCGATGTCTACCTAGAACACCCCCTCTCCAAACTGATGAACACAACCCTTAACTTCAGAACTTGACTCGGCATCTCCTCTGAATTCCTGACATCCACAGAGAGCCTGACGTCAGCTACAATTATTTATAGGCAGTTGTTTCCTACTAAACACTATTTCTTAAGAGCAGGGCACCTTATGTTTCTATTTGTTTGTTTATTTGGTTCATTTGGGAGACAGCTTCCCTTTGTAGCCTAGACTGTCCTCAAACTCCTGGCAATCTTCCCAGAGTCTTTAGCCTAAGAGCTGCAACACACACACACACACACACACACACACACACACACACACACACACACACACCACACCTCAGCCTTTTGTCCTTATAATCTCAGGCCTGTCAGGTGACATCTGGTGGCTGTTGTCACAGCACTTGGGATGTCAAGACAAGAAGGATCTTGAGTTTGAGAACAGCCTGGGTTACAAAAGAGACCCTGTCCCAAACACAACAGTGATAAGAATTCAGTCCTGGTTCAGGAAAGCATGGACAGGCATTTACACAAGATTTCTCTGTGTAACAGCTCTAGCTGTCCTGAAACTTGATTTGCAGACCTGACTGGCCTCGAACTCACAGAGATCACTTGTCTCTGCCTCCTGAATACTGGGATTAAAGGTGTGCACCACCACCCAGCTCCTCTTCTTCTTTTTTTTAACCTCAATATTTTTCTCTTTTGTCTGTTTGCTTTTTTGTTTATTTTTTGAGACAAGTCTCACTATGTATTCTAGACTGGTCTCAAACTCACAGATGTCCACCTGCCTCTGCCTCCCAAATGCTGGGATAAAAGGCATGAACCACCATGTAAAGCTTCCATCTGTTTCTTAATAAATCTCCCTCCCAGACCATGGCTGATTTCCTGTCCACTGTGGAGGTGGTCTCTTTCCTTTCTGAGGGAACCAATGTTTCTGGTCTGTTCTCTCAGCCACTACATCATCTGGCTTTAATTCTCAATTTTTTTTAGATTTATTACTTGATGTGCATGGGTGTTTTGCCTGCATGTGTGCATGTGCACCACATGTGTGCCTGGTACCCTTGAAGGTCAGAGGAGGGCATCGGATTCCCTGGACAGCTGTCATGAGGGTGCTGGGAATCAAACCCAGCTCTTCTGGAAGATCAACCAGTGCTCCTGACCACTGAACCAACACTTCTGCCTCCCCTTACTGTCCTATTACCCCATCCCACCCATCCACCCTGCATTTTCTATTAGCTTCTATTTTATCAGCCCCATCCTTGGGTTTGTTCCCACCTTCCCATTCAAATTCATGTCCACTGTCAAGCTGCTCAGAGTCTGAAGGTGTCTCCAGTTCATCCACCTCCAGGTCCAAGCTGCCATCCGAAGAGGAAGATTCCGAGTGGGTGGGAGAAGCTCCAGTGTCTCCCGTTCCCTCAGTAAGATTCAGCTTCAGTTCTGGGGCAGAAAGACGCTTTCGCATGGGGCGCTGGCCACACAGGGCCAGAGTGCTGGGGGTACCTGTGGTTGGGAGATAGGAGGGGGAAATACCCAAATGGAAAACCCATGTGAGTTGATGGTGATTCAACATCCCTGTGTAGGGTGGAACCAAATGCCTGCACTCCTAACACTGCAAAGGAAGAGACAAGAGGACCACCAGGCAGCCTGGCTACATGGGCCTCTATATCAAAACAAACAAGTGAACACACAAGAACTTCTATATAAGAAGTCATGAAACCAAGCTTGGTGGCTCACATACGCAATTACAGCGTTTGAGAGGCAGAGGCAGGAGGACAGATGCAAGTTTTGTCTGTTTGCTTGTTTTTTTTTTTTTTGTTTTGTTTTGTTTTTTTGTCTATGTGTATGGCTACTTCTCATACATGTTTGTCTGTATACTACATGTGTACCTGGTACTGTCAGAGCCCAGAAGGGAGTGACAGATCCTCTGGGACTGGAGTTAAACATGGTTATGAGCCACCCTGTGGCTTCTGGGAATCAAACAGAAGAGCAGCCAGTACTCTTAACTGCTGAGCCATCTCTCCAGCCCTGATAACTTCAGGTTTGAGCCAATTCAGGCTACATATGAGTTCCGAGTAGAGACTGTCAGAAATACCTCAGGTGTGGTGGCACACACTTTTAATCCCAGTGCTAGGGAGGCAGAGACAGGCAGATCTCTGAGAGTTCAAAGCCAGTCTAATCTATAAATGAGTTCCAGGCTAGCCAGGGCCTGGACTGAGACACTGATTCAAGCAAGCAAACAAACCGAAAACCCAAGCAACAATTGTAACAAAAACACCTAAAATAAAAATTTAAAGGAGATCATACCTGTGAATTTTGAGACAGGAAAGTGACATAGGGCAAGTGGAAAGGGAGAGAGTGGACTGCAAAGGAAAGAAACTACAGCCCCAGAAGCAGACTCAAGCTCGAGGCCTAGCTGTCACTTTCCTTTCCTACCTGCCTGTGAGTCTGTGTGTGGGTCTTCGGGATCTCCAGCTGGGCCAGCCTCCTCAGGAAGCAATCTAGAGCAGGGATTGAACCAGGACTACACACAAGCACCCAGACAGGCATCCACGGCTTTCCCACTCCACCATAATTGTTTTCTATTGCCTCATCCCCCACCCCTAGGGATTGTGTGTGTGTGTGTGTGTGTGTGTGTGTGTGTGTGTGTGTGTGTGTGTTGCCTACATATTTATCTGTGTACCACATGTGTGCCCAGCGCCCTTGGAGGCCAGAAGGGGTCAGATCCCCTGGGACTGGAGTAAGAGATGGTGTGAGCCATCATGTAGGCTCTGATAATCTGGAAGAGGGAGGGCAAAGGGCTCTCGGCCTTACCTGGGGAACTCTTCATCCTGCCATTCTTCCCTCAGTTCCAGCTCTCCAAGTCTCAGGGCTGCTCCTGGCTCTGCGACGCCTGCCTTCTCCCCTGCCCTGACGTCAGAGCCCCCCCCCCAGAAGAAATGACCATGAGACAACCTAGACAGTATCCTAAGGGAGCCAGACGGTAGGTGGCTGACACTGGTGTTTAGAACGTGTCACAGAGGGCACTTGTCTATGTCTGCCTTTTCCACTTGACTGAAACAGCTCACTTGCTGCTGAGGGGAAAGGCCATCACAGAATCCCTTTGCCTCTGTGGTAGTGTGTGGCTTCACCTACAGTGTAGGAGCAGAAGGCATCCCACATGACAACTGGCTGGAACCCAGACAGACCTGCCCAGTTAGCCTTGAGCAAAGCAGTAGCAGATGGCACCGAGTCAGCCCTGCCTTTCTACTGTGCTGGGGAAATATGGCACAGGTAAGGCCGGGGAGAAAGAAAGGAAATCCACTGGGAAGCAACTGGGGTAGAAACTCCATTCTGGGCCAGGTTTCCTAGTGGCCATTCTAGAGGGTGTGGGGCTTAGGCTTAGAAAGAGGGGGGGGGGAGAAGAGAGACAGAGAGGGGGGGAGAGAGAGAGAGGGAGAAAGACAGAGAGAGAGAGAGGGAGAGAGACAGAGGAAGGGAGGGAGGGAGGGAGAGAGAGGAAGAGACAGAGGGAGAGGGAGAGGGAAAGAGACAGAGAGAGAGAAGGTGGTCTGTCAGATATAAGCAGGAACCTTAAACAGTGGAATTGTTCCATACTGTATTACTTCCCTGCCCCAAACCACCCTGTCTCTGAATTCCTGCTCTTTGTGCTCTTCCTTGAGGAACCCGGGAAGGCTTGGGTGGTAGGAAACACCCTCTCTCCGTCTTGTCAGGCCAAGCCCTTACTTACCCTACTTCTAATGTCTTTTTTCCTGTTTCTTGTATAGTTCCCATCCTCACCAGTCGTCCTGTGTTCTGTGGACACTTTATGCAGGGTAGGAGGCTGTAGTCCTGGCCCCCACCTCTCTCCTTTTCTGTCTCAGCTGTTGTTCTTGCCTCTAAGGAGCAGGAGGTGTGGAAGGGAGGTAACCTCATCTTCAAACAGGTTTTGCTACCTCCCCTCCCAAGGAGCAGGTTTGCCCAAAAGCCCAGCCTCTTGTGTGGGGGCGGGCTTTCGGGTGTGAGAGTGAGATTTCTAAGGTGGCGATTTGTTCTCCAGTCTAGATTCTTTATAACCTGGAAGCCTTTTATTTTGCCCTTCTAAGGGGGGTGGAGGAAGTTACAAGATAATTGTGCGTGTGGTGTGTGTGCGCGCGCGCGCACGCGCGCACACACGCACGCACGTGCGCGCACACACACACACACATATATACTGGGGTGAAGAATGTGTCACAGAGGGTTACAGGTGGATGCCGCACATACCCAGCCTTTGTGTGTTCTGGGGATCCAAACTTAGGTCTTCCTTAAATAAGTGCCTATCCATTAAGCCAGCCCCCCCCAAACCTTTATTTCTCAGTGTCTTACATTTTATAACAGTTGAATATGGAATGTGTGGGTGATCTTTCCACCTCAGTGTGTTTGTGAGTGTATGAGTGGGTGTGTGCACCCTCGCACGTGCAAGGAGGCCAGGAGAAGGTGGCTTCTTCTCTAACCCTGGATCCTGGCTTTTATATTGGTTAGGCTGGAATTCTACAGCAATTTTCTTGAAGCTGGGGACACTGTCCTTTGTAGAATTGCAATGGTGCTGGGATCTGAAATCTAGGCATAAGGATTGAGAAGAAAGCACTTTTAACAGGGTTTCTCTGTGTAGCCCTGGCTGTCCTGGAACTCACTCTGTAGACCAGGCTGGCCTCGAACTGACAGAGATCCACCTGCCTCTGCTTCCTGAGTGCTGGGATTAAAGGCACATGCCACCACCACCCAACTTGGGAAGAAAGCACTTTTAATTGCTGAGCCATCTCTCTAGCCTTGGAAGCTTAAAAAAATGTTTTTTTGTTTTTAATTTTGTGTGCATGAGTGTCGCCTGCATATGTGTCTACACAGAGTGTATGCCTGGTGCTCTCTGGAGATAGAAAAGTGTGTTAGCTCTCTTGGGACTGGAGTTACGGACAGTTGTGAGCCCTGTAGGTTCTGGGAAATATACCCAGGTCCTCAAGAGCAGCCATTGTTCTTAACCACCAAGCCATCTCTCCAGCCCTTAAAATGTAATTTTTTTTTTCCAAGACAGGGTTTCTCTGTGTGTAGCTCTGGCTGTCCTGGAACTCACTATGTAGACCAGGATGGCCCCATAGTCACAGAGATCCGCCTGTTGGTATTAAAGGTGTGTGCCACATTTTATTTTTGAAAGTGTGTATATGACATCTTTGAGACTCGGTACTCTCCTTCCACCATGTAGGTCCTAGGGATCAACTTCATTTGGTCATCTTGGTACTAGGTGCCTTTGTCCACATCATCTTGCAACCCCAACAGCTAGCTTTTAAAGGGTGGTCCTGGTGAGGGCCTGTAATTTCAGCTACTTGGGAGGCTGAGGCAAGACTGCAAGTCCAAAGCCAGCCTGGGTAATTTACTGAGACTCTGTCTCAAAATAAAAAGTTAAAAATGGTCAGTGGTAGAACACCTTGCCCAGCAGCATGAGGCCCTAGTTCAATCACCAAAACCATACACACATACACAAAAAGCCGGGAACTATTTTGGTTTTAGGTCCATGTTGGGCCTACTTTTCCAGCATAAGGGAAACAGAGGAGACAAGGCGTCTCACACCTGCATGTCCGACATGGGAGAGGCTACTGCAGAAACAGTAGAGGTGAGGTTAGCTACTTGGTAAGCAAGGGCAGTTTGGGAGGCTGTCTCAAAAAAAGAAACAGAACAGAACTGGCGGTAGGGGTGCGTGCTTTTAATCTCAGCACTAGGAAGGCAGAGGCAGGCGGATCTCTGAGTTGGAGGCCAGCCTGGTCTACAGAGCAGGCACAGCCAAGGACACCCAGAGAAACCCTGTCTCAAGGAAAGGTTGAGGATGAACAGACACAGCTGAGTTAACTAAGCAGGAATGGGAGAATGGGAGGAGAAGAGTCTGTAGGAGGTGCAGCCATTCTGAGAGGGAAGATCCAACTATACTTTCAAAAAGAGACAAGACCTCAAACAGGAATAAAGTATTTAATATAAAACAAAAATGCAAAACCAAGTACCAAAGTCACAGGACACATTATTCCCTTTGGTTCAGTGATCGCACCAATATTCCACGTTCCCAATAGCTACCCTAAAGTGAAGTCAGACTGCCCCAAACCACCACACACCCTACAGTCTGCTGACAGGTTTCCAATTTATATGGGGTAAGAACGGGGTAAGGGGGCGGAGGGAGGAGGGAGAGACTACACATGCAGACAAGTCATTGGGAAAGAGCTCCTGCTGGGTCACCATGTATCTCTGTACATGCTACATGAGGCTAAGTCCCTTGGTACAATCACACATAAACACACATAATCCAGTGACCCTCAGCACTCCCAGGGAAGACAAAAGGAAAAATACGAAGAAGCAGAGGAGGACAAGGATGACAGGAAGAGGCAGGTCACAGAGTACCAGGGAACATCTACTCCTAACCCTCATTTACAGAGACCTAGAACGGCGAAATGTCTCACCAGAAGACACTATGCTTTCTTTAACATGAGCAAAACCAGAACAAGACAAGAAGCTGCCAGACTCACTGAGGCAGGGGACATCCATGGCCCAACCAAGTTCTGCCCTCTTGGCAAAAAATGCCTATGAGGTACTACAGCTGTTCTGGGGTCTACTCGAACCCAAGAACCTTAGATCCTCAGGGTCTCTTCAGTTTTCCTGTGACACTGGGACAGAAGGAGCCAAAGAACTAGGAAGTCCTGCCACATGTTCAAGACGAGAGACTAGCCAGGCATGGCAATACATGACTACACTCTCAGCATTCAGGAAGATTAGGAGTTCATGACTAGCCTAAGACACACACAGAGTTCAAGGCCAGTCTGGGTTACATGGGTCTCTGTCTCAGAAAGAACTTTTTAAAAATGAAATGGTGAATTCATGGAGACAAGTAGTTAACTGGTTTCATGACAGATACTGTCTCTGCTCACAGACGTTCTGAAGACACTTCCATGGGGTCTACATTCTGTTAGTCCTGCTCTGCTAGGACAGTGATATCGCAACATACCCATTGCAAACAGAATAAGGAAAGTCAGTGCTGATTAAATAATAAAATTAAATAAAGTTTGTCTGACTGGTAGAGAACGGATAGGAGAGGCAGAAAGCCATTCTTACAGCAGCTGTTTTCTTTCCCTCCCACTTTTATGAGAACAGTACACCAGATCCTGGAGCAATAGACACGGTTGTTGAAATGGTCAAACATGTCAAAACATGCATTTGAGGTGGCCAATCACCTCCTCCACACCTCCCCACCCTCCTTCCAATGATCACTTATTTGATGGGCAGGCTCTGGTAGACTGGGACATCGAGATCTGACTGCACTTCTCAAAGACATCCTCGGCTGAAAGCTTAGGCAGCCCCTGATCCAGAGGGCACTCATCCACCAAGCTGTTCATGGGCGTGGGGGGCAGTGGAGGGTCCTCCTCATCTTGACTCAGTCCGGAAATTAGGGAGGTACCTGCCTTGTCCAATTCCTTGTCCACCTGATCCCTGGACATACCCGCTACCCCAAACTGCCCTGAAGGCATCTTTGTTGAGTCAAGATATGCTGACAGGGCTTCCTGGAGCACAGGCAGAAGTTTCTTCCGAGAGACCTGGGTGTTGCCTTGAAGATAGGCTTGGAGGTCAGGAGAGATGCTTGGAATAGGGGTCAGCTTCAGGGGTGGGGAGGTGGACTGTTCCAGGACCCCACAGATCTATGGAAGACAAGAACAGGGGATGATGTGTAATGAGGCATAGCAAAAAGCTGAAGTTTCTAACAGAGGTGAAAAGTTGTGTGTGTGTGTGTGTGTGTTTGTTGAGACAGGGTCTCACTATGTAGCCCTGGCTGGCTTGGAACCCACAGATATCCTGAGTGCTGAGGTTACCTGTGTGCCACCATGAAGAGATGCTTGGGATCAAATCTAGCAAGCATGCTGGGATTTACATTCCCAGACCGCCTCCCCACCACCTTTTTTTGACACAAGGTCTTAACCCTTACTGCAGTCCTGGAATTTACTAAATAGCTCAGGTTGGCCTTGAGTACATTGTAATCCCCCTGCCTCAGTTTCCCATGTGCTGATATTATAAGATGCCCTGCATGGTTGAAACATTTATTTAATGTCATATTTCATTTCATTAATGAAGAAATCAAAGTGCACAGAGGTTTTCTTTCGTGTTTACTCCCCCACCCCCCAAGACAGGGTTTTACTGTATAGCCCTGGCTGCCCTGAAACTCAAAGATCCACCTGCCTCTGCCTTTTGAGTGCTGTTTTTAAAGGCATATGCTACCATCACCACCCTGCCCCACCCCGAGGTTTTTCTTGAGTGGAATCATGTGGATAATGGCAGAATCTGAAACAGACCCTATGATCCCTGGCACTAAGTACAATTCGGCTCCATGTGTCTGTCTATCCACGCTCTTTAGCTAGGACTGGACTAGCACCCACATAGACATCATAGGACTGAGGCCAAACAAACAGAGCAGAGTGAGGGTGGGGGACAGGCCAAACAGGCTGCCCATCTGGATGTTTACAAATATCTCATTATTTTGGTACAACTACTATACTCACTTATGGTTAACTGATGCTTACATTGAATAGGTCACAGTTTACATGAAGCAAAACTGACACTGGAATGCCAGATTGTCACCATCAGTGTTCTAAATATATTATACTACCCCTAACAGAAGGAAAGGAAGAGATGGCCGAGTGAACCGTAAAAGGATCCTGCCTCCCAGCACCAAGAACATGGGCAGTTACTGCCATCAGACAACATGGTGGAGGGGGCACTAGATTCCCGAAGGCGGAAGGGTACTTTCTTATATACCCCAAGTACCGTCCCCTTAACATGGCTACTAAGCCACATGTTCAGAAAGAACATGGACTCTGACTCAGAATGCACTTTATGCTAATGACCATGGCAGACTGTGCAGTCATGACTCTTACTTGAGTCACCGACTCTGTAAGTCCTCTGGCTTAGCTCAAAGGGCAAGCAGGTAGGAACCTGAGACAGAAAAATATGTCTACCTGATTATAAAACCTACGTCTCTCCTTAGTGCCAGCTACCCCCTACCCACTACCCCAAGGGAGGAAGCAAACAGGAAGTGGCCACAAAGGACAGACATGCCTCTCCTGAGTGCAAAGAACTTCCGGCTGGGCTGTCCTTAGCATATTCACAGCACATGCAACCCAGAATCTTATGTCATTTTAAATCAGTAACCAACAGAAAACAGAAAGGAAGGTCAGGAAAGGAGCTGACCTGGTCCCCAGAGAACACTTACCTGGGGTGTGGTTTCCAGAGGGAGTACAGCTGAAAGCTCCATACTGTGAGTGCAGGAGTGGAGTCCTACTGTGTGTGTGTAGGAGGAGAGTATGCCCCTTTTACTTTTTGTAGTGTTGGGGACTGAATCTGGGGCCTCACCCCTGGGCCACACCCCAGCCTCCTCTTCTGTCCATAAATGTCAAAGCAATGGAAAGAACTGATTTTCTTTCAGGTTTCAGTCCTCAGGCTCTCTGGATGTTCTCCTGAGATAGGGCCTCACACTACACACACCTGGCTACACTCAAACCCATGGTATCCTCTTGCCTGACACCTATTGCTGGGAGTATAGTTGTGTGCAACCACACCTGTCCTTAGCCCTTAGGTTTCTGGAATAGTTTTACTGTTACTAAGTAGCACTGGGATAGGGTCAGCACGGCCCAGTTAAGAGCAAGTTTCAACTCCAGGTTGACATTTCCTTCTAAGCAGAGTTTGAGTCAAGCAGAAGTTATTTCTAGTCTTTAGAACAGCAGCCTGGGTTACAGTGTGAGGCCATGTCTCAAAAACAAAAATAGGGCCAACAGACAAAGGTACTTGCTGCCGGGGCTGACCTTCTGAGTTTGACCCCAGGATCTACAGGAGCAGGAGGGCACGAATCCTGCAAGCTCTTCTCCAACTTCCACACATGCACACACTAGATATATTAGGGACTGGAGAGACTGCACGTGTCCAATCATGAGGACAATTGGATTCTAGCATCCATTTTGGGTGCTAGTTACTCTACCTTCAAAGGATCTAAAAACCTCTTCTGGCATCCATGGGCACCCGCACACACTTGTGCACATACTCATATGGACACAAAAAACACACAACAGTAAATAAAAGCTTAAAACACACACACACACACACACACCTTCTGTATAAAGATATATAAAGATACAACTTGAGGCAAGGTCTTAACAGCACAGAACTATAGAACACAAAGGCACACTTGGGCCATTGACCCTCAGATTGGCGGGAAGGAAACTCACTGTCATTCGAAGTGCCGAGTGGGGGCAGAAAACAGCTAACTGCCGGACTGGTTCTTTGTGAGTGTTGAAAAAGATAGTCATGGCAACCAGGGCATCATAGCTGTGCTCATGGCAGAAAGCACTGAGATCTTCCAAGAGGTCAAGCCGCTGCAGAAAGTCCTGGAAAGGAAGAAATAAGTCATGAAAGCTTGCAGCTAGACCGTCTTCTTACTAACAAACCAGTATGAAGGTTTTCTGTGCATGTAACTCACACTTTATGCACCACTAAAACAGTAAGTACGTAGTATTTATGCTGGAGACTGGCATAGAATGGGGAGAATATAGGCTTCGGGTTAAAACAGAATTGTTTTAAAAATTTGCTCTACTACATTGCCTCTTAGGAATAAGATCAAGAAGTGGTATTAACCCCCTGGGCCTAAGTTTCCTCAATGAAGTAAGAAGACAACATTTATCAGACAATTGTTTTCTTTTGTTTGTTTCTTTTTTGAGACAGGGTTTCTCTGTATAGCTCTGGCTGTGCTGGAACTAGCTCTGTAGACCAGGCTGGCCTCGAACTCACAGAGATCCACCTGCCTCTGCCTCCCAAGCGCTGGGATTAAAGGTGTAAACCAGCAACACCTGGCCTAAAAAATATTTTTAAAAAATCACATATACAAAAATAATAATCACTGATTCCTCGATGGAGAATGATTTGTAGGGATGCAAAACTGAAGTGGATGCAGAGAAACTAGTACTCAGGCTGTCAGCAGCACAGCGAGGGGTGGTGGGCTGCAGAGAACCCCAGAGGAGATGGAGACAAGTGGAGAGGTCCCAGTGTATTCCAGAGTGAGCAGGAATGCAGGACACAGGCGTATGAATGAAAACCATGTCCCCTTCCCATTCATGCCAGCAGTTTGCTCTTACCTCCAAATCCATGTAGACTGCACTGATAGCCACCTTGGTGCCTTGTCTGTAGATGGTCTTCTGGTCCTTTCTGAGCATCTGCTCAGTGGTCAGGCCTAGAAAATAGATGGGAAACCAGGAGTCAAACAGGGGACTTAGCCTAACATCACAAAGGCGAAGACAAGGAAAAAGGGAAAGTAGTTTCTCCTAGGGGAAGTGTCAGGAGCAATAAGTGAAGATGTAATTATAAAGAAGTACTAGTCAGCAGCTAGAGAGATGGCTCAGCAGTTAAGACCACTGGCTGCTCTTTTAGAGGACCAGGGCTCAATCCCCAGCACCCACACTGCAGCTCAAAACTGCATGTAACTGTAGTTCCAGGGGATCTGAGACCCTCCTCTGTCTTCTGTGGGCACCAGACCTGCACACAGTTCCCACGTCAGCAGCTTACAACCACATGTAACTACATCTCTGTGAATCTGGTACCCTCTTCTGAGCTGAGTTATACTCACATACACACTCCCAACACAGACAGACACCACAGCTTGTTTTCAAATGTATTTAGTTATTATGTATGAATGTATGCCTGCAGGCCAGGAGAGAGCACCAGAATTCACTATAGATGGTTGCGAGCCACCATGTGGTTGCTGGGAATTAAACTAAGGTTCTCTGGAAGAGCAGCCAGTGCTCTTAACCTCTGAGCCATCTCTCCAGCCCGAGTTTTGGATTTTTTAAAGCCCATTCATTTTTTTATCTGGTTTCTCTGCATGGCTTTCACCTTTTGAGATAGGACCAAGCTGTCCTTCAGCTCATTCTATAGCTCAGGTTCCTCTGAACTTCCTATCTTCCTGCCGTGGTTTCACCAGTGCTGGGATTACAGCATGGGCTTTGCATCCTCTTCCAAACTCAGGATGGAATGATCTAGCAGATAACTGATCGTTCATGAACAGACATGTATGCCACTCATTTCTCTCTGGTATAAAGAGTAAATAAGCCATTTTAATGTGCTGACATCGTTCTGCGGCTTTCCAGATAGGATGTTCAAAGCTTGCCCACTGATTTTCTCATGTGGAAAATCTATCATACCTGAGACGTCAAACTTTGCCTTTTGCAGAGAATCAAAGATGTCCTCTCTCTGAGGAAGATCTGGGAAGAGGGCCTCTAGCTTTTCTACATATTTTCTGTCCTTTAGGGTTGCCTTTCCAATTTTGGCATCCATGTTGACACAGTCCAGGATGATGGTACCTATGAAGGGATATGAGACAGCAGGAATCCTTCGAGTGAGTCCTCCCTTCCAGCCCCTAGCATGCACACACGTATTCCACACCCAATGGACACAACCCAGAGGGACATCCAGGGCAAACCCATGAGGGCAAGACAATACACTCAGCCTGACCATGTCCTAAGTGAGACCTCCCAAAGTCTCCAAAAAAATGCAATGAAGAGCATGGGAAGGTGGCCGAGAGCCTGAGCCTGAGCCTGGGGCTGGAGAGACGGCTCAGCAGTTAAAAGCACTGGCTGCTCTCACAGAGGACCTAGGTTAGAGTTGCAGAATCAACATGGCAGTTTACAACTGATACTCCAGGAGATCTGAAGCCCTCTTCCGGCCTCCTTATGTACCAGGAATGTCCATTCTGCAGACATACATACAGACAAGACATCCAAATGTATAAACGCAAATAAATAAAATAAGAAGCCTTAGCATCCTGGGCCTTGTGAATTTCACAACCTCAGAGAGAATCCAACTCTTCTGTAAGCCAGACTCCATCACAGAATCTCTTTCTTTTCTTTACATTTTTAGTTATTTTTTGAAAATTTTCATATTCTTTTTCCTCCCCCAGGTCGGCCTCCACCTCCCTAACCACCCAACTGCCTGCTCTCTCTCCTCGCTCTCTCTTTCCTCTCTCCTCTCTCCTCTCTCTCTCTCTCTCTCTCTCTCTCTCTCTCTCTCTCTCTCTCTCTCTCTCAAATGAGAAGGTAGGGGCTATAGAGATGGCTCGAGTTAAGAGCACTGGCTGTACTTCCAGAGGATCTGAGTTCAATTCCCAGCACCCACATGGCAGCTCACAACTCTGACATGACACCCTCTTCTGGTTTACGAGGCTACCAAGCACACATACAGTGCACACGCATACATCCAGGCAAAACATGCATCCACATAAAAATTTTCAATTTAAATTTTTTTTAAAAAAAAAGACAAAAACAAAACACCAAAAACAAACACCAACTTTGTGTTTTTGTTGGGCAACTACTCGTAAGAATGGAGCCTGTCCTGGAGTGTTTGATATACCTAGTGTAGCTCCACTAAAGACAACTGATCCCCTCTCCTGGCAGCTATGAATTTCAAATAGCTTCTTGATGAAGCTTTGTGCCTACTTCCCTCTGTTTGCATTTTGTCTTCCATCAGTCTTACTATTGGAAGAGGCCACACCGTCTAATCTAATTAGTCTCAGCACATACACACCCCATGGAAGAATGAGAGGAAAGGTGAAGAGAGCTGCTCAGACACACAACCATCTCCTGCTGGGAATGACATCAGAGCCTGCTTCCTGTTCCTTCAGAGTCCACCTCCTATTAAACAGAGCTGCAATGGGAGCTGCCACGGTCAGTTGCCCTGTGCTTCCTTTCCACTTTCTCCAACATAAACCCCCAGGCAGTGAAACAATGTCCAACTACGGTGAATGATTAGCCCTCTGTGATGAGCGGGTGGCCTCTAGACATTCACTGCCCCTTACAGAAGGGAGCAAAGGAAGCCATCAGGCCCTAACCCAAACTGATCCTTACCATGTAGTAGGGAGGCAGTTTCTCTGTCCAAGATCTCTGGTGCCCCCTGCAGGATCCTCTCTGCCACCAGGGTAGCACAGGACCCCACCAGCTCAACTGAAACATGACAGGGAGGACAGTATTTCTGCTCAATTGGTCGATGGTCCAGCACCTCTGTTACCACCTCCTCCAGAGCAGCGTCACTTCTGGAGAGGGTTAACAGAAAACAGAAAGAAAGAGAAGTATGTAAAAGCGCTCCAGCTGCAAGACCAACCTCTACCATAAAGAAAGTGTGAGTGTCTTAGGCAAATATATATATAGAGAGGTTACTTTTACCCCTGCCTTACTCCTCTTTAATGTATCTAAAATGACATTTAAATGGCATGTAATGAGCTTTGTGAAGTGTCTACTACAAATATCTACATAGTTATTGTCTTTAGGGTTGCCACAGAACTCTGTTCTCTTGACAATCAAATCCCATGTAGGTCACCAGCTAGGGTTTTTACCCATGCCTTCCCTTCCAGTTCTGCGCCACACCCTCAGTAGCCCCTGTCTAGACTGCTTCAAGTCTCTTCACCAGTCATATACTTTTCAACTAGGGGCCATGAAAACCTTCAAATGCTTTGTGGGTGATCACTTGAAAACAAAAATAAAACAATAAAAAACTTGATTCTGTTAGGACTTGAAATAAATATAATAAACAGTAAAGTCCACCCTCCTAAGAAGGCCCTACAAGGCCGCCACGATCCACCCCTGCCCACCTCAGTCACATCAATTCATGCCCTACCTTTCCCACATATTTCATGCTTAGTTGTGCAAAAACAAGTCCCAGTTCCCCAACTCAGTGTGCAGTTTCATGCCTGCCTGGCCTCGCTTCTATTAATTCCTCTGCCTGAAAGGCTCCCCTCAATCACCTTCCCACCCCTGCAGGAGACAAACACCTCATTCTCTTTGTCGACTAGGCTCAAGGCTCAACAACTCCTCTACAGACTCCTGATGCCATCAGCTTCCCCGCAGTGTGATGAGGTCAGTCCATGCCTACTCCATCTCACCCCACTGTCCTCTAGGGTGACAGCTATCACTTGTCTCCACTACAATGAACTGTTTGCTTACTGCCCTCTTCCTGATTGAAAGACGCCTGGGGACTGTCACCTTCATCCACTTCAGAAAAAGGTTCTAACGAGTAAATTCAGGGATGCCCTCAAGTACCCATTTCTTGCTATAATGACAGGGTGCTCAAGGGAAAAATACGCAATTGTAAGAACAACAGGAGCCAGACACACGTAGGCAAATCTCATACTCACATTGCTCTTTGGAAGCTTTTTCTAGTCCTAAATTAGAAGCAGAATTATTGTAGATGTACATATTTGTTGAACAGACATTACTGAGATATCTACAGCATCTTCCTATGTTGCAAAACAGCAAAAAGTTCTGACATTGAAGGCAGATTTAAGTGATTTTGAATGATTATTTAGTTTGAACTCACTATATATTTTTCTTTATATCATAAATACAACTAGAGAAATGATACTTTTTTTTTCTTTCTTTTTGGTTTTGAGACACAGTTTCTCTGTGTAGTTTTGGAGCCTGTCCTGGAACTCACTCTATAAACCAGTCTGGCCTCTGCCTCCCAAATGCTGGGACTAAAGGCGTACACCACTACCTCCTGGTGAAACGACACTATTTTTAGTAGATTTTTCATATTGGATTGAACCCATCAATTATAGTTAGCTTCTGAGACAGGTGGATTTCTAACTTTGAGGCCAGGCTGGAATACATAGCGATTTCTAGGCCAGCCAATGCTGTACAGTGAGACCCTGTCTCACACAAATAAACATAACAAAAAAATCAAAAACAACAAAAAATTAGCCTCTTAGACTCCAGAAGGCAAATCATCTTCCTCTCTGTGTCATCCATCAGATCTAACAGTGCAGAATGAGTATCCACTTAATTGACTTAATCTCCATCTACTTACTTGGGTAAGATGTGATGGTCAACAAGGATAAGGGTGAGCTGGCCAGCCTGGTGCAGTGCGTGGAGGTCGATCTCATCCCGGAAAATCAGCACAGACTCTGGAATCTGAACCTTCTGGAGGAAGAAGACATTGTCCCCTCGTAGAGGAAGCTCAGAACGATTTATGTTTAAAACTGGTATAAAGATTTCTCCTGCTTCTGCCGTCTAATTAACAAATTGAAAAGAAGACATCATAAAGTTTTGGAAATAGCAAGAAAAAGTAACAATATTGGGCTTTGAGTTTACTCCCACACATAACACACACACACACACACACACACACATATACATACGTCCAAAGGAGACATGATCTCAAGTAACTACTATCTTCTTTTTTTTTTTATTTTTTCAAGGCAGGGTTTCTCTGTGTAACAGTCCTGGCTGTCCTGGAACTTACTCTGTAGACCAGGCTGGCCTTGAACTCATTGAGCTATGCCTACACTCAGGAGGCAGTAATAGGTGGATCTCTGTGAATTCAAGACCAGCCTGGTCTACAGAGAGAGTTCTGGGACAGCCAGGGCTGTTACACAGAGAGACCCTGTCTCAAAATAAATAAGTAAACAAAACAATTCAACATTATCCTCAGCTACCTAGTGAGTTCAAGGTCTTTGGGAAATAAATGAAAGCCTGTCTCAAAAAAGAAAGCAAGCTAATCTGGGAAGACAACTACTAGATCATTGGTACCCATAAGGAATTCAATAATAAGCTATTTAAATAAGGTCTTGTAAACCCCACGGTGTGGTTTGAATGAGATTCACCCCACACCTACTCCCTTTGGCTCATATGTTTGAATGCTTAGTCATCAAGGAACTGCACTACTTGGGAGGGGCTGCGAGGTGTGACATTATTGGAAGAAGTGTATCACACTAGGGGTGGGCTTTGAGGCTTCAAAGAGCCCAAGGCAGATGCAGTGGCTCTCTCTCTTCCTGCTGCCTGTGGATCTGGATGTAGAACTCTCAGCTCCTCTCCAGCACCATGTCTATCTGCATGCTGCCATGCTCCCTGCCATGATGAAAATGGACTAAACACCTGAAAGTGCAAGCAAGCTCCAATTAAATGCTTTCTTCATAAGAGCTGCATTAATCACAGTGTCTCTTCACACAATAGAAAGGCAATCCTCAAAGCATATTTATACATTCTGGATAGTAGCACAGTACTCAGCAAAGGGGTCTTTATTATCTCGTGTTGTGCACAGTGCATGTGTGCCCACCTGCACAAGCCTGTGTAGAAGTCAAAGGACCTCAGGTGTCATTCCTAAGGCACCAGTACCCCCCTTCCTAAGGGTGACAAGTCTCTCACTTGCCTGAAACTCAACAGGTAGGCTAGCTACGTGGCTGGCCACTGAGCCCCAGGGGTTTGCCTGTCTGCCTCCCTAGTGCTGGTATGAGAAGGGAGGGCCACCGTGTTTGACTATTCTATGTGGGTTCTGGGGATCAAACTCAGGCCCTCATACTTGTACATCAAGGCCTTTATTGACTGAGCTATCCCAACTGCTCTCCAACTTTACTTTCCTTTTTATTGATTTATTCACTTTATTTTATGTTTGAGTATTTGGGCTGTGTATTGTATGTGTACCACGTGTGTGCTTGGTGCCTGTGAAGGTCAGAAGAGGGCATGTGATCCTCTAGAACTGGAGTTATAAAGAGTTGTGAACTACCATTAGGTGCTGGAGAATTGAACTCTGGCCCTCTGACTCATCTCTCCAGCCCTCATTTTTGTTTTTTATGAAACAGGCTAACCCTTACCCTTTTGCCTCCCCCTTCCAAGGCCTTATAGATATGTGTCATCACACCTAGCTGAGACTTAACTTCAATTTATCCAGTGCTAAAATTTGTTCTTTTTTTGTTTGTTTTTTTGTTTTGTTTTGAAGACAGGGTTTCTCTGTGTGACAGCCCTGGGTGTCCCGGAACTCTCTCTGTAGACCAGGCTGGTCTCGAACTCACAGAGATCCACCTATTTCTGCCTCCTAAGTGTATAGATTAAAGGCACGCACCACCATTGCCCAGCACTAACACTAAAATATTAATAAGTGACAGAGCTGTCCCTTTTAACTCTAAGGGACTCTTTCTTGGTACTCACCTTTGTTAGGTAAAAAGCCAGAGCAAGAGCAGACACCATGGAGTCTAAGTCACAAGCTTCATTTCCTAGCACAACATGCAGAGGCCTGGACTCCTGGAGGGAGAGGAGAAACTCATAAAACCATGTCTGTATTTCCGCTACCTTACACTCGAGCAAGGCATTATGTGCATCTCCCTGCCCTTCAGAGGGCACAGTATCACTGACACAGAGGGTTCAAGTGGCTTGGCTAGGCTTTGAACAGTCATATACACCCAGGTGGCACAAAGGCTAGGCTTTACACTGTTATATACATCCAGCTGGCATCCTTTCCACTAACCTTGTCCCTGAGTGTTAACTCTCAGAACACTAAACAATTACCTGATTGCTTATGCTTCTTCGGGCTCTCACTGTAGTCAGAGACAGAATGTTCTGGCAATGGACAGCTATGCCATGCCCTCAAGGATACCAGGCCTAGTATGCCACTCATTGTCCCTATTTTAAAAATGAAAGAGTAACTTTCACATTTCTACACTACAAAAATAAGCAAAGAGGCATTGAATATAAAGGCAAAAATAAAATACACAGCATGCAAGAGGTTCAGTGGATAGGGGTGTTTGCCATCAACCAAGCCTGACAACCTGAGTTGTGGCGGGAAGAGACAACCAACACTTGGAAGCTGGTCTCCAAACTCAATATCATGTGGTCTAGGGAATTGAACTTACAGGGTTGGAGGCAAGCATCTTCACCCACTTAGCTACCTTCAGCCACAATCATTACTTTGTATGCTAACCTAAGAAAGTAAATACAGTCGGGCATTAGTGGCACACACCTTTAATCCTAGCAGGCAGGAGGCAGAGGCAGGAGGATCTCTATGAATTTAAGGCCAGTCTGGTCTACAGGGCAAGTTCTAGGACAGCCTGTAGGGCATTTTCTTAATTGGTGATTGATATGGGGGTCCAGCCCATTGTGGATGAGAAAGCAGACTGAACATGCCATCAGGAGCCCCCTTCCATGGCCTCTGGGTCAGCTCCTGCCTCCAGGCTCCTGCCCTATTAGAGCTCCTGTCCTGACTTCCTTCAGTGATGAGCAGTGGTGTGGAAGTGTAAGCCAAAAAAAACCCTTTCTCCCCAAATTGTTTTGGTCATGATGTTTTGTCATAGCAATAGTAACCGTAACTAGGACAGCTATCTCCTCAACCAGGAACTTTATGTTTTGTTTTGTTTTGTTTTGAGATGGAGTCTCACTATGTAGTCCTAACTGACCTTGAACTCATGGATATCTACCTGCCTCTGTCCCCCTTCACCTGGTGCTGGGATTAAAGACATGTGCCACCATGTCTGGCACAGAACTTTGAAAAGTCCAGCTGCTGACAAAGCAGAGGGAGAGAGAACGGAAAACATTAACATTGTTCCCATTCATCTCCTGGAAAACATTAACATTGTTCCCATTCATTTCCTGAGCTCTCTGAATCTTCAAACACATTTAGACAAAGTGTGGACAATAGCAGACAGACCTTTTTGTTTTTTAAACATTTGAGGGTGTCATACACTATTCTAATACTTTTATACCTATTAACTGATCATTTAGTCTCTATAATAGCCAAACGAAACATGCACATACTTCAAGCATTATCAAGCTGGGTATTATGGCACATTTCAGCACTTGGGAGGTAGAGGCAGGAGAATTGGAAGTTCAAGTCCAGCCTCAGTTAAATAAGTTCCAGGCCAGCTCAGGCTATTTGAATTTCTGTCTATAAAAAAAAAAAAAAAAAAAAAAAATTACTATAATCATGACTTTTGGGTGCTGGAGATTGCATCTAGGGAATTGCATACACTAGACAAGCACTCTACTACTGAGCTACATCCCTTACCCTTGAGGTAGGGTTTGCTAAACAATCCAAACAGTTCTCAACATTTTCATCGCCCTACTTCAACCTTCCAAGCCCTGGGGTTACAGGCAAGCACCATCATGTCCGGTTTCTGTATTGCTGAAGAGTGAACCCTGGGGCTGTGTGAGAGCTCTACCATCTGAGCTATATCTTGTCTTTAAGCTAGCTTATTTTTAAAGGTGGAGGGGCTGGGCATGGTGGCACACACCTTCCATCCCAGCACTTGGGAGACAGAGACAGGCCGTGGCTTTAGAGACTGGTATACACATCGAGTTCTAGGTCGGCCAAGGCTCAGTGAGACCCTACCTCAAAAAACATGATCACCATCAGCACTCTCATCATCTACTCTGTGTGTGCATGGAGCGAAGAGGGTCATCAGGCTTGAAGGAGGTCAAACAAAGCCTCCAGTCAGTGCAAGCTTCCTTCATTACAGCGCTGTTATTTTAGCTGGTGGGGCCTTTGCTACAGGGGCTGTTCAGCACGGTATAGAACATTTGACAGGATCTCTGGCCTCTACTCAGTAGACGCAGATAGCACTGCAGTCATAACAACCAAAAACTGCTTCCAGCAAGGTGGAAGCCACTGTGGCTTCTTGTCAGGGAGTTTGCCAGGCACAGTTTATAAACTAGAAAGGGGGTTTGGAAGACTAAGACATAGCAAGGGGCAATTATCAAAAAATGTGACTTTAGGGAAAAATCTGGGGAAACCTAAAATCATTCTCTGTAGGGAGATATTCACCTTGTCCACACCTGTGGCATAGACCACGCCCATTGGGAGGTGGAGACAGGGCCGGATCTGACCTGGGGGAACTAAGGCTGAGGAGGGGGCTCAGTGAGTTCTTTTGCTTGCAGCATGGGGACAGGAGTACATCCGGAGGCGTCCTTGGAACCTGGAACCTGCTGGTGTTCATCTGTCTATGTTGTGAGTAATTTCTCCCTGAATAAACATCTATTTGGCCTATTTGTTTCTCCTGATCCTTATTAAACATCGATAATTCTCCTTAGCTATATGACCCTCCTTCCTCTACCAGAACAGTTTAGACTTCTAGGGGGATCCTCAGCCACGGGCAACTTTGTTCTTTTTAAAGATTTATATATTTTACATGTATGGGTGTTTTCCTGGTTATGTATATGTACCATGTGTGAGCCTGGTGCCTGCAGCGGGCACTGGAAATGCTGCAACTGGATTTACAGATGGCTGTGAGTTGCCAGGTGGGTGCTGGGAGCCAACCCAAGTCCTCTACAGGAGCGGCCAGTGCTCTTGACATAGAGCCTTCTCTCCAGCCTCATATGCAGTTACCAAACAGCTCCTACTTTTGTTCTGTGGTGCTGGGAACTGAACTCAGGGACTCACACATGTTAGGCAAGTACTCTATCACTGAGTCATAAACTAATTCCCAACCCATACACAGGCTTCTTCTTTAAATCCACCCTCTTCCCCACTTCTTAATTGTACCACCAGAGATACAAAAAGTAGAGGTTATTTGTCAGGCCTTTGGACATTTGCCCTCAAGATCTGCCCATGCCCATTTCTGTAGGCCTACTTTAACAGAATGGAGCCCTTGGGCCAGAGAAGTGGCTTAGCAAGTGAAGGCCTTTGCTGCCAAGTACAAAAGCCTCAGTTCAATTTCCAGGTTTCATATGGTAGGAGAACTAATTCTGACTCCTGCAAATTGTGCTCTGACCTTAATATGTATGACACATATACACAAAACAAGTTACTCTTTTTAAAAGTATGGACCCTTTGGCAGGTGTGGTGGTTTATACCTACAATCCCAGCACTAAGGAAGCTGAAGACAGAGAATCACCAGCTTGAGACCAGTCTGATCACACAGAGTTGCAGGCCTGCCAGGACTGCATAGCAAAACCGTGTTTCAGAAAAACAAAATGAGCAGGCATGAAATGAGTGTTTCATGCCTGCAATCTCACTCCACTCAAGGGATGGAGACAGGGGGACCAGAAGTCTCCCCTGCACATGAGTTTGAGGCCAGCCTGTGCTATGTGAGGGTTCTTGCCTCAAAAGCCAAGAAACAGACAACAAAACACATCAGGGTTAGAGATGCAGTTCAGTTAACAGAGTGCTCCCTGTAAGAAGTCCTGGTCCTGTAGATAACCCAGCACTATGTGAGCCAATGGGGGTAGCACCTGCCTATCCCAGATATGAGATGTGAAAGCAAGAGGGTCAGAAGTTCAGCTACAATGCAAGTTCAAGGCCAGCCTAGGCTACATGAGATACTGTGTCAAAAGAAAAATAAAGACCTGGGTTTAGTGGCACACACCTTTATTTCCAGCACTTGGGTACAAGAGGCAGGCTGATTTCTGAGAGTTTGAGACCAACCTGGTTTACATAGTGGAGCCTGAGCTATAGTGAGACCCTGTCTTGAAGAGAGAAAAACAAAACTAAAAAACAGGAGCAGATGATAAATGTCTGAATAATCAATATGCCAACTAGCCTGATTTGATGGCTGTGCACTGTGTTTGTGTGTACAATGTGGGCCAGTTATATCAAAAAGTACCATGGAAGGGCTAGTTTTTTTTTTTTAAACAACTTTTTCTTTTTAAAATCATTTTTTGGAGATGGATCTATTTATTTATTTACTTATTTACTTATTTATTTATTTTTAAAGCTTTATGTATTTATCATGTACACAGTATTCTGTCTGCATGTATGCCCTCAGGCCAGAAGAGGGCATCAGATTTCATTACAGGTGGTTGTGAGCCACCACGTGGTTGCTGGGAATTGAACTCAGGTCCTCTGGAAGAGCAGCCAGTGCTCTTAACCTCTGAGCCATCTCTCCAGCCCCCAAAGTCTTTATTTTTTGTGCTTAGGTATTCTGCTTGTATGTGTACCACATGTGTACATTGCATTGCCCACAGAGACCAAAGAGGAAGTAGTATCTCTCTGAACTACAGTTATATGCCATTGTTTGCCACTAAATGAGTGCTGGTAATTGAACCAGGGTCCCCTGGAAGAGCAGCTGGTGTCATTAACCACTGAGCCATCGCTCTATCCCCCACCCCTTTCCAGTGTTTTGTTTTTAAAGATAGTCTGGCTTCACCCATCCTCGGCCTCCCTAATGCTGGGATCCCTTATGTAGATCACCACATGGCAACACCAGCATCTCTATACAAACAATAATTCTATACCCAAGACCCTGCCATATGACATACATAGTATCTCCTTTGACTTCTGAGACTACAGAAAAACCCCTCTGTCTCCTAGACACCAAGGATCACCCAGATGGCTGTGGACCAAAGTGACAGGAAAGCCTTAGAGATAAGTGGCTCAGGGAAAACTGACTCACTGAAGCAGGGAGGGGCTTGTAAACATGAAAGGCCACCTGTCCCACCTGGAGGGAGGGCAAAGAGGACAAGGGGCAGGCTGAGTAAGGGGTTCCTAGGAAGGTATCAGAGAACCGTTTCCAATCCCTGTAACAGTGCAGTGAACCATGGCCAGTCAGGTCCCCAGCCTGGAAGGAAGGTAAAGAAAAGCAGAAGGAAGGGACCAAAGTTCATCACGAGGGAAGGAGAAATGGCTGCCAACGCACGGTGAACTCTGGTGCTCAGTCAAAGCAAGAAGCAGACAGCAGGGATGCTCTGCCACTTGGAGCAGATCCTGGACCGGGGGTGACAAAACATGTGCAGCCCTTTCTTCTTTTCCCATCCCGGCCAGCAGGAATTCCCCCCTCCCAACCACCACCATGGTTACCCAGGACTGACTGAACTATGCACCACCAAACCATGATGTGTGTGTCCTGCCAGGCCCCCTATTTAGTCTCAGCAGCAGCAGACCACTAGACAATCCAACACTAGGGTTGAGTCCAGGCCTGCTTCTGACTTGATATGGGGTGCTGGTTCCTATGTGAAAATGAGGGCAGATCATCAGTGGGCAAAGGCTGCCAACTATGGCAACCTGAGTTCAGTCCCCAGAGCCAACATGGTGGAAAGAGTTTGGAATCTTGCAAGCTGTTTTCTGGCCTTTACAGATATGCTGAGGCATGCTCCCCACCCCCAAAAAATAATACAAATAAATGTTAAACATTTTTATTTTATGGGCTAGAGAGATGGCTTATGTAGTGTTTTTGAAGAAGAGCCCAGTTTGGCTCTCAGCCACCATTGGGTGATTCAAAATGGCCAGTAACCCCAGCTGCAAGGGATCTGTTGCCCTCTTCTGGCTTCTGAGGCACCGCTATTCACATGTACATTCCTACACATAGATACACATACATACACATATAATTAAAAATAATTTTTAAAAAGACACACAGGAGCCAAGTGTTGGTGGTGCACGCCTTTAATCCCAGCACTCCAGAGGCAGAGGCAGGTGCATCTCTGTGAGTTCGAGGCCAGCCTGGTCTACAGAGCTAGTTCCAGGACAGGCTCCAAAGCAAAACAGAGAAACCCTGTCTCGAAAAACAAAACAAAAATAATAATAATAAAACAAAAATAAAGACAGGGTTTTTCTGTGTAGCCCTGGCTATCCTGGACCTCAAGCTCCAATGTGAACTACACAATGGGTCCAATCCAGTCTGGACTACAGATGAGACTGCAAAGAGCAGTACCTTTTAAAAAGCCCCCTCCCGGTGAAGCCTTCCTCAGTGTCCCCACGGGACCCTCCCTCTCTAGCTTCCTGCAGCTGCAGTTCTCAGGAAAGGTGAAACCTTAAGGGGCTCAATACATTTTCAGGAATGTGTACCCTTAATGCATAAGACAGCTTAGGGTCCAAACTGGGAGATCCTTGAGAGTGGAAAGGGGGTCTCTTCATGATTATGTTCCAGAAAATGAAGATTCCTGGGTGCATGGCTGCCCCCAACTTGGAAGGCCCTGTCCTCTCCGTCCTCTTCAAATAGGAAGAATATTTAACTCTCATCTCCAACCCACCTCTCCACCAGCTGAATACACAGGCCAGTGTCTGTTTTCTACCTAGAAGAAGAGTTCAAGAAAAACACAGCTAAACTTAGCAGCATGAGAAACCTGAGCTGCCTGCCAATGAAAGAAACAGAATCTGAGAGCCACAGGAAACAAACTTTTTTTTTTTTAGACAGGGTCTAGCTATGTTGACCTGGTTGGCCTTGAACTCACAGATTTGCTTGCCTCTACCTGGGACCAAAGGCATGTGCCCCCAAACCTACCTACATTCCCTGCATCCCTGGCTGACCTAGCTTTCACTATGTAGGCCAGACTGTAATTGAACTGCTGGTAATTCTGCCACTTCTCCCTCCCAACTGCTGGGATTAGAGCATGTGCCACCATGCCCCGTCTGTTGTCTTGACACAGCCTCTCTATGTAGCCCTGGCTGTCCTAGAATTTGACATGCTGCAGACCAGGTTGGTCTTGAAGTCATGGAGATCCTCCAGCTCATCCTAAAGGTGTGAGCCACCATACCTAGCCAAAAAAACTTCCTGAAAGAGAGGGGCAGATTATGGTTCCTTGGGTAAAGGTGTATGCTGTCCAGTCTGGAGACCTGAGTTCAATCACTGGGATTCACATGATGGAGCATTACTGTCCTTTTACAGTGTGCACTGTGGCATGTGAGGGTGTGTATACACTCAATAAATCAGTGTAATATGAACAAAAATTTAGAGGAGGAAGGCTGGAGAGATGGTCCAGGTTTGGTTCCCAGCACCTACGCAGTAGCTCACAACTGTCCATAACATCAATTCCAAGGTATCTGACATCCTCTTTAACCTCTAAGGGCATCACTCATCCACATAAAATAAATGAATCTAAAAAGATTCTTTTAAGAGAAGGAAGAGGAAGGATATGAAGATACTCATTAGTTAAAAGAACACATCCTAATATGTTTTGTTTGTTTTATGGACTGGATTGCAGGCAGGAAGAGGGGTTAGGGCTGAAAAAACAAAAAAACAAAATAAAACAAACAAACAAACAAAAAAACCACTGGGTGGTGGTGGTAGCATACGCCTTTAATCCAGCACTCTGGAGGCAGGGGCAGGTGGATCTCTGTGAGTTTGAGGCCAGCCTGGTCTACAGAGCTAGTTCCAGGACAGCCAAGGCTACTCAAAGAAACCGTCTCAAAAATCCAAACAAACAAAAACATAAGAAAGGAAGAAAGCACTTCCCCTCTGAAGCTGAATGTGGTCTGATAGCTAGCTACTCCACACAACATTAACAAAGGGGAGGGGCAGACCAGACAACACCCTCACCCCTACCCCCTTCACCCAGAGAAAACGAGAGGACTCTGATAAGGGACAAGCAAACAGTCACTTCCAACTTCAGCCAGCCTCATGACTGAGAAGCGTACCTTTGCTCCTAGCTCAGCCTGAGAAGTAGCCCCACCCCAAAGAAAGAGTTCTTCCTACCGGGAGTGCAAGACGAATCAGTCCCTAGGACTAGGAACCCATTAAACAAAACAAGCCAACAAACACACAACAGAAATAGGCCTCCTTTCTCTCTCTCTCCCTTACTTTCTTGTTTTTGTTGGTTTGTTTTTGTTTTCAAGACAAGGTCTTACTATGAAGCTTTTGCTGTCCTAGAACTTTCTAGGTACAGGCTGGCCTCAGACTCAGAGATCACCTGTTTCTGCTTCCCATGTGCTGGGATTCAAGGTGAGGGCCACTACACCCAGCTTCTTTCTGTCTGTTTGTAATCCAGGCTAGCCCCTAAATTGGGATCTTTCCACCTCAACCTCAGCTGCCAAGCCCAGCCATGTAGATTTCTTTAAAGTGGAACACGCTATCGTCATTGTGGCAGAGGCTGCAGAAAAGTTCTCTGGTGTCACACACTAAAAATATGGTACTGCAGGAGAACTGACTGCATAATCAGCTGTCTCTGGCCTGTGCAAAAGCCAAGCATTCACAACTCCCACAGAAGTCAATAGTGAGTCTGTTTGAGTCTGGTCTCTCTTTACACAGGCGGATGCCAGGGTGACCTGGCTGAGACATCTGTCATTCCATTGATCACAAGGACTAATTCTGCTGTTCCATCCTGCTAGGCCAGTGTCCAACTTCTTCCTTCTCCACCCCTCATACATCCCTCCTGAAGATGCGCTGGCCCTCGAAGAGGACAGGCCTCTCTATCAGAAGCCTGCTCTTTGATCAAGGGTATGCAAGTGGCTGTCTTCTTCTGCTTGACCCTTCAAACAAGCTCGTTTGTTTGACACTGGGTCTCTCTGTGTAGCCCTTAATGTCCTGGAATTTGCTACATAGACCAGGCTGGGATTAGGCTCTCTCTCTATAAGAAACATTAACAGGAGGTTGGAGATAGCTCAGCAGTTCCTAGCACTCACATGGAGTGGTCCACAACAGCTTGTAATTCCAGCTCCAGCATAATTAATAATACTTTCTTCTGCAGACAATCACAAATACACACACACACATACACACACACACACACACACACACACACACACACACACATTTCTTCTAAAAAAGGAAACTAACAGTTCCTGGGGGAACTGGATGGAAAGAAAAAAAAAAAAAAATGCCTTTATCTTTTTCACTTCATATCTGCTTTGTGCTTCAATGTGTTCCTTATGTAATATTTCTATAATTAAAAAGAATTAAAACTACTGGCATCCCCTGGCATATATTGCTACTGGCTTATAAGCTAATATTCTTAGAGTCTCATGCTCAATTTACTCCCTGCCCTAGTGAGGCTGTGTGCTGAGAAGACTCCAAGGCTCAGTCACCTTCGGGAGGAAGTACACACACCGGCTCACAAAGCAGCTATACTTCGCTCCTTAGAGAACTATGGAGAAGCCCTGGGATAATGGCACTGGACAAGGCAAGTCTATTGCCAACATCTAACAGATGAGCTGTAGATGAGCTGTTATCTGGAGGGAATGGGTAGGGAGGGTTCTGGTGGGTTGAAAGAAAATGGTCACCAAAGGGACTGGCACTATTAGGAAGTGTGACCTTATTGAAGGAAGTATATGATGGTGGGGTGGGTTTTGAGTTCTCCTGTGCCCAAGCTATTCCCAGTGTCACAGACCACTTCCTGTTGACTGCAAGATGTAGGACTCTCAGCTACTTCTCCAGCACCGCGTCTGCCTACATGCCACCATGCCCTACCACGTTGATAAGGACTGACCCTCTAACAGTGAGCCACAACAATGAAATGTTTTCCTTTACAAGCGTTCCAGTGACCATAGTGTCTCTTCACAGCAATAGAAACCCTAACTAAGACAAGGGTAAATGCTAGAAAGAAGATTCGTGCTTTTGGGTGAGGTTTCAGGTCCAAGGGCTTTTCACTAAATGGTGGGAAAGAGCAGTTATTTACACGAAGCTGGAAAACCTCCACTTAAAATGATGTCATAAGTACTCTAGTGTTTGGAGACACAGCAGCTAAAAGTGCTTGTACTTCAGAGTTCAGAAATTTTGTTCCCAGGACCCAAGTCAGGGGGCTCACAACTGACAGTAACTCCAGTTCCAGGGAAGTCAACACCCTCTTCTGGCTTCCTTGGATACATGCATGCATGTGCACAGACAGACACACTCTCTTCCCTCCCTCCCTC